>JALGQJ010000002.1:7219715-9619715 GCA_023055345.1 Quercus wislizeni | reverse complement strand
TCTTCCAACTACGGGTTTTATAATTGTTATCTTATGGGCTGCCCTTTATAGATTCCATCATGACCAACTCTGAAGTGAAGCCCATACCATCTATTGTACTGCTAATGGGTTGGCCCTCAGACTGCACTAAAGCTATCTCAGGCCCAATTGGACTTGAGCCCACTATTATGGGATCAAATTTTGAAATCTTAGCATCAATCCTGCATAATAACTCCTGGAAATCCGACTTGCTCTTCGTGATGTTCTCTGAGATTTTTGCACCTTCCGTGATCGCGTAATCCGTTACTTCGTGAGGTGGGTCAGCCGGCGTAACCGCCCTAGCACCACCTTCCTCCTCCCTCGGTTCGGTGCCATGAACCCGATTCAATCCATTCACCCCACTCAAATCTGTATCAGTCTCCGTTCTCACTTCCTTCTCGAATCCTCCATGAGACTCACCACCATTCACCTCACCACCACTCACCTCATCCTCTGTGCCACCCATCCAGATTGTTGCGCACTTCCTCGTGTTAAAAGTTGGTGCACGTAGCCAAGCACCATACTACCTATCGTTTTCAGTCAGAGAGCCCTTACTCCTCACCCAAACATCACACTCCTTGTCACTATGGGTAAGCTAGCCGAGGTTTTGTGCAGAACAGATGTGAATAGTGATTCAAAATAGTAAGTTAGAAACGGTTTGAAAGATTTAAGAAAAGTAACATCTTGAGTTTTACAAACTCGAGATCCATATTAGAACTCGAGTCCGAAAGACTCGCTTTATAAGTGTGAAAATGCCACATAAATCTCGAGTCTTTAAGACTTGAGTTTTATGCAAAAAAAATTTCACCTATAGTAGCATTTTTAAGCCTTACAGTGACGTTTTAAAGCCCTATAGCGGTGCTTTCCTGCAAAAAAAAATTTATAAGTATCAAGTTTAGGGAGCCTTATAGTGATGTTTCAAAGCCCTATAGGGGCGTTTTTCTGCAATTTATGGAAATCGAGTCTTTAAAACTCAATTTTCACGTCGATTTTTTTCTCACTTTAAACCAATTCTCTTACAAATCGAGACTTAAAAACTCGAGTTTTATCTTAGAACTCGAGTTTTAGACACTCGAGATGCTAGTTTTCAACATTGTTTTGAAACGTGACAACTAACTAAATTTTTTAATATTTATTGCTATTTAGAAAAAAAATTCTAAGCCAGCCACACCAATAGCACAAATTTGGCAAGCGTTCATATTTAAATCTAACCCAGCCGATCTCTCCATCCTCATGACGGATTTTGCACCCTCAGTATAGTGGTTTTGATATGTTAACCCCAACTCTAATTCTCATAAAAGTACTTCCCTCCTGGTTGCCCCACTCTCTAAGTCCCTGCTATACCTCTCCACAGACCTTACCGATCTTAGCAACCGCATTTGGATTCATATCCCCCACTGGTAAGTCGAGGACCTGAACCCAGAAAGACATTTTATCGAAAACCAAATCTTTTACCGCGACATTCTTCTCCATCCGACGTAAAGCAACAAGGTGTTTATTGTCGCACCATGGCTCTCCCAAGAGGACCCTATCTGCATCCATCTTGTCTGAAAACACAAAGAGAACCACATGACTTCCCATATCTTTGATCTCGAAACTCTTCTTCGTCTGTCACAACTGTTTGAAAGTCCGGGCTATAGCCTCCATATTCAAAACTCTACGTGTAAAGAATTTGGCTGCTAAAAGATTTACATTTTTAACTTATTTTTATATATGACTCCATTTACTTTCAGCCCAAATCATTCTTGTCATGCTTTAGAACAAATATAATAACATAATTTATTTAAGCACATTATTAGTGTAGGCCTTCCTGGCTATGTCGATGACGTTGATGATGAAGTTCAGAAACTATCAAGTCAAATGGAAGATTCGGCGAGAGACCAGAGTATCCAATCAAAAAATCTTTCTTCAACAGGTATGTACACAATGAAATCGTTCCTAATATTCACTAATCACGACTGTAGTGTGCATGTGGAATAGATTTTTGCTAAAAATCATATTTACTTATTTTCGAGCTAAAAATTGGTAAAATTAGAGATGTACCTTGAAACTTTAAAAACTGTTTATAATCAAATAAAGTGTGTTTGGGTATTCAATGGTTTTCGATAATTTATTTGCATAGTGTTTATTATGAAAATATAGTTTATGGTTGAAAACTTGGATTTGTGCTAAATCACAAGAGCTTGTTCAGACCCCCAATTAAAAATTATGGCTAGATAGCTTTTACTCTAACTTATACTAAGTGCGGAACAAGAATAAATAAGCGCAAACAACCGATAATACTACCCTAAGCCATATTCATCCATTATTAATAATAAAATGAAATTTTAAAGAGTATGGAAGAGAGATGCAAATAAAAGATAACACCGAGACGAGTTATCGAAGAGGAAACCAAAAAACTCGGCAAAAACCTCTCTACGACCCTCTAAGTCGAAATCGATCCACTAGAGAATAAAGTTGGAGTACACAAATAACAAAAGACCCTCTAAGTCTAGTATACCCCATGTACTTGAGCCCTCTAAACTCCTGCTACCAACTGACTTTTCAAAGCTTTTTCTTCTCTAGCTTTCTGAATCCCACAATTCAGCCCGATTGCATCCTCCAATGAATGGCTCCTTCCAATGCTTCCAGCAGTACCAAAATCTCATTTTAACACGCAGTATGGGTGTGGTAAGTGTTTGGGCTAGCAACCTCACAAGGATGTAGAGATAGAGAGGTAGGAGTTGAGGAAAACCACAAGAAAATGTGTAGATAATTGTGGGTATAACAATCTCCAACTTTCAAGTGTATTTTCTAGGGTTTTCTCTCTGAAAAGCACTCCTTACAATTTGTGAGTAATGAGGGTATATATAGTGTGGGTAAAGACATGGTAAAGCAAAACATAACTTTTTGCCAAACAGAGAGTTTTACGAGTCCTTCGCAAGTTGGCCTTACCTAGGAGATACTTGCGAAATATCTAGCCTGGCATGACTTTTCATCTTCCAGTCATATGCTCTGCACGTGCCTTTTTTTGCGGGTTAGCTACTTGCGAGACACTTGCGAAAACCACTTGTTCATCCTTTGAAGCTTGAGTTTTCACTAATCTCTGACACTCATCCCTTACAATTAACCCCACATACATACAGGGAAAATGATTAAAGAAATAATAATCAAATTTGGTATGGAATTAAAGCCAACACAACATAGTTGGAAATCACAACTTTACAATCTCCCCATTTGGCTATTTCGTGACAAAACCTCTAAATAGACTCTAGACTTAAACGTGAGTTTGGGAACATAGGCAAAACTCACTCACACCTAATTCTAGAAGCTGTGAAACACTTGCACCGTATACACCTGTATCCTGAAATACTTGCACATAACAACAAAACTTCATTAAGCTCAAGACAAGTAGAACACAAGGCACGTATAAGGAACAAGTAAAAATAAATGCGATCAAGATACCAGTTGAAATATATAACATGAAGCATAACTTGATTAAACATGAACAGTCATTAAGAAATGATCACAATGAACATTTATCAAGTAAATGATCATCCGGACACACAATGCAATTAAGAGCAATGCAAAAATCAATTGCACGTCCAACAAACACATGATACATTAAAGAAACTAAAGATAAAAGCATTAGAAGGCAATAAGCATCAAAACGGCTATAAAAACCAAGAAACACAAGTACTAAAGAAAACGAAATTTTAAACTAAAGTACTTAAAAGCTTTAAACGAAAGCATTGTAAATATCCAAAAGCTATAAAAACTTAAAGTATACTAGACTAGCCAAACAATGGTTAGACTATCCAAAAGTGTGTGAATATAGGTAAGCTTCCTCCTTTTGAGCCCACAAATCTCCCCCTTTCAATATGTACACCTCCTTTCATTTGATGCTCTCCCCCTTACTATATGCTATAGTAAAAAATATACAATGAGATGCTCTCCCCCTTTTTGGCACGAATAGCTGAAGGCTTTCCTCTAGCTTGCGTTGAATCTTATCCAACTGAGTCTTAATGATGGTTAGATGAATCTGAACTTGGTTGTTGGTAGAGTATATTACATTAGCAAGACCTGAAACATGCTCATGTAATCCCTCAACCAAGATTGTCAGCCTATCGGAATGAGAACTAGATGGTCCCGGCTAAGTGCTAGTAGGCTCTGGCTCAGGAGTGCAAGGAAATGCAATCTCAAGATGCACAGGTATGGTGGGAGTAGGTAATTGATGTTTGGAAGGAGTGGCATGTTGGGAGGAGTCGCTCTTTGGAGTTTTGGAGGGACTGTGCTTTGCCCTTTTAGCAGAGGAGTGACTCTTGCTCATTTGGAGTGACATCATTGATATTAGTCATTGACAAAGCAAGCTAGTTCCTTCTTTTGGTGGACGGACACCTTTAAGAACCATGATCTTCATGACAAGACTATAGAAGGGAAGACACATTTGTGCATCTGATTGTCCTATCATTTTACCTATGGTTTGAAATATGTGAGCACAAATGTCAATTTGAGCTCCTTTGATCAGATCACACAGAAACTAAGCTCTTCCAAGATTGATGAAACCAGTGTTGGACAATGGATATAGGTTGGAAAACATGATCAATGTGAGAGTCTTCAATTTTGGTCCAAACTTTACAGTACCAATGGAAGTGCCTTTGGTGGAGACCTCATGATCAGCTCCTAGAATGTTAAGAATCTCTGTCACTGGAGCTAGTCTGTCATCGGAGCTAGTTTGTCATCATATGGTGAAATGTCCACATTCGCCAGATGATTGATGTGAAGAATCTTTACAAGATAATCTAGAGTGATGATAAAATCCTTTCCTCAAACCCAACACTTTAGTTCAGCTCCGGTGAACCAAGTGTTGGAGTAGAACTCTTTGACCAATTCGTCAACGGGATCCTCAAAGTTTCCAAACAGATTTGCCTAATCTTTATCCGCAAATATCTTAGGGATGAAAGTGGATCCCAAGGTATCAAATTGCATAATCCTTTCCACCGCAATAGGTGCACTCTCAAAGTTGTTAGAGAAGGACTGAAAATTCAAGAGAGTTTTGAATCACCTGTTGTCAAAGTCATCAGACGAATGATGGGTCCTCTTTGATACAGGGGATGACATGAGGTCAATCACTTGTTCTTTACCACGAGAGGAACGATGATACATCCGCAAAAAGAACATCCACACAAAAACAACGACAAACAAAAACAAGGAAACAAACTTGATTAGATACAAGTTAGTCCATAATAATGAACAAGCATCCTAAAAAGAACATAAAAACAAGAAAACAACGTCACAAGACCATGTTTTAAGTGCTAAAGGCTAACTAGGCTTATCTAGCATGAGTAAAATGCAAAACATGTCAAGTGATCAAGTGTGTGCATCAAGTGTGCAAGTGGTGTGCATGAGAGATGCTTAAGCAATGCATGACAAAGCATTCATGGGGAAAAGTGTGTGAAACACACAACCAATGTTTAAAACATGTTAAGAATGTATAAATATAGTAATCCCCAACATTTGGTACTCATCGGAGTCCAAAACATTTAGAGTGCATACAAACCACTAACATGTAAAAAAATGCATGAGCATAATGAAATCTTGCCTAAATGCATGTTATAAATGCCACCTGGCCAACATAAACATAGACAAACACAATGGGACACAGCCTAATCAAGAAAAAAAAGAAAATTTTGCAAGAAAAGTAAGTTTTCCCAACCTCTTTCAAAAATAACCCAACTCTAGAAATCCTAGAATCTAAGACTTAATCTAAGGAATCAAGAGTGAAAAAGTGTTAAAACATACCTTAGATGACTCTTAGGGATGATTGTTCTTGAGTTTTGGGTGAGATTTGAGTGAAAGAGTGTTTTGGGTTGAGAGAGGCATGAAGGAGGCAAAATAGAGTGATTTGAAAAACTGTCATTGTTTGGCTTTAAAAACCGCTTATTTCGCAAGCTTCTCATGAAATTACCCGCGAAATGACCTCTGAAGAGTCTTGATAGATTTCACGGGTAGCTTTCCATTTACGAAGCAATTGTGAAAGTCTCTGTGTAAATTTCAGTATTTCTCGCGAAGTTACTCGTGAAATGGCCTTTGAAGAGCCTTGATAGATCTCGCAGGTAACTTCTACTCGTGAAGCAATCACAAAAGTCTCTGTGTAAATTTTAGTATTTCCTGAAATTGGCTTCCTCATTTTCGCGGGTAGGTTCTTACTCGCAAAAATGCCTCTAAAAAAGTTTTTCAACAAAAATGAAATGGACTGTTTGGAAAACAAAACTTTAAACACACAAAATACATAAAAACACTTTCAAAAAAAATATAAAATACTCAAAAATCTTTTTAGGTTTGATCATCAAGTAATTGAGTATATACATCACATTTGAACACGTAATCACACAAATGGAATAAGCATTCATTGAACATTAGACTTGTGTGTTATGTGTGTGGATCAAGTATGAACTAGTCCATAGTCTAGTATAAAGCTTCAATGATCAATTCAATCAAGTCATACACAACTAGTACGAAGTCAAGTGACCTATCTCATTGTAGAAATGAACATATATGACCCATCACCAATGTTTTTACATTTTGATTGAAAACTTTTCATTTGGCTTCCATTTTCATACATTTTGATCAAATACAACTCAAATTCTTGAGAAACGATGCCATGAACTTTTTGATATATTTTTTGACAAGTAAGTCTTTAGCTTTGGCACCATACATTTTAATACAAATTTGCTCCACCTTTTCCTAGTCAAACTAGTTTTCAAAGCAAGGCTTTTTTAGCTCTTTTCTCCTTTTAGAGATAGACATTTGTAGAGCTCTTTGAAAAAGAAAAAAAATGTGAGGAGATATATAGGCATAAGTCTACGCATGTATCAAAATCAAGCAAGACTATTAACCAATCATTCATAACAAGCTTGAAGATCTATTTACAACAATCAAACGTAGATTTTAGATGTCACTCAAACTTAAAGAATCTACATACATAACAAGTTAAGCTCGTAAATACACTACGCCATTAGTACGGAAGTACTAGGCCAAACTCACATGTGATATACTCAACACAAATGATCAAAATTTTTGAGATTTTTCACTTTTTATGGGTTTTTGAATTTTTCAACACACTCAAAAACAAAACAAAGTAAGATCAACAAAAACAAGGTAAACAACAAAACCTTTTAAAAGAAACATGCTTAAAATGGAAGCAATGACACAAGAAGATTGCATATGTTATGATGCATGAAACTATAACCCTAATACGTTGGAAGTATTAATGCATGGGCATAGTGAGTGATCATGCATGAGTACCCTTCTTTACCCACACTGTATGAGTGTTTTGGGTGAGATCCATAGATGGAGGGGTACGACTAACATAACTCTCAAACTTCGGGGTGAAGCTAGTAAGACATGATGAAATGTTCTTTAACATTTCCATAACATCTCCAATAAGTTGTCCCTCATTTTCTCCTTTAGCTTGAATTCCCATTGGCATTCTTCTTGAGTTGTCTTGGCCACGCAAAGAATCAACCCTCTTGAGTGCCTGAAGCTTGATGCAATTTGTCCTTGTGTGCCCTCACAAGCCACAATGACAACAAAAATGCTTCACTTGAGGTCCCCTTTGACTTTTGGGTAATGACTTCTCTTTTTCCTTTGGTTTTGGACCAATGGTTCTCTTTGCAACAACAGGGGTCTCAATCTTGGGCTTGTCCACTTTAGGCTTCTCAACATTTTTTGCTGACACAAACCTTAATTCCTTCTTAGGCCCGCTGCTTGAGCTTCCTTCACTGGTATATCCTAAACCGGTCTTGTCATTTGAAGATTTTTTAGAAGAAAGAACACTATTAAGCTTCTTGGTGGAAATGTGCTCCACTTTGACATTTGCTTGGATTATTTCAAGTTCAAGGAACTTGATTTTAGAATAGGCATTTAGCAACTCTTCCTTTAGCACTTCAACTTCACATTTAGCTTTCTTAAGTTGCACAAGTGTGGATTTATTCTCTTCTTCAATTTTCTTTATATTTCTAACCACATTCTTTGCAACTTTGGCATATTTGCCACAATCTTCAAGCAATTCATCATACACTTCTTGAAGGTTCTTCTCACCTTCATTGAGGCACACATCCTCATCTTCCAAATCATCAACTTCTTCACCTTCGGAATGTAAACCTAGCTCATCAACCAAGTTGCTCAAATCATCTCTAGAGTCAACTTCAGTAATTGCCATGAAAGCTGAATAGTTTCCCTCACTATCACATTCTCCTTCCACATCGAAATTTGAGCTTTCTAAATCACTAAGGGTAGTTACAAATACTATACCCTTTCCTCGTAAGTAGTTTGGACATTCTTTCTTGAAATGTCCATGCCCATTGCATTCATAGCACACAATTCCTTGAGTTGATGATGAATCTTTCCCATCCTTCTTCTTGAACTCCCTATTATCATTCTTTGAGGATGAGAACTTTCCTTTGCCAAACGACGTCCCATTGTTCTTCATCTTGAGAAATTTTCGGAAGTTCTTCGCAAGAAATGCCACATCCTTCTCTACATCATCTTCATTGGAGGAATCACCCAATCGCTCATTTATAGTTTTGAGAGCAAGGGATTTGCTAGATTTGTGAGAAGGTAGTCTGAGCTCATATGTTTGGAGAGATCTAATGAGTTCTTGAATCTTTATCTCATCCAAATCTTTACTCTCCTCTATAGTTGTGACCTTAGCCCAGAAGCTTTCAGGTAAGGATCTCAAGATCTTCCTCACCACTTTGGAATCTTCAATCTTCTCCTCAAGATTGAGCTTGGCAATCACTATCTCGTTAAGTCTCCCATAAAAAGAATCAAACGACTCATCGTCGCTCATCTTTACTTCTTCAAACCGAGTAGTGAGCATTTAAAGCTTGGTGTCCTTAACCTTCTTGGTACCTTCGTAGGTTGTCTCAAGAATGGTCCACGCCTCTTTGGCCGTCTTCACATGAGAAATCATGTGAAACTCATCAGTAGAAACACCACAGAAAATAGCATTAATTGCTTTGCTATTGGTGTTTGCCAAAGCAAGAGCAACCTTATCCTATTCGGATTTGGTAGTAATGGGTCTTACATACCCATTCTCAATAGAATCTCACATCGTCTCATCAATGGCAAAAAGAAAAGCCCGCATACGCACTTTCCAAAAAGCATAGTTACTCCCATCAAAATATGGAGGAGCATTGAGAGATTGAGATCTATCCATCTCACTTCAGGTCTAGGATCACACTAGGATGATGAAATTCGATAAGTGTACCTGCTCTGATACCAATTGAAAGCTCGAATTTGTGCTAAATCACAAGAGTTTGTTCAGACCCCCAATTAAAAATTACGGCTAGATAGCTTTTACTCTAACTTATACTAAGTGCGAAACAAGAGTAAATAAGTACAAACAACCAATAACACTACCCTAAGCCATATTCATCCATTATTAACAATAAAATAAATGCTTAAAGAGTAGGGAAGAGAGATGCAAACACAAGATAATACCAAGATGTGTTATCAAAGAGGAAACTGAAGAACTTAGTGAAAAACCTCTTCGCGACCTTCCAAGTCTAGTCTACCCCATGTACTTGAGCCCTCCAAGATCTTGCTACCAATTGACTTCTTGGAGAATTTCTTCTCAAGTTTTTCGAATCCTGCAATTCAGCCCGATTGCATCTACCAATGAATGATTCCTTCTAATGCTGCACCAAAATCTCACTTTAACACTCAGTATGGGTGTGGTAAGTGTTTAGGCTAGCAACCTCTCAAGTATGTAGAGATGGAGAGGTAGGAGTTGAGGAAAACCACAAGGAAATGTGTAGATGATTGTGGGTATAACAATCTCTAACTCTTAAGTGTATTTTCTAGGGTCTTCTCTATGAAAAGCACTCCTTACAATTTGTGGGTAATGAGGGTATATATAGTGTAGGTAAAGCCATGGTAAAGCAAAACATAACTTTTTGCCAAACAGAGAGTTTCGTGAGTCTTTCGCAGGTTGGCCTTACCCGCGAGACATTCGCAAAATATTCAGCCTAGCACGACTCTTCATCTTCCAGTCATGTGCTCTGCACATGGCTGTTTTCGCGGGTCATCTACTCGCGAGACACTCACAAAAACCACTTATTCATCCTTTGAAGCTTGAGTCTTCACCAATCTCTCACACTCATCCCTTACAATTAATGCCACATACATACAAGGAAAATGATTGAAGAAATTACAATCAAATTTGGCACGGAATTAAAGCCAACACAACATAGTTGGAAATCACACTTTACAATTGTGATTTTTAAGCTAAATATGTGACAAAAGCTAAAAGCTAAGTGCTAAAAGATTAAAAGCTTTTGGCAAACGAACCTAAAATAACCTTTTCAAAGTGTGGTTATAAGGTAATTGAGAAAAATGACCCCATAAAAATATGGGCCCAGGAAAGGTTTCCCATCAACATTTTCACTTACGCTTTGTTTGGTTGTAATTAGAGGAAGGGAAGAGAAAGGAAAAGAGAGAAGGAAAGGGAAAGAGTAAAGAAAGGGAAGGGAAAATTAGTTTTCTTTGACGTATTTGGATATAGGAAAGAAAGGAAAGAAAGTAAAGAATTTCCTATATAGAATTTGTTTGGTTTGTAAAAGGAAGAGAAATGAAGTACATGTATTTTTACCTTTATGCCTTTATTTGAATTTCCTATATAAAGTAGTGTTTGAATTTTGAAATTTGTTTCTAAAAATGTTAAGAGTATTTCAGTAAATTCATTAGCTTTATTTTAAAATCTACCCACTATTATTTCAGCCATCCCTCTTCATTCAGCCATTTAGGAGGACACAAAAATGTGGGCCCCAAAGGAAATCAATCACTCAATTTCCATTCTTTTCCCATTCTACCTTTGTAAGAGCATCCATAATGGTGGAGGCAAAAAATTGGTTATTTAGCACCTACAAAAGTCACTTTATCCCTTTTACCTCTTCACTTTACAATACACCTAACATCAATGAATCTATATTTTTAGCTATTTGATTAAAATAATATAAACAATTCATTAAAATAAAATATAAACTATCCACCACAAAAACCTTTCAACCAGCCACAATCACCCCCACCACCACTTCACTAGCAACAACCTCCATGTGGCAACCACAACCCACGACAAGGGAAAAAAATTCAAACCACCACCAACACAACCACAATCATAACCCACTGTTACAACCAAAACCCAACACAGCCACAAACACCAACACAGCTCATGGCAACCACAACCACAGCTACCAAACCAACACCAACATAGCCACCAAACCGCCATTTCAATCACAACTCACAGTCACAACCAAACCCATAAAAAAAAAAAATCAAACACCAAAACACCAATGCGAAGAAGAACCAAAAAACCAACAATATATATATATCGAAAACCCAAAAACCTAGCAATCCAAAACCCATGAACCCAAAATTCCTGCCATCACCGATCATGGCACCATTTTGCTGTCCTCCTTGACCAAGCACAGAGCTTTGACGGGTCGGCAACTAGGCAAATCTGATGGTTTTACACTGGGCAAATCTAATAGGTTAGCGGCGAGTGGTAGGGGAGATGGGTAGGCGAGAGTGGAGGAAGAGAGGGAAAAAAATAAAAGGGAGAGGGTGAGCTTCTATGGAAGATTTGGGTCGGTTGGAGGAAGAGAGGAAAAACAAAAGGGAGAGGTTAAAGACTAAGCTAGAGGGCATATAAAAGAAAACAAAAAAAGAAAAAAGAAAAAAAAGAAACACTATTTAGTTGAAAGGGCAAATAAAATATCATTATTTCGATATACCTTTAAGATATAGTGCATAGCCAAAAGTAGTTGTGCACTATAACTGAGAAGCCAAATTATTTGGCTTCGGCTCCACCAATGCAGCCCTAGTTTTGTATTTGGTGGTGCTAAAAATAGTAATATGGCTTTTTAGCACCACCAATAATAATGCTCTAACCAAACATTGGAAATTGGATCATTTCCTTCCTAATCCCTTCTTTTCTCTCCTCTCCCCTTGTTTCCATACAAAGTGTTAGATATTTAGCTTATTTGTTATGTATAACTTTCTAAAGTTTCACGTTTTTTCATATACATCAATTACTAGAGAAAATATCTTCTGAGACGGTCTTATGACACTAGTGTCTTACCGACATGTGGTCTCATGCATGTGTTGGACCCACATGTCAGTGAGACATTGGTCTTATGACCGTCTTGAAAGTTCAAATAGTGTAAAACACTATAGTTTGTTTAGACCCCCCAATTTTAAAAACACGGCTTAATTGCTTTTACTTTAACTATGTAAGTGCAGAATAAGAGCAAATTATACATAATAACTAAAACAACCCTCTAAGCCATAACTGCAAGCAAGCAACAATAAATATAAAGCTTAAAGGGAAGGGAAAAGAGATGCAAGCACAAGATAACACTGAGACATGTTTCCAAAGAGGAAACCGAAGTACTCGATAAAAAACCTCACCGCGGCCCTCCAAGCCAAAATTGATCAATTAATGAATAAAGTTGGAGTACACGAATATCAAAAAGACCCTCTAAGCCTAATCTACCCAATGTGCTTGGACCCTCCAAGTTCCAGCTACCAATAGGCTTCACTAAGCCATGTCTTCACTAGTTATCTGGATCTTGCAATTAGCTCTAAATTGCATCCTCCAATCGATGGCTTCTTCCAATACTTCCCACATGCACCAAAACTTCACTCAGCATTTAGATTGGGTGAGGTAAGTGTTTAGGCTAAGAACATATCAAGGATTTGTAATTGGAGAAATTGTGTAGATGATTATGGGTTTACAATCTTTAACTCTCAAGTGTATTTCTAGGGTTTTCTCTCTCAAAAGCTCCTTATGATTTCGTGGGTAATGTGGGCTTATATAGTATTGGTAAAGAAATGAGAAAAAAACATTTCAAAAAGGTTCAGGTAGTGAGTTTCGCGGGTCACTCACGACTTGGTCTGTGTCGCGAAGTGACCTACAAAAACCAGCTTGCATAAGACTGATCAGATTCCAGCATGTGCCTCTCATGTGACCTTTCGCGGGTTGTCCACTCGCGAGCCAATCACAAACTCTACTTTCTTCATAAATCTTTACCAAACTTTCACACTCAAGCCTTACATTAAATCCCACAAAAATACAAGGAAATGATTGAACAAAATACAATCAAATTTGACACAGAATTAAAGCCAACAAAAACATGGTTGTAAATCACAACTTTACAATCTCCCCCTTGTGCTAGTCCATGACAAAATCCCTAAACAGACTCTAGACTTAAAATGTGAGTTTGGAAACAAAGGCAAAACTTACTCACACCTAAATCTAAAACCTGTGAAGCACTTAGGCCATATTCACCTGTATCCTGAAACACTTGCATATAATAAATAGATTCATTAAGTTTGAGACAAGTAGAATACAAGGCATGTAGAGCAAGTAAAATGCGATCAAGTAAAATCAACTAAGATATAAACATATAGCATAACTTGGTCAAACATGAATAGTAATGAAGGAATGACTACGATTAACATTTCTCAAGTAAATGAACATCTGGACACATAAGCAATTAAGTGCAATGCAAAAACTAATTGCATGTCCAATAGGTATATGATGCATTAAAGAAACTAAAGCAAGAGGCAATAGATAACTAAAAGCATCATAAAGGTTATAAAAACCAAGGTACACAAGTACTAAAGAAAACATAGTTTTAAACTAAAGAGAGCTTTATAAAGAGCAATGTAAAATAATAATAATAATAATAATAAATAAAAAACCTAAAAAGTAGGTTAGAAGTAGTTAGAACTTCTATCTTGTGTGGCTATGTGTTAACTTCCTTTGTTACCCATTGTGCTCCCCCTTACTATATGCTAAACTGAACATATTCACAACAAAAGATATTCACAACAAAAGCTTTCTCCCCCTTTTTTGGCACGAATAGCTAAAGGTCTGCTTCAAGCTTGCGTTGAATTTGATCCAACTGCATCTCAAGACTAGTCAAGCGAAGCTGAACTTGATTGTTGTGAGCATACATGATAGTGGATATTCCTGAAACACAATCATGTAATCCTTCAATCATAGACATCATTCGTTGAGGAATTGGTGACTGAGATGGAGGATGGGTCTTAGAGGGCGGAGGCTCTAAAGATCAAAGAGATGATGCTTCAGCTTCAGGTTGTTGAGACGAGCTAGGAGCAGCAGTGCACTTTCCAATGGTAGAAGTAAGAGTGGGTTTTTTATTCACTCTTTGGAGTTTTGGTGGCCCTCTTCTTTGCCCTATCTACAGATGACTGAACCTTGCTGCTTTGCAAGTATTGCATGGAAATTAGGCCTTAACAAGACAAGATGGTTCCATTCTTGGGAGGACGAATCCCCTTAAGAAGCAAAATTTTCATGATGAGACTGCAGAATGGAAGACATGTCCTAGCAACTGTTTTGCTTGTCGTCCTTCCCAAAATCTGGAAAATGTGATTACAAATGTCGATTTGAGCACCATTTATGAGGTCACAAAGGAATCTTGCACAACCAAGATTGGTGAAACCCCTGTTGGTTAAAGGGTACAAATTTGAGTACATGATCAATGCAAGGTTCTTGACTTTAGGAGAGAACCTTCAAGTGCCAATGGATGTACCCGTGGAAGAAATTTCAAGGTCAGCTCCAAGAGATTCAAGAATGGAGTCAAGAGGTCCCAATCTGTCATCATATAGAGATCAATCAACATTCTCCGGGCGATAAAGTTGAAGAATTTTGGCTAAATAGTCCAGTGTGACAATGAAGTCTTTACTTGAACCCAACACGTCAATTCAGCTCCGGTGAACCAAGCATTTGAGTATAACTCTTTGATTAACTCCTCACATGGATCATCAAATGCCTCAAACAAATTTGTCCAATCTTTATCAACAAAGATTCTTGGGATAAAGGATGATCTTAACAAGTCAAACTTCACTGATCTTTCCACCGCATAATGAGCATTCTTGAAGAGATTGTTGAAAGATTGGAAGTCCAACAAGGTCTTAAACCTTTTGCTATCAAAGGTAACCGACAGCTGTTAAGTCCTTTTTGATACCGGTGATACAGTGAGATCAATGACAAGTTCTTTTCCATGAGAGGACCTTTGAGACATCTACAAGATAACCACACAAGCACAAACCATACACACAATGACAACAAACTTGATTAAATGCAAGTTAGGACAAAAACCAACCATAAACACTCTAAAAAAAAGTTAAAAGAGCATAAACAGAAACACAAAGACATGTTATAGATGCTAGAGGTCCAATTAGGTGTGTGTAGCAAGGGAGTGTGTACAATGCATGATTAAGGCATGAACAAGCATACATGTGGCAAAGTGTGTAAAACACACAAAAAATGATAGAAACATGTTACAATTAAGTAAACATGGCAAACCCCAGTGTTTGGTACTCATTGGAGTCCAAACGAGTGCAGAAATGCCTTATGGGCATTTTATCAAACACTTAGCATGCATAAACTAATCCTATATGATAAACATGCATGAACATGTTTGAATATGCCTCAAATACATGTTCAAATGCCACATAGGGCCAACATCATCATCAACAACATAAATGAGACTAAGCCCAATCAACAAAATTGAAAAAAGTTTGCACAAAATAAGTTTTTCCCAACCTCCATTGAAAATGCACCCAACCCTCGGTTTTAAGCATTCTAGAACTAAAACTAAGGAATTGAAAGAGCAAAAGTTTTAGAAAATACCTTAGAGTAGTCTTAGAAGAGAAATCCAAGAGAAAAAGGTTGAGTTTTGAAGAAATTTCAAGTTTTGGGGAGAGGGAGTCATGAGGAGCAAGAGTACAAAGTTTTTGAAAAACTGTCAATTTGAGCCCTTAAAACTGACCTTTCATGCATTTTGCGAGTTCGTGACTCACAAGCCACTCATGAGTTACTCGCGAAATGTGCAAATGCATGGGGCAAAGATTCGTGGGTCAGGTCTAAGTTGTGAAGCACTTGCGAATGAGTCACGAGATCACTGCCAGAAATTGTGAAGAAATTGAAATTTTCTCAAATCACTTCACGACTTGGATTGGAGTGCATCCACTCGTGAAGTGAGTCGCGAAACAACCAAACACCAAGTTTTTCAACACAGAAAATTTGACATTTTGAGAAAAACTTTTAAAACAAGAGTAACAAAAATCACTTCCAAAAACAAATAAAACACTCAAAAATATTTTTGGGTTTGATCATCAAGGAATTGAGCATACACACATTACATTTAAACACGTACAATCACACAATGAGATAGATATTCATTGAACATTAGACTTGTGTGTTTTGTGTGAGTATCAAGTATGAATTAGTCCATAGTCTAGCATGAAGCTTCGATAATCAATTCAATTAAGTCATACATAAAAAGCATGAAGTCAAGTGACCTATCTCACTAATAGAAATTAACGTATATGACTCCTCACCAAAGTGTTTGCATTGATTGAAAACTTTTCATTTGACTTCCATTTTTCATACTTTTTGATTAATACATCTCAATTTTTTAGTATGAATGCCATGAAAATTTTTATATTTCTTTGAAGAATAAGTCTTTGGCTTTGGCATCATACATTTTTAATACATTTTCGCTCCACCTTTTCCTAGTCTAGCTAGTTTTCAAAGCAAGGCTTTTTTAGCTCTTTCTCCTTCTAGAGATTGACGTTTGAAGAGTTTTTTGACAAAAAATTAAATCTGAGGAGATATATAAGATCAAGTCTATGCATGTGTCAAGATCAATCAAGACTATTGGCTAGACATTCATGACAAGCTTTAAGATCTATTTACAACAATCAAACGTAGATTTCTAGACTTCATTCACATTCAATATAAGTGCAAACATAACAAGCTAAGCTCGTAAATACACTATACCATTAATACGAAGGTACTAGGCCAAACTCTCCATGTGATATGACATAACACAAGTGATCAAACTTTGGGGATTTTTCACTTTTTATGTGGTTTTGGATTTTTTACTCACACAAAACGAAAACAATAAAGTAAGATCAACAACTAACAAATTTTTAACAAAAAATCAATAAAAAGAAACATGCTAGGAAGGTAGCATGATATCAAGAAGTATCCACATGATATTATGCATGATACTATGTCCCTAAAACATTGGAAATATTATTGCATGGACATGATAGATGAATCATGCATGAGTACCTTTCTTCACCCACACTGCACTCATGTTTTGGGTGAGATCCTTAGAAGAAAGGGTACGACCAACATAACTCTCAAACCTTGGGGTGAAGCTAGCTAGGCACAATGAAATGTTCTTAAGCATTTCCATGACATCTCCAATGAGTTATCCTCCATTTTCTTCTGTAGCTTGCTTACCTCTTGGCATTCCTCTTTCATTTCCTTGAGCATGTTAAAGATCGGCTCTTTTGAGAGCATGAAGCTTGAAACAATTTGGTCTTGTGTGCCCACAAATACCACAATGATGGCAAAAATGTTTCACTTGAGATCCCCTTTGATTCTTAGGCAATGACTTTCCTTTTTCCTTAGGTTTTGCCACAATGGCCTTCTTCTCAACAATAGAAGTATCAACCTTGGGCTTCTCCACAACCTTTGCCGATACAAATTTTATCTCCCTTCTTGGTTCTTCACTTGAACTTCCTTCATCGGTGTAACCCAATTTGGTTTTGTCTGAAAAGGCTTTTTGAGATGAAAGAATGTTGTCAAGTTTTTGGTTGTGATGCGCTCTACCTTAACATTAGCTTGAATCACCTTTAGTTCAAGAAATTGGATCTTTGAATAAGTATTCAACAACTCCTCTTTCAAATTCTCGACTTCACATTTGGCATCCTTAAGTTGCACAAGAGTGGATTTATGGTCTTCTTCAATTCTTTTCATCTTCTTGACCACACTATTAGCTACTTTAGCATACTTGCCACAATTCTTAAGCAATGCATCATAAACAACTAGAAGCTTTCTATCACCCTCATCAAGGTATTCTTCCTCATCTTTTGTAGCTTCATTTTCTTTAACATTGGTGTGCTCACCGAGTACCTCATTCAATTCTCTTAACTCTTCCTTCGAGTCCACAGAAGTGATTGCCATAAAAGCAGAGTAGTTACCATCACCATCACAACTATCATCTAAATCTGAGCTTGAGGTCTCAGAATCACAAAGGGTGGTTGTTAGCACCTTACCCTTTCCTCTCAAATAGTTTGGGCACTCCCTCTACAAATACCTATGCCTGTTGCATTCAAAACAAACAATTCCTTAGGATGACGATGACTCTTTATCATCCTTCTTCTTGAAATCTTTCTTGTCATTCTTAAAGGATGAAGATCTCCATTTGCAAAACAACTTCCCATTATTTTTCATCTCCAGAATTTTATGAAAGTTCTTTGCAAGGTAAACCACCTCTTTCTCAACATCATCCTTATCCTCATCCTCATTTGAGGATTCATTGGCTCTCTCATTTATAGTTTTAAGAGCAAGATATTTGCTAGACTTGAGAAAAGGTAAGCCGAGCTTATAAGTTTGAAGAGACCCGACAAGCTCTTGAATCTTGATCTCATTTTCAATGGTGGTGACTTTGGCTCGGAAGCTTTCGGGCAAAGATCTTAGGACTTTCCTTACTACCTTGGCATTCTCTATCTATTCTCCGAGATTAAGCTTGGCAATGATAATCTTGTTGAGTCTACCATAGAATGAGTCGAATGACTCGTCTTCACTTCCTCGAAGCGAGTAGTGAGAATTTGCAATTTGGTGTCCTTGACTTTCTTGGTTCCCTCATAGGTGGTCTCAAGTATTTTCCATGCCTCTTTGGTGGTCTTCACGTGAGAGATCCTGTGAAATTCGTCAGTTGAAACACCATAAAAAATTGCATTAATAGCTTTGCTATTGGCATTTACCAAAGCAATAGCAGCCTTGTCCCACTCGGCTTTGTGGGTTGTCGATCTCAACCAACCATTCTCAACGGAGTCCCAAACAGTCTCATCAATGGCATATAGAAAAGCACCAATGTGTACTTTTCAAAACGCATAATTACTCCCATCAAAGAAAGGAGGAGAGTTGAGGGATTGAGATCTATCCATCTTAAACGGGGTCTAGGATCACACAAGGATAATAAAATCCGACAAGTGTACCCGTTCTGATACCAATTGAAAGCTCAAATAGCGTAAAACACTATAGCTTGTTTAGACCCCCAATTTTTAAAACACGGCTTAGTTGCTTTTACTTTAACTTATGTAAGTGTAGAACAAGAGTAAATGATACACAATAACCAAAAAAAAATATCTAAGCCATAACCACAAGCAAACAACAATAAATATAAAGCTTAAAGAGAAGGGAAGAGAGATGCAAATACAAGATAACACCAAGACGTGTTATCTAAGAGGAAACCAAAGTACTCGGCGAAAAACCTCTCT
Source organism: Quercus wislizeni (assembly GCA_023055345.1). Classification (NCBI taxonomy): domain Eukaryota; kingdom Viridiplantae; phylum Streptophyta; class Magnoliopsida; order Fagales; family Fagaceae; genus Quercus; species Quercus wislizeni. The sequence continues at coordinate 9,600,323 of JALGQJ010000002.1, read as the reverse complement.
GTGACCCTCCAAGCCGAAATCAATCCATGATGAATAAAGTTAGAGTACACAAATATCAAAATGGCCCTCTAAGCCAAATCTACCTATTGTACTTGAATCCTTCAAGTTCTAGCTACCAACAGGCTTCATCGAGCCATGTCTTCACTAGCTATCTAGATTTGGCAATTAGCTCCAAATTGCATCCGCCAATTGATGGCTTCTTCCAATGCTTCCCACATGCACCAAAACTTTACTCAGCATTTAGATTGGGTGAGGTAAGTGTTTGGGCTAAGAACCTCTTAAGGATTTGTAATTGGAAAGGTAGGAGTAAAGGAAAACTAAGAGAAATTGTGTAGATGATTGTGGGTTTACAATCTCTAACTCTCAAGTGTACTGCTAGGGTTTTCTCTCTCAAAAGCTCCTTACAATTTCGTGAGTAATGTGGGCTTATATAGTGTTGGTAAAGAAATGAGAAAAACACATTTCAAAAAGGTTCAGGTAGTGAGTTTCGTAGGTCACTCGCGACTTGGCCTGAGTCGCGAAAACTAGCCTAGCATGAGACTGTTCAGATTCCAACATATGCTTCTCACGTGGCTTTTTGTGGGTTGTCCACTCGCGAGCCAATCGCGAACTTCATTTTCATCATAAATCTTCACCAAACTCTTACACTCAACCCTTACATTAAATCTCACAAAAATACAAGGAAATGATTGAACAAAATACAATCAAATTTGACACGGAATTAAAGCCAACAAAAACATAGTTGTAAATCACAACTTTACACGTCTCATACAAGATTTTTCCCCTTTACTAACTAAATCAAATACATTGATACCAAATGGAGATATCTATAAACATAAGGGTTGTCAATGGTTGAATTCCAACACGTTGTGTGTCACGGGTTCAATGTGGATTGTTTTGCTACTAAAATACCTAGTATTGTAGTGAATGTTTGAATTTTGAACGAGATATTGAAAGCTCACTAGTATAAATATTAGAGCTAGTTTAGACCCCTAATTTTTAAATTATGGCTAGATTGTTTTTAATCTACTCAAACAAATGCAAAACGAGAGTAATATATACATAACTAACTGGAAATACTACCTAGTGCATAGGCATACATAACTAACAATTAAGTAAAAAACACAAGTAGTAAAGGAAAAAGCGAAGCAAACACAAGATAACTCCATAATATGTTATCAGAGGAAAACCAAAGTGCTAGGCTGGAAAACCTCTCCGCGGTCCTCTAACCGAATCAATCCACTAGTAAATAAGTTGGAGAATAAGGATTAAAAAATAGACTTTCCAAGCCTAGTCTACCCTCTGTACTTAAACCCTCTGAGTCCTAGCTACTAACGGGCTTCACCGAGCCTTATCTTCACTAGTTTTTCAGATCCTGCAATTATCCCCAATTGCAACCACCAAAGATTGGCATGACCCAATGCTTCTTAATTGCTCCAAATTAACTCACAACACTTTGAATGGGTGTGGTTTGTGTTTAGGCTAAGAACCTCTCAAAGGATATGGAATTAGAGAGGGAAGAGAGTGAAGAAAACAAAGAGAAATGTGTAAAGGATTGTAGGTGTGCAATATGTAATTCTCCAATGGATTTCTATGGTTTTCTCTCTAAAAGCCTCACAATTTTGTGGGCAATGAGGGTTTTTATAGTGTGGGTAAAGAAATGAGGAAAGCACTCACTTATAGTTGTCCGTGCATCTCGCAAGTCAGGTAACGAGTTGACCAAGTAGCGAGCCATTTGCGAAATGCCTCTAACACTTGAGTCTTTTGAACTACCAGCATATGTTCCTCACATAGCCTTTCACGAGTTGCACTAGTCGCAAGTCAATCGCGAAATATCTCGTTCTTCACCACTTTCCTCACTGAACCAATTACATTAAATCCCACAAACATACAAGTAAATAATTGAAGAGTTACAATCAAATTTGACGCAGAAATAAAGCCAAAAAAAAAAAAAAAAAAAAAAGAATTGAAAATCACAACTTTATAGATACGTTTCTCGCATTTCTAGTATGATTATTGATGGTGATTTATAGTAAGCGATATTTGTCCATAAGGGTCGTTCAAGCCCAAAGACAGTCTTCAATGAGGATAAAGGAGAAATGTGCACCACAAACGTGAAATAAGGACGTCCAAGGATGTTACCAGTCATCCAAATAGATTTTGGTCATCCACACCACAAGAAGGTGTGGATGATCAAAAAATACTTAGTAAAATTCTAAGTATTTTCCACTAATCATAAGTGGTTACACCACGATCCCATACCTTGGAACGTAGGGCGAATTCCCCGATATTCACTCCATTCTTCCCACTAAGTCCACACATCTCCTATGATGTTAATGGCACCTAACAAGTAGACCTATTCCAAACTCTCTATAAAAAGGATCCAATCTCACCAGCCTATGGTACGTTTTACTACTCATCCACTCACTATACTTAAGTTCAAGAGAGAAATCTGACTTAATCGTCGGAAGGTCCTTGGCCAGTTCACCCTAGTCACTTTCGATAGTCTTTTTCTTTCTTTTTTGGTCATCCAACCACCATTGAAGCCCGAAACATTCACCCTACTGATTTCAGGTCATCAAGCATTGCATCAAAGGCTTCACAATGGCAAAGTTCCTCCAGATCTCAAGGGAAGAAAACACAAAAGTTGACAGCCTAGCTAGAGCAACCTCTGCGAATGACATGGTTGACGATCAGATCAAAGTCTAGTACATTTTGAGCATAGATGTTCTTGAGATACAACAGATAGATGGGGAAGCAAAACTAGACTATGCGAATTGTGTCTTACCTCAAGGACGGGCTACTCACCAAGGATAAGGAACAAGCTCAGAAGCTAAGGGTCAAAGCAACAAAATTTGTTCTCGCAGACGTTAGTATGTTATGTACAAAGTTCCTAGCTTGAATATAAAGCAATCTGAATTTTATACTTAAGTGTTTTTGAAATCCTTTACAAAATCAAAAGTCCACAAAAAGGCCAAAAGTCATAGACAAATAAAATCTTTGGACGCAGAGATATCTCATCATAAGCCCCCTTTTAGACAAAGGAAAGGCAGAATACCACATAGTTGAACCAAAGCTTAAGGCAAAAAGGAAGGAACAAACACCTCCCTCATATACTCGTCAAAACTAATAAAGAAAAAGATGAAGAATTAAAGCATGCAATAAAATAGACGATAGTCACAACGACAAATGTCCAATATCCCTAAACAAACAAAGTCCAAACCATGGGCGAATATGTGTAAACAAGAAAGGGATAAAAATAAATGTCCAACCATGGACGAGCATATATAAATGTACAAATAAACCAACTTGTTCATGGTAAGGGTAGATGACCAACGTCCAAAACCCTTAAATGTTAAGCCTAAAAGGTAAATGTATGAAACTTACATCCACAATCATGGATGAAGTAAATGTACTTAGAAAAAATTAAAAAATAATCCAAAACAACAGACTCCATTCAAATAAAAAAGTTGTCATTGTTTGCAAAAATGATTAAATAAAAGGCTACTTAAGTAAGTCACTCGAGGCATCATCCTTGGGCTGAACGTTATCCTTCTATCGAGCATCGTCCTTGGGCAAGAAAGAAGTGGTGCCATCATCGTTGATATCAATGTCCTCTGAGCTACCTGAGAGCAAGGAGCTTTTAGCAGCGACACAAAGCCTTATGGAGTCAAAATCCACTCTAGGGAAAGCTTCTCGTGCATCTTGGTGAAAGTCCTTGAATCCGGCAGTGTAATTCTCATCCAAAAGCTTAGTGAACATATCATATACTTTGAACTCTTTGATGGCCTCATGCTTGGCCTTACTCAAAGAAGATGAGAGTTCAAGATTCTTCTTTTGAAGATGGTCTAGATAGGACTCCTTATCGACGATGTCAATTCTAAGTTCCTCTGCCAAATTTTTCAACTCCTTCACCTCGGACTTCTGATGGTTCACCTCAGACTTCAGTTGGTTCACCTCGTCAATCAGCTTTATCTTCTCCCCAACTTGATGACTCGCCTTCCTTTCCAATGCAAGGACCCAAGTGCCTAGACTGATTCTATAACAACCCAAGGAAAAGCGCTAGCCACATATGCGCTATACCTCAAAAGGACTAGTTACAATTAAGGCTCCTTGTAGTTGTTAATAAAGCCCAGTTCAACCCAATAAATACCTGATATGGGACTCATCACACACCCACATACATCACACAATCAATCAAATTGGGGCATCACAATCTCCACCACTTAAATCCCTAATGTCCTCATTAGGGCCCATTTTGTGGAGTAGTGTCTCCGAGCCCACATGGGGTTACTGGGCCTACTCTGATACCATATGTATAGTCATATAGGGTCAAAAGTACACCACTTAATCTTCTATACGTGTGCTCATATTCTTTTTTTTTTTAATCCCCATTCACCCCTAATTCTCTTTGAGATGAGGACAAAGGTACTATATTCTTTTTTGATAGGTGGTACTATATTCTATATCATACAAATCAAGCCTACACAGACACGGGACACCATTACCTTTTGCAATTCACCAAAACCCCAATTTAGTATACCTGTGCAAAAAAATCGGACCCAAGAGCCTTCTTTTACACTTAATGCAACACAGGGCTTAGAGAAAATAAATCAAATGCCTTCTTCGTTTACATTGTTAATCTCATTGGACATATAAACAGTCTCACTATTGGCCAAAATACTCACATGAAAAAATATTTTAATTCCATAAAAAGTCTAAATTTGACAAAGAACGAGATTTCTTAAGTCTTACCTCAAGTGTGCTGTCAATCTTTCACTACTTGAACAAACTCAAAAGTCTTCCTCCCAAAATATCTATCATTATACTCTAGCTTAATTAGCTTATATATATAGTTAGGGTTTCAACCTAATTTTCTAAAAGCTCTCTTAATAATATTAATTATAAAAATTGGCCTCACAAAATGTTTTACTTAAATTGACCCAAGAAAAAGTGCTAGCCACATTTGTTCTATACCTCAAAAGGACTAGTCACAATTAAGGCTCCTTGTAATTGTTAATAAAGCCTAAATCTACCCAGTAAATACCCAATGTGGGACTCATCACATACCCACACACATCACACAATCAATCATATTGAGGCATCACAATTTCCCCCACTTAAATCCCTAACATCCTCGTTAGGGTCCAATTTGTGAGGTAGTGTCTTTGAGCCCACACGGGGTTACCGAACCTAGCTCTGATACCATATGTAACAACCCAAGGAAAAGCGCTAGCCACATCTGCGCTATACCTCAAAAGGACTAGTCACAATTAAGGCTCCTTGTAGTTGTTAATAAAGCCTAATTCAACCCAGTAAATATCCGATGTGAGACTCATCACACACTCACACACATCACACAATCAATCAAATTGGGACATCACAGATTCACTCCTTGTCTAAGTTTGTGGCCTATTTGAACACTGCCATAAATTTGGACATGACCTACAAGACAAGATGTTAGAACACAACTGAAACAAAAAAATAAATAAATAAATAAATATAATAATAATAATAATAATAATAATAGTAGTAGTAGTAGTCTACAAGTTGTTTTGGACGAGGAAAAATACCTTAAATAGATCATGGATTGTAGAACATTCAAATTCCTTAACAGACATGACATAGCAAGCCATGACGTCCTCATGCTTCACCACCGTCTTGAACCTGCTCCAAGCCAGGCTTTCACTGCTAAAGGGAGTCTAAGAAATGTTAGCAGCGTCTTTGATGATAGGAGGGATTATGGATGAGTCTGCAATGGGACAAGAAGCATTAGGAGTAAACACATCAGGAGCAACCTCAGATGAAAGAAGGTCGAGCTCAACAACTAAAGTCTTCACTGGAGTAGATAAGCCTACGTTGGACGACTTAGGCTCAAGTGCATCAATTTTTTGCTTCTTGGGAGGTTCGTCTTATCGATTGTCTTAGACACAGTCTTCCTCTTCTTTGAAGAACTAGGAGGCATAAGTTTCAGGATCCTTGAAGCATTTGGACAATCCTCAATTGGGACGACCTCTTCAGGATGGACGGCCTCATTCCCACTTACAATCTCTTTCCCCTTGTTCTCTTTCATAGTTTCCATTCTTGAAAAACATAAAAAGCCAAAAAGATTTAGACGAAGAAAACACCAAGAGATAAAAAATAATAAAGAGAAGAAGAAGAGGAAACCTTACATCATCAAGTAGTAAGCTCATAGGCTAGAGCTTCTTCAAAAGGAACAAGTCCAAGGCCCCAAGCTACTAGATGATGGAGTGTTACCAAGGAATGGAAGTCTCTATCAGCAAAGGAATGAGCTCTTTGAACTCAGCCCAAGTAAAAGTTGCTAAAGGATGGATGAGCTACAGCTGAAAAAGAAGAAGAGAAGAAGTTAGATGAAGATGTGTGATATTCAAGACAAAGCTAAAGTAAGTAACATACCCTCCAATTGTAGACGACCTATGGCACCAACATAAAGATGGAATGTATCCCTACCTACTTCAATAGGGTCACCAACCCAGGACCCAAAAACAAAGAAAATTCCTCTTCCATAACCTATTAGACAAGGGGAGAGATCTAATAATCCTACAACTAGAACCTTTAGCTGAGAATTGGTAAAACCCAAGGGATTTGTTGATCTTAGTGGGTATGTAACAATGCAGGAACTTATCCACAATAAGGGGATATTTCCCTTTAAAGACCTCTCTCCACAAAACTTGCATTGCCACAATGATCCTCCAAACATTGGGATTGAACTGGTTTGGAGCAATACCTAGCTTATGAAGGATTTCTCTGGCAAAGGCATTCAAAGGTAGCCTAAGATCCCCTACGAGATAAGCTTCATATATATCAACCCTAGGAGAATTTGGGGAACAACACCACTCGCCAAGGGCAGGAAGACAAGTATTTACGTCCTTAGGGAATTGATACTTACCCATAAGCATATGAACTCTCTTAGCATCTATTTTGGATGGAATGTTAACAGCACAACATTCCATCACATCGTCCATCTGATAAGGAGGTGAGGGGATGGACGGCTAGGGGATAGTGGACAGACCAGCAGACGATCCGGATGCCGCCCTTCTTCTCATTTCTTCTTGGAAAACCTTTAAAGGAATCCCAAGAGTTCTAGATGAGAATAATTCGTTTGTAGAACCACTGTTACCATGGCTCTCATTATCACTACTATTATTGTAATACTCATCTATCTCCCTGTCGTCTACACTCCAATCACTTGACGAGGAGACTAGAATTTTAGACATTATAGAGAACTCTAAAGAAAACCTATAGATGAGAAGGAGATGGTACCTTATGCTAGATGAAGAGGACTAAGGACGAAATAAGACTTCTAGACGAGGCATGAAGGACGAACGAAGGCAAGAATGTCAAAAGAGAAATTTTGAGAAAGTGAAGAGGGCAAGCCAGGTATTGTACTATTTATAGGCGACCAGGTGGGTCACTGAAGAGACACGATCCAGTCAAAAGTTGCCATGTGTCAAGCTTGTTTGAAGAATGAAGCAACACGACCCCTTAACCATTCATAGCAAGCCACGTGGCACCATCTCTACCAAGTAAAACTACGTTGCCACATGTTCAAGTTATCAATGAATTAGGGAAAGCCACATTTTAAAAAAAAAAAAAAAATCAGAAAAACCAAGGAAAACAACACAAGGCATATTTGACAAAAGCATGGATGACTTGTGGACAAGAGGGCAAATGATGGTAATTTTTGACAAGCGATATTCGTCCATAAGGGTTGTCTAAGCCTAACAACGTCCAAGATAGTCTTCAAAAAGGATAAAGGAGAAATATACACCACAAACATGAAATAAGAACATCCAAGGATGTTACCAGTCGTCCAAATAGATTCTAGTCGTCCACGCCACAAAAAGGTGTGGAAGAACAAAAAATAATTAGTAAAATTATAAGTGTTTTCCACTTATCATAAGTGGTTAGACCACGATCCCATACCTTGGAACATGAGGTGAATTCCTTGAAATTCGCTTCACTCTCCCGACTAAGTCCACACATCTCCCATGATATTAGTGGCACCTAACAAGTAGACCCACTCCAAACTCTATAAAAATGACCCAATCTCATCAGCCTAAGGTACGTTCTACTATTCATCCACTCACTATACTTGAATCCTAGAGAGAAATTTGACTTAACAGTTGGAAGGTCCTTGGCCGATTCACCCCGGTCACCTTCGATAGGCTTTTTCTTTCTTTTCAAGTTATCCAATTTTTGTTGAAACCCGAAGCATTCAACCTATTAATTTCACACATCATCAATTATGATGAGTGATTATATCATAATATGATGCAACCTCATACATACTATATCCTACATAAAGAATAGTGTTGATTCGGAAATATGTAGTTGTAGACATTCCATTTTGTACTAGTTAATAATTATAAGTCTCTCGCCCCAATAAGGAGCTTGAAAAATTTTTAACCAATGGTAATTGAAGGATTATTAATAGTTCAAAAGAAGTCATAACTCAAAAGTCGCAAAACTACTTCGAATGCAATATTGAAAAATGATATTTGCTCACTCATTTACCAATATTTCTTTAACCACAAATAATTTTTTAGTGAAATTTCTTGCATTGTAAATTGCACGTCTATGGCTTTAATATGGACGCAAATTTGACAACCAATTTTCGTTTAAAAATAGTGAAAATTGTTCATTTAAAATTAAGGAGAAAGTGGCGTCAACATGTTAGGGATGCATATACATTTGCATAGGTGCGTGCACTCCCATGCAAGGCTGCATATGCAACCTTCAAGCATGCATACGCAACTTGAGACCCTAGTTTTTCATAAATGGGACCCATTTTGATTCAATCTTGGATGGAAGGCACTGCCCAATCATCTTTACGACATTTTTGGAAATCATAGAAACTCTAATTTGAGTCTATAAATACCCACCTTATACCTCAATTTCGAGAGGATTCTAGAGATCTAGAGAGTGTTTTAGCTACTATTCTCCACCCAAAAAAAAAAAAAAAATTCCTTTATTCTTTTTCACACAATATACTAGCATGATTTTTAGTCTTCAAGACCCCTCTCTAGAAGTTATTTTAGGTATAGAACTCATTTTTAATCATGTTTGTTAGTCTTTAGACCCCTAAACAAACAATGTTTAACCTGATTGTATGGCCTAGTTATTAATTAAGCCAATTATGAAAGCCTTAGGTTAAACATAAATCAAACATATAATGAAAAATCTAAATAACACAAGATATGATAACCCAAAAAAACCAATGAAACAAACTAGTTTCAAGGTAAAAAACCTAAGGGGATTAATCCCAAGAAGAACAATCCACTATCAAATAGAAGTTTATAGTCAAGAATATTTAATTCGTAGCGAACTTAACTATGATTATCAAACCTAGCTCTGAAACCCTCAAGCTTCTTTGATATGAACTTGCTCCAACATGAACCTTTAGGTCATGCTTTAATCTTCAGTAAGAATATTTAATTCAGAGTGAACTTAACTATGATTATCAAACCTAACTTTAAAACCCTCAAACTTTTTTGATATGAACCTACTCCAACATGAACCTTTAGTTCATGCTTTGCTCTTTAGTATGCTTGATATCTGAAGCTTAGGTTGCAACTTGATTTCACTAGTACCTATGGTTTAAGAATGATCTCTAATAGATGCTTGAAAGAGTAGAAGGCATAGAATGTCTCAAATCTCAAAAGAGTAGATCTCCAAGACTTAAAAAATGTGCTTAGGGTTTTCTTTATATATGCAGTGAATCTGGATTGAAACCCTAAACAATTTAATGGGCTATTGAGCTTTATTTAAAATTTGCAAAACTGCGTCTCGAAGGATAGAAGCTTCTTTACGATCGATCGATCAAGACAGTCTAATTTTGAATTCTTGAACCTGTAGCTTGTACGTTCTTGAATTCTGACTTGTAGTACTTTGAGCAATGTCTAATATGACCTATAGGTACTATGATCTATACCTAGACAAGTTTATGTATATGGTTTTCCAATAAACTAAACATTTAGAACCTTACAATGTTTTTAAAAAGTTTCAAAAATCATTTGTTGTTGAGTTGTGATAATCAAGTTTTAAAGATTAATTCTCAATCCCCTTGCAATCTTAATCCAATAATCAAGGGAAGTCTTCTTTATGATTCTATTCTTTGCTAAATAATATCAACATAATATTTCTTGTTTAAGGTTTTTTTTTTTTTGAATGTTTGTATGGTTTGAATAATAATCAAGAAATAAAGTTAAATGTGTAAAAGAAATCAAAAGATTCTAATTTTTAGTGCTTACCAGTGTCTCCAATAGTTTTCAAAAGAATTTTTTTATTAAATAAATATGAAGATGTAGATTAGGGTTTGTTAAGTTATGATTTTTACATAACATTTATGTTGGCTTTATTTCATGACAAAAAGTGTTGTAATTTCATTAATTTATTTCCTTGTATTTTGTGGGATTTAATTGTAATGAGTTTAGTAATAAGTTGGTGAAGATTGCTCAAGAAGTTGATTTTGCGACTTGGCTCGTGACTGTAGCACTTGCGAAAGGCCATGTGAGGAACACATGAGGAAGTTCAATAGTCAGTGTGTTTCTGAGTCAATCGCGACTTGGACAACCCACAAGATAAATTGAATAGCTAGATTTTAAGTGTGACTTTCCTACCTTTCACCCACACTATATATACCATCATCACCCAAAATATTGTAAGGAGGCTATTCAGAGGAAAACCTTAGAGAGGTTTCTACAACACCCACCATTTTAGAGAGAGCCACTCATCCGTAAGTGAGAATTCCTTTGTAGTGTCTTCTCTTTCCCCTCTCCCATCGTCATACCTTGAGATAAGATTTGCACCTAAACACAACCCATGCCTATTCAAAGTGTAGAGAGTGTTTTGGAGCTTGGGAAGCATTAGGTATTTGCCAAAATAAGCTAGTGAGGTTTGGCGGTGCAATCGGGCGATATTGCGGGATCTAGAATGCTAGTGAAGACAAGACTCTGAGAAGTCCGTTGGTTTATGTGAAAAACATGCTCTCTGGGTGTTTTCGCGACTCATCTTGTGAGTGGTCATGTCCCAACCTAGTCACGAGTTTAAATGGTCTAATTCTCAAGTTTTTCAACTTTGGACAGAAAGTTTTGCGACTATGTCGCGGATATATCGTGACTTGAAATTAACCCACAACTCATCTCATGACTTAGCTCGTAGTTCACTAACTCACAAAAAAATTTCGACTAGCTCATGAGTCACTAACTCGTGAAATGCCCAGAATTAGCTTTTTAAAGGGTATTTTGTGGTTCTTTTGTTTGAAACATCAAAACCCATCAAAAGCCCTAAATCTCCTCCAAAAGCCCTAAATCAAAGTTTCTACATCAAAACCCAACTAATTTCAATTGTTTTTCATTCCATTAACATCTCTAAGGTAATATTTAACTCTTTTCATTGATTTTAATCCTTAGATTATGTTTTTGGGGGTTTCGTGGTCATAGTTGGGATTTTCTTAAATGGGGGTTGGAAAACTTAATTTTTGACAAAACTTTTGTATGGATTATGTTTCTTTTGTGTATTTGCTTTGGATGTTGGCCCCTTGTGGAATTCTAATCGTGTATTAAGGGTAGTTTTCATGATGTTCATGCATTGCATTACATTCTTGGTATATGTATGCACGCTAGGTGTTTAATGAAATGCCTTTTTGGGGATTTGCATGTTTCCTCTTTAGGAACATGTTTTCTTCATTGGTTGTATATTTTTCACACCTTGCCCCACATGTGCATTTTCATGTCATCTCATGCATTGCGCTTAGACACAATGTGTACGCACCTTTGCTACCCTTGCCATGCCCTGGTCTATATATTGTTTCCTCATCCTTAACAGGTCATATTTACCTTATGCTTTGTAGCATTGTGTTTTTAAGGTGATTTTTCTTTTTCCCTAGTCCTTATATTCATTTTGAAAGCTCAATAGTAAAACAACTATAGCTTGATTAAACCCCAAAATTAAAACTTACTGCTTCATTGCTTTTACTTTACTCAACTAAGTGCAGAATAAGTATAAATAGAACACAATTAGCCGGGACTACTTCCTAGTGCATGGACATACGTAATTAACAATTGAATGACGTTGTGTTATCGAATAGGAAAACTAAAGTGCTTGATATAAAAACCTCTTCATGGCCCTCCAAGCCGAAATGATCCACTAGTGAATAAAGTTAAAGTACAAGGATATCAAAAAGACCCTCTAAGCCTAATCTACCCAAAGTAATTGAACCCTTCAAGTTCCAGCTCCCAATGGACTTCATTGAGTCATGTCTTCACTAATTCTCCAGATCCCTCAATTAGCTCCAATTATATCCACCAAAGAATGTCTTCATCCAATGCTTCCCATGAGTATGGAATTAGAGAGGTAGAAGTAAAGGAAAACTAAGAGAAATGTGTAGAGGATTGTGGGTGTACAATCTCTAACTCTCAAATGGATTTCTAGAGTTTTCTCTCTAAAATTCTCCTTACAATTTCATAGGTAATGTGGGCTTATATAGTGTGGGTAAAAAAAATGAGGAAACCACACAAAACAGGCTAGTAGTGCATCTCACTGGTCATCTCGCGAGTTGGCGAAGTTGCGAGATGACTTTTCAGCTTCTAGCATGTGCTTCTCATGTGACCTTTCGTAGGTTGTCCACTCGCGAGTCAATCGTGAGCAAGTCGCGAGTTGCTCTGTTCTTCACAGTTCTTCACCAATTTCACACAGTAACCCATCACATTTAATCCCACAAACATATAGGGAAATGATTGAAGAAATACAATTAAATTTGAAACAGAATTAAAGCCAGCATAACATAATTGAAAATTATAACTTTACATTCTCCACCTTTGGCTATTCCGTGACAAAACCCCTAAACAGACTCTAGACTTAAGGTGCAAGTTTGGGAACAAAGGCAAACCTCACTCACATCTAATTCTAAAACCTATGAAGAACTTGTAACAGATATACATGTAGCTTAAAACACTTACACACAAAAAATAAGCTCATTAAGATTGAGACAAGTAGAAATCAAGACAAGTATATAGAACAAGTAAACTGTGATCAAGTAGATACTTGTAAGGTTGAATTTAATCAACCATTTTGTTGGTTTTATTCCGTGCCAATTTGCTTCTAATTCAGCATTGAGAAACCGTGTGTTTAGGTGGGAATCATGTAAGAGTAGTGTGTGAGAGACTGTGAAGAAAAGCTCAAAAGTGTGCAACTAAGCAGGGCCTTGCGACTAGATCTCGCGATTGGCAAGTCACCAAAGCTAGCACACGTGTGAAGCATGTAGAGGAGCTAAAGAGTCATGCCAGCTATTGCACTACAAGACAAAAGTCTCAAGCTGGCCAGGCAGTTAGCTTATGACTTGAACTCGCGACTCAGTCCAGTCACGAGGCCAAGTCGCCAGACCACTCTGTTTGGGAAAAACTGACTTTTCGCATTCCAAACACACACCAGTATAAATACCCCTTATACCCACGTATTGTAGAGGGCTTCCAGAGAGAATTTTGAGAGAGAAACCCTAGAGAAAAATAAGATTGACTCATCCACAATCTTCATCCTTTGATTCTCCAAATTCCTCTACTCTCACCCTCTCCATTGTTACATCCTTGAGAGGTACATTAGCCAAAACCTTTTCTCACCATACCCATATCCATGAGAAGGCCATTTGGTGCTTGGGAAGTAGTTATGAAGGAACCAATTGATATTGGTTGATGCTATGGGCTATAGCAAAATTCGGTAAGCTAAAGAAGACAAAGGTTCGAAGTAACCTCGTTGGAGTAAAAAGCTTGGAGGGCTTAGGTACATTGGGTAGATTAGGCTTGAAGGGTCTTCTACTGTTCATGTATCCCAACTTCATTCTTTAGTGGATTATTGGCCGCTTGGAGGGCGGCGGAGAGGTTTTACACTAAGGACTTCGGTTTCCTCTTCGATAACGTATCGTTGTGTTGTCTTTGTGTTTGCATTTCTCTTCCCTTAATCTTTGCAATTTAATTTCTGCTGTGATTGTGATTTTATTTGGTTTAGATTGTCTTATCAATTCTGTTTTAGCTTATGTTCATATTCCACACATACATTGTTTGATAAGAAGCTTGAATTGGTAATTTGTAATTTGGGGGGTCTAAACGTTCAAGGTGTTTTACACACTATTTGAACATTCAATACCAATTGAATTATAATAAGAGCATAACTTGATCAAACAAGAATAGTTATTAAGAAATGACTACAAAGAACATTTATTGAGTAAATAAACATTTGGACACGCAAACAATTAAGTGCACAGCAAAAACTAATTGCATGTCCAACAAAAGTATGATGCAATAAAGCGAACTAAAAAGCAAGAAGGCAGTAAATAAACTAAATGCATCATGAAGGCTATATATACCAAGTACAAAAGTACTAAAGAAAACCAAGTTTTAAACTAAAGTACTGAAAGCTTAAATAAAGAAACTAGCTCTAGGAAGATTTCTACTCCCCCTCAATCTGTACTCCCCCTTAAGCTAAAACTACTTCCCTCTTTTAACCGGAATGGCCAAAGTTGCTACTCATCTGGATCCATGTCTCTGAAGCGATCGAAGAGATAGGTAATTTGCTCTTGGAGGTAGACAAATTGACTTTTGGAGTGGTCAACATGCTCATCAATGGACCTTTGCATGTAGTCTAGTCTAGCAAGAATATAATCAAGGCGATCTGGAGCATAAGCCTGAGACTAAGTTGTGTCTGTGGTTGTGGCTGTGGTTGTGGTGGGGAAGGAAGAATGTCATCTAGATGAACTATAAATTGATCGATCTCTTAATCGGTGTCACCACCTGCAGTTGTAGAGGCCTCACCTTGTGACTTCTTCCCTTTTGGTTCTTTATCAAAACTCGGAAGACAATATCTACTCCTGATCATAGTTACTGATGAAATAGGATCTTCCCTCTTCATAGAAACCCAGCTAGTTGGAAACTTGACTTTGTTCAATAAGAATACTCACAATCAAGCTTGCAAACAATAGAGTCATCCGGACCTTCTTCTTCTTGACACATTTGGTAAGCAAATGGAAGATGTGTGCACCGATGTCAATGTCCCTTCCTTTCTATAAATCATGAAGGAACAAAGTTCTTGGTTAGGACAATGTTGTAAATTTTTGACCGGATACAAGTTGAAGATCATGATGTATGCAAGTGCCATGACTTCTAGAGTAAAATCAACTGTATGCATGGTCTGAATAGTAAAACATTCTTATTTACCACCAAGATCTGTTACTACTTCTGCAATCCTTGTCCTCCTCTCATCATAAGGTAGAGATGAGTCCAAAACTACTGTACGAGTTTGAAGCAAATTTTGGATTGATGCAAGGGAAACTATGAACTCTATTCCTCTTACCTAGTAGTCCATCTGATGAGCATTCATAACCGCATTTGAGAAGAACTCCCGAACTAGTGGTTCACACACATCCCCAAAGCCAGTGAAAATGGGAGTCCATGTTATCTCCTTGAAAACTTCTAAAATGAAGGTATGAGATAGTGACTCAAGATTGACTTCTCTCTCTACAATGATCACAGCCTCCTTGTAGAAGCCAATGAATGCAGAGTAAGCATCTCCATTCCTAAACCTCTAAGCATCATAGCTTACATGTAGTCACTTAGTAGATCGATTTTCAGTGGTTTTCTTCCTAGGAGCCATCTACAGAAACAAACAATAACCAACAAACCATACAACAATGGCAACAAAATTGATTAAATGCAAGTTAGTACAAAAACAAAGCAAAACACTCTAAAAACTAAGTTGAAAAAGCACAAGCAACAAAAAATGACATGATATAGATGCTAGATAGACAAAATGAAACAAAATAATGAAGAATAGCATGACATGTCAATGGTGATAAGGTGTGTGCACCAAGGGCAAGCACACAAAACAGGTTGGTAGTGCATTACGCAAATTGGCCAAGTTGCGAGATGCCTTCAAGCACTTGACTCTTTAGCTTTCAACATGTGCTTCTCATGTGACCTTTCGCGGGTTGTCCACTCGCAAGTCAGTCGTGAGCAAGTCATGGGTTGCTCTATTCTTTACATTTCTTCACCAACTTCACACACTAGCCCATTACATTGAATCCCACAAACATACAAGAAAATGATTGAAGAAATACAATCAAATTTGACACAAAAATAAAGCCAACAACAACTTAATTGAAAATCACAACTTTGCGGAAACTGACTCTGATTTTTTAGGATGAGGTTGAGATGAGACTTGTGAACACCAAGGGTGAGTGTTGCATGGTTCAATTCCATATGAAGGATTTGTGGATGCCTAGATGAATGTTACTATGTAACTTGCGCCAGTGGGACATGATGGGTATAATAAAGGGTGAAGACCATTGTTGACTAAAAATGCATTCTCTCAACAATTTTCATCTCCCAACTAAACACTCACTAAAAATCCCTTTAAACAAACATACCTTGATTTAGGGCCAAAAAAATTGATTACCATCTCTAGGCTTTATCTTTCTTCATATACTTTTGAGTTATTAATTATCCCTTTCCCTCAAATATTTGTGCTTATATTCCTCATTTTTATCCTATTAGAGATATGATTCTAATCAATACTGTCTTCTTCTTTTTCTTTTTCTTTTTTCTAATGCAAATACAGCAATTTCCAGAAAATATCGTGCCTTGTGGAAGGACATGTATCATGCCATGTGGAAGGCCATAGCAAAAAGTATGATCTTATTTTCCTTTATGTGTCTGAGTTTTATATATATATATATATATATATTGACTAGTTGCTAACCCGTGCGATGCACGGGAAAACTATTGGAAAATAATAAAGCATGCATGTATTAAAAGACAATTTAAGTTCATGCATGCTTGCAAGGGATACATACCTAAATAGTTCCTGCTGTAGCAATAGAAGCCTTATCTTTAAGATAAAGAACCGATGTAATGCTGGTGAGATCCACTATATGGCCAAACCTGTAATCCAAAACAAAGAAATGGCTAAAATTGAGACTAAAAGTTCATATAAAAAAGAAGAAGAAAGAGTTGAGACAAATCCCAATTCTTTCAAAAGTGATTTAAAATCTACTACTGAGTATATAGAATATTATTGAATAAGAGTATATCTATTAGTTTTATTGTTGAATTTTAATTGTTTAGTACTTGATAATTGATATCCAAACCTCAAGAATAAATAACAAAGAAGCAATTGGAACATACAAATTTGTGAATCCATCCAAATCAAAAAAACAAAAGATATATAAATAAAATTACCATATACATAATAATTGATGACTTGCCATCACATACTCCCACAGTCAAAGCTCAATGCTCTTCTCAAATTCTCTCTTCTATTTTCTACTACAAATGATGCTTTTTTATCCGAAGCATTGACGTAACATATTTATAGGTTTGAATTTAGATGCAATATAGACTATAGATATTTATTGGATCCAAACCTCTCTAACCGGAGTGTAGCATTTGTTTTGGGTCAAACTTCTCTAACCAAGAAAACAAACTAAATGGTATTTTATCGAGAACTTTAAATGTGCTTATCTCTTTTTTTCTTTTTTCAAGATAGAAAATGTGCTTGCAAAACAATAGAGTTTGAGTGAGGAGGAAAGGATGTGTGTGTTTAAAATAAATGATAATGATGAGTTTGAGTTTAAGTTGGATTTGCTAAAGAGGTAAAGTTTCACTCCTTGTTAAGTTTGGACTAAAAAAATTATTTTATTTTTAAAAAATGATAATGATTTTTTTTTAAATATTATGCTGACGTGGAAAATTGTGAGAGTTTCAGAGACTTCGGTTTTATATATATATATAGACTAGTGTTTGACAATTTTCATCATAGAGAATATAGAAAAAGGGCCTCTACAGTAATTTTGGGAAGGACAAGGAAATTGCATGGGAAGGGTACAGGTTTTGTCAACGCTGTAGCTTGGCATATAGGTACTGCATGTGGTCCAATGGGGTTAAGAGTTTCTATATAATTATAATTAGTGGGAAACCCGTGCAACACACGGGAACTTACCTATTTATAATAGACTAAAATAATTTTATAAAATTTTAAATTGATTATGAAACTATACTATTGCTTGAATTACTCCTATCTTTTCGAGTTACAATTTGATGAATAAGCCATTGCTTGAACATGCAATGAATTGCAAAAAATCTAGCTAACAAATTTAGATATTGAAAAAAAAATAACTAAAAAATTTTGATGTTAAAACTTCCGAAAGGAAAAAAAAAAAAAAAAAAAAATCAAAAAATTTGCTGGCATTGCCTAGAAATTATTGAAACAAAAAAATATATATATGACTACCAAATAGAGAAATATAAGAGAAAGATAGGTTACCTTCAATTGAATAATCCATAGTTATAACAGTTGAAATTTGCCAAATTGTTTCAAATATTGCAAAAAATTGAACCCAAAAATTTAGATGCTCAAACTTTCAAAAGACAATAAAATTAAAAATCTAAAGAGTCAGAACCTACAAATTATAAAAATAAAACAAAACAAAAAAAATAGTCATTATTGCGAGACAATTTCAGTAAGGATGGAAAGCTTTTCTAAGTATTTTTTATCCAGTTCTTCCTAATTGATGAAAAATTTGATTCAAACATTGCCGAACACTTTGAAGGTGCAAATAATATAGGCTTCCAACATAATCTTTAATTAATAAACAAAGAAGCATGACACCATAAGAGAAAACATAAGATAACATATAGTGCATAGACCTTACTCCACAGCTGAAAAAAAAATACACACAAAAGGAATTGAAAACTTGTACAACAAATGCAATAAGCTACTTCTGATGTAAGACAGCCTAACATACGTCTCCGTAATGTAAAGCTTAAGGTTATATAATCTAAAATAATATAGAATATAGCATCTTTGAACCACACAAAAAGTTAGCAAACTTACTACAATACTTGTAGTTATATTATATAACATAAAGTATTACTCCATCGCCAATGAAAGTCATGTAAAATCTCATGGGGTGTGGAAGAACAAACAATCGCAAGATCACCTCCACCAGACACAAAACAAAAGCAAAAAAAAAATCTTATTCACAAAAAAGAGAAAAAGCAAGAGCAAGTGTACCAAAGAAATTGAAGCTTAGGGTTTTCTCTCTTAGTGGAGACGGACAGAGGAGGTTGCTTTAGGGTTTTCAAAGATTTTGTCTCTTATATATATATATATATATATATATATATATAAGAGACTCCTGTTAGGACTTAGGACTCTCTCATTATTTAGTTTTAAAAATTAAAATTTTTTATAAATTAAAATGATGATGTGGAAAATTGTAGGAGATTCAGAGGTTTCGATTATATATATATATATATATATATATAGATTAGGACCATACACAAATACAAACAATATCTGGACTATTTATTATGCACATATAATAGCCCATAGATTTCAAACTTCTACTAAATGAGCTAAGCCACGGCAATTCCACTCGAAGGATGCTCATGGCTTTTTACGGGGCAAGGCTAGGCCACCCTCCTCAGCCCAAGTTTCTATTTTAATCGGTAATGGTATTTCGATCTTCTTTTGAATACATTCCACCTTTTAACAAGCCTTCTATTTGTTCAAAGATAAAAATTTTCATATTCCTCCTACTTGGAACATCTCTATATGTGAGAAATTTAGGGTGAGAACTCAGGAAAAGAGTAGAGAAACTCTACTTCTGATCTCATTGCATATGGGGTGCGTTGTTTTTATTGTATAGTCGTAGTAAGCAACTAACAAACTAACTAACGGTTAGAACTAAAAGTAACTAATTAAACAAAATACAATAACAATCTTTAGAATCAGTTAATGCCATGTCGTTGCCCTGTATCCACAACAGGTCGTATAACAGGAGAGTGTTGAGTTGTATTAAACCGCATGTCGTTTGGCTTGTATAGCCATATGAGCTATAGGTCGTTTGGTACTGCCTTTATGATTCCCTCAAACTCCAGGGCGAAATTCAGCTAGGAGATTTTCTGAAAATAGAGAAATCGAGCAGATGAAGAGCTCTTAGTGAAATGTCAGCATGCTAATCATTGGTGCTGACAAATTTAATCTAGGGATCACGCCAACACACCTTTTCATGAACAAAATGGTATTCAACTTTGATGTGCTTAGTGTGAGCATGGCCAATGCAAAAACATTGTGATACCAAAGAATTGGACTGTAGAGAGAACCAACAACAACCAACCCCCCCCCCCCCCCCCAAAAAAAAAAAAAAAAAGAAAAGAAAATCCTTAAAAAGCGTGTGCAGCCAACAAACTTCAGTGGCAATGGAGGCAAAAATTCTATATTTTCCCTTGGTGGAAGGTTGCAAGATTGTAGGTTGTGGCACACCAGGCAATTGGGTTATGGCCAAGATAAATCAGGTTGCTTGCAATAGATTTTCGATGGTGATCTGCCTACTTTGCATCGTTGTAGGCAAACAATGAAAGATATGGCCAAGATAAATGAGGTTGCTTGCAATAGATTTTCGATCTTAAGGGTGACCTGCCTACTTTGCATCGTTGTAGGCAAACAATGAAAGAGGGCCTACAGTGAAATGAAAGTCATAGTACCTCGAAGGTACTATAACTCTATAAGATATTTAGTGCCACTAAGTTGAAGATTAGTACATAACACTAGCCAAGGCAAACACGAGTGCTGATATGGCTAAATTCAGACCCTACATGTGGACAAGCTGTGAGAAAAGGGAGGACATTGGCAAAGGGAGAGTACTTTGGCTCATGCCAATAGTGTGATCATCTTGGAGAAGAGTGAAATATGCACATGACATGGACACCCAGCACTAGTGCAAAAGGGAGATAGCGACCCCCTATGGTCAGAGGCTATAGAACTCCCCTCATTGGCTGAAGGTATGTTGGATCACTGCTGAGGACGCATGTATCACTCTTGACCTCCCTAATGTCACTTTCCTTGTCTATTACTTGTTTCCCATGCGTAGCAGAGCTGCCCTTCATCCCACTACCTTGACATTGGAGAATTTCTCTTTCCTCTAGCCATAGTATAGTACAATAGCTGTATTAGGGTTTGAATGGTGGAATGAGGGCTTGACACCTGTTTTTGTGTACCTAACAACATTCCTCGTACTATAAAATGAACATGTTGCTAAGCAATTAGGGCAAGTGATAGAAAGATGATAGGCCAAACACGAATTGACCCCTTGTGATCAAATTAATTTATTAATTAACCAAGTTTATTAATTAATCAAATTAACATACAAATGTGTGGTAGCACAAACAACTAAAGTATGCAGCGGAAATTAAATGACATAGTAATTTGTTTACAAATAGGGAAAACCTGACTGCAAAAACCCCACCGGGTGATTTTCAGGTCATCACTCCCGAAACTCCACTATTATCACAACAAGTGGTTATAAGTAAAGGAATCCTAAGTACCTTACCAACCTACAATTGAACCCTTACCCCAATACCCAATTGGACTTGTTCTGTGGTGACAATTCCCCTTTTAATGCACAGCTCTCAAGTACGTGACTAACCAATTGCGCGGATCCCAGTACGCGACTTCAATAACCAACTAAAAAGGTTGTTGGCTGCAAAGTTCATCAGTTCATCCAAATGATGAAGATCACGAAGATGCTTGGTCACAAAATCCAAAGGTGCACATACACAGCAACTTCTTCACAAGAATGATGAACTAGGGTAAAAACTTCGTCTCTGGTTGCAAATTGCTTGAATAGAGTTTTCTCAATGCTTGTGCAACTTGTCAACTTGTTGATGGCCCTTAAAATAATCATTTTATATGTTTAGGGTTAGGAGAAAAGAAGACCTAAAAATATAATCACGGATTCCAAGAAATCAGATCAGAATTCTAAATTTCTTAAATCTCAACAAATAAGCTGTTGAGCAGCTATTGAGCCAACTGTCGAGCTTTAATGAATTTGCACTTTCAGCTTATTTTCTTGGACAGACTTGATGACTTCAACACTTGATCTTGAAACCTTGTTTCTTGAAGTATTAAAAACATCCTAGAACTACCCAATTACAAGTAAGGTGCGTTTTGTCAAAGGATTAGCCAATTACATAAAATAGAGACATATGATCCTAACATGTGAAACACATATGTCCTAACAAAAGATAGAGAGAAAGGTAGAAATCTAGGTAGGAAAGTGAGGAAGAGAGAGGCTTTCTTTGGGAAGAATATCACCGTGTGTAAAACCTTAAACTTTCACCTTAAACTTCCTCATTATGGTTTTTCAACCCTTTCTAAGGGTTTTCCACGTATGTTACACACCTTCTTTACTTTTCCTTGTTTTGCGTTTACATTCTTAATGTAGAACAAACAGCACAGGCCTTCCTAAAGTAGCAAGGACACCGGAAGTCACAGCACAAGATCAAGGGGGGTGACAATAAAGGCCATTGGGGCGATGATGTCGAAATTGCATGAAATTTGGCAAGTTAAAGGGAAACGACATTCTAATCCAAACTCGAATTTTCAAACATCACCTAAATTTAGGCAAATTCCTTCGTTAAGGCCCCGAAAACAATGTTTTTGCTATTTATAGCAATATTTGTTTTTCCTTAATAACTTTTAATTTAAAAGTAAGAATAAAGTCCTGTCTATTTTAGGATGTCCCTTAAAGACAGTATTTTCAATTTTCACAATTATCTAAATTTTAAAATTTTTGGCAAAAATAGCTATTTTGCCACCTAATTACGTGATTAGAGCAAATTAGAGCTTCTAGGCATTTTCATTGCCGCCCTAAGGTTTTTCTTTTCTATTTAAACATATTGCAGCCTTTAGGGCAATGGAGTTTTTAGATTTATAAAAATACAGACTTCGTCTATTTCTCTCTGGGTGGATTCTAGAACCCTACCACCTTGTGGATTCAAGGAACCCGTCATGGATTTGAGGTTTTCATTCAGAAGCTAACGTGTATAGTTTTTTTTTTTTTTTTTTTTTTTTCCATTTAGAAAGAAACGTGTTTGTTTTCTTATAGCTTCCACGACATCAATTGGTATCAAAGCCTTGATTTATCCTAGTCTAATGGCAGATAAACGCGACAGTGACCACCCCATCAATGACAAAATTGAAGAGCCAGTCTTCACTAGGGCTAAGTTCCAACAATTTCGTGAGGAGAACCAGCAAGTAATACGCAATCTACCGAAAGCAGTTGCCAAGAATCCTAACCATGACGGCCATGGTGAACGGGACAATAGGAATATGTGTGAACCTCCTCTACCTAGTTATAATAATCGAAATAAGCCTCTAGCTTATGACAAAGATGACAGTGAAAATGATGAGTATGAAGAACACGTTCATGGAGGATATCATGGTCCTGTTAGGGAATGTGCTCGTCATAATCAGGAATATCGCATGAAGATGGAATTACCTTCTTTTAATGGAGATGTTACTATAGAAGAGTTTTTGGATTTGGTTATTGAAGTGGAGAGGTTCTTTGCTTATATGGAGACTCTAGTAGATAAACAGGTTAGGTTAGTAGCCTACAAATTAAAGGCGGGAGCATTTACTTGGTGGGATCGTTTGTAGTTGACTCGCACTCGTCAAAGGAGAGCCTCAGTATGTTCATGAAGGTGAATGAGGAGGCTAATGGAGGAACGGTTTTTGCCACCAGATTATCAGCAAGAATTGTTCAAGCAATACCAGGATTGTCGATAAGGTTCCAAAACAGTCAATGCCTACATGAAAGAGTTAATAGATTGGCCAATCGTAACAACTTGGTAGAGTCAAAGGATCAACAAATAGCTAGGTTTGTGAATGGGTTGCTTGTAGGAATTCGAGATCAGGTTTCCTTGCAAACCTTATATGTACTTAGTGAAGCTGTAACCCTAGCCAAGAAAGTGGAGTTCCAGCAAAGCAGGTCAAATATGAAGTCCCAGTATGTTAACTAGAGTTCTCTTAATTTTGCATGCTCTACAACCAATAAGGAGAAGCAACCAGTGTTTCGCAACCATCGCAACCTTTGGGTATCAAGGAGGTTAGTAGTAGTAGTATTCAGCCAAACATCGAAGCAACAGTTTTTACAAGATGACAGGGAGCCAAAGTCAATCCCTATGCCAAACCAACTGGGAATAAATGTTACAGGTGTAGTGAACCAGGGCATTGGTTTCACTCATGTCCTAAGCGAGCCACTGTGAATTTAGTAGAGCAAGTGGAGAAGGAGGCTGAAGTAGAGAACGAAGATGAAGTAGGAGTTAAAGGTGTAGATCCTTATTCCTTTGCCCTTAATAAGATCCAGGATCATGGAAAGGATGAACCCTTAGGGAGGTCCCTAGTCAATTAGAGGTTGTTGTTCACACCAAGGAGGGAGTTGAATGATTAGTGATAAGAGATCTTTCAAGCACGATGTATCATCAACAAGAGGGTTTATGACCTCATTATTGATAGTGGCAGTGTGGAGAACATCGATTCCAAGAGTCTGGTCACCAAATTGTGGTTGAAGACAGAGAAACACCCCTCTCCATACAGAATAGGCTAAATTAAGAAAGGTACAAAAACTCTTATTACTCATCAATGTTGAATTAAATTTTCTATGGGTAAGAGTTATGTAGATGAGTTGCTATGTGATATTGTTGAGATGGATGCATGTTATTTAATTTTGGGAAGGCCATGGCAGTATGATGCAGATGCTACTTATAGATGTAGGGACAATGTGTATGTGTTATTTAAGAACGGCAGGAAAATTGTCATTGGTCCTATCAAGGAGGACAGTGTACTTAAAGCTTCTAAATGGAGGGCAAGTCGTTGCTTCTTCTTGTTAATAATAAGGACGCATTTAACAAGGAGGCTAGGGAATCAAAGCAGGTATTTGCAGTTATGGTGACTAATGGCGGGCCCAAAGTAGTGCTTGAAATACTGGTAGTAGTGCAGCATTACTTAAAGAGTTTGGGGAACTATTTCCAAATAAGCTGCCTATAGGATTGCAACCAATGCGTGACATTCAGATCTACATTATTTTGGTCCTTGTAGCCAAACTACCAAACTTACCACATTACCGAATGAATCCGCAAGAGAGCCAGATCTTGCAAGGTCAAGTGGATGAATTGCTTAGTAAGGGACAGATTAGAGAGAGCATGAGCCCATGTGCAGTACCTGCCTATTAACACCCAAGAAGGATGGAATTTGGTGCACCAACAAGATTACAATCAGGTATCGATTCCCTATCCCTCGATTGGATGATATGTTTGACATGCTAAGTGGGTCCAAGTGTTACACCAAATTGGATCTGAAGAGTGGATACCACCAAATTCGTATCCAAACTAGTGATGAGTAAAAGACAGTTTTCAAGACAAAATAGGGTTTTTATGAGTGGATGGTAATGCCATTTGGCTTATCAAATGCCCCTAGTACATTCATGCGACTTATGAATCAGGTATTGAAACCATTTATTGGAAAGTTTATAGTTGTCTATTTTGATGATATCCTGATATACCATAAGACAAAAGATGCTCATTACAATCATGTGCATGAGGTGCTAAAGGTTTTATTGGCCAACAAATTGTATGTCAACTTGAAGAAATGCAGTTTCTTCACAAATAGGTTGTTGTTCTTGGGGTATGTAGTAAGTGCTGAGGGGATTCATGTCAATGAGGAAAAGATCTGTGCTATTTAGGAGTGGGCAACCCCAAAGACAGTGAGCGATGTGCGGAGTTTTCATGGCTTAGCAACCTTTTACAGGAGGTTTGTTCAGAATTTTAGTAGCATAGTAACCCTTATCACAACATGCTTGAAGAAAGGGGAATTCTTTTATGGAGAAGCAGCAAAACATAGTTTTGCACTAATCAAGGAAAAACTAAGTACCACCCCATTTTTCACCCTGCATAATTTTGAAGTGTTGTTTCAAGTGGAGTTTGATGCATCAATTGTTAGAATCAATGTTATATTATCATAGGTAGGTAGAATACTGGCTTTCTTCAATGAAAAACTTTCCGAGTCACAAAACAAATGGTCGACATATGAGTTGAAGTTTTATGCTTTGTGCAAACTTTAAATCACTAGAAGCATTACTTAGTCTAGAGGAAGTTTGTGTTGTATGCGAATCATCAAGCTCTGCAATTTACCAATGGTCAGACTATCATCAACAAAATGCATTAATGTTTTTCATTCTCCTTAAAGCACAAATCTGGTGTTACTAACAAGGTAATAGACGCACTTAGTCGACGAGCTTCTTTGTTGGTCACACTACGAACAAAGGTCATCTAGTTTGATTATCTAAAAGAGCTATACGAGGAAGATGAAGACTTTGGAAGGGTTTGGATTCAATGTCAGCAAACTCAATTTGTTATGGATGGCATACAACTACAAGATGGCTTTCTCTTTCAAGGGAATCTACTATGTATTCCTCGAAGTTCTTTAAGGGAGCAGGTTGTTCAAGAGTTGCATGGTAGAGGTTTGGGTGGTTATATGGGTTGAGACAAGACAATAGCATTTGTGAATGAGCGATACTATTGGACCCAACTTAAACGAGATGTTGGCAATCTTGTGAGGAAGTGCCCTATATGCCAGACAGCTGATGAGCACTCTCAAAACATTGGTCTCTACATGCTACTACCGATTCCTCTGGCACCTTAGAAGGATTTGTCCATGGACTTTATACTAGTTCTCCCTCGAACCCAGTGAGGTATGGATTCTAATTTTTTTGTGGTTGACTATAACGACCTAAGGAAAAGTGCTAACCACAATTGAGACTCATTGTAATTATTAATAAAGCCCAAATCTACCTAGTAAAAGCTCGATGTAGGACTCATCACACAATCAATCAAATTATGGCATCACAAACTCCCCTACTTAAATCCCTAACGTCCTTGTTAGGGCCCATTTTGTAGGGTAGTGTCTCGGAGCCCATAAAGGATTACCGGGCCAACTCTGATACCATATGTAATGACCCAAGGAAAAGTGCTAGTCACCTCTGCGCTATACCTCAAAAGGACTAGTCATAATTGAGACTCTTTGTAGTTGTTAATAAAACTAAGATCTACCTAGTAAATGCCCAATGTGGGACTCATCACACACCCACACATATCACACAATCAATCAAATTAGGACATCACATTGACAGGTATTCGAAGACGTGTCATTTCATAACCTATAGAAAGACCTCAGATGCCATTCAAGTCGCCAATCTATTCTTCAAAAAGGTAGTGTGCTTGCATGGAGTGCCCAAGTCCGTTACCTCTAACAGCGATACCAAGTTCCTCAGTCACTTTTAAAGGATTTTGTGGAGGTGGTTTGACACATCCCTTAATTACAACAGCACTAGTCATCCTCAAACCGATGGTTAGACAAAAGTTGTCAACCGAACCTTAGGTAATCTGATCCAGTGTATTTATGGAGAGAAGCCCAAATAGTGGGATCTTCCCTTGTCTCAAGCTAAATTTGCTTATGACAGCACTGTTAGCAGGAGCATGGGTAAGTCCCCTTTTGCCATTGTCTATTGCGTGCCCCCAAAATACGCTTTGGATTTGGTACCCTTACCTGAGCTTTCAAGAGTGAGCCAAGCTGCAGAAGATATGGTTGACCACATTCAGGTTATGCAAGAAGAAGTTAGGCATAAACTTGGAGCTTCGAATGCTAAGTACAAGGAATCTGCTAATAAGAAAAGGCATGAGAAGATCTTCAATGTTGGGGATTTGGTACTGGTTTACCTTTGGAATGAGCAATTTCCTATTGGTAGTTACAATAAATTAAAGGACAAGAAGTATGGACGATTTTAGATTACTAAAAAGATCAACAACAATGCCTATGTGCTTGCTCTTCTGCTAGACATGAACATTTCTTCTACCTTCAATGTTATTGACTTGTATGATTATCATCCTTCTAATGAGCCAGATAGTGAGAACTCAAGTCAAGTTCTTTCCAAGTGGGGGAGATTGATGTAGAATAGATAGCATAAGCCTTCCTAAAGCAACAAGGGCGCCAGAAGTCACAGTGCAAGATCAAGGGGGGGCAATAAAGGCCATCAGGGCAATGATGTCAAAATTGCATAAAATTTGGCATATTAAAGGAAAATGACATTCTGATCCAGACTTGAGTTATCTCAAGTATTGTCTAAATTTAGGCAAATTCCTTCGTTAAGGCCCGAAAATAGTGCTTTTGCTATTTATAGTAATATTTGTTTTTCTTTAATAAATTTTAGTTTAAAAGTCAGAATAAAGTTTTGTCTGGTTTAGGACGTCTCTTAAAGACAGTATTTTCAATTTCCGCAATTATCTAAACTAGTGTATGACCCGCACAATGTGCGGGCTAGTTAGTTTTATTTATTTATTCTGAATTAGGATACTCTTATTTGTTATTTATGATAAAATAAATAAAATTCTCTTAACACAGCTTGGCTTAGTTATTTTGCAGAAGTTTTTATTTATCAAAACAAAAGAACCTAGAAAATATTTTTCTCCAAAGCTAAACAAAGAAAAATATATATTTTTTTTAAATCAAGCTAAATTATATTGTATTCATGCTAGCACAGCCCCCAAATCTTGCAAACAGAAAATGGTATTTCTCTGCCTTTCTAACATTTTTTTTAGCATTCAAGAAGCCCCAAAGGAAATTGGGGAAAAAAAAAATCTCTTAACTAATTGAAAATGTAAAGACCCACAGGCTGAAAAGCTTAAAAATCAATACTTGCAAAGAAAATGAAACATGCCCATCAAACCAATATGCTCAAATTCCATATCCAATTTTGAAAGGCTTCCATGTGGAACATTCTCCCCTCCCAAGTCAAAGATTAACTTATGATTGAATAGAAGTTTAGCAATTATATATTACAAATCAGAACCAAATCTTACACAAATACCCATAGCAAAACTGCTTCTAACCTAAATACATACCTTAATTTCAAAAAAATTCAAATTATTTAAAATAAATAAATCTAACCCAAATACCTAAATCAAATCAAATCCAATCAAAATACCCATGATATTTAACACCTAAGAGATTAGTAGTTTACAAAAGAGATGAGATGAGTAGAGTATTAAGTCAACTACTAATGGCTAAACTTCGTACCGTAAAAAAGTGTGAGAAAAAAATGTATTAAGTTAGAAAATTATTAAAACACAAAATAAAAAAATCCATTTTCAAAAGAAGATTTGCATTTAAATCATCATTGATCCAAGTATATTGCATACATTATTACAAACCTTTTTAAGCCCTTTGAACATTTCTGTAAGCTTTCTATAAATCTTGAAGATAGAAAAACTACCATGCACTGCAGTTATTGTCCCAAAAAAATGCATCTAAGACTTTGCTTTTGCCAACAAATTTCTATGTACAAAATATAAATGTCTACACTAAGCCAGCAAGTCTCAGATGTCTTCCATCACAGCTGTTATTTGCCAAGGCAGAGACCCTTTCTTAGAAATATCTCCCCACCAATCTTTATCATCAATTGAGAAAATAATTCAAAGGAAAACTCTCAAAGATAAATATTTTAACTTTTTTTTTCCCTTTCAAATAAAGCTAAAACAAAGAGTTATCCGGCAACCTAGAGAACAAAAAGGTAATAACGATTTTAAGGAATTCCTATGAATTGGGGTTAGTTTGTATGTCAAAAGAAAAATTATAAGTAAAACCACCGAAAAGCACAGGAGGTAGCATGTCAAACACATGTTTCTATAGGCCTCCCAAGCATCTTTGGTGTCTCTCTCCACATGATGAACCAAAACAGAAACTCCTACAGTAAAAATTCAAGGCATCCATGTTAATTTGTTCTAAATAGGAAAAAACGAAACCCCTATTCCAAGCAAGAGTGAGTGAAAGTTTTGTCAAACAAATGGGGTCCATGTTTCAAATGGAAATGAAAAGAATGTTATTTGCTATGAATTTATAAACAACTCCAGACTCATTCTTACATTGTCAAACAAATGGGGCACATATATACGTCATCTTGTGGAGAATTGTGCTAACAAAAAAAATAAAACTCGGGGAAACGAATAAAATTGCAGAGAGGGGTGAACCTTAGTGAGAATCATATCCAAAGGATGCCCTTGCTTTTGAATCTCTTATCTCTATAAGAAGGTTCCATTAAAAGTTTTTTTAACAATCTTTCATCAATACCTATTAACGATTTTTTTCACTTTTCATTACTAAACTTTGAATCAAATTGTAAAGTAATAGCATATTCTACTGCAATAATGTTATTATATGATTTTCTTTTGCAATTGAATATTAGACATATAAATATGTGAAGGCATTTAAAATCTACTGAAAGAATATTCATGAACATTTTATAAGAAATAAAAGAAAAGAATTTTGAATTAATGAAACTATTCCATAACAAAGACAACATTTTTGCTAGTAATTATTCCAAAATTACCTGTATCACTATGTTTCAAAACTTTTTGAAAAAGAAACTGCAAAAATTTCTTTGGCTGTCCCTGTTCAATCAAACCAAACACAAAGATCATCACTATTAATAGAACTAAAAGATCAGCAACCATTTCCAATAGCTACACTTCAAACATCCATCTATATATACAACATTTGATATGGCTTTAAATATATATTCATCACAAACATGACATGCCCCAGGAAATCATTCATGCTTAAAGCACATACTTATTCTTATTGTAAACAGATATGGATATCATAAGCATGTTTTAGGCTAAATTGAAATCATGAAAACAAACCAGATACTGATGTGAACCATTTGGTGTTATTCAAAGTATGTCTACCAAACCACTTATAGAAATGCAGGTTTATGTATCAAATCCTATTTTTTGTTACATGGTACATATTTAGATGATCACATTCTTCAAACATATTTACTCTCTTAGTTCTAAAGGGTCATCTAACAGTCAACAAATCCAAACAACTAAAGGGTTATGATTATGGAATAAAAATTTAGTAGAAAGAAAATTAGAAAAATTACTCAAGGTGAAAGTTAGTACCAACTGAAGTTAAATTTTAGTTAAGTCAGGCATACCTTTACTATTTCCTAGCCCAAGATGTATTTGGCTTGAAGGTTCTCATTCTGGATGAAATTTGCAAATAATGAACCAATTGATTGTTAAATCTTAAAGTAAATAACAATCTGAGCTATTTTCTTGATCCTACTCCTGAATGAGAAATAAATACTATCAATTTAAATTTATGGGTTTATATAATGACATACCAAATCAATCAAAGCATCCATCACGCCTCCAACAACACCATCAGCAATTATGTAGCCACTTAAGCCTCCAGCAGCAGCACCAACATCAGTTATGCAGCAACTTAGGTTGAGCATTATTGCCACCAACCATGATCATTGGTTCAGCCATCATAAATCCTGAAAATTAGTCTCATTCTAGTAAAAAGCCGAACATAGAAAATCATTGCATCAAATCAAATCATTGCCAAACTCAACGAGAATATTATGCAATAATAAATCATGACAGATCATATTTAACCTGAGCATCAAAACTTTCCTTGTAACTTGTATAATCCTACTTGTACAGCTATAAGTAAATATCAATGACAATCATTCCAATCTGGAGAATTATTTTCAAAAACCTAGTACTTAGATTTTTCATATTATACATAGTTGAGAAACATTTAAAACTTTAGAATTTTATCTTAGCTTATTTTCCTTCATTTTCTCAATTACTAAACAATAGGGGGGAAAAAAAGAGTAATGCATTATAAACAAATATAGTAAGCTATTTTATTACTTGACAATATAGAATATGTTAAGAGTCATCAAGCAACACTTGTGATGTTGCAGCTGAAGTTGACTTGCTGCCATAGTTGTTATTGTTGATGTTGCCTAACATACACCTGTCCTAAGCCGCTGCATTAGAGTTAGGGAATTGTTAGTTTTTTACCATTGAAGTTGTTTACATCTGTTACTTGCTGACAGTTAGTTAGTTAGAAAGGTTGTTAGAATGCAACATATATGGCTTTACTTGGAATAGCTTTGAATACTCAAGAAAACTGGATATAAGTGGTTTGCTAGAGTGGAGGTTGTAAGGACCATTAAATGAAATAAGCAACAGTTTCTCTCCTATTCTTCTCTATTCTCTCTAAATCTTATTTCTCATTCTTGGAGGCCAGTTACCTCGAATTAGGTATTTCTCATAGAATCTAATCACTCTTGGGTAGATTCTTATCAAAATACCTTATATTTTGACCATGTTGTGTGTTTGAAGTTAATGGAATTCTTAAAATAATCAGATCTGAATTACATATAATGTTAAAGCTCTAAGCATAAAAGTTTGTGGAAAGTAAAGAGAATAATAATGAATTGTTATAAAGTTAGTCCAAATGGTTTGGCAATGTGTAGTAGCTAATATTTATTTGCACACAGGCTATTAGATTTTCTATCATACATTTCAACAAACATTTGGCATTCAAATATGCTTCAAAACACAGTTCTTATACATGGATAGGAGATGTTAGTAAAGAACTCAACCATGGATACCTTTATTTTTACAATAATGCTTTATGCTCACTGTGAAGCAGGTTACTCAGTACATATCTGATGAGCAGGGAGAGAGGTATCAATCTCCAAAGTTGTCTTTTTCACATCTTCTCCTATTGGAATTCGATCATTGCCTTCTTTTCCTCATCTCTCTGACAAGCCAATTTAATTTAAAACCTTAATGAAAAAATAATAATAATAATAAAATTAAAAAAAAAAAAAAAAAAAAAAACAACAACAACAACTCGAATCCAAACACCTAAATCAAAAGCAATCAAGTCTCAACAAAAAAAACCCTTACTGAGTGGTGGCCAGACGGTAGCGATAGCTTTCATACAGAACTCTCTCTCTCACTGTAGCCTTAGATAAGTCCAAGCATCAGTAGTTTATAGGCTCTCGGTGATCTCTCAATTTCTCATTCTTTCACTCTTAAGTTTCATCTTTTCTTTCGGAAAATAAAAAGTTTCATCTTTTAACGCAATGGACTTTGACCCCCCGGAATTGACAATTTTACAGTAATGTAATTTTCGCATCAAATATAATTGTGTTAAGTAAACGGTTAATACCAAACCGGTGTAGTGAATCTATGCCAAAACCTAAATGCAATCTAATACAATCCAATCCAATCAAGATACCCAGACCTAAATCATATTTAAACCCAAATTTAAATAACCCAAAAACAGAGACTAACCGGTGGAGGATATGGATCTGATGGTCTGTCTCTCTATTTCTCTGAATCTGCCTCTCTCTATCTCCGTATCTCAATACCTCTTGGACCTTTCATCGTATTTAATTTTGACCGAGGGTAGTTCTCTCTATCTCCGTATCTCAATTCCTGCATCCACCTTTAGGTTACCGATGCCGATTGCGGTAGGGTCTAAGTCTGGAAAGGAATGGTGATGACCGGCCGTACGAATTCTGTCTCCTCTGTATTGCAAGCGGTTTTTTTTTTTTTTTCTCCTCCCCTTTCTCTGTATCGCTGGTTTTTTTTTGTTTTTTTTTTTTTTGTTTATATACACAGACTATCAAATATAGCGTTAAAGTTGTGATAATCTGCATATCAATAATCGTGAACATATATAAAACTAATTTAGGAGTAAGCATTGTTTTAAGAAAATAACTCACTCAGAAAAGATGGATCGTGGATAGGAATTCTGAAGCTAATGAAACAATCTATGCTTCATCTGCCAAAAAAAAAAAAAAAAGAGAGAGAGAAAATTAGAGGAGCAGTGAATGGAGATATAGATGAGAGAAGCGAATGATAGATGGGTGAGGAAATACCATTTGATGTGAATGTCATAGGCAACAGAGAAGATTATAATTTTTATATATGTGTGAAAAAAATGTAAACTTTCTTTAATTGCTATTCCTTTTTTTTTTTTTTTGTGGGGGGGGGGGGGGGGGATAGATTAGCATTCCTAAGATAAGTATTTGAATTAAAAAAAAAAAAAGGGTCGCATCAAATACCAAGCATAAAATTTAAAATAAGAACAATAGTAAAAGACTTAATATTGTTCACATTTATTTCTTTTCCAGTACAATTCCAGCAACAAATGATGCATCAAATTAATAGCCTTTCACACATTTTTTACTGTTTAGTTTCTAACAAAACCAAAAACTCAAACTTTGCTCATTCAATCAGTCCCCAATTGAAACAAAAACAAATTCCAATTTCCCTCATCATTCCCTCACTTAATCCTTCATTTTCTCAACAACCAATCAAAAACCTCATTGTTTCTAATTACGCAAACTGAATAATCCCTTGAGTTATACTCTTTAAAGAAAAATAACAAATAACAAAGCATATACAATCACAAATTTCTTGGGAAAGAAACAGAGATGGAAAGCAAGAGAGAAAAAGTGAGTTAGGGCAAGAAGGAAAAAACCAAACAAACAACATCAAAATCTGAAACCTACAAACCGTAACAGAAAATCCCAAACATCAAAGCAAATATCTAAATCTATACCTATCTAACCAAAATACCCAAAAACTAAGTCATATTAAATACCCAGATATAAGAAAGGGGAAAAAAATAACCGGTGGCAGTTTCGGCATTCTGATGATGGCAGGTAAATGGCCTGAACGGAGTTAATGGCACTTAGATTTCTCTTCCTCAATCTCAATTCCTGTGTGTGCCTGCGGTTTCGGTGTTCTGAGTTTGGCGAGGGAACGAATGGCGGCAGAAAATCTGACAGTAATCGTGTTTTGCCAGGCCTCATCGCCTCCCTCTATTTCCATCTCTGTGTGTATCATATTTCTATCTCTCTTTTTCTCTGCTTCTTTCCCCGTTTCCTCGTCGCCTCTCTCTCTCTTTCATCGCCTCTCTATTTCGATCTATTTGCGTTTCTCTCTCCTTTTTTTTGTTTTTGGATAAGTGGGTTGGTGCCTGAAAAGTAACCTCTCCAAACAGTGCGACGTACGGTATTTTAAAAAATAAACCCTACACGTGGCAGTATTTAAAGTGGGCATTTTTACTAACGTGTCAACACCTAGTGAAAAGCTTCTGCTTTTATATATTGTATTAGATTTTGCTATTTTTGGCAAAAATAGCTATTTTGCCACATAATTACATGTTTAGCACAGATTAGGGTTTCTTGGCATTTTCATAACCGTCTTAAGGTTTCTTTTACTATTTAAACATATTGTAGCCTCCAAGAAAATGGAGATTTCAAATTTATAAAAATACAAACTACGTCTATTTCTCTCTAGTGGATTCCAAAACCCTATCACCTTGTGGATTCAAGGGACTCCCTGTGGATTCGAGGTTTTCATTCATAAGCTAACATGTTTAGTTTCTTTTCCATTCAGAAAGCAACAAGTTTGTTTTCTTGTATCTTCCTCAACATCAATTTTTTTGACGTAAAAGTTTTAAAGTTTCTATTTTTACTGTTCATAAACTTTTGTACTTAAATGTAATGTTAGATCCGTAACTTATCCTCTTTACATGCTTAAAAATCTAACTCGCACGTACACTACTTTTGCCACAACTTTGTTGTACTGTTGCCTATAACTTTTGTTGGGTTAAATAATTGACTCTAGATAATTAACCAATTATCTAAGTTGAATAATTAGTTTAATTACATGCAAATCCAATTAAGGCATGGTCAAATAATCAATTTATAGTTAAGGGTGGCAAAAAATAAATTTGATAGAGGTGATTTGATCACGATGGTAGGAAAGCACTCGTAGGCAAAACCTAATTAGGTGATTACTCAAGTCACCACTCCTAAAAAAATCCACTAACAAGAACATAGGTTACAAATACAAGAAATTTTATCCTATCTTAAAGTACCTACCTACAATAGAATTTATTGATCTATAAGGAAGCTCAAATCTAATCCCAATTGGACTACTTCTTGTAGTAAACTTCTTCTTTGCACAAACTACATTTCATGACTAACTCCACAGCAATCATTGATTGTTGCAATTGGGTGCAAAGTTCTTCAAACACACTTTGATGAACTGATAATAGCTTGGTACAATAACCTAGGTGCATTGATGTCACATCAGCTTCATAGTATGTGTGTCTTTGTGTGTGTATAATGACGGTTTTGAAAAGTAACTTTTATATGCTCTGGAACCCCAATGCATGAATTCCAAGATAGGCCAAGTCATCATAGGTTGAAAAAAAAAAATTACCATTCAATTTTCATATAGCTTGATAGATTGAAACATACTGAGCTAGGTATTAAGATTCATTAATTCTCAATAGATTGATAGGTATCAAAGACCTGTTCCTCCAACTTTACTTGAGCAATCTTTTGAGTAGTTTCTTGTGTCTTCAAACTATACCACTTGTGTATGAACATGAACACACATAAACTAAGACTTAAATGCATATAAAGTGCATTTTGTAACATGTTTGCCAACAAATAAAAAAATGACCCAGCCCTAACAACTTTTACATAAATTTATCATTTTTTTTCTTCACCACTCACAACTTTTACACTAGTTTTTCCTCGAATAAATTTATCACTTTCTTTTATATGATGTTACTATATGTTAGTTTCTAGGTAGTAAACTTCGAATCCACGAGGTGTTCCTTAAATCTACAAGGTGATAAACTGGAATCCACCAGAGAAACAATTCAATAAAAAGTCTGTATTTTATTAATAATAATCTATTTGCCTCTAACAACTACAAAACATATAAATACTGAAAAAAAATCGTTTAAAACCCTAATTCGCATTAATTACGCAATTAGGTGACAAAATACCGAAATTTACCAAAAATGGCAAAATTAAGTTAAATGCAGAATCATAAACTACTAACCTTAAGAGTCGTCCCAAAACAAGCAAGACCTTATTCTAACTTTTGAGTAAAAAGTTATTAAGAAAGCAAAAATTATTATAAACGGCAAAATCACAGTTTTCAAGGCCTAAATGAAGGAATTCTCCATTTCAGAGGTACCTTATGGCAAAACAACAAGTATTGCTCAGAAAGTCGTTTTGCTGCCAAATTTCATGCGCTTCCGCCTTCGTCGCCCAAATGATTTCTGCTAGTGCATTTTTGCCTTACACAATTTTAGGTACCTTGGGAGTCCAAAAATGCTATGGTAGTCTGTTCTACATCAGCCCTTCCCCTTTTAGATCTTATATTATAGGTTTTTTTTTTTTCCCCTTCAATATATATGATGATTTTACATCATAATTATAGCCAATATATTAATATCTTTTTTATGTGTCAAAATTTACTCGAAAGCATAAAAAGAAATCTTTGTTTTGTTATCAATATCTTTTAAGGATGTGTTTCAAACTTTTTATGTAATTACTTATTCTCTTTTTTTTAAAAAAAAAATTGTGTATAAACAATAAATCTTTTTCCTTCTACGTATAGAGTGATGGACAATTAAATTGGCGAATCTTGATAATTGTTTTCCCCCCCTTCTAAAGCTCAAATTTAAATAGTAATTACCTTCCCATCACCCAAATTTGTTCCTTTCATGGGTTAAATACTTAAACTTAAACCCCTGACCTCTCCTATTTGCGGAGGAGAAGCATTACAAGTTTACAATGATTAGTAATTGTTTTTGGTAAATGTTAAAATAAATAAATAAATAAATAAAATAAAAATAAAAATTATTCATAATTAAATAAGAAATTGTAAATTTGGATAAATTCGATTCTAATTAATCATGTAGGGTCACAAATCATAGCCCAAACCCAAATAGAAAAGGGGATGGACCCAATAAGCCCAGTACAATAAATTTGTAAGAGAGTGAGCAAAATAATTGGGCTGATAAAGGGTCTTACAACAATTAATGGAGGTTAGGAGTTTGTCCGAGGAGAATAAAACACATAATCAAGTGATAATCTCAAGTCCGAAGAGTAAGTATTTGGATGAATTGATCATTTCAAGTGATATCCGAGGAGTACGTTCTTGGATGAAATGATTGTATCTAATGGTGTTCTTCCTAATGCTACAGTGATTCTTTCTCAATGTTCTTTCTTCATCCCTTTTCCCCCTTTTCTGGAGGTTTTACTCCATTATATAGTCCTTCTTTATTCAATCCCACCGTCCACTTGTCTACTATCTAGCTTCGTACTTGAGTTTTTCTGTCTCCCTTCCCCCAGCTTTTTGATTTTCTGGAGGTAAAGGTGATTGAAAACACTGTTCAGAGATCTTCTCCACATTAATGCGGCCAGGAAAGCTGCTGCAATGCATTTAATGCGATGGTAGCAACTTTTCCCTAGATATTTCTGTGTTCTTATCCCTTCCGTGTATATTTGTAGTCTATCTTCTTCGCTAGAGCTTCCTGGAAGGTGGACTAGGGTAAGACGAAGCCCACTTCACTGACATATGTCAGATCCGAGGAGGATAATCCTTTCGGACCAACACCCTTGGACATTTACATGCTCTATTATTAGTTACGGAGCTTCCCCATGATTTCTTCTCCTCGGACATATTGTTAATAAAATGTGGGACTTAAGCCCAATGCAAAGGCCCAAGTTTTTGCTCCCCCACAAATCAATTCAAAAGTTTTATATTAGTGCTTCTTTAAATTTAAAATGTATTGAATTTACTCATTTATCTCTTTTTTCTTTTTTCTTTTTGTCCAATTTTACATTAGGTGGTATAAATTTTTCAGATGTTTAAAATTGTGTAACTCAATAACATTATTTGATCTCTTTTATAAGAAAAATAAAGATTAAAACTCAATCACCACATTCAATAAATAAATAAAAAATCAATTGTTACCCTATGTAGGAGAGAGAGAGAGAGAGAAAGATTTTTGTAAAAGTTGGCAAGGGGGATTATGATTCAAATCACTCCTCTCAAACTATCAAATGGCCATTAGTCATTATATATGTTATAAATGGTGGCTTAAATTTGAGGTGCACTGATTTGTGCCACATAGGATCATAGCCTTGGATGTTTTATTCCTTCCCAAGTTATACATTTGTGTTGGGTACGTACTACGTAATGGACTTCAATTGAATAGGCATTAAGTCTTAACTGACGTAAGGAATATTAGTCCTTATTTGTGTAGGACTTGTAGTGC
Source organism: Quercus wislizeni (assembly GCA_023055345.1). NCBI lineage: Eukaryota > Viridiplantae > Streptophyta > Magnoliopsida > Fagales > Fagaceae > Quercus > Quercus wislizeni. The sequence goes on along the minus strand of JALGQJ010000002.1, from coordinate 9,561,443 downwards.
GGCAAGACCTAATGGTAAAACATATATATAATGCGGTTATTGTCAATTGTAGGGTGTGCCGCAATATTAGAATAGGTTTCTCTATTCTCTGTTATTGTATAGAGTTTTAAGCTGTGACTTTGTTTTAGAGATTTTCAGGTTTTCTATTCATGAGCTTTTGGTGAGTAAGAGCTTTTTTTTGGTGTATTTGGGTTTTGTGAGGATATTTTGGTACCACATTTGTAACCTTTTTCTTTTGTTTGTGAAATTTTCTCCTTTACGCTGTCTGTGGATGTAAGCCAAAAGTCAAACCACGTAAATCTTTGTATTCTAGTACGATTATTTATTTTGTTTTCTATTTCTATTTTGTATAAACTCACTGTTATTTAGATACACACAACAAATAGATATTTAGACTTTTGCTATTCTCAACATATTAGCATCAAAGCTTTCGCTTTTACAACAATATAAGATACTTAGTGATCTCTCTCATGCATAATATATCTTGTATAGAATGTCCCGCTATCAGTAAACTCTGGCAGATGAAGGTAAACCATACGTCGGCTTTAGAACTTACCAAGACTCTAGTAAAGGAGGATTCTACATGGTTTCAGCTTCACAATTCTAAAATGGAAAACGGGACGATTGACATAGGGGATGACATTGCTGTTTCTATCCCAATCCAAGAATCAGACACAATCGTGGAACAAACCGATGACACGAATCAAATATCTTACACCCCATTGCTTGTTGCAGCTAGCAAAGGAATAGTGGAAATAGTTGACAACATGATTGAGGTGTATCCTCAGGGAATTGAGCACACCAGTAGCAACGAGCAAAACATATTACATGTGGCCATTAGCCACCGTAAAAGAGAAATCTTCCAGCGCATGAAGAAGATAAAAACAATAATGTCTTGTAGGCTGGCTTCACGGATTGATAAGAAAGGCTACACTATATTGCATCATGTTGCAGACATGAAGAACTATGATGGAGGACACCAACCTGGTCCTGCTTTCCAATTGCAGGAGGAGTTGAAATGGTTCAAGGTAAGCATCTCTATTCACCGCTTCACCCCCAAATAATAATAATAATTTTAAGGAGCAGTAGTAGTAGATTTAGCTTTATTGGAAACATTAAAATAAGAAAATTCCTAAACCAACCCGATCTGTTACTTGTATGTGTAGAAAGGGGTTGGGTTGGATTGGTGGATTTTGAATTTGTGTTTAAATTTTTTTTTTGGGTGAAAACATTTGTGTTTACATATTTCATGTCTTATAAAAAAGAAACTTTCATAAACTATTAAAACACCTTATTTTTAATAAATTATTAAAATCTACATATTATGCCTTATTATATTCTAAAGTTTTAAATTCATTAAAACTAATTTTCAAAATACCAAAATAAGAAAAAATTAAAATAAAATAAACTAATATTATGGTGGGTCTAATTGAGTTGGATTGGCAAGAAAAACTATCAACTCTTATCCAACCCAATCTGAGGTTTAAAATAAAATAAAAATCCATCTATAAAAGCTAACCCAAGGTGTTGGGTTGGATTGAGTTGGTTGGATTTATCAAATTGGTGAATTGGATGCACACCTATATATAGTTTCCAATTTGTTGGCCTTATGACTATCTATACAAACACTTGATAGTTAGATCATATTCACAATAAAGCTCTTTAAAGCTAAAAACACAAATTTTAGCAATTCATTCCACAAAAACACACTACAGTAGACTATCATAGATGGGCAGTTTATTGTAGCTCAAAACTTAAATATAATTATAGGTAATAAGTTATTATTGGTTCTAATTTGAATTCACAACTAAAATTATTTTTTTCTTGTTCATAACAACCAATTACAACCTAATACTTAGAATTTGTTGTAAAAATATTATAGACATAACATTTCTCTTAGACATATGACCTAATCTTGATATTTGGACCTTATTTATGTCATGCATATATGCGCTATATCTTAGGGATAGTTGACAAAATATTGTTGATTGTATAATAAATTAAGTTTTAGAGGCTTGAAGGGAACGAATTATAAATATGTGGAATCTTTAAGATCTATTGATATGAAATCCAGGTTTTAAAAAATAAATAAATAAAAAGAAATTCCTTCAAACGTGAATTAAAATCTTCAACATCAATATTTGTATTGGAAAACAAATAATGGAATTCAATTCTTGATTTGCTTTGGGTGAAAAGAATTAACAAAAATTGGAATTCGGATGTTCAACATCCAGATTCATTTTAGAAAAAAAAAAAAATTGGAATCCAAATATTCAACGTCTATATTTTCTTTTGAAGAAAAACATTAAAAGAAAATAAAGAGAAATCCAAATATTTTCCTAATATTTATAAATTGTTCCCTTTGAACCTCAAAAGTTAATGTGTTTCGTGATTAACAATATTTTGCCTATTAACTCCCCTTACACGTCCTATGCGTGTCAATCAAACCTCCAACCAAATTTTTTCTTGAGAAAGTTTATAGATGCAAAAAATTTCACACCTGGTCAATGTAGTAGATTGTTTGTGATAAGTAAAAAAATAATATTAATAGTGATGGTAGATAAGAAAAAATAAAAATTTGACAGCTCAACCGTTTTGAAAAGTATTGTGAAATTTGTTGTGTTGCTTTTTTTTTCTTTTTTTTCTTTTTATTTTCTCTCTTTCTTTTTTCTCAACTGTTGTGGGCTGGGTTATAATTGTTTTTGGGCTGGAATTGTTATAGCCATTTTATAGCTATTGTCAGCTATTGTCAATGCGCTTTGGCTTGTTAACTACCTTTCTGATATAAAATAAATAAATAAAAAGGAGAGAGAGAGAGAGAGAGATTCTTATTAGTAGCCTTAGTCTATCATTTTTCATTTGGCCAAGCTTAAAAATCTCTCGACTTCTAACTCCATATCTCGCTCTTTCTCATGATTGCTCTCGATCCGACTAGACATTTGAAAGGAAAGGGTTTTTCTTCTACCGAGTTAATTCACTTTAGGTGGCATGATTCTATAATATTATGAGATTATTCTTTGCTTTCACCCTTTAATTCTAGCATATTCTGTTCTTGTCCCTTATTAATTAAACCTTTTTTTATTCTTCCCTCAAAAAAAAAAAAAAAATTTAAATTTTTTTCTGAACCGAATTTGTGGAACTTTATGAAAATTGTCCAACATTCCCGTCATAACAAATAATTAACCAGAAAACACTTGCTTTTTACTAAAGAAAAAATCAATAGTTTTCAATGTGAAATTTCTTTATTCAACTTCTTATTAATTATTGAAAAATAAATAAATTTTACTTTTGTCTCTTTATGTTGGGTTGTATTCATTTTGGTCCTTTAAATTTAAAATTTTTAATTTGAGATCCCTAAGTTTGAGTCCTTTTTCCAAATCGGTCATTCCACCAAAATCTATTACTCTAACTTCCATTAAAAATGTCAACTAAGCCAACAAATCAGCTTTTTTACTTAAATAAAAAATAAAAAATAAAGATAATACAATAAAATACAATTAACCATTTCTCTATTTTCTTTTTTTCATTTTCTTCTTCTCCATTCTTATCTATAATTCCCTCTCCAAATCTCCACCTCATTTCTTTCCTCAAAACTCAGCAAATTAAATTCAACAAGATTTTGGGCAAGTTAGAGTTTACTTTGAGAGAGTGATTGCCTTTTTCTTATTTTCCTTTACGCCCTGGAAATGTGTCCTCAAGCAATTGGACTACTTCTAGTTGTACCTTTTTCAAAAAGATGAGAGGGAAGCTAGATGCAGTGTCTCCACAAAATGGGCTCTTACTCTCTTATTCTACCACTACTATTCTGTACATAAACAATAAATTCAAAAGACTATCAAATATCCGTTAGTAATACTAGTGGCTTGGCATATAAAGATTTGGGAAGAAATAAGCTCAGGGACGGAGCTGTTCATGTACTAGGGGTGGCAATGCCCCCAAATTTTTTTTTTTTTTAAATTATAGTAGTATATATATTCTGAATTTTTTAACATTTATGTCCAAGATAATTACTCTTGGCCCACCTCTTCTTAAAAATTTACAAATTGGCCCATAGAACCCAACCAAAAAAAAAAAAAAATTATATCTAAGTTTTGTCTTTAGTATATATTTAGAGTGAGCTACAAATTTTAGTAGATAAATATGATAAATTGGTGTGTCATTTATTTATTAGGTGTTGAAGTGGGCCTAATCACATGCTTTAATGCATGAGTTTGTAAGGTTTTTCTTTTTTAGTAGCCTAAGGATTTTTCTATATATATATATATATGGGCTTTTCTTATCTTCTTTTTGTTTACATATTCTTTTTAATTATTTATCAATAGAGCTATAAGGTTTGAAACTGATGAAACATCTGAAAATTAATTAAATAAATAACAAAATGAACTATTAGAAACATTAGTTTTTATAAGATAGTCTCATTTAGTAACAAGTCCAAAAAAAAAAAAAAAATTAGCATATGTTTTGCCCCTTAAGTCTAAAGTCTGGCCCATCCCTAAATAAGCTAATGAGTTGTGTCACAAGGAGCTTTGGCCCCCAACTCCTACAGTCCTGTGTGCTTTAACTTTAGCTCAAACAAACTTGTTATTTGGAAAACTTGATTTAAAGTGGCTTGGAATGACTCGGGCTGCAAATTCTAGCGAGTGGGCATAGATGGGTAAATCTATGGGAGAGAGGACGAGCTTAATTATGCATGCATGTCATTAGATTTCTAGTCCTTCCAGCCTTGGAGGATGAGATAGTGATAAAGACGCGTGAGAATTGCAGAGAAAAAAAGTGGGGAGATTTTTTTTTTTTTAATTTTTAAAACCCTAATTTTGTTTTAGAGAAAGTCTAAATGCACAACAGAAACTCACAACTTTTTTTCATAGCACCTTTGTTTTAAGTTGTGATAAGTCCTGATAAATCTTCTTTTTATTTCATTTTATTTTATTTTGATTTATGTGAACTGAAACCTCAATTTGTTGTGAAATTTTATTGTTTTCTTAGAAAGTTTCTTTGTTTTATGATGTGACAACATTTGACATGTGGATATGGTTGGGTAAGGTGGTACATGACTAGGCATGCCTCGGGTAGTACTATTTAGCACCATTAGCAAGATCACTCATGGTAGTGAACGAAATAACTATTTTGAAAGCGGACTCAAAATTAAGTAATTAAAATGAAAGCTTTTAAGCTTAATTGTCACACACACACACACACAAATTTAGTCTTAGAAATATGAATGAAGATCGTTCTGACCATGTTATTTTTTTATTTCATGAATGTAGCGTGTAGAGAATATAATTCCTAGCCATTATGTCATGCACCGCGACATTGAAGAACATAAGACAGCAGAAGAGTTATTCAAAAAGACGCACTCTGATCTTCTCGAGAAGGCGCAAAAGTGGATAAAGGAGACCTCTCAATCATGCTCTGCAGTCGCGGTCCTCGTTGCCACTGTAGTTTTCGCGGCTGCCTACACTGTCCCAGGGGGTAACGACGACACAGGCCATCCAGTTTTCCTTCACTCTCCATTCTTCCTGTTCTTCACTATCATGGACGTTCTCTCCCTTGCGAGCTCTTTGACTTCCGTTGTCATGTTCCTCTCGATCCTCTCTTCTCCATTTGAGTATGAAAATTTCCGTATATCACTTCCGCGGAAGCTGACATTAGGGTTCACGTTGCTCTTCTTCTCTGTCACAACAACCATGCTTAGTTTCGCGGCTACTATTTTGCTCATTATTCATTTTAAGAAGACATCTTGGACTACGACTGTGATTTACACTGCTGCGTTCCTTCCTGTCTGTGTGTTTGCGCTTATGCAATTCCCATTGTACAAAGCATTCTCCAGTACTTTGCGAGCCCTTACCAAGAAAATATTGAAGACGGTACTTCCCCAGAAATTCACTCCTCGTTACTTGCTGACAGCCATTCAGAGGAAGGCTCCTATCATGAGTTTCCCTACAAAAAAGCAATAAACTCGCTTTAAGAAAATGGGCTTAACCTCCTCTTGCTTTTCCCATCATGAACTAAATGTCAAAAATCTAATCTATATTACTGCATTGCCATGATTTATTTTTATGTAATAAGGCAATGAGAAATTAGATATTTCTCATCCCTGTGCGTGCTTTTATGAGTAATAAAGGAACTTCTTTCTAGCCAGTGACGGGACCGAAAAAACATTTTTAGGAAGCTAATTATATTAATAACTAGTATCATTCCCATATGCATGTTACGTTTTAATACACTAATAGCCTCTTTGATCTAAATAGGATCTCCTTAAAGATGAGTGGATAGTTGTGAAAAATTAATATTAAAGGAGTCCTAAGGTAGAAAAAGGATTTAAACAATTGTTACAAAAAAAATTAATTAGTTCAACCAAAGTTGCAAGATCATGTTGAGGTGAGGATTCTTTTTCATAATGTAGATTTAATATTACTAGATTATAGCAATTTTGCGAAGAAATATGTTGTTGATATTTATAACATGCTATGTTATAGATTTTATTTTTCATGAATATTATTCAAATATCTTGTGGGTGCTAAATATAGATATGAATATTGATATTTGTAAAAAACCAAAACAAAAATTAATTATAGTGAAATTAAAATAATAATAAAAAGTTACATACTCATAATGTTAGACAATCTCTTCCATACACATATAGATTGTGTTTGAAATTTGAGAAAAAATTAGCTTATTTTACTTTTTAGCTTATTTTTTGCTCCTAAAGTGGATCCCATTGCACTGTTAGGTGGGTTCCATTACTCCAAAAATCAACTTTTAGATTTTTTTTAGCATACTTTCAGCAAAAAAAAATTTAATTTCAGCAAAATAAGTAGTTTTCATACGAACCCATAATATTACTAACAAAAAAAAAAAAAAAATGAGAAATAGTAACATAAAAATTTTAAAACTATTCAAGAAAATTAATTTAATTTAATAACACACATATAAACATAACACAAATAAAAAGATGAAATCCTTGTTTTAGGAGAGAATAAAAAATTTGATAATTCTTAAATAATAAATAGATTATTCATAAATATTTATAGAGGTTTATATAATGAATTTCATGGATTTAAAATTGTCTTTATGAGTCATAAGAAAAACCTTTAAACACACACACACACAAAACAAAGAAGAGAAATACATACATGTAATAGTGTGGATGATAGGTTTGATAAAGCATTCTACTATGGAATTCACAAACGTCAAATTCCCTAAGTAATAAGAAAAAAAAAACAAAACAAAAAGAGAGTTAGATTTCTCAACATAGAAATCATAAGAGAATAATAATTATTAATAATGGGGAAGAGAAAAAATTGATTAGAACAATAAGTAGTGTTTCTATCCACACACACACACACACACACACAAAGGATAGAAGTAGCCGTAAAAAGAAGAAGAAGAAGAAGAAACTATGTGTAAAAATATATAAGAATACACTAAAAACTCTACATATATAGAGAATTTTCAATTGTGAAGAAGTTAGATTTCTAATCAATCTAGGAATTATAGGGGAATGAGAATTATTAGGAAAAAGATATTTATTAGGAGAAAAACTATCACAATTGACATTTAAAAAAGAAAAAAAAAACAAACAAAATGTAAAAATTATATAACTTAGGATGCATGTTTATCAAATATTTAAAAAAAAAAATACATAGGGAAAAAATACAAACTAAATTATAAGAGAATGAGAATTATTACATATTAAAAAATTGTCACAATTAACATTTTTTTTATTAAAAAGAGAACAAAATGTAAATCTTAAATCACTTAGGATGCATGTTTATCCAGACAAAAAACGTAGGAAAAAAAATACACACACATACAAACCATTGGCCATGCATGTTTTGTTATTTTAAATTTGATGTAGTTATTTGTTGCAACCATGGCTTCTAAGCCCAAATTTTATAATATAGAATATGATTTTTAAATCCACAAAATAATACACATATAAATGAATAACTTATAAATAAAATATATCTTTAAAAGGATTTATTATATATATTATTTTTCTTGTATATTAAAAATTTTATTTATATAATTTTTATATAATTTAAAATAAATATTTTCTTCTATTAAGTCTTATGTAATTAGTATTTATTCTTCTTCTCCAAAAGTAAATAAATATATATATCATTTAAACTATATTTATCACAACTAATATTCTTCAAATTTTTTAATTTAATTTTTTGTTAAATAAATTATAGATTAGAGATTATAGGTTAGAGTATAATAATAATTTTAGAAAATATAAAATGTATACAAATTAATTAATTTCAAATAAATTAAATAATAAGTGTCACTTTTGCATGTAGTAACATTTACAATGTAAAATAATAGAAATATAATAATAGCAATAGTAAATGATATACATATATATATATATATATATATATATATATTGTTTATGGATGATAAAGTAGAACAAGTCCAGAAGTTTTAAGTGTAAAAATCATAACATGCATTTTTTTCATTTAAAAAAAAAAAAAATCAATGCATTCCTATTTTCCTTAACTCTCTAAGTACAAAATGAAGAAGAGTTTTTTTTTTGGGGGGAATAGAATAAGACTTTTTATTAAAAATATTTTCATTTATATTTTTGGAAATATATATTTTAAATACTATTAAAGTTAATGAGTTATATGAAAAACTATTGAATATTAAAAATATATAATGATAATGATAATAATAATAATTTAATTGATTGTTTGTGCAACTTTTTCAAAAATATGGGGGTATATTAAGTGAAATTTATACATATTTCAAATGATGTAATTTGGATTGAGGACTATCCTCCTACAGCTTTGGAATCTCTATAATTTGATTTAGCTCATATTACCTCTTAAATAAAATTTCTCTGTTTTTTTCTTTTTTTAAGTGAAATTTAGACAAAATTCAAAAAAATCAAATAAATAGAGAAGGAAGAATTATCCCAAAAAAAAGAGGGAGAATTTTGAAAAAGCCAGGGGAGCATGGCCCTCCCTCCGCCCCAATTTCAAAACTTTTTTTTATTTTATACAAGGTAAAATTTCTATTCTAATATAATCTAATTGTATATGTGTGTGAAGCTCCCTTCTGGAGACTTAAACCCTGACCTTTGCCCCCCTACACCCCACAATCATTTATACTTGTGAAATGACTACCGCACCAAGAGTTTGCGGTTCCCAATTTCAACACTTACTATGCTTTGAATTTTGAATTTGTCAAAATAATTTGCACTACTAGCATAAGTTATATTTTTGTTTTCAAGTATTGAGATCTTAATGCGGAAAAAATCATCTACACTTAAAATTTGTCCATTTCTTGGTATCCATTAAATATTACAACTCAAAAAGTGTTTCCAGTATTATGTCATATAAAATTTTTAAATGACGTGGCATTTTGAAATCTAAACACAAATTATACATATAGTTTATGCTTATATTCTATAATGGTCATAAGTTACCACTATGTATAGTTGCTTTTTGTGCATTTTTTTCATGTTTTTGCCATAATTTAAAGTTAATCAATTAATTGAAACACAAATATATTGGTGGATCCTGTTGTAATCCATAACATATTTAAGTATAAACTGGACTCGATCTCCAAAAACAAAAACAAAAAAGTTATAAGCTGGGCTTTCTTTTCTTTTCATTTTTTTTTTTTTTTTTTTTTTAACAAGCATGATATTAAACAATAAAAGAAGCTACAAACTGGCCACAAAGACCAAAGTAGTGACTACCCGCCTATAACAGTACAAATCATTGATATCAGATACAAGTAATTTATTTAATTCATTCGTGGGGGAAACATCAAAAATAACAAAATCCTCCCTCATGTAGCATTTTGCTTCATGAGGGTCTTGGTTTGCTTCAATATATGATAATCACGTGCTTGAACTTTGAAGTTGCTATGAGCCTATGGCATCAATATATTTGCTTTGAGCTCAATACTAATTCACCGATAATTACATCTGAAACATTCTTATATATGTATCATATAAAAATGAAACATCCTTATGTACCTTAGCTTAAACTAAAAATATATATCTAAAATTTTAAAATAGATTAATTTTACTAGGGCAGAGCTGAGCTGTGGACGTTTTTAATTCCGGTGAAGGCATGGGGTATTTCCAACTTCCAAGTGCTTCTTTTTCTTCCTCCTTCTGACTTTTGGGTTGTGTAGTCGCATACTGATTCAGTTCGTTTTGAGTGGTGACAGAATCAGTAATTGAATATTGGCGTATTTATCTTCTTACTTCAGAATATTTGCATCAATTTGTGCAAAATTTTATGTCTTCTTTCTTTTTTTCCTTTTCTTTTTTAATAATCTGCAATTTCCATTCAAGAAAAATTTCTTGACTGGATGGAAAATCTACCTTACAGATAGCAGCTAAGGCTCTCGATAGATTATCCTCATTGAAAATAAAACTCTCAAAACTAAGCAATAACTTTGCTACTGCATGAGCAAGTACATTACAATCCCTTTTGACCCAACAAAATAAACATCCTAAATATTGAGTGTTTGTGTAGATTGTACATATCAGAGATTGTATTTGTTACTTGTAGTTTTGTACATGTAAGAGTAAACTACAATAGCATAGCATAGCTAGTGATAAATGGTTGTCGTTTATATTGTACAGGTACTAGAGTTAGTTACAGGTACACTCCACGTGTACTGTTTGTATTGGATAGTTAGTTGGTTATTTTTCTATTTTCTTTTCCTGCCTCTATTCTCACTTTATAAAGAACATAGTATGATAAGTTTATTCAATGAATTCATTTTACAAGTTTCATATTGTTCTATCTCTCTCAATGTGTTTACATGCCTCCATTGATGAACCTTCGAAGCTTGTATGAAATTCAATATGGTATCAAAGCTGAACTAGTTCAGAGATCATTCCAGTCTGGTATTCTCTAATTCTTCCTAGTTCAATTACGTTCTTTCTTGATTTCTTAGTGCTTCTCTCAGATCAACTAGAAATTTACTTCATTGTGTTTCTGTTGATTCTTGCATTAAGATCATCATCTTCTAGGTCTTGATTTCTTTAGTGTTGAAATCTTGATCTTGATTCTCCTGTTCATAATTGAAATTGAAATCTTCAATCTTAGGGTTTCAATTTTTCTTCTTCGATTTTAGGGTTGTTCCATTCCCAATCTGCAACTTTCTATTGTGATTTCATCAAGATTGTGAATTGCTTCTTCATTTGATTTACCTTTACATCTTCCCACAGAATTCATTTCTTGTTTCTTGAAGAATTCCTGAGAAAATCAATTCTTGATTTTCCTTTGCTTGGGATTTTGAATCTTCATTGTTTTTTTTTTATAATACTACACTAAGTATGACTGAGAGTACCTCTAGTGCTACTGCTCCTACTGTCCAGCCTTGGGAAAACACATCCAGTCCCTATTTCTTATCTAGTGGTGATAATCCAGGTGTTTCTTTGGTGGTTCAACCTCTCACTAAAGAAAACTATAACACCTGGATTAGGGCAATTCTCATTTCTTTAGATGCCAAAACCAAATTGGGTTTCATTGATGGTTCTATCCCTAAGCCTCAATCTGTTGATCACCCACATTGCACAGCATGGTGTAAATGCAACAGCATAATCCTAGCTTGGTTGTTTAATTCTGTTTCTAAGGATTTGCAATCAAGTATAGTTTACTCCAAGATTGCCAGAGATGTATGGCTTGACTTACAATACAGATTTGGCCAAGGAAATGGACCTACAATTTTTGACTTAAGAAAAGAGATTAGTTCTTTAACCCAAGAAGACTTAACCATCAATGCATACTACACCAAATTTAAGGGAATTTGGGATGAATTTTCCAATTATAGGACATGTACATGTGGTCGTCAAGTTGAGGATTGTACCATGTCTTTTCTAATGGGGCTAAATGAGACATATGCAGCTGTTAGAGGCCAAATTCTCCTTATGGAACCTATGCCTCCCTTAAGCAAAGTGTTTTCTCTTCTGCTTCAAGATGAGAAGCAGAGAAAGGTGGGTGCTAGGAAGAAGGTCTTGGTTGATGCATCAGCAGCTTTGGCAGCTTTTGGGTATAAATCTGGTAACAACAAGAACTTTGCTAAGTCCAAGAATGGCAGACCACAATGCACTCATTGTGGAGCCATGGACATGTTGTTGACAGATGTTACAAGTTGCATGGATATCCCCCTAGGTATAAGTTCAAGAACAAGGGTGGTCAACCTTTTGCAAACAATGTCATTGCTGTTAAAGATCATGCTAGTGAACCTGTCACACTCACCAAGGCTCAATATCAGCAATTGGTTGGATTGTTGAACTTTCAATGTCACTTTGGCACTCAAGCACCAACAGAGGCGTGTTTGGACAATGCTCACCAAACTACCACCATCATTACTCAGCCTTAAATGGATGTTCAAGCCCAAACCTTATTGGATGTTCAAGCCCAAACCTTATCAGGTATCTATTTTTCTCCTTCTCTTGAACATTCAGTCTTCTCTTCTAGTGTCAATACCTCTCATATCAGTTCATATGACTGGATTCTTGATAGTGGTGCTACAGACCACATGGTACATTCCATTCATTTCTTTACTTCTATTACTTCTTCTATTCATATTTCAGTTAGACTTCCTAATGGTGACATGGTTAAGGTGACTCATATTGGAACTGTTAAAGTTTCAGCAACTCTAACTCTAGAACGTGTTCTTTGTATTCCTAGTTTTTCTTTCAATCTTATTTCTATCAGTAAGCTAACCCAAAATCCTTCTTGCTGCTGTATTTTCCTTTCTCATTATTGTTTTCTTCAGGACTTACTGCATTGGAAGATAATTGGGTTGGGTAAGAGACATGGAGGACTGTATACTTTGCAATGCACTGATTCCTTCACCTTACCATCTTCAGTTTCAAAGGTTTTATCCAGATTACCATCTTTCTTTTGTAATAAAAGTGTCAATGTCTGTAATCTTGACTCTTCTCATGCTCTTGCTAATTCAAATAATGTTGTTAGATTGTGGCATTATAGATTGGGTCACCCTTCTTCATAAAGACTAGCTTTGTTGAAATATATTGTACCTGATCTGACTTCTTGTAATAATAACAATTCCTTTGATTGTTATGTCTGCCCTTTAGCTAAGCAACACAAATTGCCTTTTCCTAAATCCACAAGTGTTTCCTTATCTTGTTTTGATTTGATCCATGCTAATATTTGGGGACCTTATTCTACTCCTTCATTGAATGGCTCAAGATATTTTCTTACTTTGGTTGATGATCATAGTAGATGTACTTGGGTTTATTTAATGAAACATAAATCTAATGCTTCTTCCTTAATTCAAACCTTCTTTCAAATGATTCTTAATCAATTCAAGGTGTCCATTAAGGTGATTAGGAGTGATAATGGTCCTGAATTTGCTCTTTCTTCATTCTATGCTTCCAATGGTATTTTACACCAGCTGTCTTGTGTTGAAACACCACAAAAAAATGTTGTTGTTGAAAGAAAACATCAACATCTATTGAATGTTGCTAGGGCCTTGAGATTTCATGCAAATTTACCTTTAAAATTCTGGGAGGATTGTGTTTTTACAACCACATATCTTATCAACAGACTTCCTAGTCCTCTACTAGGTAATCTTACTCCTTATCAGAAACTATTGGGTCATCCTCCATCATACCAGCATCTTAGATCCTTTGGTTGCCTATGTTATGCCTCTACTTTAACTAGGAACAGATCCAAGTTTGATCCTAGAGCAAAGGCATGCATATTTCTTGGATATCCTTTTGGAACCAAAGGGTATAAGTTGTATGATTTGTCCAATAAAACTATTTTTCTTTCTAGAGATGTCATCTTCAAAGAATTTGTCTTCCCTTTAAACATTGACTGCCTAAACCTGCTCCTAGTTCTTCTTCCACTTCTCACAATGTGTTTCCATCTCAACCTTCCCTTCCAGAGTCCATTCCTTTTATTTCTACTGAATTTCTCTTCCTTTTAGTCCTGTTGATACTACTGTACCTCCTAATGGGTTTCCAGATCTTGTTCATCCTGATTTAGACTCTTCTCCACCTGTTCTTGCTGCTCCACCTGAACCTTCTGCTCTTACTACTCCCTTACCTGCTTTACCTATTGTTAGAAGGTCCAATAGGTCTCATAAACCTCCTTCATATCTTCATGATTATCACTGCAATTTAGCTTCCACTTACATTCCTAATCATCACTACAATTTGGCTTCAGCTTCCCCCATACCTTCCTTTGATTTCATTTCCCTTGACAATCCAGGTATTCTCTATCCACTTTCCTCTACTCTCTCTTATTCTAAGTTGTCTAATACACATAGAGCCTTTTCTGTTGCCTTGTCTATTACCAAGGAACCCTTTTCATATGCTGAAGCTTTACCTGATCCCTTGTGGCAAGCTACCATGAAGGCTGAGATTGATGCTCTTCAGGCTAATCAAACTTGGGTCATGACCAAACTGCCTCCTGGTAAAGTGCCTATTGGGTGCAAGTGGGTCTACAAAATTAAGCTTAATGCTAATGGCTCCATTCAGAGGTACAAGGCTAGACTTGTTACTAAGGACTTTACTTAAATTAAGGGAATTGATTTTTATGAAACCTTCTCTCTTGTGGTCAAATTTGTAAATGTTAGAACTCTTTTGGCTGTGGCTGTTGTGTATGGTCAGCATCTATCCCAATTGTATGTCAATAATGCTTTCTTGCATGGGGATTTGAATGAGGAGGTGTATATGGTTCCTCCTAGATTTGGCAGCAAGGGGGAGGTGTGCAAACTCACAAAGTCCCTTTATGGCTTGAAGCAGGCAAGCAGGCAGTGGTTTGCCAAACTCTCATCCACTCTTCTTAATCATGGTTTTCTTCAATCTAAATCAGATTATTTTGTCTTCACTAAGGTCAGTAAGGGTTCAATTCTCATCTTGCTAGTCTATTTGGATGACATTCTGATAGCTAGCAACAATGTGGAGGCAGTTAATGCTTTCAAGGTTTTCCTAGGTGACAAGTTCAAGCTCAAAGATCTTGGTACCTCAAAGTATTTTTTAGGCCTTGAGGTTGCAAGGACTGAGAAAGGCATCAATTTGTGTCAAAGGAAATTCATTCTAAAGCTACTTTCTAATACAGGTCTGCTAGCAAGTAAGCTTGCTAATGTGCCTATGGATCAATCAGCCAAGTTTAGAAGCTCAATGGGAGAGGATGTTCCAGATCCATCTTTATATAGAAGAATTATAGGCAAATTGCTTTATTTGACTCTGACCAAGCCTGATATCTGTTACTCAGTGCATAAACTGAGTCAGTTTATGAGTTCTCCTAAAATTCCACATCTACAAGCAGCTTATAAAGTGCTTAAGTATCTAAAGAAGACACTAGGACAGGGCTTATTTCTATCTGCAAGTTCTGAATTGAGACTTAAAGCCTACTGTGATGCTGACTGGGCAGCTTGTCCAAATACCAGAAAATTAGTTTCAGGGTTCTGTGTTTTTCTTGGAAATTCTCTCATATCCTGGAAATGCAAAAAGTAACAAATGGTGTCCAGATCATCAGCAGAATCAGAGTATCGAGCAATGGCTACTATAACAAGTAGGGGTGTGCACAGTTCGGTTGGTTCGGTTTTTTTCTAAATTTGTTACCGAACTGATAGAGATCGGTTTTGTAATAATTAAAACCGATGCATACTGATTAGGGTCGGTTTTCCGACTTATAGTGGTGCGGTTTGATCGGCTCGATTTAATCGGTTTGGTCGGTTTAATTTGAAACATTAACAATATGTTTTTTTTTTTTTTTTAATAAAAAAAATATGTTCAACCTATAAAAAAATCTGTTCAACAGAAATCTGTTCACCCAAACAGTAATGATCCAAAACAAATTACACAAAAAACATAAAAAACAGAGGAAGTAAAAATGTTAGTATAAACATTTTAAAAAAAAAACATAAAAATCAGAGCATTTATGCTCATACACATAACACAATTCCAACAGTGTTAGTATAAACCAAAAACAAATAGCCAATAGGTAACAATGTTAGTATAAAGTATAAACCAACTTAGTATAAAACTGTTGGTCCATTTTTTTTTGTTAAAACTTAAAACAACTCTTCCTTAGCATTGTCCCCTATCATTTCCTCTCCCTTGTTTTTGTTTTGTTTTCTTTTTTTGTTTAACTTTGGCTAGTTTGAAATCTACCAAAAAACATGACTGGTAGTGGCACCCATGGCCATGGACCTATAAACCAACTCAAACTGATGGTTTGCCGCAAGGTGAGAGAAGAGTTCACTGAAAAGTGAAAACAGAGGAGCTTAGTGGCTTACCATTACCCGTGGTTTGCCTCCGTGAGCACCTACTGGGCACTGGCTACTGTAGAGGCGAGAGGCGAGTGCGAGAGAGAGAGTTAAGGGACCTTTGACTCAGAAAGAAAGAATTTATACCAAGGGAAAATCTGGAAACCTAGCAAAATACGACACCGTTTTTATTGTTTTATTTTTTATTTTTAATAACACTCAATAGATACGACGACGTTGTGTTAAAAAAAATTGATATACAAACTCGGTGAAACAGCGTAGTACCAAACGTCCAAACCTCTGAAACTAAAAGTTACATTACATCGCATCATATCGGTTCGGTTCGGACAGGGACTCGGTTTCGGGCTTCTGATCCGATGACTGCACTGCACCGGCGTCAGAAAGCCATTCGCGCTCCGATCGCCGACATCGGCTCCGTCGGTCGGTGGAAACGGCGGTGCAGGACAATCGGCACCGGTCAGTTTCCTCGATGACGGTAAGCTTTCGCACACCACTAGTAACAAGTGAGGTTGTTTGGTTATTAGCCTTGCTTAAAACTTTTGGTTTAGATCACAATTAGCCAGCTGCTTTATACTGTGATAGTAAGGCAGCTCTATACAGTGCTACAAATCCAGTATTCCACGAACGAATAAAACATATAGAGGTTGACTACCATTTTATTCGAAGCAAGATTCAAGATGGAGTGATTAAGACATTCCATGTTCCTACTAGACACCAGATTGCTGATTGCTTCACAAAGGCACTTGGATACAAACAATTTTACTTCCTTCTGTCTAAGATGAACTTGCTCAACATTTATGGTACATCTTGAGGGGGAGTATTGAGTGTTTGTGTAGATTGTACATATCAGAGATTGTATTTGTTACTTGTAGTTTTGTACATGTAAGAGTAAACTACAATAGCATAGCATAGCATAGTTATTGATAAACGGCTGCCGTTTATATTGTACAGGTTAGTGAGTTAGTTACAGGTCCACTCCACGTGTACAGTTTGTATTGGATAGTCAGTTGGTTATTTTTCTGTTTTCTTTTCCCGCCTCTGTTCTCACTATATAAAGAACGATAAGTTTATTCAATGAATTCATTTTACAAGTTTCATATTGTTCTATCTCTCTCAGTGTGTTTACATGCCTCCATTGATGAACCTTCGAAGCTTGTATGAAATTCAATACTAAAAAACAAGACTTGACACTACCTTTAGCATAAGAACCATGAGAACTTAGTTTTTCTATTTTATACAATCATTTTTCAAAACACCAAAAATACATCAAGTCAGTGATGGAGCCAAAGATTTATCTTTGGGGGGGCTATATATAAAATTAGAGAAAAAAAATTTCTATGTATATATTAATTACATTTTTTTAATGGTAAACTGAAGTTTATTCAACTAAAAAAGAAGTACAAGATACGATCAAGAAATAAAGGGAAACATTAGGAATTTTCAAATTAATTACATCCATACTATATATAAAATCTAAAATAGTAATGCACATGCAAATTAATTTACATAAATGATAAATAGTATATATTTTAATAGGTACAAATAATGTTATATGATATATGGGTTATTTTAATTAAATATATGGTAAAAAAAAGTCAAATTATAAAAAGATGAAAGAAAAAGTAACTTGGAAAGTGGGATTATGGGAATGGCTACAACCTTGCTTTGGTAGAGATTCTAGAGAAGATTTTAACCACACACTGATACACGTGTTTATCTAGTCTGCTATCTGTAACTATTATTTACACAGAAGCTTTGTTACATTTTAAATGATGAAAACTAGAGCCTAGAGGAAAGAAAAAAAGAACAGAAAGAAAAAGAAGGCGGACAGAGCAGTTGAAAGAATGAGAGAGTTGAGACGCCATAGAGAGAGACATTCAGACAGAGAGAACGAGAGAGAGAGTCACCTGTGTCCTATCCTGTGATGAGCAAATGTTTGCAGCTATGTGCTGGTGCGGAAAATCAAAAAGATCTTCAATCGTTCTGCTGTTGCTGTGCAAGTAAGCCCTTAGGGTGAAAAATTAGTTTTTTTTTTTCCTTTTATTTTGTGAGATATTTGCTAAAATAACTATTTGTTCATCTTAAGATGCCGAAAAATGTCTAATTGTCTAATTGAGGGGCAGAGCTCCTTCGGTCCCAATGTACCACTGCATCAGATTATCTATTTTACACTATATTTTATTAAAATATATACTATTCCTTTTTCAATTTGTTATAATTCTCTCAAATCATATCTCTCTCTTCCTCAACCAGCCACCCCCATCAACTAAACCAGCAAGCTTGAAGCCACACATGTAGAAAGACCCAGTCAAAGCAACACCAAAACAACACCTACAAATTTCTCAAATATCAAATGCCAAAATCAAATCTAACCCAAAACAAATACTATAATCAAATTAAAAAACACAGCTTCTTAATTTCCCAAGTTACTTACTTGCTGGATGTTTGTGATGGCTTTAGGTTGAAGCAGAGTTTGTCGAAGCTCTAGCAATGGCAATGGCTATGCTTATTGCAATGGTATGGCTGAGATGTGGGTTTTTCTTTATGGGTTTGGTCTTGACTATGGGATTGTGTAAGTGAATTGTATCTAATGTTGAGTTGTGTGAGGATTCTGTGTTCAAAGAGCATATCTAATGAGGCAACGAGAGAAAAGACCGAGGGGAAGAGAGAGAGAGAATATCAAGGGTAATAGAAAAAAAGAATAAAATATAAAATACATATGAATAATATATATTTACACAGTTACTGTAATAACAATGGATATTTACACAATTATTTTAACTTAATTGATGTGGGTATTTTTGGAGTAGAATGTGTAAAATTGACCCCTTAGCTATTTCCCATTGGCTCATGCTAATGCTCTTAGGTTGTTTCTACTTTCTAGTCCTAATGTACACAGAGCCCATGTCAGTGGATGAATGTTTGTTATAATGATGAATAAAGACACTGACATAATATATTCACAACAATTTCACAACAAAACTTATGTGACAAGCTATTAATAGTAGATAAAAAAGTGATGTCAGGGGTAGATTCAAATGAAATCCAATAACAACTTGCTAAGAGCATTCAAATTCGAGTTTCTAAAAAAATACTCATTTTATATTCTAAAAAGTTATTTTATCTATTTTATCAACTCATTTAACAATACACCCAATATCTTATTTCTTATATTTACATACAACTAATAAAATAATAAAAACTACCCAATAAAATAAATATAAAACTAATCTCTCTCTCTCTCTCTCTCTCTCTCTCTCTCTCTCTCTCTCTCAACCACCCACCACCCAAACTTAGGACAACCCATCAAATACCCACCACCAAAAGCCAGATCAACCAATTACCACTAAGACTTAGCCTCCACCACCAATCTAAATTGAAACCACCACCAACAACCAAAGAAACCACCACAACTAGCCACACCGCCAACCATAACAACCGCAATCATCACCATCACGCTATAATCAACAACCACCACCAAAACAATAAACCCATCGGAATCTGCCATAAACCCATCCACAATAAACTACAAACCCATTGGAACAAATCACAACGACCACAACCCAAATCCATTTCAAAACCACCAACCCAAATCCATTAGTACAAATCTGCCCGAGCAACAACAAATAAAAGGACTAAAGACTGCTAACCCAAACAATGAACAATCACTACCACAACACTAATCTACACCTCGAAGGATGCGGTGGTGAGGTTTAAGAGAGAGAGAGAGAGAGAGAGAAGAAATAGAGAGGGAGGAAAGAAAGTGAAAGTCTGGGATCAGAGAAGACATAAAGGGAGGAGAGGGAGTGCCTAAGAAAAGAAGAGAGAGAAGATGGACAATATTTAAGAATAAATAATTTATAGCAATTTGCTACAATATTTCTTATAAGTAAGAATTCATTTTAGCATGGTTATAAAAAATAAAATAAAATAAAATTTGAGTTTACACACCCAAATAAAGGAGAGTTTTAATGTTTTGGGGTTCTAAAATATCAATTTGGGGGTTTTACAACCCCTAATGTTAATGCTCTAACTAAGATTTATTGTTAAAATGTTGTACTTGTAACACTACTACTCTATATAATAATGGGGTTTTGCCAAAGAAAAGAATGAATAATTTTATTTAAATTTTAACATTAACTAGCTTTAACTAAATGCATACTCACGAAGGTATTTTAAAATAAACACAATTACATAAATATTAATTAAACTTTTGTAACTAAGCTGAAATACTACCTATGTTTGTTTTTAAATTTTTGTCAAACTCTTGAAATACTTGTAAGGATATTATTTGACAGAGTATACGAATTTTTCATTATTGATTGCTCCATTTTAAAGTAATTTGTGTTGATAACCTTGGGCCCCAGTAAAGTTTTATACAACGAATTTAACCAATTTAGTCCAATTACACCAAATCAACCAATGACACAATATATTCATACGACATGGTACGAATGGCGACACCAATTGCATAAATAAAAAAGGAACATTTGGCATTGTAACGAAGTAGAAATCCAAAGGAAAACTATTTAAGAACATTCACAACAAAATTGCTATAAAATATAGCTTTTAGCAACTCAAAAGCTATATTTTATAACAACTCAAAATACTACTTTATTTATTTTAACACCCCACTATATAATACACCCAACATCAAAAAATTTATTTTAACATTCAACACATTAAAATAATATAAACAACACAATAAAATAATATATTCAACACTATAAATAACAATCACAACCATCGACAAATTAAAATAATATTTTTTTTTAACACCACACATTAAAAAAATTTTTTTTTTTTTTTTTTTTTGTTTTAAGTTTTAAACTACAGTAAACTGCTATCTCTAGCAACTCATTATAGCTCATACTCAAATTATTTTGAGTTTTCCTTCTTTACTGTAGAGCACTTTTTGAGGGTATTAGTTGCTAAATTGACTTTTTAGTCCATCTAGCAACCTCATTGCAAATGCTCTAAGGGAAAAATTAACCACTTTCAGGGAAACCTTCCCTAACAATGCAATCCCCTATAATTAAGAGCGTTCACAATCTAATGTAGAACATTTACTTAAACTCTACAATCTTAATAGAACAACAAGCCACAAAAACCTTCTAGAGCTTCAAAACCTCTAAACGTTTCAATTATCTTGATGCTTCATAGATAATGTCACACCTGCAATACAACCGAAACCTCCAATTGATTCCAAGAAACTTTGAAGGTTTTCTTTATGACAAGAAGTTTGTGTTGGGCAATATGACTTTAGCTTCTTCACCAATTGTTCTACAAATTTACTTTGATATCACTAGTATGGTGAAATTGAGCAACTTGGTTACAAAACCCTATACACACGCAAATTTCTCTCCTCTAAAAACCTCATTTAGGATGACTTATAATGTCTCTTTTATACTAAAAGTAAGGCTCAAATCAAGGCTAAAAGACAACTTAATGGGCCTTTACGAAATTTTGTCATGCAATTCTAGGTAGATCAAGGTTGCTATTGAGCTTGCCACTGATCAAAGAACAACCTCTCTTTCTTGAGATGATCTTGGGTCTTTATCTTGATCGTGAATTACAACTCTAAGACACAACAGGGCTTGCACTTCGACATTGTTTGCCAACACTAATACATATGTATCAAGTAGTGTGTTATTATGATGCAATGAAACTATTTAATGTTTTACACTTTTCAAATAAGTTACTAAAATGAAGTTATAACACGTTCATATTAAAAATAAACAACTAATATTTAAAACATGGTAACTTTTTTCATCGTAAATTATACTTGAATTAATAATTAATAATATGTTTTTGTATGAAAATTTCAATTAATTTGAAATTTAAAATGAAATCCATTACACCATTTAACCTAAAAATTTAAGAGTACATTTGGGAACAGCTTATTTAGCTGATACTAAAATTTTTTTACTGAAAGTATGATAGATAAAGCTAAAAGTTAGCTAAAATAGTACAATAGGATCCAGTACCAAAAAGTGTAATATGATCCATGAATGGTAGCAAAAATAAGCTATATAATAAAAGAAGTTGTCCAATATAAGCTATCCCAAACACAACCTAAGTCAATGGATTTAAACCCCATTATGTTACATTAGCTATTCACTCTTGTTATTATTATTAAGGGCTAATTACAACTCACCCTCCTATGGTATGGTTTGGTCGAAATTTAAGTTGTTTACCTGTGGTTTAAAGTTTGGCACTTTATCCACCTAAGTTTTGCTCCGTTAGACTTTTGTAACTCATCTTTGTCTTTTCCGTTAAAAACACATTTTAATTTTTTTTTTTTTTTTAAAACATTACATAAAACAAATCAAAAAGTTAGGGTTTGAAATTTTGCCAAAAATGGATGAACATTGCTGTGAACAATAATCTTGGGCATAGCCAAATTGCCATATCACCCATTCTATTTCAAGCATAGAAGCCGAGCCAGAGAGAGAGACATGTATGAGTGTCCAATGTTGTGCAGGTGTGGAGACGTAAATTGATTACTCTAGCCAACGTTCTGTAATTAAGAAAGACTTCAAACATGGCTTTATTGTTGTTGAGATTTATGGTTGTTACTGCTGCTGGGTGCTTTTGTTCTTTCTGCACTGCTGTCTGTGTTTCTACTGTTTTTTTTTCTCTTTTCTAGATCGGCCTGTGGATGGTTTTACTGTTTTTTTCTGTTGGCCCTCTTGTACTGCCCACGTTGCTCACGGCTAAGTTTGTAATTCGTATAGTTTACATCAATAAAGTTCTATCTATTATCTCAAAAAAGTTTCATACTCTTGGTCTTGGGTTTTTTTTTTTTTTTTTTTTTTCCTTTTTACTACATTTGATGAATTGCAGCGGATTAAATTTCATTTCCTTTTTGTTTGTTTGAAATTTGTATTTGTTTGAAATTTCGTGTTAATGTTCATAGAGTTTCAAACCCTATCTTTTTGATCCATTTTAAGTTATGTTTTCAAATTAAAATATGTTTTTTCTAATGACAAATAGATAGGTGGGTTACTAAAGTCTAACGGAGTAAAGCTCAAGTGAGTAAAATGTCAAATTTTAAACCACAGGTAGGTAAG
This sequence comes from Quercus wislizeni, assembly GCA_023055345.1. Taxonomy (NCBI): domain Eukaryota; kingdom Viridiplantae; phylum Streptophyta; class Magnoliopsida; order Fagales; family Fagaceae; genus Quercus; species Quercus wislizeni. Next base: position 9,538,122 of record JALGQJ010000002.1, on the reverse strand, counting down.
TTAAATTTCGACAAAACTACATATGGGTAAGTTGTAATTAGCCATTCTTTAACTTCAAATTTTACTACTTAATTAATCATACCACTCTAACAAAATCATTTATCGAGTTTCTACTTTACTTTATTTTAATAGAATCATAGTTTGATAACGATTTACAACGGATGCACCCACATCCAAAGATCATAGAGATCTACTATATATAATATAAGAGTACTTTGACAAAACAAAGATCAAAAACCATTCCACAATTCGTCGTATGCATGCTCATTAATCCAGCCTTACACTAAAATCTCACATTATTGTTCATCAATGGCATTTACAAGACAAAAATAAATTGGTGCAAACCTCATGAAAAACCTCAAGTATAGTTCCATGATACTCATCCGAATTCATTGAAACATAATAATTCAAGAGGCTACGAAGATCTTTTGGGTCTTGAATGCGATAGTCATGATCATCTCGACCATGGACTCTCTAAAATCTTCTCTTGGATCATAAGAGCACTTTTCCAAGGCTACCATTACAATGATCTTAGTCCCTTCACTGCTTTGCCTTCTTCTTTCCCCTTGTCTTGCCTCCTGCCTTTCTCTAATCATTTGTTCCAGCCTCTCTTGCACCATGGCGTACGCTAGGCTTGAAATTGACGCAAACCTATCGGAAGTTAATCCTTCTTCTAGCCAGTGCACTAGCGTACTTGTTAGCTTTTCTGTAGAGATGTTTAACCTCAGTTTGGGGATCCTACTTAAAAGCTCTCCGCAAATATTGACCAAAGAAGACAGATTAGAGTTAATCAAGTTTGGATGCATAAATTTAAACCGTCTCTAACAGCCCACAACTCAGCTGTAACACTTGCAGTAAACACCAAACCTCAAGGAATAAGGGGAGGACTTAAAGGCTAGCTTAATACAAGCATTTAGGTGAGGAACAATGGGTAATTGATTCCAGATGGCTCGAGTGAATGCTGCAAGTGGCGTTACAGCCTATACCCCTCATCTTAAAAATGGCTTTCATAGGAATAATACTACGTAGAGATATCCATAGAAAGCATTTGATTTTTGGTAAGGTATCCACCTTCCAAATCTAATGTAAGATTTCACTTCTTCCTTCTTCTTTTTTCTTTTTTTTTTTGGTGGTGAGAAACAGAGATTTCAGTACTTAACTAACACCACTTTTTTTATTTTTTGAGAGAGAGATAAAAGACACCACTTAAAATGTAAACATTTTAGTGAGATACTTTATCAAGTTTCTACTATATATACTATGCTAAACAGAATTACAGATCATACTAGGTGGTTCAAATGAAAAACACTAAGCGTAGTTAGTTTAAAAAATAAAAATAAATAATAAATAATAAATAATAAATAAAAAGAAAGAAAGAAAGGAAAAAAAAAAAATCCTTGTTTATTTGTCTCTTCTATTTTTAATTAACAAAATTAGCTTTTTGAAAATAAACTATATTTTATATTTTTGTCACACATTTTGCAAATAGACTACCAAAAACTATATCTTTTATCTCATATTTAATAAATAAGTTATTGAGGGGGACGGATATCAAATGGACACTAATATCATTCTATTTTCTAAGATAAAACTTTACAATGAAATGTCTTGTGAATACTTTGGATGAGTATAAATTGACACATGACCTTGTACCTATTTTATAACCTCTTACCATGGGATTTACTGAATCATAGTTTGCTAGCGAGTTAGGACGGATGCCTGCTTGTATGGTAGTAGACCGCCCCTCAGTCCTTTCTTTTTAATGAATGCATTATAGATTATCAACAACAACCAAAAAAAAAAAAAGAAGAAGAAGAAGCTCTTATGACTATTATGAGTGTGCTTTGACAAAACAAAACTCCAAAGCCATACCACAATTTGTTGTATGAATGCTCATTAATCCAGAATTACACTAAAATTTCACATTATTGTTCGTCAATGGCATTTACAAGATAAAAATAAATTGCTGCAAACCTCATGAAAAACCTCGAGTATAGTTCCATGATACTCATCCGAATTCATTGAAACATAATAATTCAAGAGGCTACGAAGATCTTTTGGGTCTTGAATGCGATTAGTCATGATCATCTCAACCATGGACTCTCTAAAATCTTCTCTTGGATCATAAGAGCACTTTTCCAGGGCTACCATTACAATGAACTTAGTCCCTTCACTGCTCTGCCTTCTTCTTTCCACTTGTCTTGCCTCCTGCCTTTCTCTAATCATTTGATCCAGTCTCTCTTGCACCATGGCGTGCGCTAGGCTTGAAATTGACGCAAACCTATCAGAATTTGAGCTCTCTGCTTCCTCTGACGAAGACACACTAAGCCGGCAACTGCAACACAAAGCCCTGCATCCTCTCTGTTGAAGCTGTGGCTTCTTGTTGTATTGCCTGGATGCTTTCATTCTTAGACATGAACTGGAAGCTTTGAAGGAAAACCTGTTCAAGCATAATCATTTATGCACAATTGGCAAGTAGGTCACAATCATCATGATTATGTCTTGTGTTTAGAACATTTAAAAGATAAGTTAGTAGGAAGGTTGGAAGGTAAATGGGGAACATTAGTATTGTTAATAGAGCAAAGTGATTATAGTGTTTAAGTAGACCCATAATAATTTCCTCTATAGGGTATTGTAAGGTGGCATGCATTTGAAAGTATGATTAAAATGGAAAGTAGCTAGTTCATGATGCCTTTTGAATAGGACTATAGTAGCATACTCATAAAAAATAGTAAAGGTATGGCAAAAGAAAACTTGGGTTGGCTTCACATGCATTATTTGTGGGTGTCAGCTCCAGTGTACTTGCTGAACTTAAAAAGGACGGAATCAAGATGTGCTGATAGCCTGGGATGAGGGTAAACATAGATTCCGAGCTAATGCTAAAGTGAATACTCAATCTAATTAAGCCAATGGAGGCAATGAACAAATTTTAATCACCTTATGTGACATAGATGATATGTGCCCAGATAGTAAATAAAGCACATATGTTTTTAATAGCAAACAAAATCTATCTAACTAGTAGAAATTATTAATGATAAAAAGCAGTTTGGTTTGAGGCTAAAGTTGACCTAACATTTGCTTAGATAAACACGTAATAATAATAATTGGTGGACTACGTTGACTGAAAGATGGGGTCCAAATATGATTTTGGTATATTTATTAAAAGAGGGTTGTGGGTGGTTTAGAGACAAAGCATGTATTAATTACACTTTGCTGCATATGTTTTTATTAATTTTTTGAGAGAATTCTCTTTATATAAGTTCTGGTCGATTAAATGAATTGAATGAAGGAGAGGTTCTTGCAATTCTGCTCTATTTTGCTTTTGAATGGGAAAGCTTCTCTCTCATACACTAGTTTAATGCATCCCGTTTGCCTCACCCAATCATGGAGAAAATCCTACAAAGATATACACCGGTTGTGAGAATCTCTTTTACAGATTCTACACTCCGTTATAATGAGTAACTGATATGTATAGGAAACATGATTCTCATTCTCTTATTTCATAAGGTATTGTTTATCTGTACCAAATTCTTAAGCAATCACGCTGCCACATGTTTCTATAATGATCATTTTTAAAGGTAAAGCCAAAGTCTTTGGTGATAAAATAATACAAAGGCTAATCACAGGACAGTCTGTTCCTAAAATAAAATAAAAAAATGACATCATAGGTCATCAGAGTGAGAGACTGGGAGCCTTTGCTTATGAAGAAAGGTGATGTGTCACATAGTGTACTAGGCTATAAGAGTGTTTATCTAAGTTTTCTATCGAGGGGGTTTCCAATGAAAAAGCTTACTAAAATGATTCAACTATGCCTCAATTAAGAGAAGTAGAGAACTTTGACAAAACAAAAACTAAAGTAATTGAATGCATGAAAAAAATGAATAACCAGAAAGGGCTTACTTGCTTAGAGTCAAATTAATGTAGAGAAATGTTAATAGTAGCCACAATCAGAACTCTAATACAATCCAGCACAAAAGATTTTGAGAGTATCAAAATCGTTTTTGGATTCAGCTATGTTATGATACTCCGAAATCCGAATTAACACTATTAGGCCTACTCCAATGGTAAAGAAAGTATGAAATATGGATAATTGGTTCAAGACTTCTTTCCTTAAGTATGTGGTCGCATATTTATACTGATTATAAAATGACTAAATTGTCATATATAGATATATTCATGTTGGGTGTCATATGCGAGAAAATTTTATTTAAAAAGTAGAAAAAAAAAAAAGAATCATGATAAGGATATATTTAGACCTACGAAGCTTATGACCCTGACGCCACCATGAAGCTGGCGGCGTTAAGGCTAAAGGGGTAAGGTAAGCTGACGACCCTGACGCTACCATGAAGCTGACGGCATTAAGGCTGAAAGGGTAAGGTAAGCTGACGACCCTGATGCTACCATGAAGCTGACGGCGTTAAGGCTGAAGGGGTAAGGTAAGCTGACGACTCTGACGCCACCATGAAGCTGACGGCATTAAGGCTGAAGGGGTAAGGTAAGCTGGTAAGGTAAGCTGACGACCCTGACGCCACCATGAAGCTGACGGCATTAAGGCTGAAGGGGTAAGGTAAGCTGACGACCCTGACGAGGGAGTAAGCGAAGCTGACGACCCTGACGAGGTAGTAGGCGAAGCTGACGACCCTGACGCCACCATGAAGCTGACGGCGTTAAGGCTGAAGGGGTAAGGTAAGCTAACGACCTTGATAAAGGATTGCTTGCCACCCATGATTGTATATATAAGGAAATGTCTTGCTCTCCACGCTTGGTGATACCCAAAGGGATTCCTATAAGGAAAGGATTCCGCAAAATACGCTCAAGAAAACTCCTATAAGGAAAAGACTTGTAATCCAAGGAGGAGAGGTAAACTCTCTACTACTATAAAAATCCCAATACCCTCACAAATCAAGGTACGCACAATTTTACCCCTCTAGCATTCTAGAGTTGTGAACAAGAGATTTCTCTAACTTGACCGTCGGAGGGTATTTGGCCGGTACCACACCGGTACTCCTCTTAAGGTCTTCAGCTTTTGTATTGTGCAGGTTCTTGTCAAGAGCACGTGAGGACCGTGTGGCTCACTGGTGATTTTTTTGGCATCATCAAATCATAAAAAAGAATAACACTAAGTCTAAAAGTATCACTTGAGTGGGATTGAAGCTAGCTTGATGGAGTGTCGAGCGAGGGACAAGGCAACTTTTTATTTGGACCTTGCTCAAGGGTAGTTTGCTCGATTGAGGTGCATTCTCATTGAGACAATTGCAGAAAGTGTGTTGTATGCAGAATTTTGTAGGGAAACAAGGAAAATGATTCTTATGAATCCGTTACAAGTAGTAATAGCTATGACAACATTTTTTAGAGTACTTTTCTAAACATAATTCACCTTTTAAAGGATCTTTTTCATTGGCAACTATTCGCTGGTTATATTTCATCATTTACATTAAGTTATCTACAACTTTTGGCAATGATTACATATTTAATACACTATACAAAGAAACTCAAAAGATTTTTCAAAATTGCTTCTTGTATAATCCATGCCTAACTGTATTCGGAAAATGATTTGCTTGCAACTTGTTAGCAAAATCAATCCATTGGGGGGCAAAAAATCATATTAAAGAAAACAATTCATTCATTCCTCTAAACCTACTTTCATTCCTTGTATTTCTATTGATTTCATCTAAATTTCCCAAAAGAAATATACTAGGAAGTACATGTGCTGAATCGGGTTTGGGTGTGGGTGTGGTACAGCGACATTGCAATTTTGGAAAAAGTAGAACACGGGTGTTGCAGGATACGTTTATTAATTAGTTATTAAATATATTTGTACTTTTATTTTCTATATATTTCAAAGCATTTTTTCATATAATGGTAAACATATATCAATTTAAGAGCAATAGTAGATAATAAAGTAAATACATAACCATTACATGATATCAGTGTTTTTTTTTTTTTTTTTTTTTTTTCTTCGTATCAAAGTCAACTTGGGAAGAAGAAGAAGAAGAACTCAGCTAGGTTTTTTTTTTTTTCGTATCTGTTTGTGGTTTCTAGGTTTTTTTTTTTTTTTTTTTTTTTTTTTTTTTTTTTTCGTATCAAAGTCTGTTTGCTATCAAAGTTTGTTTGCGACTTGTTTTTTCGTATCGAAGTCTGTTTGCGGCTTGTAGTGGGTGCGGATGTAAACATAAATCGAGTTATAAACAATCGATTTCTAGGTCATCGCCATGTGGAAAAAATGCCACATCAGACATGATCAGACCGTGAAAATCGAGTCTTTGAGACTCGATTTATAGGCCCTAAATTGAGTCTCTTAGACTCGAGATGCTAGTAAAAAATATAGTTTGAAAACAATGCCTACTAATTATATTGTTTGGAAAACAGTGTTAATTTCCAATTTTGGCATTCTTTTTGAATTCCTAAGCTTCTCATGTGACTTACATTGGAAATGATGAATAGTTCTAATTTTTGAATAAAAGCAAAAAATTTCAATAGTTAGATTTAGCTCTTTTTTCAGCTTAGCCCAATATGATATGAAGTGCATTGATAGATGCAATTTTCAGCTTAGCCCAATATGATGTGAGTGTGCAATAAATATTTTAAGTATTTTTAAGAGTAGCATTAGTATTATAATATTTATACAATTTTTGTCATAATTTGTCACATGATGAGATATGAGTAGTTAAAATGTGGTAAAAATTGTGTAAAATGTGTAGTAATAGTATTACTCTATTTTTAATTAATATTTACATTTTTTAAAAATGAAATAAATAAAATTAAGTATATAATAATTATTAAATTATTATTAAATTTAAAATTATTAACTAATTTTAAAAAATATTTTATTTAATGCAAGTGTCCTTCTAATTCTTATATAATGATAATAATTATTATTATTATCACAAGTTAATTAATCAACATATAAATAAATAAATAAATACCACATTTAAGTTTGCTTAGGATTTGATATTTTATATTTGTCTTGTGAAAGTTATGGTATGAAAAAATATATTTAAAAAGATTGATTTCTATATTTAATTGGATTATTTTAGTTAATTTTTCTATTTATACTAATTTTATATATTTGAATAATTATTAAATTAATTATGACGTTATCATGGTTCGACCTCGATCTGATCTCAAAAATCTTGAACCTCTTTCTTTTACGGTTCATTGAACGGTCTAGGTCTGAAAACTATGATCTCTTACCGACTTTTTCCATCAACTCTTGAATGGATATGGATCCAATTTGGCCATTTAACTTAAAAATCGACTCCAAAATCTTGCCCATTTTTTATGCCCAACAAAAAATTGAAATATACATGTGCAATATCATGGGTTAATTAGCGTTAATAATTGGCTTAGCTAGGAAAATGTACGAAGAAATTTTTTTTTTGGTAAACTATACAAAGAAAATTACTTAGACTTACATGTTTGATTTTGGTTTCGTACAGGCAATAGCAACAGGACCGACGATGGCAATGGATATCCAGCCTTGACATGAACTCCCCTCAAAGTAGAATACTGCTGGAAATTACACCTCCTGAAACCCTTAATTAATTAACAACACATTTATATTACTTAATGTCAATATTAAATGCCCTCATTTAAATACCCAAAAAAATTAGTAACTTTTTTCATTTGGACACTTCATAGGATGCCTGCCTCCATAAAGTGCACTATGCCTATATCTAAATAAATATAGAGTAATGCGAGAGAAACAAACTTTTTTACAAAAAATTTTACAAACTACTAATGTCGTGAATAGTTATTGGTAAGTGAAAAAATGATATTAATAGTAGGTCTAAATAAAAGTCAATAAGAAATTGGTCATATCAATAGTTTATAAAATAGTTTGTATCTGTAACATTACTTATAAATATAGTGAAATTCACCTAATACAATTTTATTGTTTTCACTTATTATTAATTAGTAAGTTGCCCGTAGGTAATTTCAGATTGGGCTAAAAACTTTGTGGGTTTTTTTTAATTATTTTAAAAGTGAATGGGCTTAGGTATTTAAGGATTGGGCTTATGTTGTGTGAGTTGATGGGCCTGATTGATTTAAGTGTGGCTATGGGCTAGATAGGGTCCAAAATTGGATTTGTTTTCTTTTGATTCTTTTCTTTTTATTTCAAAACCCAAAATCCCATCAGATTAAGCTTCTAATCCATGTCCCTCCTTCTCTCTTTCCTTGTTTTCTTATTAATCTCATTTCTTTTCTTCTTCTTTTCCTAGCCTCCCTTGGTCGACCTCTATGGCTACCACCAAACTCTGTCATCCACCACTAGCCACCATGAAGTGCCTCCATCTCTTGGATTCTCTCTCTTACGATCACTCTCTTGAACTTTCTATCTCTCTTTTTTTCTTTTCTATGGCGAAACCTAACCAAGCCTCCATGGCTCCGCCACCACTAATAGCGATGGTTCTCGACCTCCTACCACCAACTTTCTCTCTTCCTCTCCCTGAATCCAATCTCATCGCACAAGCTCTCTCTCTTTTGGACTTAGCCAAGGCTAACGCTATAGCCACTACCACTAAGAGCCACCACCATGGTGGCCGCCGCCCTCCTCTCTCTCTCTCTCTATTTTCTTTTTCTTTTCTTTTTTTTAAATTTTCTTTTTGGTTGGTTCGTGAGTTTAGGTTTTGGCATTTCTATTTGGGGAATTTTGGTAGAGGTTTAAGGATGTTTGAGGTTTGGGAAGGGGAATTTTGGGTATGGTTATAGCCTTCTCTCTTTGTGTTGTGTGGAGGTTTACTACAAGGGAATTAATTTATCATATGACGTGGCAATTACTAATCGTTTTGCCGCAATTTGACCGCGACTTTTCACCACGTGACTTGTTTCAGTAGCAGTGGTGGGTGGATGTAGCTTTTGTTTTTTTTTTTTTTTTTTTGGCTGAATAAGAACTTTATTGCTCAACCTGAACAAGGGGGGAAACAAAAGAACAGGGCCAAATTCCATCTCTATCCCAAGCCCGCAAAATCGAAGAAGGCAGATAAGAGATGGAAACCGGCCCAGTCCAATTTACAAGAGCTGCCCACTGCGCCAAAAGATGGGCAGATACATTGCCCTCTCTACAAACAAAAGAAAATTTTACATTGTTAAAGTACTTTACAAAATACAAAATATCATCACATAAAGATTTAATGCTCCAATGGAAATCAACATCTGCATCACGGATTGGCTCAATTCCAAGCATCACCCTTTAGAATGATATTCTCATAACCTTCACTAGCAACAAGCCTAATGGCACTCCAAGCTACTCTAGCTTCCCCCACCAATGGACTATTGGAAAGAAACTGGTCAGACCATGCTTTCAAGGTATTACCCATAGAATCTCTACTAACTACTGCTATTGTGGTTTTTTTCTTCCCTAATTGCAGAATCAAAGTTCATTTTAATCCAATTGGAAGGAGGCGGTGACCAAGATACATCTTTTTTTGGCCTTACTGACTGCACCTTCCAAGCTTGCTTGTGTTCTTGAAAAACCTGTAGGATCTGTCTAGCAAGCTCTGTTGGATTACTATTAATCCCTTCCACTCTTGCTTTATTTCTTGCCCACCATAATTGATCACAAGATATTGCTACATATAGCTGAAACTCCCTGGCCACTTCATCATCTAGACCAAGTTTAGAACTTGGATAAAGAATAGCTTTGATCAAATCCACAATAGAAACTTTTGCTAAATTGTGGATAATGAGAGGCCAAGGAGCCAAAAGCCAAATCTGGGCAGCCCACTCACAATGCAGAAAAAGATTCTCCAATGTTTCAGGGGCATTATTACATAAAGGGCAATCCAAAGAAGGAAGGGCAAATCGGTCATTAAGGACAGAGCAAGTGGGGAGGATATTCCACCATATTTTCCACAAAAGATTCTTGAATCTGGCGTTAATTTTGAGTTTCCACAACTCTTTACAATCTTTACTTGACATATGGGGATGCCTTGAAGGACTAGAGCATCTAATGGCCTTATAAGCTGACTTCACTGAGAATTCTCCTAAATGAGAAAGGCACCAATAAATTTGATCTTGCTGTATATGGATAGGGAGATGAATGTTTAGTATATTTGTCACCGATAAGGGTTCAAATAAGATTGACAACTTACCTCTGTCCCATTGTCTAGTGTCTCTGTCAATTAAGTTAGCAACCAGATGAACATCCATAGAGACTCCACATCTAACTTTTGGAATAAAGTCAGGTTCAATGGGAACCCACGGGTCTTCCAATATCCAAGTGTTAAGACCATTGCTGATCCGGTGACACATCCCTTTTTTGATAACCTCCCTGCACTAGAAGATGCTTTGAGATGCCCATGAAGTGCCTCTAGGAGTGGGCATTTTCATAAAGTTTCTATTCCGAACATATTTTTTCCTAAAAATATTAACCCACATTTTATTCACTCCCTTTGCAACATCCAATGTCATTTTTGCCACTAGAGCTTTATTCATATCTGTCGTTTTCTTGATACCAAGACCACCAGCATCTTTAGGAGTGCAAATTGAGTTCCAGCTTTTGAGACAACAATCACGCTTATTTTCCTCCTTTGATCCCCACCAAAATTTTTCGATTTAGAGCATCAAGCTTGGAACAAGTTTGAGGGGGAAGAATGAGAGATGAAGCTTGATATGAAGGGATGGAGGAAACCACTGATGTAATAAGAGTGGCTCTACCAGCTTATGAAAGAGATTTCATCTTCTAGCCTTACAAATGCTGTTTAACTTTCTCAATTATTTCCTCAACTACTGCTTTTATATCCCTACCAGATGCTATTGGAATGCCCAGGTACTTCTCCTTCTTGTTTGAGGCATTTATACCAATGAATTTTGCTAGCCGAGATTTTTGGGTACGAGAAGTGTTCTTGCTGAATATAATGACTGACTTAAAGTAATTTATCTTCTGCCTAGACCAATTTGAGAAAGTATCCAAGCAAGCTTTAATTCTCCCCAAGTTTTCTTCATTTGCTTGAGAAAAAATAAAGAGATCATCTGCAAATTGAAGATGAGTAATGGGAATTAAATCTCGAGTTAACTTATAGCCTTTTATGTCACTGCATGTGGCTTCTCTTTCAATCAACCAAGCTAATACCTCCACAGCCAAAACAAAAAGGAATGGGGAAAGAGGGTCTCCTTGTCTTACCCCTCTTTGAGGTTTGAAGAAACCAAATGGGCTACCATTGATAAGAATGGAGAAAGATGTAGTAGACACACATTGCATCACCCATTGAATCCAGATGGACGGGAATCCGAAGCAATGGAGAACTTTTTCAAGGAAATTCCATTCTAGGAGATCATAAGCCTTTTCCATATCAATTTTTAGAGCCAACCATCCAGTTTTCCCTTTCTTCTTTTTCATTGAGTGGAGAATTTCTTGGGCTATAAATGTGTTCTCTTGGATATTGTGGCCTGGTATAAATGTTGTTTTCCAAGGGGAAATTAACTTGTTTAAAACCTGCTTAAGTCTGTTTGCCAGAAGTTTGGAGATGATTTTGTAAAGAACATTGCATAAGCTTATCGGTCTAAATTGATTGACAGAAGCTACATTATTCCCCTTAGGAATAAGAGCAATGAACGAATGGTTGATCTCTTTTAGCATATAACTCCTATTGAAAAAGCTAATGACTGCTTCAATGACTTCTCCACTTATGACATTCCAATAGAACTTGAAGAAGAGGGCTGACATCCCATCAAGGCCAGGAGCCTTGTTAGATCCCATGCTAAATACCACTTTTTTAATTTCATCTGCAGTGGGAATCTTTGTTAACATCTCTATGTCATCTTGGGATAAACTTGGAGAAATAAGGCCATCTAAATTATTTGGAATAGAAGGACTGGATGATGTAAACAAACCTGTAAAAAATTCCACAAAGCATTTTCCAATATCTTCTCTGCCTGAGATCCAATTCCCCTGCTGATTTTTCAGAAAGTCAATTGTGTTCCTCCCCCTCCTGACAATTGTTGAGAGATGGAAGAATTTTGTATTTAAATCTGTTACTGGTAGCCATTTGGTACGAGATTTTTGTTTCCATAATGATTTCTCTCTTATCAGCCACTCATGAAGCTCTAAATTTGTATTAACTTCTTTCTCCAAGTTCTCTGATGTGGGCTCTTCCTTCTGGATTTGATCAAGCCGATCCCATTCTCCTTAATCTTGGTCTGGATATTTCCAAACCAATCTCTATTCCATCTACGCAAGTCTTCCTTCGTCTCCTTGATCTTCTTGCAAACTTTGAACATAGGGTTTCCATTGAACCCTTTCTTCCAAGCATTCTCAACAACAAACAAGTTGGTTTCATCTTTAGTCCATGCTTCGACAAACTTGAAAGGCTTTTTGCCTTGCCCCTGTTCTCCATCAGTATTCAGGACTATTGGGGAATGGTTTGAAGATGAGGCCGGAACATGTTTAACAGTAGCTCTAGGGAAGATGAATCTCCATCCCTCATTTGCAAACCCACGATCTAGTCTTTCCTTGATATTTGCTAAACCTTCCCTCTAATTGGACCAAGTATAAGGATTTCCCGAGAACTGAAGGTCAATAAGACCATTTTTATCAATTACAACATTTGGACCTCCATTGGACGGAGTTGCAACTGGCTTGCCTCCCTTTTTATTTGCTTGAGAAAAAACATGATTAAAATCCCCAAGACACAGCCATCCCCCATTAAAGGCTTCTCTTACCTTATCAACATCATCCCAAAATGTTCCTCTATTATTCCTATTAGGAGGGCCATACACAAATGATATCATACATGGCTCATTTACTGGATCAGAGAAAACCAAGCCATTAATCATGTTATTACACTTTGTAGTGATCTCCATATCAACTCCAATTTTCCACCCAACTATAAGCCCACCTTTCTTCCCTTTGGGATTAACAAAATCTAAGTTATAAAACCCCAGAGACATCAAGAACTTCCTTACTCTATCTATGGGAATCTTAGTTTCAGATAAAAATACTACATTTGGGCCAATATCCCTTATTAAAGCTCATAGAGCTCTCTTTGCCGCAGCTCAAGCCAGGCCACGGCAATTCCAGGCTAGGACAATCATGGTTGAGTTTGGGGCATGGTAAGGCCCGCCTCCTCAGCCATTTTGGATGTAAGGGAAGGATTGTTACAAAGAGAGTGATAACTTCCAAAGCTTACCTCTTGTGAAGAGCTACAATCTTGCAGATAGGAATGTTCCCTAGCCAAAGCTTTCATCTTCTTTTTACAAATGGGGCTGCATTTGTTGGAATTTCTCTGTTGGGCTATAGTAGTCTGACTAGTGGGTTGATGGGCTATTTTAAGCAAACCGGAGCCCACTTTTGTGAGCTTAATAGCCCTTTTGCTGGGTAGCCAATCTTTTATTTCTAATTTCCTTTTCACTCCTAACTTGTAGGTTTCATTCTTATGACTTACACTATTGCCTTGTTGATGATCAGGCCTGATAGATAAATTGGGTTCATCTTCATTATAAAAAATAGTCCATGATAGCATGTTACTTTGTGCTTTAGAAAGCTCAATTAGAAGAGTTGGATCCGTAATTTCTAAGTCAACTGTGGGCCCATTCGGTTGGTCAAGTGGAGTTGATATCTATGGGATGTTTTTGGATGCTTCAAGATCTAAGGTTTGAATTTTTGGGATTTCACTATAGTCAGAATCTTGGGATGGGTTATTAGTTTGGTTGATATTTGAGACATGTGGGTTGGTGACATTAGAAATTTCAATTTCCATGGGGAGAGTAGTTAGTTTGCATAAGGCGGAAAGTTGGAGAGGTTTACCTAGACAAAGCCGCTGTGAGGTGACATTGGCTGCCGACTCATCAAATTTTGTCAAAAAATTCCTTGAGCCTTCCACCAGATCACTTGAGGATTCAAATTGATTTTCAATACTTGCTTTCTCTAGCACATGTTCTACACGCCTGTCAGCTTCAGACTCCAAGGAGTTTTGGTGTTCCTTAGGAATTCCTTCATCTGAGTTGGCTATGTCTGCCAAGAATTCTACCTATCTTGTTGTTCTTTTCCCTACAGTCTCTGCTTTCATCCAAGGCCCAAATCCATAAGGCTCTTTCCCATTAGAATTTGTTGTTGTAGATTAAGTTCTCGGACATTTGGCCTTTAAATGCCCCAATCTACCACATTTATAACGAAAGTCAACAACCCTCTCATATTTAAACTGTATCCACAAATCAACATGAGGGCTTCTGTCTAAGAAGAACCCGCTCCAGAGAGGATCTTCAATTTTATGTTCTATTTTGACTCTTATGAATTTACTCATACATACTCCCCCATTTCCAGTGAAATCAACTTCCAAAACCTTACCCACCAAAGCTCCAATCTCTTCAACATTCTCTTTGGACATGTATTCAATTGGAAGATCATGTACCTGGATCCACATTGGCAAGCTTGAAAATTTCATATCTTCAACAGCCATATTTTGATTCCACAGCTTTAGGATGAGAGGATAACCCTCAATGTTCCAAGGCCCCAACTCCAAAATTCTTTTGCGATCTCCTTCACAAGCAAATTTGAAGAGAAACATGTTCTCTCTTAAATCCACTATTTGCATTCCTTTAGATGTCCTCCATACTTTCAGAATGATGGCCTTAACAACATTCTTGTTAATATTCCTATCTGCTAGAAGCTTACCCACAAGCCCTGTGTTGAATAGCTCTTCTACAACCCTCTCATTAGCTTTTAATTTTAGAGATATACTTGAACATTTGAGTTTACTGGCCTCCGCACTTAGTACTTCCACTAATTAATTTTGTTGGGACATTTCACACCGTAAAGATGGTTCAAGGAAAACCCCCAAACCTTCAAATGGACAAGGCCAAGAATAGATTGGAAAACCCCAAACCCCGAGATGGACAAAACAAGGCAAAGAAATAAGGATGAGGTCTGTTAATCACCAAATAAAATAAAAGGAGAAATGTTTAGGAATAATTAAGAAGGGGTAAGAGATAAGAGTAGGAATTAGAAGTGAAGAGCAGTGACTTTGAGAAACTTTTTGCAAGATGACCTCGAGGTGGTTGGTTTTTTTTATGGGTGGCTTAGGTGGTTTGATAAATGGTGGCTGCAGGACTAGTTGAAAACACAAAGTCTTCCTTGTGGCAGTGGTTTGGAATTTTTTTTTTCTTGGGTTGGCTGAAACTGGTTCAGGTCTGATCTGATACCAATTTGATTTATAGTTGTTCATAGATACATGAGTACTAATGCTCCCTGAATCAAACCAAAAGTGATTTCTTAAAATTCTATATGATCAAAATATAAGGACCAAAAAAGTAATTTTCCTAACGTAGACCCAACCGAGACCCTAAGGTTCTGCTTGGGAGTTTATAAATGAATGGAATGAAATGGAATGGAATGATCATAAGAGAATGGAAATGAATGGAATGGAATAGTACGTATTTAAGTAAGGGAAAGGAATGGAAAAGAATGAAATTAAGTAACCTTGATTGGATGTTTTAAAATAAAGGAATGGAAAGAAATGAAAATGAATGGAATTGAATCATTTTATGAAAATATTACTATTGAACCCCTATTTTAAAATAAAGGGTTGAATATATATAGGTATTTTAGGAGTTTTAGTAAAAAAATCATTAAATCTAATTTCATTCCCTCTCATTCCTCCCAATTTCAGAGGGAATGAAAATTTGAGGTTTTAGGGAATAGAAAGGAATGAGTATTCCCTCCTACTTATTCCATTATCTCCCACTTAAACTCCCAAATAAGGGAATGAACTTTCCATTCCCTCCGTTAAAACTCCCAAACAAGAGGGAGGGAAGAATATTCTAAAAATATTCTTTTCATTCCATTTCATTCTCTCCTCCCAAGCGGAGCCTAAAACGCTTGGTCATATACGTTATAAATTAGGTAAACCCTAATAAACTATTATATTCTATATAAGCATTACCACATTCAATAACACAAGTAACTAGGTTGACATCAAACTTACCTGTTTGCAAGTTCAATGAGCTTGCTTCTCTCAAAATTCTCCCAAATCTTTTGGTGTTCTAGTTCTGACCCCACGAGTTTTGAAACTCCCAATACTTGATCAATGCAACTTCCACCATCTCCTCCCATATCCTGTCATCACTAGTGCATGGCAAGTGCTTTGTCCATGAGCAAAACTCATGTTATGTGGACCGATATAAATTTAATCATTGACCATTAAATGGATATAAGGAAACATTATGAATCCCATGCACAATGGGATTAGCTAGTCGATCTTCATCTTGATCGACTCCTAATCATTTGGGTCAATGAGTTGGAACCCATCTATGCATACCAAGGGCCAACGTTGAAAGTTAAACAATGTAGATATGCATAACATTAAAACAAAAAACAATGCTAAAAGCTAGCATTCTTTAAAATAAGAAACAAACTCGCAAAATAAATCTTTATTTGTTATTTACATCTAAGAATGGTATGAAACTTGAAGCCACTTAGCCACGATATGGATAGTTGCTTTCAAGTGCAACCTAGGAAGCACAAGTGTGGGTTCGAGTTCAGGCGCGGTGCGACAACACGGCAATTTTTGAAAAAGTAGGATATGGGTGCAACAAGACACGTTTATTAATTAATTATTAAATATATTATTATTTATATTTTCTATATATTTCTAAGCATTTTTTTTATATATATAATGGTAAAAATATATCAATTATTAAACTGAGCAATCAACATATTTTTTACTTATAAAAAAAAAATCAACATATTGGAATGAAATATTTTGGTATCGAACAATTTTAATGTACCAGTTTGATATATATATACTTACCAATGTTGGATATATTTCAACAATTTATTTTTGTGATAAAGCAAAAGGAAAAATACACAAATCTAAGAATAAGCAATAACACAAATAGATGTGATAGGCAAAAGCAATAAACAAATATTGAATATATATAAGAAGAAATCTACAAATAATTAAAAACTCACAAATCAAATGCGTGAAGAATGAATGATTCAGATCAAATCTTGTGTTTGACACAATTTCCTTAAAGTAGATTTCGCCCTTCACACAATCACTATGGTGCTTTGAGACTAATGGTCGTCTGCCTCCCAGGATAAAATGATCTACAGCATGAAAACGAAGCACACAAGGTCGTACTCTGCAAACTTCTCAATGTCTCTTTCTCTCTCTTTGACACAACATGAATGCACAAAATATTCTTACTAGGAGAGTTTTTTGAAAAGTGGTTTTTTTATGAATGAGAGACTATGAAAAATTATACGTTATTGAACAAGTATTCTGTTTCAGTTATAACTGCTGTGCACAAACTAACTGACTCAAAAATTAAAATAATAAAATATTATTATTTGGACAAGTAGACCCAGTCCACATATGCCAAAGGCCCAACTCATGAGCATATAAACTCATATATTATCTATTTCCTTTCCTATGTGGGATTCAAGATTTTTTCCACTTTTAATAACATCTAAGTGAATATAGAAAATATCAATTTCTTATTCACTCCATGCTATTTTTCCAACAATCCCCCACATGAATAGAAATTGATAAACACAATGCAAATGATGATGCAGACATAGAAAGAGTAGAAGAAAAGTTACTATATCGGGAGAAGTAGCTTATGGCTTTAAACTTTCCTTTGTGAAAGACTATCGGATATACTAGCTAATCAGTGAACACAATATTTTTAAATTATCAGCCATTTGTGTAACAAAAGACAATAGAATTCACACAACTCCTTTTCGGACATATTTCGTTCTTATAATTGTGTTCATTTCGGCCCTGAACATATCCTGGTAAATTCATGAAATGTTTTAGAGAATTCAGCCTTGAAACTCTCATGAAAGCGGCCCACTTCACACTCATATAGGTGACTCTTATTAAGAGTATCCTGCTATACCCCACTTGAAATTCCAAGATATAAGAATCATTAAAAGCAAAGCTTACCTTGAAAATCACTTACAGGCATCACTATTTCATCATAGGAATGGGAGGGAGATGTTATCTCCATAGTGATAAAAATAGTCTCCATAATTCAGTTGTCCCTTTGTACCTAGATCTTGGGATCTCCAATCAGCTAGGTTGGGTTGCCATCCCGGAGACTTTTAGATAATAGGCTTTAACCCCATTCCCCTCGATGAACACGTAGTTTATTTGCTTTCCACATAAACAATTGATTACGGATCCATTTTATAATCTGGAAATACTTCCATTTGAAAGCAACTGCCTCATGGTATTGTCTCCAACAAATATGTTGAGACCCACCATAACTCTGTGCCCTACCAATATATATAAATAGGAGGCATGAGTATCCAACAATGTATGTCTGTTTAGATTTATTGACTTCCCAAAAAATCCATATGCTCTTTGCATAAGGTGTTCTCACTAGATTGCCGTCACATTTCTCATATGATTGAGACAAGACAAGTCTATTAGATGTATTAGAAATTTTCATTTCTTGTATCACATCGACAACACTTACACGAGCATATGCCACAACGACATAACCTCTTGTGATATATTTCACATCACACACTAGTTGCATTAAATCTAAACTCATTTGACATCATCTCATTGTCAAATTTTTCATGTCATTGGATTGAAACTTGCTTCAATCTATACAAAGATTTAACAAGTTTAAGCACTTTGTTTCCTTGCACAAGAACCATAAACCCCTTTGGTCTATTGTGTATCAATAAAACTCACATCTTCCTTTTATTTGTAGCCTTCTAAAACAAGTATCACATTGTGATAGTCAATAATTTCATCAACTCTCAAACTCTTAGGCGGTAGATCCACCAATTAATATGCATAGATTTCAAAGATCGATTTATTGCACTATTGACAATCTCTTTTCCAAGAAGGCACTTTAGGATTTTGCTTCTTTGAAGCTTTAAGTTCATCTTCTAATAAATAAATTAAAAATTTTGGACCAAACAACCATGTCGTTTGTCCTTTTACTACGCTTAGGCTCATCCTCTCTTCCATCAACTCTTGATTATGAGAGATACCAAACGTAAATTCAAACTTTCTTTAAGAAAGTTTAACACTTGAAATATATTCTAATTAATTGTCATGTATATAAAAATAATAAATTCATAAATTAGAAAGTACTATGCACTACTGTTATGACCATAACCAATGAAAACACAATCAGTGGTTCTTTATCCTTTAGGAATAGAGACCTCCACCTTCATCAAACACCCCCATATTTAAAGAATTTATAGAAAGACGATCACTCTTTCCATAATTCACAAGGTGTCTTAGTGGTTTTCTTTTAAGGCATCTCAATGAAAAAATAATAATGGAAATAATAGCTTCCACCCACAAGTTCTACTATAATCAAGAACTTATTACATTCATTGAGTTATTTCTCAACTTCATTCTTATAATGAATGAAACTCTAATACCTCATCCTTGCTTACTTATAAGCACTTATAACAGACTCTTGTGCATACCACATTTTATACAACACAAATATGACAAGTAAGGCATGTAATATATATTTCATCTAAAGAAATATTACAAAACATATATTGGAATTAAACACATTAATATCCAATCAAGTTGACACATGCTCAAAAATTATATATACATGTATGTAATTAAATAAGGCTATACATACTCAAAACAAATTAAAAGGCTATACACAACAATCATGTTTTATTCATATCAACACGAAAATAATATCTTAGGCCTAAAGGTGATCATTACACTCTCTAACTAAAAGTGAAGCCCCATAATTACAAGCCCGTGCAATTCGTCTCACTCTTTTTCAAGTTTGATGCTATCAAATATTGGACTTATATCCTCACTTTTGAAATTATCACAAATAGCTCTTATAATGCTATAATTAGAGGATCACTTGATGAATTAGAAAAGGCTAACCAAAAACTAAAAAATGGCAGCCACACCCTAAATTGAATGCATATAAATGGATTCAATTTTTTTTTTTTTTTTTTTGTGCCTCCATTGAAATTCCAATTTCCTTTATTCATCCAGCCCATACACCATTGCACATAAAAGCCAAGGACACATGATTGACATTCACAGCATATTCAGTTACTATGAACTATAAACCAGTCAAGCATCATGTATATCACTAAGGATATTCACACAATGAATTATACAATTTACACAAATCCAAATAATTCTCCAATCAATTATTAAACATGAAATTCCAAGCTTAAAGTAATGTTTGATGGTGCGTTACTAGCACTATTTATCTTCAATAATATAAATATATCAATCGGCCAATCGGCCAAAGATCAAACAGATCGAAACTGCAAGATCCATGGAAAAATTGAAGTTATCCATGCCAAAGTTCAATCTTGAACTTAACTCATTGGCCAAGTTTAAGAAATAAATATAAATATTTACTTTCAAACGTTACTGTGCAACATAGAAGGTAAAGCTAACTGCAAAACTGAGTAGACACAATTCGTACCTTTTTTTTTTTTTTTGAGAAGAGACACTTCGTACTGTGATTGAACAAATGAAACCAAATCCCAGCCAAGCAAATAATTCAAGTTTCACAAATATCCTAATATAATATATTAGTCCCACCACTGCTGTCAAGCATCAAAACAACTTTATCAAATGGTTGGAAAATATCTGAGACACAGAGCAAACACAGCAAATATGACAAAGGTTCTGGTCTAATATAATAATCAAAAAAGAAAAAAATCAAGAGCAAAACAGAATATACAAACCAAATTCTGCAATCAAACACAAAATTCAACGTTTTCAAAATATTAAGGTGCTGTTTGGGTAAGTATTTTTCATCACTCAATTTCCGTCACTCAATTTCCATCACTCATCACCCATCACTCATCACTCATTTTTTCACACTCATTTGGCAACATCACTTTTATTTTCATCACTCAATTTTTTCACACTATTCATGGGTCCCACACCTGTCAGCCGGTACAGTATTATTATTATTTTTTTTAGTACCAAACTCACCGAAGCTAATATTAAAAAAAAAAAAAAAAAAAAAAAAACTAACTGAACGGCCAACCCAGGAAAAAAAAAAAAAAAAAAAAACACTGAACGCCAACCCAGGAAAAGAAAAGAAAAGAAAAAAAAAAAACACAAACAGCCAACGCCAACCCAAGAAAAGAAAAAGAAAAAAGAAAAAAAGTCAAAAGGTGGTCAAAAGTTGCGGCTGTGGGTCCTCTATGTGTGTTTAATTACAATATTGCCATTGAGTTATGAGTTATGAGTTATGGAAACTGAAAACAGCCAAAAGTTGTTTTCAGTTTCCATAACTCATAACTCAAAAATCAGAGAATTGAGTGATGGAAACAGAGTTATGGAAACAGAGTTATCGTTTGGCCAAACAACCTTTTTACTATGGGTCCCACCATTTTTAAGTTATGAGTTATGGAAACTGAGAATTGAGTCGTGGAAATTGCTTGTCCAAACAGGCTCTAAAGTTCACAGTTTTAACAGATAGATATACACGACACCGACAAACACAAACCAAAACCAATTTTGCCAAAAATTTTGCACAGAGTAAACTAATTGCCGATATAGTGTTTTTAACAATCACAAAATTCCTTTCACCGTGAATCACAAAAATAAATTAAAATATATTTTAAATATATTTTAAATATGCTTTAAGATGGTTGGATATATTTCAATAATTTACTTTTGTGATAAAGCAAAAAGAACAATACACAGATCTAAGAATAAGCAATAACACAAATAGATGTGATAGGCAAAAGTATTAAACAAATATTGAATATATATAAGAAGAAATCTGCAAATAATTAAAAACTCATAGACCAAATGCGTGAAGAATGAATAATTCAGATGAAGTCTTGTGTTTGACACAATTTCCTTAAAGAAGATTTCGCCTCTCACACAATCAATGTGGTGCTTTGAGACTCATGGACGTCTGCCTCCCAAGATAAAATGATCTACCAGACGAAAATGAAGCACACAAGGTAATGCTCTGTGAATTGCTCAATGTCTATTTCTCTCTCTTTGACACAACATGAATGCATAGAATATTCTCACTGGGAGAGTTTTCTGAAAAGTGGTTTTTTAATGAATGAGAGACTATGAAAACTTATACGTTACTGAACAAGCACTCTGTTTCAGTGATAATTGCTATGCACAGATTAACTAACTCAAAAATTAAAATAATAAAATATTATTATTTGAACAAGTAGGCCTAGTCTACATATGTCAAAGGCCCAATCCAATGTCCAACTCATGAGCATATAAACTCATATATTATCTAGGGAAATGTTAACGAGTATCCTTAGGACACTAGTTAAGAATCCAGTCAAAGAAAGTTTTGACATCATTTTTATGAGAAATAAAAAAAGCTGTCAAAACATTAATTACTTTTTTTTTTCTTCTATAAAAACTTTTTTTAACTGGATTCTTAACCAATATTCTAAGGGCACTCGTTAGCATGACTCATCTATCTATTTCCTTTTCTATGTGGGATCCGGGATTTTTTCCACTTTTAATAACATTTAAATGAACATAGAAAATATCAATTTCTTATTCATTCTATGCTATTTTTCCAACAACCGATTCTTTTCTCTTACGTGCTCCCTTATCCTCCTTCACTAAAGTCTTATCTCTACCAAATCCCAATATTCCCACATCCCAAATCTCATCCAAGCTGTGTATTTAGTTCTTTATTTTTGGTATTTCCAGATGGTAGTCTACTAGTGGCATGTTTCTCTCCAATCAGCTCTAAGAGAAACTTTTATATCATTGTCGCTTTTATTCAGATTTTGAACTCGTGTCTTGGCGACGCTGGCCTATCGGGGCTGTGTTGGAAATGAGGTTTTGAACCAATTGACATACTGTCAGCTTTTTGGGTTTAGTGCCATCTTGCTTGAAGCCAAGGGACGCATGCAATTAATGTTATCACATATCAACCCCTTTCTCTCTCCATCTTGCCTTCCTAATAAGCCAATTAGGTGCTTTTTTTTTCTTCCATTTCTATTGGGCCAAGTTGTTGGATTTGAGTGGAATTGCTAAGGTTGGGTGCGGGTTGGCTACTGTGGGTTTGTCCAAGACTCCAGGCCCTTGGCTTATATATGAAGAGCAACCCCATGCATCAGTTTGCAATGTTTGACAATGCTGGGCTGTCTTAACGGGATTGATTAGATTATCACTTTCAGAAATATTGGATCTGACAGATCCAAGCCCAAAGTGTTATTGTATGTACCCCACAAACTTGACAACAGCAAGCTGAGGAGTGACGAGGCCATTACTTCATCTCACTATCAAGGTGCAATGACTACCTAGAAATTTTGATTTGTTCCACATATAATACAACACCATTACAAATGCTGGTAGGTTCATTAATAAATGGACAAATAAATTATGTGGATCCTAAATTCCTAATACAACCTCAACGAGCGTTGAATAATTTTTCTTTAAACTTTCAATCAAAATAAAAAGTAAAAATATTGAAAGTTTACCCTATTCAGTATCACAAAACACAATGTCGTTTTAGGGAGTAGATAGGCAAGGACCATACCCACTGATTTGCACATATTATGGGTCTCTTAAATCTTAATTTGAAGTTTTGAACTGCACTGGTTAAGACTGATCCAATAGCATCCATTCAGCCAAAAAAAATAAAAGACATATCCAAAAGTACCTTTGGGATCAGATTACCCGAATATACTTTTTGCGCTGATTTTCACGCGCCCACCAACCCACAGGAAGATTAGGTAACAGTGTAACACGTTGACAGAATGATACATACTGAACAAGACCATTATAGACTAACCTTCTCAAAAAAGAGAAAAACACCATTATAGACACTAATATTATTTAATTAACCAAATAATTAAACCATAAACAATAAAAAACTTCATCATTCTTCTTCTTAAAAAAAAAACTCATCATTTTCAACATTCACTCATATTTGATCACATGGTTCATTTTTTCTTAATGAAATTTTAGCTATAAAATCCAAATATTTTTCATATGAGCAAATTACAACTTATCCATTTGTGGTTTGATTCGAATTTAAGTTGTTTACTTGTGTTTTGAAATTTGGCATTTTATCTACCTGAGCTATGTTCCGTTAGGCTTTTGTCACCCACCTCTCAATTTTCTGTTAAAAAACACATTTTAATACAAAAATATAACATAAAACGGATCAAAAAGTTAAAGGTTTAAAATTTTGCAGAAAAAAGATAAACATTAAATAAAAAATTCTCTAAAAAAAAAGTTCTAATAAAAAACGCTAATCTTTTTGTCACAAACCCATCAAAACAAAGGTGTTAGCCTAAAAGTGAGGAAAAAAAAAAAAGAAAACAAAGCATGAATCTTGGCTGGGTTTTTGAGAGAAGTACAAGAAGCAAGACAAATGTAGTCAAATGGTAAGGCAGGTAGTGAAAGCATAACATAATATAGATCAAGTGGATAAAGTGTCAAATTTCAAATCACAGATAAACAACTTAAATTTGAGTTAAACTACAAATAGATAAGTAGTAATTTATACAGTTGATACCTAATTGTTAAGTTAGCTTGTAACGTTGTAATATTATGCAAACGTTGACCTCAAGTTGAAGGAGGACCAAAAGGAAAGCTGATGCCAATGAAAAGCTGATGATCATGATATGCTATTGATAACCACCTTTCCCAAGATACTACACTCTGTACCAAACCAGACAACCTATATTCCATACTATTCAAAACTAGTTTTAATTTTTCCAAAATACCCTCAGATCCAATGGATTCGAACCTACCCATGTCACCTTTGATGATTTGATCAAAGAAAAACAAAATAAACCAAAAAGAATAGAAAATAAAAGGAGGAACAATATCATAAAACCGGAATATACTTTTTGTGTGCATTAATCAACCACCCACCAACCAAGTGAAGGTTAGGTGAAGCACAAAGACTATGATCCAATACCTTCTCAATCTCAACGATCATCACTTACCCACCAAAAAATTTTCTTAAAAAAAAAAAAAAAAAAAAAAACCCCTACCCCCCAAAATAAATTAGATTATGTAGTCCCTCTCTGACTATGATGCCATTGCAGTGACCTATGAACCATAAATAAATAAATAAAAACTATGCAATGCTCTTCTTGGTAATGAACACTTCATTCTTTTTTTGTTAGGATTTACATTAAGCCAGATGGAAAATTAAATTTCTATTAAACAACTACTTATTTCTTTCTTGTTTTATATTTTTTCTATTAAATTTGATAGATATTCTAAGGCATGAATTACATTGCAACTTTACTATTGTTAATAAAAAAGAAAAGTGTTGCAGCAAAAAATTAAAAATAATTAAAAGGAAAAAAATGCAATTACCTAATAAAATATTAAAAATATAAATTTTATTTAGTTTAATTAATAATATTCCCTTATAAATATATTTTTTTGTTGAGAGACTTTTAAACTTATGTCATTTGTTCATAAGATAGAACCCATAACCTACAATATCTCTTATAATTTTTTAATAGAATTTTAATTTATGGCCTCTTTTGATAATTATATTCTTTATTATTAAATCAGGACACCAATCAATTTTTAGTATAAGTAGATATTGAATCCCAAATTATATATATATATATATTTTTTCTATGTTTGATTATAAAAAATAATACTAATAATTATAAAAAGTTACTAATCAAGCAAGCCAACACGTGCACTATAAAAATATAAAATGAACCTTTTTCGATTTTTTCTAAAAATACTCTCATCAGTCAGATCCAACTGCAACTACATTTCAGGGCGGAGGGTCCGAAACACCGAAAAAGACCATATTGCCCCTTGTTAACCAGACTCTTATATTACTTATCACTCCTCACTCTCCAAATCTTCGACAGTTTGATAGGTTTCACGCGCCGTAACAGTCTCTACACACACACAAAACACAATAATGTCTCCTACTACTCTAGTCCCTAACGGCGATATCGCCGCCGTCGTTTCGGCCTCGGCTCCAGTTACCGGCCGATTCGCCGCCATATACAGCGAGGTCCAAAGGAGCCGTATTGACCACGCGCTTCCTCTCCCCTCTGTTCTCAGAAACTCCTTCAAGATCGTCGACGGTCCCGCTAGCTCTGCCGCCGGCAATCCAGGTCATTCCTGCAATTCCTACTTATTCGGATCCACCGAGTTTTCGCTGAATCCAAAAAACTTCGATTCCGTTTGAGTCTCTGTTTCGCGCTTTTCTCTTTGATTTCAATGATAGTGTTCAGGCATTTGGTTATTGGATTTGAATGTGTTGCTTCATATTTTTCTTCTTTTTCTTTTTCAGATGAGATCGCGAAGCTGTTTCCTCATGTGTTCGGGCAACCATCGACATTGCTTGTACCAAGCGATTCCGATGTGTTCCGGCCGGATCAGAAGCTCAAAATCGGCGTCGTTTTGTCTGGAGGCCAAGCTCCTGGAGGCCACAACGTGATCTCTGGAATCTACGGTGAGGATCTCACTGAACTTGTTATTCGACGTCGTTTTATAAACTATTAGTTCGAATATTCTTTCGAATTATTGTAATTGTAGTTGACTGTGTTACTGTGTATTGGTTGGTGGCGGTATAGATTACTTGCAGGACCGCGCGAAAGGAAGCACATTGTACGGGTTTAGAGGTGGCCCTGCTGGGATCATGAAGTGCAAATATGTGGAACTCGATGCAGACTACATTTACCCCTACAGAAATCAGGTGAGGCCTTTTCGTGTTATTCGAATTGATTTCTAGTATTCGACTTAATTATTGCGCAAACAAATGTGATGACTTTTGATTAGTATAATTTGATGTTATGTGAATTGTGCGAAAAAGATTGTTT
Organism: Quercus wislizeni; assembly: GCA_023055345.1. Lineage (NCBI taxonomy): Eukaryota > Viridiplantae > Streptophyta > Magnoliopsida > Fagales > Fagaceae > Quercus > Quercus wislizeni. Next base: position 9,511,391 of record JALGQJ010000002.1, on the reverse strand, counting down.
TTGTAAACAATTATGCTGTGTATGGAAATGCATATGCATTGGGAAATAGGTGAGTAGAATTGAAGGTTGCATTTGATAATAAGTTATATTGTGTATTAATGTGAATATGATGTGGTGATTTTAGGAGAGTCTGGCACCTTTTAGACTTGGACTTTAGTATTGGTTTATATTCTAGTATTCTACTATAAAGGCTTAATCTTTGGGTTGGATACTTAAATATGGTATCAGAGTTTGGTTTGTTTGTTGGCTTTATGACCAATGTCTATTTGTGTAGTTAGGACCTAGTTGGCAAAGGTTGTATTGGAGAGTCCAACATTAGTTAGGTTTGGACTTTGGTATATGTTTATGTACTAGTTGGGCCGAGCTTAAGCATTAAGGTTTTGTATATGTTGATTCTAATGTGTGCGTTTGGATGCACTTTGCTGATTACTTATTTGCCAAAAGCAACCTAGAAAAGGAGGGGGAAAAGTTTTTTTTTATTTTTTATATTTTTTTTCAGTGTGAGGCCTGCCAAAATAAGCTAAAAAAACTGGGTGTTTTGGGCTTGCCAAACACACCTGTGCAAAAGTTTTATTCACTGTGTATGTAATTTAGCCATGAGCTCAATACTAAGTTACATTCCCATTAGTGCATTTTAGCTATTCATTCAAAATGAAGTCAAAACAACCACTATAGAAATAGTGAAATACTCGTACTACTAAAGAAAAAATACAAAACATTATTGGAGTAAAATGTTACTCACTTGGGCTGGGCTTTGGAGGCGGTGAGAGAAGCTTGAGCGATGAAGTGGCGGAGCCCTCCGAAAGTTGGGCTTGGGAGAAGCTTCTGGAGAGAGTGAGAGTGAGAGGAAAGGTTTCTCGGAGTGGCCGTCGTGCACGGTGGTGGAAGCATCGGGAAAAGGAAGCCTGGGGCTTCTTTCCAAAGAGAAGCCTGAGATTGATGCCGCATCAACTGTGGTTGAGGACGGAGGAGAATTACGACGCCATTGAAGAGAGAGAGAGAGAGAGAGAGTGCGTGTGAGCTTTGTGTTGAGAGACTTGGAATTTAGATAGGGAATCGACTTTGATCATGGGTCACGATGGGCCGAAATCAGGCATTAGAAACAAATAGCCTATCTTATGGGGAATAGGTAAACGACATGACGAATTGTAGAATTCACAAATAAATAAAGGAAAAGACTTAAATAATTCATATGGTGCCCCAATTATTGGAAAAATGTTGAAATTTGTCACTCCAATATTAAAATTTTTTCAATTTAGTCTGTCAATTTTCACAATCAAATCAATTTTATCCTTAGATCTCATGTTTCATTTAATTTTTAACAAAATAATGAAGATGGAAATGAAGCATACATTAAAAGATTATTGTGAAAAGTGTAAAATTTTCAAAATCAAGTCAATTTTGATGAGTACCAATCATCCACTCATCCTTGTTTTAGAATGTTGTACGTTGAAATATTTTAGCTAGACAAAGTTTAGCTACAAAACAAATTGTAGCTTTAGGCAACAACTTTATTTAATAAAATAAATATTACTACATATTTTGAAAATCTAACGATTGAATTGCATGTTCTTTACGCTCTTAATACATATGTCAAATTTTGTGTCAATCGGATATTATTTACTATATGATTTATAAGTTTATATTTTATGCATAATTTTAAACTACAAAAAATTAAAATTTAAACAATTTATTAATGACATAGTTATTGATCATTAATTTTTATAAATTTTGTAAGGATGGAGGATATAAGAATAAGATATAATCCAGTAATGGATTTGTCAAAATTCACCTCCAATAAAAAAAATATTAAGGGTATAACCTAATACTACAACTAATTTTGTAGTTAAACTTTGTTTATTTTAGCTGTGTATAATATTGCCTTATTCAACAGGGCATGGACATGCAATCATGCATGTTAAATTTATAAGATAGTCATTTAATTTGCTTGCCTTTTCTTTTTATTAGGGAGGATTTGATATGATCTGTAGTGGGAGAGACAAGATTGAAACTCCAGAGCAGGTGAGTTTTTTTTTTTTTGGCTTATTTATTAACTTTCTACTAAGTTTTTATGTGCTAAGACTAACTGATTGCAAATGGATATGATTTTCAGTTTAAGCAAGCTGAAGAAACAGCATTGAAGCTTGATTTGGATGGACTTGTTGTTATTGGTGGGGATGACTCCAACACAAATGCCTGCCTCCTTGCTGAGAATTTCAGGTTATCTCACGAGGAAATCTTGTTGAAATAATAGGTTTTTATCTTGGAGTAATCTATATGCTTGTTTATAAATTTGCATTTTAATTTCTTTTATGGCCTGTTTGGATGGAGGGGAGTAGAGTAGAGTTAACTAAAAAATAAGCTAATTTTGTACTAAATTTATTTTACTCTACTTTACTTCCCCTCCCTTCCTCTCAATCCAAACGGACCATTATCATAGGGAGAACTGCACTTTCATTTTAATCATGGTTTATAATGATGCCTAAAGTTATCAATATCACACTTAGGTGTCTCATGTTGAAAGCTGTTAGCTTGACATTAACTAAAAAGATTGCAATTTGTAAAAAGACAAGTACCCACCCCTAGAGCTTTCATGTCTCTCTTTCACTTTCTCTTTGTAACTCCAAAGTCAAGAAAGGAACATAAAATGCAACCATACTTATCCCAAAAAAAAAAAGAAAAAACGTCCAACTTCAAGAAAGTTGCCTGTTTTTGCCTTAGTTGCAGATTCCTCCTCATCAACTCCAGATAATTTTGATCATTCATTGGCATTTTCTGTATGATATCTTATTCTAGCTCTTAGCAAGCAGCCTAGGGTTGAACTAACAGGGATCTTTAGACTTTAGTATATTGCTGTAAAGTTCCGTATAAAATCTTTTATTTCCCCATATAATTGTGTTAGTAATCTTTTTGTGAACTTGTCTTTTTTTATTTGTTCATTCAGGAGTAAAAATATGAAAACTCGGGTAATTGGATGCCCTAAGACCATTGATGGTGATTTGAAATGCAAAGAGGTTCCCACAAGTTTTGGGTTTGATACTGCTTGCAAGGTGATTATAAGTATAAAACAAAAATTTCCCCTTTGTTTTGTATATGTTTCATCTTTCATATTTTCATATTATGATATTAATTATATATAGAGAAAAAAAAAAAAAAAAAAGTCATACCCAGCGCACAAAGCTCACTTTTGTGGGAGCTTTGTATGTGAATTTTTTTTTTTTTTTTTCCTTACAACAAATGGTGAAGGGGAATTTGAACCCAAGTTCTCCATAAAAAAAACTGAGCAGTGTCACTGAGCCAAGAGGCTCTTGGCAATTATACATGAACTCTGTAATGTAATGTGATCTCATTTTCTGGAAATTTATTTCTAAAATATCAACATGTTGTTAAAGTGAATGTTGTCATTATGAGGCACTTGAAAACTTTCATGTTTGTTCTCATAATAATTTGTTTTTATTTTCTTGCAGATTTATGCAGAAATGATTGGAAATGTCATGGTCGATGCCCGGTCAACTGGAAAATATTATCATTGTACATATCATTCATTTGAGATTGTCACAAATAGCATCATATATTTTTTTTCAGTACTGTGAAATCGCAATTGATTACACATCTATGAGTTGTAACCAACTCTTCCAATATCCTCTCATATTATCTCACCCATCAGTTGTCAAATGTATTGGTTCCTGTACGCTAATTACTACTAAATCATGTCTGTGTGCAGTTGTACGGCTTATGGGGCGTGCTGCTTCACACATTACGCTAGAGTGTGCTCTACAAACTCATCCAAATATTTCTATCATTGGAGAAGAGGTATCTTCATAAATATATTATGTTGCTTTGAAGAGACTTGTCTAGCCTGTTTAGTTGCTCATTACTTTTTCAAGAAAAGAGAAAAGAAACATTAGGCTCGTCTTCTATCTTTATGACAATCAAAGCATAAGACCTGACCAAGTCTGATGAAGACTTACGTGAAATAAAAAGGTTGGAGTTGTAATTTAAGGATTGTCAACAATTGGGTAAATCTGAGCTCCTGTTATTATCAGCAGACCAGACTAGATGAGGTTTCCTGGACATATTGACCTTTTCCTGACCCAAGTTGCATTACTTAATCTATTTAAATAGTTTTTAATTGCTTTAATACATAATTTATGTTATTTATTATTTTTATATATTTTTATTTCTCAAAATTTGTTTTAATCAGATTACCCTAATCTCAAAAAGGACTGCATTGAGATTTTTTCATCCCAATTTCTATCACACAGAACTTTGAGATTTTTATCCAGCAAAACTTCTTTAAGATTCACAGCCTGTTATTCAATATCAACTGAGGATTGTTTGTTGCAGCTGTTAAAAATAGTAGTCATCCCATACCTGGGCATTCCTTCTCCATAGAGATTGATGAGGGATGTGTAGAAATTGGCTGGAAACATATGGTTGGTTAAAATTTAGGAGACATTGACATATGCATTTGATTCTAATTTAGATATTTCTTGCTGCAGGTTGCTGCTAAGAAGCTGACATTGAAAAATGTGACTGACTACATTGTAGATGTAATCTCTAAACGTTCGGGACTTGGTTATAACTATGGTGTTATACTTATTCCTGAAGGTCTTATTGATTTCATTCCAGAGGTATTATTGTTGATCATGTAATCTAGTACTATGTCCTTTACCCCCCCCCCCCCCCCTTCTTCTCTCTCTTTTCTTTTTCTTTTTATCCCCCCCTTCTTTCTTTTTCTTTTTTTTGACTGGAATCTGTATATTTGGGAAATTGATGAGCTACTGTTTTACATGTACATAAATGAGAACATCAAGTTGTTGATATACTTTATTTTATTTTATTTCTTTGACATTTGCAGGTACAGCAGCTTATCTCAGAACTGAATGAAATTTTGGCCAATGATGTTGTAGATGAAGGTGGGCTATGGAAAAAGAAACTATCCAATCAATCTCTACAACTTTTTGAATTTTTACCTGAAGCAATCCAGGAACAGTTGCTGCTTGAAAGAGATCCTCATGGAAATGTCCAGGTATATGTTTTATGTATATTACTATATCTGTATATGATTCTCACCTATTTGGAGTAATTGTAATAATTGTTTTTATGTTATACCTGTTTTCTACAACCAGGTAGCTAAAATAGAAACAGAGAAAATGCTTATTCAAATGGTTGAAACTGAATTGGTGAAGAGGAAGCAGGAAGGTACATATAAAGGCGAATTCAAAGGGCAGTCCCACTTTTTCGGGTACTTATATTCTTTCCTGAAAAGATGCTACCATTTCGAGTCACAGAGTTGAACATAATTTTTATGCCTTGATGATGGGTCTGCATGTTGATGTATGTGATTTGGGCATCAGGCTTGGGGCTACCCTTGATAAAACCTTATGGTCCTGACTCATATAGTAACTTAACATTCATAGTTTCTCCACATTTTGAGGGGCAATTGATATTGAGAATTTTTTTCCAAGATTAATGTCCAGGACATTGTTTGTTATCTTTTATGTAACTTCTGTGTAATTCTCTCTGTAGGTATGAAGGGAGATGCGGTTTGCCTACTAACTTTGATTCTAGCTACTGCTATGCATTGGGATATGGTGCAGGAGTTCTCCTTCACAGTGGAAAAACTGGGTTGATATCATCGGTCTGTGTTTCTATCTCTTTTTGCCTTACAACTTGATTGGGAGGGGGAAAGGGAAATAGGATGGATTTTTAAGGGATATTGCATTTATTCCCCTGTTTGGTAGTTTTGTGAGACTTTCTATTCTATTTCATTCCTTTCAATGTAATCCGTCCAAAAGTGGGCAGAATGATCCATTCCCCTCATAAAAGAAAATAATGTTTTTACCCTCATTTCCTTAAAAACACAAAAAAAATAATAAGTTAGTAACCCTTGCTATGCATGGGAAAAATTCAACAAAAGAATATATTCGTATATGATACACATTTATTTTAAAAGTATGAAAAAGGATATAAATATTTTGATTAGAATTTGTTTAAGAGAAAATCAAACGCAATTTAATGAAAAATATATGAAATTTGATAATTATGGTCGTTATTAATAGGCATTTATTATGATTCTATTTGTATGTGAAACTATCAATTCTACAATTTGAAGGAATATGATGTAATAAGATTTTAATGCAGAGAATAAATGTACTTAAAAATAAAACGAAGAGTATAAATGTAGGAGGTTTTATATAGAATATAAAATTAAAACTCAATTAAAAAATATAGGACAAAACTTATATACAACACCTTAGATGATGTTCCTTAGGTTTTCCTTTTAAGATTCTGCCATGTGGCTACTTAATTAAAAAATACATTTTCATCTCATGAGAAAAAAGCCATATGGCATAATCTTAAGAGGGGAATCTAAGGAACAGCACCTAAATACTATACTTAAGTTTTGCTCAAAAATATATGTTAGAAAAATGACATGGTAATATGTGGGCTTTTATATTGTTTGGTAGTGTTTTTTTTTTTTTTTTTTTTTTTTTTTTTTGATGGGGAAGGTTTAATTGTTCTGATAATGAAAATGATAACTAAGCCAAATCTTTGTACTTTGCATAATGTCTCCAGGTTGGGAATTTGGCTGCTCCTGTTGAAGAATGGACAGTTGGTGGGACCGCATTGACTTCATTAATGGATGTCGAGAGAAGACATGGTATTGTTAATGTTAACCTTTTCACTTCATCAAAATCTGCAGATATGATATATGAGAACTTTTCCTTTTCTCCCTTTCCCAGTGAACATGCTGAACAGAATACACTATTCCATTACTCTTAACATATTCTGCACCCGTTTAAAAATTTTTTTTTTCTTTTTCTTTTTTAGCTAGCAGTAGTGTAACTGCCATTCTATGCAAGTAAAACACACGTTCTAGGGGAAAAGAATTATTTTCATTGAACTGTCATGGCAGAGTGCTTTATGGAGTCAGTTTATCAGTACCATGTTAAAGTTTTAGAAGTTCTGAAGAAAATTGTCTTGGCAAAGTATTTAGGATTTTGGGTCTATAGTTTCACATAGCATATCTTTCATGTAATTTATCATTTTTCTCAATAGTTTGAGCTCTTATTGAAGTTGAATTCATTTTCCAGGTAAGTTCAAGCCTGTGATCAAGAAGGCAATGGTGGAGCTTGATGGTAAGTGTTTTGGCAAGCTTCTCATGATGTTCACTTACATATTAAGTTGTAAGGATCATTGTAGTATTTCTCTTTACACATGGTGGGCATTCGGTATATATATGCAATGTTCATCACTTGTGCTAATTTCTGAACCAAGAAAAAAGTGATCAGCAAGTTAATTGACATGACGAATTTTCAGGTGCACCTTTCAAGAAATTTGCATCCTTGCGGGACGAGTGGGCAATCAAGAATTGCTATTTCAGTCCTGGTAGGTCATTAATTTCGAATTCATCAACCATCATTTTATGGCTCTCCGGAATATTGTCCCATCCAAATGCAAACAATTCATCATATTGCCTGCTATCTATTTTGTTTGCATTGACTAAAAATTGAGTGTCTAATTTAAATATTTAACTTCTGTCTTTAATGATTTTCATTGCAGGTCCTATCCAATTTAATGGCCCAGCATCACTTGCCGTTAATCACACCTTACTGCTGGAACTTGGAGCTCAAGCTTAGGCATGTCGTTGAACTCATGCTTCGATGCAAGTTCATATATTTTAGAGGAACAAATTAAACCTACACTGTTGTGCATCTTTGGGATTTCTATCTTATGCTTTTGCTAGAGGAATTTTGAGAGTTGTATTTTTTTTTCTTCTTTTTTTTTTTAATGTATTTTGAGATGATCTATCAGGTGGTTTTGTGGGTGTTTTGTTGTCATAATTCATAAGAAACATCTGTTTTGCTACATGTTGAAAACACTATAGACAACAAATTTCACAATTTTTTCATAACTTATAAAGCTGGTGAATTGTGATAGTGCAATATCTCACTTTCACCAAAACCTATAGAGCTTTTATTATACACTAATCACAATTTTTCATCTCAATAATCATGAAAAATATTGTGAAATTTGTTGTCTATATCACAATTTGGCATCTCAATATCACTTTCATTGGAACCACCACTTATTGTTTCGGAAGGTAGTAAAAATGCCTTTGATGACATCCAATAGAAAGGATGGCAAATAAGGTGGTGAAGGAGCCATAAGGATTTCAAATAGAGCAGAGAAGTGGAATACTCTGTAAGGATTTCAAGTTGACCTCATCATGACACTAGAGTTTGCAAAACGTAAAACTGTAAAAGTAACCAACTGGTCCAACCCTTTTGATGCACAATTTGTACACGGTATAAAGAAAATGCATCTGGCGCCATCTGCCCGTTCTACTCACAGTAAGCTTTTTCTCGTTGATCAAGAGATCAGATTCTCGTTCACCCACGGGACCGTTTGCCTCAGGGACCAAAGTATTAGATTCTCTCTCATGGACCGTTAGGAAACAATGGCGATCCTTATGTTACATGAGAGACTGAAATTTTGCTACTTTGTGGCATAGTCCCAAAGCTGTCTTTTTAGCCCAAGATTCCATGTCAGAGAGCACTCTTTGTAATGTAGAGACCAGAATCTTGGGAGTATCTATCTTTTCTTGGTTTGCCATTGCTACCAAGAAACTTGGGCCCCTACTGATTACTCTGTGGGTTAATAACTTGTATAGTTATAAACCCAAGCTGGTCTTTCCATTAATTATCACGGAGGCTATTGACTTTTTTGCGTTTGTTGACATCCTATCAATTATACACCCCGATAGCTAGTTTTTCCCATCCTCTTGACTTGACTATTAGTCTATTTACTACTCTAATTGTTGATGATATAATATATATCTTTTGAAGTCCTATTAGTTTTAAACGAATCACACGTTAATATAGATGCCAATGTGGCTACCCATTTTTAGCTGGGGAAAGAGATGGTCAAGTACTACCTATTTCTAGCTCTACCTCTTATCTTGTAGTAAATCATATATATTAAGCCAGAAAAAACTAATACAATAGACATAAAATTGTCACAAACTGCAAATGACGGCAGGATATGTTAAAAGGATATTAAGTTAGTAACTGTAGGGAATGGGTGTTCGTGAAGGAGAGGAGTTGTAAAGACTCCAATCAAGCAAATGGAAGGTTTGACAGTTTTTACAGCGATTAGTTTGCTCCACTTTTAGTAAACTTGATAAACTAATCGCTGTAAAAACATACTTTTGACTTATCGCTGAAGGTCATGGTACCTGCAGATGCAAACTAAATTCTACTTCCAAAATCAAGGATCAACCCATGAAGGTTGATTTCAAATACTTTGAAGATTAAGCTAAAAGCATGGTTTTCTTCTACAACTAAAATATTAGAGTTTTGGTAATAGTAATGAGTTCAGCTATATAATGTTGTTACATGGTTGGATTAAGCATCGCTCATAATTCAAACTCAATTCTCATCACTTATTTCTCTAACTCTATTTTTTTACTCACTCTAAAAATAACATGTTTTTCTATAACTTTAATTTTTGCATAAAGTAATGGGGCTCGTTGAAACCCATAATTCAAAACTTAAACATCCGAATTGTATTTTTTGTTTTGGTGGACCCTACATTTTTTGAGTTTTGAATGAAAGCTGACTTATAAAACTAAGTTTTCATTAATCCTAATACCTAAAAATTCACAAAATTTTTCATACCCCACTCACGTATTCAACTCACTAGGTCTCACTCTAACACAAATAAAAGGTATGTTCGACTAAAAATTATGTGAAAATGTTTGTTCCTTCAGACTCTCTCATACCTTTTGTAAGTCTTATTAGGTGCAATTATAAACAATAATTGGTGAGGTTGGTGAATACTTTCCCTATGAGAATGAGTTTGTTCTGACAACTTTCTGTCCCCTCAAATTAGTTGAGGGTAAGTGTACCAGAGATGTCTTCCGAGGTGGCAGATTGAAGCTTCCCCTATCTTGTAGCATCAAAATACAAATTTCACTATAGCTACAAGTCATTAATAGGTTAAGATGCTTTTGAAGTTTCTTGGGGATGCCTCTTATCTTGGGATGGGACTTCAAATGAGCTGGGATTCAATTGAAATACTTCTTCAAGCAAATAAACAAGCATCACTATCCGAATAGTTCGGTTGTCACTAGCCAAAAAACAAAAAAAAATTCAGGTTGGTCCCTGCCTGTCGAGTCTCACTGTAAGGGAAGACTTTTTATCCCTCTATTAGCATACAGTAAAATATAAATCGTAAACGATTATGTTCCCATATTTGTAGAGATGTGTTTGGATTTCAAGTTTTTGTTAAATGACTTTATTAAGTATTAATTCTATATTGTAGAAATTGATAATTGATTTTTTTTTTTTTTTTTGATATCGATAATTGATTTAATTCTTATTAATCTATGGATATGAAATTATTGGGGTAAGATATTATCCTTATTTATAATTGAAGTACTTTTGTTGAAGCACAATTTATGTTTTTAAAATTTGTATGAAATGCCAAGAACTTTGTAATTCAACCAACATTTTTTTGTTTTTCCAATAGAGATGTCTAAAGTTCAAATTCAATCACTTCCAAATATCAATATTCAAAATTAAAAGAATCAATCCAATCCAACCGTATAAAACAATTTAAGTTAGTCACAATTATTCTTCAAATCCATGGATTTTAAATCCTCAAAGCTACATGCAATTTTAGGACTTTATGACTTTTAATAACTGAAAGTCATAAACTAAACGAGTCACGTACACACATTACTCGTTGGCAACATAAGAACCAGCTTATTGTCATCAATTTTTACAAGTTGTTGACATCTTCAGGTTCGGGATGATGCTTGGTATATAAGAACAGAAACATAAGCTTGATCCCAAAAGAGTAGGGTCATTGAGAAGTTGAGTCTCTGAAAGGATTTCTAAGGAGGGCTTTTTGAAGATTTGTAGTTGGAGGGCGATTTAGAATTAGAGGTCATTCATGACAGTCAGCAAGCTCAGCTTCATTCAAAAAGTTCTGTGCTGTGTAACCAAAGAATATATACATACATATTCATCCAAATATATATATATATATATATATATATATATATTAATATATATACAATGAGAAAGAAAAAAGAAAAATCAAAGCCATGCCTAATGCAATTCTAAACACTAAATAGTATCTATATCCTGATATAATTTGTTGGCCTCCCCTCCATGTCCCAACATCAATTCTAAACAGTTTCTTCTCATTAAGAGAAACGGGTAATGCCATTGAGCTACACAATTTTTTACTCCTTCTTGTTATGTAATTTTACCGTATTATGCTTCCCTTTTAATGGTTTAAAGTGAGCCACAAAAATTTTAGACAAGAGTGATGGAAAGACTGAACATAATTTTACCATATTACGCTCCCTTTGAATGGTTTAATTAAAGTGAGGATAAATTGGATATGCCATACACTTATGTTATTGAAGGAGCAAATCTCCTTCCTCCAATTACACATCCTTGCACCTTGTATTTCTAAGTGACAAGTCCCTTTAGCTTGACCAAAAAAATTTAAAAAAAATAATAGAAAGTTACAAAATTTATGACACTTTTAGGGTGGGCGGATACTTCTCCATTAGTGAACCTCATGTCATGAATTATTGCTCACAAAGTTATCACCTAATCAACTTACTGGTTAATCTAGAGAGTCGGTCCCTAATAATACTTTGAGCTCCTGTAGTAGCTGGAAAAGAGAGAGTCTGAAACTTGGCTGTTTTGCCACATAAAATTGGCTGCTTGTGCCTTGCAACCACTCCAAAAGCTTTGATGCAGCTTAAAGGATAGTCACTTTTTCTTAGCAAGACAGCACGGCTTTGCTTTATCTTTTGAGACTTTATATCCAAAGTTCTATGAATCACATGCTTCTGATTTGGCACTGTAATATCCTCTTGCTACCTATTGTGAATGGTCACGTGTGCCTCACCTTTTTAGATTTATGGGTTTGCTCTATCCATCTTTTTTTACATATTTTAATAATATACTTTAGACTATACAAAGTCTTAAAATATGTTATAAACTTATAATGACACCTGCTTCTTTATACTATAAAGTTCTTTTTGATAAATTTATAATATAAAGTACTTTAGATAGAGTTCATGTTCATGTCACTTAAATATAAAGCCAAGAGAGTTGTATAGTTTTGCACTAAGATTGAAACATCCCACATGGTCGGTGAGAGCATAATTACCTTTCATGCAACTTGAACCTATCATTACCAAAGGGAAGTGACACCAAAAGTTGTATTCGATTTTACCTTTGGGACCATTGGATAAAGTTACTAAATTAAAAATTATATATTCAATGAGAAGATGACAAAAAGGGTTTGCCACCTCATTTCTTTTCTATGGTCACTAAGAAGGTTACGTTATATATAATTTCATATAGTTTAATGATAAAAATGGATTGGATAAGTTTGAGAAAAGAAAACGTGATAACCCAAGGCAACAACATATATGGTAGGAGGGAAAACACTAGCAAACTTAAAATGAAGGATTTGGTTAACAATGAACTTAAGAAGTGCACATGTTAATCAAATATCAAGAAAAATACACATAATCACAATGAAAATGCACGTGTAAATCAATAAATATTAAAAAATAAAGACCTCATGTGGGAGAGTATAAAGTTTTGTCATGTGGCGCATTCTATGAAGAAAATTGAAATACTCTCAAACCATATTAGAGATAAAAATAAATTTAAAAATAGAGATTCTTTATTTCCTTTGGTTCAATGTTTCAAAATTACTTTTTGTTACATTTTTTATTCAATGTTTTAAGACTACTATTTGTTTCATTTGGTTCGATTTTCCAAAACTTTTCCTCTCTCTCACACACAAAAAACTCTTTGCATTTTCATTTACCCTTTTAACTTTTACTCTTTTGTATACACATGCCCATAGCTCTTCATGTTATCTCATCTCAAATACACTTAAACAAAAAACAACGTCGTTTACCTTCAACCTTTTAACAACACCTACATAACTCCAACATTGCAAGGAAGGGGGCTTGTGTTTTTTATTCAGTGACGATATCTTATGGTTTTGATGATGAAGTTGGACATTGTGAATTTTGTGAAGATTGTGATTTGCTTTGAGTCTTTAAGTGTTTGAGATTTTGGTTTTGGAAAGTCATAAATGTATTTTGTTTTAAAACTAAAGAAAAAGAAAAAGAAATATTCTAATTGATTATTTATGAAGTTAGCTTCTTCTTTTTTTCTTTTTTTTTAAAAAAATTTTGTGTTAGAACTCATAACTTGTAGGTTTCTTTGTAGGTTTTTTTACAACTATTGTGTGCAATATGAGCCGTAGTGATAAAAATAAAAATTGATAATAATTACAAAGTATTTTCCAATTTTTTTTTAAAGGATATGAAAGCCTAACTAAAAACAATTAAATTTTGATAATTGAATGTGTTTTTAACCAATTTCTCTTTGTTTAATCATGTTCTCTTTATATTGATACTTACAAATGATTTCCTTAATTTCATTGAGATGGTGAATTGAGTGTTTACGATTAAGGTCTTTGGTTGTGAGAATAGAGTAATTAAGTGTTTGGGAGGCTGCTTAAATTTATGTAATATTTCATACTTTAAATTCTTATTTAAAAATTTAAAAATAATTTAATCAATTTAAAAAATAAAATCTATTTTTAATGGAAAAGTTATAATATGTTATAGTCTTAAAGTCTTATACATTTAAAAATATATATATGAATTAATAAAATCAAGTTTTAAAGTATTTGACAATATTATAAGCAAACATAAATATTATACAACAATATAAGTATTATATGTAGGTCTTGATATATATATATATATATATATATATATATATATATATATATATATTATTTCAAATGAAATTCTAAAATAGTCCGCGCATTTCGCAGGACATCATTTAGTTATTGATAATTGTACTTTCTTTTTAAAAGTATGAATTACAACTTTTGTTAAATATTTGTTATTTCTTAAACTATACTCTTAGAATACTCATTAACAAAACCCTAAATTAATAGTACTTCCTAGGAAAAAATTAGCCTTTGTCCTTTTTAAAAAAACAATCTAGCATTTTACTCTCTTTTCCAAAACACCACTATAGGTCCTTAAAACGTCACTATAGGCTCCTTAAAACACTACTATAGGGCTCCAGAATTTTTTTTTAAATAACTCGATTTTGAGAAAATCGATTTTTAAAAGAGTGACTTTTCCCTAATTAGTTTAGGAAATTGGGGCAAAATATTGGATTGTTTTTTTGAAAGGGGCATTTGCCCATTTTCTCCGTACTTCCTATTTAATTAGACAACCTTACCTACAACTAAAATAAAGGCATTAGATGATCATCAATTACTACCCACTAGAACCTCTAAAGCAATTAATATGATAGTATTTAGGACTTCTCATGTAATCCAAATACTTTTAAAATTGTCTGATAGTATTAATGAGTTCTCATGTAATCCAAATACCTTTAACCCTAAAATATTTTCAAAGAAGCAAACCAAAACACGGGAGAAAATGGGTAAATGCCCCTTTCAAAAAAACAATCCAGTATTTTGCCCCACTTCCCAAACTAATTAGGAAAATGCCCCTCTTTTGAAACTCGATTTTCTCAAAATCGAGTTATAAAAAAAAAAAATTTATGGAGTCCAATATTGCCGTTTTAAGAAGCTTATAGTGACGTTTTTAACTTGATTTCCCTAAAGTCGAGTTACATGCAATTTTTTTTCCTCTTTTTTTTGCCTATAACTTGACTTTATGGAAATCGAGTTAAAAAACGTCACTATAGGTCCTTAAAACGTCACTATAGGCTCCTTAAAAACGTTACTATAGGGCTTAACTCAATTTTGAGAAAATCGAATTTCAAAAGAGGGGCATTTCCCTAATTAGTTTGGGAAGTGGGGCAAAATGTTGGATTGTTTTTTTGAAAGGGTCAAAAGCCAATTTTTTCCCCAAAACATGAAACCCTTATTATTCTTTCTTTATTCTTTACTTCCTAGCAAGATTTGGTAAATAGTATAATCAGAAAGTATAAGCATCTTTTTGCTACTGCAGGTCCATCAAATTGAAGTCTCATTAATCTACGCAGTTCATCAAATATTTCCTGCAGTAAATATCCTCTTACCACTTACGGAGTAAAAAAATAAGAAAAAGTTTGTCATGGTCATCTGACTCATCTTAGCATCCATCCAGGTCATATTATTTAACTAGACCCTTTGATACATTTGTCAAACCAACCATAATTGATAATACACCAACCATTTTTGCAATTGGAAAAAATAGTAACTTGAGGGAATTTGAATTCACTCGTACACGGGGAAAAACTTCTTTATTTATGCCTTGCATGTGAGAGTCGTCGAAGAGAATAATTGCACTTGGTTGTAATTTGAAAAGCCACATTCAAATGGTAGGTAGGCATCACATCGAAACCACCATAAAATAAGTAGTTTTTTGCTTAGAGACATTGATAATATAAAAGCAACTTCGAAGGAATAGAAGAGTAATGCAGAAGAATTCGTATAAGTATCAAAGTCAAGCACGAGACGAACGAGGAAGAGAAAAAAATGGTGAAACCCAATGCATAGTGCTATGAGCTTTGAACCCATATGTGCTTGCTTTGTCCAAACTCACAACCATTATCGTTTAGTTTAGGTGTCCTACTTCGGGGATTTTTCGAGGTTAATTTCCCTTATTAGTATTACATTAGTAGTATTGGGTTCGAAGTGAGCCATATATAGTGGGTGAGGCACTACTATCGTGGTCACTAGTGAGTCCATGTTAACTTATAGTGCCCAATAAGTCATACCCAAAAAGTTAGATATAATTTCTTCCAAGTTAACTTATAGTGCCCAATTAGTCATACCCAAAAAGTTAGATATAATTTCTTAAATCTTGTATCCTTCATTTTCTAATTAAATCTAACTAGTCAATATACATTTTCTAATTAAATGTAAGATACAAGATTTAAATTGCAAGTTTTTGTAATTTAAAATTATGCATAAAATAAAAACTTATAGATCATGTAATAAATAATACCTGATTGACACAAAATTTGACATGTGTATTAAGAGCGTAAAGAACATGCAATTCAACGATTAGATTTTCAAAATATATAATAATGTTTATTTTATTGAATAAGATTATAATCTTAGGCTACAAATAATTTTGTAATTAAACTTTGTCCTTTTACTTTTGGGTTATATTGCAGTAATGCAGTTTTTGTTCCTCTTTATGTCAATACTTTGTTCATTCTATCTCGCTAAGGATCCACTTAGATTGAAATTGAATTTCAGCCCCATTTATCATATTACATAAGGTTTTTCATCATTTCTTGAAAGTAAACTAAAATACTTTTTTTTTTCAATTAAAAACAATAGTAAATATATAATTATAGTTTGATAACTTCTTTTTTTTTTTTTTTTGAGGAAGTATAGTTTGATAACTTAATTTTGATACATGGCAAGTAATTAAACAATCTATAGTAATTCCTTAATATAAATTGCAAATTTGATTATATATAGTGATAAGTTTAAAAGGGATGGATAAAAAAATCAAAAATAAAAGTGTGTGTTTGGGTTAGGATTAAAACTTAAAATTATTTCACTATTCATCTTATTTTTGCTATTATTTATGGATCTCACTGCACTTTTTAGCACTATTCATAAGACCCACTGTACTATTTTAACTAACTTTTACTTTTATTTAGAGTACTTTTACCAATAATTTTTCAGTTTCAGCAAAATAAACGGTATCCAAACACATCCTAAATATTATCTTTAGAAAAAAATTATAGAATCTAGGATTTACAAATAATAAAAAGTGATTTGATTACAAGAATTCGCTTGCAAAGTCGAGCTATTCGCTTGCATAAAAAAAATTATTTACAGATTAAAATCATCAAAAATTAAAAAATGCTAATTAGTTTATCATCTTGTATGAGAAGTCTAGTGAGTAGTGAGCATTTAGATTAGCTTTTTCGCATTAGTTTATTAGCTTGTTTATTAATGCATAGCCTTTCAAAACCTCAATTTTGAGATACAATTATTATTATTTTTTTACCACTTTTAATAATTATAGAAATAAACTTTCTAGAAAAACTTATTCAAATTAATACAATTTTTTTTTTTTTTATCACATAAAAGGGAGTGGCATTAATTGATGGTGACTGTTTCCCCCCCAACCCTTGTAAACCTCACGTGATACAATACATACATCAGCATTGGGAAATTAAATTTCGAGTCCACCATTGTCTCAAAAGCTAAGTCCATCCAAAGCAATTTCAGCCAAGAAAGAAGAAAGTCCAATTCATCAAAAGCAAGAAGAAATCTAATAGGCCCTCCCCACACCACTCATGCCACATTATTATCTCATATGTTTAACAATCTCTAATATTTATTTCTTACGTTTTCATCAATATAAAACTAGTCAATGTGGTTCATTGTTACAGGCTGCCAAGTACAAAAGTTGTTTCTTTCAAAAAAAATAAATAATGAATTGTCTTCTTCTTCTTCCTTTTTTTAAACCATATCTTTAGTCCCTAATCTCATCCGACCAAAGACAATTATGATTCTTAGAGTATTTTGTCATGATATAGAATAATGGGATTAGCATAATTTTTCTATCATTAAAATGCACATAAATTCTTAAAAGGAGCATGGAGTTACTTACAGCTGTTGTCACCACAGCTAAATTTTGTACGGCACCACAAATAGTTGGTATATACTATATACTATATTCTTACATTGTCATATTATTGTCATTCTTGAAATCACCTGCCCACCACAAAGGCACCAACTAGACTGGCTATATACTTCTGTTTCCCATTTCTTTTGTTCTTTTTGTCTAATGTATTCAATTAAAAATTGTCCATTCTAAAGGCTGCTTATATGTATGAGAGAGATAGAGAGATCCTAAGTAGCCCTCTATATATAATTTTTGTCTAATCATTCTCATTCATAGGATGAACTGATATGCATGATATTTTCTTTTGGCAAAATTTCGTGTCAAAAATTTTTCAATTGTAATTGCATTGTGTCATTGAGGTTCTTGCTTAGAAGGAAGGGTTCAAATTAAGTGTGACAGTGAGAATATTGATCAATTGAGATTCAGGGTGTCAAACAACATTTTGAGTGAGGCTGTCAAAATTTAAATTTGAGTAAGAATTCATATGAAACTTGCTCAACTATTGGTTGAGAGAGTTTTCGTAGAGTAGCCTCACAACCTTCACCCTCTCTATATTGTCATTCTCTTGAGAGGAGATTCATCCAAACACTATTTATCAGTCTCGAGTGCAGAGGATCTATTGGAAACCACAAATGCAATCATAAATCTTTTAAGGCCTTCAAATATTCAAGAGATCGAATTTGTCCTAGACAATTAACCCACGTCACTGGATTGCTGGGAAGAGAAGCAACTAATGCAACATGTCGCTAGTAGAAACAGGGAGCTCTTATACAACAACATTTACATATACTAGAGATGTTGTAAGTTATATATAATTGCATCTTCTTAGTGGATTTAGTGAATTGGGCACAGCCTGATGTGTTTTTATCATTTTGAATTTTCACTCCGTAAACAATTTACGTCATTTGTGTTTGAGTTATGCTATGATTACTTGATTACTTCCTTATTTCCATTATCTATGTAAGTGTTTAACTAATCTCTTGGACCATAATTTGCAAATTGTTTAAAATTGGTAGAAAACCGTTGTAAGGGGTCTAAACGTGTTTTTCATAAATCTCAAAATTTTAACTAGTCAAGTAGTCATGAACTACAAACTTTAATTTCACTTAACATACTTCAGTATAAATTTTATTCTCTCAAGTTAAATCTTGGAGGACACTAGCTAACACAAAATGACAATGTCAAAGTTTAGATATCATTGTAACTTAAACGTAAATCATTATATCAATAAGTGGTTCCTTGATTCTATCAAAATTCTAGAATCTATTAGAAGTAAAGAAAATCTTAATTTTATCTTATTGAAATCTGATTATTATTAAAATATATATACTCCCATATTTTGTCCCTATGCTTTTCGTTTTTTCCCCTATGATTGAGGTTTTAGCATATTTAGCATTGTGCTTTCAACATGTTTTTTGAAGCACTAATTAATTTTGAAACCAAAACACATACAAGTGACAAGAAGCAAGAAATAGTTAATGAGAATTTCTGTAGAAGACTAGTGAGAAAAAAATCTGGTCTAGTAATGTGAAGTTTGTGTCACACATTCTGATTTATTTATTTATTTATTTTTACTCTTACTTTAACATGCCTTCTTCCTTTAGTTGTATAAAATTTTAAAAATATCTTCTTCTTCTTCTTTTTTCCTTTTTTTGGTAAAATGTATAAATTTTTTTATTCTTATGTATCACATTTTGTTTTTCAAAATAAAAATTCTACATTAACCTAATTTAACTGTACATACAGATAAAATTCACTTCTAAAAACTTGAACTCCGATTCTTATTCTTCATCTTATAAGAATTACTTATAGAATAATCATTACACCAGACGTCAATTTAAATGTCACATTCTTAATTTTGATTTTTTGTGTTAGATTTTCATGTTATCCCCACCTCTTTCAATTTCCCATAATTATCAATAAAGGTGTCCTAGAGTATAATAACTCAGACGAATAATAGACAATCATGCCTGACAATCACATGGTGTATGGGTAAACAAATTCATGTTATCATTATGAGGTTTTTGCACAGGATCATTACAGGATTTTAGAGAGCATGAACAGTGTTAACTAATAGGGTACGAAAACACGAGGCAGTTGCTATCAGGAAAGGAAAGGCTCTGTTTGGCGTGGGACCCTTTTCATCAATGTAATAATGCTGTTTTTGCCTGCACATGGCTCATCATTTTGCCTACAAACAAACGCCATTAGCAAAAAAAAAATCCCTCTCCACCATCCTCTATCTCTGTCAGATTCAAAAGTCCCCACGGGCTCTCACCTTCACCACCAATGCTTAATTGCTAGCCCACAAACACTAATCCATCACCCTTATATACACGTTTTGGGTCCACCTAGGTTGTCATTTTGTACACCCATATTTCATATTGCAGATTCAAACCGTGTGATATTTATTTTAAACCCTAATGCTTACAATCTTGTGCTCATCTTATGGTACAAAATTAATGGTTGTTGACTATTTTGGAGGCTAGTTAAGTTAAGTACATTGCAAGTGTACATTTTAACACACACTACCTAACAATTTCTGTAAATAGTGTGATTTAAATCTATGCCCTGCATGCATTTACTCCAAAAACAGTAATGTTAGGTATATGACAATAAATTAACACAAAATTTCTACTGACATATTACTTTTGTTAACATCAATTACATCATGTCAAGTCGGTAGTTATAAATTATAAGAAAAGATTGTAAAAATTGTTGTGGACCCTATTTTTTAAAATTTTGGGTCTAAAACTGAAATTGGTATCTTCTGCAGTTGATCCATCAATGGTGGAGATTCAATGTTGGCATTAGTACTTGAGGGCCCCTTAACTTTCTATGGTTATTGACAAAGGTGTCCATTTTTATGTCTTATACACGAAGTCATAAACTTCTCAAGCAATGGCCCCTACGGAGGGACCAATCCTTGCAAGATGTTGCTAAGATTGGCTTCATACACCCTCCACAGCCTGCGGAAGCCCATATCGATATTTATATTCATATATATATATATATATATATATAATGGAGACAACTTTGTTCTTTCTCTAAATTTTAAGATTTTTTTATATGCAATTTTATTATTGTCTCTCACGTCATTGATTAATATTTTCTATTTTCGTAGATTTCAGTTATGTAAAGTTTATTATTTTCAAATAAAATATCAGAATTTGAATCTGATTTATGCTAAAAGTTAATCTAAACTTATCGTCTTACAAATGGACCCCATATCAAATAAGATTATATATAAAAGAGAATTGGGTTTTTATTTTTGAAAGGGAATTTTGTCCTGTCTTTTTCTACACCATCGTAGATATAAGTTGGACCACGCGCTTGAGACACTACAAAACTACAAAGGTTGTGGATCACACACAGAGGTGGAAAATGATGGTGGTGGATGTCAACGCTCAAAAAAATTACAAAGCAAAAAGAAGAGGAAGATCCATCACCATGAATGTGAGCAACTTGGTTTCCCCCACACCATGACACCATGACATGACACCACTCTTTACTTTGGAGAGATTATCTTATTAGATACATAGCCTCATCACTTTTTGCGTTATCTCACTTCCATGACATCAATCTAACAGCCTTTTTTATTGGAATATGATTCGCGAACAACCAAGATTCCAGAATTAGACAGCTCTTAATAATTTAGCCACCCTCTCTAACCACAAACCATACCTATATGATTTAGAACTCACCCAATTATAATAAAATAAAAAGTACATATATGATTCAGTATAGTACATATTACTAATCACTCTTATATGGTTTAGCTGGATCTAATGTGTTAACTTCGAATATTTGAGGGCACAAATTTGGTTTTTAGTAGGTACCAGGTAGAGTTCATCAAAAAAGTAGGTACTAGGTAGATTAACTACTGTTTATATAGACTCAAGTAAGGTAGAATTGAGGTTAAGTTATGGCTAAACTCACTTGATTTGATAGTATGTCTACCTTATTCTTATCTAATTTAGATACCTTTTAGATATTGGTTTAACAAATAGTTTCTATTATGATTATAGAATTTTTCAAGATAAACCATCATTTTATATATATATATATATAATTTTTTTTTTCAAGATATATAGTTGTTAATGTCATTTGAATCCTTATAGCGCTTAGGATATTTATGGTTGAACTCAATTGATAAAGTGCTTGCAACTAGGACGGTACAAACACTAGCATAAACCAACCCAAATGCTTGACTCGAATCAACCCGTTGAGATTCGAGTGGTTTCGATTTCGGTAGATGTTCATTAACAGGTTGGTTATCTCGTAACCCACCTCTTATTAGTCAAGTGTTGATTTTCCCACTTGAGAATCTAACATGATCGACCCATCTCCCCTTACTTTGATTTATGGTAATGTTTTAACCCAAATATGGCACACATTTGGACGAAGTTCTTAAGATCTATGGCTGTCCTTGTCCCTAGATGTTTTATCGTCATCATGTTTGCAATTATCAATGTTTTTAATCGGTTTTTTACGGCATTCAACTGCCACTTATAGACGCTTATACTGTCAAGCCACCATTTTTACTTGATCAATGACAAGTTCTGCCCTCCCTCACCCAATGTATTTAAATGGAGCTTAAACCTGATTTTAATCGACCCATGAACTCTCCTACTTGCAATCCTATGCAATCTTCATCTATATCTTTCAAACATTGGTTATCAAATATTATATTTTGTTATTGTTACATCCAGATAAGATCTTTAGTAATCAATCACTTCAACATTTTCAGAAAAAAATAAAAAAGGAAAAGAGAAAAAGAAGCTATACGACTATATCCATTCATCCTCCATAAATAAACAAACCAAAAATCATCATTTCCCATGTTTTTTATTTTATTTTATTTACTTTGTACCACGTCACATTTCTTCTTCCTGGTTGCACTCAACTTCTTATTCCCCCAACCCCCTCTCCTCTCCCTATCTCTTCACTTAACTACACATTCTGCTTTGTTTATTGCTTGTAGGGTCACTTGCACTGAAACTCTGAACTCAAAGCTCCTTTGGAAAGAAACAAGAAAGTTCTCTCAACACCCACTCCCACACCCACATCCACACCCACCTCTCTCTCTCTCTCAATGGAGAGCCCAACGCTGAGCCCAGCAGCGGCCCAAATCCTCTCACCAAGCAGCAGCGGAAGAAGAAGTAGAGGCAGCTGCTCCACATCGCCCGAGTTCGAGTTCTGGATGGTCCGAAACCCATCTTTCCCACAACCCAATCTCCTCTCAGCTGACCAACTCTTTGACAACGGTGTTCTCCTCCCTCTCCACCGTCTCAGCCAAACTCCTCAACCCGACCCGGATCCTCCCTCCTCTAATCCGGACCCCGAACCCGGCCCAGGCCCCGAGTTGTTGTCTGCCGTTATAACAGCCCCCGAGTCAACCGCCGCGTCTTCCACGTCAAAGAGATGGCGAGACATTTTCAAGAAGAGTGACAAGAAAAATCAAGACGATAAATCGAAAGAGAAAGAGAAAGAGAAAGAGAAGGAGAAGGAGAAAAAGAAAGTTGATAAGGAGAGAAAGAGTAACACCGCCGGAGCTAGCTCAGCCGAGTTAAACATCAACATATGGCCATTTTCTCGGAGCAGATCCGCCGGTACAGCCACGACCCGACCCAAACTAAATTCCGGGTCGACCCGGAAAGTTAACAGCGCGCCATGCTCGCGTAGCAACTCAGCAGGCGAGTCCAAGTCGAGGAAATGGCCGAGCAGTCCGGGTCGACCCGGAGTCCATCTGGGTCGGAGCAGCCCGGTTTGGCAAGTCCGTCGATCCGGCTCGGGTTCCAAGAACTCCGACCCTCTGTTTCGGAGCTCCGAAAAGACAAACAAGAAGGACGTGTCGGACACGCGCCGAGCCAGAACCGTACCAAGCAGTAGTAGCGGTGGGCCCACCACCAAAGCAAAGGTGTTGAATTTGAACGTGCCGATGTGCATTGGGTATAGACACCATTTGAGTTGTAGAAGCGACGAGCACAGTGCACTCGGCGGCGGCGGCGATAACGGAAACGATGACAATAACCGTAAAACTGTTACTGGTGGGAGTAGCGGTGAAAGTAACAGTACTGGTAATAATCTTTTTAACCTGCGAAGCCTTTTCACTAAGAAGGTTTATTGAAAAGTTATCTACTAATTATTATTATAACAATTATTTATTTTCATTGGAGCGATTGTTTATGTTACTTTTGCTGGAGTGAATTTGATTTTTTTTTTTTTTTTCTTGTAAAAAAGAGAATTAGTTTTTTGTTTTCTTTTTTCTTTTTTCTTTCATATGTAATTAACCAAGAAAAGCAGTAGTTTTTTTAATATGGAATTTGCTTAATGTGTTTAGTAGTTTGTATCTCAATCTTTGATGAGAGGTGATATATACTCTTTCAAAATGCTTGTACTTATTGCTAATTTTGTGTACGTTATTTGTCAAATGATGCGTTTACTTTCTTTCTTTCATGTGCAAATTGACCGAGGAGAGTCTATGCAAAAGGAAAATAAAGATAAAGGGGAAGGTTGTTAAACTTTTCTTTGCTTTCAAAGTTTGTTCCATTTTTTCTTTTCACTTAAAACTTTTTTAATATCGTAAGTATAACCCTTAAGTTTGTGATTATTGTTTGTATTATTATTATTTTTTTGTAAAAAATGGCCTACTAGTTTTGTTTAGTGTGAGTTTAGTATAAACTATTTTGATGAGATAAAAATAAGCTGCACCTTAGGAAAGTAAATTGTTTTAATTTATAAAAATATAATATTTTTTTGTAAAAAACTATTTTTTCCCCCTTTCAAATGCAAAACAAAAAATTATGAGTAAAAGTTTTCTAGGATAGTTTTTTTATATTCTTTTATACCATGAAATTAATTAAAATATGAATTTAATGTTTAATGAAGGCTAAAATATTCCGTGTTCTTTTGCTTATGGAATAGGAGAATAGGAGATGCTATTTGGTTCAAAGAATTAACAATATTGGAATATAAAAATATGGATCAAAATTTAAACTCAACAAGATGAGTTGACTTCATTAGTCAATAAAACTTAACTTATGTAAACAGTGGAACGCTGTCTTTTTGTAAGTTTCAAGTTTTAACAAGCTAGACCTTAGATTTTCTTTTCCGAGGAGCCAACCAGAAGGCATTTATTTCCATGAGGTATGCACAATTTTTATTACACTGTCAATTTGACAGTTTCTTAATGTACACTGAAAGCTTATTATATCTAAATAAATAAAAACATGCTAATTGCTTAAAGAAAACAAAACAAATATAAGCATTCTCTCCCATGACCCATCACTCTGAATAAACCACATTTTCATAAACAAATTTTTTTTGTTGTTGAAAAACCACATTTTTGAGTCAGCCACAACTGGACCGCCTTGATGTTTTACCTTATAGGCCCAAGAAAAGCTTGGTGTCTAGTTGGTCTTTCTTACCCAATCCTGAACTTGAAAGCGTTGATGGGCTCATTAATAACTCCTTAGGCTGCTGGATTTGGGTTCAGTAGCGTGCAATTCGCACATAGAATTATGGGGATTGGGGAATTTTTACACATTGCGTATCCTGGTGGTGACTATATATCATTGAAAAATACCATGAAAGAAGGGGAAAAAAAAAAAAAAAAAACTTCAACTCTTGTACCAATGTCTCTTGATTGCAAGCTTTTTGTTTTTTTATATTTTATTATATATTGTGATTAATAGTTCTTAGTGACCTGCTATCCTAACATGAGACGAAAATATACCTCATATTGAAAGCTTTTATGCAGAGTCCTTATAATACAAATATTGGATGCTAGGAAAATTTGGGCACTCAACTTACTAATACATTATATGTGGTTACAAACAAGGGCGGAACTAGAATGTTATGAATGGGTGGCCAAAATAATAATAAATATAAAATTGAACCAATTTACGAGTGTCATACAAAAAATATGAAGAGTTTGGGGTTAATCATATTTCTTTTGAAAGTTTTAGTTAAATTTAAAGGGTAAAAATCTAATATTTGAAAAGTTGGGGGGGGGGGGGGGGGGAACCATTATTTTTTGAAAATTTTAGGAAAATTTAGGGGTAATTTTTTTTAATTGGAAAAGTTTAGGAGGGCCACGCCCCTCCCCACGCCCTACCCTTCTTAGTGGGTCCGCCCCTAGTTATTGGTTTATGTATGTTTGTTGTAGTCTAAATTTTGTTGTCAAAAGTTTTGTAACTAAGCTTGTACCTTCTAGTAACGTATAAGTTTAAGTCATCATTTGTCAACTGTCAAATTATTGAAAGATAAGCAAGTTTTTCTTCAAATATGTGTGTGTGTGTGTGTGTGTGTGTGTGTGTGTGTGTGAATTTTAACCTATTTTAAATTCAAGTCAATTTCATCACAACTTTAAATATTAAATTAATTTTTATCATTTCTGATTGATATGACACATAAATTATTTAGGTAAAAATTGAGACAATTAAATGTATAGAAATGAAATTATAATTATTCCCACTGTTGCAGCATGGGCATTACAACTTACAAGTTCATGTGCATACTTTGCCTTAAATGGAGAGAGTTTTGGACTTCGTGACTTTAGGCAAGTCGACACCTTCTAATCTTAAGCTTAACATTTGTATCAAGCTAAAATATTTCAAATCATAGTTTTGTTTTTATCACGGACAAAATTCTTATTTAAATCAATTTAATAGAATATCTTTCAAAATATTCTAAATATGGTCATTCAAATAATTTTCAATTTTATACCATTAAATAATCTAAATAAGTCATATAATTACGTATTAATTAGATTATGTGGTTAGAAAAACATACAAGTATAGTTTAAAGAACTTTTCTAAATATTCTATTATTCTAACATTTCACTGAGTGATCACAATAACACAAATTATAAAGGGCCATGTTAACAGGTGTTCTTAGGACAATTATTAATAAACCATGTTAGGAAAGTTTTGACATGATTCTTATGAAAAATATAAACAGTCATCAAAATAATTAATTACTTTATTATTTTCCTATAAATTTTTTCTAAAAATAGTTCCTAAACCAATGTCATTAGGGCATCCATTAACTTTTCCCAATTATACATATAATAAAATTATAAAATTAGTAAATTAATTCATTAATAAAAATTTATTTAAAATTTAAATACATGAGCAATATTTTAAATAAATGCTAGAATTGTTTTTATTAGACATTCTTAATATCAATTAAGTGATGTGTATAGAGTTAGGGGCAGGTTTAAGTTACACATTATGTAACTCTATATAATTGTACACCACATTTTAATTAAAAGGGTATTGTAATGAATGAACCGTTCAAACATTAACACTATTAGAGATTGTTGGAACATTTTAATATTAAATAATTAAAAATGAATAAATGTTATAACATAAATGAAAAAATGTGGGAGTGAATATGGAAGATGAAGAGTTAGTGAAAATTATTAATCCCACATTGAAAAGGAGAGAGACTATTTTATTCTTTTTAATTGTGGTGATTAATGGGCTAAAATGTATTGTCTCAGATATTGGGCTAGATACGTGCGCAAGGGGGAGGTGAAGAGTGGAGGTATCAAAATTGGAAATGAATCAGCCTCTTGGATCCTCCTACTTGACAACCCATTCAGAGAAATTACCATATCCGTTGGTGAGTAAATGGCCCGAATTAATATTCCATTTTTATTATGGAAAATAAAGAGCCATTAACCCACTTAATGGACTTTCCGTTTGGGCCTATTCATTCTTCAGAAACTCCTTATCTCACCATTAATTATGTAACTCCAGCCCATCAGAGGTCTGCACCGGTTACAAAGTTTAGCCAACCAAGGGCTTGAATCTCCTTAAAGAGAGCGAGTGCCGCGCCTATGTCCAAATTGTGTTGTGTAATTCCTTTCTTTATACTAATAATATTCAGAAGTATTATTCAGTTTCTCGTTGTGTTATTTCCATTATTATTGTGATTGCACCAACAGAGATCAATTACTATCTCTTCATAAAATATTTAAATTTTTAGGTAATGAATGAGAAAATAAAAAGATTGAATGAAGAAATGATTTTTGGTAATTGTTTTCAAATTTTAAAATTATACATAAAAGAAGAGTCTATAAAATAGATAATACATAACATCCAAACAAAACAAAATCTGGCATATGTATAAAGAGTAAGAAAAATATACAATAAAAAAAATATATTGTTTAGCATAATACCACAAAGTGTTACATCCTGTGTAACTTACCCTAACCAAAGAGTTAAATTCTTACCAATTACCAAAAGAAATTTTTTTTTCTTACCAAAGAGTTTGATTTAGAGCCAGCCGTGATGCCATGAAATTATTGGCTACTTGTGGAATTAATCTAAAAATTGATCTCTATTGAGGAATCAGAAGGTGTTAAAAGCTAAAACAATCATTGACAACAATTGGTCATATGTTGTGATTGTCGCTAAGGGTTGGAGAGGGACATTGGCTTTTGCTCTCTCTAAATGATTGGAAACCACTATCCCTATCCAAGCAGAAACAGAGGCAATTAATTGGGAAATTCTTTAGGTGGTGTCCCATGGTATTGAATTAGCAATTATTGAGAGTGATGCCAAGATATTTGTAGATGCCCTCATTAATCCCAGTTTAGCAATACCATGGAGAATTTGAGTTCTAACTCAAGATACTATAAGGCTAAACTCCTTAGGCTTAGAAGAAAATGACACAAAACCTAGTTAAAAGGAATTAGAAAAAAGAAAAAAAAGAAAAAAAATTGAAGTAGCCTCGCTTGAAAGAGGTTAGAGTGAGGGATATGCAGTCTTGCTCAAGTGAGCTTTCTTTTTCCCTTGGAGAGGGACATTGGTTTTTGCTCTCTCTAAATGATTGGAAATTTTCATTCCTTTGGAATTGAGGCAAGTTTCAAACTTGTCTTCCCAGATTCAACAAGCTCAAATTTTTCAACAACTTTCCATGGAGTTTGTCTAGGCTAGTGACATAAGGAACAAAATTTCTTGCTCTAGTGTGAGACCTTTGGTTCTTAGCTTTCAGCTTGGAGCAATTTGGACCAGCGTGTCCTGCTGTATCACAATGGTGGTAGAAATGAGTAATCTAAGAGCTTCTTTGCTTCTTATATGGAGGTCTAGAGATGGGCTTTGAGACTGAATCAACACTTATGGGTTCTTTTCCCTTATCTTCTCGAGCATGATCAACCTTAAGGTCATTTTCCTAGAGAGGAAACAAGTACAGGTTTTAAGACTGGGGGACTTAGAAGTTGATGGGACGAATAAGCACCTAATCAATTAGCATAGTGTATCCCAAGCTAGTTTCTCAAAACTTGGGTTTGTGAATTAAGCACCTGATCAAGCGTAGTGACAAACTTTATAATTTAGTTTTAGCTTCACCTAATCTACTCTCTAATCCTTTCACCTTCTCCCCCAAGTGAGGTATTTTCAGTCTTATGCATCTTTGCCAACTTGTTGGAATCATCAAATTTCACCAACATTGCCTCTTTCTAAAGCTCCATTTCATTCAACTTCCTAAGGAATATTCTAGTATTCTATTTTATTTCATGCAGTCCTTAAAAAGTTTGTTTTAAGCTTCTTGTAAGTCATCATCCTCATAAAAAATTTTCCTCAAATAAATTACCATGTTCACTCTCATTTACAATTATACCACTTTCAACTAATACTGTAAAGGCAATAAAATTTCCATTCTCTTCTGATTCATCACTCTCAAACCCACTACTTAGGGTGGCAATCCTAGTCTTTACCTGTGAATTTAAATAATTTGGGCACTCAGCCCTCACATGTCCATAGTTTGAGTACTTATGGCACTGGATTATCTGAATTGCTCAGATTCTTCTCTTTCCTAGCTCACTGTCCTAAACATGGAAGATTGGGAGTACATGTCAACTGAATTGACCAGAGCTGGAGGGTTGGGTATCATTTCCTCTCTCTCAATTTATCAAATTCATGCCTCTATGGCAGCTATATTTAATGTAATAGTTAATACTTATATAGTTATATTTGGAAATCCCATGGGGGCAAGCTGAAAAATTCAAGCAGAAATAGATAATCGGAGGAGAAGTCCTTGACCGTATCTAGAACAAGGTAAATTCATGTTGCTCTGTGCAAATACAACATTTTCTTCGATTTACTTACTTCTCTCTATCTCTCTGAAAATGCAATATTTGCCTCTTTTTCTTCTTCTTCTTCTTTTGAATCTTTCTCTGGTTAACTGGAAAGCCTCAACACCCCACATTTAATTCTTCAGATTAGATTTTTCTAATTTGTTCATGAAATCAACTCTCTCTCTTGAAAATATAAATATTTCCTTTTTAAATTTGCGGTTGGTAGTTGATTTCAATTTCATAACTTAATTTTCTGATTTATTAATGTCTGTTTTTATTTTATTTGTTCAACTATGCCTATTTTTTTTTCTTTTTTTTAATGTTTTTGTAAATGTAGATGAGATTTTGTGATTGGAACGCTCATTAGAGAGAGTTATTCATTATCATTTCATTTGTTTTCATCATATTCTATGTTATTTTTTGCTCTTAAAGTATTGGGTTGATCAATTTTTTCTCATGGCTCTTCGTTCTTTGTTTTTCTCAATTTTTATGAATTTTGATTCTAGATTATGACTAATCAATTTTATATGGATTTTTTTTCTCTACTAAATCACTGTGTGGGTAAGTTCCAAGACTTTTAGGGAAGAGTGACACAATAATGTTCAATTTGTTGTTAAGTGAAAGGAAAACTGTGATAGGTTTTCCGAGATGGGGATAAAGTATTTTCTCTGTTTCAGCTAGTAACAACATAATGCCCAAGGGAAGACACTTATTTCGGGTTTTAGGAATGCGAGGACCAATTACTATTTTGAAAGGCTTCAGCTACACTTGCAATAGACTATGGACCATGCTTTAACTGGAGCTAGATGCAAGTTCAGATTTTAGAGGTTGTAAACGATAAAGTTTCTATCTTAGTGAAAAATTTCCGTGGTCCATGCACTAACTGGAGTTGAAGGTATAACGCTAGCTTGAAGATTTGACATGATATCCCTTAGTTTTGAAATGGTTTATATTGCTTGAAGAATCTGAATCTTTTTCCAGAATTTGAAGCTTTGATTTCTCACTTGATTCTATCCTTCATAACATAAGGAAGTTGTCTATATTCTGCATACAGAAAATTTTAAAGGCTAAACGCATAAGGAGGAATCAAATGATACAAACCCATGAGTAGATCTTACTCTTGAAAACTGGCTTATAAGGAGATGGTGCTCAAAAACTTATAATTTATAAACACATTATTAAGCTTATGCTTGCTTCATGTGAGACACTAAAATCATAATTATATCAAATAGTTGGCTTAGAATGTTGGTTGTGATATATCTATCACATGACCATCACCAAGGCCCACGCCATTATCATCATTGCCAAATTCTACATCAAAAAACCCCCAGCACATCATTGTTATTTTCATAAGTTCATCCCCAGTTTAGACCGATTACATACAAAAGCCTAGAGGCTACAGAATTTAACACTGATTGGATTGGAATTTCGAAAATTTGAGTCCATTTTCAAACATGGGTCAATGTTTGAGGACCAAAATGGTAATAAAGCATTTTGAATAATTACGGACAATAGTTGTAATTCATTATTTGGTAAAATTGTGTTGTATTAGTATTATTAACCAATCTCATTAGTTGAACTACAGCATTTTCAATGTTTTTATTTATTTATTTATTTTTATTTTAATATTTTTTTTATTCATCTAAATTTCATGATTGGAAAAGACTTAAAGCTCACTAGACAAACATATAAACCTTAAATTGAAATGAATGAAAAGTTTTGATTTTTTTAAGGCCTCTTGAGAAAATGAAGCTCACTAGACAAATGCATAAAGTTCACTAGGAAAATGCCAAGTAATCGTTTGGTTCAACTTTTGGACCCAAAAATTTGCGTTTTGCAAAAAGTTGGCCCAAAAATTGTGTTTGGTAATTACAAAACGCAACTTTGGGTCAAAAGTTGCGTTTTAAATATGTGCTTTGAACGTGCATTTGTATTATGGATCTCATCAGGTCCATTTTCCAAAAGTCCTTGGGCATTTTGGGGTATCTGTTGGGAGTGAGTGTGCAAATACCAAATTGCCCTTCAAATGCTCATGTCTTTAGAGATCGCATAGTGCCTTCATTCCACTTTGGGTCATCTCTCTGCTCTGCGCAAGCTCCTTCATTCCTCTCATCTCCGTGAGCATGAAAAATTTAATCATGCTCACTCATCTCTTCGATGTACGATTGAGCGCACTTTTGGTGTGTGGAAGAATAAATGGAGAATTATCAGAAACATGTCATCTTTTCCATTCCATATCCAAATACTTATTGTATCTGCTACTATGGCTCTTCATAATTTTGTTAGACTAAATGATAGGGATGATAGTAGCTTCATAAACGCCAATCGAGCATTCAATTTCTAGAAGAGAGCATAATAGTGCTGTAGGTAGCAGTGATGAGCAAAACTCAGGATCTTTAACAGACCCTGCAATGGTGGTTCTTCGTGATTCCATTGCTAATTCCATTTTGGGGGATAATAATTAGTAGTTTTTTTTTTTTTTTTAATATCATGTAGTATAATTTAAACTTGGGTTATTGGTATGTATTTTATTATCTTTTTTACATTTATATGTAGTACAATTTAAACTTGGATTATTGGTGTATATTTTATCATCTTTTTACATTTTCATTTTGTGCTTCATGATGATGAAAATTATTTAGATTTAATTAATATTGAAAAATAATTCATTAATGGTAATAACAAATAATTATGACACTAAAAAAGAAAAATTGCCCAAACATTATTAAAATAATACCTGTAGGGTCACAAATCGTAGCCCACACCTAGATGGAAACAGGAGATGGGCCCAATAAGCCGAATACAATAAATTTGTGAGAGAGTGGGTCAGAGAATTGGGCTAATAACGAATCTTACAACAGTTACTGAAGGATAGGAACTTAGCCGAGGAGACTAAAACACATAAACAAGTTAAGATCTTATGTCCGAGGAGCAAGTTTTGGACTAATTGATGGATTCGAGTAAGATCCGAGGGGTAGGATCTTAGATAAAATGTTTTCCTTTAGGTTGTATTCTTCCAGATGCTACAGTAATTATTTCTTGATATTTCTTCTTTTTCTCTCGTGATCCCCTTCCTCTGGAGGTCTTACTCCATTATATAGTCCTTCATTGTTCGATCCTATCGTCCACTTGTCTGCCATCTAGCCTGGTACTTGAGTTTCCACTTCTTCTATTACAGCTTTTTGATTTTCTGGGGGTAAAGGTGATTTAAAACACTGTTCAGGGGTCTTCTCCACATAAATGCGGCCAGGAAAGCTGCTGTAATGCATTTATTGCGGTGGTAGCAGCTTTTTCCCAAGATATTTCTGCATCCTTATCCCTTCCATGTGTATCGGTAATCTATCTTCACCTCCGGAACTTCCTGGAAGGTGGACTAAGGGGAAGCCGAGGCTCCTCTTACCGACATATGCCATATCCGAGGAGGGTACTATTCTCGGATCAACCTCTCTGGATACTTACGCGTTCTACTGTTAGTTACGAGGGTTCCCTATGATTTCCTCTCCTCGAACGTATTGTTGATGAAACGTTGTACCTAAGCCCACCACATGGGCCCAGGTTTTGCTCCCCCACAATACCAATAATATATTATTATTATTATTATTATTTAGTAAGTATATGAAGTAATTGATTTAAGTATGAAATAAACTTCCTTATATATATATTGTCTTTTTTGGTAATTTATCCCTCAAACTGTAACTTTTATAAGTGCTAGCCAAACACTCAACTTTTTCAAAAAACACTTTTTAACAGTTTTTACCAAACACTCGGCTTTTTGAAAAAAACACTTTTTCATTATGCACTTTTTGAAAACTCAACTTTTTTCAAAAAGTCCAACTTCAAAAAGTCGAACCAAACTCACCATAAATCTTATTTTGAAGTAGTCTCAATATATAGTTTTACCAATTTTTTCACAATAAATGAATTATATCAAAACTTGAATTGTGATTAAAGCGGCCAAAGTTATGGAATCGTCCAACACTAAAATCTTAACAAATATTTTTGAAAAAAAAAATCCAAATTATGAATTTTACTTTACATGCAAGGCCACATTGGAAACATTAACATATACATAAATCTATGTTTGTAAATATGTATATATGCGTGTCTCATGAAACATATACCTGTATGATAGTTAAATGAGATTTATAATTATTATCATGTGACATTCATCTAAATGACAAACAAAAAGTTCACATTTGGAAATATGAGTTCAAGATAGTTCAAAACTTTTGCAGATGCCTTTACTTTTTTCAACTTTACTCGAAAAATAAAATAAAATAAAATAAAAATAAAAATGATTAAATCTCCATTACAAACATTGATATTTATTTATGGTGTGTCCACTTATGTTTCTATGACAATTATACACAAAGATATGAAAACTAAAAATATACTATTTAACTACATTGTAAAAGGCTTTGGAACTTTAAAGCTAGTTGATCACTTTTTGAGTGGAATTTTGGGGCATTTTTGAACCAAAATACTCGCATACTACTCTACTAAAAAAAAAAAAAAAAAAAGTGACATTTATATAGTCACAGAATTGTTTAGGGGCAAGCCGCTAATCAAAATAAATTTTATTATCAGTGATACTGTGAAAGAGATGATATTGCAAACCATATCAGAATAATTATTATTGCCAATGATACTATGAAAGAGATGATATTGCAAACCATAAATAATGTTTATTTTATACCATTATCATGATGAGATACATGGTGGATATAGAATTTTGATATTTTTATTTTATTTTTATAAAAAATAGAGATTTATATCTCACATCTTAATGTTCATAAAGAAGTACAATATGAGATATTAATATTTATTTTATATAATATTATTATTTTTTAATTTTTTTGACATAAAATAATAGGATTTCATTTAAATAAAGCAAATTTTACAATATGATCTGTCCATCCTTTATAAGTCCACACGTTCGTGGACAATAATTTTAATTTGTGTGTGTATGTTTTTCACCCACATAAACATATATAATTAAACATATGTGAATGTTGTTCCCAATATACATTGCACGTGAAGTAAATTCCAACAATAATAAAAATAATGAACCAACATTGGGATTTTATTTTTCTAAAACCTATTAAACAGAAATTTTTCATGTACATGGAATAAAAATATATATAAAAAATAATTATGTTCTCATATAATACATTTTAAATTTAATTTAACATATTAAGTATTTATAAATTTAATTCCCTCACTTCAAAAATTGATTGAAGAATTTGTTTATGTGCATTTACGGTGAGTTTGGTTTAAGAGTATTGGTGGTTATATTTTTTAACTTTTAAAAGAATGTTTTCATAGAGAACAAAAAATAAATAAAAATTTTGATTTAAGGTTGTAAAAAGATAAGAAAAAATGGAAATCGAATTTCTCCACCATTTGTGAACAGTAAACAAGAATAGGGCATATTAATAGCTCGATGAATAAAACCACATGAAAGAAAAGAAGAAAAGTGAAAAGAAAAAGGGAGAAAAAAGAAAAATAAGGTTAAAATGTCTTGATACTTAAAACACACAATATTATAACGAAAAATTGTTATTTTGTGAGTACAATATGACATTTATATAGATCCTTTAATCTTAATTTTCCTAATAGAACTAACATTCTTTGAGTAATAAACATAACCTCAATTGAATCAAACCAACTATCACACATAAAGACAATAAACTAATTTAGATATACTTATTAATAAAAACAGAACTCAGACATACAACTATGACTCATAACCAACAATTAAAAAATTAAAATATCCATAATTTTGTAATATCGAATAAAACATAAAATAAAATACAAAACCCTAATTAACTAACAGGGTCTTTATTCTAAGAATTTGCCTTAAACTTAAGCTTCCAAAGTGAATAATCACATGAAGATGTGACATAATTTCTATTAGTTTTGAGATGATTTAAATTGCTTCCAGACTCAAGATCTTTTTCAAGCATTTGAAGCTTTAATTTCTCACTTGATTCTCCATCATAGCCAAGGAAGTTGTAATAGGATAAATGCACCAGGAGGAATCAAATAGTTGGCTAAGAATGCTAGTTGTGATATATCACATAACCATCAACAAAACATGACCATCACCAAGGCCCACACCGTTATCATCACTAGCTTATAACCCAGATATATGTATAGAATCCATTATGTTATATTAAAATTGAGAGAGAGAGAGAGAGAGAGAGAGAGAGAGGCAATGTTTTTTTTTGTTTTTGTTTAAAGGAGATCATTGTTTTTTGGGAGATATACTATGAGGGACAAAATCTATCTTATGAACATGGTGTAGAACTTAAACACTAACCTTCATTGGAAATGATTTTTCTTGTCTATTTTCTAATACATTATAAAATTTGCAAATAATAAATGGATATTTACTATATCCCAACAATCAGGTAAAGTTTTATTTTACATATTACATATTAATTTGATTCTATTCTTTTCATGTTGACATTGACATGTACCCCCTCAAATAGGAAGGTTGCATCAAGTTCTCTCTCTTCATCACTATTGGGAGCTGGTTGGGCAGATGAAATTTGGAGGAACCCCATGGCTATGTTTGAATTGAAAAGCATGCCCAACAAGTCATAGTGTCTCACCCCCTTTTTCTTGAACTCCTTGAATTTATGATTGATCTATTAACAACCATATATATTGGGTTAGATGTTTTATTCATGTGAAACCCAATACAAAGTACATGCACAAATAGTAATAACCCTATAACAATACTTGTTATTCCAAATTGATGGCTGAATTGCAAATGTTATTAGCCATGACAAACTTACTTGGCAGTGCTGCTGGTCCTGAGTTATGTTTTTATTTCTCTTTAACAATATTTTTTGATAAGTATTCTCTTTAAGAATATATCATAATGCAAACCACATCCCATCCAAGAATGTGCCTGGGCAAGTGGGATTTGTAAAACCAAAGATATTCATCTATAGAACTGCTCTAAGCTCATAAACCAGACCATACAGTTTTTGCCTCTTCTTTTCTTTTTTTTATTAAAAAAATTCTAAGTAACATGCAACAGCTACTGGTGAGAGATACCAATTTCATGAGACAATCAGCAGGGCAGTTAGCTTACATGTAAGTTCACCTTCACATCGATAACCAAAAATTAATTTTCTTCCAGTTTGTTATCAGAGAAGCATACATAATTTTTTTACCAATTTAGCTTGACTCAAATGGACTGGCAATGCTCTAGCTTAACCAAATCAGACAAACACATATTCTATATGTATTGGCCACTTTAGGAGCATGACTTGTTCCAGTTTACATATGCAGATAGTTTGCTTTTTTGAAATTTATAACCAAAATATTCCTTTCTTCTAGTTTTCTTATCATAGAAGTGTAGTATATTAGATTCTCAATTTTAAAAAAGAAGAAGAAGAAGAAAGTGTAGCATATATGTTGGTCAATTAAAATAAACTCAAATGGATTAGAAATATCCTTACATAATCAAATAACACACACACACACACACACAAACATCCCACTCCAGCTCAAATATCAAACCAAAAATATGCATTCGCCAGTCAGGAGTATCAATTATTGCATTTTACAAAATTTATCTAATACACACAACAAGAGAATCGCAAATCATTAACATCAAAATGGGTTGCACAATAAAGTAGGCTACTGCACCAAATGTTCCATGGCCAAGATGCCCATATTAAGTAATTATCAGGAAGGTCATGTAAATACAGATTCTAAACCTTATACAAAATTAGTGAATCTGTGACAACTGCATCTCTTAATGACTTACGTGCTCCATGTCTCAAAATGATCATTCCCCAAGTTTTTATCACTTTTTTTAGGGGGTGGGGGATTGCAAAAGGCCAAAAGAAGAGTCAGACTTTAAAGCTTTCCCATCTACTTAAAAATATCATAAGTTTGTAGTAATTGATATTAAAAGTTGTCCAAAAGCAAATTGATTAGATTGCCCAAAATCTTTTTGTTTGGATAGAACAGAACTGATGTGTTAGTGTGTATATGTCACGAATGAACTTTTAGTAGATTTTGGGCATAATGAGTCATTGTTTAAGCTAGGGAGAGAGATATGTATGTACATGTGAAACATGTGAAGGAGTGGAGTGGAGCAGCACTGTCTACTACATTGTTGAACTATTAATATAGCCATAATTCTTCATCTGTCGGCAACCAAATTAGTCCAACCCATAATTTTTTTTTTTTTTTGGCCAGAAAAAATTAAAAAGGATTAAATATCCTATTTATTTATTGGAATGAATGTGAGAAAAGCGATAGTTACAAAAATAGACAAATATGCTTTTACAACTATAAACTATAAACTATAAACTATGCATATAGGTAATTGTACTAAATTTTGTTTGGAATATGTTAAAGGACTTACCGCAAATGCAGCAGCCCAAGCCTCCTCACTGGCTGTCACGGTATTTGAAATGGGGTCCCATCCCATTCCTGTACGTGCGATGAGCTGGGAGAATGTGCGGTGTCTCTGTTTCATTCGTTGATATTTTTGTGTAAGTTGTGTCTTGCTGTAATTTTTATTCGCACGCTTGTTAAACTCATTCATAACTGCTGTCCAAGTTCCAGGCTTGAACTGGCTTTGGGGCATATTCCCTTTAGCGTCCTCTTCCAACAAGATATCAATGAAGTGTTTCTCGACTGCTTTAGGACACTTCTTATCCTCGTCATCATCCATCTAAAAAAATGTTGGTATAGTTACATAGACGCAGAGAATGGTTTTCTATGATATGGATTAACAAACATTGGTTGCCTACTCACTAAAAGACCCAAGCAGCAGGCATATAAGAGAAAATTCAACCCATATAAAGGCAAAATACAAAGATACGCATTGTATACACAGTAGTTTGAGCTTAACTTGCAATGGCATTGTATATTTATCAAGGCATAGGAGCATATTATAAATTTATAATTGAATATATGTTGAAAGGTCAATGTCATTTAATGTATCAAACATTTGTTCTCATCAAACTAATGATATTTAACTTTTTAATTGCTTGCTGTATTGCTATTTTGCCCCAGAATCAACCAAAGCTAAAGCCTTTTCTGTTCATGAAGTAAATAAGAAATTATACTACTTCTTGGCAACTAAATAGACCAATAGTGTATTGTATAAGTTTTGTTCATGTACTGGATTTTAAAATGTTTGGAGACATTTGCCGGGGATGGGAACCCTATATAATAGTTGAAGTCTCTCTCTCACACGGGGGTTTATACATACTCCCTTTCTACAGGGTATAGTAATATGAGCTAAGAGTAGTACAAATAATCAAAGGCCTAGGCTGCTTCATCACTAAAGTATAGTAATACTATAAGCAAATTAAATATTATGGAAAACAAAGCATTAGTCTAGAAGTGTTCATCTAAGCATCATGAAGAAAATTACTTACACATGTTTATCAAATCTAAGCAAATCACCAAAAATCAGAAAATTTTCCATGTCATGTGCCATAGGTTTGAGAAGTGTTCTTGCATTAATTTCATGTACTAACCATGCATAACCGAAATTACTAGCCAATATATTAGACATCCAAATTTGGACATTACGACTTAATCAATTTTAAGTTAATCAAAATTATGGCATGGAAGTCAATACTTGCATGGATAAACTTAATTGAGCAATACAATAATGTAAAGGACAATACGTAAAGGGGAAGAAAACCCAATATATGAAACACCAACTAGGCAACCACTTATACAAACACGATTATGCTTTAAAAAGGTAACCGGTAAGGCTAAAAAGCACCACAAACATTGAGAATTCCTCAAACTGACCAAATCCGTTGTGAAATTGCCAAACACCCATCACTCAATTTACCACCAAACATATAAAACAAGGTATCACAAGCACATTTCCAAGCTTATAAATCACTATTCAATGGGAAATAAAATAATTTCGCAAGTATATTATTATTTGGCTTATTTTCCCAACGAGCACAATTACATCAACATAGTTCAAGAAAGTAATCAAAACCCATATGGCTAAAAAGCGCACACACACACTTTGAGAACTCATTAAACTAACCAAAACCCATGTCAAATCCCCTTCACTTAAATTACCACCAAAACACAACTATGTAAAAGTAGGAAAAAAAAAATCTTATTTGAAAATCTTACATAGCCATAGGTACATAGAGCAAATAGTTGTCAACATTATATAGAACTAAAAGATAAAATATAAAACAAAACAAAAAAACAAAACAAAACAAGACAAAACAAAAGAGAAGAAAGGATACTTCTGACATCAAATAGTAAGTAATCTTAGATAGTGTGGAAGACCATTTCTGCTTCTGTAGTAATCATTAAATCCTTCAAATCTATGATTGCGACGAAGACGTAATTGCTGAAATATTATATATAAATTCATCATTCATATATACCACCTTAAGTAGTGATAGAACTATAGTTGGAAATTTTTTTAAAATTTTATTGTGTAATGTGTATATATATGTATGTATGTATGTATGTATGTATGTGTTAATTTTAGCAATTTGTTTTAATAAATTTGCATTTTGACCTCTCAACAATATTATTGATCTTCTCAAATGCCATAAATAATTTTATTGATTTAAAATCTGAAATAAATTTAAGAAGCTGAACAAAAAAAAAATTAACAATAACAAACTTAAGCCCAAACAACACCCCAAATTAAACAGATATCAAAATTCAAAACATAAAGTTAAAAGGAAGAGATTTTTTCAATGAGCTAGGTACAAAATTAAATGTTGAACTTAGAACCTTTTTTATTACACAGACGTACCAGTAAGGGAACACGGTGAGGGGAGGAATCAGAAGAGGAAGCAGATGCTCTCACATGCACGAGAGAGGTGGATGAGGATGGGAGTGAGGCGTCCATCTGAAACAATATGTGGGATTAAAAGAAGCCCTAACAGCAGTTAATGTGAAATGATCTGAACTTGATTGGATGCGAAACAAAGCTTAAACAAGTAATTAACAAAATTAAAAACCTTTACCTGACCAACCCCTCTGGACTGTGTGAGTTTGCCTTTTCCTTAGCAACAGAGCTTCGTTGGTGAGGAATTAATTGGGAGAAAGGGATTACTGTGATTGATAGGGGGTTATTGGTGATGCGGTGTGTGGGATTTTGACACGTTTGAAGCCACTGTTAGGATTAATTAGGCTGGATCTGTGAGGGGTGAGGTGGGTGAGAGTTATTGAGGTGGGGCGTGTGATCTGCTTTGTATATTTGGGTTTGGGGCCTTTTGAGATGAGAGTACAGAGAAGAAAATAATGGTGATCGATTGAGAGGTGGGTGAGAGTTATGAGAGGTGGGTGAGTTCAATATTTCTGAGACATGAGGGAGAGCACAGAGAGGAGAGGAGAGATGAGATGAGAGTACAGAGGGGAGGAAACAAAATTAAAAAAAAAAAGCTAATTAGCGATAGTAAAAAAAGTGGAGTAAACGTGTTCAGGTTTATTACGTAATTGCCATCAGAAACGTGTGTTCATTGTTTAAAATCACATTCGGCCACATTTCAAAACATATTGTTCAAACATTGGTTTTTCAGCAACAATTTCCAAACAACAGCATTTTGAACTGACAGACCAAACATATATTTTTGCCACTTGGACACTAGTGTTCAGTGTTTAAACACTGAACACTGTGTTTACAACTGTGCGACCAAACGCCCTCTTGAGCTCACTAATATGTGTTTCTTTTTTCAAGTGTGTACTTTGCGAGCAGTAAGCATTTACTATGTCGAGGCTGCAATCTTTGAATTGATTTTGATGTTAGCTTTCTGCAGGCTGCTGACAAATCTCCTTTGCCATCAAAATCTTCTCCAAGTTATGAGGAAAATGCCAAGAAAGAACAACAGCGAATGTCTGAGGAAAATGCCAAGAAAGAACAACAGCCAATGTCTGAGGAAAATGCCGAGGAAGAACAACAGCCAATGTCTGAGGAAAATTCCAAGATAGAACAACAGCGAATTGAAGAGTTACTTAGAAGTAAAGGAATGAAACGAGGTCTTTATCCCCGCATATCTGTTGCCAATAAGGGCCAAAAGGTTAGTGCATTTACTTACTATGGAAAATTATATAGCCTTAAGTATGGGTTATGTAGTGGCTGGTAAATTATTAGCCATTAGGGAAACAACTTCAGGTTTGATCATTTCTTTGTTTTTTGGGGGAACATAAGAAAAGTTTAATATATATAAATAACTCCTTTGTAAGAGTCTTGTAGTAATAACATAGTGAAGTTATATATATATATATATATATATATATATATATATATATATATATATATATATATATATATAATTGTAGTGATAACAGGGTAAAACAACTAAACTTGCTTCTCTAAGACTAAGATCAATTTCATTGAAAACATTTTCTATCGGTTCAATTTTGTATCTATTCCAAAAGTAGATTTTATACTAGCTTGATTCACATATATTTTTTGAAAAAATTTAAAATGAAGTTTTAATGCAGTTCCTTTTCATGTAAACAATCATAGTAGAGGAGTATTTCAAAATATATTTGACAGAAACCTATGATGCATTATAGGTAGCATCAAATTCCTAATTCCTCCTGGTTGTGAAGTTTCACAACTA
This sequence comes from Quercus wislizeni, assembly GCA_023055345.1. NCBI lineage: Eukaryota > Viridiplantae > Streptophyta > Magnoliopsida > Fagales > Fagaceae > Quercus > Quercus wislizeni. The sequence continues at coordinate 9,469,012 of JALGQJ010000002.1, read as the reverse complement.
ATTGGAAACCTTGTTTCAAGTCTTGGACTGAAGGTTGAAGGGGGAAGTGGAGGATCAGATATGTTATTGCGTGCTTCGGAAAGGTTTAGTAATTTGTAGTGTCCCTCATCTTTCTTGTACTTATTAACTTTGAGCTCATGCCCTCCGTTGCACTTAATTTAAGCCAACGCATCTATGTTAATCATGGGCATTACATGAAGTGTACTAAATAATGTTTTCTGGTTGTGGTGACCTATTCCAGTGCAGTTACTTGGCAATTAACACTTACTCGTCCAGGAAAACAGGTGCAAGTTGAAAAGGATCTTGGACAGTCAAAAGATATAAATGCACATGATGGGGATCTACGCATCCTTATATCTGGTTCACTCAACTCAGAAAAACCCGTTAGTATTTTTTTTTTTTTTTTTTTAAATTATGAAACTATTATCCTAACAAGTTTTAATTTGCTTTCTATGCTTATTATTTAGTTTTTAGAAATGAAGAATTGGTCAATTATGGGAATTTCCTTATCGGTTAGCATAAATTGCAGCAAATTGAATTCATAAAGCAGGGGCGCTTGAGTTCCAAAGAGCTTGAAGCTTTTGTATCTGTTTTAGGATTAGCCGGTGGAAATTTGGGACAAAATTGTTCATTTGGAAGAAAACCTCAGGAAGGTACTGTAAGTGTACAATCTGCAGACAAATCAATTGCTCGTCTTGAGTCAATGGGAGTGAAAATTTATGGACTCAATGTTTCTTCCTCGGACATCAACACATCATGGGGCAATCTTGTTGGGTATGATCAGCAAAAACGGTATGCGAAGGACCAGGGTGCATTGCAGCTATTGTTGCTATATTTTCAATATAATTTTGTATAATATTCTATTTGTGAATACTATTCCATTACTAGCAATGAAAACTATCAGCAGAATCATTATCATAGTTAGGTGGAATCTTATAATGTTTAAGAATAGGCAACAGATGAGAAAATAGTCGCCCCTTTCATCTGTAAGTGTTTCTTTGTCCTATTGATTTAAAATGTAATCTGGCTGCCTATTACACAATGATTTATTTTGACCACAATGTGTTTCGGATCAGTTTCTTACTTATCCCAAAAAAATAAAATAAAAAAGTGTTTCAGATCAGTGGCATATTTTGGTAATCCATCTTAAGCATGTAAACTAATCTTGTATATGCATTGGTTAAGGACTAGGTGGTGCATGAACTATCCCTTTGAAGAGCCAGTTAACTCATGTCAGTTGAAGTCCTTTTTAGTTTGATTATGTGTAGTATCTTCTGTTCTCTGCTTTCAACATGCCTACATATTAGTAGTCTTTTTTTCTAAGGTTGTTTTCAAGTATAAATTTATCTCTGCTACTCTTTATACGAGTGCTTATGTATAGCTACCGCTGATTGCTGGTTGTGTGGAGAGATAGAGGATACAGTACTGTTGGCTCTGCGTGGGCCTGAAGTATATGATGAGATTACTCACTGAACCCGGCGTAAGTTTGAATCAAACAGGCCTCGAGCTGTGCTCTTCGATGGTCCGCCTGGTATGCCATTTAACCCCAAAATAAGTTAACGAGCGATTATGTTTGAATTGATTTTCTTATATAGAATATAATAAAAATTCATTCCCCCTCCTTTATCATTTTGAGGCAAGTTTCTAGTACATAGGAAAAAAGTGAACTAGATTTTGAGGCATCTGAATTAATGTTGTAATGTGTGATAACAATAAAGGAATAAGTATCGTGAAATGTGAGATTAAAAGCCCTTGAAATGCAAAAATGAGTATTACAAAATCAATCAAAATCTCCCCTACATTCAGTAATCACTGTTCAAATTTTAACAAAATGCTAGAGTGACATTTAGAAATAGATTACTACTGTAGCACATGCAAATCTTTTCCCTCTTAGTTTATTTGCCCCTCTCTATTGCATGGCTGAGAGTTATTCTCATATTATTTTCTATAAATTTCTTCTTATTCTCTTTTTAAAATGTGGTTATTCTCTTTCTCTTATTTTTTTATTTTTTCTTGCAACTCTACTTTATATTGATGAATCATTGCGATTTTTAAAACTCTATTTTGGGTTCATACGTTTTAGTGTTATATTTTTTAGTTCCCCATCACAAATAGTCTCTCTCTCTACGATAAAATTTAGAAAATAAATTATACATATTTAGTATAAATTTGATATGAGTTTTAATTATCATGATAATTTCTTTTAATAAAATGAATAACTTATTTAAATAAAACTTAAACATAAATACATATATGTATATATTTATTTATTTTTCTTAAATGTATTATCAACCCCATGCAATTCATTTAAAAATAACAATGATAAAGCAAATGAATAACTGCCTTAAATTTTACATTTGTATATTCATAGCTTTTATGTCTAGAAATACTGTCACTTAAATTTAGTCTTACCGAAGTTGACTGAAATATTATATTAATATGACTCAACAAAAGCATAACAAGAATAAATGTTATACTTAAGATTTTGGATATTGCAAATCTCACACACACACACACACACACACACACACATATATATATATATATGGATTTGGATTAGGTGCTTTCAACCCAACCATGTCTTTTCCCATGTGCACAAAAATAAATCAAAGTGTACAAAAATAAACTAAAGTAATTTGAATGGACCGAATTAGACCAAATGGACTGAATAGGAACAAGGTGGAACGAATATGATCGTATAGGACCAAAGTGAACAGAATAGACCAATGAGACTGAAGTGGACAAAATAGGACCAAAGTGGACTGAATAGAATCAAAGTGGACAAAATGGACCAAATAGGATCAAATGGCCCAAATAGGACTGAAGTGGATAAAAGTGAACTGAATATAACCAATATGAACCGAATAGGACCAAAAAGAACCAAAGTAGTTAGAATGGACCGAATAGTACCAAAGTGAACTGAGTAGAACTGAAGAAGACAAAATAGGACCAATGTAGACCGAATAGAACAAATGTGGACTAAATACACCAAATTAGACTGAAGTGTACTGAATAAGATTGAATGGGCCGAATTGGACTACATAGAACTTTAGTGGATAGAATGGACTAAACGGGACCAAATAGGAGCAAATTGGACCGAAGATGATAGAATGGACCGAATAGAACCAATGTGGACCGAGTAAGACTTTTGAACATTCATCATTTTTATTGCATTTTTAAGCTCATATTTCTAATTTCCAATATCTATTTCAATATTTTTCTTTGTATTTTTTTAAACTCAAATCTAAAGAGTTTAGCCCAAATATAATGAAATTTCATACTTTTCAACCAAAAAAAAAATTTTACTTGAAAAGAAAACCTACAAAAAGAATCAATTTAAGGCTCAATTAGTTTAAAATAAATTGAAGGGGAACCGAAATTGACTGAGTGGACTAAATTGGACCGAGTAGAGCAAATTGGACCGAAGTAGACCTAATTGAACTGAATGATACCGAAGTAAACCTAATTGGACCAAATAGAAATTGCTTAATTTTTAGCGAAAATAAATTATCCTAAAAAAAATTGAGAAAAAATTATATATTATATTAAAATACAAAATAATTATTTATTTCCATGCATTGCGTGGGTCTACGACTAGTTTTAATACAACTTTATTAAAATTGACCCGACAGCTTTCTAATCTAAAGAAATTTAGGCCCTGTTTGGTAGAGTATCTTAGCAACATGTTTTTAGTTTTTAAACAATATTACACGCATTTTCACACATTTTTTCATCTACACGTATTCCAAAAAAATACAAGCAATATTACTCAAACTCCTCTACCAAACGGACCTTTAATACTAAAGAGATTCAATACTAACTAAAGTAGCTTATCAAAGGTGCCAAGATGGCCCACATTGAAATTAAATCACAATTCTTAAATCTTTTGGCAATTAATCTTGTTCCCCCTCTTACTTTTTATTTTGGATCTTTCATTTGGAAACAAAAAATCCAAGAAATGCAATGCAGAATTTTGTAAAGATAGAAGTGATGATATATATATATATATATATATATATATATATGAGTTCTTGAAGGAACGAAACAAGGCCTATCTCATAGTTTAAATTTGATGTTGGATACGTCACTGATAATGAATGTTAAAAAATAGGTACCGGAAAGACATCTTGTGCTCGTGTTATTGCTAATCAAGCGGTGAGCAACTGGCACTTCATCAGCTATTTCAATGGTTTTAATTATAGTTTATCTTTTCTAAATGATCTGTACTCTTTATTTGTAATCACTGATTTTTTTTTTTTTGCTGCTATTATTTTTATTTTTTGTTGTTTGTGTGTGTTGGGGGAAGGGGACGCTGTTTGTTATACAAGTTAAGTGAGTCATTTGCCATGTGAAAACTGTAGTAAGTTCCCCAAAATATTCCCCGATCTCCATAAAAGTGTAAAACTAGCATATATGTAGTAGATTCTTTTCTGAACCTGCAAATACGAGCTACGCTGCACATGGGTCAAATGCTTAATTGACAGGTTTGGATGCACACGAAATGACATACTTTAAAATAGATAAATAAATATACTTAAGATTTTGGCTTTCATCACTACACTCAACAATATGAGCCACTTATTTAGGCGCACAAAAACAACAACACCAAAAGAAGTAGATGGTGATGATGAATCACATAATTTTGTCTCTTGCTAATGAACTTAGTGCCCGTTTGTTTCCACGTTTTGAACTCAAAATGGGCTTTTTGAAAAAGGCCAGGCCTAAAATTGCGTTTGGTTAAGCCCAAAACGTAACTTTTTGATAAAAGTTGTGTTTTGGGCGTAGGCCAAAAATGCGGACTAAACGCGGAAAATTTATGGACCTTTGAGGGTCCATAAATGAAAACGCGCACTGCGCGTTTGATGGGTTACCGTTGCTGATGATGGAATTACGGAAATACCCATGAAATTAATCAGTTCTCTCAACGCCTAACCTCACGCCTCCCATCTCTTCTCTCTGCTCTACCCTCTCCGTGAGAAATCATCCCAAAGAACAGAGAAATCATAACCAACCCATACCCATGAGAAATCAACCCAAAGAACACACAGAAAAATCATTACCCAAAACACGAACTACAATCCAAAACTACAGAAATCAAATAGCAGAAACCCACGGCCAAACCCATGGCCAAACAACCATAAACACGCAGAAAGACAAAAAGAAAGAAGAAGAAGAGGAAGACGAAGAAAGACCGAACCCACAGTGTTGGGTTCTGATTCGATTCCGTATCCAATGACTTCAAGGTCGTGAGGCTTCTCAATGTTCAGTTCAAGTCCGCAAGCAATTTGCTTCATATAAGTCAAGAAGCGGAAGTGTATAGCGTCAACAGTGGTTTGTGGAGAGCTTCTCGAATCAAGTGGAAAAAAAGAAGAAGAAGAAATTAAGAGAGCCGAAGAGCTTCTGGAATCATCAAGTGGAAGTAAAGGAAAAATAAACGAGGAAAGAATGAAAGAATGAGGAGCTTCTGGAAAGTGGAGCTATGGAAGTAAAGAAAAAGAACAATGAGAGGATGTGGACAAAATAATGTATACGTGTGTGGTGGACAAAATACAAGAGAAAAAAAAAAAAAAAAGGAAAAGGAAACGTATGGAGGGAAAAAGAAGGGCAAAGAATTAGAAATCACAATTTAAAAATATTACCACAATATTTTCACAATAAATTTTAAGTAATTAGCTAATATTGATGAGTAAAAATATAATTTCAATAATGGGTTCAAATTAGAACTAATAACGACTTTTCATATAAGATTTTGTTATGATTTTTGTGAAAGTATTGCAAAAAATATTGTGGATGTAACACTTTTTGTTGAAAAATATAATTGTTGAGAATGAATAGAAAAAGAAAAAATAAATATTAAAAAAGAATAAATTTGATTACAAAATAAAAATTAAAAAAGTGGATAGGCAAAAGATAAATGTCACTGTTGATTATCCAAACAGTACAAAAATTTGTCTAACCTGCTGGAGATGCTCTTATATATACATTGTCCTTTTTGGTAATTTATCCCTCAAACTGCCACTTTTATAAGTACTAGCCAAACACTCAGCTTTTTAAAAAAGCACTTTTTAACAGTTTTTACCAAACACTCAACTTTTTGAAAATGCATTTTTTCAATTATGCACTTTTTGAAAACTCCACTTTTTCATCATGCACTTTTACAAAAAGCTGAACCAAACTCACCCTTAGTTCAATTGGCTACTCCCCCCTTTATAAGTTCTAGTTGACAGGTGGGGTTGTGGGTTCAACACCTATCACCCATTGGCTGCTTGTGTAACTTACCAATAAAAATAATAATAATAAATAATAAATAAATGTTTTATCTGTGTGTGTACTTCAATTTGGGCAAACTTTGACAGGGAGTCCCTTTGCTATATGTGCCACTGGAATCTGTCATTACAAAGTGGGTTGGTGAAAGCGAACGCAATTTAGGAACAGTGTTCTCTCACGCAAATATGCTCCCAAATGGTGCTATCATTTTTCTTGATGAGGTACTTGAAGCTTTCATTGCTTACTCAACAATGGCCCTCTGTATATTTGTTAACTAGTTTGTATTATTTTCTGTTCCCGTTTTTGTTTTTGTTTTTGTTTTTTTATGCTCCAAGTGTTCTTTATCTTATGCTGAGATTGCAGTTGATCTTGTTTAGTTTCTTAGTAATATGATATTATTTTCTGTTACAGATTGATTCTTTTGCTACTTCTCGTAATAATAATCTCAGACCAAGTGAAACTCGCCGAGGACTCTTATCAGTGTTGTTACGGCAGGTGAGCTTAGGTTTTCCGTTGCTTTAAACATTGCAGAAAATGAGCCATTTATTATGAGTGGCTGAACTTTTTGGATGTCATGCAGCTATTGCTCTGCCTGTAACATGGTTTTTCCATGCAGATTGATGGATATGAACAGGATCAAAAATTGATTGTAGTTGGTGCAACAAATAGAAAGCAAGACCTCGATCCTGCTTTACTTAGGTAAGTTGATGACTTTTTTTCCTCTGTAGATGACAATTGTACCCAAGAATTGATGGAAATGTGTTCTAACTTTACTTTTGTCTATGTTGTTTCAGCCGGTTTGATACAATGATTACGTTTGGCTTACCTGATCAGCAAAGTCGTCAGGCAATAATAGCTCAGTATGCAAAGCAACTAACAGAACCTGAATTAGAAGAAGTTGCAAGGGTTACAGAAGGGTAAGTTTGATACAGGCTCACAAATTTTTTTTTTTTTTTTTAAATTATCTGGAATATGCAAAATATCTTCTACTTTAATTAGTTCAATTTATCTCATTCAATTCAAGGCTTAAAAAGAAGCTTACACAGTGTCATTTATTTTCCAGCTGCTACTCTTTACTTACAGGTTTAACCTGATCAATGTTGGAATCAAACAATAAGATCCTCTCTTTAATTGAAATTCACCATCGTGTGTCCTAGTCCCATTTATATTCTATATGGCTAAATTCCAACCTACGATAGTGCCATTTATTTCTAGCTGCTATCTTTTTCTTTCATTTTCTTTTTTTCCGGGAATTTGACCTGATCAGTTTGTTAGATTCATACAATCGGATCCTCTCTTTCAATTTAATTCACCATTATGTGTCCTGTGTTCCTCAATATAGCAAATCCTTCCCAACCACATATTCAGATACAGGGGTTCTTTCTGCCATGTGTTAAAATAAAAGTAGAAAGATTGTAGAGGATTGAGAAAGAAGCATTGAGTGAGAGAGGAGGGAGAACACAAGAGTGGTTTCGTGGTTTAACCTGACAGCTTACATCAATTGGATAAAGCCTTAAATAGCTACATTTTTTAAATATATAAGTGAATTACAAATTAGAATGACCTTAATAAGGTTTATATAGAAGTAGTAGGGTTTAGGGTTAGCCTTGAATGTGCTTTACACTAAATTAGGCCTCCTGGGTCATTACACAATAATCAATACAATATTATCTTTAATACCATGCAATCTTAAGCCTACCACCAAATATTGTTGTTTGCATTATTGTTGATTTTCTTTCAACTTTTTCTTGTTCTTGGCCATTCCAGAATGTCTGGAAGGGATATTAAATATTTTTGTCAACAGGTAGAGCGATCATGGGCATCAAAGGTAATAATCTAGCTCTTCATCAAGGACGGACCCATGTTAGGGCAGAGGGGACTAGGAACTATGAATCAAATGTGTGCAATGGTTAGTAATAAATGTTATTAATTGATAACACTTGTTTGTTGGTTTATTTTATGAATTATTAACCATTTTTAGAAAATAATTTATTAACATTAATGTTGTTGTAGATGGGTATGTTTGTTCGGTTTATTCTTTGGACTAAAATTTGAAACTATAGAGCTATATAATATGGAAATAATGAAACTTTTATTTGAATGGTTGATGATGGGAAAATTATCTATAATATTTGTTTTTTTAAAAGAGAAAAAATTACAAATAATTTGAAGTTGATAATGCAGCATTGCCTCTAGTGCCGATGTCCCAGTTCATGAAAATTTTCAAACAAAATTCCAAAAAATTACCACCAATTAATTCAGTATCAATCCAAATTGTGAAAATATGAGATTATAATGTTAATAAATGGGATAGAATTCGACAAAGCTTGATTAGTTTTGATTTTCATAAACTTTTTTGTGTTTATAATCCCCCCAACTTTGAATTCTAGTTCCGTCCCTACTCTTCATGATTAAATCTTTCACCCAGTACTGGTCTCTCTTTTTTCTTTCTTTAATTCATATGTTTATGTGGTCTGATCCATGGTATGTTCACTATTCATTAATGGCTTTTATAGGTAATTCGAGAAGAAGAATCTAAAAATGAAGAACATGATGGGTCTCTTCTTCCTCCTTTGCAAGAATATATTGAGAAAGCCATTTCTCGGCAGAAGGCTTTACATAGTGCTGAATATCAAAAGAAGATCTGAAGTTAGATTTGTTTGGAAGAAAGTTGATAGATGCTTAGAGATGGAGAGTACATGGATGGCTTTTGATTTTTTTGTGTTGATTTTCATTTATTAGGATATAGTTAGTAGTAAATTTATGTATAATTTATCAAAAATCATATATTTCTAGGAGTATATCATAGATTATGATTAAAGAAGTAACAAATATACTTAACATGGAGTAAATCATTAATTTTAGTTAGCTCCACTGGTAAAGTCTCTTGGTTGTATTTAAAAAATAAAAAAATAATAATAATAAAAAATAAAAAATAAAATAAAAAACCTTGGAGTAACTCTAATAACATGATTTATTTTTTTTCTTTTATTAATGAAGTGGGAAAAAAAAAAACCATTACAGATAAAATTAGCTTGAGCAACAATGCTAGGGTTATGACTTATGAGTGACTTTTCGAAGAGCAACTTTATCGGGTTAGATTGAACAACAAAGCTCCTTACTTGCAATGGTTAACAAAAAGTCACCGACTTAGTGAGCTAAATAAACTTGTTACTCAGCCTGGTCATTGAGTCCAACTACTATAAGTGACAAAGATGCTTAGGACTTCCGTTATCTACTTGAAATTATCGGTAGTGGTTAAAAATCAACTCAATAACTCAATACAAATAAATTTGTTTATCTTATAGGAAAATCATAAATGACACGTAGAAGTAACAATCTCGAATGAATGGCTCAGTCACCTATCAAGAGATATTATGAACTTCAACCAAGGAGCCATTGTTTGGTGTTCAGTCATCCTCCCTGGTCCTTAACCTCAATCTTCTCGAAATATATTGTAAGGAGCTTAGGTCGGTAGTGTTTTGACTGTTGAGACCTTATGGAATCTGAGAGCTGGGATTTGCCAATGATCCTTTCTATGGGCCTTATCCTTGCTTGAGTGGGGCTTTCATGGGCCTACTACTGAGGGTCCTGTATTAAGAGAAAATGGGCCTACCCCCACCTTAATGATGAGACATCTTCTTCTACTTGGCTTCCTCTTCCGACTCAGATTGTGTGGCGAGAAAAACAATGCAATCTACATTATTTTTATTTTTTTTTGAGAAAGAAGGCCGACCATTTTATTATCAAAGACTAAAAAGATCAATCATGAGTACAATCTACATTTTAGTTTGTAGCAGCATTTGAGTTTAGCTAACTAACTATTCAACTTATTATTTTTGGTCTGTTTGAATTGAGGGGAGAGGGGGAGTATAATGTATTTGGCTCAAAATTAAGTGACTCACGAAAGTGCATCTTAGGATGTGTTTGGTTGCTGTAAAACGTTTTACGGAAAATACATATTTTCCGGAAATGCTAATTTCTGGAAAAGGAAAATGTTTTCATGGTGTTTGGTTGCATTTTGTAAAATTTTCCAGAAAATATTTTCTGGTGTTTGGAAAAGAAGAAGGAAAACACAAATCAGAAAATGCAGAATAACATAAATCAGAAAAACACAAGCCACAAATCCAGGAAAACACAAATCTAGAATAACACAAGCAAATTAAGGCTGGTTCAACGACGAGCGACGACCCAGCAAAAGAAAATGAATCAACGACGAGCGACGACCGGTGCGATCGCGGTGCGACGAGCGACGAGCGACGACTGCACCGCGCGATCTCATCGATCGCACTCGTCGATCGCGCCGCTCGTCAACGCGATGCGATCGTCCGACGAGCGGCGCGATCGACGATCGCGATCGCGCCGCTCGTCGATCGACGAGGGCGATCGTCGATCGCGCCGCGCCATCTCGTCGATCGCGATCGTCGATCGCGCCGCTCGTCAGCGCGGTGCGATTGTCGAACGAGCGGCGCGATCTGGGCTCTCTCTTCTCTCTCTCTCTCTCTCTCTCTCTGATCTGGGCTCTCTCTTCTCTCTCTCTCTCTCTCTCTCTCTCTCTCTCCGGAAGTTATTTGAAGTGAAAATGAGAGGAGAAAATGATTTCCGGGTCAAAGGTGAAAATATTGGTCAACCGGAAGTCATTTTCCGGAAAATGATATTTTCCGTGACAGCCAAACATGCGGAAAAGGGTGAAAATGATTTCTTGAAATCATTTTCACCCAAAACAAACGCACCATTATTTTAAAAAACACAAAAACATACGTCCAAATTCCAGACCAATTGGGAGGGGTTGAGGAAAAAAAAAAAAAAAATGAAGAAGAAGAAGAAGATACCGGCAACAAAGCCATGGACAGAATCAAGACAGCCTCGTACCTATACCCAACTGCTGATAAAGATTAAGCACAAGAACATACCGGGTTGGATCAAACTCTATTAGAAGAAAATGATAATTAGATCAAACTCTATTAGAAGAAATTGCAAGCTAAGCTAAATGATTATCTACTATCTCAAATTTAAATCAATTGTATTCAAAGAAATTGTAATCTGTATAAAAATTATAAATACACGTACAAGCTCCCAAAACACATTTACAAGGAGCCACAGTCTCTACATCTCATCTTAGTTATTCAGACAGCGACATGAGGGTGGTTTCCAAAACCCAACTTCTCTCTCATCTCAGTCTCTACATCTCATCTCAGTTTTATTTCACCAATATCATTTCAATGTTATTTTAGTGTTATTTTTTGGATGTAAATTATTAAAATTTACCCAAAAAATAGAGAAGCGTTTGAGCAAGCACATATGCGCGTGCTCAGAAGCTAGTTATTATCATTAACCAATATCATTAGTTAAGCTATGATGTGCTAAGGGTTACTTCTTCTTCTTCTTCTTCTTCTTCTTATTATTATTATTATTATTATATTTTCATTCATCCAAATTTTGTGATTGGAAAGGCTTACAGCGCTGTGCTAAGGGTTACTTGAAAAACATATAAACCTCAAATTGTGACGAATGAAATGTTTTGATTTTTTTTTTTTTTTAAAGTCTCTTGAGAAAATGAAGCTCACTAGACAATCGCATAAAGTTCACTAGACCAATGCTAAAGTTTCTTTTTTGGTGTTAGATCTCACTAGTCTTTACACTTTTTATCTTTTTCGGTAATTAGCAAACACATGGAAAATTTTGACATTAAAATAAAATAGCCTTTGAGTACGCATGCAATTAATGTGTGTGATGAGGCTAATGTTCCCATGAACAAAATATATATTTAACTATTATATATTTAATCTATTTTAAATTCAAGTCAATTTCATCATAACTTTCCATATTAAGTCAATTTTTATCTTTAAAAAAAATTGAATGATAAACTTGACACATTCCTGGTCAAGCGACAAAATGGACACAATAAAATGTACATGAATGAAATTATAATTGCTCCCATCGTTGGAGCATGAACATTAAAATTTTATATGCATACCTAAATGGAGATAGTTTTGGACTTGATGAATTTTAGGCAAGTAGACAACTTCTAAGCTTGAGCTTAATATTTATATAAGCTAAACAATTTCAAATCATAATTTCATTTTTATAGCAAACAAAATTATTATTTAAACCAATTTAAAAGAATATTTTCCTACCTATTGCTAATAGGATGGCTATTCACATTTTTTTTTCAGTTGTCCCGTCAAATAATCTAAACAAGTCACATGAATATTAATTAGATTACATGGATAACAGCACATATATATGAGAATAGCAAGTTAAAAGAATTTCTCTATAAATTCTACCATTTTACCGCATGATCACAGTAACACAAAGTATACATATGGTAATAAAATTATAAAAATTATTAAGAAAAATTTATTCTCAAGTTATATATCCTAAAAATTCATTTATAAAAAGAGTTACTTAAATTTCATTACATGATCAATATTTCAAATGAATGTTAAAATTATTTTTAATATTAATGAAGTAATATGTATAGAGTTAAGGATTAAGTTTAATAATTGTGCACCACCTTATAAATGTTAATTGAAATAGTATTGTAATAAATATTAAATACCCTTCATGGTTGCAAGACAATACTAATACTGTTAGAAATCAATAACTATCTCATAATAAAATGTTTAAATTTAATAAAAAGATTCTAATTTTAAAATTATAAGCAAAAATAAAAAAATATATGATGGTCGGATTTCTAAATGGTTATTGTATAAACATAGTTTTAAAAACCTAACCGGACCGGTTGGTCTAACTGGTTCAATCGAGAATTGAGAGCCAATCTTGTCCGATTGAAACCCCCAAAACCAGTCAACAACCGGGCAAAAACCGGAAATTTAGAAAAAAAAACGATTCAATGTCTAGTTCGGTTTTTAAAACCATGCGTATAAAAAATAACTTGTTAGTCAAGAGAATTTATTTTTCCCCATCAAAGAATTATATTTAGAGCATGTGATATTTGATTCACCTTCCAGTTCCTTCTGTTGGATTAAAATTCGTTGCAATCACTAGGACTATGCAATTACCTCCTAAGAGATGAGTTTAAAAAGTTGAAAAGCTCACTCTGAATTGCAATCCTTGTATCAGAAATTTTTTTTTTTTTTAACTTCTTTATTTATTTTAATTTTTTTGCATTTTCAACTTTTCCATCTTACTTTAAAAGTGCAATTGCACGACCGTGACTAAAAATACAAACTCAAACACAAATCATGGCTCTGCCAGTGTTTCAGATTTTCTTCGCATTGTTTTGGACTATGGAGTCATCAAAATGAAGTACGCCGGGAATCTACTCTTTGTCTTCCGACGTGGTTGTGTTTTAGTGCTGTCAACTGCTCGAGATGAGTTTAAGCTTAATGTGGCAGGTAGAAGCTTTGTGTGAACCGAACGGATCATTGATTTAGCACTGATATGAGTAGATTGAGTTATGGAGCAAGCATTGCTGCGTGCATTGGCTGAGGTCATGCATAGTGCCATGACATTATTGTTTGCTTGTGGAATTAATGTGAAGATCGATCGGTCGTTCTCTGTTGGAGTACCCAATATATAGCCAGATGGGAAACGTATTTGTATGAGGTATTTGGGCTTTTCTTTTATTGGACGATAGATATATCATATATACCAGATTACTATCTTATCATCATTTTTTTTTTCTTTTGAGCATATCTCTTTCTCTTTCTCAGTTTGCATTAGCATAATATTTAAATAAAATTATTATTTTATTTAAATAAAATTATTTTTGTTTATTCAAACTTAACAAAGAGTGAAACTTTATTTCTCTAACAAGTCTAACTTAAATTCAAACTCATCACTATTATTTTTTTAAAACAAAATTATTGTTGTTTAATCCAAACTTAATAAAGAGTAAAACTCTATCTCTCTAACAAATCTAACTTAAACTCGAACTCAAACATTGATAATTACTTCACCTAAAAAAAACATATATATATATATATATATATATATATATATATATATTGAGATAGAGATATCACATGTCCAAATTACTACACGTAACAATATCATTACTAACTAATGCAATTGGTTGATGGAAATGTTAGATCAATGCAACCAAATTGGTTAAGTATTGTTACCCAGCCTCTGATTCAAATTTGAGAGGGTCTTCAATGTCAGTTTTGATTATTTTTATTATCAAGTTGAGATTTTTATTGGTTTATCAAGCATGGGTTTGTTGAGAAATCTAGTCATACACAATTGATAGATAATTACTAAGAGAGACAATCACTTATTATAAATAGAGGTAGAGGAGTTTAACAAGGTTTTGGGCATGTGGAAAGCATGGCTTAAAGAGTTGCAACATGACGAGAAGTCGATGGAGGAGACTGGAGAGTTTTTGGACTTTTTTTTTTATTCTATGGTCCAGGTCAAAATCTTACAATATTGTGAGTATTTCATAGTGTATTATTTTGGGTATTGGGTATTTTGTTGTCCAAGTAGGAAATAGAAAACTTAGGTATAAATAGTTGATTTGGTATTTGTTGTTTCATACGTCTGAGTTGTTTTTGTAGTTTGTAATTTTATGCAAGGAATTAGGGATACTTGGTGTGTGGTTTTTGGTAGATAAGGCTAGAAAAATATATATAGAGGTAAGGTTTAGAATATATAGCAATGTATAGATTCTATGAACTTAACTAAAATTTTACATAATTAATAATAGATGCCTAAAATTATTTAACATTTGTTAACTATTCCGTACTTCGTTTGGGTAAGGGACTAGTTATGAATAAAAGTTGTATCAAAACTTACTCTGTTTGTGGCTTGAGGATGTGTTCTTATTTTAACCAATCTATTAATGTATAAATATACAATCAAGTTTCGGAACAATTACTTTCTCAAAAAAAAAAATTAAAGTTTCGGAATAATTATAAGGGTATAACTTTCCTTTTACAAAAAAAGTATAACTTTTTATATAAAATAAAACTAGTAATGCTACAAAATTTTTTATAATATTTTTACAAATGATTAAAAAGACAAATTCTTATTAGATCTTATTTGGACTCACCGCTATTTTAACTTTTTTATAATAAAATTTCTAATCCGCAAGATTCGTTTAGGGTTGAGACTTGAGATTATTATTATTATTATTTTACATAAAGCCGAATCAACCAGGTATCAAAGCCTCCACTGTTTCTCCCAAATCACGGCAGGGTTTATATAGGGTTGAGAGTGTTTTTCTTTTTTTAATTAAAACCGAATCAGCCAGGTATCTTAGGGTTGAGAGTGTTGTTGTTGTTGTTTTTTTTCTTTTTCACGTAAAGCCGAATCAGCCAGGTATCAAAGCTTCCACTGTTTCTCCCCAAAATCATGGCAGTTTTAAGACAAGTAGTGAGAACAACTATGGCCACGGTCAAAAACCTATACCCTTCGCGTCTTCACCCAAGTCACCTTCCTTGTCGTCACTACCGCAGTATGTGCGCTTCTCTACCTCTTAGACCTCCATCATTATTAAATACTCCATTCATTACCTTCGTCTTCTTTTTTTTTTTTTAATTTCTTTTTACTCTATCTTATTGCCGTGATTCTCTTTTTCGCATCATTTTTTTTTCCGGTAGTTGACATTGTGTTTAGTGGTTTACAGCTTGCAATCTTACGTTGGTAATTGACTATTGCAGAGCCAATTAAGTGCCGTAGTAAATCTAAATCTAATGCATCTGATGTTCGGCCACAAAGATCGGATGATTCTGAAAAATCTCATATATCACCTGCCTGGGCTGGTTGGCTTGGATCTATAGCGGTAGGAATACTCTTGATCGCTGATGAAAAGGTTTGTGCAAATTTATTTATTTCTTTTTTGGTATTGCCTTTGTTAGACATTAGGTATTGAGTTTTTATTCCTATAAAAAATAATAATAATAATTGAGTGTTTAGAAGTAGGGGTGGCAATTCGTGTTTGCGTGTCGGGTTCGTGTCGTGTCAAATTATGAGTATTCGACTACATAGGTCAACACTAAACCGACATATTTATTAAACGGGTCAAAATTTCTCAACCCTTATTAAACGGGTCAATCGTGTTGACCTATTTATTAGATTTTATCAAAATAAAAAAAGAAATTATGAAAAAACAAAAAATATAAATATTTTTAATATAAAATTTAGAATTAACGAGTAACTACATCACAAACAATCATTCAAAAATAAAGCATATCACAAATAATCAATCACAATATGTCAAAGAAAATAAATCACAATAACTAATAAATTTATATACCTAGAATTTGAATGGTATATTGGTAAAATGTCATTTAATTAAACAGGTCAGATGGGTCAAACGGGTTCTATGTGTTCAACACTAACCCAATCTGTTTATTAAACAGGTCAACTGTGTCAACCCGAATATGACACGAACTCGTTAAGCCTCAACCCATAACCCATAACCTGCTAATTTCGTGTCGTGTCATGTCGAATTCGCGAGTCGTGTCAAATTTTGCCACCCTTATTTAGAAGTCTTTTTTGGCATTTATTTTTATAAACTTTTTTGAGAATCTGTTAATATATGTTGAGACACTACAAATTTTATCACACAAGTCATATAAATAAGTGTGTTATTTCACTATTTAACTTATTTTTAATATTATTTATGTGTCCAACTACCTTTTTTAGTACCATTAATAAGTTTCACTATATTATTTCGACAAAATAAATGGATCCTTATATGTATCGATTTTTTAACATAAATCATCACAATTATTGCCCTATTAATTTATAAACTGTTTATTCTTTATAGTACATGTAAAAGTAATAGCAGTGGTAGTAGTATTTTCCTTCCCAAAAAAAAAAATCTAAAAAGCACCCCTCAAGTTAGTTGAGCTCACTAATATGTGTTTCTTTTTTCAAGTTTGTACTTTCCGAGCAGTCAGCATTTACTATTTCGAGGCTTCCTTTGAATTGATTTTGATGGTAGCCTTCTGCAGGCTGCTGACAAATCTCCTTTGCCATCAAAATCTTCTCCAAGTTATGAGGAAAATGCCAAGAAAGAACAACAGCGAATATCTGAGGAAAATGCCGAGGAAGAACAGCAGCCAATGTCTGAGGAAAATGCCGAGGAAGAACAACAGCCAATGTCTGAGGAAAACTCCAAGACAGAACAACAGCAAATTGAAGCGTTACTTAGAAGTAAAGGAATGAAACGAGGTCTTTATCCCCGCATATCTGTTGCCAATAAGGACCAAAAGGTTGGTGCATTTACTGACTATGGAAAATGATATAGCGTTAAGTATGGGTTATGTAGTGGCTCGTAAATTATTAGCCATTAGGGAAACAACTTCAGGTTTGATCATTTCTTTGTTTTTTGGGGGAACATAAGGAAAAGTTTAATATATATAAATAACTCCTTTGTAAGAGTCTTGTAGTAATAACATAGTGAAGTTATATATATATATATATATATATATATATATATATATATATAATTGTAGTGATAACAGGGTAAAACAACTAAACTTGCTTCTCTAAGACTAAGATCAATTTCATTGAAAACATTTTCTATCGGTTCAATTTTGTATCTATTGCAAAAGTAGATTTCATACTAGCTTGATTCACATATATTTTTTGAAAAAATTTAAAATGAAGTTTTAATGCAGTTCCTTTTCATGTAAACAATCATAGTAGAGGAGTATTTCAAAATATATTTGACAGAAACCTATGATGCATTATAGGTCAGCATCAAATTCCTAATTCCTCCTGGTTGTGAAGTTTCACAACTAATTGGAAACCTTGTTTCAAGTCTTGGACTGAAGGTTGAAGGGGGAAGTGGAGGATCAGATATGTTATTGCGTGCTTCGGAAAGGTTTAGTAATTTGTAGTGTCCCTCATCTTTCTTGTACTTATTAACTTTGAGCTCATGCCCTCCGTTGCACTTAATTTAAGCCAACGCATCTATGTTAATCATGGGCATTACATGAAGTGCATGTACTAAATAATGTTTTCTGGTTCTTGTGACCTATTCCAGTGCAGTTACTTGGCAATTAACACTTGCAAGGAAAACCTGTTAGTATTCCAGGAAAACAAGTGCAAGTTGAAAAGGATCTTGGTCAGTCAAAAGATATAAATGCACATGATGGGGATCTATGCATCCTTATATCTGGTTCACTCAACTCAGAAAAACCTGTTAGTATTCTTTTTTTTCTTTTTTCTAATTATGAAACTATTATCCTAACAAGTTTTAATTTGCTTTCTATGCTTATTATTTAGTTTATAGAAATGAAGAATTGGTCAATTATGAGAATTTCCTTATCGGTTAGCATAAATTGCAGCAAATTGAATTCATAAAGCAGGGGCGCTTGAGTTCCAAAGAGCTTGAAGCTTTTGTATCTGTTTTAGGATTAGCCGGTGGAAATTTGGGACAAAATTGTTCATTTGGAAGAAAACCTCAGGAAGGTGCTGTACGTGTACAGTCTGCAGACAAATCGATTGCTCGTCTTGAGTCAATGGGAGTGAAAATTTATGGACTTGATGTTTCTTCCTCGGACATCAACACATCATGGGGCAATCTTGTTGGGTATGATCAACAAAAACGGTATGTGAAGGACCAGGGTGCATTGCAGCTATTGTTGCTATATTTTCGATATAATTTTGTATAATATTCTATTTGTGAATACTAATCCGTTACTAGCGATAAGAACTATCGGCAGAATCATTATCATAGTTAGGTGGAATCTCATAATGTTTAAGAATACGCAACAGACGTAAAAAAAAAAATTGTCCCTTTCATCTATAAGTGTTTCTTTGTTCTTTTGATTTAAAATGTAATCTGGCTGCCTATTACACAATGATTTATTTTGTCCACAATGTGTTTCGGATCAGTTTCTTACTCATCCCAAAATAATTAAAAAAAGTGTTTCAGATCAGTGACATATTTTGGTAATCCATCTTAAGCATGTAAACTAAATCTTGTATATGCATTTGTTAAGGACTAGGTGGTGCATGAACTATCCCTTTGAAGAGCCAGTTAACTTATGTCAGTTGAAGTCCTTTTTAGTTTGATTATGTGTAATATCTTCTGTTCTCTGCTTTCAACATGCCTACATATTATTTGTCTTTTTTTCTAAGATTGTGTTCAAGTATAAATTTATCTCTGCTACTCTTTATACGAGTGCTTATATATAGCTACCGCTGATTGCTGGTTGTGTAGAGAGATAGAGGATACAGTACTGTTGGCTCTGCGTAGGCCTGAAGTATATGATGAGATTACTCACGGAACTCGCCGTAAGTTTGAATCAAACAGGCCTCGATCTGTGCTCTTCGATGGTCCGCCTGGTATGCCATTTAACCCCAAAATAAATTAACGAGTGATTATGCTTGAATTGATTTTCTTATATAGAAAGTAATAAAAATTCATTACCCATCCTTTATCATTTTGAGGCAAGTTTCTAGTACATTGGAAAAAAGTGAACTACACTTTAAGGCATCTGAATTAATGTTGTAATGCTTCTCAAAAAAAAAAAAAAAATAATGTTGTAATGTGTGATAGCAATAAAGGAATAAGTATCGTGAAATGTGGTAATAAAAGCCCTTGAAATGCAAAAATGAGCAGTAAATATACAAAATCAATTAAAATCTCTCCTACATCCAGTAATTTATCACTGTTCAAATTTTTACAAAATGCTAAGAGTGACATTTAGAAATAGATTTCTACTGTAACACATGCAAATCTTTTCCCTCTTAGTTTATTTGCCCCTCTCTATTGCATGTCTGAGAGTTATTCTCATATTATTTTCTATAAATTATTTCTTATTCTCTTTTTAAAATGTGGTTATTCTCTTTCTCTTGATTTTTTATTTTTTCTTACAACTCTACTTTATATTGATGAATCATTGTGATTTTTAAAATTCTATTTTGGGTTCATATGTTTTAGTGTTATATTTTTTAGTTCCCCATCACAAATAGTCTCTCTCTCTCTCTCTCTCTACAATAAAATTTAGAAAATAAATTATACATATTTAGTATAAGTTTGATATGAGTTTTGATTATCATGATAATTTCTTTTAATAAAATGAATAATTTGAATAATTTATTTAAATAAAACTTAAACATAAATACATATATGTATATATTTATTTATTTATTTATTTTTGTTAAATGCATCATCAACCCCATGCAATTTATTTAAAAGTAACAACAAGAAAGCAAATGAATAACTACCTTAAATATTACATTTGTATATTCATAGTTTTTATGTTTAGAAATACTTTTACTTAAATTTAGCCTTACCAAAGTAAACTGAAATGCTATATTAATATATCTCAACAAAAGCATAGTAAGAATAAATGCTATACTTAAGATTTTGGATATTGCGAATCTAACACACACACACACACACACACACACACACACATATATATATATATATATATTTGGATTATATATATATATATATATATATATATATATATATATATATATATTTGGATTTAGATTAGGTGTTTTTAACCCAAACATGTCTTTTCTCATGTGCACAAAAATAGATCGAAGTGGACCAAAATAAACTGAAGTGATCTGAATGGACTGAATTGGACCAAATGGATTGAATAGGAACAATGTGGAACAAATAGGATTAGATAGGACTAAAGTGAACAGAATGGACCAATGAGACTGAAGTGGACAGAATATAATCAAAGTGGACAAAATAGACCAAATAGGATCAAATGGCCCGAGTAGGACTGATGTGGGTCAAAGTGAACTGAGTATATAACCAATATGGACCGAATAGTACCAAAAAGAACCAAAGTAGACAGAATGGACCGAATAGGACCAAAGTGAATTGAATAGGACCGAAGTGGACAAAATAGGACCAATATGGACCAAATAAAGAAAATATGGACTGAATAGACCGAATTAGATTGAAGTGGACTAAATAAGATTGAATGGGCCGAATTGGACCAAATAAAATTTTAGTGGATAGAATGGACTAAACAGGACTGAATAGGACCAAATTGGACCAAAGATGATAGAATGGACCGAATAGAACTAATGTGGACCAAGTAAGACTTTTGAATATTTATCATTTTTACTGCATTTTTAGGGCTCATATTTCTAACTTCTAATATCTACTTCAGTATTTTTCTTTGTATTTTTTAAACTCAAATCTAAAGAGTTTAGCTAAAATATAATGAAATTTCATACTTTGCAACCAACAAATGAATTTTACTTGAAAAGAAAACTTACAAAAAGAATCAATTTGAGGCTCAATTAGTTTAAAATGAATGAAGGGGAACCGAAATTGACTGAGTGGACTGAATTGGATCGAGTGGAGCGAATTGGACCGAAGTAAACCTAATTGGACTATATGGTACCGAAGTAGACCTAATTGGACCAAATAGAAATTGTTTAATTTTTAGGGAAAACAAATTATCCTAAAAAAATTGAGGAAAAATTATATATTATATTGCAATACAAAATAATTATTTATTTTCATGTATGGGTCTACAACTAGTTTTAATAAAACTTTATTAAAATTTACCCAACAGCTTTCTAATCTAAAGAAATTTAATACTAAATAGATTCAATACTAACCAAAGTAGCTTCTCATAGGTGCCAAGATCGCCCCACATTGAAATTAAATCACAATTCTTAAATCTTTTGGCATTTAATCTTGTTCTCCCTCTTACTTTTTTATTTTGGATTTTCATTTGGAAACAAATAGTCCAAGAGATGCAATGCAGAATTTTGTAAAGATAGAAGTGATGAAATATATATATATATATATATATGAGTTCTTGGAGGAACGAAACAAGGCCTATCTCATAGTTTAAATTTGATGTTGGATACGTTACTGATAATGAATGTTAAATTCAGGTACCGGAAAGACATCTTGTGCTCGTGTTATTGCTAATCAAGCGGTAAGCAACTGGCACTTCATCAACTATTTCAATAGTTTTAATTATAGTTTATCTTTTCTAAATGATCTGTACTCTTTATTTGTACTCTTTATTTGAGTGTGTTGGGGGAAGGGGGGCGCTGTTTGTTATACAAGTTAAGTGAGTCATTTGCCATGTGAAAACTGTAGTAAGTTCCCCAAAATATTTCCCGATCTCCATAAGAGTGTAAAACTAGCATATATGTAGTAGATTCTTTTCTGAACCTGCAAATATGAGCTACACTGCACATGGGTCAAATGCTTAATTGACAGGTTTGGATGCACACGAAATGACATACTTTAAAATAGATAAATAAATATACTTAAGATTTTGGCTTTCATCACTACACTCAACAATATGAGCCACTTATTTAGGCGCACAAAAACAACAACAACAAAAGAAGTTGATGGTGATGATGAATCACATAATTTTTTCTCTTGCTAATGAACTTAGTTCAATTGGCTACTCTTCCCTTTATAAGGTCTAGTTGACAGGTGAGGTTATGGGTTCAAGATCTATTGCCCATTGGCTGCTTGTGTAAGTGTAACTTACCAATAAAAGGAAAAAAAAAAAAAAAAAAAAACGTTTTATCTGGGTGTGTACTTCAATTTGGACAAACTTTGAATGAGCATGTAGCATTACTTGACAGGGAGTCCCTTTGCTATATGTGCCACTGGAATCTGTCATTACAACGTGGATTGGTGAAAGCGAACGCAATTTAGGAAGAGTGTTCTCTCAGGCAAATATGCTCCCAAATGGTGCTATCATTTTTCTTGATGAGGTACTTGAAGCTTTCATTGCTTATTCAACAATGGCCCTCTGTATATTTGTTAACTAGTTTGTATTATTTTCTGTTCCCGTTATTGTTTTTATTTTTATATGCTCCAAGTGTTCTTTATCTTTTGCTGAGATTGCAGTTGATGTTGTTTAGTTTCTTAGTAATATGATATTATTTTCTGTTACAGATTGATTCTTTTGCTACTTCTCGTAATAATAGTTTCAGACTAAGTGAAACTCGCCGAGGACTCTTATCAGTGTTGTTACGGCAGGTGAGCTTAGGTTTTCCATTGCTTTAAACATTGCAGAAAATGAGCCATTTATTATGAGTGGCTGAACTTTTTGGATGTCATGCAGCTATTGCTCTGCCTGTAACATGGTTTTTCCATGCAGATTGATGGATATGAACAGGATAAAAAATTGATTGCAGTTGGTGCAACAAATAGAAAGCAAGACCTCGATCCTGCTTTACTTAGGTAAGTTGATGCATTTTTTTCCTCTGTAGATGACAATTGTACCCAAGAGTTGATGGAAATGTGTTCTAACTTTCCTTTTATCTATGTTGTTTCAGCCGGTTTGATACAATGATTACGTTTGGCTTACCTGATCAGCAAAGTCGTCAGGCAATAATAGCTCAGTATGCAAAGCAACTAACAGAACCTGAATTAGAAGAAGTTGCAAGGGTTACAGAAGGGTAAGTTTGATACAGGCTCACACATTTTTTTTTTTTTTTAAATTATCTGGAATATGCAAAATATCTTCTACTTTAATTAGTTCAATTTGTCTCATTCAAGGCTTAAAAAGAAGCTTACACAGTGTCATTTATTTTTCAGCTGCTACTCTTTACTTACAGGTTTAACCTGATCAATGTTGGAATCAAACAATAAGATCCTCTCTTTAATTGAAATTCACTACCATGTGTCCTAGTCCCATTTACTTTCTATATGGCTAAATTCCAACCTACAATAGTGCCATTTATTTTCTAGCTGCTATCTTTTTCTTTCATTTTCTTTTTTCCGGGAATTTGACCTGATCAGTTTGTTAGATTCGTACAATTAGATCCTCTCTTTCAATTTAATTCACCATTATGTGTCCTTTGTTCCTCAGTATAGCAAATCCTTCCCAACCACATGATCAGATACAGGGGTTCTTTCTGCCATGTGTTAAAATAAAAGTAGAAAGATTGTAGAGAATTGAGAAAGAAGCATTGAGAGAGGAGGGGTTTCGTGGTTTGATCAGACAGCTTACATTTATGGGGTAAAGCCTTAAATAGCTACATCTTTGAAATATATAAGTGAATTACAAATTACAATGACCTTAATAAGGTTTATATAGAAGTAATAGGGTTTAGGGTTAGCGTTGAATGGGCTTTACACTAAATTAGGCCTCTTCGGTCATTACACAACAACCAATACAATATTATCCTTAATACCATGCAATCTTAAGCCTACCACTAAATATTGCCGTTTGCATTATTGTTGATTTTCTTTCAACTTTTTCTTGTTCTTTGCCATTCCAGAATGTCTGGAAGGGATATTAGAGATTTTTGTCAACAGGCAGAGCGATCATGGGCATCAAAGGTAATAATCTAGCTCTTCATGATTCTATCTTTCACCTAGTACTAGTCTCTCTTTTTTCTTTCTTTAATTCATGTGTTTATGTGGTCTGATCCATGATATGTTCACCATTCATTAATGGCTTTTATAGGTAATTCAAGAAGAAGAATCTAAAAATGAAGAACATGATGGGTCTCTTCTTCCTCCTTTGCAAGAATATATTGAGAAAGCCATTTTTCGGCAGAAGGCTTTACAGAGTGCTGCATATCAAAAGAAGATCTGAAGTTAGATTTGTTTGGAAGAAAGTTGATAGATGCTTAGAGATGGAGAGTACATGGATGGCTTTTGATATTTTTGTGTTAATTTTCATTTATTAGGATATAGTTAGTAGTAAATTTATGTATAATTTATCAAAAATCATATATTTCTAGGAGCATACCATAGATTATGATTAAAGAAGTAACAAATATACTTAACATGGAATAAATCATTAATTCTAGTTAGTCCCACTGGTAAAGTCTCTTAGTTGTATTTATAAAATAAAATAAAAATTAATTAAAAAAAAAACCTTGATGTAACTCTAATAACATGATTTATTTTTTTCTTTTATTAATGAAGTAGGAAAAAACAAAACCATCACATATAAAATTAGCTTGAACAATAATGCTAGGGCTATGACTTATGAGTGACTTTTCGAAGAGCAACTTTATCGGGTTAGATTGAACAACAAAGCTCCTTACTTGCAATGGTTAACAAAAAGTCACCGACTTAGTGAGCTAAATAAACTTGTTACTCAGCCTGGTCATTGAGTCCAACTACTATAAGTGACAAAGATGCTTAGGACTTCCGTTATCTACTTGAAATTATCTGTAGTGGTTAAAAATCAACTCAATAACTCAATACAAATAAATTTGTTTATGTTATAGGAAAATCATAAATGACACGTAGAAGTAACAATCTCGAATGAATGGCTCAGTCACCTATCAAGAGATATTATGAACTTCAACCAAGGAGCCATTGTTCGGTGTTCAGTCATCCTCCTTGGTCCTTAACCTCAATCTTCTCGAAATATATTGTAAGGAGCTTAGGTCGGTAGTGTTTTGACTGTTGAGACCTTATGGAATCTGAGAGCTGGGATTTGCCAATGATCCTTTCTATGGGCCTTATCCTTGCTTGAGTGGGGCTTTCATGGGCCTACTACTGAGGGTCCTGTATTAAGAGAAAATGGGCCTACCCCCACCTTAATGATGAGACATCTTCTTCTACTTGGCTTCCTCTTCCGACTCAGATTGTGTGGCGAGACAAACAATGCAATCTACATTATTTTTATTTTTTTTTTTGAGAAAGAAGACCGACCATTTTATTATCAAAGACTAAAAAGATCAATCATCAGTACAATCTACATTTTAGTTTGTAGCAGCAATTGAGTTTAGCTAACTAACTATTCAACTTGTCATTTCTAGTCTATTTGAATTGAGGGGAGAGGGGAAGTAGAATATATTTGGTCCAAAATTAATTCGTCTATTTTCAGCCAATTCTACTATACTCCCCTCCACTTTCCCTTCTTCTCTCCTTAATCCCAACGGGCCCTTCACCACTTCTAATTAGGAGTCCTCCCTTTCCTTGGTAATCACAATTAAGAAACCAAATTGTTACATGGAAAACTTTTTAATAAGACTGGAAAATACATGACTTAGTCTAATAAAAGCTTTCATTATTAAATAAAAGATTTACAATTATATTTTCTAGAACAAATATATCACTTTAACTAGTAAACTATTTACACTAACCTCCCATGGATGACTAAAAAGAAGGCTTTAAATAATATTGAATTCTTATTTTTCCATCTACTTAAATTGTTATCCACAACTCCCTTCTAATATGATTTTTGAGATTGTTTAAAATTTTTGGTATTTTTTTCATTTATTTAAGAAACATCGGTCTAACTTGCAAACTGCACCTCTAAAATTTTAGAATGTTTGAATTTTACATTCTAGATTTTCAAATTTTGAATTTTACCACCTAAAATTCTATTCCATTTGCATCATCATTCCATCTGTCTATATTTTCTGTTAAGTGCCATATAAACTTGTCACACATGTTTTTAAAATATGGATAAAGGAAATACTAATATAGAATAAAATTTTAAAAAATAAAATTCAAATTCTGAAATTTTAGAGTATAAAATCCAAAAACTCACAAATTTTTAGAGTATAGTTTACCATTTATCCTAAAAAGTTTCTACCTTAAGGAAAGGAGTGCCTTGCTACAAAAGTGCAAAGAGGGAACGCGACTGTAATAATAAAAAACTTTGAGGGACTTGAGCCCAATTTTAATTTTCCCAATATGATAATGATTTTTTTTAATCATATATATATTTATATTTATATTTTCCATATATATATTTGATGGAAGTTTCTACTTATATGAGATTCACCGCCTTTACAAAACTCAGAACTCAGAAGAGACACACAAACAAACTATGGCGGTTTTAGGACGACTAGTGCGAACAGCTCGCACATGGCGTACTGTTGCCTCGCCCAAAACCCTAATTCCTTCGCCTCCACGTTCGCGTGACCTTCCTCGTCGTCTCTACCACCGTACTCTTCTCTACCTCTTCACCTCCATCATCATAATCACACTGTTCATCTTTTTTTCTTTTCTATTTTTTTTTTCAAAATTCTTTCAATTTTATTTTAATTCTTTGATTCTCTTTGGCGTAATTGTAATTGCTATGAATTTTACGAGTTAATTGTTATTCATGTAATTGCTTTGAATGTTTGGTTTGCATCAATTTTTTGTTTTTAGTAGTTTTTTTCCTAGTTAACACTATGAAGTCGCTTCGCTTTAAATTGACTATGATATATGAAACAGATTGTGCCACTTGTTTTATATTCCTAAAATATTATCCATTGATTTTGAAAAAAAATTGAAAATTTATTGGATTTTGCTACATTGTCAATAATAATTAAAATAGATGAATGATTATTATGAAGGATCCTAGTGCGTTTTATAGTTTAGATCAGTTTGTTTACACTGTGCCTACTGTAATAACTTTTTTGATCGATAGTTACAATGGGGTAGGGGGATTTGAACGCACATCTCGATTGAAAGCACCTAACTTGAGCTATGACGCTCTTGGCTTTGTGACTGTGATAACTTCAAGTCATCATTTTTTTTTTTGGTGAATTGAAAATGCGGCGATTCTTGTTATATAATGTGTAAATTTATGCATTAGTAATGGGTCATTGCAGGGCCTGTTGAGAACCAGAGTCATTCTAATGCATCTGAAGTTCGGCCACTGAGATTGGTGCCCAATGTTTCTGGATCATATTCTATACTTCCAGCTGTCTTGGCTGGTTTGTTTGGAGTTGGAGTGCTACAAGTAGCCTATGCAGATGGTGATCAGGTTTGTGTGATTTTTGTCTGTGTTAAATGTTTAGGGGTCCTATGTTTTGTCATTTATGACTTCTAATACTGTGATTGGTGTTAGTGATGCTAAAAATTTTACGACACAGCCTTACGAATTGATATGTCAACTTTTAAACACAAAACAAAAAAGTAATCAATTGGTGATGAGACACCAATCACATTCATTGTTCGGTCAATTTGTAAATTTTTTATAGTAAAATTTATAGTAGTTTTAAAATATTCCTTAATATACTCTCCCCCTCCTCCCACCTCCTTTTTTTTAAAGAAAAGAAAAGAAAAATAAAAGCTAAAAAGCACCCCCTCAAATTACTTGAGCTCGCACATGTGTGTACTTTGTGAGCAGTGAGCATTTACCATGTCTAAGGTGCATTCTTTGAATTGATTATTATGTTATCTTTCTGCAGGCTTCTGCCAATCCTCCTTTGCCATCACAATCTTCTCCAGGGCATGTGGACTTAGAGGAAACTGCCAAGAAAGAACGACAGCGAATTGAAGAGTTGCTTAGAAGTAAAGGAATGAAACAAGGTTTTTGTCCCCGCTTTACTGTTTCCATTAAGGGCAAAAAGGTTAGTACATTTTCTTCTTTAGAATAATACAGCATTAAATATGGGCTATTTAGTGTCTCTCCTTAATATTATTTCACTTTGTAAATTACTATTATATCCAATAGGGAGTCAACTTGGGTGATAGTCTATTTGTCCTTGCAGAATGTAAAATATTACTAATGGTGAAGGAAATGCTTAATCTAGAAATTAAATGCTTCATTGATTGTCGCATAAATCTTGAGATTCAAATTTTAAGAGTCTTGTATTCATAACATAGTAATCTAATAAAAATAAAATAAAATTTGTAGTTATAACATGGTAAACCAACTAAACTTTCTTCACTAGATCACTCTCTTAGAAAACATCTTTTGTCGTTTCACTTTTCTATTTATTGCTTCTTGGACGCAAAGTTTTTGGTAGATTTAATACAAGGTTGATTTACTTCTTTTGGTTTTAAAATTCAAAATTAAGTTTAACGCAGTTCCTTTTCATGTAAATTCATAGTAGACGAGTCTTTCAAAATATATTTGACTAAATCTTTTGATGCATTATAGGTCACCATCAAATTCCAAATTCCTCCTGGTTGTGAAGTTTCACAGCTGATTACAAACCTTGTTTCACATCTTGGACTGAAGGTTGAAGAGCGTGGTGGTGGATCAGATATGTCATTGCGTGCTTGGGACAGGTTAAGTCAGTCTTAGTGTCATTCAGTTGTCTTGTTATTGCATTTATGTTAGTCCTGGTCATTACTGAAATGTACTAAACAATGTTTTGTGGTTCTTGTGACTTATTCCAGTGCTGTTGCTTGGCAAATAACACTTACTCGTCCAGGAAAACAAGTCGAAGTTGAAGGGGATCTGGGACATTCAAAAGATATAAATGCGCAAGATGGGGATTTATGCATCCTCATATTTCGCTCACTCATAAGCTCAGAAAAAGCTGTTAGTATTTGTTTGTTTTAGTTATGAAACTATATTCATATCAAGTTTCTATTTCTCTTTCTGTGCTTCTTATTTATACAAAACAAATAACTGGTCAATTATGAGAATTTCCTTATCAGCTAGCATAAACTGCAGGAAATTGAATTCATCAAAGAGGGGAGCTTGAGTTCCAATGAGCTTGAAGCTTTGGTGTCTGTTTTAGAATTAGCTGGTGGAAAGTTGGGACAAAATTGGACCATTGAAAGAAAACCGAGGGAAGGTACTGCAAGGGTGCCATCCGCAGAAAAATCAGTTGCTAGTCTTGAGTCAATGGGTGTGAAAATATATGGACTTGATGAAGCCCCTGTTTATTTCTCAAACATTGAGATTTCATGGGACAATATTGCTGGGTATGATCAACAAAAGCGGTATGTAAAGGACCATGGTGCATTGCATCCATTTTTGCTATATTTTTAATCTTATTTTGTATGCTATTACATTTTGTTTACTTTCAATCAATACCATTCCATTACTTGCAATGAAAACTTTCTTTAGAACCGTTATCATAGTGAGGTGGAATCTCATGGCCTATGTTTAAGAATAGGCAAACAATAGCCAAGATAATTGCACCTTTCTTCTTCAAGAGATTGTTTCTTGTATATTAAAACAGAATCTCGCTGTTTATACCTAAGTAATTATTTTGACAACAATGTGTTTCAGATTGGTGGAATATCTAGGTAATCTGTCTTAGGCATATAAACTAAATCTTTTATGTTCATTTGTTCAATTACTAGGTGAAGCCTGTACTATCCCTTTGAAGAGCCATTTAACCCATGTCAATTGAAGTCCTTTTTAGTTTGATTATTCATGTTCTTTTTGTTGTATTTTGGGTTAGATGTATCCATGATTCTCTTTATACAAGTTCTTACTGTTGATTGCTGGTTGTGTAGAGAGATAGAGGATACAATACTGTTGGCTCTGCATAGTCCTGAAGTATATGATGATATTGCTCGTGAGACTCGGCGAAAGTTTGAGTCAAATAGGCCTCGAGCTGTGCTCTTTGATGGTCCACCTGGTATGCCCTTTAACCCCAAAATAGGTTGATGAGTGATTACGTTTGAATTGATTTTTTACTTATATAGAAGATACAGAATACTCTTTCCCCTTCCTTGATCAGTTTTGTAAATTGTAGAGGCAAGTCTCTAGTACATAGGCTCAAGGGCATCTGAATTAATGATCCAATGTGTGGGCTCAATAAAGGAATAAGTATTTAAAACTTGGGACATGGAGCATTTTCGCAATTTTTTTTCCTCGTCTCTATATATATCTTTTTAACTGGAACTACAAGATTTGAGCACTAGCTCATGGAATTTTTGCATATATTAGCAGGAGTGGGGGCTTTGTGCATAGGGTGCAACATTTTTTATTTTTTTTTATTTTTTTATATTAGCATGTGTTTTCTAAATTGCATTAAATTCGCTTATAAACTTTAGTTTTTTTTTTTTAGGGGCTCAAGGTGTTTCTCTTTTTGACACAGGACTGAAGCCTTAAATAGACTTTAATAACAATGTTGACGTAGGATCTTTCGGAATTCAATACAAAATTTGGTTTCTTGATGAGATCTTGAAGATGTCTTGAATAAGGTTTATTGTTTAAGGGTTTAGGTAGCTTTAGATGATAACAGAATTGGATCTTGAATGAGTCTGATGGCTGTTTGGTGTTAAAATGGTAAATGGAACAAGAAACAAAGCGAGATAAATCCTAGGCAATCACACTTAGGTAGGAGAAAAACCACACCCTCTTAGCTTAAAATAGGTTGTAGTAATAAAAATAGGTTGTGGGAATTTTATTAAGTTCGATCTCTCGTTTTCTAGCTTTTATTTATTTTGGAATTTTATCAAAGTCAATCTCTCTATTTCTATCTTTAATTGAATACATAAAGACTCTTTTATAGGTGATTGCCAATACTATACCTAGAAAGACTAGGACTCGTAAATAACATTTTCTAGAAAGAATAGAACTCCAACTAATAGAGAAAAGTAATTAAGAACTTCTAAACCAAGTAGAAAAATGCCTCAAAATATAAAATAAGACTAATGGATACAGCTATTCTAGAGAATCTGATAACTACCAAACTTCCCCTATTTTGGTAAAACTTTATTAAAATTGACCCAGCAGCATTCTAACCTAAAGAAACTTGATACTAAGACTAAATAATATCTAAAGTAGCTTAGGGAAGGTGCTAAGAAGTCCCCACATCAAGTCTAGATCATTATTCTTGAATCTTTTTGTATTTTTTATCTTGGTTTTCCTCAAACCTTTTACTATTTGCATCACCTTTATCTTTACAAAATTCTGCACTGCATATCTTGGACTGTATTTTCTTGCTTTTTGAATATGAAAAATGAGAACTGTAGTATGTACTGAGGTGATATAGTTTTTCATCCTTAACTTTAATAAAATTATTCTTACCCATCAAAAACTGAAAGATATAGCTTTTCATCCATTAGTTGATGTTGGATAGCTTGCTGATTATGCATGTTCAATTCAGGGACAGGAAAGACATCTTGTGCTCGTGTTATTGCTAATCAAGCGGTGAGCCACTGGGCACTTTATTGCAGTTTACTTTTTTTCTCTATCTTGTCTGTACACTTTAGTTGTAATCACTGCTTTTAATTACACATGCAACTATGCACGTGCATACCGTAGTAAGTTACCCAAAATACTTACCAGTCTCCATAAGACTAGCATATATGTGGTAGATTCTTTTGGGAAAATGCAAATATGATGTACACAAGCTTCAAAATAGTTAAAATGGTATAGTATAAGATTTTGCTTTCATCATTCTACTAAATAAATCACCTATTTAGCCACACAACAAAAAAGATGATGAAGATGAATCATGTATTTTTCTGTCTGTGGCCAATGAGCTCTAGCACAACTGGCATCTCCTCCCATTATAAGCTTTAGGTGGAGGGTGAGGTCTTGGGTTCAAGATCCATTCAGTGCATGTGTAATTTAACCCCCCTCCCCCCAAAAAAAAAATTCTCTCTGTGTACTTGAATTTTCGACAAACTAAGAATGAACATGTAGCATTACTTTGCAGGGTGTCCCTTTGTTGTATGTGCCACTGGAGGTTGTAATGTCAAAGTACTATGGTGAAAGCGAACGCTTGTTTGGAAAAATCTTTTCACTTGCTAATGAGCTTCCTAATGGTGCTATAATTTTTCTTGATGAGGTAACTTGAAGGTTTTATTGCTTACTCAACACTAGCTATCTTTAATATTTGTGCAATAATATATATTATTTTCTGTTTCTTCATTATTGTTCTTGCTATTTTATGCTTCGGGTGTTTTTTATCTCATGCTGTGGTTGAAATGTTTGGTTTCTTAATGATATGCTATTATTTTCTGTTACAGATTGATTCTTTTGCTGTTGCTCGTGATAGTGAAATGCATGAAGCAACACGAAGAATCTTATCAGTGTTGTTGCGGCAGGTGAATCCAGTTTTTCCATTGCTTTACACATTTCAGAAACTGAGCCATTTAGCATGTCTTCCTGACACATGGTGGACACCCTAAGAAAGGGTGCTGGATGCCCATGCCATGTGTATTAATATATGTGTGTACATATATTATGAGTATCTTAACTTTTTCGATGTCATGCAGCTATTGCTCTGCCATTGATATGGTTTTTCCATGCAGATTGATGGATTTGAACAGGATAAAAAAGTGGTTGTAATTGGTGCAACAAATAGAAAGCAAGACCTAGATCTTGCTTTAATTAGGTCAGTTGATGCATATTTTCGGTTTCCTTGGTAGATGACAATTGTACCCAAAGTTGATGGAAGTTGTGTTCTAACATTTATTTTATATATGTTGTTTCAGTCGGTTTGATTCGATGATTACTTTTGGCTTACCTGATCAGCAAAATCGCCAGGAAATAGCGGCTCAGTATGCAAAGCACCTAACAAAACCTGAATTAGATGAAGTTGCAAGAGTTACAGAAGAGTGAGTTTGATATATGCTGACATATTTAAGAAAAGATCTTGAATATGAAAACCATATTCTAGTTCAGCTCAATTTGTCTCAATTAAGGCTTAATCCCAATCTTCCATGGTGCCATTTATTTTCCAGACCCTACTTATTGTTGGAAGTTTGACATGATCAATGTTGGATTCATCCAATAAGACCCTCTAATTAAAATGCACCATTATGCGTCCTAGTGTTTTTTTTATTATTATTTGGCTTAATGCCAACCTGCCATAGTGCCATTTATTTTCTAGCCTACTCTTTTTTTGGGTAAGTTTGACCTGACAATTTGTTGGATTCATACGACAAGATGCTCTCCTTAAACTGAAATCCACCATTATGTGTCCTTTGTTCCTCAACTTAACCAAACCTTCCCAACCACTCGGGTTCTTTCTTGCCATGTAATGTAGCCTACTACAAAATATTGTTTTTTGCATTATTGCTAATCTTCTTGTGTAACTTTTTCATGTCTCTGGCCATTTCAGAATGTCTGGAAGGGATATCAGAGATGTATGTCAACAAGCCGAGCGGTCGTGGGCATCAAAGGTAAGAATCTAGCTCTGCCTGATTCTCTATCTTTTCCCTAGTACCATTCTCTCTTGTTTGTTTGTCTTTTCAATCCATTTGTTTGTGGTCTAATCCCATGGTTCCACCATTAATTAATGGCTTTGATAGATAATTCGAGGACAAGCATCTAAAGATGGAGAACAAGTGTCTCTTTGTCCTCCTTTGCAAGAGTACATCAAGAGCGCCATTACTCGGCGGAAGGCTTTACTTAGTGTTGCAGAGACGAAGAAGATTCAAAACTCTAATCCTCTCCAAAAGCACCCTAAGTTAGATTTGTGTTGATGTAAGTGGACAGATGATTGTGTGATGGAGGGGTATATGGATGGCTTTTTGTATTAAATTTTTATTTATTAGGATTTAGTTAGCAGTAAAATTTGTGTTATTCATCAATAATCATATATTTGTAGAGGTATATAATTAAATTAACTATGATTAAACCAGTAACACAGATTTAACATGCAGTAGCTATTAATGACACGATTTAAAGTGAACAGGAAATCTCCTTCCCCGCAATGGTTAACAAAAATCACCAAGTCAGTGAGTCAAATAAATCAGTTACTCGATCAAGTCACCAGTCCAACTACTACGTGTGGGTTTGCCAATAGCTGAAATATTTCAGCTGCATTTGACCTCTTTTTGGGTCTCCCGGCACTGTTTGTAGGACCACCTAACTTAGCAAAACGTGCATACTGATGTATTTTTGGGTCTTACAGTACTATTTACATATTTAAAAATTATTTTGTTACAGTATTTTCAATAGTAAGTTTTCAATTTTCAGTAAATAAACGGTATCTAAACGGACCTTACAACTCAAATAAAATAGTAAAGAACAATAACCCACATAAACATGAAAATTCGGCAATAATCCGCAATAAACACATTGTTGTCAAAATAATTCATTATGTAATAAGTAGCCATATTCTGTTTCAAATTATTAGAAGCAAGAAATTCTTCTATTTTTGTTGCTGTCTGCCCAGTCTTAAACATAGCCCATTAGATTCTGAAAGTTTTCACTGCAGTAATGGAATAGAATTCATTGCAAGTTGTAGGTCAAAATGGACATTTATCCCTTTCGTCCAAAACAAATAGCAAAATGTCCATGTTCTGAAACTATCAAGCAAAATGTCCCTATTTTGAAACTCGATTTAATAAAAATCAAGTTACTTGCAAAATGTTACATGGAACTCAAGTTTCATGTAATTTTTTTTTTTTTTTTTAAGTTTTTTGCCTGATTTTCTAAAAATAGAGTTTTTCATTGAAATTCGATTTTTAGAAAATCAAGTTTAAAACAAGGGCATATAGTTAAATAGTTTTAGAACATGAACATTTTGCTACTTGTTTTGGGCGAAATAGACAGATGCTTATTTTGGCCATAAGTTGACAAATGAGTTAGTATACAAAATTAGATTGAGAATGTAGCAACAATGGATGCAGCACACCCTAGTCCTTTACATACCCATTTTTATTATTATACTCAGAATATCGTCCCACGAAAGAGATCTCAATTTCAGAGGAATAATCAATGTCTTCATCAAGTCCATATATTATCACTCCCAACTCGAGTATCAACTGATTTTTCTATGGATTGCACCTTCATAATTTACATACCTTCCTCCCTCTGATTTCTTTCAAAGGTCCAATTTTGTCATGTCTTTCCACTAGCTAATTCTAAAACAGACACCAAAGCATCAAGCTCTTTAGAAAATCATGCTCCTCTACTTTATGAATTCAATTCTTGCAATTTATGCTAAATGATTTGGAAATAATCATAGTTGACTAGTTCTTTATTTTCGATAAATAAGGACTAGTAAGGGTCCTAAGAACTTGTTGGTGTCTATGTTTATATTCAACCTACGAGTTGTGTATATTTTTTGAAAAATTAAGTATGTTGAACGTAAAGAATTATGTCCATTATTTGAAAAATATGTACATTTTTTGAAAAATTGTGAACATTAAATGTACAATATTGTGTACATACTTTGATAAATGTGTGTTTAATGTACATAATTGTGTACATTATTGGAAAATTTGTTCATGTTGAATATAAATAATATTATACATTATTTGAAAAATGTATATATTGAATATACAAAATTGTGTAAATTCTTTGAAAAATGTGTAGATTAAATGTCCAAAATTATATATATATATATATATATATATATATATATATATTTAGAATATTCGTATATTTTAAATGTATAGAATTGTGTACATTCTTTGAAAAATTGTATATATTGAATGTACAAAATTGTATACTTTCTTTTAAAAACATGTACATTGAATGTACATAATTGTAAACATTCGTTGTAAAATGTGTACATTCATTGTACATATTCGTGTACAGTATTTTTCAAATATATGTGTTGAATATATAAAATTATGTACATTCTTTTAAAAATTATGAATGTTGAATATACAGAATTGTATACATTAATTGAAATATTACGTATGTTGATTGTACTTAATTATGTCATTCTTGGAAAAATGTGTACATTGAATGTTCAGAAATGAGTACAGTATTTTAAAAATGTGTGTATTGAATATATAAAATTGTTTACATTTTTTGAAAAAAAAAAAATTGTATACATTGAAGTACAAAATTGTGCACTTTATTTAAAAAAATTAATAAAAAAGTGTGTTAGTTAAATGTAGAAACTTGTGTACGTTAGGATCTGGTGTGCATTTATACTTAGTGTTGTTCAAGTATATATAAGGACGCATAGATCCCTGTCATGTGTGTTTATACCTTTCAAATGTCCCGGATCTCCTTCAAAATCCATCTGTATTCCTAAACTGAGCCAATTTTTGGATCTGGTGTGCATTTATACTGGTGTTGTTCAAGCAGAGTTAGCACCAACAAAGCTTGGTGAGTCTCATTATTCTGAAACAGTTAAAGCTTTGGATTCATCTCGCTGGATATATAAAATTCTATATTGGAGCTTCAATTAGTAGTTGCAAGAACAATGCCCTCCCCCATGAAAAAATGGACGCCAATGAAAACTCCAATCATAATCACAGATTCACAGGAGTTGATGGTGGAGAAACAAAAATATAATATAAAATGTACTTTTGGATACTGCTTATTTTATTAAAAACTAAAAACAATAAAAAAAATCATTTCCGGTTACTGCTCACACTTACAAAACACTGTTCATTTGCCTTAATGCATTGTTCATGTCTCATGAACAGTGCAAGAGGCACTAGTCAAAAAAAAAAAAAAAAAAAAAGTGCAAAACGAAAAATGTAAAACGTGGACGCTGAATCCAAACATATACAAAGCAAAAAATGTTCCAGTTTTTTGTTCAACAAAAAGAAATTTGTTATACCAAAAATACTATGTTTTCCAAAAATGCATGGTGATATTTTGTTAGAAATAATTTTCTGAGCAATTATCTACCTATGCAATTCCATTTAAAACATGTTGGATTAACACTCAAAAAAGAGTTAGCCACTAAGTATCTCATTATGAAATTAAGTGCAAATCATACTAAAACAATCTTGTTTCCCACCTTCCTCTTCCTCACATTTATTTTGAAAGAGTTTTTGTACACAGAATAATATCCAGAACTTAAAGACATATATAACACGAGATCTCACAGAGTTCATATAACAAGAAGCTGAGAGACCTAACAAATTATATAATGAGCACAATTTAATAACATTTTTGCAGAACTGACCTATTTTATTCAGAATAAAAAGCACCTCAACTCCTCTAGTTTTATTACTACTCTCTGATAGAAGACGAAGGGAGACACTCCTTTACAATCTCCTGGATTCTTCTCTTCATTAGCTTGTCTTTGACACCTGCAAGCATATTTCGGTAAAACATTTCCAACCTGATGAGCTTTGTACGATCTGCCGCCTCCAACATATTCTCCCATTCCTTTGCAATGTCAAAAGTACCTATGCTCCGCAATGAGGCTGGAATATCTTGCTCTTCAAAAGGTTTTCCAAAAACTGAGCCATGAAGTGTGCTAGCATACCGTTCCATCACAGAAAGTTTTGATTGAAGCAGCTTCATCTCCTCCATTGCTAAAGACAATCTTTTATCTGCTTCTGTGACTCCCTCAGAACCCTTTGCTCCAACACCATCTTTCTCACTAGAAGTCTTCAATTCCTCTTGTTCAAAATCTTCCGAAAGGGGAGGCCACATTACCATAGTAGGAGCATAACAATCAACTGTCTTACCATTTCCAAGAACCCCACTCCTTCCCCGACCCCAAGACCAAAGCTTATATCCATCATGTTCAACAATAACAGTATGTGCAGCCCCACACGCAACTTGAACCGGATCATGAAATTTATGCCCAATATGGAGAGGAGAAACAGCATCACCCGCATCAGTACCGGTAAAAGTAGCATCTGGGCATAGGCCAAGACCCTTCTCCATTCCCCATGACCACACATCTCCAGCTGATGATAGAACACTAGTGTGAAACAAGCCACAGTCAACAGAGATCAGATAAACAGGCTGTGGCAGTTCTTTCACAAGTTCAGGAAATAGTGCACTCTGTGTAGTTCCATGCCCAAGCTGCCCATTTTCCCCAAGGCCAAATGTCCAGCACACACTTTCTAGAGTGTCACTTGGACTCTTTTTGTGAGTAAGTAAAGCTGTGTGAAAGGCCCCACATGCTACCTCATAAACTGCCCAAGGGGAGTCTTCATTAAATGTTTTAATGATTTCAGGATGTAACCTGCTCTCGCTATCCCCCAAACCTAACTGGCCATGGTTATTGCTACCCCAAGAGTAACATAATAGATCTTCACCCTTATATGTTTCTCCAGCACTAACCAGGGCTACAACATGCTCATTTCCACATGCCACCTTGACAACAGTGTGGCCATGGAAATCCCAGACAGGAGTTGGGGTGGAAATGCTTACAAGAGAGAACACACCCTCATTGCTGCTGCTTGGCTGTGGGCAATTGCCCCAAATCCAGAGGGCCCCAAGATTATCAATTGCCAGTGACATCATTCCTCCGGCTTTGATAGAACAAATCTGCAATAGACAAAGTGATGCCAAGTACACTAGATAAGACTCTAGACCAGACTCTTTCCAGTGCAGCAGCAATACAAAGGATTTCATACCTTCAGTGACACTTTACTTTTTATTTCTGACTCATCTGTCGGAGGATCGGGAGATTCTAGCTCGATGAATTGCTTCAGCAAGCATGGTACAGCAGAATTCTCTCCACTGACACCAAGTTGGCCATCCATATAATAGTCAAGGATGCACAGAAAATACACAAAAGAATCAAAAGCACAGGGAAGAAATATTAGCAATTAAACTTCAAAAACTACACTCTATTGGGAAGCAACTGCAGTGAAAGAAGGTATTAAACCCCCAGTATGAAGGATACAGATGTTATACCCCCAGCACCAAATGGATCCATCATCTGCCAATACACAGAAAGCCAGAAAAATCAGAGC
This sequence comes from Quercus wislizeni, assembly GCA_023055345.1. Classification (NCBI taxonomy): domain Eukaryota; kingdom Viridiplantae; phylum Streptophyta; class Magnoliopsida; order Fagales; family Fagaceae; genus Quercus; species Quercus wislizeni. The sequence goes on along the minus strand of JALGQJ010000002.1, from coordinate 9,429,612 downwards.
TAGGGAAAAATTGCTTCCAATTCCCACTTATTTCATTTTTTTTCTGAGTTAAAATTAGCTTTAGATTAAACCAATTCTTAGATGCCCCTTTTGAAATCTTATGGTTATACAAGTCTAAACTCAATTATCATCACGAGCCTTGTGTAGTGTGTCACGTTACTAAGCTGTACGCACGCATCTGACCTTTGATCATTCTAGAAAACTTAGGAGCACATAGCTCACAAATTCCATACATTTCTTGGCAAGAAGCTGTAGTCTCACTACAAAACCAAAAATTTTAGCAACAGAGTAAAAAAAAAAAAAAAAAAGCATATATCCTTTTGAACGACCATCTTTCCACTACATTAGGCACAGGTTATTCCCTAATAAAAGATGATATCTTAGTGCTCTAGAGATGCCACTCAATGCAGCTTTGCTTATTTATAAAAAACAAAGTATATTTATTTAAGGACCTCATTAGCCACTAAGACTACTCTAATGTAATTCATCATTTAGTTCACTGGGAAAAATGTTAACCGCCATTAGGCTATAGCCAGATTCCAAATTAAATAATACATTTTTGTCATTTAAATATCTCAACAGTATTGAAGAGGAAAGACAAGAAAAAGAAAGAGTGCATTTCCCCAAGAAGGCAACAACCAGCAGCAAACCAAGAACATAAAGCAAAAGGCTCATCTTTGTCCAATAGACCATATACTTATTCCAATGCCGGCCACATCGAATTGACAAGGATCAATTGATAACTGGGATACATTTTAGTCTTTTTGAACTGTAATTTGTCATAACCTTGCAACAACCATCATAACTGTTGGGGGCAATAACAAATTTAACACAAACCAACGCAACCAAATTAAATTATATACATGCAAATTCAATGGGCACTTCAAATAAATTAGCCAAGCACAATCACTAAAAAAACATACAGTACTATTTGTTTCTAAAAAAAAGAAGAAAGTGAAATCCATAGAAAGATAAGACTAACCTGCAAGAGCAAGACTATGATAAGCACCAGCAGCGACAGCAACAAAATTGAGAGGTGGGTCTTGTTTGGATCGACCGGGACAATCAAAATTGACCCGAACCGGAAAAAGCTGGTCGGATTCTGAACCGGTTCCAAGTCGACCAAACATGCCTCTTCCCCACGTGTACACGCACCCATCACCTGCAGTCTCCAGCAAAACAGAACAACCAAACAGAATGTTTATGTGGGAAAGTACCAGATTTTACAATTACAGTATCCTATAATAACTGTTTGCTAAGCAATCAAATAAATGAGAGCAGAAAAGTCCAAGCAAAGTTAAAAGTAGAGTGTGGGTTTCTCACCTGTGAGAGCGAGGGTGTGAGCTTCACCGGTAGCGACTGCCACCACTTTTTTCCTGGTTAGGAGAGGCCCGGCATCACCAACATCCATTGTTGGTTGCCGAATAATAGTGAAAACGAAATGACTGAGAGCTGAAAATAGAGTCGGTGTTGATAAGTGGCGACTATCGGCAATTAAACGACAGTCGTTTGAGACTGTAATGCACAAGCCTAACTATATAACATAATATCCATATTTAAATAATTTAAAAAAAAATTAAACGGGACCCACTTCACTTTTTTAAAAACAAAAAAATGCAGTATTGGGTGGTGTTTATTTCACACTTCGAAATACACACACCTGTACACACAAAGGCCACTCAGCTAAATAAAACAATAAAATGTGATATAGTTAGCTTTTCTAATTCCAAGTAATCATTATTCATAAAATCTAAATATAAACCAATCAAATGGCCAAAAACTTATTGATATCAAACTTGAGCTCACTTTCTCTCCCAAGTTCCCAATTGATGGTTCTTCAAGAGCATGAGAATGGAGGTTGGCTATGTTCTTGAAATAGTGTTTGTAAGACACGATTTTGGTATAAATTGAATACTATTGAATTTTTACGTTAGAGATATCCAAACCTTAAAAGGTTTGGATATTTGATATCCAAAATGATATTTAGAACTGAAATCGTATTTTTAAGATACGATTTCTACATAGCATTAATAAGATTGTATTTTTGCCTTAATGATGATATGATATGTAAGCTCAAATGTAAAATGAAAAAGTGTTTCTAAGACACGATTTTAGTATAAAATGAATACTATTTGAATTTTTGCTCGAAAGATATCCAAACCTTAAAGGTTTGGATTTCTGATATCCAAACTAATTAGTAAAACCAAAATAACGTTCTTAATACACAAGTTCTGTATAATATGAATACTATTTGAAGAAGCTGCTCCTACATTAAAGATATCAAAACCTTTAAAGGTTTAAATGTTAAATATCCAAACTGATATGTAGAACTAAAATAATGTTTCCAAGACATGATTTATGTATAACATGAAATTAATGAGTTTTATCCTTAGAGATATCCAAACTCATTTTTAAGACATGATTTCTACATAATATGAATGAGATTATATTTTTGTCTTAAATGTGAATATCTAATATCCAAACTCATATGTGAACAAAAATACTATTTCTAAGACATCATTTCGGTATAAAATGAATACTATTGAATTTTTGTGTTAAAGCTAAGATTTGGATGTCTAATATTGAATTGATATGTAGAACTAAAATCGTGTTTTTGAGACATGATTTTTATGTAAGATTGTGTTTTTGCTTAAAAGGCGGATATCTATATTCAAACTCATATGTGAACAAAAATAATGTTTTGTATAAAATAAGTACTATTTGAATTTTTGCGTTAAAGAGATTTAGATATTTCTAAGGCAAAAATTCAAATAGTGTTCATTTTATATCGAAACACTATTTAATGGCTATCAAAAAATGATATATGAAAAACTAAACAAAAAGGTAGAGATTAGCAACGAAATCACCGTCCAGTGTCCTTACTAGCCTCAAGGTATTGAATTGAAGGGGCGAAAATCCTATACAGAGATGGGATTCTATTATTATTGGCATATCAAAGGAAGTTCATGCCATCATAGTAATGTTTGGGGTTTTATTATTCTTTTATCCTTTATAATGTACTAGTCACTAACTTGTGAGATGCACTAGATAGTTAGCAAATCTGAAATATCTTCACTTTTTTTTTAAAGCTCCAATGAATTAAAAACGAATGAAAATCAATAATTCACTACAAAAAAATGGTTCTAAGGCCGCGTTTTTAAAACGCGGCCATAGGGCAAAAAAAGGCGACTGTAGCCCCATTTGGCCTATAGCCATGTTTTTTTAGGCTGCGTTTCATAAAGCGGCCTAAAATGTGCGACTATAGGATTGATAGGTCTACAACCGCACTTTTTAACCGCAGCCCAAGACCAGGTCCTATAGTCGCATTTAAAACGCGGCCTAAGGTCAGTATTGTAGCCACGTTTTAAACGCGGCCGAAGACGTACACCCTCAACGCGGCCTTACCTTTATGCCTAGGGCCGCATTTTAAACGTGGCCTAATGTATCGGGATATAGCCGCACTTATTAAAAGCGGCTACAATTCTAACCTTAGGCCGCGTTTAAAATGCAGCCTAAGACCATAACCTATTAAGTGCGGCCATAGTCTCCCCGTAGACAGCCTAGATAATACTTTTTGGCCACATTTAGAAATGCAGCTATAGCCACATTTAAACGTGGCTATAGTTTATGTTTTTTTTTTTTTTTTTTCCCTTTCTAAGCCAGAAAACCTATCAAGCTAGAATTTACAACACACAAAACCTGTCACACACACACAAACAGCAATTTCAAAGAAATATCCAGCTAAAATTTTCTCAAACTTGTCACAATTTCGATCAATATCTTTAACAAATATGGGAAAATTTGAAATGTTTGAGGAAGTTCAATACAGCAACAAAATGGAGGAAAAAGTTTAAAGTTCATTCACACATGCGGCTACTCTAACGGTCTATCCCGGATGCTTCTAGGGGTGCCTTGTCTACAAGTGGGGCATCAGTTTTGTATCCTTGATTTATAACTTCATAGCCAATGTCCATAATGGCACTGCAAAAATATAATAAAAGCAGTCAACTATTTTGAGCCAAGCATAGAACTAAGAACATCATAACTTCATATTTTATTAGTTTCTTCCTAAACAACTAAGCATACTCGTCTTTCTTTCTTTTTTTACTAATTCTAACCAACTACCTAACAAACTCTTCTAACCCATGAAACAACTAAGCATACACTCTAAAGAAGTATAAATGGACATACCTGCAACTTCTCAAGGTATTGAGGCTGACCATGTCCTCTCTTAATGGTCCCAGTGTGCTCCAAAATAATATGTCAGCAAGCATAATGGAAAAATTCATATCCAACGAAAGTACACAAATGTGGAACCATAAAAAAGTACTTAACATATTGATCAAGTAAACTTAAATGTATGGTCACAAAAAACATTGTCCAAATAAACTTCATGTGTACAATATTCCAAATAAACATTATCCAAATACAACATATTTTTCATCTTCAAAATATCCACGAAGAGTCACACTCTATCTAGCAGCGCTATCCTGAGTATATTATAGACATCATATTAGTGGCACATAACAATGTATTGTAATAAATACGCAACTGGAAATATATTAAAGGCAAAATTTTTAGTACCTGCATAATTTGTGTAGCAGGTATATACTCCCCAAATCCTTGTAACATGGCTTTCACGCCCGCCAGACATTCATCCATTTGCCACTTTGATTCATCCATTTGTCGCTTTGATTCAGCCATTTGCTGTGCAGGTCGTGCATCTGATTCGGCCAACCTTTCGGCGATTTCTTCCTTATGCTATGCATGCAATGTGGCGATAGCCTCCTGATGCCTCTGCTCTGATTGGGCAAGTTGGTCCCTCAGTGAATTTTTCAATTCAGTCATCCGATGGGCCGTTTCACTGGACGACAGACCGGTCAAACATGGAAGGTTGGCCCCACTTCTTCCTGTTAGGGTTGGCCTAAAACCGACCCCCCGTACATGACCACAACGTTCTTTGCCCATCACTTGAGCGAACGCATCATCTGTGGACCATAAGATTCCTGCGTAACGCTCTCCTTGTAGTGAGCCCCCCTTGTTTAAAATTTCATTCATTTTATCCAATTTTCACACAAGAACCAAATAACATATTATTTGCTATAAACATTTCACGCACAAAATACAAAACATATATTAAGCAACGATATAGGGCTTACAATCTTATCTTTCACTTCATCACTAATAGGATGCCCATCTTTTGTGCAGTATACTTTCGCGAAAACAACTGCACGCTCCACTGCTTGTCCACTTTCTGTTGCCTAGATCATATTCAACAGTTTCATTGCAATAGTAAAAATTTATGCTAGTGATATGAAGTGACAATCGACAACCAAACATAGCAACTGGAATTTGGGACATAACAATGGAGCTTATTACATTGAAAAAAACTACTAAGTTGTTTACTTCATGTGAATGCTTTGTATCAAGCGGTTTTTGGTCCCAACATTCGCCTATGTCCATCGCAATTAATTGTGACAGTGGCTGAAATAGTCCCTACCTATCCCCATCCCAAAGTTCTTTAACTTGTCATATCAAGCTTGCCAATATAAATTTATTCGCCATATATAATAGCAAGTTCTATAACACCAAACCAAAGCTTAGCTCTCTAGCTAACTAGCAACCATCTTGACTTTTTGACTGGTTTAGTAACTGTTAGTTTCATTAGGTAAAAGAGAAACATGAAAACTGTACCAAACATAGAGCAAAAAAAATACCTTCTTATGCAAAAGCTTCTTCCAGTTGAAGTCAATTTTCTCACTCACTTCCCACCCATAATTCCTGGCGTCCTACAAAGCCAAAAGAGTGGATTCAGCAAACCAAGAAGCTAATGCTAGCTGAAAAAAGCCACAATGCATAGAATGCAAAATAGCCTCAAAGTTAATCATTGGATTAAGCAATGCCGATAACAAGAAGGGGTAAATGGCATAAACTATGCAAACACTATTCTCATATAACTTTGATGGAATAATATAAGAAAAAATCATAATCTGGAAGCAGCATCAATGAGGTAATAGAGTAAATTCAAGTATTGGAACAGATAAGGAAAGATAGAATTACATGAGTGATAAGAATTAAATATGACAAGAAAGTGTCTCCCGTTAATTTTTTTTTTTTTTTTTGGTTTAAGGTAAGAAAGAGAAGGAGACAACAGAAAAACCTTTTTCAGTTCAGCTTCAAGACCATCCCTTTGTCTTTCGAGTTCTGATATCTCAGCTGTTAATTCTTGAAAACATATTTGTGAACAAGAACTTATAATTTTTCTCCTAAAACAAATGGGAACAGCAAATCATGGGCTTTATACCACATGTATATCATACAACCTAGGAAGATCATCAACTAGAAAGGAAGCTACTCTCCTGTTACAAGACCATGTAGTACCATTAAGTGTAAAACATTACAAAACCAAGCAACAAGATGTTTTGATAGTGGCAGATGCATGCACATAGATGAGGATGTTCTCAATGATTTCAAAACTACATAAACCATTACTGTCAGCTTTAAAAAAAAACAATAATAATAATGGACATCAAAGGGCAAATCTTCATAATAATTTCTATACAGTTAACAACATCCACACCACTTAGCAAACCTTCCTATAACCCTCCATAATTTCCATATAATTTGAAGCAATTATGGACACATAATTGAAAGAAGTTGAGAAAATAACAAGCCTTCTTTTAAATTTTAAAATTTAAAAAAAAAAAAAAATCATCATACATGTTCCTACCTATAACTGCAAAAGAATGGTGCCTTTTTTTTTTTTTTTCCTTTCGTTTTTTTTATAAGTAAATATTTTATTGATTAAACGCAGAGAATGATTGAACTATAGTAGATAAGAAAATATGCCATTGTTTAGATAAGAAAAGACACCAAAGAATGGTGTCTTTTCTTATCTGCTAAAGTTTACTCGCTAGTCACTACTGGTACCTGAAAAGACAATGCTTGTGGGTGTGCATTACCTTTTCTCTTTCACTAACTTCACTTGCTTTGGTCACACAAACTTTTAATGCTTCTTCTTTTTGCAATCTACCAACAAGGAAAGAAGATCTATAAACCTAACATCAAAAAGTCAACAGTAAATTAAGCATAAAGGACATTCATTTATTATTATTATTTTTAAATTTTGGGTATTGAAGTACAACAATATTAAAGGCATCAAGAGAAAAATAACCTATTCGAAAAAAAAAAAAAAAAAAAAAAAAAAAGGTCACTTTTAAAATCTTCTAGTCAATATCTTGTTGAGAGTTCTTCTACTACTTTGTTATGAGATTTTTGGGAATGTTTTTCTTTTTTCTTGGTTCTTATTTTTTCATCTTTGTTTTTAGGTTTAGTTGTGATGGAGAGGTTTATGGAATGGTTTTACTTTAGTTTATTGGTTTTAAACTGGATTTGGACCCTAACAAAACATATATAGCTTTCAAAAAAAGAAAATTTTAATGGATGTTCTAAGGAAATTGGTTTAGTAAATATTTTTTAAAAAAAAATTATGGGATAAGAAAAAAGTAGCTAGTTTTTTTTTTTAAGTTTTTTTATATTTCCTATAAAAATAGTATCAAAACATTTCTAAAATTTTCCATTAACCAAACCCTTCAAAGATAGTGTGGGGGTATGGGCCCAAATTAATATGTTGGGCCATGGGCCTGTCCGAGGACAATAAACCGTTCGAGGAGATTGTCAGTACATAGTAAAGGCTCAGCATAAGGCCCCGTAGGTAAGAAGCACGTGGAGGGGTGTCCGAGGATGAAAATCCTCTCGGACATGGCTAGCATACCTCAAATTTGCATCCCAACAGCTAGAGGAACCTTCCAAGAAGCTCAAGAGAGGAGGACGTGTCCTATGGATTTGAAAGGAAGGTGGGAAAGCCCAAAAAATCTAAGGAAAAGCTACTGCTACCTCATTAAATGCATTGTAACCACTTTTCTAGCCGCATTTATGTGGAGAAGATATCTGAACAGTGATACTTTGGTTATTACAACTCATAAAGAACTAGAAGAGGTGGCTGATAGGATAGACACTGAAGTGAAATCTCAAATGAACGACAAGTGTAAGGTTAAGATGATCTGAAAAGAGCTATATAATGTAAAGAATCCTTCATAAAAAAGGGGAGGAGAAAAAAGCTTAGGAAGGGAGGCAGAGAAAAAAGGAACGAGTAATATCAAAATAAAGCTCCTCGAATTGATGATATTTTCCTATTTGTCTCAGTAACTTCATTAAAACTGTCTCTAAATTTGTGATGGTAGTAGCCCGAATCCACTAAAACCCAGTTTTCCAACCCACTCTCTACAAATTTATTGTCTTGGGCTCATTAGACCAATGCACTATCAGTTTGGACCACAAACTAAGTCCACACAGATAGCATCAACAAAAATTTGAAGTTCTTTCTTAATTACATGAGTTGTAGTTGGAAGGTGTTAATTAATCTATTTAATTGTCTTGATTTAAGAATTGAATTTATGATGTTTGTGACAATAAAGTAAAAGGGATGCGCAGATAACATTAAATAAATGGGTAACATTACACAAGATAAACAAATGAACAAAATGCAAAGAGTTCCTAGATGCCTAGAAGATATGAGATTTCTTCTCCCTAAGAGTACTTCTCATAATAGGTCTAATTTATGGTTCAATACCCATCTAGAATTTAAAAATAATATCAAAATCAACAAACAATAATATGAGCATAAAGGAAAAGAGAGATAGATATACACAATCACAACAACAAAATGTTAGGAATTTAAAGCAATAAAGTAAAGAGACAACAAGCAAATGAATTGAATTTCATATATATAAGATGAATGATGTTTACATAGGAGAAAATAGAGAGGGATGAGATGGGTGTAATTATTAAGAAACTACCCCATCCCTACACCTTACCCACAAAAATTACAATAAAGATGAGAGGGGCTTAATTTTTTGTGATGGGTTTCCTAAAGAGAGGAGAGAGAAATTTTTTCAAAATTTTCTATGGTTTTTTCAGATTTTTCTAATATTTTTCTCTCTATTTTTCTATTTTTTTTCTCACAGAAACTTCATATATTTTACAAAAAATGGGGACCATAACATATCCTCCCACTTTTACACCAAGTTTGGCTATATCGTCTTTTTTCCAATTTTTTATTCAATTTTCGTGCAACTGTTTGATGGCCTTTCTGAGCTCTATTTTCTTCAACTTTATATCTTTGGAAAGCTTTGGATGTTTAGTTTCCACAGGTTCTTACCTTGCGAGATTTGAAGCTACGGTCATCAAGATATTGCATCTGGAGGGGAGGTGATGAAATGCAAGAAATTATGTGACGTTTTCCTTAAAAAATTTATTCCCTTCCAATCCGTGGCAAATATCATCGAGCCCTCTTTGTGAGAGGTACTCAAGACCTAATACTTCAAGCTGGTTCAGTCAGATAACTTCAATTCTTGCCCAATCGGTACAGATTTTTGTGTGAAGTTGGTCCAAAAACAGCCTATTTGATCGGAAAAAAGAAAAAAAAAGTGAATTTTAATTAGGGTTTTGGTGTTTTATTGATATCTCAACCATTTTAGCTTCAATTTTGGCCCTTGAACTCTTGTTTCAAAGGAAAAAATATGACCTACGAGACGGTCCAAAATTCAACCCGATTAGACGGTTGGATCAAAAAGTCAACTTATTTACCATACCTAGTTAGGGTTTTTAGTCTTAATTGCAAACAAAGGGATTTTAAATGTTGTAACCCTCTAATCCACTATCTGATCATGTTGCATTTATTTGTTACCCTTTTTGGCTTTGAAACTTGCAATTTGCACCCTTTTTGAATTTTTTTGGATTTTGGCATTTGTTTTGACATGTGAATTAGGGTCGAACAAAATATGGTATCGACATGAGGCATTTTCAAACCCCTACCCTAATCCACAAAGTCAAATTTTTTATTTTGAACCATAATTTCATCTCAAAACATCACTTCAAATTACCTGCATTCAACATTTAGAAAGGCCAAACTTAAGAAAATTGATTGAAAAACAAGATGCTCAAACATCTTGTTTTTCAATTTTCTACGGTTTTGGCAAGGAATATTTTATATCAATGGGTAATTCCAGATAAATAGATGAAAAAATTGGGGAGTCATTCTAAATATCTTTCTAGGTATCGACGTGTATTCCCTAAACATATCTCATATTTTTCTCTATCTTTTAGTCGTACATCTTTTCTTTTCTTTCTTTTTTGCTTAGTTTCAATCAATTCTGACTCTAATTATTTAATTAATTTTTGTCTTTTGGAAGTTTTAATATTTAGATTTTGGGCTATTTGACTTCTAACTCTTTTGAATTGTGGTTTATCTTCTTGATCTTGTGGTTTTTGGTTACAAATGTGAGATTCTAAGAAAATTTGCAGCTATAATTTCTATTTTATTGCTCAATAAATGAAATTGATTGAATTTGAGTTTTATATTTAATTTTTCTTTTTGTGGTCGTTTTCTTCATTGTATACAATCTCAGTAAGAGTGAAATGAAGAAGATGGGTTATTATGTCAAAATTTGTGCTAGTATATGCTTGTGAATTTATAGGAGAAAGATGACTTTCTATTTTGAATGGCCATGAATTGGAGGAATTATACTACTCACTAATGGCATGTAACCTTTATTGGATCAATTCTAGAGGTTCTGATTTTGTTGAAAAAATAATATTAATGAGTAGAAGGTAGAGTTGAGCTCTCATATTGATCAACAATTATGTGGGCGAAAATTGAATGAAATGGAGCAGCAAACAGCTTGGGAAATCCTTTCACTAAAGGAGTTAGCAAAGGCGAGAATGGATCTATCAACAAAAGGGGTATATCCCCATTTTGGAACTTCGGCCAAAATGGAGATATACCTCTTTTGCTGATACTTTCTAGCAAAATGACTCCTGTCTGAAATTATTTAGAAATATGCCCTTGTTTTAAACTTGATTTTCTAAAAATTGAGTTTCAATAAAAAAAAAATAAAAAAAAAAAAAAAAAAAAAATCATGCATGGAACTCGAGTTCCATGTAGGATTTTTCAAGAAACTTGATTTTTGGCAAATCCAGTTTCAAAACAGGGGCATTTCCCTAAATAATTTAAGACAAAGGGCATTTTGCTGAAAAGTTTTGACGAAATGGGTATTTTACCATTTTTGGCCTTGGTGTCATTTCGGCTTCTTCCAACACCAACCATTTCTAATTTCCCTTCTTTCCATGTTAAAAAAGTTGTGTACAGTGCACACCCACGATATATTCATATAATCATTTTGCATATACACTATAAACTTATGGATTTTTATTTTTGCAAAGATTTGTTAACTAATGTGTGATATATATTTATATACCGAGATTTATCAATTTTAAAAGAACAAATTTCTATAATGAAATCATAATGACCTTCATGAGATGCAAAGGAAACCAGAAGTTGAAGACCATTAGATTTAGAATGGAACAGGGAAATAAAAAACTAATCATTCATATTTATGAAAACTTCGAATTATAAATTATTTGATATTAGGATTTTTTTTTTCTTTGATTTTATTTAAATAGGATTATTGCTTTTGCCGAGATGTGTGTTAACATAGTAGAATTTTTCGACATGTCAATTCACTGTTGGGAGCAAAATTTTGCCCAATATATCAAAGAAAGTGATCCCCTTCACATAGGGTAATTTTACATTTAGTTAAATTTATCTCATCTTTCTCATAGTCATAAAATGTAATCAACCTGGTCCATAGGACGATCATTGATAATCCTACTTGTGATCAATGTCAAACAGCCCCAAAGACACAGCTTCACGCTCTATGGTCATGTACTGAGCTTGATGTAGTGTGATCAGGAACGGAGACAAATATAAATTTAAAAAAAAAAAAAAATCATTATGAATCTTCAAATAAGTATCCATTTAAATATTAACAAATTGTCAACAAATAAAAAGATACAAAATCATTGTTTCTAAACACAATACAATATATGCAATAATTTATAAAAAAGAAGCTTGGTATATTTTTTAAAATCTTTGAAATTATTTACGATTGAATCCATACTAATTGTTGCAATGATGTCTCTTTCAATCAATAACATCATAGTGTTCTTCAAAAACTTATCTTCCATTTTGTTGCACAAAGCTCAAATTTGATGACTTCATAGTTGAAAATGATAGCTTTGTAGTTGTAGTAGAAACTAGAAGAGTAATCACAAGTATGACCACCACACAAACAAGCGTATTCTAATTTTCTAGTTCTCAACTTCTCACCACCACTCAACAAGAATGACTACTCTAGTTCTATTTTAAAAAACTTTAAGGGTTGGGTTGTTTGTTTTGAGTAAATTGATTGATTGGGCTTAATGTAATTTTATTGAACCAAATTGCTAAAATTAATACCTATATATACTAATATTTAAAAAAAAAAAGTTTGTTTTGGGGGGGGGGGGGGGGAATTGCCCCCCAAAGACTAGGAATAACTCTGTCCCTGCCTGTGGTCTGATGCTAAATTGTGGGCTTTTCGTATGTCCTCTCAATTCGTGGATTTTAAGGAACAATTGACATGGATTTTACTGAGGTAGCTTCACTTTGAGTTATTTGCAATGACAACTTGGTCAATCTAGACACAGCAAAACCAAGTTTGGTTACGGTCATAGTTATAAAAACCGTACCAAACTACCTGTTAAACCATGAAAACCATGAACCAAAGTATTATCCAGAATTGTTTGGTGTAAAATACCGAATATGCAATAATCCATTATCAAACTGGGTAAACCGACGGATTGCACCAGTTAATCATTTTAACCCACAGAAAAAAAATTTAAAAAAAATAACCGATTGGTCTGCATTGAACATAAGTGACCAATATCACAATGGTAATGCCTAATTGATTTTAATCATCAATTTTATTTGGAGATTTGAATAATTTTGTTATGCTCTAGGGTTTAATGATTAAGCTAAAAATTTATTTTGAATTTCTATGAGATATGTTGTTTCAAGGCTTTTGGACTATATAACTTGCTTATTGGATGATTTATGCAAATGATGTGTTTATTTATTTTTATATTCTCTAACTTTATGTCATGTGATGTAATTTTTTATCGTTATAATTTATTAATTTAACTAAATGGAGTATTTTTATTTTATTTTAGTTGGCTTTTATAATTATAAAATATATTATTGAATTAATTAATAAACCTACAATTCAACTAATGAACCACGAGTTGAACCAGTGAACCAATTCTTTAGCTGGGTCAACCTCCGATATGGTTTTTATAACTATGGTTACCAAGGTTTTGAATTCCGTTCCAAAGACCGTTTCGGATTGACAATTTGAATAGAATATTCCAGTACCAATATGTTTTGGTGCATCATTTCGGGATTACACACCGAATATATATACACACACATGTACATAGTTTATATATTTATAACTTCATATTTCATTATATTAATTAACCAAAACAAAGTTTAAAATATGATATGGGAATAACATGAGTCAAATGATGACTTTGGGCTTCAAAGTTTTAAAAAAAATCAACACATTTTGGAATAAGTTGGAATTTAGAGACCAAAATAATCAAAATTTGTCCGGTATACCAAAGTAGTCTGGAACAACCCGAAATTTAAACTGAAATAGAACAAGGGGTTATGTGCACTAGATTAAGGACCAGAATGGAATATTCCAACCAAAACAGAATAGAATTTAAAACATTGATGGTTACACCAACCCAGTTTCAATCCCCATATAATTACCTAGGTGTCTAAAGACCGGTACGAGGAGTTTCAAGCAATAAAAACCTCCTCTAAAGCCTTGTCTTCCTCACCCTCATGTTCACTGGAGGCATCCACCAAATGATTTGTTTAAAATCAATTTTGATAGAGCCATCTTCTCATATGCAACTAAATCCAGGATTGGAGTGGTTGTTCGAAATAACCAATGCTTGGTGATTGCATCTCTCTTGCAACAACTTCCACAAGCTTATTGCCCAAAGGAAATTGAAGCCTTAGCCACTCTAAGGCACTTTAGTTTGCTTCAGAGATAGGGATCAATCAAGTTGTCATGTAGGGGGGCTCTCAAGTGCTGATGAAAGCTCTGATCAATGATAGTGAAAATTTGATGTAAGGCTCTATTGTAGGCCTTTTACTTAATTATGTTACTCTTATACTTTTTTTTTAAGAATGAATGTTACTCTCATACTAAGAGCATTTGCATCGGGTCTTCTATATGCCATATTTTGCTATATTTTAGTATCAAGGCACAAAAATAGTTCATTACCCAGTCTTGCCAAGTCTTACCATTGCAAAAAATTTGCAATTATGCTACAGTGTCATCCTAAATGTATGATGGCATTGTAGCACAATTGTAAACCAAATAATTTATATTTTATTCCCTTTTTCACATTTTGTTTTCTCTTACTTTTGTCTTTCAACTCTCTCTCTCTCTCTCTCTCTCTCTCTCTCTCAGGGTCACCATTTGCGCTATCTTTTTCTCCCCAAGCCTCCTTTTTTTTTTTTACTTCTAATTCTCTCTCTCATTCAATCCTTCCCTCCCTCCCTCTCTCTTGTCCCTCTTTGTGTGGATCAGTGCCCATGCATTAGTGTATCTTAAATCATACAGCGTAGGCCAGGTGGTTGTGGCAGCGTGGGTAGATGGTTGTGGTGGCGTGGGTAGATCTCTTCCCTCTTTTTCTCTCTTTGATATCTCTTCTTCTTCTTCTTCTTCTTCTTCTTCTTCTCTCTCTCTCTCTCTCTCTCTCTCTCTCTCTCTCTCTCTCTCTCTCTCTCTCCTTGAATCAAGCCTTTGTGGGTCTAATGGTTTGATGTGGCAGATCGGGGTGCTACCGTGGTGGTGGATCAATGGGTGGTGATTGTGTTGTTGATGGTGGATCAGGGTGGTGTCGTGGTTGGCCTTCTGTAATGAGTCAGATGCCAAGCTAATCTCAAATATGATGTATATTGTTGAACTGTATTCTTTCTAATTTTTAGAAAAGTTTGGATGTCATCTTCATTTAGGCTATTCTTGTTTGGCAACCTAGTGAGACTTTAATGAATCTTTATTCTTTAGTTTATAAAAGTTCTCTAATTGCAGGTTCAATTTTCTTATGGGCATGTGCCATAGTCTGTATCAGAACTACATGGGTACATAAAGAACAAAATATCAAGAATCAAAGATTTTATATTTTAAATTGTAAGTTTAAACTGCACTTAAATTGGGAGGTATTATGTTGATGATGGTTGGGTTGAGTTTCTATGCTGGGGGTTTGTTTGGGGTTTGGGATGAGTTTCTGTGCTGAGGATTTTGGGTTTGGGTTTTGGGCGGTGATGAGTGGTTGAGAGAGAGAGAGAGAGAGAGAGAGAGAGAGAGAGAGAGAGAGAGAGAAAAAGTATTTTTTTGTGTAGATATATTATTTTAATATGTTGTCTAGAAAAATAAAAGATGAGATGTTGGTTATGTCTTAAAATGATATGGTATAATAGAGAAAGTAGTTTTTAAGATAGTAAAATGAGATATATTTAGAAATGGGGTGTGAATACTCTAAGAGAGAAGCTAATAAGGTTACTCATAATCTAAATAAGTATGTAATACATGTGCCAGACTTTTTTATGTGCATAGAGGAAAGTCCACAACAATTTCTTTATCTATACTATTATTTAAGGGGTTTCTCCTATTTGGGTTCCTCATTTTTTTAGTTCAAAAATGCCCCTACACCCCTATATTTAAGTAAGGACAAAGTTTAGCTACAAAACCATTTGTAACCTAAGGCTACAAACTGCTCTAATAAATCGACATGTGTAAAAAATGGCATATGCATTGCACATGATTACTTAAGTAAATTTAATCCAACTAATCCTAGTTAACTACACCACCTATTAAAAAAATAAAAAATAAAAACTAAAATAGATACATATTCTCTCTCTCTCTCTCTCTCTCTCTCCAAACCCAAAAACCAAATCCCTCTCACCATTGGTCACCCCCTAATCTACCATGTGAGTCTCTCTCTCTCTCTCTTTTATTCCGTTCTACATTTATTTTTCAATGCCACCAACTGTTTTTCAATGCCCAACAACTGTTTGAAACAAAGACTAAGTCAAAATGTTTTTATTTTTCACCGTTGTTATTGATTAAAAACCTTTTCAAAGGTAATTATGACACAGTACAATACAATGGATATTAAAGGTTTTGATTGGTTTAATGGATATTTTATTATTGTTGTAGAATGGGTTGTATAGTGGCTTCAAGGGTGTAGAAACTAAATTAATATCCAACTTTGGGAAGAAACTAAAATCATATACGCTGAATATACACTGAAAAATGTGAAAGAAAAAGGGGCCATTGTTGAGGATGGGGAAGACTCAGCCTCTAAGTTAAAGGTGAAAGGTTTTCCTTTCCAGAAGTCCTGCACTATTTACAGAGGCAATGATATTGTGGCTTAGGTACAAATAATTGATAAATGTTGCTAGCATTGAAACTAAAGCCTCAATGATTTAGATTTGCTTTGTGTTCTGTGGAATTTACTGAAAAATGCAACAAAGATATATTGTTTTAAGCCTGAGTAGTAACTTTGCAGAACCATATTTTGTTATTTACCAAAGGTTAAAGTACATGTTCAGCGTGTGTGATTTGTGTATAGACTAGAAATTATTGAAGATTTTTAACAACAGCATACATTTGATGACTGGACAAAGAAATATGTACTTGGTACAAACTTAATAGCATTGCTCAACACTCTTTTTTTTTTTTTTGGCTGAGAGCTCAACAAGCTGCTTAGTTAGCTACACTAATATAAGATACATGACTTTTGCTTTATGTTATGAACTTTTAAACCATGCTTTTCTTTTGTGGCCTTAATTTATCTTGTTGATCTCTTGACTTGAACAGTTGAACTACATTACTCTTGCTGGGGAATTAATTATATGTATAGGTTACAGAATGACATGATTTTTAGGTCTTGTTCATCTCTCAATAGATTCATCTAATTTCTCATGCATGATTTTTTTTTTTTTTTTTTTCATTCCTTAAAATTTTGTCTCATAGATTTGTTAAGAGCCACTAGTTGCTGCAATGTAAGTGTTGTAGATTGGTTATATATATATTTTCTCTTAATTTTATAAGTACAATTTTATTCATTGTGGTTTTCAACATAAGGTCTCACTCTTATGTTTTGATGTAGGTACAAGTTGCGGCATTTTATGCTAAAAGGAATAAATTTCGACTAACCATATTTCCTGGATCTGATGATCATGCTTTGGTTGCAGCATTGGTTGTAATATTTTTAGATTGAAGATAATAGAATGGTTGTAATATTTCTAGATTGAAGATAACACTTACGATAAAGCACCCTCCATAGTGTTGCAGGAGTACCAGGAACTCTGCAAGACGTCCACTAGCACCTGAGAGTGCACCA
The DNA here is from genome assembly GCA_023055345.1 of Quercus wislizeni. Taxonomy (NCBI): domain Eukaryota; kingdom Viridiplantae; phylum Streptophyta; class Magnoliopsida; order Fagales; family Fagaceae; genus Quercus; species Quercus wislizeni. Next base: position 9,412,245 of record JALGQJ010000002.1, on the reverse strand, counting down.
AAGCCCAAAGGGCTATAGTCTTTTTAAGTTTCACTAGTTACATTACATGTTTTATTTATTTACGTGGGGTACTGTATTATGCTCAACACTAGAATGTACTCGGGCTAGCTACCATAAGCTGAGGTGGCCTAGCACGTTTTTGGTTGAGCACACCATGTAATTGACTCTTGCAATATATATATTTCTACCTTTCTCTCTCAAAAAAAAAAAAAAAAAAACTATTCTTTTCTCATCTATTAATTTCTTGGAGGGTTGTCGCCTTGAATACAACTAATTCCTTTCAAACTCACCAATTCACAGCACATAGACTCTGGGGTATAGAACTAGACCAATTCTGATTAATCTACAAACAATAAATTGACAAATTCTAGAGGATCCGCACAGCTATATGATAAAATAAATATAATTAATTAAATAAAAATCAAGCTTCCAATAATTTGCACCAAGTCATGTGCACATAAAGACAGCATTGTAATTTGTAGGGAAATCAATAAACAAAAACAGAGTTTTCTTGGTTTCCTATCAAATGTAAACTAGGAATGCAAAAAAAGTGGTACCATTTTGCACCACATACTTTGTCTCTCACAATAGCCAAAATAAATTCAACCTAAACTGTAAATATACATAACTTTTTTCTCTATAAACTTTATATCAAACAATAACTTAATGCATTTCAAATGGTACAACAATAAGAAATAGTCATCAATCTGCCAATGGTTTGAGAAATAAAAAACCAGCTTCAATCTGCCAATGGTCTAACAATTAACAATTTGCCAATGGTTCTGAAAAACCAGCTTTAATCTGCCAATGGTCTAACAATAAAAAATAGTCTTCAATCTGCCAATGGTCTAACAAAAATAAATAGTCTTCAATCTCTAACAAATAAATTTGCATAGTCTTCAATCTCCACCCAAAATTCTTGCACCCTAACTCCAGTCTATTTAGTGCTTTTACTAGTATGATGCTTTTCTTGGATAACATCAGAAGTTGCTATGGAAACCTGTAAATAATAGTAAAGAATAATTGTCACAAACTATAAACAAATTTATGTGCCTACAAGATTGACAAATTATAGTGGAATGTAACATATCTTACTTTATTTAGGCTTCCAAGGGATTCAACTTGTCTCGCCTCACAATCTTTTTTTTGTAAGCCACTGGCATGTTTTTTAGCATGTGTTGTTTTGCTTCAAGATTTACCATTTTTCTTCTCTAATGCAGATTTCAACCTTCTCTTTGGACGCCCAACAATAGGTTTTGTTTTAATCCTACATATGCTATCACCTTGTAAAACATCTGTAGTAACATTACCATGGACCTCTATGCAACTTTCCATATTATTTGAATGACATTTTTTTCTAATTTCTTGCAATTCCTTCATTAATTTTTCAAAAGATTCTTTGGTATGTTCATACATTATCTCATTCTCTGCTGCAAGTGTAGAAATTTCACGAGCATTGTGGCTCAAATAAGAGTAGTGTTTTCCTATTGACTCTTAAGCATTACCTTTAATATCAATGCCATGATATTCCTTGATAGAACCAGCCTTTGCATCTTGCGTCCATCTTTTCAATACATAATGAACGGGAAGTCTCTTATCATTTTTATGTTCAAGAAATTTCAAAGCATGGGCACACAGAATTCCTACAAAGTTGAACTTCTTGCAACTGCATTCCACCGAAGTAGTTGAGGCTTCATATTTCTTTGACTATATTTGACCTTGTATTCTGTGATAGTATCAAATTTATTAGTCTTGTAAATAGTACAATCAGCAATCTTCATATATTCATCTTGAAACATTTGAAAATTTTTTGGGGAGTACAGCTCTACAACATGTCTCAACATCTCTACATTAGACTGTAAAATCGGTTTTGTTTGCCTTATTTTGAACTCTGCCTGTGGTTCTTGATGTCTCTTATCAACCAAAACTCTAGAGTAATGTTTTGAAAAGCGCACAAAATCATGTTTTAGTTTCAAATATTTCTTCAACACATTGTTTATTGACTCACTACGTTGGGTGCTTTTCATATTGGCAGTGAACATGTGTCAACCGTATACAATAGTCCATTTTTCTTTCACATCAAATATGCTATGCAACCATTTATTATCAGTAAGACCATATTCCTTAAGCATATAATCCCATGAAATAAGCCATTCATCTTCATACTCATATAAACAATTACTAAAATCTTTTGCAAATTGCTTAGATGAATGAAATACATGATGTAGATTCTTAGCAGCATTCTGATAAATATGCCATACACACAAATGATGATTAGATTTAGGAAATACCTCTGTTATTGCTTTAGCCATTGCAGCAAATTGATCTATAAGTATAGTTCTTGGTTGCTTTCCTAACATTGCAGTTAAAAAAATTTCAAACAACCACTTAAATGACTCTATAGTCTCATCATAAAGTAAAGCTGCACTGAAGATAATTGATTGTTTATGATGATTAACCCAAACGAATGGAGCAAAGGGACGATCATATATATTTGTTCGATAAGTTGTGTCAAAACAAATAACATCTCCAAAGTTCCCATAATCAAACTATTGATCTAGTATTAGCCCAAAAAATGTTCATGATTTGACCATCATCATCAACTTGTATTGAATAAAAAATAAGATGGATCTGCCAATTGCATCTTATGAAAGAACTCCATTATTGCAAGTCCATCTCCTTTCCTCAAAGCCATCCTCCTCTCATTATGTACATGATTCTTATAGTCAACATCCATAAACCCAAGATTTTCACGACCCCCAGCTTGCATGCTCAATAGTTCAATGGTTTGTTTTATTGATATTCCAGACCTCTCTCCATCATTTGCAATGGCTTTTTGAGCAAGAGAAATTTTTCTCTTCGATCTTAACATATGTTTCATTGGCGAAGGAGCAAACTCATGATTATGCTGGCTGTGAAAAGAAACAACATGTAACATGCCATCCTTTTGAAGATGACAGGTCATCTGTGCTAAACAACCTGTTCGTGAAATTGGATGACGATAAGATGCATTTTCGCGACATTTGTCAAAAACTCGTTCATCCTCTTTTGAGCAACTAAATGTTCTTATAATTTGCCCCACATTTCCTCGCTTTACAGAATGTTTCCGTACACTAAAGCCGTTTCGGTGAGCATAGTCTTTGTAAAATTCATATGCACTATCATCACAATCAAATTTCATACCAATTGCTGGAGTATTTGATTTGTTTGGACTTCCAGGAGTAATTTCTACTTTAGCCTTCTCTTGATGATCAGGTACCCAACCAATAAATTCATCTTCCAACACAATTTCTAGAACTTCTACAATTTCTTTGCTATATTTACTTGGGAGTATTTGATTTGTTTGGGCTTCCATGAGTAGGTTCTACTTGAGCCTTCTCTTGTTGATCAGCTATGCAACCATTCAATTCATCTTTCAATAAAATGATTTGACTAGTATCCATCATCTATAGTTAAGAAACATATTCAAAATCAAATCAGAAAAAGGAAAAATTTTATAAACAATATTAAAAAAGTAGTATTCCAATATTCTGGACCCACTAAAGAATACTCTTAATGAATTACTTAAAAACATTACAGTTTTAGAATGTCTAAGTCTAGAAGCCTATAAAGTTTACTTACCCCCAGTTGCTTATATTTTTTTAAAATCAAGTCAATATGAACAAAAAAAACAAACTTTTTTAGATGAATCAAAGATAAATTCAAATTTAAATGAAAAAAGGAATACAATTTCTACAACTTAGCTAAATTTAGTATCACAAAAACTACAACAAAACCACAGTACAAGACAACAAATAGCAGCACTATTATATATTAGCGAAGAAGAAATACACAATTTCATTTTTTTTTATAAGTAAATTAAACAAGATTTGGTAACTTATAAACAACAGCTAGCAAATCCTCTTCAGTTTTTTAAGGAATCAAGGTTATCCATATACCAGATTTGCAAAAATGTTCTAACATCAAGTTCTTGCTAATAGTTGAATCATTTAATCCTCACAAGTAATAAGATGTTAAATTGCAATTAATACTTCCTTGTTATGTATACAAAATAACAAATCATCATTGAGGCTTCAATTTTCAATGCTAGCAACATTTATCAATTAAAAGTTCAGTGTATATGATTTTAGTTTCTTCCCAAAGTTAGATATTAATTTAGTTTATGCACCCTTGAAGCCTCTATAAGACCCATTCTACAACAATAATACAATATCCATTAAACCAATCAAAACCTTTAATATCCATTGAACTGTACTGTGTCATGATCACCTTTGAAAAGGTTTTCAATCAATAACAACGGTGAAAAATAAAAACATGTTGACTTAGTCTTTGTTTCAAACAGTTGTTGGGCATTGAAAAACAGTTGGTGGCATTGAAAAATAAATGTAGAACGGAATAAAAAAGAGAGAGAGAGAGAGACTCATGTGGTAGATTAGGGGGTGACCAATGGTGAGAGAAATTTGGTTTTTGGGTTTGGAGAGAAGCCGCACAAAGAGAGAGAGAGAGAGAGAGAGAGAGAGAGAGAGAGAGAGAGAGAGAGAATACGTATCTATTTTAGTTTTTTAGTTTTTATTTTTTATTTTTTTAATAGGTGGTGTAGTTAACTAGGGTTAGTTGGGTTAAGTTTACTTAAGTAATCATGTGCAATGCACATACCATTTTTTACACATGTCAATTTATTAGAGCAGTTTGTAGCCTTAGGCTACAAATGGTTTTGTAGCTAAACTTTGTCCTTTAAGTAAAGACAAAACTAAAGGACAATCCAGTAAAAATGCAACTCTAACTCCCACTAAAATATTGTCTAAAAAATAGGACTACTTTCCTTGAATTTTCAAATTGCTTTATCCACTTATAAATTAGATTTGCAAAATAAAAATTATATACATAAAATAAAAACATAGATTGTTTTTTTCCTAAAAAAAGCCTTATTGCACATGCGAAACACGTGTGATGAGGCTAGTTTTTATAACCTATATGGATTTATAAAACATGTGGATCCTTGAGTTAAACTATAGTATTTAGCTGTCTTCATGTAGCTTAATTTAGTATCCTTAACTTTTAACACAATAGATTTAGTTCTTCTCAACAACCAAAATAGAAAGAAAAAAAAAGAAAAGAAAGAGAAGACATTTTGTTAGACCTAGCTAGTATCAACCCTTCAAAAACATATCAATAAACAATACATCAATACCTAAAATACCTATTAAGCAAACACATTTATTCATCACAAAATCGGATCTTCTCAAGTCCAACTTCTATATATGAAAGCTCACAAAAAATATCATTCGTTTGCAACTGAGCTAGGCTCCAAACAAAAACACATTTCAGAAAAAAGACAATATTCGCTGCTATGACCCGATAGTAAGTCTAAAGCTCCCCATTGTTAGATACAGCTGAAAAGAAAAAGGATAAAAAATGTGGAAAAAGAAGGGGGAAACTAGAAAAGTTGGATTGGAGCATTCAAATTAAAGATACCAAATTTTATGGTATGTGATATCTCAAGAAATTTTATTGGTATGTGTTTGGTAGTTGTCGTGTGTAATCGACATAATGTCAAAGAAATGACGAAGTTGTCGGATATATAAAATAATTATTGATTTGATAAATATATGGACAAAAAAAGTGAGAAAATGAAAAATTGATGTAAACTTCCTTTACTTTGAGAAGAAAAAGTAAGAGAATATATATATATATATATATGTATTAATTTTTTTTTTTTTGTTGGGTTTTTTATTTTAGAGAAATGATAGGTCCACAATATTTTCACAACATTTTTACAACAAATCCTAAGTGGCAGATTGTTACTGGTTGTTATTATTGAGATAAAAAAGTAATCTTAGTATTAGGTTCAAATTTGAACCAATAACAACCAACCACCTATGATTTGTTGTGAAAATATTGTAAAATTGTTGTGGACGTAATATCTCTCTTTATTTTATTATTATACCCTTGTATAATTAATTGTTGTCTTTTTCCCTAAAAAAATACAATGTAATTTTTTTTTTTAATTTTTTATACAATAATTATTTATTATTATATATATAAAAACGTTTTCTTAAATTCTTAATATTTGTATTGATAAACTTGCTTTCTCATTTGAGCTGTAATCTTACAGATACAAACTATTTTTACAAATTGATGTTGTGGCCAACTTCTTACTGATTTTCATCTAGACTCACTATTAATATCACTTTTTAATTTACCAATAATCACACGTCATATCAGATGTTTGTATTTATTTTATTTTGTAAAATAATTTGTATCTCTCATATTACTTCTAAAAGATTTGTTTATAACAAATCACTCATTATTATTCTTTCAAAAAAAAAAAAATCACTCATTATTATATTTAGAAAGATAAGAATAAAAGAACGCTAACCACATCTACGCGATATCTCAAAAGGACTAGTCACAATTGAAACTCCTTGTAGTTGTTAATAAAGCCCAGATCTACCCAGTAAATACCCGATGTGTGACTCATCACATACCCATACACATCACTCAATCAATCAAATTACACATCACTCAATCAATCAAATTGGGGCATCACAATCTCCCCCACTTAAATCTCTAACATCCTCGTTAGGGTCCACTTTGTGGGGTAGTGTCTCTGAGCTCACACGGGGTTACCGGGTTAGCTCTGATACCATAAGTAACGACTCAAGAAAAAGAGCTAGTCACATCTGCGCTATACTTCAAAAGGACTAGTCACTATTGAGGCTCCTTGTAGTTGTTAATAAAATCCAGATCTACCCAATAAATACCCGATGTGGGACTCATTACACACCCACATACATCACACAATCAATCAAATTGGGGTATCACAATAACAATCGAGGAAAGTGTTTCTCAGAAAAACAATTTCTCAGAAAAACAATTGAGGAAAGAGGAAGACGGTAGAATTTGTTTTGGCAAAGGAAATCCCATAATAAAAACGGTACCGTAAGTCTGTTAAGAATTTGTGATGGTTTAAATTTTGAAATAGTGAAATCTTTTTTCTTTTTCTTTTTTTTTTTTGGAGAGAAATCATAGGAATCATAAATATCTTTAATCAAGAGAGTGAATCAAAAATCAAAATAAGAGGCTCCAAAACCGGAAGAGGAGAATCTTCTGCCATAACCTGTTCTGTTGGATCTCCTTCAGAATGTGCCCCACGCGAGATAAGTATGGTCATGTATGAGATCAACAATCACACTAACAAGCTCAAATTTCAAATTTCAAATTTTGAAATTTAAATTTAGATTTGTTAGTGTAATTGTTGATAAAATATTCTATTGATTAAAAAAAAAAAGTGCTTGCTGCTGTTGATTCTTAAAAAAGAAGAATTTCAACCCAAAAAAAAATTTATATGGTTCTGTTTCTAAAAAAGAAAAGTTCATGTATAAATAATAAATTAAGAAAACTATTATTAAGAAGTGATAAAAACGATTAAAAATGTTGATAATTACAAAATAAGTTAACAATTAAACAATAATTAAAAACTATTACTAAAAAGTTGATACGAACTATTAAAAAAAATAGGTCTATATGTATTAAATAAGTTTTTTTTTTTTTTTTTTTTTTGAGATAGTTTCAACTTATGACATTCACTCCTGATGATACCTCTTTATCATCAGACCAAGATACTAATCAATTTTTGGTATAGGCGAGGATTGAATCTTAGATCTTATATTCAACCATCAGAGACTTTACCAGTTTAGCTAATTGGAACCCACATATATATTAAATAAGTTAAATGCAAAAATTTTATTATAAACAATACACATGTCAATAAGGTAGGATAACCATGATTTTTAAGAGTCAAATTTTATTATAAAGTACTAATAATATTCTTTTATAAAAAAAAATTCTAGTAATACGTTTGTGTGATGCATGGGCTAATTAATTCAAAATTTTATTTAAAAGAAAAAATATTTTGTAAATATCATCTAAACTTTCATAATAATTAATGAGCCACTTGAAACTATAATAATTTATTTATTAATTATTATTGTAATAAATTCATCATACTTGTGTGAGCCAATTTTGCCCTGGGTTCCAACAGTGTAAAGGGAAAGGCCCGGCCCAATATCTTGTATGAAGAGATACGAACATCCGAGGACGACCAGCCGAGGAACGGATAAAATTACCATCCGAGGAGAGGTGCAGCATGTTAGCAAGGAGTGGGGACTGTGTCCGAGGATGATGGTCACCTCGGCACTTTTGTCCGAGGTGCCTGGTTAACTTGTTGGTCACTCAGAACAGTGCCCAGGACAATCTTATAACGGCACAAAGGGGAAAATATCCAACAAAAAGTAATGGTAGAAAATGGCAAATATCTAGTGGTGCTGTCACCTCCGCATTAAATGTCTCCCAGCTAACCTTCTGGCCGCATTAATGTGGAGGTGATACCTGAACAGTGAAGGAGCAGCTTTCCAGCTAAGGATGGAAGATTCAAGAGAAGGTGAGGAAAAAAGGCAGAAAAGCTATGATATATAAGGCGAGAAAAGACAGAAGGAAGGGGGATCGGAAATAGGTGGAGAGAAAAACGGAAAGAGAAAAATCAGATCTTTAGGACATGTCTGAAGGAGATTTATTGCTACATATCACGCTCGTATAATGGATCTTTTTTACACTAAAATCCAATATTTCGGCCCAAGATCAGACTAGCTTTCTTTCCTGCACTCTATAAATTCATTGTTTGGGCTACGTGGGCCTGGATCCATTCCCGCTCTGGATTCAAGTCAGTTCTGGTCCTTACAATACTTTAGCTATAGAATTATAAATTTCTTATTTTAAATCTTATTTTAAATTTCTTGAAAATTTATAATAGAGTATTCATTAGAATAGAATTATAAATTTCTTGGAACCCAAATAATAGAACTTTACTTATGTTAAACTATCTTTAAGAAAAAAATTTAAAGAGTTAAATTAAATTTTAGTTGGAATAGAAAATTTTTAATTTCTTGAAACATAAGTAATAGAGTTTTTTAGTTCAATTAAACATAAGTAATAAATAAATTTATTTATTTATTATTAATTCTTAGGATAGTTTATTTATTAATTCTTAGGAAAGTGTAGCCACTTGTTCTCATTTTTTAGAATCAAATTTTATTCTACAGTATTTAATATGATGTGATTCAAAAATTTACTTTAAGTAGTTTTTTAAATTACTACATAATTGGTAGGAACTTGAAATTCTTTTCATGATGTTTGACCAACACAATTTTAATCAAACAACGGGCAATCAAATTTGGATTTATTTTTTGGTCAATTTTACAAAAAAGCAGGATTCTTTCTATAATCATTGGCGTTCTTTTTTATTTTAAAGAATTTTTATTGATTGCGTCTTTAGTCATTAGACCAAAACACTAATCATTTATTAAAGTAGGTAGAAATTGAACCTCAAATATCTTATTTAACTATAAGAGACTTTACCAATTCTTTTTTTTTTTTTTGTGAGGATGGAGACTTTATCAATTCTTGTTCTTGATAATGTTTGTGAGGTTTAGAGGCTGTTTGGATGGCTTGTTTCCATAATTCAATTCTCTATTTTCATAACTCTTAACTCAAAAATGGTGGGACCTATAGCTCAATATCCTTTTGGTTCCACGATAACTCTATTTCCATAACTCTGTTTCTATCACTCAATTCTCTAATTTTTGAGTTATAAGTTATGGAAACTGAAAATAGCTAAAAACTGAAAACACATTTTAGCTGTTTTCAGTTTCCATAACTCACAACTCAATGGCATTTCTGTAAATAACACTACATGGAGGGACCCACTGTCAGTCATAGCCACAACTTTTTACTATCTTTTTTTTTTTTCCTTTCTTCACTGTGTGTGCGTTTCTTCATGTTCTTTTTTTTCTTTTTCCTTTCACACTAGGTGGCTTCTTCTTCTTCCTTCACTGCGTGCGGTTTCTTGCTTTTTTTTTTTTTTTTTTTTTTGTTCTTTCATTGGGTTCTTTTTTTGGCTTGGTTTTTCTAGGTTCAGGTTTTTTTTTTTTTTTTTTTTTTTCATTGGGTTCTTTTTTTTGCTGGGTTTTTTCGGGTTTAGTTCTTTTTTTTTTTACTGGGTTCGGTGAGTTTGGGTACTAAAAAAAAAAAAACTGCACCAAGTGACAGGTATGAGGCCCACAAATAGTGTGACAAATATTGAATGATGAAAAATGAGTGATGGTGCCAAACGGGTGTGAAAAATTAAGTGATGAGTGATGAGTTTTGAGTTATGGAAATTAAATGACGGAAATTGAGTGATGAAATTTTTGCATCCAAACAGCCTCTTAACCATATGATAAAATTGGAGTTTAACTTACCTCAAATACTTTTTTTTAAAAATCTCATTTACGAGAGATTGTCACATCACCCATTAACTAAATAAAATGTAGAAATTAAAATCCATTACCATTTGTCATTATATATTTAAAACAAAAAAACATGTTCAATTAAAAAAATACTCGAAGTAAGCTAAATCCATAAACTTGATTAGCAAAAAAAAAAATGATAAAATTATTATTTGTCTTTTTCCTTTTTGAGAATTATTATTTATCGTTTTCCTTTTTTTTTTTTCCGTATTGCTGAGGTGTTTTTACTTTAAATAAAAATTAAAAAGTACTTTTACTTAAAAAGAAAAAAATAAATCAAAGAAATTGCGGTTAAGTAATACTAGTACTCCATATTCCGTATCCAAAAAAAAAAAAAAAAGTACTCTATATTCCAATCACTATTATAGACTTTTTAAATAAATTGGGTAGAAGAATCCTAGTCGACCTCAACCTTGTTTTCGAAGAAGTTCCATCTGTTTGATAAATCAGTGACTCCGAGGATCATGGGCTAAATTTTCAAAACAATTGGGTTCACTCTTGTACTGAATTATTAAAGCCCATTTCGTTAAACTTAGCACTGACTTCTCTCTCTGTTTTTTCTCTTCCCACAGAGAGAGAGAGAGAGATAGTAATAGAATCTGAAGAAGAAGATGATGACGAGGAGGTGCTCGAGAAGGCTAAGCATTAACAAAGAGAATGAGAAAGATGGTGGGTCAAAGAAGGTGATGATGAGGTACGAGAGAAGAAAGAAAAGGATCAAGGAAGAGAGTCAGAAAGAGAAAGGGTCATCTGAGATGATGATGTACAAGAGAAGAAGGAAAAGGATTAAGGAAGAGAGTGACAATGCCGAAGAGATTGATAAAGAGAATGTTGCAGAAGATTGGTGTTTCGTTTGCAAAGATGGTGGAAAGCTAATTATCTGCGAGCTCGGGTCAGTTTTTTTTTTTTAATTATTTATTTTATTTCATTTTTGGATTTTGGATTTTGATCAAGCAAGAAAAGAAACTATTTGTTTGTGTGAAAATTCCAGTACTGTTGTTGACTGAAAAGATCTGTTTTTTTGTTTTTTTTTTTGTTTTTGTCTCACATTAGAATCATTGTTTTGTTTGGTGCATCTCAAAAAAAAAAGAAAAAGAATCATTGTTTCGGAATTTTGTTTTTATTGGGATTAAGGGTAATCGTGTAATTTTAGAAGCCTGGCCTTTTAAGAGTGAGGTATCCAAACCAGTCATTACGAGCCGTTTGGTAAAGATATTATAAAAATGTTATTTGTATTTTTTAAAAATCCATACAGATAAAAAAGTTTGTAAAAATATATTATATGTTTAAATATATGTATCAAACAGACCCTACATATTTCACTTTTATTGGTTTTATATTGTGTCCTATGGTTTTATATTTTCCCATGCTTGCATTATGACTTTTATTGGTCTTATATTGTGTTCTTATGGTTTTATATTTTCCAAGCTTACATTATGGTGGTATATTTAATGTCTGTAGAATCTATTCCTATGTGAGAAAAAAATATATATATTAATATAAAAAAAATACGAGATGGTGATGGATGGGTCAAATGGACACATAATGTTTATTTCATTTTTTAAATGAATCTCTTATAATGATTTTTTTTTTAAAGTAGTACGGCCTTTAGAATAGTTAGAAGAAAATATATTTTACTTTTTAGATTTTTTTTTTTCCCCTGCGTGCTTCATTTACTTTCTGCTCATGGTTTTTACGGACCAGTCTGAGCTTATGAAACCAGCATAAAAATTCAGCATGGGTGTAGAGATAGATAATTACCTACTTGGTTAGAAAGAACCCTCTCTTACTTGAAAAGAAACATACTTGTTTAGTGAACGTTTATATACAACTACACTGCAATGCCTTGGTCTCAAAACTATGGAGTCAGTTATGGTTATGGATCATCAATTAAAATAATCTTGATTCTTCACATGTGTGTGTATATAATTGCAAAATCGGGATTAGTAAATGTATATATGATAAACCAACATCAAAATTGCAAAAGGCTAATCATCTTAGACAAAATAAAATAAAATCTGCAATCCTCTCAGCCAGCTTTTCACTTTTTTTTTTTTTTTTTTGATTGGTTTGTGATTGGTCCTGTAAAGACATGGAATGATGTTTTGTCTCCCTTTTTGAAAGCTTCCTTCAAGTGAATTACCTATGGTGATCTATGCAGAATCTCATTTATTATATGGTCTTAAAATGATAATATAGAAATGCTAGCTCATGAGTCATGATTACCTCTTGACCATTTAAACTGAAAATTTTGTTTGCTCTGATCCCTTTTTATTTTTTAGTTAGTAGGAATCCATGATCCCTTGTAAAGGGTTTTGTTTATAGGCCAAATGCATGACCCCACCACCCCTAGTGTCCCTCTATAATCTTATTTAAATTACACTTTACTATCATGTATTGTTTTACATTTTTCTAAGCTCTTAGCTCTCTTAATTAAAATACCATCATCAGAAAGAGCTCTTTGCTGCCTTATAATCCATCAAGTATCCATAGCATGTAAGTTATGTTAAGTACATGCTGCAATGTTGTGTATTATGTTTGTGGAGGAACATCTCAGTAAAGAGTAAAGGGGTCATAAATGAGTATCATGTCAATGGAGTTCCAATTGTATTTGGTTTGATTTTGCTTAGGTTGGGAATTTTCTTTGAGGCATTGTTGTAGGTTTGGAGCAACGTTGTACTTATTTGCCAAATATATTAGTTGAATTTGGAGAGTGCCAAGGGGTTCACAGTTTATTCTAAAATTATGGAAAATATCTTCTAATGACGAACCCTTTGTTTTCCTGCTGTTGAAACTTGAACATATGCATTCCAGAATTTGAATGTCAAAGAAACATATGTGTCTTTTAGCTAATGTTGTAATTCATCACGTCTCAAAGGACCATTTGCATATCATTTGATTGTATTGTTGTTCATTAGCTTCTCAAATATGGCTTGACGAAATTTAAGAAACTTGCGATTTGGCACATGTTGGATTTGTCAGCAACTAGGTTCTAACAAGCTTGACAGTTTAATATACATGTGAAAACTTTGGTATGCTTTTGTGAGAGTGAAAAATTAGTGGGGCTGATCAAGTAAAATAACACGATCATGTAGATTTTTTTTTTAATTAAGTAACATGATAATCTTGATTCAATACGATATGTGTGTGTGTGTGTGTGTTTCTTTGTGCTTCTTTGGGGATTCCATATAAACAGAATGATCCTTTAATTGCTCTACATAGATCGTTGTCTACTTTATTTTATTCATGTATCTGCTGATTCCAGGGATTGTCTAAAAGTTTATCATCCTGGATGTGTGGGAAAGAAAGTTTCATTTTTGGAGGGCAGAGAAAGCTGGACTTGCAGTAAGCCATTTACATTTTTCAACTTTGATAAGTTCGAATTTGATTTGATTTTATTTTTTTATTTTTTTTAATAAATTAGGATTTGATTGTGTACCGTCTTTTCCATCAAAACATTTGCTTATCAAGTATGGCACGATTTTAGTAGATCTAGCATGCATGAAGGCTCATGCTCAATCATTTGGCTATCTTCTAAGATCATTCCAATCTTAATAAATGATTCTGATTCTCCTACATTACACTTTTTTATTCCAATTTTTTTTTTTTAAATCAACTATTAAAAGCTCTCTGTTCTAACAATTTTATTTTATGTTATTTATTTATTTATTTATTTTATAAATGTAGTGTGTGTATGTGTGAATTATCACCTCACAAGAAATTAGTATAAAAAAATTTCTCAGTACTATTTATACTACAACTAGTTTAACATGTTTTAACTGATCCTACTGATAGGACTTCAATATATGTTGAAACTTCCTATTTTGCACTGTATTCCTACTTAATAGTTTTTTTTTTATCACACTGGAATTTTGTCTCATCACATTTTCAATCACACGCTTGCTTTGCAAAATTAAATGATAAGCTTTACATGTCAGGTTGGCACTATTGCTCAATATGCCATAAATCTCCAAAGTTTCAGTGCTTTTGCTGTCCTTATGCCATATGTGAGTGCTGCATGAATGCTGCTGAGTTTGCACCAACTCGTGGGAAGAAGGGATTCTGCAGTGAGTGTTTGAAGCTTGTTCTATGTGCAGAAGAAAACGCGCAGTATGATTCTGATGGGGTATGTGATGCAATCCTACAAGCTTAGTATGAAATATATAGGTTTTGCCTCTGCTACATCCTTTTAATTACCCAAATAGGGTTTTGGGCTGATGAAACTCTGTAGAGATTATGACTGCAGTCAACTTTTTAGAAATTTACCAAAATGGGTTGCTAAGATCTCAAATTGGCGTGAAGCCACTGGCCAGCGAGCTCTAGGTCAAATGGCACTTCCTCCTTGATAATGAGATGGAGGTCATGGGTTCAAGATCCAGAAGGTGCTTGTGTAACTTGCCCAAAAAAAAAAAAAAAATCTCAAATTTGTGTGCATGTCAGAGAGAGAGAAGTTGGATTTTAAGCAGCCTCTATTATCTCTGCTCTTCATTGCGTCATCTTTTATTAGATAATTGAGCTAAGGATTCACATTTATATATACAATGACAAAATCATTGGCATAATCACTAAAGAGAGTTGATCAAATTTGTTTTTCTGTTTCTGGAAAATTACTTTTTATTGTCAATGGAGCATTTATTTATGTCTATTTTTTGTTTCTTCCTTGATTTTTCAGGGCAAGATAGACTTTAATAACAGAGATACCTATGAGGGGCTGTTCAAGGAATATTGGGATATTGTAAAGGATGAAGAAGGCCTGACTTTGGATGATGTGAGTAATACAAAAGCCAAGATGAAGAACAGTGAAAATGAAGATGAACTGATAAGATCTGAGTGTGATTTGGATGATATGGAACAATATAGGCCTTTGTGCAAGCGGAGGAAGTCCAAGGCGCAAGTGTTCATGGGATGGGGATCAAAACCACTCATTGAATTTCTCCAATCCCTGGGTCAAGATATAACCAAACAGTTAACACAATTCGATGTTGATCGTCTCATTTTTGAATACATTCAAGAAAACAAACTTCTAGACCCATTAAAGAAGAAGAAGGTCCTTTGTGATGAAAGGTTGCATTCTCTTTTTGGAAAGAAATCAGTTTCTAAGAACCGTATATATAATCTTTTGGATGTACATTTTGCTGAGAACTTGGTGCAGTCAGAGGAGGATGAAATTGAGCATGAAGATAAAACCAATTCCAGAGTCAAAAATGAAAATTTCATGCTACTGTCTAAGAAGAAGACAATATTGAGCTCAGATAAATCTCTGTCAGAGGAAGTTGAAAGAATTTTCCAACAAACAGGCTATGCCTCCATAATTACTGAAAACATAAAGCTTCTATACTTACGGAGGAGCTTAGTGGAGGTGTTATTGAAGGACCGCAATAGCTTTAGTGGAAAAATAGTGGGGAGTCTTGTGAAAGTTAAAAATGACCCCATGGATTATTTGCAGAAAAATTCTCACCAGCTTGCCCAAGTTGTAGGTAATTGTTACAAAGCAAAGTGATCTGCTAGCATTGTGTTAATATTTCAGATAAGATAAGCTTGGTCTCTTGTTTGAATCGTCTAGTTTCTTTAATAAGATAGTCAGTTAAACTAAACGTTAACCATGATCTTCAATAACTAATGATTGATTTCTTTACTTTTATAATATTTATTCTCCCTCCTTTTTTTTTTATGGTCTCAGGCGTGAAAGAAACCTCATCAGCTGGTAAAATCAATAGTGAAATTCTCCTGCAAGCTTCCAGTGTGCCAATGGACATTCGCATTTCCCTGCTGTCTGATTCTGACTTCACCAAGGTAACTAAATTGTTTGGAAACTTTCTCATTTTAAATGAAGCCATTTTTTTTTTTTTTTTTAATATTGATTAATTTAAAATCGGCTGAATCAATTATTTTTCTGGTACAAGTCATAACTCATAAGAATAAACTAGGAACAGCCATTGTCTTTTTTAAAAAATTTTGCATTGAACAGTTGTTTCTAGCGTAAAATTGGAGTAGTAAGTTTGGAGTATGTTCAGTTGATCAGAAATACCGTCCACAACATTGTGTTGCTAATTGTGTAGTGCTGTTTGCAGGAGGAATTGGAGGATTTGCAGCAAAAAGTAAAAAACGGCGTGCACAAAAAACTGACTGTTGTATGTTCTCTCATTCATAAGCAGTTCTCTCTCATTTATGTTGTTTTTAGTAAGTACTCTTTTCAGAGTTTCTTATCTGGAAAAAGTTTTTTTTTTTTTTTTTTAAGAAAGAAAATAAAAAAATAATAATAATAATTTACCAAAAAATGATTTTATCAGGGATATTTTTTTTAGAACAGCAAAGGAAGAACAATCCTATGCATGATTATTCTACAATGAGATGAATTTTAAAGTTTTAGATTTGAACACGATTACATTTACAGAAAAGACTGAAAATCCATATGGTGCCTATCTGAAAACTATGCCATGGCAGAACATGTTTTTGAGAAGGAAAAAGCAATGAAAAGTTTTCTAGCTAATTTAATTAGATGTCAATTTTTTCTGGCATTGAAATCTCTTTCTAAACTAAAAGAACCACCCTTTTTTTTTTATCTGAACTAAATTCTTCAACTATATTCTGAAAAAAGATCTTCAGAAATAATGCTACAAATTATCTATCAAGAAAAGTAAGCTATAAATTGGTAGGAATTTGGTAAACTATCTTACCATCTTCTCACCTCAACTTGAACATCCCATCATCTTGTGGAAATTCTCTTCATTTCCATTGCATGTCTGTTTAAAAATTTACTTAGATAATTGCATGCTATACATGTCCATTTGTTGCGTGAAACAATTACCTAGGTATAATTACACGCTTTTCATGTATCTTTACTGCGTGAAACTCCTCAAAAAAAAAAAAAACTGTGTGAAACCATCACCTAGATTATGGGAAAGCGGTAGCACTGGTTGCAGAAACTATGTATAAAGTAAAGGTAGATATTTACACTGATCTCAAAAACATATATGCTGGTATTAAGTCATGCAAGAATTAATTACCAAGCAGATAAATAAACAAAATAAATAAATAAATTCCAGGACTAGATATCTTCCTGGAGCTTGTCAAACAATCTTAGAAGTTGTGGGATGCCTTTCAATTCTCAGACTGCCTTTTGTGGTAATAATCTCCTGAAATTTTGCTGTTATGATTGTCATATGATTATTATTGTTAGTATACATTTGATCATTTGTAAGAATTCTGCACCAGAAATTCATCCCAAGGATTAAAGTAAATTCTAATCCTATGACAATGTTTAAAAAAAGAAAAAAGAAAAAATGAAGTAACCTTTAATTATGTTTGCGTGAATCATTGATATATGTAATTTTTGAAGATTCCATCATCTAGGTCCTTCTGTTGTAACTTGTCAGTCCAGACTGTTGATAGAAACTTGAAAAACTTGCGGTTGGATTTTTCTTTAACTAGTTCTTAATAAACATTGAGATAATGAATTTTCGTGTTCTTTTTATTGGTTCACCATGGAGGCTTGTGCACTTCTTGACATAAACTAGAAAGCTCTTTCAACTCTGTAAGTTCTTTATAAAATATGTTTATGAGAAAATAAGGATTTCACTTTTCAGTTGTTAGATAATTGTCAGATATTTACCCAGTTTCTTTGTTTGTTTGCATTCTGTAGTTTAATGATTAATATGGAGAATCAAAACCTGAACTAGAATACATTGTTTGACAGGTGGAGCTAGAACAGAAGGCCAAAAGTCTGCGTGCGGATATAATGAAGCATGTATGTGATTTAATGCTGCTACTAGTAGTAGTAGTATCATCAAATGATATATATATATATATATATATATATACACACACACACACATAATAATCAATAACTTTTGAATGAACATGCTTACAAAATATCATGATGATTAAAGATAGCTATCTCATCTATAGTTTTATCTAATGCAATATTCAATGTTTTATCTTTATTACTTTGTTAATGACGTCTGAAATATTGTATCATTTTCATATATGCATTTGTTTTATCTTTTTATTTATTTATTTATTTTTGTTTACTTTGGTGTCATCTAATTTTATTAAACAATTTGATCTACTGCTTTGTCTTCATTTTCTGATCCTTTTTTGCATTTGATGCACAATTTTTGTAGTGGATTGAGAGAGAGCTGGTTCAATTACAAAACCGCATTGATTATTCAAATGAGAAGGGCCTGCGAAAAGAATATCCTTTCATGGTGTATGATTTTGTTATTTTTGAATCAGGACTGCTAACATATTCCAAGTCATGAATGCTTATATCAGATTCTTATTCCTTTAAATACTCAACAGCACAAAAGGGTAATTTATCTTGGGATTAAAAAATCATTAAAGTTTCTCCAAAGAAGCTATATTTATAATGTAATGCACAAATTACCATTATTTTTCTTTCACCAACTTCATCCCATCTTTATACTTGAGCAGTCATTTTAACGAGTTCATCTAATGTGTTCATGCATCATTTGTACTCATTTGCTGGCTTGTGTAGGTGCATCCTTTTTTGTTATTTGTCCATGTGCTTCTCAGTAGATGACGTGGACCTTAACCTGCTTTGTGTTATACATTATCTCAATATCTAGATCAAAGAGCATTGCTCCAAAAGCCTTCTGAGCAGGAACGATTGATAAATCAGGTGCCAGAGGTTGTTGCAGAGTTTGTAGAGCTCGAAGTTGCTTCTGGAAACTCAGAATCTGATAAACAACTCAGTTCATGCTCACCACAATCGATTGTGCATGATCCCAAAACTCCCAGTACTTAAATTGATTTTTTTTTTTTTTTTTATTGGGGAATTAAATTCTGCAGGGTTGTGACTTAAAATAGTTCAAATTTTAAGAGTTGTCCAATGCAATTGAATTTTACCCTTTAGTAATGTTATGTTATATATTTTAGATGCATCATATTATCTTGTTCTTTTCCAACCAGCTTTGGAGAATTCCTTTCCAAGTTTTTTAGTCTGAAGAAACTAAAAATTTGAACAGTACTTTCACTGCTCTGTTAATATATTTTTTATGCATCATGTTATTTGAATTTAGATGATTGATATTGCTTCTTTTCATACTTTCCTGAGCTACCAATTGAAGCAATTTAGAATTACTCACAAATTTGAGCTGGGTATATTGGAGAAATCTATTGGATTTATTACACAAAAAAAATAAAAATAAAAATAAAAATAAGTGGGTCAAATTAATTGAGTGCGAAATGTGAGGTGTTTACCAGAAAATTGGAAGAATTGTGAGCTACACACGGGGAAAATGTTTTTTCCCTCTTTTTTTATTGATCTCTCTTAAAGTTTCCAATTAATAAGACTTTTCGTGAATTTGAGGAGTTCATACTCATGTACATATGGAGTTGATGGATCCAAGTTTCCATCTCTCCTTTCAATTCTGTGATCCTCTCTATTCTCCCCACTTTTTGCTATTTCTAATCATATGAACTAACGTAATATACCCCCAAGAGGGAACCTAAGTGGCAGACTCATTAGCCTGTGTGGCATGACATAAACTTAAAAGTCTTACGTTCAATCAACTACATTATTGGTCTATAGGATTTCTAGTGTATCTCATGCGCAAGAAATGAAACAGTTAGGCTAAAAATTGAGACACCACTTCTTTGTATCCAAACAATAAAAAATTAAGGCAATAGGTTGATAGAACAGATGAACGAGAATTGGGAATCTTGATAACATCGAAGGCATATTCATCAAAACCCATGCCTTCACTACCTTATAGGATTAATACAGAGCCCTCATATTGCAGAGATCAAAAATCATTATATTTACAAAGTGAAAATTGCTCATTTCTAGCATAAATTTCACGGCCATGGCTCTCAATCTCCATCAAAAGAAAACAATTGACCTCCCTCTCTTTAACTCCCTCTAGATTTTCTTCTTGCTCATAATCGAAAACCCATTTCTCAGATTCTTAGTTTATTTTCACTTAAATGGAAGAGAAACTTATAGGGAGTATTTCTCTATTTGTTAAAATTGGGTTGTCTGAAATTTAGTTCAGAATGTTATTTTCTACTTTAACAAAGTAACCGAGATAAAATTCACATAGTTAAACACAGCTGATTTCATCTGTGTGAGAATTTAGTATGTATATATGTAATATGTTACTGAATTGAATCTCAATGTGTTCTAATTAGTAATATGTGTTGTTAAAAGTGATGTATAATTCAATAATTTTCTTTAATTTGGGAAAATTTACATTTTAATTAAGCTGTAGTCCATTTATTGGTTCCAATTAATTCAACTGCTAAAGTCTCTCTCTCGTATCATTGTTTTTATGTGGTCTCATCCCATGGCATTTTTCATAAATCATAATTCATTCATAGCTTTGATAGATAATAGGAGGACAAGCATCTAAATATGGAGCACAGCCATTGCAAGAATACATCATGAAATTAGAAATAATTTTATTTGAAATGAATTCATTTCTTGATTTGAAGTAAATATTATAAATCTAAAAGTATATATTAACACCTAATTTTAAATTTTAAATGATACAATTTCATATACTCACAGGAAATAAAAATCAATTGAAATGGAGATGGAGATGGAGGGTAAATTGTATGTATTATTTCTCAATTATCTCATAATTTATCTTTAACATGGAGTAATTCTAATAGCATAATTTATTTACTTATTTTAAATAAATAAAAACATAATTAATTTATTTTTTATTAAAACAAAAAATTGCATTACATTACATAACATTTCCATGCGATAAAATTAGAGCAATAATAAGTGAACTTCAAAAGAGCAAATTGCACTGGATTAAACTGAACAGCAAAGCTCCTTCCCTGCAACAATAGTTAACAAAAAATCACAAACTCAGTGAATGACTCAAATAAAACCAGTAACTCGGCCGAGTCACGAGTTCAATAAGCTTATGATTTTCATTACCTTTCGGAAATTAAAGCCGAGTCACCTTCTTCGACTCGCTTCCTCTTCCGACTCGGGCTCTGCCTCGACGAGGCAAACGAGGCGATCTGCAGCTGAGTCTGGAGCAGCATCCGAGTCAACTCGGCTTCCGACTCAACCCGCCGCTTCTCCGCTTCCAATCGCGAGGCCTCCCGCGCCTTGGCCATCTCCAACTGGGCTCGCTCCATCCTCAGCAGCGACTCGGAGAAGACTCGAAAGCTAGCTGCCAGACCGGTGAACCGAGTCGACTCAGTGGCCGAGTCGGTGCTCTCCGAGTCAGAACTTGGGGGTTCATTGGAATCTTCGTCGTGGGGGTGTGCGCCGGATAAGAGTCCAGCGTCAACGGCGTATTTTAGACGGTTCTCTTCGTTGCCAACGGCCCGGTTTGGTCCGGCTCGACCGGTCTGCTCTGCCATTAGTCAGTGAGTGACTCAGTAGCACTTAGTATTGCATTGTTGTGTTGTGTTGTGCTACCTTTTGCGGAAGAGATGCTCTCAACAAGTAATAGACAGAATTATTGTGAGAAAGAAAAAACTTTTTGAAAAGCAATTTTTGTTGAGACCCTTTAGTGAGTAGTGACCTCTATTCCATAGGTTGACGAATAATAAAATTATTCTCACATAAAAATATTAATAATAAAATGATATAAAACTTCGACACAATACTTTAATACTTAGTATGGTATTTTTTTTTAAGTGATTTTCAATGTATGCTATGGTGTCTGCTTTTTATGATAATTCTTTATTATTAGACTAAAATATTAATCAGTTTTTGATGTAGATGAAGATTGAACTCTAGATCTCTTATTAAACCTTCAAAAACTTTACTAGTTTAATTAACTGAAACCAATATAGTATGATAAATCATATGTAATAATCATAGTACCACAAGAATAAATGTCTATAGAGATGTGAGAAGAGTAGCACATGTTTGCCATAATGCTTAGAACTTAAGATTAGCAAACTCAATTTTCAAAAATGTGCTACATAACTAAATAAGTTTAGGATAAGCTATTCAATATATATATATATATATATATATTTACAAAAACATAATATTTGGCCAAAAAAAAAAAAAAAAGCCTGAGATATGTCATATAATATCTAGATAATATTTGTTTTAAATTTTTAATTTTCTTTTGTAAGAGTTTAAATCTACTTTAGTTTTCAATAAATTGTTTAGAACTTTTTAATACTAACTTTTAAAAGTTTTTTTTTTTTTTTTTCATTATGAAATGGAACAAAATTTACATAAACATTTTCCTTTTCGAATTAAAATGGTAAAAAATTGATCACAGAAAAGGGGCTTTTTTGTCTAATATTCCATTTTGGCAAATTTGTTTTACTAAAATACATCCGCCCAAACTTATTTAGTTATATATCACATTTTTAGAACTTGAATTTGCTAAATTTGAGTTCTCGAGTTTACTGAACTTGAGTTCTAAGCTCCAGTTTGACTTATTTGAAACTTTTTTTACTTATATAACACATTTTTTCCATAATGCTTGGAACTCAAGGTTAGCGAATTCAAGTTTCAAAAATGTGCTACATAATTAAATAAGTCTAGGCGTAAGTTTTTCAGTCTTTTTTTTTTATAACAAAAACATAATATCTGGCACCAAAAAAAAAAAAAAAAAAAAAAAAAAAAAACCTAGCCTGAGATACATCATACGTTATCTAGATAATATTTGTTTCAAAATTTTAAGAATTTTGTAAGAGTTGAAATCTACTTCAGTTTACAATAAAAAATCATTAAAGCAAAACCATGTCCAAATTTCTAGAGTTATATTACGAAGAGAACTTTCACACCAGAGACCAAAACATATGGTTATAAAACTACGATTCAATTGTACGCACAAAGGGCTTAGTTTGTTTCCTCTCTAATTTTGTCCATCAATCTAGGACTCAAAAAACATAGAAAAAAATACAAACAAACATCAAAACACTATAATTAAATTATATAACTTCTATTGTGAATTTTAGTTAAACCCAAAAAAAATATAATATTTCAATTCTAGACGTTTATACCCACAACTGAACCTTTTTCCAGCATTCTTCACAAAACATTTATATGTGAAATTTGATTGCTGGAACTTCAAAAGAAATTAACATACAAAAGCTTCCAAATTGAAAATATATTGATGGTAGCTAGTATCCTAAAATTAATCTAAAAAATCGTTCATTATGGTTGTCTGCCAATTTATATCAAGTTTCATAAATCAAAAGCTTCTCATCATATAAGATCCAATAAAAAGGTATATTATAATCTTAAAATCAAATAATTATAAATTGAAAATCCCACTTGTCATTGTCCAAAAAATTTAAATTATTAAAAAATAATGAATTTAATTATTTAACTATAATTCTAACATCCCATCACATGTGAGCCCAAACTCCCCTTAATAAGTAGGGCCTAACATGTAGGAATTTTAACGAGTTAAATGAGAGGAAGGATATATAGAGACATGGATCAAATCTCCTGCTTTTATATTATGTTAAATTATTTAGGACAATTTTACTAAACAAAAAAAATTATATAGGACAATCCTAAACAACTAAATAAATTTATTTAACTTCTGTAACCATTTAGGATATGAGAAGAGCCTAGACCTTTTCACTCAGTGGAATGGCTGTACACCTTCATTAATTCAACTTTGTTTACGACCTTGAGCTGGTAAGAAATTATTCTATCTTGTTCATCACTTCATCTGATTTTAAAACAAATTTACACACTTTTTTCTTGAAGGAAGCATAACTATTTAAACTTACACCAAACCATAAAATATATGCATGTTTCCGCATCTAAGCGACCTATAATTTTAGCAATTAACACTCTTTTTGTTTCGATGATAATATTTTCTAGAAAATGAGTTATTTTTCATAAAGTATTTTCTGTTAAACTATCTCATTTTCTTATATTTGGTAGCAAACTTAAATGAGTTGAAAAATAATCTTCTAACTTCTTTTATTTAGATTGCCGTGAAAAAGAGTTGTTTTTCACGAGATACACGAGGGAATTTGTGGAAATCATGCTGGAGCAAGGTCTTTAGCAGGAAAGGCACTCAGAGTAGGATGTTATTGGCCAACTTTACAAAAGGACGCACACGACCTCGTCAAAGCATGCGATAAGTGTCAATGCTTCGCAAATGTCCAGATAAGGTTAGGAGAGACGATGACGCCAATATCCTCGCAATGGCCCTTCGCCCAATGGGGGATTGACATTATGGGCCTATTCCCTTTAGGGAAGAAGCAACTCAGATTTTTGATTGTCGCAATTGATTACTTCACAAAATGGGTAGAAGCAGAACTAGTGACGACGATAACAGAGTCTAAGGTCACAAGCTTTGTATGAAAAAACATCATCTGCAGGTTTGGAGTCCCATGTGTCATAATATCAGACAATGGAAAGCAGTTCAACAATCCCAAGTTTTGAAAATTTTGCCAAGACTTAGGAGTAAAGAATCACTACTCTTCTCCAAGACACCCTCAGGCCAACAGTCAAATAGAAGTGACGAATAGAAGCTTGCTTAAAATTATCAAAACTCTGCTTGAGGGGGCAAAGGGGGCATGGCCTGAAGAACTACCAAATGTCCTTTGGGCATATAGGACGACCACAAGAGTTCCAACAGGAGAAACACCATTCAGACTGACATTTGGTACTAAGACCGTCCTGACAGTAGAAATAGGACTAACAAGCTTCCGAGTCAAAGCTTATAAAGGTCAGAAGAACCAACAGGAACTTAACAACAACTTAAACCTAATTGATGAAGTCAGAGAGGAAACCATGAAGAGAATGGCCAAACACAAGGAAGTAATGGCCAGATACTACAACAGAAAGGTCAAGGTAAGAAAGTTCAGTGTAGGAGACCTCATCCTCAAGCAAAAATCAAAGGCAACAAAAGACCTATCTCAAGGAAAACTGGGACCAGCTTGGGAAGGCCCCTATGAAGTAATTTTTCACTCCAAAGAAGGCTTCTACTACCTAAAGTCTTTAGACAACCAGGAATTGCCTTGACCATGGAACATAGAACACTTAAAGAAATACTACCAGTAAGGAATACTTTACATTTCAAGTTTCCTAATCTTCATATTAGTATGTGCGACAATTATTACTTTCATCATTCATAGATCAATAATACATGAATTCATTATCCATATGTATCTGTCATTGATTATCCATATGTATTTGTCAATGATTATCCATGAATTATTTATCAATAAAAAATGTGCAACAATTAGGAGTTATCATTGGGAGACATCCCAAGGATCTCCATCATTAAAATTTCAAATCAAAAGCTGTTCATACACGGCCAATGGCGTCATAGCAATCAAAGTTGTTAATACACAACTATCAAAGTCGACTAAATCGAAAGTTGTTTAAACATAACTAAACATGACCATCATTCAAGCATGAATAAACAAAAAAAAAATATGGTTAACATAAAGACGCTACAATACAATGGCTTTAAGTCACGAGTATAGCGCAACATCGTCATTTAAACATGACTAAATAAAAAGTTGTTCAAACGCAACTAACATCGTCATTCAAACATGACTAAATAAAAAGTTGTTTGAACGCAACTAACATCGTCATTTAAACATGACTAAATAAAAAGTTGTTCAAACACAACTAGCATCGTCATTCAAATACAGCTAAAAATAATAAGTTGTTCAAATATGACTAAAATCGCCATTCAAATATGACTCAATAAAAAAGCTTTTCAAACACAACTAAACACGAAAAGTTGTTTACACTCAACTAATATCGTCATTTAAACATGACTCAACAAAAAAGGTTGCACAAACATAGCCAAAACACAAGAAAGTTGTTCAAACACAACTAATGTTATCATGACTCAGCTATGCAAACGTAACTAAATGCAAAGGAGTCACTACCATCGTCATTCGAAGAACAACCAAGCATGAAAAGGTTATCAAACACAACTAAAGCATGAAGGAGTCCAAACAACCTTCGTCATTTGAACGAATCAAAAACTTACTTATGAAAGGAAAAAGAAACTGCATATCAGCGAGTCATAAGAGAAGTTGTCATTGTTAGTAAGGAAATGCATGCCCAAAACACATGAACCCAAAGAAATTGTTCAATTGCTCAAAACAACGAGCCCATGAAAGATATTGTTTTTATCTTACAAATATATATATATATATATATATATATATATATATATATATATAAAAGTTACTATTCATCAGGGACTAGATCTACAGGAGTTGTGGTCGTGGCCTCTTCCGTTACCTCGACAGTAGTCACAACTTCCATTACATTCTCCGCCGTAGCCTCAGAAGGACGATCAGACAAGAGCTCCTTATCAACATCACCAATAACAAGACCAAAAAGGTCCAAGTTAGGGTGATGCTTTGCCATCCATTTCCTGAGAAGATCAAAGCCTTCCACGTAGTACCCACATAACTCATCTGAGTACACGTCAAAGTCCTTGAATTCCTGCACTGTTGTAGCCCCAACTTTCTACAACTTCGGCTCCAGATCACCAATCTACTTGTCCTTTAGCTTGCAGAAGTCCTTCTCCACTTGTAGGCTCTTCTCCAAGGCTGCCACACGTTCTTTTTCATTTTTAGCTTCAACGATAAGAATGGCAACCTTGTTCTTGAACGTCTCATTCTTAGCAGAAAGCGATTTGATCATAGGCTCGGATGTGGCCACCCTCTTCTCCAAATCTAGAAGCTTCCCAAAAACGAACAGGGACTCCCCCAAAGCCTACAAGAAATCTCTCTTAGGAAAAGCAGAGTAAAGAAAAAGCAAGAGAAAAGGCAACCTACATTATCAACATATACATACACAAGCTTTTGAATATGAGACGACATCGCCTTGCTGGACGACTTCGCCATTAGAGGACTTAGGTCGTCCACAGAGAGCGCCTCATGAGCTTTCAGAGTAGCAGCATCAACATTGTCCTAGAAAGAAGGAAGAAATGATTTACCACCAACCTTCTTCTTCTTCTTAGTCTCCTCCCCAGTAGAGGCAATTGCTGCCAGGGACGAAGTGGGAGAAGCAAGACGTTTAGCAAGCGAATGGGCAGGAGGAGGAGTTACCACGAGATCATCCTTGGAAATGTTGCCTACTTTTTGAATGCTTCCTTGAAAGAAGGCCACTAACAAGGCCACCCTTTGCTTTCTTCTCTTGACCTTCGGCTAACCTTTATTTGCTAAATCTAGTCATCATTCCTGAAAGGAAGGAGAAATAAAAATAAATAAATAAGAAAAGAAGAGAAGATGAAATGCTCACTCTTTTTCACAACTTCCAGATTTCTCCGAACCTTAGTAGACAGTTCTGGACCTAAGAAATGGAGAAACAACGATTGGGGAGAAATGAGTTTTTCAAAGTCTTTGATGGTCTCCAAGTATTCCTTCACTTTCTCAACACGAACGTGGTATCTTTTCTTCAGACGAGGGCATTGAGGAATTGAAAAAAGCAAGTATATTACACATCATCATCACTCATAAAGAGCAAATAAAACAGAAAGAACGGACGAGAAACACGCACTAGACACGAAGATTCCCCAACTATGAAAAAACTTGGGGGCATCATCCAAGTCCTTACCAGGGACGAACTCCCAACCATGGCCAGGGACAAAAAATGAAATTTGGTTTCCAATTTCAAAGAGAAGAAGGATAGTTAAGTATCAACCTAGAAGCCTTATCCCACGGCTTAAACTCATAGTAGCCAGGGTCTTTGGACTTCCTTAGACGGTAAAAATGGAGAAATTCGTTTTTCTTGATGACAACCCCGTCATTGGCGGACATCCACACCACCATATAAGAAATGATGATCCACCAAGAATTAGGCACTAACTGTGCTGGAGCAAGGTGCAAATACACAAAAATTTCCCTAATAAAGGGGTGAACGAGAAGACAAAGACCACTAGTGAAATCTGCCTCATAGAAACAAACTTCATCAGCATAAGAGTGACAGGCCCTATCCTCGTCACTTGGAATCCTAATCTTAACTGAATCAGGAAATTGGAACCTATCCTTGCTCCACTTCTCATCCTTCCCTAATAGGGCACAAAGGATGTTCCAAGCTTTATAAGAAGTAGAAGGGGAAGTAACCTCAGGCTGTGTTTGGTTCGTGTAAAATATTTTCCGGAAAATATTTATTTTCCGGAAATGCTATTTTCCGGAAAGGAAAATATTTTTAAGTGTTTGGTTGTATTCTAAAAAGTGGTCTGGAAAATATTTTCTAGTGTTTGGTAATGTTGCTGAAAATAATATGGAAAACACATTTTCTTATTGTTTCTTACATTTTCTTACATTTTCTCACCTCCCAAACAAATATATAATACAATTTTTCAATAGATTAACACAGATCCTGTTAAATTCATCAAAACCCAACCAAAAAAAATTAATCAAACTCGGTCAAATTCATCAAAACCCAACTATTTCTCAATCGCAAACTCAGTGCGATCGGTGCCGGCGAAGTCGAAGTCGAACGGCGATCCTGGCCTCTGGGTTCGCCGGCGAAGTCAATGGGTGCGATTCGAAGTCGAAGCTCTGGGATAGTGGTGCGATTCGAAGTCGAAGCTCTGGGTTTGTGGCGCGAAGTCTCTGGGTCTCCGGTGAAGTCGAAGCTTTGGGTTCGTGGTGCGATTCGAAGTCGAAGCCCTGGGTTCATGGCGCGAAGTCTCTGGGTCACCGGCGAAGTCGGAGCTCTGGGTTCGTGGTGTGAACGCCGCCGGCGCGATCTCACTCGCACACTCCCTCTCTCGCGTCGAGTGCAGATCGTGGTGCGTTGGTGTGTGGAGCGTGCGATCGTCGGACTGTAGCGTGCGATCGTCGGACCCAGAAACGACGATCTGGGCTTCGCCGGCGACGTCGAAGGCGTGATCTGGCTTCCTCTCGCGCGCGCGCTCTCTCTCTCTCTCTCCCTCTCTCTTTGCGCGTCTGACCCGGAAATGGTTTGAAGTGAAAATTTGAGCTTCAAACCATTTCCGTGGTCAAAGGCTCATTTTCCTGGTCAACTTCAAATAATTTCCGGAAAATATATTTTCCTTGCGCAACCAAACACCCGCATTTACGGAAAAGCATTTCCGGAAATGGTTTGAAGTCAAAACAAACACAGCCTCAGGAACCTCACGATCATCAGACGAGGATAAACCCATTTCCAGCTCACTAGACCTAACCTCCCCAAACATCTTTAGAAACCTAGCTACTTTAGCAGAACAAGAAACTGAAGGAAATAAGGGGGAAATGAAAAACCTATACAGACAGTCCTCTGATCCCCTACGAAAAAATTAACCTACTCAAGACACTCCCCTCCACAACCTAAGCGAGCAAAGAGAAAGGCTACTGAAGGACAATCAACCCTAACAGAAGAGTAATCTATCATGGAAGAACAAAAAAAGAAACAGGAGCACGAAGAACTTACCAAGGAACGCAGAACAGGAAGAGGAAGCTTGAAGAAGAGACAAACCCTAAAATGAAAACTGAACAAGGAAAGATTGTAAAGGAAAGGAAACAAGAGGGAAAAATGCGAAATAAGTGACCAAAAAACACGGGGGAAAACCGAGAAACGTCTGCATGTCGAACGCATCCTGACCGTACACGTGGCGCTTAACTAGTCAAACATCAACTCGTCATAAATGCGCAATATATGGAATACGAAGCGTTAGATGAATATGTTCTCATCTCATCCAACAAACGAAGATTCGAACAAGGGGTCAACTGATGAGTCAAAAATTTACGATCGTCACTAAGCTAAAACCACCATTAACCAAGAGATGATGTCACACATTTATTACGCTCATTGATGACAAAACGTAATGGAGCAACGGTCACAGAATGAGCTGTGAAATTCAAACAAAGATTTTGTAATGCACTAGCTATTAAGCATAAATGCACTGATTCATTGCCCATTAATGAGGCACAAAACTATAAAAGAAAAACCAACAAAAATGAAAGGTACACACAAATACTCTATGAAAATCACTCTCTAGTATGTTTCTCCCTAAAATATTTCTCCCTTACTGGCTTAAGTATCGGAGGTGGTTTGGCTAACGCCACACCGACGTGTTACTCTTCCACCCAATTCATTTTGCAGGTTTTCCTCCAACAGAGACAACCCTAATCACAGCTTCATCCATCTGCTACGACAAGGAGCTTAACTGCTGATTTTTTGTATCATCAATTATTAATAAAATTCATAGTTTTTCTCTATTATTTTCTCTGGTGGATTCTAGACCTATCACCTTGTGGATTTAAGAAATCTCTCATAAATTCGAGATTTACTACCAGAAACTAACAATTTAGCTTATGTTCCATCAAGGAGAGTATCGTGTATGCTTTTTTCAAGCTTTCATGACATCATTTAATCATTTAACTATAATTCTAACACCCCCCTCACATGGGAAAATTATTGTGTACTCCCGGAGTACCATAAATGTGTGCTCCATCCTCTCACATGAATGGTAGGTCCCACTTATTAAATTCATGGTGGGACCCACCATTTATGTGAGAGGAGGGAGTACGCATTTATGGTACTCCGGGAGTACCTAATAATTTTCCCCTCACATGTGGGCCTAAACTCCTCCTTAATAAATGGGGCCTAACATTTAAGATTTTTAACAAATTAAATAAGAGGAAGGATAAAGACATGGATCAAACCTCCTGCTCTAATATCATATTAAATAACTGATTTTTCTAAAAGTTTTTTTTAATAAGAATTATTCTAAAAGTTTAAGTTATTAAAAAATAGTGAATTTAATAATTTAACCATAATTCTAACAATCCTAAACAACTAAATATTTATTTGTCTTCGTAATCACTTAGGATATGATAAGACCCTAGACCATTTCACTTAGTGGAATGCCGTTACACCATCATTAATTCAACTTTATTTATGACCTTGAGCTAGAAGGAAATTATTCCATTTTGTACATCACTTCATCTGATTTTGATACAAATTTACTAACTTTTTTCTTGAATGAACCATAACTATTTAAACTTACAACAAACCATAAAATATGCATGTTTTTGCATTTAAGCGACCTATAATTTTAGCAATTAAACTATCAATACTTAATAATAATGTAAATCAATTAAAGAACAAACACCATATATTCTTGTCGAAAGGAGCAAATCTTAACATTCTAAATGTGTCAAACTCATCACTAATGTTAAAGATATATCCCACATAGTCAATGCCTAAGTCTAGTCATACTTGGTTTGCAACCCAAGACATATACTTGTACTACAAATAGAGGTGGCTTTATATGGAGTTTAGAGCATTCACATCAGTTGTTATATAATACAAAAAGTTATGAAATTTACACATTTTTGCTCAAAAACTAACTACGTTAGTCCTTGTATAAATGTGTATATTTACACATTTACTACAATAATCGTGTAAATATACACAGTTACTGTAACTTTGAATTTTATTTTTTAATTATTCTCTTCTCCAAGGTCAAATCTATTCTCTCTCTCTCTCTCTCTTCCCCATACTATTTTTCTCTTCTTTCTTTCTCTATCTCACTCTCTTTTCTTTCTTCTTGTTCCTCCAACAGGTTGACCACCACAAGTGAGAACAGTGATGATGTGGACTCATCAATGTGTGTAAATCCCATAATCGTCCCCAATCAAGCATATTGGTGGATTAGGTTGCTTCGGTTTTTGCAGATCAAGATGTGGAAAGTTTTTCACCAAGTTGATCAGCACAATGGGTTGATTTATGTAATGGGGTGGATCTGGTTGTGAAGGAGGATAGAGAGAGACTTGAATTTGGAAAGGAATAAGAGAATGGTTGTGGAGGAAGGGAAAGAAAGAGTCTTGGGTTTGGAAGGGAAGAAGTGGTTGGTTGTGGAGGATTTTTGCATGGGTTTGGATGGATGAATAGACTAGTTGTGAAGGAGGAGAGAAGGTGGGTTTGGAAAGGAAGAAGAAGTTGGTTGTGGAGAAGGAGAGAGAGAGTCTTAGGTTTGGAAAGGTGAAAAAGAAAGGGAGTCACATATGTGGTTTTTGTTTTGCTTGAGGAAGAGAGAGATGATTATGGAAAATAATTTTAAAAAAAAAATTGATAAAGAAAAAGTTTTTTTTTTTTTTTTTAATGAAATGTAGTGTAAGGCTTCATTTGTTTCAAGCTAAAAGGTTTTACGTAAAACATTTATGGCCTTATGGGTGGATTGGAAAACTCAGTTAAACTAAAATCAATTCAATTGACTGTAAGATATGGGTGGGTAAGGAGTAAAATATTTTACACTTTCATTTTCCCTACTTTTATTTTACACCCCTCACTCATGCTAGATGAGAGAGAGAGAGCTCCGGCAGCCCAATGCCATTGTGGGCATAGTGATTTTCTCCTTAAGAAAGGGGAGTATGTCTCGGTCTAGTGGACCAAGACGAAGATGAAATGGAGTCGCCACCTAATTTAGGTCTAGGAACCATAAATATAGTGCCCTTACATGGAAGGACTAATCTTACTATCACAGTATGGGTTTGGAATTTAGGTATGAGGATGGGAAGGAAGGTGTTAGACACCCAACCTGTGGGTCGGCCTCCACTCATTGTATCTTACGTCTTAATCTCATTAAAGGAAAATTCAATATTCATCATTATACACTCACACACACACTAGCAAACATCTAGCAAACAACTTGGCATTTCATCCCAAACCCTAATATACATCTATCACACATGGCATTATATCACACCCAAGGCAAAAACATAGACATGGCAGCATCAAAGAATTATCGGATAGCATCAAGAACACAAACATATCCATTCAAACTCACATACCATGTTCATCAAACCTAAACGATATCATTGGGCCTGTCCACGAATCGATCCAGGTCGGGTTTGTGCCCAACCCGGAACCGACCCGATCAGTTGGGGTCTCTTAAACTTGGACCCGCCGCCAATCCGCCAAAGGCAACGGTTTGAGTGGTCGGACGTCGTCATTTTTCGGTCGGTTTTCGGTCGGGCTCGGACTATGCGAATCGTCGCCGGATTTTGCCAAAATCTGCTTATTTTTGCTTGATTGACCGGATTTCGAAGAGATCTTGGCGGATCTCAACGAGATTAGGCCGAATCTTGAAAAGATCTCAGCAGATCTCAACTAGATCAGGCCCGATCTCGCTAAGATCTTGGTGGATTTCGAAGAGATCAAGCGAGATCTCAAAGAGATCAGGCCAGATCTCGACGAGATCTCGCCGAATCTCGACAAATCGGACAAAATAGACCGGCAAACTACTTCAATCGGCGGAGAAAGCTATTTCCGGTGGGATTTTCGGTCGGGTCGGTTGAAAATCGATTTTCCATGCTTTAACCCGTCAACAGACTTGCCGGTCTCGGGTTTTGGGATTGGAGAACCGCCGCCGACCGTCGCCGGCGTCGGGTCAGATGGTTCTCGGTACGGGTCGACCGAGTTGGGCGGGTGGGTCGGTTGACGGGTTTGGTTGGACACCCCTAGATATCATATCCTAATCAAATGTAGGTACATATGAATGTATGTCTTACCTCACTGCACCACAGCACCTATGCATGTTCAAGTTCTCATGAATGTTCATGTGGTTCATCATAGCATAAACCCTAATTATCAACTCAACAATCAAAGCATGTGAAACATGTTATTCTACTAACCCTAGACCTAAACATGTGAAAACTAGACTTAACAAGACCTAAACATGTGATTAAAACTAACCAAAACAAACAAAATAGTAAGAACCCTAAATTTGGGTTTCTGGGCACAAGTATGCATACGCATATATGAAGTATGCATACGCAGGCATAAAGCACGCACACGCATACATACCCGAAAACACAACTTCAGAACAGCAAACAAGACGAAAATTTAACAAATCCTAGCATACTTCTAATACAAAACTAAACAACCTAGACTAACAACAAAGATATCAAAGATAAACAAAACAAAATCTATTCCTAAACATGCATTGGATCTAACAACAAACAAAAGCAACTCTTAACACATCGAAATATGTTCATCAAAACATCCAATCAAAATATGGTGAAAAACAACAAAACAAAATCAAACAAATCAAATCATATTTCTAAGAATTCATAACATATAAATCAAATTTAAGAACAACAAGAATACAAGTTATAAAAAAACCAAATCAAGGAAAAGAGAGACTCACCTTGCTTATGGAACACAACTTCGTTGATATTTTAACCGGCCCCTCGGTGCCTACACAACAAGATCGAATGACAATCAAAGGAATCAAATATATCGATAGTCCATTAGTAATCGCAACTCAAAATAAAAGGTTTTGAAAAGGTTTTATGAAATCCCATTTAGAATTAGTTTACACTTTTTATTTTTATGCTAGAAAAAGGTTTTCAATCCCTGTAAAAAACGTGGTGGCTGCTGCCTTAGAGCTTTTGAAAGAGAAAATAGGGTTTAGAAAGCAAAGAGGAACTTTTTTTAGCTAAGGTTTGAGTTTGGAGGCATATAGTTGCATTTCTATGTTTAAACTAGGGTTTCCAAACTCATTTTGACGGTTTTGGACGTTCCAAAGGGTCTAGGGGCTAGGGCCTATCAAAGAGGGAGGCTTCGGGCCCTAAAAAATGAAGTTCTAGGCTTTTGGAAATTGGCCTGTGTACACAAATGCGTGTATGTGTACGCATGCATGCTTCATGCGTACACATGCGTCCCTAGAAACCCTAATTCTAACAGCTCTAATGGCCCAACTTCAAACAGTCATAACTCACTCAATTTCAATTTGAATTAGGCAAAATTTGTGTTCAAATTGAATAAAAGGATGTCCGATTTCTAATGAAACAAACTTCACTCAAAATTTCTTTGTGGATCAAAAGTTATGGTCAAAATAGTGAGCAAAGGTAATTTTTCAACATTATTTTCAAAGCGATTTAAGCACTTTTGAGTTGTATATACTTCCAAACTATCAAAATTACTTCAATTACCTTTTGTAGACATACCAAGATCATCATTGGGACCAAGGACTAAAGTTTATTAACCGAGTACAAAATGAGGTGTCTACAGCCGTCTATGGCCGTTGTCGTCACTGCCAATTAGGGTACGGTCTCTTTCTCACTCTTCCTCCCTTTTTTTCGTCTTTCCCTCAGAATGGTTTGCCCTCTTTCTCTCTATAGATCTACCACACCCTCTCCCTTTCTCTCTCTCTCATGAATCGATCAACATCAATCGGTGGTTGGCAACAATGGTTAGGTTTGATTTGGGTTTTGGTTGGGTTCGACAATAGCTAGGTTTTGGATAGGTGGTTGGCATGAGGTTTTGAGTCTTTTGTGCTAGTTGTTAGGTTTTTGTGGGGTGATTGCCGGATTATATAAATAGTTTCCGGTAAAACTTTTACTTGTAAGCCAAACACTGAAAATTATTTTTCGGCTTATTTTATAGAATACGACCAAATGCCTAAAATATTTTCCTTTCCAAAAAATTGTTTCACCTAAAAATATTTTACACTCTAAAAGCACTTTACATCAAGACAAACACAGCCTAAAATAGATGATCTGATGTAGGGTGTTTTGGAAAGTGATGTAAAATAGAAAAAGTATGTTTTTATGCTAAAATAGACGGGAATTATTGCACAAACTGATGCAATTGCTCTTAGGGTGTTCATATGAACACCCTAACTTGCAAAAAAAAATTACATAAGCAATTATTTTTAATCCAAATTATTTTTTCTATCCTAAAAAAAGAATGCTATGTTCACAACTTTTTTTACTACACTTTCACAACAAATCATAAGTGGCAGGTTGTTACGGGTTGTTATTGTGGACCAAAAAGTAATTTAAGTGGTAGTTTTAATTAAAACCAAAAACAATTTACTACCTTTAATTTGTTGAGTT
The DNA here is from genome assembly GCA_023055345.1 of Quercus wislizeni. Lineage (NCBI taxonomy): Eukaryota > Viridiplantae > Streptophyta > Magnoliopsida > Fagales > Fagaceae > Quercus > Quercus wislizeni. The sequence goes on along the minus strand of JALGQJ010000002.1, from coordinate 9,376,150 downwards.
TCTTAAAAAAACCTATAATTTTTTTGTGAAAATATTATAGACATAACACTTCTCTAAAAAAAAATAGGGATAAATGTCATGACACCCCTAAACTTTGGGGTAGTGGCCATTACACCCCCTGAACTTTTATTTTACCCAATTCACTATGTGAACTTTACATATTTGCCAAATTGATCCTTTTGTTAGTCTACTTAAAATTTACTTACAGTTCTTACATGACACACATGTTCATACTTTAAAAGAAAAAAACAAACAAAAAATCAATTTCACCCCGATTGAGAGAGAGAAAAACTGGGTTTTAGTGTTTTTTAAGAGAGAGATCTCCTTAATAGAACCACCATGTAGATCTCGCAGTCCATGGTACCTACAACACCATTGGTGGTCCTACCACTCCCTGAAACAAAATATATATTTGAAAGCAATGAGTAAATCACCTAAGCTTTGGTTCTTCTTCTTAATATCAAGATTCTTTTTTTTTCCCCCCACTAAGGCGATGTGGTTGTACTTTACAATTTTTTGAAAGTATTATTTATCTATTTTGACTTTTATACTAATTAGATTTTTTTTTTTATAATACTAAATATTTTTTTAACACACGCACACGGGGAGAAGAGAGAAGGCTTTTTAAAGAAACTTACAGTGGTGTATATCCAAAATGGCCTAACTCTTGGAAACACAGATAAATATAATAATAGAGCAAATTACAACTTACCCACGCATGGTTTGGTCAAAATTTAAGTTATCTATTTGTGGTTTGAAATTTGGCACTTTACCCACCTCTAGACTTTTTTTGTTAAAATAAAGAAAATAAAATAAAATAAATAAAATAAAAACATAACAAAACCAAAGAAAACAAGATCAATGAGGGGTTTTTTTGTAAAATTTAGAAACTTGCTTATGAACTTCAATAGAACACAAAATTATCCAATTGAACTATTCCATTTGTTGCTAACACTCTCTACAACAATCATACATATCCAAAACCTACTAACCTTTCATACAAATTAGAACAACATTACAACAGAACTAGCCAAACACAAAAAAATAATCACTATTCAAATATAATGAATGAAAAATAGGACAAAATCAGTGAAGAACAATGAAACCTGAAATTAAAATTTAGGGGGAGTAATGGCCATTACCCCAAAATTTGGAGGTGTCATAGCATTTTTCCCCAAAAAAAAAAAAAATTAAACACTCAAACTTTAGAATCCCAAGAATTTCTCAATTTCCTTATATTCAGTATCCAGATAAATAAACCTAAGGCAAGTACATACAATGATGTCAAAATTGTCTTTCAATTCTTACATTTTTGGGATTCTTAATATATATATATTCTTACATATAGGAATATGGTCAATTGAACATAACTTTTTCGATAATTAGATAAATATTGACATTTTACTTTTTGGATTTAGTTGGTCAACTCAAAGCTAACTTGTTATAATACTATATTAGTTTCACTTCAATTTACATCTATAAACCAATTTAACAATTTTATTTTGTATGAACAAAGAAACCACAACATTTATGTTTATAACCATGTGCGTCACTGTTGGTGTATGTACATATAAGCGGTATGAAATAATATAATATTGGGAAAAAAATGAATATCAATATCAACATAAACATAAACATAAACATATACATATATAAATAAATTAATAAAAAATGAAAACTATGCATTAAGCATCATGAGTGAATAGATAATTGGAATTTCTTATGTTTTCCATTGAGATTGCTATTCAAATGTACTTAAGGCACTTAGTGAATCTCTATATAACCTATTATAATTTAAATTATTGTTGAAAGTACTGCAGATAAAGGTAAAAGTTAGTTGAAATAGTACAATAGAATGCAATTTTGTGAAATGAACAATGTGCACATTTTCATAATAATTTATTCTTCTTATTAAAAATTAGATCAAATATTATTTTTATAAGTAATAACACGAGAATATTGCTGGATTAGATATTAGAAATGCATTTAATGTATTATTATTATTGTATAAATTAATTTTTTAATTAGTGACTAATTAACTGTTAACTCATGGTAGGTATTTGATCAAACAAACCAACCATCTATCTTAGAACTGGTTAAGACCTACTGTAAACCAATCTTTGCGGCATTGATGATCCAAGTTGCAGCAAATTTAATTCAGATGAAAATGATTTCTTACATTGCCCTAATCTCAATAGGGGAGCTGCCCAAGTTTGTGAATGTATTTTCCATTTGTGGATCAATTTTGAGCATTCTTGTTGTGCAAAAATTCCCAAGGCATATAATTTTATTGACTTCGTTGGTCATTATCATCACAGAATTAGGTGTAATGAGCTACATTCTTGTGAAATGTGGACAATTCCTCAAAGTATTTCAACTAACATACAATTTTGGGACTTGTAACCATCATGGAATGCGAGCTAATAATCTATACAACTCCAACCATCATGGACAATTTGACCACAATGTCAACAAGGATAAATATATTTGATTCCCTACTAAGCTTAATATCTATCAATATCTTATAGTATTGTAATATTTATTCTTTTTAATTGAATTCAATTCATAATATCATTTACTATATAATATGAGTTCACATTTTATCTAGCTTACCGCTTGTTGTTCTAATTCGGATCAAATCAATAAGCCTCCATCGAAAATTTGAGGATGGACTCTAGAAACCTAAACTAGTTGGAAGTACAGTAGTCAAATCATGGTCAGGTGATTGTTGTGATTTCGAAATAAGATGGGGATGCGATCCTAGAAACTAAGCCACCAATTTAGGCATATGGTAAGGAGAGATAAATGCCTTATGATTAAAAATAACAAATGAGGCAAGCTAGATTTTGATTAAATTGGCATGATCTTTTATCATTTACTTTGTTGCATTTAAATTTAAATTCTCACTTATAATTTTTGCTCATCTACTTAATAAGGGAGATGAAGTTTAAATCTCCTACTAGAAAGTTTGGATGTCTTTTAAACTCTGGGTACTTTTGAGAATCTATTTATTATCATCATTTTTATTTATGTTTACCCAAGGTCACCTAACAAATTTTTAACATGTTGATGGTCTTTTGTTCTAATTTTTGCTTAGGCCACCCATTTGGGTTTTCAACCTAGTGAATTTATCCCAACTTTTTTCTAGACCGCCCTTTACAGGTTTTCAACCTAGCAAGCTTTTCTCTTCTTTCTTTTTTTTTTTTTCTGCTAACATGAAATTCTTGTGAAGGCAACCATATTCACTAGCTAAGCCAGCTCTTATTTATTTTAATTGAATTTTTAGGTAATTAGATAAACACTAGCATTTTATATCCTGGGTTTAGTTGTTCAACTCAAAGGCAACTTGTTTCTCAAAAAAAAAAAAAAAAAAAAATCAAAGATGACTTATTATAATATACTATATTAGCTTAACTTCAACTTATCCAATTCTATAAAAACAAGTTCATAGTTTTATTTCATACTCCTTACATACATACACCCACAAGGACACACATGACTATAAACATAAACGTCAATATAAATATAACAATAAACATGAATCAAAGTTTAAGCTATCCGAATCACTAAGGGTTGTAGCAAGAGCTCTACCATTTCCCTTCAAATAGGTAGGGCATTCTTTCTTCAAATGACCATGCCCGTTGCACTCATAACAAGTGATTCCTTGAGAAGGAGAAGAGTTTTTGGAATTCTTCATTTTGAAGTCCTTCTTGTCTTTCTTAAAATTGGAGAATTTTCCTTTCTCAACGGACTTCCCATCCTTTTTGAACTTCAAGAACTTGTGAAAGTTCTTTGCAAGGAATGCCACCTCTTTTTCAACATCGTCCTCTTATGAGGATTCTTAAGCTTCAATTCTCTCATGGATCATCTTAAGAGCAAGGGATTTTCTCTTCCTTTAAGATGGTAGAGTGAGCTCATATGTTTGAAGAGAGCCAATAAGTTCTTGGACCTTTACCTCATCAAGATCCTTGCTTTCCTCAATGGCGGTTATCTTGGCTCAGAAGCTCTCTGGCAATGATCTACGGATCTTTCTTACTACTTTGGAGTCTTCTATCTTCTCACCCAAGTTTAATTTCCCGAATACCACTTCATTCAACTTTCCATAGAATGAGTCGAATGATTCATCTTCGCTCATCTTCAATTCTTCAAACCGAGTGGTAAGCATTTGAAGCTTGGTATCCTTCACCTTCTTGGTGCCTTCATAGATAGTCTCCAAAATTTGTCATGCCTCCTTGGCAATTGACACATGAGAAATCCTGTGAAATTCATCCGGTGAGACACCACAAAATATAACATTAAGTGCTTTGCTATTAGCATTAGCTGCCACGAGAGCTGCCTTATCCTAAGTGGATTTGGCAACCTCCAGCCTTGTCCAACCAATTTCTACAACATCCCACACATTCTCATCAATGGAGCACAAAAATGCATGCATACACACTTTCCAAAATGTGTGATTACTCCCATCAAAGAAGGGAGGTGCAATTAGGGATTGAGACCTATCCATCCTAGGGGTCAAGGATCACACTAAGGATATAGAAATTCAACAAGGTGTACCCGCTCTGATACCAATTGAAAACTCACTTAGTGTATAAAACACTTGTGAATGTTTAGACCCCCAAAAACAAATTTTCCAACACAAGCTTAAATTCAAACAGAATATGAAATATAAGCAATACCCAAATTAGCAAACTACTCTAAGCCATTAATTAATCACAATCAGCAAAAATTAAAAGCTAAGAGTAGGGGAAAGAGAGATGCAAACACAAGATAACACTAGCACGTGTTATCAAAGAGGAAACCGAAGAACTCGACAAAAAACCTCTCCGCCGCCCTCCAAGCGGTAAAAGATCCACTAAAGAATCAATTGGGATACATGAATAACAATAGACCCTCCAAGCCTAATCTACCTAGTGCACGTAAGCCCTCCAAACTTCTTGCTTCAACAAGGTTACACTGAACCGTGTCTTCTCTAGCTTTCCGAATCCCGCACTTAGCCCATTGCATCAACCAATATGAATTGGTTCTATCTTGAACTAGTTCCAAACACCAAGAACCTTCTCACTACTCTAAATTTGGTGAGGTACGGATTTAGTTTATGATCCTCTCATAGGTATGACAATGGAGAGGGTGAGAGTAAAGGAATTTGGAGAATAAAGTGTATAAGATTGTGGATGAATCAATCTTGTTTTTCTCTAGGGTTTCTCTCTCAAAATTCTCTCTGGAAGCTCTCTACATTTCGTGGGTATAAGGGTCTTTATAGTAGGGTATGAGATGGAATGTGAAAAGTCAATTTTCAATAAAACAGGGTGCACTAGCAAGTCACTCGCAACTGGGATGAGTCGTGAGTTCCAGTCGCCAGTTATCAGACTAGGTCAGACTATACTTTTTGTCCTATAATGATCTAACTGGCCTGACTCTTCATCTTTCTGCATGTTTCACACGTGTGTTTCATTTTGGCGAGTCACCACTCGCAAGTCAATCGTGAGTCACCTTCTTGTTGCACACTCTTGATCAAATCTTCACACTCTTTCACACACAACCCTTATATTATTCCTACCTAAATACATGGTTTCTAAATGCTGAACTACAAGCAAATTTGGAACGAAATAAACCCAACACATAGTTGAATAAATTCAACTTTACGTAGTAAAAGACTATAAGTCTATAATGGTTTTGCTACAAACCTGCTCGGAGAGCTAAGAATTCTTTTCCCCTTTTGGTGTGGATGGAATGTGTTCCACCAAAAATTTCTTTTCTAGTTCATGTTGATGTAATTCCTTAAGCTTTCTTTTAATAAAGTTCCTACAAATTTCCTTTTTCTCAAAAAAATAATAATAATAATTAGACTCCCAAGACTCAACAGTGTCAAATTAATATCAACATGCAACACATTAAAATGCTTATGTAATTTTTTTTTTTATTCAAGATAGAAACTTCTACTCTAGCCTAATTTAAGTGTATACATGTATGAAGTTTTCTTCTGAAAACTTGAACCCCGGTCTTTACCCCCTACACCCCACAAGCATTTATACTTACGGAGTGACCATCGCATCAAGGGCGTGTGATGGTGATGCTTATGTAAGTTAATATCAAAGTATCAAATTATTATCAATATCTAACACCCTAACTTACTTATACATATATATATATATATATATATATATATATATATATATATATATATATATATATATTTGCGCCTTAAAATCCAATTTATTAGCATGTTATAAATAATTAAATTGTATAATTATATGAGACTATTTGTAAATGAACTAATTGGACATTATCAAAATCTATGAGATGCAATGTATGTGATTTAGTTACAAAAGATGTAAATCACAAGTTCTTGTAAACTCAAAAATGTAGTTTGTAATCGGTGATGAAATTGGAAATTTTATCTGCAAAGACTATAGCATGTCAACTAAGATAGTTTGTCTTAATCATGGAAATTGAGACTTCTAGTTGATGTGTCTTAAGTGTGTAAGACACATTGAACTGGACCGTTATAATATTAATTATTCAATTAACAACAGCCACTTGAATAATAAATCTTACGACTTCTATTTTCATAAACTCTCAATCTTGAGAGGATTGTAAACCCAATAATGAAATATAGGTTGCTTTGATATATCAAGGGTGGGATCTAATTTAACAGTCAAAACCTTAGTATGTTGGGCAACCGCATGTAGTGTTGAAAGAATACATATTTTTAAGATAGGATCCCTAATCTCTTTCTATAGAGACACAAAATATCCCCTTAAAATAAGTTTAATGAGAACTGGTTATATATTTAGGGCCAGCCACCACTTTAGTAAAGAATTACTAAAATTTATATTTAATGAAATTAGATAAGCCCGAAACCCATTGGAGCTATAGCCTTATTTGTCCCTTTGGTCCCATTCCAAGCCACACACTAAAGCCTAATTGGGTTGGCCCAAAAGGCTAACCCAATTAGATAATCAATAAGAGTTATTAAATAAAGTAACTGTCAAAGCAGTTAAAAATGTACATATGATTAAAAGAAGAGAAAACAGTTTCTCTCTACAGTATATTTTGAATACATTTTTCCAAAAGAAAAATCAACGTACTAAAGAACTGATTGAGAAACCACTCATGTTGGGCACCATGTGGAATTGGGATGAAGATTGAAGGTCTTCTCAAGTCCTGTTTTTGAATTTCACTGTATCAAGTTACACTTTTTGTTCTTTGTTCTAGGATTCAAGATTATATGTTATCTCTCATGAATGAAGTAGATTCTTATATTGTTTCTATTGCGTGTTTTGTATGAGATGCAAAATCAATTTTTCCAACAATATTCACAAACCAAAAACCTTAGTATCACCAATGTAATTGTAATGACATATGTAGTAGCTTATAACGAAGTGTTATCGCTTGAATAAATAGCTTTTGCTTTCCATAGATAAGTTTATTCCTTTTAAGATCCAAAACCTAAGGTACTTACATTCAGTTGTTTATGTCCATATGCAAAATTTGTAATGATTTAATAATACTATCACCTCCACTTTATGGAGACTATTTTATTTCTGATTTACTTGATTCCTAAATGAAAATTTTTTATACCAGATTGAATATAGTAAAAAAAAAAAAGAAAATTTTGCATTGCTGCAAAAGCCATCAAAATATAAACGATAACATTTCAAGATCATCGCAACACTATGATAAAGGATAATGCCTTAAGATAATTGAATGAATATGATATTATAAGCACCATAGATAATAGCATAAGGACAAAGTTTAGTTACAAAATTGTTTGTAGCCTTAGGTTACAATCTTACTTAATAAAATAAACATCACTACATATTTTGAAAATTTAACCGTTGAATTGTATATTCTTTATACTCTTAATACACATATCAAATTTTATGTCAATCGGATATTATTTATCATATAATCTATAAGCTTATATTTTATGCATAATTTTAAGTTTCAAAAACTTGCAAATTAAACAATCTTCAATTTTCTAACAAATTTGCAAGCATGGAATATATAAGAAGAAAATGTAATCCAATGGTGGATTTATCAAAATTCATCTCTAACAAAAAAATATTGAGTAAAGTTGTAGCCTCAGGATAAAGTTTAGTCGTGGACATATAAACGATAACATTTCAATATCATCGCAACACTATATTTGTTAAGCACCACATATGATAAAGGATAATGCCTTAAGATAATTTAATAATAAGCACCATAGATAATAGGATAATGCAAATTTAAATAATAAATTTTTTTTTTGATGTGCCACGTTTTATAAATTAGAATTCTACTCTTGATAATATTTCTTGAATCCAATGTGATGTCTTTGAGAGTGTTTACTTGTAATTGTAGGATGATGATAGAGGATAATTGTTCATCCATGGAGCTCTCTCTGTTTGTATTATTATTATTGCCAGTCGACGAAACTGATAAATCAACTAGTTGGTATCACCAAACATCGAATTAATAAAATGGCGTCATAAGTGTAGGGTGAAATCAAACTTCAATTATTGGGTATTCATATAATTTAGAACTAATGAATTCTAGTTATCTTTATAAAATAGAAGCGGATTAATAGATATAGATATTAGAGATTTTAGTTATTAAAACTCTCGAATCTTTGGAGATTTGTTTTAGGTAATAAGAACAATTAAAGAAAATAATTGATAAGAGCAAATAACTGAAATAAGTTAATGGTAAAAGCTAGAAAATGAAAGAAAAGAAAAATAAATAAAAAAGAATTGAAAACGTGAGCTTAGTGATTAGAGGAATATGAAAGTTGGAGCAATTCAAATATCTGAATAAAGAGTGATCCTATTTTATAGGTAATATTTTAGTAGGAATTAAAAATATATTTTTACAAGATTATCTCTTAATTTTGTTTTTACTTAAACCTACTAACCTAAGGATGTAGGGGTATTTTTGAACCAATAAAATGTCCATCTCAAACTGGGAAGTCTTTTAAATAATAATAATATAGACAAGCAAATATATTGAATACATGTATCTTCTTTTTTCTTAGAATCATGTTAAATACATATATCAAATATCAAATCCAAACCACTACTTTCCATCAAAACAAAAAATCTAAACCACTACTACACATATTGGGAACAAAGTGGAAAAACAAAGAACAAACCACTTTATAGAAAAATCACTCCAGTGATCTAGTCATGTTGAGAATTCTCTAGGGAAAACACGGTTACAATAGTCTACTACAAATTCTTGGTATAGCTTGATTCTTAATTTAGCGAACTTCTTCCACAAATTCCTCGTCAGTAGTGGCCAGAATTTATAGCACTCCAAGGATCCTCCTTGAAGATTTGATAGTAGTAAACCTCGTTGGAAATGAACTACATGGTTTCAGTCTCTTATGCACTCACTTTGGGATCATAAGTAGAGTGGATAAACAGATAAGGTTTAGGAGTTTGGCTCAATAGATAAGAGCCACAAAATATTTCTCAATAGCTCCAGGTGTCCTAATCTCCTTTTTGTCAAAAAATATATGAAAATAGGTGGACAATTAAGGTACAGAAAAGACGGCACAAAACCTAGTTCAAAGGAATTGGTAAAATAGATCCATGCAGCCTAGCTTGAAAGAGCTTAGAGTGAAGGATAGGCAAAGTCTTGGTTGGTTTTTTGCTTTGAGCAAGTGAGGTTCTCTTTCACCCGAGTTTCTTTTTTGCTGGAGCAAGCTACACTTTCGCTTGAGTGAAATCCTCTAAATTGCATTTTTTTTCCAAGATAGCCTTTATCAATCTTTTTATAATGAATGAATTATATCAAAATAAGTTGAATTGTGATTACAACCAAATTTATGGGATCATCCAACTCTAAATCCTCAATATTTTTGAAAAAAAAAATTCTAACTTATGAGGTGTACTTTACATGCAATGCATATGGTACACATAAACATAAACATAATTTTTTTTTTATAAATATGTATATATGTATGTGTCTCCTAAACATATACTTCTTAGGTAATTAAATAAGATTTATGATGATTAACATGTGATATTCATCTAAATGATAAACAAAAAGTTCATTTAGAACTGAGTTCAAGGGTTTTGGAAAGGCCTTTAGTTTTGGGAACTCTACTCCATTGAAAAGGGGAAAAAAAACCTTTATTAAAGCTATCTTTTGGATACTTATATATATAGACACACACACTACTCCCCACTCTCTCTCCCCCAAAATTTTTAAATGGAAGCTTCAGAGTTATTATCAATTCAGTTGTGTTGAACTATTCCATAAACCTATAGTGGAAAATTTTGGCTTTTGCCCCTTTCAAAAAAACAATCTAGCATTTTGCCCCACTTTGCAAACTAATTAGGGAAATGCCCCTCTTTTAAAACTCGATTTTCTCAAAATCAAGTTAAGCCCTATAGTGACATTTTTAAGAAGCCTATAGTGACGTTTTAAGGACCTATAGTGGCATTTTTTAACTCGATTTTCATAAAGTCAAGTTATAGGCAAAAAAAAAGAAAAAAAATTGCATATAACTCGATTTTAGGGAAATCGAGTTAAAAAATGTCACTATAGGTCCTTAAAACGTCACTATAAGCTTTTTAAAACGCCACTATAAGGCTTCATAATTTTATTTTTTTTTAATAACTCGATTTTGAGAAAATCGAGTTTCAAAAGAGGGGCATTTCCCTAATTAGTTTGGGAAGTTAGACAAAATGCTGGATTGTTTTTTTGAAAGGGGTATGTGCCCATTTTCTCCACCTATAGTTGAGTTATGGATACTAAACTTTGGGCGTTATGTTTCTATGCCAATTATATATTGGAATATTAAAAATGTGAATGATTTTTAAATGATAACTGCATAGTAAAAATAACTAACTTCAAAGTTTCAATGTTGATTCTTATAGGTTAAATACAATGATTTACTTTCATAGAGGAGACTTGGGTATAAGGACAGCTAGTATTCCAATAGTCCAAACGCTTGGCTGTTGACAGACAAAAGTGATGTAATATATTTAGAACATTTATTAGTGATGGATATAACCATATGAGTTACTTAATATATAAATTGCTTCTTTTTGTTTTCTATTATTCTATGTTTAATCATTTTTAGAAATACAACTAATTCAATTTACTGTATAAGCGACTACAGTGAGAATTTCACTCATCTCCAAATTTCTTTTTAAAAAAAACTAAATATGAAACAAAAGTTAATATGGGCAAGTGATACATGCAATTTGTGTCAAGTTACACACGTCAATTCTTATATTATTATTATTATTTATTTTATTTTTAACTGTATAAATAAATAGATATTTATATATAATATCTTAATGTTCGAAAAAGAAGTACAAAATAAGATATTGAATATTTTTCATTGATATTTTATTAATTTTTAAGTCCACACGTTGGTAGATAATGATGTTTGTTTATATATATATATATATATATATATATATATATAAACATATTAGTATGTTTTTTTTTTAAAGAACATATGTGTATGTTTATTTTCCTAGCTAATTGATTGTTAAGTAAATTCTCACAATAATAAAAATCATGATTTAATATTGAGATTTGATTTTTCTAAAACCTATGGAACAAAAAAAAAATTTATATGGAAAAAAAAATCTTTATCAAAAAAAGAAAAAAAAAATTTCCATTTATATGGAATGAAAATATAAATAATAAAATTATTATTATTATTATTACATGCGCTCATAAAATATATTTTAAAATGTAATTTAATTTATTAAGGACTTTTTTTTATAGGATTTTTATTAAGGACTTGTAAATATATTTTCACACTTGAGATCTAACAGTGGAGGTCGTAAGCTACTCCTTCAATACTGGGGGAAAATTAATTTCTAAGAAATCACAAACAGAAAAGAAAGTTATTTGCGAGAAGTATATAAAATGGATTAATATGCAAGGTGACTGAAGTTCTAAAAACGAAACACGTCGCCAAATGAAATTAATGAGAAAAATTTGCAACAGCCAAAAGAAGCCAAAAAGTTCTTCAAAATCATGAACCACTCATCACTAGTGAGAGGAATTCCAAACAATTGAAGCTTTGCATGAGCTCAACTCCAACATAGCAAAATAATCAATAGAAAGAAAGCTCCTAAATATAAACTATAATTGAATGAAATTAGCATTGGAGCCTTTAATCTAGGCCTTCACAAGTTTGTCACAATGAAGCAACTTAAAGCTTCTAAGTTGTTGATGACATATCTTAATTTCTTTCAGAAATCCGCAGCTTCTGAGTGTAAGATTTTCAAGTAGAAGTAGTTTAGGAACATGGTTTCCAAGCCAATCATCTGTAATGGTTGTGTAATGTAATATTAAAATCTTCAAACTCTTACAATCGACAAGATTGATTTCACAAGAACCAGTTGAGTTAAAATGTGAAAAAGATTGCAGATGGGATGCATCAATCACAATATTCCATAATCCTTCGCAACACTCGAGTGTCAAGTCCTCAACTAGAGTCAAACTTGGGATCAAATCCTAAAACTTGAAAATTTAAAGCCCGCTAAGTTCAACACAACATAATTGATTTAGTAGTTATTGTTTTTGACAAACTATAAAACTTATTATAGAACCTATAAAGGTAACAACCACATTTCCATTCTTCTCCAAATTGAACAACCAACTCTTTTGACATTTTGCTCTATGGCAAAACAAATTGACTCATCAATCTGCTAATCTGATTTGCCATCATGGCTCTAACACAGCGCTTAAATTATTCTATGCCATATTTGATTTGCGATATTCAAGAGATTTTTACATTAAATGTGTTATATATACATGTATGAATAAAGTCTCACATTGAATAATAATAACAAAATAGAGTAGTTTATATAATATTGATAAATCCAAACTCAAAACATTTTGGATCAAGTAATGTCCCTATATGTTCATTTAAGTGCGTGTACGTAGTCCCATTCGCATATTGGAAAGGAATTGGATGGGCGGTAAGAAATAAGAATCACTAATAAAAATTGGGTCTTTATGCTTTTGGGCTTAAAATTGCTAGTTTGGACCCGTCAATCCAAAGTTTGTGAAGATGCTTGTTATGTACAGCGCTTTGCCTTTTGTTTGTAGTTTGAAACTTTGAATTGATTATTAGTCAAATTTTTTTTTTAATTGCCTATTAGATTTGTGCGGGATTTGTCTATATCATACCAACGCAATAGCCAAAAGGTTGGGGTATTGTAGTTCCCGAAATCCTGTTTATATTTTATTATAATTTTTATTTAAAGATTATAAAAGAAATTGTAATAAGTTGCCTTTGTGTTCAAAGTTCAATATAGTGTTTCTTTGCCTATAACACGAGTCTAATGCTATTTTCTGTGTTCCTCTAATTTTTTACCGTGGTGATTGGATTTCAGACCTAAAATTAAAACTATTTGTAATTAAGGAGAATTTAGATATTCTTTTTTTTTTTTTTATAAGAGAATTTAGATATTCTAACCTATAGATTAATGCAGGAAATCTTGTAATGTTTTTTTTTTCTTAAGTGTCTCTTTTATTTTTATTTTTATTTTAATACCCCCAACACCCAACCCCCCCCCCCCCCCCCCAAAAAAAGGACAGAAAATGTTACATACCAAATTGGCTGTAATTTAGTAAGGACAATAATTTTAAATTATAACATACAGTATGTTATAGTCAATTTACTACAGCCAATCTAAAATTAAATTGACTAAAACATACAGTATGTTACATACCAAATTGGCTGTAGCAACTAAATTATTTTTGAGATTATTGTCCTTTATTTTTTATATCTAACATACTGTAGCAAATAAATTGACTATAATTATATTACCTTAATTTCAAGAAATTAAAAATTCTATTTAACTTATTGTGATAGTATACTTTATGTAAAGTTTCAAGAAATCTAAAATGATTCATCAACTTAAATTTTGATGGGACTGACGAGCTAAACTTCCCTAAACGATCTCACCATATATACTCATCCACCTCGGCGCGACACAGACGAACACAGAAGAGCCATTAAATAGAGCGTTCAATACCTTGAACAGTTACAAAACAGTTGGCAGACCATTGGAACCTCATCAAAACTCATATTCATGGGCCTTGAGGCGTTACAAAAAGGGAACTAAAGTCACAATTAAGGCCCCAACGGCTAGGAACCATGAAGCTGTATATATACACTTTGGTCAGAGACAAAGCAGGTACAAAGACACACCTAAAAGCACTCATAGTTACTCTGATATTTTGTGTTATTCTCTAAAGGCTTCCTTATACTGACTATGGCATCAGAGACGTGGCAAGCACCACACCGATGACCACCTTGAGGGAGCCATCTCACTATATCTGTAGAGACAGGGACGAGGACTTTGCTCCATCTGGACACACTTGCAAAGATTGACGATTTGCACTTCATCAAATTTCATTACAAAAAATTGTTCTCAGAAGTTAGAAGCTGGCTCTCTTTGCAACAATTGGTTACATTTTCATTAATTATTAAATTAGTTTATCTCACTAATTATTAGGCATAGTTTAGTTTAGCTAAAACTCTATTCATAAATTTCAATAAATTATTAAAAATTATATTCTCACTATAATGCTCTCTAATGCAGCGATATTACTCAACCTAAAGGATTCACGTATTTCACAAGAAAGCAAATATGCCCATATTAATGATAGGATAGTTACTTTATATATTCTTTATTTTCTAATTTCAACAAATTTAAAATTTTACCGCAACTATTATTTTATTATAAAAAATTCAAGAAACTAAAAATAAAATTTAAATATATATGTTAATTATTTTAATCATGTATCATAAATTTTTTTTATATTTTAATACAATAAAATTTGCATAATACTTATTAACAAAAAAGCCTTTAAAATTATAACAATGCTTTATATATACAATATTTCACAATTTTTTATAAGAGTTCACAAAATTTTACTGAATTAACAATTGAGTTGACAATTTTCATATACACTAATCTCTTACGTCATTTTTTTTTACCTATAGTTAACAATCTACTACATTAGTAATTGTGAAAAAATTTTATCAATTGTTTTCTTTTATCTATGAACTTAAGATAATATTATCTTA
Organism: Quercus wislizeni; assembly: GCA_023055345.1. NCBI lineage: Eukaryota > Viridiplantae > Streptophyta > Magnoliopsida > Fagales > Fagaceae > Quercus > Quercus wislizeni. The sequence goes on along the minus strand of JALGQJ010000002.1, from coordinate 9,361,092 downwards.
AGCTAGTTCTATTATATTCAGAACAAGAATTATTTTATAATCACAATTAATTTTATATTTATTTTTACAATTATCCTAGGTGTAAAACTGATTATAAAAATGAATAAGAAATTTACTATTTTTATCCTATAATTTTATTTTCTTAAGGACTCTATCGAGGAAAATTTTGGTATTTAGACTGTTTTTAGAAAATTTTTTGGTGAATAGTATGCGCGTCAAACTATTTAGCTAGTTTGACTGATTTTGGAACTCGAGTTTGGCAACTCGAGTTCCAGCCCAAAATTCGAACTATAATGACGTTTTTTTTAGTGGCGTTTGTCGAAAACGCCACTATCGGTACCCTATAGTGGCGTTTTCTACAAACGCTGCTATAGTAACAAAAAAAACGTTACTGTAGTTCGAATTTTGGGCTGAAACTCAAGTTGCCAAACTCGAATTCTAAAATCAGTCCAACTAGCTAAATAGTTTGACGTGCATACTATCCACCAAAAAATTTTCTAAAAACAGTCTAAATTCCAAATTTTGCCCTCTATCGACCACCGACTCTATCCAAGTATCCATAGAAGACAACATTTATAATAATGGTACTATACTTTTGAAGTCAAAGCTCGTTCATTGGTCGACGCGCTTCACAATGAGCGTGAATAAATAGGCTATCACTCACTCTCCACGCTCACGCAAAGCTTCTCACAAAAAATCGAATCAATTCTCGCTCCTTCAATCTCTCTCTCTCTCTCTCTCTCTCAAAAATCGCAGAAAATCAAAATCAATGGCGTCACGGGACAAGAAATCGGCGAAGCCCTCAACCAGTAGAGCCGGCGGCATTCGCACCCTCTCCGATCTGAACCGGCCCACCGCCGACTCCGACAGCGACTCCGATGGCCCTCAAGAGTACTATACTGGTGGCGAGAAGAGGTCCTCAATTTTTTTTTTCCCTCTCAAAACCCTAACTTTCTGTTTTTCCTGATTCAATTTTCAGCTCCGGTTATTCTTTTTTAGCTTCTCGATTATTATGCTATTAGAATCTGATCGATGTTTTTATTTCTAATGCTGTGTTTGGTTTTAAATTTGTGAACTTTCGAAATTTAAACAAATATGAGGGTGATGATTGTTTAAATTAGGGTTTTGAGTTCATTTAAGGGCTTTGGTTAGTGTTTGTTAGTGAATAGAGAGAATTGCAGTAGTATATGTGATTACAATGTGGTGGAATATTTGGAAATTTGAGTATTGTGAGTTCAGAATGGTGTTCAAGATTGTGTTTTTATTTGGATAGGGTTAGAGAATAAGTAAAAAGACTGGATTTTGAGACTGAGTAAGCATTCATTTTTAGCAATGATTGGTGAAATCATTAGGTGGTAATGGTTTCGACCAGTATTGGGTGCATTTTCGCAATTGATTTGGGAACTCTGACTCTGTTTGTTTCGACCGAAAACATTTTATGGAAAAATGACTTTTTTGGAGGACTGACTTATTTCTTGTATTTGGTTGTGACCCTGAAAATGAACTAGATTTTGGAAATCATTGATATGTTTTGTGATTCCAAATAATTATATAAACAAAACTTTCATTAACATAAGTAGAACCTATATCGGAAAACATTTTATTTTGGGGCAATTTGAAAGCCTCAAAATGGAAATAGACCCCAAGTTTAATATCTACATGAAATATGAACTGGAAAAATGAGTGGTTTGAGGGGCGGTGCCACCGGGTGGGGGGTGGGGGTGGTGGTGAAGTCATTTGGAAAAAAGTCAACAGCTAGTCATCAGCAGTCTATGGGTAGAGAGGGGCGAATAGAGAGAAGCTACTAATGGGGGAGATTTTTATGTTGTGGAGTTGACTTATGGGATTGGTTTTGTTGATCACACACACAATGAAAAGTTTTCCATTGACACGTTTTATGCCAAAACAAACTGAGTGTCTAATCAATTTAGATTTACATTTGTGTTCAATTGATCTACTGATTTGATAGAAGATACCATGTGAAGTTGTTTTTCAGTGTAGAATAGTCTTTATTGTTTGGCTGAAATTTGTGACAATCATAATTGCAGTGGAATGCTCGTCCAAGATCCTAATAAGGCCAATGATGTGGATGCAATCTTTAATCAAGCTAGGCAACTGGGAGCAGTTGAAGGGCCTGTTGAACAACTCGGTCCCGCTTCAAGCTCAAGAAGCTTTGCAGGAACTGGTAGATTACTTTCAGGGGAAACTGTTCAAGCTGCTCCTCAGCAGCCCGAGAGCGTTGTTCACAACATTGTGTTCTGGAGTAATGGTTTCACTGTGAATGATGGCCCTTTGAGGAGCTTGGATGATCCTGAAAATGCATCTTTCTTAGAGGTAATGGCCATCATGGTTTCGATTCTGTTAAAGAAAAAAGCACAAGAAACAGAAAATTAGTGGTCTTGTAGATTGATTGTTTATCGCTGTACTTTCTTTTTCATTGATTGAGTTGTCAGTGCCATGTTTCTTCACTCTTTGGTATCATCGGTGTGGTCATCTTGTGCTTATGATTATGTTACATCTCAATGCAGAGCATCAGAAAGTCTGAGTGCCCAAAAGAGCTTGAACCTGCAGATAGGAGGGCTTCAGTTCATGTCAATCTGATAAGGAGAAATGAGAAGTGCCCTGTGAGTGTTCTCTTTAATGTTTGAAATAGTCCATTGCTTTCCTCTATAATGATAAGAGACCAGAATTTTATAAAAACAATCACTTGATGATTATTAAAATGTAATCCTGGTCAGGGTCTTTTAGGTTTTTTTTTTTAGGAACAGTAGTATTTTAGTAATGTTTTATGAAATCATAATGTATCTGTTAATGCATCTATGTACTCTGAGATCAAATGCAATCTGCTCTATCTAAGGTCCAGTAGAGGATATGAAGTTTACCAGCACTCCTAATACTTGCTTTATTACAGGAACCAGAGAAGCGCCATGTTCCATTTCAGGGTGTGGGAAGAACTCTAGGTAGCAGCTCCACTCCAGCGGCAACTGAGCCAACTGTTGCTTCCATTCCTCTCAACGCTGCTCCAACACCTTCCATGGGCCTGGTTGTGGATCAAACAATGCCATCAACCTCTGTTCAGCTTAGATTGGCTGACGGGACTCGAATGGTTGCACACTTTAATTACCACCACACGATCAATGACATTCGCTCCTTCATTGATGCATCAAGGCCTGGAAGTGCAAGGAACTATCAACTTCAGATGATGGAATTTCCTCCAAAGGTTCTTAGTGATCAAGCTCAGACAATTGAGCAGGCAGGTCTTGCCAATTCAGTTGTTATCCAGAAATTCTAGCTTGCTGCACCAGCCAGTGTCTTTACTCTGGTCATACATAATAGCGACTGTACTGAAGAAGCGAACCGGTTCTATCTACCTAAGACCCCGAATGTGTTTTCAAAGTGGATAAATTATGTGAAATACTCTTGAAAAGGCTGTGTTCTTGACATTTTGTTTACAATTAAAATCAAATTGTTATTATTGTTGCATGAACTTCATTAAGCCTTTTTTTTTTCCTCTCTTTTAATTACAATTTTGTAGCCATCTAGTTATTTAGTTTGATGCTTGTGTGATAATGAGATTTCAGGCAATATGAATGGTTATGAGCGGAGCATGGTCATCTTTGGAAAGAAGCCTTTTGAATCACTTGTGATAGCACAGGATGAGATCTAGTGTTCTATTTCATGGATGCAAAGTCCAAAATATTCCCTCCTTCCTGGTTTTCAATTAAGGGAGGCAAATTTGTAAAATAAAAGCTCACAATTTAAGGTGGTGTTTGGTATATGTGTTTACACAACAGTTTTCAGTGTTTAAGCACTAAAACATGTATGAGGTGTTTGGTATATGTACTTAAAAACATGTGTTTTGTTATTTGAAAACATGTGTAGAAATACGTGTGGATAAAAAAGTGAATAGAAATACCGTGTAATACTGTTTAAAAACTGAAAATTATTGTTTGAAATGGTGTACCAAACACTCCCATATTTTCACCATACTTTTTAACCCACATCTTTAGCCAAACGGACCCTAATTTCTCAAGAGATTACAGTCTCCTTATCTCTTTATCCTTTTTAAAATTTAAACAAATGCATTTTATTTTCCTCGTCATCTTATCTTTTTAAAATTTAAACAGGCTTTTTTTCTTGCTAAACTATGATACAAAAAAATAAATAAATAAAAAAGGCCTCATAACACGCACAAAGATTTTTAATCATGTTGGTGAGTACTAGGTTTTGTTTATGGAAAAGATGAGTGTAAAAGCTTAAGAAATTATATACTGGCGTGGATTATGTAAAGACTTTAGACTAGTGAGTTCCATCTAGAATCGTGAATGAACAATTGGGAGTTAATGGACTTCTATTCCCCTTCAGAATTTCCAACTGAGCTGGCATGATATTAGATTTGGGCTTGTGCTAATTGCCCGTAATTCATTACCCAGAGGAATTTGGGTTGGCTTGACGAGCCCTTAGGTCCTTAATCATTATCTAGATCTGGAAAGACCCAAGCCCAATAATGTTTTCTTTATAAACATATCACGGTGGACTAGTATTTTTATCTTTTATTTATAATTTATAGATGGAATTCTAGCAAGTTGGTCATTGTAAAACCGAGAAGAAAAAAAAAAAAGTTAGTCATTTTCTTTTGGATTGTCTACAAAGAGTTAGTCTAAAATCATTTATCCCATAGGACCCATTGTCATAATTTATTGCACCTTCTTTTTTTTCCCCCTTATATGTGTATTCCTTAAGAATATGTTTAAGAGGAGCATTAGCATCAAGCTCTTCAAAACTATATTTAGCCAATTAAAACTTGCCCAAAAAGCCTCATGCAACAGATCAAAAAAAAAAAAAAAAAAAACAACAAAACAAAAACTTAACAATTCATTGTAGCTCAGTACACTTATTGAGCATTGTTCACTCAATAGATACAACAATATATATATATATATATATGTGTGTGTGTGTGTATTCTTTTTCTTACATCTCTTTTTGTGTTTGACAATTTAAATAGCGGTAGATTATTGAGACAATGTAGTTGTTTGTGAAAAGTACATTGACTAAAGTAAGAAAAATAAATTTTTTAAACCAAATTAACTAAACTTGCATTGAGCCTTGCATGAATGTTCTTAAGAGCATTCACATCAAGTTCGTGCAAATGTTTTTATTTTTTTTAGAACAATAACTTACATTTTTTATTTTATACGATTATTTTTCAAAAACACCAACATCATATTATCTATTTTACACTACATCTCATTAAAATGTTATTTATTTATCAATCTCTCTCCCTCTCTCTCTTTGTATATGAGTAAAGCATTAAAATATATATTTGCATGTGAATGATAATTATATATATTTACACTATTACTGTAACAATAATGTAAATATACACATTTGTAAATTGACTAATATCAATAGTTTTTGGACTTAAATATGTAAATTTAACATATTTTTATATGGATTTTACTAACATATGCCCTTAGAGCATATATTAGTAAACTCATATAATAAACACATTTTAGGAAACATTTTATAAAAAATTGAAAAAATTGTCAAACTTTTTGACAGCTTTTCAATTTTTCATAAAATGTTTCTTGAAATGAATGATTAATATATGTTCCTAATAGTCCCTTTTTGGGGGGTGGGGGTGGGTTGTGTTTGGGGGAAGGCCTCCCTTTTCAATTATATCATACACAAAGTCACACACTGATGTGAGAGTACTCTAAGATAAGCTTCTCATCTTCAGAGTTCAGGTATCTTTACTGCTTTCAACAACTCCAATCCATCACCATCTAGCAGTACAAGTGCAAATAACTATGTACTCTTATTGAAGCACAATAATACAACAGTACATGTACAAGAATATAATATAAGAAATAGGCCCAAGAATAGACATCGACTTGATATTCCAACAGAAAATATTTAGAGAGAAAAAATATATTAATATTAAATAAAAAAATTAAACATTATAATGAATAGACTAATAATTTCAAATCTGATATATTTTCTCTTATATCTTTTTCCTACGTTGGAGAGAATATCTTTTGGTCAACGTGTTAAAAAATTCATTCCTTCCCACCTTAAATTATTTTAGGAAATTTTTTTAGGAAATTTTTTTTTTTTTTTTTTTTTTTTGGGGAAGGCCTCCCTTTTTAATTACATTATACACAAAGTCACACACTGATGTGAGAGTGCTCTAAGATAAGCTTCTCATCTTCAGAGTTCAGATATCTCTACTCCTTTCAACAATTCCAATCCATCACCATCTAGCAGTACAAGTGCAAATAAATATGTACTCTTATTGAAGCACAATAATACAACAGTACATGTACAAGATTATAAATAATAATAATACAACAGTACAAAAATATAATATAAGAAATAGGCCCAAGAATAGACATCGACTTGATATTCCAACAGAAAAATATTTAGAGAGAAAATATATTAATATTAAATAAAAAAATTAAACATTATAATGAATAGACTGATAATTTCAAATCTTATATATTTTCTCTTACATCTTCTTCCTACGTTGGAGAGGATATATTTTGGTCAATGTGTTAAAAAATCTATTCGTTCGTACCTTAAATTATTTTAAGAAATTTTTTATGAAAAAATAAAAAAATTATTAACTTTTTTTTTACAGTTTTTTAATTTTTCATAAAAAAAATTAAAATATATAATTAATATATCCCCTAAGGTAATATGTTAATTGGACCTTTGTTTATTTCCTCTACTTTCTTTAATCCTATTCATCTCCCCCACCAAATTTGACACTAAAATGGGAGCATAAATCATGATCATCATCATGCTTCCATAGCTAGCTAATGGCTCCATTAATCAATCTCTGCTTACATGGAAAAGGGAAGTATGGTGAGTGAGGCATCTCACTCAGCGTAATAGTTTTACCTCCATTCATAGTGGCATGGATTGGACACCAAAAGCGATGTGTTGTCGGCCAAATCAACTATTAATTCTACCACCATCTTGAAGATATTTTTGATTTTTCCATTAGGGTTTGATCCACTTGGGGCCCTTATTAATGCTCATGTGCTAGCCACGCACCACATGATTAGACCCTTGCCATCATAATTAAGTCAGTTATTACTAAGAGTAGTAACCCACTAAACACCAACCCCTCTCTAATAATAATAGAGACATGATGAGTGATATAAAATCCAATTTGTGTTAGTGATAGACTTGCCTAAAAGTCTTGTTGTTTCAATCATAACTTATTGTTTAATTTATTTATTTTTTAAACATTGCTCCTCTAAAAAATGACAAATAAAAATAGTGTTAACAATATCCAATGGAAATTAAGGGGGAAAAGGTATAAAGAGTATAAAGGGTCATAGGTCATGTCATGGAATAAGATACAAAAGCCACTAGTAGAATAAAAGATAAGGCAAAGCAACATTAATTAACACCTTATTTTTAATGCCAAGTTGTGACTCAACGACCATTTGGAAACATCAATTATCTCACACCCAAGTACATTTTATACATGCCTCGAACAATCATCCAACAATAGCTTTGACAAAGCCTAGCAGAACATCGAAGCCCCAGATTTTTTTTTTTTTTTGATTGAGTGGAAAGTTACAAAATAAAAAAGAAGTGGAAGGATGTAATTTAACTTGATGATAGAAAGAATTGTACTTCCATAATAATAATAATAATAAAATAAGGTCTAATTGGCAAATACTTCCATTATGTAACATCATCCGTAGATTTTGTGGGGCTCATGTATCCTATCCTTTGTTCCTTTTTCATTGAATGTGGCCTTTTATCTATTTATTTATTTTCTATATAAATAATATAAAATTTAAACTAATAACATCTATTATGTGATAATTATTTTTCTTACTATTAAGATATCAATTAATTTTTTATTAGACTAAATTACCTCAAATCATTTATTTGATAATAATAGAATTTACCAATTAAATTAACTAGAATTTTTATATTTCAATAGTTTTTATAGTGTAGTCTGTTAAGAATGATAATTTAGAAAATGAAGTATGTCAATAGACTTTATCAATTTTTTTATGTCAGTATATTCCGTATATTCCATTCTAACAAATTCTTATCTATATCTTTCATACTATATTCCTTAGAATTAACAATTCTATCATTATCCATGTTCTTTTCCATGTGTGTCTGACCTAAGTGTGACCTAGCAACAGATGATGAGTGACTAAACATATTCATTTTATTTCCAAGCAATTAATAATTACTGGCGAAACTATTACTAACTACTGGTATCCTTACTATTGAGACCACCTCCTCGGGAAACTCCATTGCAGGACCACCCAAACACACGCCTGTCCGTTAGCGAACAAAAAACGGGCTGACCAACGCGAAACTATGGTTTGCTAACGAGTATTGAGGCTGACAAATGCTAACAAAGAGCAAGTAGTGGTTATACAGTAATATATGTTCCTAGTAACTTCTTAATTGCAAAGAAATAAAACTCATACATCTACCATTCATGGCTCTAATACCATACCTTACCCAGTGGAGATTCACGCCCCACCTCATCAGGTGTAGTGGGAGGCAAATGACCTACCACCACCTTTTAAAGGGAGAAGCAAGGTACCTATCAAAGTCATGTGTCTTCATGCACCCAAGATGTGTCGCACCTGCTTATTGTTGCGCCATCACACCTGCCTTTTTGCTGTCAGATCCGGACTTACGCTAGCAAGGTGTTGCCATGACTTACACTCAACAAGAAAACACAGAGCTGGGCTGTAGGCATGAAGAGACACCATACAACAGAGAGCCCTCCTTTACCCTCGTATGGGAAATGAGAGTTCCATACAAGGGATTATAGGTCCCCACTTTGATACCATAACATACCCAGTGGAGATTCACGCCCCACCTCGTTAGGTGTAGTAGGAGGCAAATGACCTACCACCACCTTTTAAAGGGAGTAGCAAGGTACCTATCAGAGTCACACGTCTTCAGCACCCAAGATGTGTCTCACATGCTTATTGTTGTGCCATCACACCTACCTTTTTGCTGCCAAATCCGGACTTATGCTAGCAGGTTTTTTTGGTGTTTATAGGAGGAAGGTGTATAACTAGAGGAAGATTTTGAGGAGGTAAAGCTCTGGAATCAGAAAAAGGTGTCCTAGAGGAAAAGGAACTTCTAGGGGTAAACATCATAAAGGTCTTTCTGCCTAAAGAACTACTGGGTCTAATAAGGCTGTTAGTTTGTCTATCATTATTATTGAAAGAAATAATAAATGTTCCATCTATCTTTTGGGCTATGAAATCTGGCTCTATGTTTTCTATCTTTGGTGTGGGAGCAATGGCTTCTAGTTGCCATTGTTTAGGAAGATTTATGTATTTCCATTGTATTTGTCAGGTACACGAAGTCTACTATTTGGGGTTAAGGCTTGAAGAAGGAGAGTATGTCCTTTAAGGGATTGTTCTACCATGGATTGAGGGTCAAGAATGGTTTTCATAAGTTTATAATAAATCCAATAAATAATAGCTAAATGTTTTGAGCCTTCTTTCATATAATAACCATATGTTTTTACATTCAAAGTTAAAGCATCCATAATATTTCTGTCAAATAGACTTAAAGCAAAATTAGGATAACAATTAAAATATACTGGTCCATTATGTAAACTTGTTTCCATCATTCATAGAAGTGAGTCATTAAATCTTAAATGTCTGTCATCTCTTAAGCAAAGTAAAAACACTTGCATTTAAAGCTTCTCTTGTTAATGGTTTGATAATTATTTTTCTTAGTATTAAGATATCAATTAATTTTTTATAAGACTGAATTACCTCAAATAATTTATTTGATAATAATAGAATTTACCAATTAAATCAACTAGAATTTTTTATTAAAAGTATTCTTGAAAAAGAACAAATGAATTTTATTTTATTTTTAATATTGGAAGGCCATGAACCTGTATTATTAATGGAGTCTTTTTACTTTTATTTTAGGGCCTGGTGGATATTTTCCTTCCAAAACCGTTTTAGGAAATGTTTTATAAGAAAATGAAAGAGTGGTCAACTTTTTTTTTTTTACAACTTTTTCAATTTTTCATTAAAAAAAAATTCTTAAAATAGATGATTAATATATATTATAAGGGCACACATTAACCAAACTCATATAAATTTTATGCAAATTCGACGTATTGCCAAATTGCAGCATTTATGAGATCAAACAATAATGCATAAAATTTATCCCGTAACACGTTCCTTGTATCATTGCATTGTATATGAATATTATGAGTCTTATGATGACTATTTTTTTGTTATGCAATGATGGAGTTAGATTTTTATTTTATTTTAAGAGGATTAAGTTAAATGTGTAAAAAAAATTAATCCAAAGAATATATATATATATATATATATATATATATATATATATATATATATATATATATATATATATATATATTTAATCAAATATAATAAAAATACAAAAATATAGGATTTGATATGAGAAAATTTACTTAAATAGTCGTATCTCTTATTTATGAAAAAATGTGAGAGAGCTACTTGAGATGATTTGGTCATGTTCAGAGTAGAACGACTAATACGAGTGAGCTAATCCAAGTAAAGAGAATAATGAAAGGAAGAGGAAAAACCAAAAATTACATTAGTAAAAGTAATAAATATATAACATGTCAATTAAGAGAATAACAGAAGATATGACTTTAGATAATATAAAATGGAGGAAAAAGAATATATGTCGCCGACTCTAATTAATCAGTTTTATGGTGAATACTATATTGACTTCCTTAGTTACATATGATAATAAGTGGGGAAAAAAATGATACATTAAATATTTACATAAATGTAGTACATTTATTTATATATATAATATTTAAAATATTTTTCAAACCTTGAACCCAATGAAATATGTTTGTATTTCTATATATGTCAAATAAATTACTAACTATACATACTACATAGTAATTTTACTACATAGTAATTGATAACTCGTAATTGCAAAATACCCAAATGCAATATTCTTTGAACAAAAAACTTATGCGCAAAAATAATTAATATATATATATATATATATATTAAAAACAGAATGTAAAAAGAAAAAAAAAAAAAAAAAGAAGATGTGTTTGAGACCCATTAATTTAATGACTAGGGTGGTAAACAAGAAGGGTATTAAAATTTTATGATTATTAATTTTATTTTATTTCAAACACGAGTTGAGCTTGAGCTCATAAGTAAACTAGCTTAGTTATATGTTCTAACTTGATTTATTTCCTTGTCAAACAAGCTTAAGCTTGCAAACAAGTTACTTAATTGACTTAATCTTTTCTCATATATAATAAAAACTATAACTTAATTTTGTTAACCCTTCACAAATCTATAGCAATAATTAATTAATAAATTATAGTTGAACTTATATTATATGAGTTAAATAGATAGAATAATTTCCACTTATGACTTATAAAAATTAGATTCACCAAACTTGTATAGTTAAAAATTATCTATAATTATTTCAAATGAAATCGACTATTTGTATGGCGCCTAATAAATTAAAAATAATAACTTCACATTTTTTTCAACTTATTCATAAAATTACATAATCAAATATCAAATCTAATAATTATATTTTTTATGTACATGTATACATATATTATTATATAGACTTATATTAAGTCTCATATTCATGAATCGTTCACAAACATAAGATTATGTTTGAACTTAACTTGTTTAATATTTGAGTTTTAAGTTTTAACTTGGACTAGAACTTGGTTTGTTTGCAAAATAAGCCTTTTTTTTTCTTTTCTTTTTTTACCTTAATGGCTGAATCCAAACAGGCCAAACACACCCAAGATCACTTACATTCCTAATTTCCATATGCCAAATAATTGTAAGTGTCGACCACTTTGCTATAACAAAAGTTGTATCAAACGGTATGTTTCTAGAAAAATTGAAACTATAAATAATATTTTCAGACAAAAATATCACGAAAAAAAATTGAAAAGGCTCATCTCTCTCTCTCTCTCCAATCCACCCCTCTTTATTACAAAGTTTTTGTAGTATCTAAAAGTTATTCCCTTGTTGACCATTTTCTCTATTCCGAAATCCTCTCAACTAGCGCATTCAATCAAAATTATATATTTAACAAAAAGTGCGGACCAACCATGGTTGATGACCTAATTTTTTTTCCCTCTCTTCTTTTATCTCCTAAAGTAAGAAGGAGTTTCCCTTTGTTTTTTTTGTTTAAGGAATGAATAACTTTTCAGTTGAGAGAGAGAGAGAGAGAGAGAGAGAGAGAGAGAGAGAGGGATCTTTATTTTGTTGACGAGTTGGGAAACTATTACTTATAATACAAATACTGAAGAAATGTACACTCTTCTTTTTCTTTTTCTTTTTTTCTTTTTTTTTGAATGGAATATATAAAGAAGAAATGTACACTCTTGGTAATAGAAACCAGCATATATTGTTGACTAGTGAACTTTAAAAAAAAAGATAAATAAAGACTATTGTAATTTGACCCAAGAGGCTCTTTTTTTTCTTTTCTTTTTTTTCCTGAATACAAAAGATGTTTTTTAGTGTGGATTCATTGACCACGCATTACATGACAACAATGAAAAATGTCATGTGTATCACCGAAACTTTAAAGGAATTATCATCATTAGCACAACATATTCGTTAAAGTATTACTATTCTAAATCACTCAATTTTTACAAAATATAGTGTAAAATGGTACTAGAATTCTAACTTGTTGTAAGGCAATGGACACCAGGCAACCTAATTATCTATGATGATCCTATTCGGATATGCATGCCTATATCTTACACTGAACTGGCTATTATAGATACTATATATGTGACGGCATGAAAGTATGTAACCTAATCAATCTATATAGGAATTGGAATTGTCTAATAGCAAACCCCTTTAGGTTATATCTTTGTTTGAAAAATAATTCAAATTTTTTTCTTTTTTGGTTAGTTGAAGACTGAATTAGGTGGGGCCAGTCATAGAAAACAAATGATTTACATTAAAAAGTGGATTTACTTTATATTCTAATAACATTGATAAAGTTAAACAATTTTATAACTTTGAAAAGTGTTCAGTTAATTAAGTATTAATTATTACCATGCATATTTACTATTAGACAATGAAAGTGTCCATGCAGCTAGCATCTCTTTTTTAAAAAAATTAAGAAAAAAATCCCTGTGTATTCTATCATCTACTGTTTATGGAATGACCTAAAGTGAATCAAAAAAATTAAAAAGCTTCGCTTGCAAGGGCCTAGGGTTTCTATCACCTCTATATATTATACCCTTTTCTAAGCCCCACCGTTCACAGTTCTCACAGTTCACATTTCATACCAGTGACGTCTCAACTTTCTCTCTTTGCTTTGCTTCCTTCTCCTCTTTTGTTTTGTTTTGTTTTTTTTTTTTTTTTTTGATGCAGTTGCGATGGATTCGCAGCTACCATACCCTTCTCTTTCTCTCTCTCTAAACTCTGGCCATAGCAAAAAGTCCTTTAGCACAAGTCGCAGACTCACAAGAATATATTATTGACCCAAGTCTTGCAATATTGTTTTGCTCAAAAAAAAAAAAAAAGTCTTACAATATTGGAGTCTTTTGGCTAAATATTGCTAAATTCGAAGTTAATTGGTGTTATAAGTATTGTTTCAACTTATTTAGCAATCTGAGGAAAGAGAGTGAATTGCGGCAATACCATTGCCAAAATTCAACAAAAGTTGGAGAGAGAAAGATAAAAAGTAGGAGAGAGAAATTTTTGATTTTCGGCAATAGTATTGCCGCAATTCCTTTTGCCCATACCTACTGCCCGGGTGGGTGCTCGAAGTGTGAGTGCGCGCAAGGAAAACCAAATGATGTGGAAAAAAAAATTGGCAATTGTGGCAATGCCATTGCCGAAATAGGGAAAGAAAAAAAAAATAGTGGTTGCCGAAATCTGGGGAGGAATTAAAAAAATAAGTGTTACGTCCACAATATTTTTACAACATTTTCATAACAAATCACATGTGATTAGTTATTATTAGTTTAAATTTGAATTTAACACTGAGATTACTTTTTTAATCTAACAATAACAACCTACTACTTAAAATTTGTTGTAAAAATATTGTAAAAATTGTGTGCACTTATAATTTCTTAAAAAAAAAAAAAAGTGGAATGGAATTGTGGTAATGGCATTGCCAAAATAGGATGAAAAAAAAAATCTTCAAATTGGTTTGTGGTAATGCCATTGCCGAAATAAGGGGGTAAAAAAAAAAATTTGGGCAATTGTGGCAATCCCATGGCCGAAATTGGGAAGGAAAAAAAAAAAAAAAGCAGTTTTCGAAATTCAATTAATGTAGCAGTTGCTTTTGTTCTTGTTGTGTTTCTCTTTCATTATCCCTTTTGTCTATGGCTGACGTTTTCTTGTTGTCCTCTTCTCTTTCTTAATTGTCATTCTTTTTTTCTTTTTCTTTTTAATTTTAATTTATTTATTTACAAAAACATGGTAAGGACTAAGGAGATCCAAGAGTGGGCCAAATTGTTTTTAAAAAAACCAGATAAGATTTTTTTGTTTTGTAGTGGGTCCAGTTGTAAGTTTCAAGTCAATAAAAAAAAAGTGCTATGTCCATAATATTTTTATAACATTTTCACAATAAATTTAGGTTATTAGATATTATTAGTTTAAATTTAAATTTAACACTGAGATTACTTTTTTAATCCAACAATAACAACCTGTCACTTAAAATTTGTTGTAAAAATATTGTAAAAATTGTGTGCACTTATTATTTCTTAAAAAAAAAAAAAAAAGTGGAATGGAATTGTGGCAATGCCATTGCCACAATTCCATTCCACTTTTCACAATTCCAAAAGTTTTTTTTACCCCCCTATTTCGGCAATGTCATTGTCACAATTGCCAAAAATTTATACCCTCTATTTCAGCAATGCCATTGCCGCAAACTTTTTTTTTTTCCTCCCATTTTCGGCAATGGCATTGCCACAATTGCCAATTTTTTTTTCCATCATTTGGTTTTCCTTGCGAGCACTCACACTTCGAGCACCCACCCGGGCAGCAGGCATGGGCAGAAGGAATTGCGGCAATACCATTACCGAAAATCAAAAATTTCTCTCTCCTACTTTTTATCTTTCTCTCTCCAACTTTTGTTGAATTTCGGCAATGGTATTGCCGCAATTCACTCTCTTTCCTCAAATTGCTAAATAAGTTGAAACAATACCTATAACACCAATTAACTTCGAATTTAGCAATATTCAGTCAAAAGACTCGCAATATTGTTCCATTTCTTAAATCGTAGCCAAATTTTTTGCGAAAAAACAAAAGGGTCTCTAATTTTCATTAAATATATGACTATAAAAGAGGGACCCAATCACTCAATCAATTCCAAGCTACTGGTTTTTTTTTTTTTTTTTTTTTTTTTTTTTTTAGTCTTTGGGTTCTTAAAAAGTTGCGCATGTCAATCTCCGTAGTTCAAATGGGTTTGATTAATTGCATACGGAAAATCTATGAGAAGATTTCGTACCTACTGACTAGAAAGATCATCTAAAAAAATCTAGTGCAATATACGCCAAAGTAAACTATTATTCAAGGGGAGAAAAATAATCAGGGCCCAAAAAAAAAAAAACTGTCGCCTAATTTGTTGTGTCCTACTCGCGGGTGAGAATTTGGTTAATTATGCAATTTTGTGATCTTTTAGATTTTGAATTTTAATACACCCTTGTATTTTCGGAAACAATATAAATAAAGGGTAAAATGCACTTCAACCTTAGACCCTGAATTTTGGAATTATTGCACTTAGACCTCTTGTACTTTTAATTTAATCAATTTAGTACCTGAACTTTAGTTCTATGCAAAATAGTCCATTCCATCCATTTTGTCTACAAAGAGTAATGTCCTAGCACGTGACACGCATGTGGATTAACTGAACATTCTCCCTCAACTCTTCAAAACTTTAATCACACGCACAAGCATCTGTAACTTAATTTCACTCGCAAAGAACAACCGTTTGAAATTAAATCACAATTCAACCAAGTACAATACCAAATATGCTCAACTAATCGAACCAAAATCACTAAAACCCTAACTATAGCCTTAATCTCCAATTTGACACAAATTTAAACAACAAAACCAAATAATATGAAGCCCCAACAGCCCAGAATGCAACCATTCTAGTAAATTCAAAACCAAAACCCTAACTAAAACACTACCACCCTAATTAAAACACTACACCAATCCTTAATCCAAATCAACACAATAGATTCAAGCGCAAAAACGGAGGAGGCATTAGAGCTAGCACATGCGAAGGACACAAAGGATGGATGGGGTGGAGCGACTCCATGAGGTGCTAGAAGGGAGTTAAGATAGCCTTAGCAGGTTAGAGGTGACAACTTTGGTGAACTATTGCCTAGATCTCTTAAAGGACAACAACTTTCGAATCTCACAAGACCACTCCGATAAAAAACTATTTCTTGGTTTGAAGGGTTTCTCTTCAAACCACCTTATTTATTTTTAATATGGTCCAACAACCTAACTGGTTTTTTTTTTTTTTTTAGCCAATTTACCACTCCCACGTGCATGTCACATGAAATGGAAAGTTAATTTTTGGATAGAACATGGAAATGGGTTATTTGGCTCAAAGCTAGAGATTAGGTACAATATTCTTCTAAGGGCATGTTTGGATACCACTTATTTTGCTGAAACTGAAAATTTATTACTGAAAGTAATGTAGATAAATGTAAAAGTTAGTTGAAATAGTATAATGAGGTCTATAAATAGTACCAAAAGTGCAGTAGAACCCATGAGTAGCAAAAATAATCTAAATAGTAAAATAATTTATAATTTTCATCCAAATCCAAACACACACTAAACTTCCTGTTCTTTTTCTTTCTTTTTTAATTGTTTTTTCTTGTATTACTCAACATTAATTAGGTCATGCGATTAAAGAATGATGCTAAAACTATTACAAATTTTATTACAAAAAACTTATGAATTGATGTGTCATTATTTCATCAATCCAATAAATGAATATTTGATTTATTTTTTTGTGATGAGTAACATTTCAATTTGTGAAATTTATATAGTAAACTTTATAATATTTCTAGCACCACTCGTGATTAAGAGTACATGCCTATGGTATTAGCATGCAGTGGGTTGGAAGAATTTTAAATCTAAATTGATTTGAAGTAAAAATCGTGTCCATTATAAGATGGGGAACAATATTTTAATTTTTAGGATGATCACCTATTAGTCAAAGCAGATGGAAACGTTTAAACTCCTAAAAAGAAAGAAAGCGACCAATAATCGTGGCAATATTGATTCTCCCAAAATGAACACACTAGGCTTATCCATAATAAGCAATTCAATCAAGGCAACACTTCTTTTTTCTTTTCGTTTTTTTGCAGAATCAATCAAGGCAACACTTCAATCAATATCTAACAAGATGCCTCATAGAACATAATGTCACAATAATTAATGAGGATGATTTTGTCACGTGTTAAGTGCAACGAAGTCCAACAACTTGCCCCAAATTATATATACCCTATATTCTATTGATTGACAATTCAAGATAAAATATATATATGATTCCCTACGTGAAAAGCAAGCCTAGCTAAGATGAGAAGGTCATTTGATGAAGAGGCTCGAGCTTTCAAATTTTTACTGCTTTAACCCAGGAGTTTATATACCGGCATGTACCTTGTAAAATACATACATGAGGATCATATCAATGAGTGGATTATGCATACAATTCAAAAGAAAAGGACAAACATGTAATAACAGCAAGCTCACAGTGCCATGTATCTGGTGCGTAGTACTTGAGAGATTCCTCGACTTAAATAATCCTCGTAGTATGAGTACAAATACAGGTACAAGGTGGTGGTATTATCTGCCCTGCAAAAATTTTAAATTTTTTAGAATATATAAGGATTACCATTCTAAAAATATATACACTTCTAATAAGTTTACTGTAATTTTTATTAAAAATCATAAATCAAATCACGTTGCTTCTGCTTCCTTTTTCTACTGTCAAATTATTATTCTTTCTTCGTCTTCATTCGTATGTGCTAAGCATATAGGAATTAGAAGTATATTATAATAGAAAGATTAAGATATATTATATTGAAATTAGCTAAATGTTAGAAAGATTAGGTACAGATAGCGTAGGGGGACAATGGAGAAGGGACAATGTGTGCACCAGTGATTGCAGCTGTTTCCCACGAGTTTTCACAGGAGTGGAGCTCTTCTATATACTCATCTAGTGAGAGCTACTACCTATAAATATCAGAGAGAGAGAGAGATTTATAGAGGTAGAGACTAGAGAGAGAATGGAAGAGACATTCGGACTGTCCCACCAACTTTACCAGCTTTTTTAGGCTGCAAATCCACTTTTTTCTATGTAAATAATTACGCATTAGATGCCATCATCACAGAGTCAAATAATAAGAGAGAGAAAGAATAAAACTAGGGAAAACGGACCAATTTGCAACGACAAAGGCGATTTTTTTTTTTTTAATACCACAAGCTCAATTGGCACATCATACACAGCTTTGTATTTTTCATAGAAATTATTCAAATTTTCCATTCCCATAATTGTAACTGTTAAATTATATAAAAAAAAAATATTATGTTTTAGTTTATAAGAATATTCTTTAACATTTCACCATTTGAAGATAAGAATACCTTTTTGTTGGGGCAGATACAGTTGGATATGGTTTGAATTTTGTGTCTATTTTATAATAATCATTTTAAATAATGTGTATATCATATGTGAAACTTGAATATAAATTCTTAACCTAAGAGGAATATATATATATATATATATATATATATATATATATATATATATATATATATATTTTAATGACCTACATTATTTCTCTTAAGATTGGATTTAGTGAACGATTAGATAGTGTGTCCAATGTCAGCATCAATGTTCAAGCATTTTTTTGTAAGTTACATGCACTGTTCGCAGGATCTGTAAGTATTTTTTTTTTAAAAAAAATAACTTTAAAATTGAGTCCCACGGTATTATTCACATATTTAAAAATTATTTTACTATAGTATTTTCAATTTTCAACAATAAACGCTATCCAAACAAACCCTTAGATTATACCCATCAACTTCATCATATTTATAAATTACTCAAAAAAATGGAAACACAAATTCAAAAACCACACACTTATTTTAGACGTGGGAAAAGTGGACTTGGACTCAATAATCCAATGTGAACCCGAAATAAAATTACATATTCACCCTAAATTTTTGGACTCGAAGTAAAAACAGGTTGCCCCATTTTTAAACCTAAAATTTAGACTTCTTCCTTTGGCTCATGCAAACAAGTTTGTAGACTTGTGAAGTTTACTTTGAAAGGTTAGTGAATGAAATAAAATAATGACAATAGGTGGATCACATGTAAGGTGTGATTGGATACCGTTTATTTTACTGAAAACAAAAAACACTGTAACAAAATAATTTTTAAATTTGTGAATAGTACCATAAGACCCATTTTTAATAAAAGTTTTTGTGAAAAAAGAGGCTTGTGAGTCCCGTGAATAATGTACGGGACCCACGGGAAAGCCATCATAGCCACAAAAATTGAGAACCACGCTTCAAAAAAAAAAAAAAGACGCAAACGCATAAACATGCTATCCAACGGGTATGTAATATCATCAAAATAAAATATGGGCATGCATTTAAGGACCATCTAACTTTGGTGAGATGTGCATGTAATATTAAAAAAAAAGGGGGGGGGGGGTGTGTTCACTAATAAATGTTCTCATTAATATGTAACAAGCGAGAAACTTAATTTGTTTCTCAAAAAAAAAAAAAAAAAAAAAGTGAGAAACTTTATATTGATAAGAATTGAGATGCCTTGTTTCATTAGAAATGAGATCAGCTAAGATTTTTTATTTTTTATTTTTATTTTTAAGAAATGAGATGGAGCATTTATTTGAAAAGTTAAAATAATTAAACGAAAGCAGTATTCTTTTAACAATACGACTTTTGAATTGTCAACTGTATGTGTTTCGTCTAAAAACAACCACATGAATCTATGCCTTTTGTTTATTAAACAATAATAATGCTATTAATTATTTTTCAAATGCAAATGTATAATTTCTTAATTTACCAAGTAGCAAATACATATTTTCATAAGAAAAAAAATTTAATGTGAAAAAAGACGGGTCAACCCAACCTATTTTCCAGGTCCTTACCACAATTTACTAAGGTGTAATTTATAATTAAATTACTTTTCATTAGTTATTAATGGTGAAATTATGTATAAATAATGTGATTCAATCACAAGTCATCCAAGCAAGCAGTGACAAATAGTTATTAGAAGGGTGTGATCCAAATATTATAAAGTATACATATATTTTTTACAATGTAAAATATTTTGTATCAAGTAGATATTAACATGTGAAAGGATTTCATAAATAAAAAATAAAATAAATTAATTGCTGTTTTAAGAATATTAGTTTAATAAATATTTCTTTAAATTTTTATATGAAAAGAAAAAATTAATTAATTTTTTTATAAATTTTTTTATTCTACTTACAAAAGTGGTATAAAAACTTTCATAAAATAATTAATAAACCATTTTATAAAGTTTTTGATTGGAAAATGAAAAAGTACTTAACATTTTTATAAATTTTTTAATTTTTCATAAAATATTTCTTAAAATGAATTATTAATACATACCTTAAAAATATATATTAATTGAAATAATTTATTAATTATTGATAAAATACTAGCTAAGAAACCTAAAAAGATGAAAGAATAAATTTTTTTTTTTAAAAAGGTTGGTTTCCGTAGACGTTTAAACTGTAAACTGTAAACTGTAAACAGAGAGTACGACGTCGTGTTGCTGACAAGAGAGAGAGAGTGTGAATAGGCTTTTCGGGGTTTGGAGGAAGAGAAAGAGAGGAAAGGACAACCAAAGTGCGAATATTAAATGAGTGGACAGATTGCTATCAAGCTGCAGTACCAGTAGTTACAAGAAAAAGAAAGAGAAAAAAAAAAGAAGAAGAAAAGAAAAGAGAGCGTTTGTGTTTGTGTTTGTGTTTGTGTTTGTGTTTGTGTGTGAGAGAGAGTAGTGATTCCGTGCCCCAAAAATCTTTCTCTTCCTTCCTTCCAACCCATCTATCTAGTATAGGTCACCTCTATTGGCTCTTCCTCGATTTGATCGTTCCTCTTTCTCTCTCTATCAAAATATTTTCTCTCTCTCTCTTTTAATTCTTTTGCCAGTAATGGCAGTGCATCAGTGCCAGTGCAAGAAAAGAGGGGGAGAGTTTTCATTGGGAAGGTAAAGCTTTGCACCAGTACCCCTTCCTTCCTTGTGCCTACCTCCTCTAGCTCAATCTTTTTACCACAGTTTTTAACATTCGCTACTAGCCACACCTCTCCTTCTTCTATAACCTCTCTCTCTCTCTCTCTCTCTATCTACTGTTTTTCTGTGACTACCCGCGTGCGCTCTGCTTATGAGTCCCTCTCTCTCTCTCTCTTGTTACTCCATTCATAGAAAAGCTACAGACGGAGGAGTGAGTGTGTGTTCGTGTGTTTGTGTTAGACAGTGAGAGAGAGAGAGAGAGAGATAGTGAGTGAGTGAGTTAATGCTGTTAAAGAACAGAAAAACACCCTTTTTGCCAAGGAAATCTGAGCAGGCTTTACCAGACTAACCAAGAGAGCAAAACCCAAAACTAAAAACTCTCTCTACTTCAATGACTGACTACTACTACTACTAAGTACTACCACCATCACTATTTTAGGATTTCCTGTAAAAAGCCTGAAAGTTTTAGCATAAAACCCGGGAGAACCCTGGTGAGAGTTTTAACCCTTCTTTAGAGCAAAAAGATTGCGTAGGAGAGAGAGAGATAGTGAGAAAGTGAAAGAGAGAGAGAAGAGAGTTTGTGACTTATTTGTGTTTACATATAGCAAAGCCCAAGTGAGAGAACTAGGTAAGGATAAGACAGTGAGCGAGTAAGAAAGAGACAGAGAGAGAGATAATGGAGAGTGGTTCTAATGGCACTTCTTGTATGATGGCTTTTGGAGAAAACAGTAGTAATGGCCTATGTCCAATGATGATGATGATGCCTCTAATGACTTCTCATCATAGTCATCATCATCCTAATGCAGACACAAATAGTCTATTCCTGCCTTTACCCCCCAACAACAATCACGACCACCAAAATCAAAACCGCAATACTCACACTCCTACTACTACTATTAACAATAGCTCCATCATTCTTGATGATCACAACGCTAACAGCAACACCGGCTTGTTTTTCATGGAGAGTAACAACAACGAGGGCAGCAGCTCTTCTGTGAAGGCTAAGATCATGGCTCATCCTCACTACCATCGTCTCCTGGCTGCCTATGCCAATTGTCAAAAGGTGAAAAAAAGAAAAAAAGAAAAAAGCTCAAATTAAGGCTCAAATTTCCATTACCCTTTAACCCAAAAACCATCTTTGGCGCGCTCTTTGTGGAAAATAGACAGATTGAGCTACCTAGTGTGTGAAAATGATTGATAATCTATTTTTGCATGCTGCTTCTTTTTCTTGACAAATTTGGAATCTGAAAGCTATCATCTTCATACACATAATATATCTTAACTTCATTTCCTTTTACCTTCATGTTTACACATAATATATCTTTCTTCATTTCCTTTTACTTTCATGTTTTAGAGTAATTATGTCCCAAGGAAAAAAAAAAAAGATAAAGTGTGGTCAAAACTCTTTCAACCAAAATGATAGAGACAGTCTTAAGTGTTTGCCTTTTTCTAATTCCTATAATATTTCTTTATGAGAGGTTTTGAACAAACAGGTTGGAGCACCGCCTGAAGTGGTGGCAAGACTAGAACAAGCTTGTTCAACAGCGGCTAATATGGGCCACTCAGCTTCCACAGGCTGTATTGGTGAAGATCCAGCGTTAGATCAGTTCATGGAGGCCTACTGTGAGATGCTGACCAAGTATGAGCAAGAACTTTCAAAACCCTTCAAGGAAGCCATGCTTTTTCTCCAAAGGATCGAGTGCCAATTCAAAGCACTCGCAGTTTCTTCTTCAGATTCTGGTGATTACCCCTATTTCCCTTGATTATTCTATATACTACTACATCTAGCAACCCTTCTTAGATCTTTTGTTGACATATTTTCTGTTTATTTCTTGGATTTCTCTTTTTGTAAATAACTAGCCATGCATGTGTTTGTTTCCAAGAACATGTAGGTTCAATTATTTAGTGTTAGCTACTAGTAACAATATGGAAGAGAGCTTATTTGACAAAATGGGTACTTTGATTTCCCCCTTTCTTAATGTCTTGTTTTTAGTGATTGTTTCTATTCCCCCCCCCCCCCCCCCCCCCTTTCTTCCTCTCTATTTTTTCGGTTCTCTTTTGTATGTTTGGACTGTTTGAGATACTAGCTAGGGTATCCATATGACCTTTGTTTCTAGCTGCATATGCATATGGATGAAGTGGTACATATTCTTTGACTAGATTGTCTTTTCGGATTATTTGCATTAAGTTCTGTTGGCTGGTTTCTGATGAATTCTTGAGCTCCTCTGTTGATCGATATTGAAATATTTTCAGTTACTGTCAGAAATGTTGAAGACTAGTTTGTCCAGTTTTTTTTCCCCCAGTTTATTTTAGCTGGCATTAGAAACTTTAGACAGAAATATGTATGAATGGAAAGCCTTTGGAATTTGGATAATGGATGTCTATGACAGTTGGAATAAAATGCAACCTGTCCAATCCCGTTTGACATTCTGACTAAGAAATATGTGTAATTTGGTCACTCATTGTTGTATATGCTGGGATACTTGAAAGTTTGAACAACATGCCATTTAGCCATATTTATACGGTATAACTTAAAATAGTTTTTAGAAATTAGGGTTTCTGTTGACATTATTGCCTTGAATGTGAAGCACCATGATTAGGGACTAGATTTTAAATTATGCTTTAGTGTATGCAAAAACCGACATATTAGTTTTAGTAGCTAAAGCCACTTGGAACACTAGTTGATGAGGTTTGGTAGTGACAGCAACAACTACACCCCCCCCCCCCCCGGCCCCCCCCCCCAAAAAAAAAAAAAACGCACGCATATACGTATGATGTATGTATGTAACCAATCAATCATTCCATTGGAATAAATAAGTTTTTCATTTGTTTCAAAACATCAATAGAGGAAACAAGTCCACTAGCGTCTAATGGACTTACCATGGAGTGATAAAAATTCTTAGGTCAATGCTATTACAACACAAATGATCTTCCGATTTTGCAGAGATGTACCAGCGATCTGCTACCTTTGTTCACACCGTGTACTTAAAATGTTTTATTCCATTTTCTGATTCCAATACTCTTTATGTTTATAACTGCTGTAAATAGGCATGCCTATCGTCATGCTTGTTATATAAACTTATATTGCCTCCTAAATGCAAGTAAAATTAATTCTTTACATAGAGTCTGGTTATGAATAATTTAGCGAGCATGAAATAATATTCTAAGTTTTAAATATTTTATTTTTCTTTTCTACAGAAATTTATGGGGTTCCCATTAATAAACTACAAGTTGTCTCAAAAATCAAAACTGACAGGAAATGATGAATATAATCATCATTCTAACACTTACCCTGTTGTGAGCCCAGGCTCCTCTTCAATATAAGACCCAACGTATGGTCTTTTTATTTTATTAATTTAAATGAGAGGTAAAGTGAAGATAGGGTTTGAACTTGGACTAATTTTCACTTGTACCAAAAGTTTAAATTGATATAGGAAATGGCAAATTTAATCATTGTTCTAACTCCCATGTTGGGTCTATAATTTTGTGATGCATGCTGGCTTGGAAAAGGCATGTTGCTAGCTTTCATTGGACTTAATTAAAAATGATCAAAACCATGCATGTGTAATTTTGGTGAAAATCAATGAAGGGCGGCCTCCAATACGGTGGAGGATATCAATAGTTGTGTTATAGGGAGAATATCAAGAGGCTATTTGCAAACATATATATAGACAAAGGTTTGTTGAAGGGAACGCTACTTCCACAGTAGCTTTTGTGCATGTGCATGTGTGCACGTACTGTGTGTGTAGGCTGATAGAAAATGTTTGTCAATAACTGTGGGGAGTATATGGTGGTATCATGAAGTCAACTTTTTTGTGTGTAGGAGATGGCCTTGAGCTATTCACTTGAAAGCTGTATATGTGCTTCAGATTATATGCAGGAGTCCATATCACAAACATTATTGACTTCTTAAGCTACTAATTTAATAAATTAGAATGGGGGCACAGCTCCTTTTATCCCTCCGCATTTTGCTAAATTTATTGCTGATAGTCTTTTAAATTATGATTAAGAAAAACAATCCATGGAGGTCAATTTCCCCCATCAGATCAAATAAAGTGACTTTTTTTTTTTTCTCTTTCTTTTGAAAAATAGTTGATTGAAGATTCTTTCTTATAGACAATTGATACCTCCACTTTCTAATCCACCGAAGTTATTCAGCTAATTAGCGCCAGTTACCATATGAATCTTGCTTGGAGCATCTTTCTAATGCTTAGATTATTGCACTTCGTATACTCTTATTTTTATTAAGATATCATCTCCTGTCTGGAAGTCTTTGCAGCTTGAATGCATTTTGTATACTCTTATTTTTTGTTTTTAATTACTTTCCCATGATGTCTCCTTTGAGTCGATGATATAAACTATATAAATGCCATATTTACTTGTGCAGGGACAAATTCTTGTAATTTGGATAGTATGAACTGATTCTGTGGTTACCTTATTATGGATGCTAAAGTTTGTAATTGGGTTAACTAGCTCTGTGTAAATGTATGCCAAAGTAGACCTACATGAATCAAGTATCATATATATAGTTTTCCCGTGCTTTGTTGTGATTGTAGAAAAGGGCTTTCATGTATGACTGCTACAGACATGAATTAAGTAGCACTGCTTCCCTCTAATTTCATTTAGGTGCACAAATTTATTATTTCTGTTTGTAATAGTTAGATATAATTACAAGTAGTCTTAGTCTAATATTTTCTGCTTATTTCATTTGAATTTCTAAGTACTTTGATTTGTGCATGATGGAAGCAAATACGCACAAGGTACTCGTATGCTCATTCATTAGCGTGGAATTTATGGATTCTTTCCAAGACTTCTAGGACTATCTTATTGTCAATTTACAACTGCTAGATCAAAAGCAGATATAGAACTGCTACCCAAGCATGTATTACTACTGATCTTAACTTGTCATGAAAACCTATTTTCATGCTGATGTGCTTACAAGTTGTTGCTGTCATAAGCCTGTGTCGAGGCTGTGGATAGGAATGTATCTTCTGAAGAAGAGGTTGATGTGAATAACAACTTCATTGATCCCCAAGCAGAGGACCGAGAATTAAAAGGTCAGCTTTTGCGCAAGTACAGTGGATATTTAGGCAGTCTGAAGCAGGAATTCATGAAGAAAAGGAAGAAAGGGAAACTGCCTAAAGAAGCCAGGCAACAGTTGCTGGATTGGTGGAGCAGGCATTACAAATGGCCTTACCCATCGGTATCTATAACCCTACAACTTTGTTAATGCCCATTAATGTTGTTGTGCATGAATTTAATCAACAAGATTAACTTGTCTGTGGAGAACTGTTTTGTTTCAAAAAAAATAGAAATAAAATAATAACCAGTTATTAGACACTCCCTTGATGAGTGAAGTCCAACAGAGTGGGATTTGTGACTTTTAGAATGAGAGGTACCGTGGTTCAAACTGTTTCCCTTACCAACAATATCATGATAAATTATTATCTGTCCCATACGCTTAAGTTAGGAAATGTTGAACTTAATCATTTAGTCTAATGCTTTTAAATATGGGATGGTTCATCATCTTATTTGGTGCAACCTCATGTGACTAACAGGAATCGCAGAAGCTGGCTCTTGCAGAATCCACAGGCTTGGATCAGAAGCAAATAAACAACTGGTTCATAAATCAAAGAAAACGTCACTGGAAGCCTTCAGAAGATATGCAGTTTGTGGTGATGGATGCTACCCATCCCCACTATTACATGGACAATGTCCTGGGCAATCCCTTTCCCATGGATATCTCCCCTACACTGCTGTGAAGTTGATAATTATGCATGCATAATATGATGCAGATCATGTATTATTAAATATTGTTGCACTCTCAACCCGCATCCTCTGACATCGGTTATTATCATATATATATGCACTAATATGTATGTAGAGGCTATTTAAATCAAATATTTTCATTTAAAAAGTGGGATTTAAACTGCTGTTTAGGATATTTTTTATCACTTTTTTTTTAATCGTATATAGAAACATAGCAATCAAAATATTCTCTTAAAATCTATAATAATCTTAAAATCTATAGTAAGAACTAGTTTGTAAAATTATATGTATGTGAATGAATTTATTTACAAATTTTCATTTATAAATGAGTATAACTAAATGTGTATAAAAGTTTAATTATGCCTATATATATGATATATAATTATAATTTTGTATATTTGAAAACATGAATAATTACTGATAAAATAAATATAATTTTATTAGAAACAAATGTAAAAAATTATTTAAATTATTATTTATGAAATTCTCAATTTAAGTTAATTTAACCACTATTTGTATAATAATAATAATAATAATAATGGGTTAATAGTTGTGATGTTTTAAGATTTATAATTTTTTATTTTATGTCTTTTTCACTTAATAATTCATTTAGCATTAAAAATTATGAAAAATTAAATTGGACTCTGATTTTTTATAGTAGTAATAATTGCACTAAAATTTTATACAAAATTTTTTTTAAAAACATTCTTGAGTTCTGATTTTTTTTTTTATATATAAAAAATTTATATATATAAAACAAAAAATATGGGGATTTTACAAAACAAATCCATAAAATAAACTTTAAACAAATTGCGAATAAAGAACAATTATATATGTGAAATTATATCTTTATTTTTATACGTTAATAACTTATTATAATTTCATAAGATGTTATCAAAATTGAACTAATTAAGTATTATGGCTTTATTTTCAAGAAAATTAAAAAGCAATAAAATATGGAAATTAAAAATTTATCTTGATACTTTTATCATTGCATAAAATAACCCAGCTTGGCAAAATAAACAATTTTAATATTAAAATTTAGTCAAATTTTAAAATATCTCAAAGAAAAAAGAGATAATTAATACTTATTTATTTTTATTTCTACACTCAGTGATTTTATCATAAAATACACAACATACAATTAAAATAGTATACATTATACACCTACATTAATTGTATAGGTAGCTATGGGAATGACTTATGTTCATACTCCATACTCCAATATAATGGAACTATGGATCTCAATCCAAACCCACATTTGTCATTCTAGGACACCTTATCTTGCTCTTTTATTTGATAACATGTTTGTTTGATAGTATGCTTGTTTGTCGCTTTCGTGCGTTACAACATGCTTGTTTGCTACTCTAGGTGCTTTCCTTCATTTGCCCCTTTGTTTGCTTTCTTTTGTTTTTTTGTTTTTTCTGTGGCTTGTTTGCTGGCTTTGTGTTTCTTTTATTACTGTATGTACATGCTTGGAGCGAGGACACAACTTTCAAGATGCAAGCTAAAATGGCAAATGCAAGCGAGAAGAAGCAAGCCCAAAAAGGGCAATGTTCTGTAGATTTGGGGGGCTTAGCCCCCTCCCTATGTGGTTATCTCTTTCTCTCTCTTAGCCTCTTATTTAGGACCATGTATTCGACTTTCTTTTCCTTGTGTCTAGTTTCAAGCCACATTCATGGGGTATGACAATGCTTGATTTACGTTTTCTGTACCTTGTTGGGCTATACCCTATGAATGTAGGCATGTCTCCTCTATCTTTTCTGTACTTTGCTTGTGTCGCGTTTCTTGGGTATGATAATGTCTGATTTACTTTTCCCATACCTTGCTTAGCCATACCCTTGGAATGTTGGCGATGTCTGCTTTGCTTTTCTGTTTTGTGTGTTTGCATTGTGCATGATGTATGTGTGTCTATATGTGTGTGTGTGCGCGCACGCGTGCTTGTTTATGGATGATTGTGCATTTTGTATGATGGACTCCCATGGTTAAGAGAGTAACTCTCTCATAATTGTGGATGCTTTCGACCTTGTGGTGTGGGTATGCACTTAAGGCAACTGCTATAGGTGCATATTCATGTCATATTGTGTGCGTGATTATTGCAATATGATTGTCTCGATCCATGTCAGCTAGTGACATTGGTTTCCCCGTGTATGCAACATTCATGAACATGTTTGTTAGGAACATATTTTATGTAATTAGTTAATTCTTTGACAAAATGCACTTTACTTGTAATCTAGTAGATTTGGTATGATGAGTTTAGTACTTCAAGAATCAAGTGTTCAAGTTAAGTATTGAAGCCATGCAAATCTGACCAAGAAACAAGTGAAGAAAGCTCATTAAAGCTTGATAGAAATCTTGACAGAATTCATTCTATCGAGAATTAGTGTTGAAGCTCAACAGATTTTTGACACAAGCTGTATCTGTCAAGAATTACGAAATCAGACTTTTCAGATCTAATTACACACATATTCCTATGTATTTGTATAGAGTTTCTTTTCTCACAACCCTAAACATATATAAAGATTTTAAGAGCCGTCATAAAATGATGCAAAAATAATACATGCAAAAAATTCCCTAGTTCATCATTCTCTCTAAAGAAGTTACTGCGTCTTTATGCCAAGAGTTTTGTGACCAAGGGGCTTCTTGATCTTCATTGTTGATGAAGTGAAGAATTTTACAGCTAACATTTCCTTTAAGTTGGTGAGTTAGTCACGTACTAAGATCTATACATCATTGGTTAGTCACATATTGGGATTTGTGTATTGAACGAAAAGATTGCCGCTACAATACAAGTCCAATTGAGTATTGGGGTAAGGGTTCAACTGTAGGTTAGTATTTTGGGATAGGGCAAAGGGTTTGGTAAGATTTCTTATACTAGTAATCGTTTGTTAGTAATAATAGTGGATTCTTGAGAGTGGTGACCTTAAAATCATCCGGTGGAATTTTGTTTTGGTGGTTTTCCTTATTCATAAACAAATCATCTATGTCAAATTTATTTTCCGCTGCATTTAGTTTAATTGGTGATTTGTTTATGCTACCACGCCATTGCATGTAATTGAACTTAATTAATTAACAAGGGGTCAATTCATTTTAACCCAATAATGTTGATGCGCGCCGTATACATAGGCGCAAAACCTTACTGGTGTGCTATAGCGCACCAAACACGAAACTTTGTCGGATTTTCGCCGTGAAAACAGGGCACCTTTGTTTGCCGTATTCTCATAGAAAAAACTTTGTGAGAATAGTGTTTTGTGTGCTATGATGCACCAGAGATAAAATGCTGCCTGATTTTCATTGTGGAAATTTGGCAACAATTCCAAATATTCTAGCAAATTATCGATCAAGATTGCACCCCTTCCAAAATCAAACCTTAAAGCCTAATTCTCTTAAAGCCCTGAAAGCTAACACCAATAGTTTGTTTTTAATTGCCAATGTACGAAAATTAAGATTTTACCAAAACAAATGACTATTTCCAGACAAGCGTTGAGGGGTGCCTAACACCTTCCCTGAATGTAACTAGACTTTAGAATTCAAGAATAAAGATTTTTTACCCATTTGTTTTAGATTAGGAAAAATGACATTTTTCTTAGCTTGAGATCAGTAATAAAATCAATTAGAGTTAGGTGACTAATCGCACTTTAGAAAAAATTCAATGATTGGTGGTGACTTCACTTACTTTCGGTAATAATAAGTTAAAATTGACTCATTTCAAGTCACACACCAAAGGTCTATCCTTTTTTACAGCACCTGAGCTCCCAAACCATGTACTTTGGTGCGTGCGTGAGCGTCCCCGGGATGGGTAGTCGACCGTTGCAAGGCATCAACACCAACCAACATGTTTACTTAAGCAGTTTTGACAACTTTTTTGTCATCATAGTCCATAGAATCCATTTAGACCATAAAGGGGACCAATCTTCCAAGAATATATAAACCTCATCAAAGTGTGTTAAAGTAAGTAGGAAAATAACATTGACATACATTTATACAATAAAACTAACAAAACAAGGAAATTAGAGAATGAAGTTTTATAGTTCACCGCAATCACCTAACACATAAACTTCCCTGTGGTCAATGTAAAGGCAGGAGGTACAGAGCAGAAGGAAGAGCGGCACAAATAGCAGAAAACGGCATGTAGTTTAGTATAAGTTTTGTAAAACTACTTGTAGCTCAGTATATAGCATTAGTGGCTGAGTTAACTCTGATTAGTGGCCACGTGTATAGTTGTGATTAGTTCATTAGAAAGTTAGTTAGTTTTGGGCTTAAATCCCGCTGGTTAGTTAGAGGAGGTTAGCTACACGGTGTATATATATCTAAATCATGTAATCTATCATTAGTGTGTGATATTACAATTTTCCATTTCTTGGATTCTCTCAGTTCTCTCTATAGAATCTGTTTCTCTTTCAGTCAAAAGAGACATTGTTCCAGGATCTGTGTTCACGTAAGGATCTGAATTACAAAAGATAAAATGGAGCCAAATCATGTGTCGAAACGTTGAAAAAAAAGAAAATAAGAACAAGACAAGGCACAATCATATCAAGAGTTTAAAGAAGAAAAGAAACCCAGTATTGAAACTTAAAACAGATATATAGTTCTATGATATTGCCAATTTCTGCTCAATTAGATAAGCCCAGAAAAACAAACAAATCATTAGTTAAAAAATTAAATGAGGAAAACTAAATGGAACTTTACCCAGTTTATTATAAACATTTGTACAAATAATGTGTATACATTTGGAAATTTATCTCTTCTTTTAAACTTAAAAAAAAATTAGAATCTGAGTTTTGAGGAAAAAGGGTTGAGCTTATTCCCAAAATGTAATAATGTGGCAATAAAACTTATTAGGGACCCAGGAAAAAAAATTGAGCTACTTTTGTCAAGAAAAAAAGAAAATATGCAAGAGAAGAAATCAGCTAACCAAAAAATAAAAAATAAAATCAATTCAAAAGCAGAGACCAATTTTGATGGATGTAACATGGAGTCCACAAGCCTTGAGAAGCAGGCCAATACTACTGGCCGTGTAATCGTGTCCCCTTTTGCAAGTCCAGTAACTACTCCACCTATCATCAACATGTACTTTAAAAGGAAAAAAAAAATCCATTTTAGATATAGAAGACTCTTACATAAATAAAAAAAATATAATGAGAGCAATGTTATGAATACCATTTTGGAACCCGTTTTGGGTTATCTATTGGAACAGAATGTTTCGATACCGACCTATTTTGGCATACTGTTTTTTATATATATATATATATGTATGTATGTATGTATTATTGATAATAATAATAAAAAAAACCATATGAATTATTAAGGGTTTTAAAGGTTTTTTCTTTGTTGGTAGAAAGGGTTTTAAAGTTATAACTTATAAGTACATATTTCAACTAATATGTAATCTTTATGCCCAAATATCAGTTCAATTATTTATAGAATATGATAAGATTAATAATATTGAAAAAAAAACACATACACACACACAAAAAACAAACAAACCTAGATGTTAATGTACGTGGAGGTGGCTGTGGAACAGCAGAAGTAGTTTAAATTACAGTTCAGTATTACTAATATATATATTAGTATTATTATCTAGTCATTAATAAAATAAATATTTACTAATTGCTATTATAGAGCCAAGTGCTATAAAATAAATGAATGCATTTAATATAGTGGTTTAAAAAGAAATTCATAATAAAGGGAATTAAATTGGTTATTTAAAAAAATATTCAAATTTGGGTTTCTTTTTGTGAATAAGTGAATGTGTTGGGATACTTTGAAATTAGAATCATGAAACTTCTAGGAAGCTCCACTCCCACCAAGTATTAACTACCCACATGCATCGGACTCATAAATGTTCACATTCCAAAGCTTTTCTATTCAAAGCCTCGTAAAAGTCTCACACTCTCACTTTTTCTCTTTGGAAGTGGCAGAGACACAAGCTTGAAGAAGTGAGTTTTAATGGAAGCACTTGAGCTTTGTCCATGACTTGAATTTTTGTTTTGTTTTTTTTCTTCTTCTTCCATTTGATGTGAAGCTTATCTTTCTTCTTCTTCTTCTTCTTCTTCTTCTTCTTTGATCTCTGTGAATTGTGAAGCAAATCCAAAACACATACTGGCCGAATCTTTACTCACCGAAACGATTGAAATGCCCCGAAACTAGCCGGATTTTGACCCGAGGTGGAACAAAGGGTATTCTGGTTCCGGATTGTATACCGATACGAGAAATTTTGTCTGCTCCGACTGGAATGGAATGGAATTCATAACATTGAATGAGAGAACAAAACAGAACAATCATTTTGTATCATTAACAACAACTATTGTCACAAAATATGGAAGAATAAAACTGTTTGTTTGTTTAGACCCTTTAAAAACAGATTAGTTTAACCTAATGAATTAGTCAAGTATTTACTTAGGTTAATTATGAGATCTAGGTTAAACACACGCAAACATATTACTTTGTGCGGAAAAGTAAAGAAGACAATAATATAATGACCCAAGAAAACCAATGAAACAAACCATTTCAAGGTAAAAACCTAGAGAGGATTTAACCTAACTATCCTCAAGGTAAACAATTCCACTATGATAGAATGAAAGATTACAATAGATTTAAACCCTAAATCTAAAGTTAGCTCATGTAGAAATTACTAACACGACCATGTACAGCTCCGACTCCACGGACTCTTCTATCTTGAATTTGCTGAACACAAACTCCTCATTTGTGACTTTGAGATCCCACTAAAAAGTTTCAGATCACCATCAATAGTAGGTCTTTGTGTAGCTACTTGTATCCTCTAGCTCTTGATTGTAGATCTCATTCCGGTAGATGCCTATTAAGTTAAAAGCTACAGAAACCTAATAAATCTAACAAAAGTAACTAACAAAACTTCCAAGGGCTTCTAAAACATGATTATAGTTTTCCTTTTATACTAGGCAATGTTGGATTGAAACCCTAGATGTTTTCGCAGGTTTTGGGCTTGATATAAAATTTGCAGAATTCGATTTTCAATCGATCGAACCTAACTTTTGATTGATCAAGCTTCATAGAGGCTTGCTTCTTCTTTCTACAACATGAAAATTCTTGAAACTTGACTTAAACAAACTTAAGCAATGTCTAACACCTAATCTAGACATGTTTTTGTTCTGGGTTTGCCAACATACAAATATTTGGAAACTAAACTGTTAATCCTAAATATCTAGAACCTAACAAAAACAATAGAAACCTAAAACATTTCAGTAACGCATCAAAACCAATTCGAGCAAGTCACTCTAAAGGGCCTAAACCCTTTTTTTTTTTCATTTAAAAAGGAAAAGAAAAGAATAGAATCTAGACATTATCCTAAAAATGCAAGGATTGGCCAAGCATGGCTGAGTATGGCTATTGCCATGGGAAGAAGCTAACTAAATCCAAACACATAAAAAAAAATCATTATAACCTATTAAATAACCAAGCAAAGGTAAAATATCCAAGTCCTAGAGAAATTATGAACCAAGAACAAAAATGTATATAAGAAAAAACTATTTGGGCACTTTCACAAACATTGATTTCCTTATGCATTAAAAAAAAAATTTTAAAGCTTAGAAAGAAATACAAAATATTTAGAATTGAAAACAATATTTAAAAAAGAAGGAAGAAAAATGATGGAATATGGATTATAGTTTTACCCAATGTTTGTGAAAATGAGGGTGAAGAGAAATACGGTGGAAATTTGTAAGAGAGTTGGCAATGAAATGGATCAGAATTTGGGTTCCATAATTCAATTGAATCCTGCCAATAAACATTTTATTGCAAGTTGTAATAGCAAGTAACACTCCCAAGTGTTCTAATGGTCTATCTCAACCCAGTAATGATCCTTTCGGATATGGTGAACGTACAATGATATAAATTGTGTGGGATTTCCAATGTGTTGGTAGAATAGTCAAATTCTCAAGCATATCCTCAACTACTTGATGAGGGACTTTTAAGTAAAAATGAGCCTGCCTTGAACTTTAGAGGCTTTTGAATGTGATGCAAGTTTTAGTTTATTTGAATTTTTAACTTCATTTTGGTATTATTTATGAGTCTCATTATACTTTTTGGTACTATTCATGAGACTTATTGTACTATTTAACTAACTTTTAATTTTTTTTAATACACTTTCAACACCAAGTTGACAAAATTTTTTTTTTTGGTATTTAGGAAGCTGGCATTGGCATATAATTGAGATAGACATGATAGTATGAGATTGATATTATAGACTTTTGATTTGTTTAATGATGATTGCTATTTATTGTATGTTCTTCTATTCAACAACAAGAAACTTCACCTCAATTGAAGTACTTAAAAAGCCACAATGAATAAGAATAAAATAGACAAATAAAATGTTGTTAAGATCAAAGGATAAGGTTCAAGATTCAAGTGACTTAAAAATAAAGATCAAAGCCCAATACGTAAACAAAATTTTTATGAGACAGGCCATTCACTACTATGTTGGATGGGAATATGTAATTAGCCTAAAGCAGGGGCGTAGCTATGTGTAAAGGTGGCCCCCCCAAAATTTTGAATTTTTTTAAAAAAAATATATATAATTATTTTAATATTTTCAAAATTTAGTCTAAAAAATAAGAGTTAGCTCTCCCAAATATTTGATTTAATCCAATGTTGATCTTAAAAATAAAATTGGTTTAATAATTATAGAGACATAACATTATTTTTAACAATTATATTTTTTTATTGTAAAATATGCTTTTATATCTATTAAATATTTGAAAAAGTTTGGCAGCAAACATATTTGAATTTATATCTTTTTCAACCAGTTATGTGGCAATTAACAAGTCATTGACTCATTTAAAAACATATTGCCATTAAAACTATACATGAAATGTCTCTTTAGTTACTACAAAATAGATTAGAGCAAGATAGATTCAAATATGTTTGAAACCTAATTTATTCCTCCAAGTTTTGGATCATTCATGTTTTTGAAAATTTAATTAGTTCAATTGAAAGATTTTTTACTTACCTTAGTATAAAATTTAATAATCTGTATCGAAAATGAATTTTTTTTATAAAGAATTTCACTATAAAAATAGTAAAAATGAATTTTATTTTATGTAAGATCGCCACCAAACATAATTTTGATTGAAATTACTAAGTTCTTTTGGTTGTTGTTTGGTGTGTGTATATATATAACTTATCAAATAAAAAAATGTGTATATAATAAAAAAGCGTATGTATATGTGTATGTGGGGTTGTCTTGATAAATATATTAGAGTTGTAACTTGGCCCCCCCAAACAAAAATTCATGGCTGCGCCCCTGGCTTCAAGCCCTAATTAATAACCCAAACCTTGGTTGCGAAGAAAGCATCTGGTAAATAATTTAATAGTTAAAAATTAAAAATTGGAATTCAGTTATCGCCTTTGGTACCTTAGGAAGCAAAAATCAAAATTTTTATTTCTTAGAAAATCAAAGTTAAATGAATTAAAAAAAAAACTATTAATCCGATCCTAACTTAATTCAAGCATATCTTTAGATTTGTTGAAAATTCCAACCCAACTTACCAATCCACAAAAACAACTAAAGCCATTGGGTTGAGTTTGGTGGTCTTTGGTAGATTTATTGCGCACCCTTGATAGATACTTCAATAGAAAGGGAAAAAAAACTAGTTCATTAAATGACAAAATTTAGTTATAAAACCAGAATATTACAAACTGCTATAATAAACAAAGTGACATGCCTAAAAAATAGCATTTGCACTGTACATAATTACTTAAGTAAAAATGGCATGTCTACGTGTAGGTTTTTTTTTTTTTTTTAAATAGGTGGTGTGGTTAACTTAGATCAGTTGGGTTAACTTAGTTATGTGCAGCGCACATGCCCTTTTTTTTACATGTCACTCTGTCCTTCAACAAAACACTGCGTTTTGCCTCACCAAAAACCACGTATCTACTGCGCGCGCGCGCACACACACACAGATTCGTGTGTGTGTGCAACCAAACACAATCTCCGGCGGCTACAGCATCAACGGCGATCAATCTCCGGACTCATTTCGACGGCCAGATTGTAATCCCGACGTTGACTACGGTACCACTTTTACTCTCTAGCTTCTGCTTCGTTTGGTAGCCAGCCACGATTTTCATTTTATTACTTTCTTATCGAAACTGCTTAAGAAATTTAGATAAGCTGAAACTGTATCATATCTCTTGCTTTTTGCAATCCAAACCCCAAATGATAACATTTTGTAATTCCAATCAATTTGCCTTAAAACACAGTATTTGAAAATGTGAATATAACTTGGGCACACACTTTATAGCTTTTGAGTTTGTGGATCTTTATGAGTTCATGTTTTTAAGGTTTTGAAACTCCGCCTACGTCATTGCCTAGTGTTCATAGCGGAACCAAAGCCCGAACAAAGGAGGATGGTTGCAACAGTTTGATGGCCCGCATAAGATTTATATTTTATAGATTAACTTTTTTTTTTCTTGGTAGGTATATTTTTTTATCAATCTTATGTGACCGTTTAGCAAATGTTTCATATTTATTTACTTCTTGTTCATTTTCAATATTGACTTCTTTCTTTCATTTTTCTTCTATCATCCTATATTTTATCTTGTTGCCGATGATGAAATTTGCAGAGTAATTTTAGTGTTGCTACTATTTTCAAACTTTGTATATATAATGATGTAAAGTATTTTGGTGAAGGACTTTGTCAGGACTTGATAATTCCAGTGACAAATTTTCACAATGAAGACAAGGGCTTCGTGGTTTTAGCTGGTGATGTTTTTGATGTGCCTATTAGAAAGGATATTGTGCATCGTGTTGTACTATGGCAGCTTGCAAAACGACAACAGGTAGTTATTGATCAGTATTTTTAAGTTTTGGTGCCTAAAGCATATGTGGCTATAATGCCAATAATGGTATTAATATCCTATAATTAATAATTTAATACACTTGTGTATATTGCTGGGAGTGTGGCTGCAATCTGTCCTGAAACTGTTGCGAACTTGCAGTATTGACTTCCAATTAGTAGCTCATTTTTTGAAGTGTCATAGGTTCTTTCATTTTGCTAGGATTAGGATGGTGAGGGAGAGCAAATCTGTTCTTAATTGATACCAAGCCTTTGGGTTCTCGCATTAGATGAAGTTTACTGATCATTTTGTTTTGTTTTTGCATGGCTACCTGTCATTTTTTATTCAGAATGTTCAGGTCCATTAAAGTTTTTTCAACCTTCATATTATATATGGTTAGTCTGCCTACATAGCCAAAAAGGGAAAATAAAAGGGTTATTAATTCTAAGATATCATCTCCTGTCCGGAAGTCTTTGCAGCTTGAGTATACATTTTTTGTTTTTAATTACTTTCATATGATGGCTCCTTTGAGTTGATGACATAACCTATAAAGGCCATATTTATTTTTGCAGAGACAAATTCTTGTAATTTGGATAGTATGAGCTGATTCTGTTGTTACCTTATTATGGATGCTAAAGTTTGTAATTGGTTTAACTAGCTCTATGTAAATGTATGCTAAAGTAGGCCTACATGAATCAAGTATAATATATATAGTTTTCCTTTACTTTGTTGTGATTGTAGAAAAGGGCTTTCATGTATGACTACTAAAGACATGAATTAAGTAGCACTGTTTCCCTCTAATTTCATTTAGGTGCACAAATTTATTATATCAGTTTGTAATAGTTAAGATATAATTACAAATAGTCTGACTCTAATATTTTCCGTTTATTTCATTTGAATTTCTAAGCACTTTGATTTGTGCATGATGGAAGCAAATACGCACATGGTACTCATATGCTCATTCATTAGCATGGAATTTATGGATTCTGTCCAAGACTTCTAGGACTATTTTATGTTTAAAACTGCTATCCAAGCATGTATTACTACTGATCGCAACTTGTCATGAAAACCTATTTTCATGTTGATGTGCTTACAAGTTGTTGCTGTCATAAGCCTGTGTCGAGGCTGTGGATAGGAATGTATCTTCTGAAGAAGAGGTTGATGTGAATAACAACTTCATTGATCCCCAAGCAGAGGACCGAGAATTAAAAGGTCAGCTTTTGTGCAAGTACAGTGGATATTTAGGCAGTCTGAAGCAGGAATTCATGAAGAAAAGGAAGAAAGGGAAACTGCCTAAAGAAGCCAGGCAATAGTTGCTGGATTGGTGGAGCAGGCATTACAAATGGCCTTACCCTTCGGTACCTATAACCGTACGACTTTGTTAATGCCCATTAATGTTGTTGTGCATAAGTTTAATCAACAAGATTAATTTGTCTGTGGAGAACTGTTTTGTTTCAAAAAAAGAAAAAAAGAAAAAAAACAAAACAAAACAAAACCACTTGTTAGACTCTCCCTTGATGAGTGAAGTCCAACAGAGTGGGATTTGTGACTTTTTAAATGAGAGGTAGCGAGGTTCAAATTGTTTCCCTTACCAAATCACGATAAATTATTATTTGTCCCATAAGCTTAAGTAAGGAAATGTTGAACTTAATCATTTCGTCTAATGCTTTTAAATATGGGATTGGTGCATCATCTTATTTGGTGCAACCTCATGTGATTAACAGGAGTCGCAGAAGCTGGCTCTTGCAGAATCCACAGGCTTGGATCAGAAGCAAATAAACAACTGGTTCATAAATCAAAGAAAACGTCACTGGAAGCCTTCAGAAGATATGCAGTTTGTGGTGATGGATGCTACCCATCCCCACTATTACATGGACAATGTCTTGGGCAATCCATTTCCCATGAATATCTCCCCTACACTGCTGTGAAGTTGATAATTATGCATGCATAATATGATGCAGATCATGTATTATTACTTATTGTTGCACTCTTAACCCACATCCTCTGACATCGGTTTATATAATGTTATCATATATATGCACTAATATAGAGGCTATTTAAATCAGATATTTTCATTTAAAAAGTGGGATTTAAACAGCTGTTTTTGTGATTGATATTGCTTGTACACGATATTGAACTTTCAAGAAAGTTTAGGATATCTTTTATTATTTATTTTATATCGTATATAGAAACATAGCAATCAAAATTCTCTTAAAAATCTATATTGGGAACTAGTTTGTAACTTCATGTATATGCATGAATTCATTTATAAATTTTAATTCACAAATAAGTATAACTAAATGTGTATTAAAGTTTAATTATGTTTATATATGATATAAAATTATAATTTTGTATATTTGAAAATATAAATAATTACTGATAAAATAAATATAAATTTATTAGAAACAAATGAAAAAAAAAATCATTTAAATTATTATTTATGAAATTCTCAATTTAAGTTTATTTAACCACTATTTGTATAATAATAATAATAATAATAATAATAGTAATAATAATACTATAAGAATAATGGGTTAGTAGTTGTGATGCTTTAAGATTTATAATTTTTTTTTTATTTTATGTTTTTCCCACTTAATAATTCATTTAGCATTAAAAATTACAAAAAATATAATTGGACTCTGATTTATTTTTATTGTAGTGAATAATTGCACTAAAATTTTACGCAAAAGTTTTTATTTTATTTTTTTATTTTAAAATTCGAGTGATATATATATATATATATATAAAACAAAAAAGATGGGGATTATACAAAACAAATCCATAAAATAAACTTTAAACAAATTACGAATAAAGAACAATTGTATATTTGAAATTATTTCTTTATTTTTATACGTTAATAACTTAGTATAATTTCATAAGATGTTATCAAAATTGAACTAATTAAGTATTTTAGCTTTATTTTCAAGAAAATTAAAAGACAATAAAATATGGAGATTAAAAATATGAAATGTTATTTTTTAATAAACAATAAAATATGGAAATTAAAAAATTATTTTGATAATTTTATCATTTCATAAAATAACCCAGCTTGG
Organism: Quercus wislizeni; assembly: GCA_023055345.1. NCBI lineage: Eukaryota > Viridiplantae > Streptophyta > Magnoliopsida > Fagales > Fagaceae > Quercus > Quercus wislizeni. Next base: position 9,320,167 of record JALGQJ010000002.1, on the reverse strand, counting down.
CAAAATAAACAATTTTAATATTAAAATTTAGTCAAATTTTAAAATATTTCAAAGAAAAAAAAAGAGATAATTAATACGTATTTATTTTTATTTCTACACTCAATGATTGTATCATAAAATACACAACATACAATTAAAATAGTATACATTATACACCCACAGTAATTGTATAGGTAACTATGGGAATGACACAGTAATTATACACCCACAATTCATAACTGCTGTACCCTTGTGTGTTTACGTGTATATAGAAGAAGAGATTTTAGGTTGTTGAGGTACAAATTTTCGGGCCTTAATTTCATTAGCCCACTCACAAAAATACCCACACAAGCCCATAAATTATTTTGAGCCCACATAAATATTTCTCATATATATTACCCAAATACTCTCCATGATATTGGGTTTTCACAAATATTCCATGCACAAGCCCATAAATTGCCTTGGGCTCTCTCACAAATATTACCCATTATAGGTCACATATTATCTAACTTGGGGTTTCACAAAAATACTCACCATATTGCTAACATATTGAGTCACAAAATTATACCATCTCTATAAAAAGCCCAAAAACATTTACCTTGTGGGAAAAATCCAAAAAGCTCAACAAGCCCACTCTAAAAGTCCATTACGATATGGCACTCTAAAGCCCGCTACGATGCGGCACCTCTAAAACCCGCTACGATGTGACATCTTTAAAACTCGCTATGATGCGGCATCTCTAAAGCAGGTATGATACGGCATTTCTAAAGCCCGCTACGATGTGGCATCTCTAAAGCCTATTACGATACAACATCTCTAAAGCCCGCCACGATGCAGCACCTCTAACCTCTAAAGCCCGTTACGATATGGCACTTCCACTAAGTCTGTTGCTACATGACAATATTTTTACAAAATCCTATAAAGCCCAAATACTAATTTGGCACTGTTTTACAAAACCCAAATATTATTTTGGCAACTATTTCATAAAGCTCAAATGCTAATTTGACATTATTTTACAAAGCCCAAATATTAATTTAGCATTATTTTACAAAGCCCAAATGTTATTTTGGCAACTATTTCATAAAACCCAAATGCTATTTTGGCACATATTTACAAAAGCCCAAATGTTAATTTAGCTCTTATATTACAAAGCCCGAATATTAATTTAGCACTATTTTACAAAGCCCAAATGTTATTTTGGCAACTATTTACAAAACTCAAGTGTTATTTTGACACTTGTTTTGCATATACTAAATCCCTTACTCATGGGAAATATAATTATTCATTTCTTAAGAAATACCTCTCTTGCAAGATTTATAAAAGCCCATGAATATCACCCATGACAAAACTATTCATTTTGTAGGGATAATCAAGCCCAAAGAAGCTCAACTACAAAGCCTAATTGAGCCAGCCCAGCTCACACACAAATCCCAGCAGCTGGAAATCACGTGACCTTACCAACCAAATTTCAGCACAATTAAACAGCTAGAGCCCATTCCTATCAAGTCCCAACTTGTCTAATCTGATTAGAAGAGGACACATGTCCATCAGGGGTTAAACCTTTCCTTCACAAGTTGAAATTCCCTAATTTCTCATGTGACATAATGCTAAAGGTGATGTAACAGAAAGCTAGGAAGCTTCAGCCAACTGTCTTTTCTTTCTTCTCTAGCCCATCCAGTTAAAAACCAGGAACAACCATGACCAGACCATTAAAGCTCCTGAAACAACTTGAAATCAATTCATTTTCATATTGAAAACATGTATTCTCTAGTTCATGGATCAAGCACATGAGCCCCAAAATGGGGAAATTTAGGGAAATGTGGTTTGGAGGGCACCAAGGGGATCCCAACAGAGTTCCCAGCAAGGGCTCCAAGATTGACACTTAGCTTGGGGTGATACAATCTACCCTAGGGAGCTCTGATTCTAGTAGCAGCATAACTAAGATCATTAGCCTAATGCATGCTCTAATCCTATCAACTAAGACCAATCAGCATTCAATGCTAAGTCAGAATCCTAGCTGTTATTACCCAAAACAGCAAGAACCTTCAAAAAGTTGAGCTTACCTGTAACACCTCGACCTAACTTTATAATTAAACTGTGTTTAAGTGATCAAGCACATGAGCCCCAAAATGGGGAAATTTAGGGAAATGTGGTTTGGAGGGCACCAAGGGAATCCTAATAGAGTTCCCCGCAAGGGCTCCAAGATTGACACTTAGCTTGGGGTGATACAATCTGCCCTAGGGAGCTCTGATTCTAGTAGCAGCATAACTAAGATCATTAGTCTAATGCATGCTCTAATCCTATCAACTAAGACCAATCAGCATTCAATGCTAAGTCAGAATCCTAGCTGTTATTACCCAAAACAGCAAGAACCTTCAAAAAGTTGAGCTTACCTGTAACACATCGACCCAACTTTATAATTAAACTGTGTTTAAGTGATTAATTACTATTTTAAGCCACTTTCTTTTTTATAATTAATATAAGAGTATTTAAAAAACATATTATTTTATAATGTCATTGAATAACAATTGTAAAGAGTATAAATAATTGAATGGCTAATTATATTATGTATATATATTAAGTATGTACAAAATTATATTAAGTGGTTTAAGTTATTAGATATATTGTTGCTGGTGTTTAATTAAGTGTATAAAGGTAAGGGTTTATATACATGTTATTATCTTAATTACTTTTAAGTGCATGAAGCTTTGATTTTGTGATATTATAAAACATATATGCTCTTTTAATGTTATGGATATAACTTTATAAAGGTAAGGATATATATATATATATATATATATATATATATATATATATATATATTTGCAAAGTAATATTATTCTTTGTAGAAAAGTGTAAGTGTGAATGCAAAAAAAAAAAAAAAAGTTGAAAAAGGGGCTGTGATTTTTCTCTCTTAGCATTTCCACGTATCCCACCCCAAAAGTCCACTCTCCTTATCTGATTATGCTGCCCCAAAAGTCTTCTCCCATATCTAATCTTCTTGGCTGCACCAAAAAAATATATTCCTCTCTAAAGAAGAAATTAAAAGGTTAACACTAAAATTTCAGCTTCAAAGCTTGTGGGTAAGTAATCAAAACTTCATTTGTTTATTTCTACTTCTTTATCCTCTATCCTGATTTTAGAGGCCAAACTATGATTCTGTTTTAGTGATTTGAAAGTTTGATGATATTGTGATCAATTGAATGCTTATTAACATATTTTAATAAGTATAGTATGGGTATAAAAATACCCAAATGAAATTAAGGCTTATTGCTATTTGTTGATGATTTGGTAAGAATATGTACTGAAGCTGTCTCCGTGACAGATTTGATGTTTACAACAAGAAAAATATGTATTAAATCATATTTTGTGAATTAGGATGCTAGGAGTAGTTTTTATGAATTCTAAGACACACATGGTTGTTATGCAAGTGGTCTCACAGCATTTGGACGAACATAAAAATAATGGTTTAATTTGTAAGTTGCAAGAAATTCTGTCATGACAGATTTGAGTATGCTGTCTTACGTGATTTTTAGTAAATCATGGGTTTATGATTTGACTCCGAAATTTTTATGGTATATACTGGACATACAGGGGAGTAGTTTTGTAAAATTTTATGACATTTGGATGTGAATTGGTAGCCTATTTGTATTTTACAAGTGAAGTATATGCTGCTGGAATAAAACAGTGAACAGTAAGGGACATGCCTAATTTTGAGGATTTAATTCTAAAGTTAGGGTGAATGATTTGAGCTATAATTTATTATGCTCATCATTCGGTATGTCTATATCATAGATTAATTTTGTGTAACTTGGTTTGAGGTTTAGTACTCAAAGGAGAGGTTCTAAACCATGTGACAGTTGTATTTATGAAGCTGTTTTTTCAACATGTTGTATGTTGCCTTAAGAATATATATGGTTATATGACTATGCTTAAAAGAGTTTATGTTTATGCATGCATTATTGCCTTAATCTCAAGCACATCTTGAAATGAAGTTGGCACCTCTGGAGATATGATATAAATATGAGAATGATGGTTTTCTTTAGTTTGGTACATTATTTGTTGATGTGTGCATAATATGTTTGTGGGAACCTCATTAAGGTGGGAATAAGATTTCCTTGATTATAAGAGATAGGTTTTGAGATGAATGTGTAAGTTTATGATAAGGAGTAATGGATAGTGATAAGCTTTGATATTTGGTTTAGGTGTTACCAGTTCCTCAGGTCTAAGCTCCTTTGACTGTAGGCTCTCGGTTCCTCTGCTTTCAGGTAAGTGATAAGTTATAAGGGTATTTGGTAAGTCATGAGGTTATTTTAAAGTATATTATGCATTAAAATGTTTTTTATTAGAGATATGACATATAATCATTATTCTGACAAAGATATGTTCATGAGTTTTCGAAACCTTATGCATATGATTTAAGCATATTAATGCCATTACTAATTTCCATGAACATTACGTTTAAAGAAAAGAATGGAAATGCTATTATTATGAAATGTTATGCAAAATAAGAAATTTCAGTATGATGTATAAGTATGAAAGGTTTTTGGGTTATGTCCTCTGGTGATTTGAACTTGGCCAGTAGGGGTTAATTACTGGCTTTCCATGGAAAAATGTTATCTGTTTGGCCATTTAAAGTAGAGGAAATGGGGCTGCCCATAACTCTAGGTCATTTAAAGTAGAGGAAATGGGGTTGCCCGTAACTCTAATCTGAATAAGGCCTTCTCCCCAATGTGTACGGACAGCGAAGAGGAATAAAACATTGAGGAGATGTGCCATCAGGCCTCTCAAAGAGGACAATATCATGCATACGAGGTCACCTAAATGTGATGAGGCCTTCTCTGTACAGACTTATCAGATATGGACTAACTAATATGTTATGAACGGCTATGTTATGTTATTAATCATGAGAGAATTATTTTGTTTAAATGCATTGTGAAAAGTAAAAGCTCTCATGGAAAGAAGAAATTTCTAATGAAAAGAAAAGCTGTTTATTAAAGATAAAAGTTTCTGAAGTTTTGTTGTGTTATAAAGATAAAACTTTTGATGAAAGTACAAGTTTATGTTTAAAAGTTATCAGATACCTGTTTTTTATGAAATGTTAAGTTTTATGACTAGGAAAGTTATAATATTTTTTGGGAAGAGGTTTATAAAGAAAGGTTTTCTTATTGGGTCAAGATGTTTCTAGTTTAATACAAAGTTGTCGATTATCTGATTTAAGTTAAAATGATTATTTTGTAATGAGAATATACATATGGTGACTTTGTAGGAAATGAAAGAAGTTTAACCCGAAAGGTTTTGGTAATATTAATCTGATAAGAAAAAGGAGAACAATTATTTTCTATAAAGAGCATATAAGTTATTATTATGAATCGTATAAAATACTGTGCATGAAAGGTTGCTCTCCTATTCGAATATTCATAGAATGAAATGATCTGATTTACATGCATTCTTATTAAATTCTCATATATCTTACCCTTACTGAGTTGTGTAGCTCACCTCTTCCACTCTTTTAGTTAGCAGGTTTTATTTTGGAACAAAGGGAGCCTTAGTCGAGTTTGGAAGGAGCTGGTTTTAGTTTTATATGTATAGATCCTAAATTAGCAATTTGATGTTTAGATTTGTAGTATGGTGTATTTTAGGATATAATGAAAGTGTGTACCTTAAAGCATTAAGAGATGTATTATGTGAAATTTAGAATTTGAGTAACTGGTGAATTATGTTATTCTTTGGAGTACAATGTAGATGCTCTAAATGTCAAGTGAAAGATTATATCATTTAAGTAAAGAAACAAGAATGAAAAGAAAGAGGAAAGCTTTTCTAAAAGTTTTGTTAAAAGTTAAGTTGGTTCTTGTTAATATCAGGTTTAGGCTTGATATTAGCATGCTGGTCATGGTCATAAATTCGAGTATCGGGTTTGGGGCGTGATATTACCACTCTTAAATAAAATCCTAGGAATGATTCTCTAAGAATTTTCTGAAGATTGAGAAAGATTTAGCAGAGATTATTTGCTAATTACCCCCTAAGACCCAAATATAAATGGAACTTTCCATTAATGCTTCACCAAGACACTAAGGAGACACACCAAGAAAGACTCTTCCTTAACTTCGTTGTTTAAGCCTCCTCTAAACTTTGAAAAAGTCACTAAGTTCTTAGTTTCAAGCTTAGAAACTAAGTTCTCCAGCTCCTAGCTTACAAATACTCCTAGCTTACAAATACTCCTTATAGCTCTACTCATAAAACACTTATTTACCCCAAGCAGAAAGCCCCAGTAGCTTTACCATACACACTCTCTCTCATTACCCATACTACTTGAAATGTCCATCATTACTCACTATATTCACAAGCATGTCTTGGCACCATAATGATCTTGTTGCGCTAGCTGGGATCTCTCTCTCTCTCTTCATCTCACACTAAGTCTTCTTTATTATTTGTTATAATGAAACCCATGATATTTACTTATTCATTTACTGTTGATGGTTATGATGTAACTATTACTATAGAATTTTTCCCTCATATTGTTGTATTATAAGACTCTTCTCCAGAGCTAACGGATGATGAGTCTGAAAGTGTAGATATTTTCCTTAATCTGTGAAATAGCTAACAGCTGGAGGTTTATCCTGTTTTATCTTACTTTACCGCTAGGTTGTTTTCTGCAGAAACACCTTATTGCTGGGCCATTTTCTACAGAAACATTTTATTGCTGAGCTATTTCTTACAGTATGTTTTTTAACCATGTTGACGTGTTTGCTGTGGGGATTGTTTATGGGCCATTATTGACATTCTTGTCAATCTCAATCTAGGCCCAAGGCATAAAATACAATGAATTCTTTGGATCTTCACCGATAGCCTTTGGGCCATGCATCAAGCCTATTGTCGAGTTTCGGTTTAGACCCCCCAACCCAACATAAATCTCATTTGTCGAAAAGGAAACTTTTTCACCCCCGACATAGGTCTTCCATTGAAATGAATATTTAAATCTACTTAAGGCACTAAGTCGATCCCAACTCATTCTCCTTTCTATAAATAGCAAAGATTCTAGGTTTCCTATATTGTCAAATGTCTTTCCGTCACCTTTTATCAGTTTATCTACATTCAATATCCTAATAACTAAACCTAAGGTAATGAATTCAATGAACTCAAAATCTTCTTTTGTTTATGTTTATAAGCATGTATGGTTACATGTATAAAAGTACCAAACAATATAATTAAGAAATATATAAATTAAAATGTAAATATAAACATTAACAAATATATAATTTAATAAAATTGAAGTAACTTCTTCTTAAAGAGTTGAAATTTCTGCTCAAGATTTGGACAAGGTCTTAGAAACTTCATCAACACTATCTTATTGGAGCAAGAGTTGATGAACATAATCATGAGCCTTAACTATGTTCTATCTCGCAACCTCAAGTTGGTTTTGAAGATCTCTCCATTCTTGGTCTCTTTGTTTTTCAGCTTTAGATGCTTCACCCAACTAAAAATTAGCAAAATTATGTTGAGGCTTGTACTTATTGTGAGTTGCAAGCTTCACTTAATGATCTGCAAGTAGCTTTTCTACTTGCTCTGAGGTTGTATTAGCTTGAGAGAGTTGGGAAACGATGGTATTAATACTTTTCAAAAATTCGTTGAGCATCATCCATTTGTTTATATCATTTTTTTTTTCAATGTGATAAGGTAGCAAAAAACTTAAAGCTTCATAAATTCGGTTTGGTATTTGTATTGACCATGACCTGAGTAATCTAAATAGACAGGTATTCTTTAAGCACCCAATAAACTGATTCAATTGGTCAAAATAGATACTTGTACAGCCAGTTATAGAAGTAGATTTGAAAGGAGTGTCTCACTTTTTGATAATTGTGCACATTCTCTACTAATTTTTCATGATCAACTTGTTGGAGAGTAAAGATCTCTTTTATTTAAAAACAAGGTTAGTGAACCATGAAACAAAATATAGATGTAAAAAGAAAGAAGGGAAAAGAGAATCGGTGCTTGCAATTACTATTAGGCTTTATGTGGAGCATAATACTTATCTATATCTTATAATAATGTTATATTTATTCACTTTAGATTATAGTAATTGGAATCAATCACAATACTGATTTTTTTCTTTGTATAAATGTTTTTTAGATTACAGTAATTGGTTTCAATTAAACTAAAATTACAATATCAATTATAAATATAAATCTATATATAAATGCAAATATAAACATACACATAAACATTAGCATTAACAAATATATAATTTAATAAAAAGGATGTAACTTCTTCCTAGAGAGTTAAAATTTTTGCTTGAGATTTGGACAAGGATTTAATTTTCATCAACTCTATCTTTTTGGGGCAAGAGTTGTTGAACATAATCATGAGCCTTAACTATGCTCTATCTTCTTACCTCAAGTTGTTTTTGAAGTTCTCTCCATTCTTGGTCACTCTGTTTTTTAGCTTTAGATGCTTCACCCAGCTAAAAATTAGAAAATTAGCAAAATTAAGTTGAGACTTATACTTATCGTGAGTTGCAAGTTTCACCTTATGATCCGCAAGTAGCTTGAGAGAGCTTGAAGTAGTAAATAATTTAAAACTTCAAAATTTAGTTTGGTGTTTGTAACAAGGATGAAGTGAGTAATCGGAACAGACAAATATTTCTTTAAGTTTCCAAGAGACTGCTTCAATTAGACTTTATGGGGAGCATAATACTTATCTATATCTTATAATATTATTATTTTTATTCTCTTTAGATTATAGTAATTGAATTCAATTAATCTAAAATTACAGTATCAATATTGGATATAATCACAAAATAGTTTTTTTTTCTTTCCTATAATTGTTTTTTAGATTAAAATTGTCACTACCCAAATCCATGGAACATGGATTTAGATGCATGACTAACTTGCTGATATTGCATAACTCAATAAACACAATTAATTCCAAAATTAATTTAAACTCCAAATAAACAATGCTCTTAATAAACCTCTTACAATATCTAAAATCCACAATTTAGAAAAAAATATCCAAATATTGTAAAATCTTAAGTGAAATAAAAATAACTAAAAATCCTTTAAGGCTTCAAGCATTATTGACGTCACCTAAAATCTCCCACGCTCTACCTTACACCTTACAAAGTGATCCAAAAGTTCTGTTTGCCAACTAAATTTTAATTTGAAAATTGTAATTGATGGGATGAGCCACACATCTAGTAAGCAATTATACACAATACACAACAGCATAGAGTCAAGTAAAGCACAAGTATTTTGATTTCACAAACTCATTGACATCAAATATAATTTTTTTTCCAAAACATATAATGAACCACTTAATACATATGTAATCAAATCTTAAAATCATTCAAAAATACATACAAATAATTGATCAAAGCATAGTGTCACATATACACATATCACATATTCTCACATACAATCCTGTGAGCGGATACTAACATCTAACTCCTATGAGCGGGCTTACACATATATCTGATCAATTCTAAAAAACACTTATTTTGTGTCGCATATCACAAAAGCAAAGCTTATACAAAATAGAATAATTTTGTTAATATTAACAATTATTCCAAATATAGAGGTATATCAAATATCACAATATTGAATTGAAACATAAATCAAAGGACGCTTGACTCTCTTAAGGAATAAATAGGAATTGAGGAGTTTATGTAAGTATTTTACAATTCTTGAATAAGTCTGAAACTCAATTTGCTAAAAGAAATGTTTTAAATACCATTTGGAAAATAAGAATATGAATTTGAAATCACTTGGTTTTAAACAAATTTAAAGATCAAGAACCTTTTTAGAAAACTTACTTTGAAACTAAATTATTTTCTGAAAATAGTTTAGTTTAGAAATAATCTTTTAAGTGAGTTTCAAACGTTCAAAACGTTATTTACAACTTGAAGTTTCTCTTTAAAACATTATTTAAAAGCCGAAGTTTCTCTTTTAATGATGTAAAAATGATTTTGATAAACTTAGAAAATGTATGCTTAAAAACATAACCTTTGACTTCGAGGAACCTAATGAACAAATTTGTGCATATTATGCATAATTACTTATTGCACTTTAATCACTCTGAAAGTCTAGCCGAAACACCCTCCAAATAGTCTCAAAACACTCTTAAATAGGACCTATAATCAACCATGAAAATTACTTAATATCTTCTACAAAATATAAATCTTATTGCATTATACAAACTAACTCACTAGGATTAAACTTTGCTCAACTAATAACACTTTTAACACTAAATTAAAGTTTCTCTAACCAATGATGTTCTAACCAATAATATTCCCTTGCATTAATCAAAACTCATATTGCCATGAGGAAGGCAGTAGCCAAAATATCATTGACCTAGGATTTAATATAAAACCCCAATGAAAATGTAAGAGCCATATACCTGAATAGAGATTTGTAATCCATGACGTGTTCTAGAGACACACAGTAGGCAACCTAGGATTTAATTATATAACCCCAATAAAAACGTGAAAGCCATATTCATGAATAATGATTTGATCCATGACTTTTTTCATGGATACACTTGGTGGACAAATCTAGGATATACTATATATATATATATATATATATATATATATATATATATATATATATATATCTCCCAATGAAAACGTAACGGGCATACATGAGTTAAGATTTGATCCATGTCTTTGTTCATGGATACACACAATGGGCAAATCTAACGTAAAAGTATAAATAAAATTTTAGGACCGAAACTAACCTTTTGAACAATCTAACATCACTAACTAATTCCATGATAAAATCATAACCTTTTAATTCTTTGTTTTTATCAAATGAGAAATCATACTTGGAATAATTTAGTTGTTTCTTCAATTGTATTTCTTCTAAACTCCAAGGAAAAATACACTTCTTAAGCTCCTTAGTGATGAAACCCTTCATATGAAAACTCTAATTTATCTCTTCCTCTACCTTGTATTTAACCCATCAAAGATGTGGGCTTGGTTGGGTAGTGGGTTGGAGTTTAAGATCCACTAGAACTTATCTCCTTAGTCTCCAAGAAACCCATAAAACTTAAATATACTTCCAAAACTTTAATTCTCAATTAACCTCACATTAAGATTTATTTGTTTAGATAAGCTGGAATTCCAAAGGATCCCAATAACTCTTAAACTTCTAGTCCAAATAAGTTTTAATTCTCTAATCCTTTTCCTTAATTGATAAGGAGACCAAAAGTTTTATATGAATAACCCACAAAGTAACACTCCACGTTACATCTTTCACATTTATTTATTATTTTAATTGCCGCACTAAATTGTATGCACTAAAACTTTAATTTTCTCACATATTTTGTAGCACCACAAAATCATCTACTCGCATCTTATTGTGCACACACATATAGCACCTTAACTCTATAATAATAATGACGATGATGGTGACGACCATAAAATAAAATCAGGGTATTACAAAAATAATTGGATTCAATTAATCTAAAATTACAATATCAATTATTGGATTCAATCATATATTGTTTTAATCACTATGCTTATAACCATGTATGGTTACATATATAAGAGTACCAAACAATATGATTGAGAAATATATAAATGTAAATTTCAATAAAAATGAAAATATAAACATATACATAAACATAAACATTAACATTAACAAATATATAATTTAATAAAAAGGAAGTAAAATCTTCCTAGAGAGTTGAAATTTCTACTTGAGAATTGGACAAGGGCTTAGAAGTTCCATCAACACAATCTTTTTGGAGCTATTGTTGTTGAACATAATCTTGATCCTTAACTATGTTCTATCTCTTGACCTCAAATTGTTTTTGAAGATCTCTCCATTATTGGTCTCTCCGTTTTCAACTTTAGATGCTTCACCTAGCCAAAAAAATTTGCAAAATTAAGTGAGAATTATACTGCTGCAAGCTTCACCTTATGATTCAGTTTTCTAGACTATGGTGGCTAACATTCATATCACATCATCCAATATGTTATCAAGCAAAATTCGGTTTTCCCGTAGCTACTGTAACAGCCTGCAGAGCCAAATTCAAAAAATCATATCTTACTCAATTTTGATTGGAATTGTCTTGTTCTTATGCTCAAATTGAAGCCCTGGATGTCGAGTTTTTGGAAAAATTAACCTCATTCATAGATTCAAAATATTTTGAGAGATATCAACAAAATTGTGAGCAGATGTCATTTGTTAGAAAATAATTTTAGCATAATTAACACTAATAGGTCCCAAATTAGTTTCCAATTAACATTAATAGACTCCAATCACTCCCATTTCATACTTAAATAGTTTCAAATTTACCATAATTTAAAAGATAATTATAAAAATTACTCATTGAATAATTAATATTTGATTATCTAATTAATCAAGTGTGTGCAACCTTACCATAAGATGTATTCCTAGCCAATGAAATTATGACACATCATTAATTCAAATTGATTATAATTATAACCAATTGGAATCAATTGTTCATAATCACATATAATCAGGCTCAATTTGTGATAATGCATCTCGACCATTAAAACTTGATTTATGATAACTTTCAATCTGATGGTCTGATTAGGTTTTATGACCAGTCGATTTGATCATTACAACATTAGGATCATTTTGATGAAATGAAATTAAGGATCTAATGGCCACAATTAAGATGCCTATTTCCAAGATGAAATTACCATTTTACCCTCCATGTGAGGTTAAATGCAAGTTGCAAAATGGGGTGTTGACATGTTTATACATAAAAAAATAACAAATAATTTTTCCAACATGATTGCTTGGGCTATTCGTTTGGCTCGGTCCGGTTCACTAGAAAGTGGTTGGCCATGGCGTCCTTACTCTACATTCAGTTTATGGTGGACATGTACACTACAAAACAATAACTTGGTAAGGAAAATGGGGTAAGTGGAAGAGAAGATTTTTAATTTGGTCTCTCTAATCAATCAAAAAAAAAAAAAAATGCTCTCTTTGAGTGGTGAAGACTGAAGAGGGTAGGTACAGACAAATATCAAACTTGAAGAGAGACTAGTTGAAGTAGATTTGACAAGAGTGTCCCACTTTTTGATAATTGACACATCCTCAACTAGGTGGACGCGATCAACTTATTGTATGAAAAAATAAACCATCATGTTTATGTTTATAATTGTGTATGGTTATATATATAAGAGAATGAAACAATATGATTGAGAAATATACAAATTTAAATCTAAATCTAAATATAAACATAAACATAAATAAATATGAATCTCAATATAAATGTAAATGTAAATATAAACATAAACAAACATTTAATTTAATAAAATAGAAGCAACTTCATCCTAGAGAGTTGAAATTTCTACTTGAGATTTGGACAAGGTCGTAGAAGCTCATTAACACTATTTTTTTTGGAGTAAGAGTTGTTGAATATAATCATGAGCCTTATCTATTTTTTTTCTCGTGATCTCAAATTATTTTTGAAGATTTTCTCAATACTTGGTCTTTCTGTTTTTCAGCTTTAAATGCTTCATCTAGTCTAAAGTTAGCAAAATTAAGTCGAGACTAATACTTATCATGAGCTGCAAGCTTTACCTTATGATCCACAAGTTGCTTTTTTGCTTGCTCCGAAGTTGCCTTGGCTTGAGAAAGCTGGGAAACTGTGGTATTGATGCTTTTAAAAAATCTGTTGAGCATTATCCATTTGTTTATGTCCTTTTCCTAAATGTGATAAAAAACCAAGGAACTTAAAGCTTCAAAGTTCTGTTTAGTGTTTGTATTGGGGACGACATGAGTAATTGGAATAGATAGGTAATTAATAATTCCCGCTAGACTGCTTTAATTGGCCAAAAGAGATAAATGAAGATACACTGGTCGAAGTAGAACTGACCAGAGTGTCCATGATAAATTTGTTGGAGAGTAGGGAGCTCCTAAGTCTAAAAACGAGGTTAGTGAACCATGAAACAAGACATAAATGTAAAAAGAAAGAAGGGAAAAGAGAATGGGTGCTTACATTATTATTAGGCTCTATTGTTAAGCATAATACTTATCTATATTTTATAATATTGTTATATTTATTCTTTTTATTTGCACATTAATTGGATTCAATTAATCTAAAATCATAATATTGATAATGAATTCAATCATAATTTCATTTTTTCAATGATTGTTTGAAAAGTTTTAATTTACAAATTAAAATATATAATAGTAGATAATAACATTGTAGTTTTTTTCAAAATGATATTTTACATTAAAATAAAAAATATTAGCTTGCTTATGATAAACATAGGAAAACATGATGATAACATTGGCTTACTTTTTCTACATAGGGAAATTACTAAGGATAGATGATATTGAAATATAGTAATAGAGTTGGTCATAATGTATAATGATAATCAAAATATGAGAATGCAACCTTCCAACTAGAAAGTTCTAGTGAGTATCTAATACATATATATTATAAATAATAAATCAAAGAAGTTTTTAACTATTAGTTAATCTCTTAAATTTTTCTACATAAGCATTTGAGGTCACAAAATTTTTAACATTATTATTCTAATATATATACATATACATATATATATATATATATATATATATATATATATATATATATTTATATATATTAGGTTTAATTTTTAATTAGGTTAAAATTCTAAAAATCTGTAAAAAACCTCCTATATTTTAAATTTTATATTTTTTTTCTTATGAAATTATGTATGCATTATATTTATTAAGAATAAAAGAAATAATTGTAAGCAATCCATAATATATACTTCTATGGTAATCTATAAAATCCATTTCCTAAACGAGAGTGGTTGCAAATGAAAATGTTGAATTTAATATATATTTCAGATAAAATGTGTTGATGGAGATGTAGAGTTTTGGTACATGTCATATCAGTAAACATAAATATAAACATATACATATACATAAACATATATTTATCACCAAAGAATAAACAAACTTGGGGACCCTAGATTTATAGCAAGTTTACAAATGATACAAGAAAATAAAAATGAATTTATTCATAGGAAAGGGGCAAAAAATATCCAACATAATTTTCCCCAGGTAATCTCCCCTTCACTACTTATCAATATCAGACTACCATACAAGAAGAAAAGATAATTGATAGTTTTAGTAATTGGGTTTTAGTAGGGAGTATAATAATATTCAACATCTCAAGAAGCAGATATTTAATATAGGTATGGAGATGTGTAGTTTAATTAACTTGCTTGTTAAATATTTCTAGTAGTGATATTATTTCCAAAGCCCATGTTCACCTTTGAACACAACACAAGTCTTTTTTCATGTTGTTACTACTAGTCTTGACCAATCTTCCATAATTTTCAAAACCTTCACAATTTAGTCTCAATTAATTTATGTTCAAATATCATATTAAACCAATACTTTAAACTATTATCTATACAAAAGAAATTGGATATTGTACACATTTGATAGTGATAAATTAATATGTATTTCTCTCAAAAAACTACATGAGATTAATCTAATGAGTTACTCCAATCTACATAGATAGCCAAATTGCCAATTGTATATATTGTATGGACAAAACTTAAGTACGGTACCTTAGGTGTTGTTCCTTAGATTCATTTTTTAAGATTCTGCCATGTGGCTACTTAACTTTAAAAATACACTTCTATCCATGAAAAAAAAGCCACATGGCAGAATCTTAAGAGAGGAACCTATGAAACAGTACCTAAGTGTTGTACCTAAGTCTTGCTTATACCGTATATTGTCTGCCCTCGATTTTCATGTCGAACCCTGAAAATTCTAAAGATATTAACTTTTCACCATGGGACCACGTAAACATTTAAATTGACATGGCACAACCCGTTCAGGCATCGGAGCCCTCAAAATACATTTTCTAGTCGAAATGACCAAAATACTCCTGGTAAACCCTGGATTGATTGAAAGTCAAAGTTTGTCAAAATCACTCCAAAACCACTTTTTTCATGTTTTTATGTCAAACCAGAGCTATTCGGAGATTTTTGTCACGTTTGACCAAGTTTGACTTAAGTTGACTTCTAAAGGCCTTAGAAACCCTAATTTTGTTATGACCGTCAAAACGGGTTGAAACTAGTGCCATTGTGAATATTATTTAATTTCATTTCCAATGACTATTCATTGGTCGAAATTGGAGTCAAAACAATTGAGATATCTTGAAAATTGTGCCAAGCGTGTTAGCTCACTTCTTGAGGCCACAACTTTTGATTTGACTGTTGGAATTTCATTTTCTTTAGTGTTATGGAAACTAGACATCTAGACCTTTCTAGGGACACCAAGGTCAGCTTAATTGGAGTTTGGGAAGACATTCAAATATGCAGCCAAATTTGAACCAGGAAAAAGTCAAGATTGCTGATGTCAGCATCAGCCCTGGTGCACCCTTTGGGATCGCCGATAGTTGAAGGGTCAAATTTTCAAAATAAATACCCCCTGAACCCCTAAGAAAAGAAAAAAAAAAAAAAAAAAGAAAGAAAGAAAGAAAGAAGGAATTTAGGCAATTCTTGGAGCTATTCTGTGTAGACTCTCTCTCTCTCTCTCTCCCCCCCCCCCCCAAAAAACACACAAAAACATTTAATTCTCTGTTTTTTTCCAAAAATCAAGAGGTAGTGTTCTTGCTCTCATTTTCCTCTCCTTGGATTTGAGGTTTAGAGGTGTAGATGTAGCTTTTTAGTTACTATCTACACCAATTTAGTTTTCCTAGTATCTAACATGCTTTATAGCTTTTCCTAGTATTTATCTTGCCTACCATGTTTTATTGCTTTCCTAGCATGTCTACTTGTTTCATAACATGTTTTATTTCTTTGACGTTGTTGGCCTAGCCGTCTTGGGCTAGGATATGCCTTTTTTCTTGTTTGTGCTTAGATCTATATGTCTATGTGTTTTTTTTCCATGTTTAAGTTTAGATCTACATGTTTGGATGTTGTGCCTAGTGTTTGGCTATGTCTTTATGTCTCTTGCCTATGACTTTTTCTTGTGTGTTGGCTAGTGAGTAGGATATGGATCTAGATCTTGTAGTCTAGGACCATATCCATAAACCAAGGCCTACAACAAAGGGTTTGGATTATTGCCTCTATGCATGTTTATGCTTGGTTTGCCCTTGTCCATGATTTTTCATGTGTTTTTGCTTTAGATCGATGCTTGTATGCTTAGATCTCATTTCTTGCATCCTTGCATGTTTCTTGTTTGTTTTCCCTTTGTGGGTTTGTTGCTTGTTGGTCTTTGGGCCATTTGCTTGTTTGGTTGCATGCATACCCTTTTGGTGGTTTGTTTGGTCGCAACCATGTTTGTGAGAGTAAATCTTTGTGATGTTGGTTTGCTTGCCGTTTACCTTTTTCTCCTTTGCTAGCTTTGCATGTTAAGGTTTCTCTTGTTAGACTCTCTATTTGCCTTACAACATGTTTACCCTTCCCCTTTGTGTGATAACGTGCTTTGCTTCCTTTGCGCTCGTTTTGCTTGCTTTGTGCCATCTTGTTTGGCTTTCTTTGCTTTGTTTGCATCCTTGCATCTTTGCCTATATGTTCATGCATGTGTCTTTGTGTGCTTGTTTGTGTCATCAAGATTAGTTCCTACATATAATCTCGGGCGGGTTCATACTTGTATTTTGTACACGAGATCTCAAGTCCCTTTTAGGAACTTTGCTTAATGGCACATGAGTGTCGTTCATACTCCAATATAATGGAACTATGGACCTCAATCCAAACCCACATTTATCCTTCTAGGACACCATTTCTTGCTCTTTTGTTTGATAACATGTTTGTTTGATAATATGCTTGTTTGTCGCTTTTGTGTGCTATTACGTGCTTGTTTGCCCTTCTGGGTGCTTTCCTTCATTTTCCCTTTTATGTGCTTTCTTTTGTTTTTTGTCTTTTCTATGGCTTGTCTGTTGGCTTTGTGTTTCTTTTGTTGTTGTATGTACACGCTTGGAGCAAGGACACAACTTTCAAGATGCAAGCTAAAAGGGCAAATGTAAGCAAGAAGAAGCAAGCCCAAAAAGGGCAATGTTTTGTAGATTTAAGGGGCTTAGCCCCCTCCCCATGTGGTCATCTCTTTCTCTCTCTTAGCCTCTATTTTAGGACCATGTATTAGGCTTTCTTTTCCTGATGTCTAGCTTTAAGCCACATTCATGGGGTATGGCAATGCCTGATTTACGTTTCTTGTACCTTGTTGGGCCATACCCTATAAATGTAGGCATGTATCCTTTATCTTTCCTGTGCCTTGCTTGAGTCGCGTTTCTTGGATATGGCAATGTCTGATTTACTTTTCTCGTACCTTGCTAGGCCATACCCTTGGAACGTTGATGATGTCTGCTTTGCTTTTCTGCTTCGTGTGTTTGCATTGTGCATGATGTATGTGTGTCTATATATGTGTGTGTGTGTGCGCACACTCTTGTTTATGGATGATTGTGCACTTTGTATGATGGACTCCAATGGTTAGAAGAGTAAAGCTTTCATAATTGTGGGTGCTTTTGACCTTGTGGTGTGGGTATGCTTTCAAGGCAACTGACGTAGGTGCATATTCATGTCATATTGTATGTGTGATCATCGCAGTATGATTGTCTCAATCCATGTCAGTTAGTGACATTGGTTTCTTCGTGTATGTGACATACATCAACATGTTGATGCATGCAGTATACACAGGCGCAAAACCCTACAAGTGCGCTATAGCGCACCAAATGCAAAACTCTGCCGGATTTTCATTGTGAAAATGGGGCACCTTTGTTTGCCGTATTCTCACAGCAAAAGCTTGGTGAGAATAGCGTTTTGTGTGCTATGATGCACCAGAGGCGAAATGCTGCCTGATTTTCGTTGTAGAAATTTGGCAACAATTCCAAATATGCTAGCAAAGTATTGATCAAGATCACACCCCCTCCAAAATCAAACCTCAAAACCCAGTTCTCTTAAATCCCCAAAAGCAAACACCAATAGCTTGTTTTTAACTGCTAAAGCACAAAAATTAAGATTTTACCAAAAAAGAATTGTCTCCAGACAGGTGTTGAGGGGTGCCTAACACCTTCCTTACACGTAACTAGACTTCCGAACTCAAGAATCAAGATTTTTTACCCGTCCATGTTAGATTAGGAAAAATGATATTTTTCTTAGCCTAGGATCGGTAATAAAATCAATTAGAGTCAAGTGACCAATCGCACCTTAGAAAAAATCCAATGATTGGTGGCGACTTCATTTACCTTTGGTAATAATAGGTTAAAATTGACTCATTTCAAGTCACACACCAGAGGTCTATCCTTTTTTACAGCACCCGAGCTCTTAAGCCATGCACTTTGGTGAGCCCGCGAGCATCCCCACAATGGGTGGTCGACCGCCATAAGGCATCAACACCAACCAACATGTTTACTTAAGCAGTTTTGACAACTTTTTTGTCATCATAGTCCATAGAATCCATTTAGACCATAAAGGGGACCAATCTTCCAAGAATTTATAAGCCTCACCAAAGTGTGTTAAAGTAAGTAGGAAAATAACATCGACATACATTAATACAATAAAACTAACAAAACAAGGAAATTAGAGAATGAAGTTTTATACCTCACCGCAGTCACCTAACACATAAACTTCCCTAGGGTCAATGTAAAGGCAGAAGGTACAGAGCAGAACGAAGAGTAGCACAAACAACAGAAAATGGCATGTAGTTTAGTATAAGTTCTGTAAAACTACTTGTAGCTCAGTATATAGCATTAGTGGCTGAGTTAATTTTGATTAGTGGCCATGTGTACAGCTGTGATTAGTTCATTAGAAAGTTGGTTAGTTTTGGCTTAAATCCCGCTGGTTAGTTAGAGGATGTTAGCTACACATTGTATATATATCTAAATCATGTAATCTTTCATTAGTGTGTGATAATACAATTTTCCATTTCTTGGATTCTCTCAATTCTCTCTCTAGAATCTGTTTCACTTTCAGTCAAAAGGGACATTATTCCAGGATTTGTGTTCAAGTAAGGATCTGAATTACAAAAGATAAAATGGAGCCAAATCATATGTCGAAACGTTGAAAAAGAAGAAAATAAGAATAAGACAAGACAATGATATCAAGAGTTTAAAGAAGAAAAGATACCCAGTATTGAAACTTAAAACAGATATATAGTTCTATGATATTGCCAATTTCTGCTCAATTAGAGAAGCCCAGAAAAACAAACAAATGATTGGTTAAAAAATTAAATGTGGAAAACTAAATGAAACTTTGCCCCATTTATTATAAACATTTGTACAAATAATATGTATACATTTGGAAATTTATCTCTTCTTTATACTTAAAAATTAGAATCTGAGTTTTGAGGAAAAGGGGTTGAGCTTATTCCAAAAAGGTAATAATGTGGCCATAAAACTTATTAGGGACCTAGAAAAAAAAATTTATAGAGCTACTTTTGTCAAGAAAAAAAGAAATATGCAAGAGAAGAAATCAGCTAACCAAAAAAAAAAAAGAATAACTGACTTGTTGAAGATTTTGTAAAAATAATAATAATAATAATAATAATAATAATAATAAAAGCAGCAAAGACACCAAAAAAAAAAAAAAAATCCAAAAGCAGAGACCAATTTTGATGGATGTAACACGGAGTCCACAAGCCTTAAGAAGCAGGCTAGTACTACTGGCCGTGTGACCGTGTCCCATTTCGCAAGTCCAGTAACTACTCCTCCTATCATCAACATGTACTCAAAAAAAAAAAATCCATTTTAGATATAGATGACTCTTAGATAAACAAACATAAACAAAACATAATGAGACTATGAAAGAACAAAATAGAACAAGCATTTTGTATCATTAACAACAACTATTGCCACATAATATGGCAGAATAAAACTGTTTGTTTGTTTAGACCCCTTAAAAACAAATTAGTTTAACCTAATGAATTAGCCAAGTATTTACTTAGGTTAATTATGAGATCTAGGTTAAAAACATGCAAACATATTACTTGGTGTGGAAAAGTAAAGAAAACAGTAATATGACACTACAAAAAACGGGTTGTTCAGGCTGCGTTTTTTTGGGCCGCGTTTTAAAAAATGCGGCCCAAAACTGCCTAAAGCCCCGTTTTTTAAAAACGGGATTTAAAGATAAAAGGTCCAGCCGCGTTCGCTCAAACGGGGCCTTAGCCCAGGTCTTAAGCCCCGTTTTTGACAGGTGTAGCCGCGTTTTTGTTGGGCTGGTCTTAGGCCGCGTTTTATTAAACGCGGCCTAAGACCTGTGTCAATTCTTTTGTTTTCCTCTGGCCCAAAATCCCTTCGTGAATTTTTTTTCTTTTTTTTTCCTCAGACCCAAAATCAACCCTATCATCCTCCTTTGAGCCCGATCAACCTCCATCTACTCTCTCACTCCCCATCTCTCCGATCTGAAGCCGTAATCGTCGCCCTCCATCTCCGATCAAAAACCCTCGCTAATCCCTCCATCTCCGATCCAAAACCCTCGCCTCACCCTCCATCGACGATCTCACCCTCACCCTCTTCCTCACCCTCCATCTCCGATCTCACCCTCAACCCTCGCCTCACGCTCCATCTCCGATCTCCACCGTCACCCTCCACGTCAACAACAACGAGTGCTTCGAGACCCATCTAAGGCTTTGGCTTCTGCTTCGAGACCCATCTCAGGCTTTGGGTTCTGCTTCGAGACCCATCTCGCCTTGTCAATTCTCTTGGCACTCCTAAAGACACCGACGAACTCCGTGACAAACTGTGAGTCTTTTTCCTTCTTCTTTTTCCTTAAACTTGTATGGCTTTATGGTTGTTTTTTTTTTTTTTAATTTTTTAATTAAAAATTTCTGGGTTTTTGTTTCTGTGGAATACACAATACAAGTATAATTGGGGAAATACTTGTATTGTGTGAAGGGAAGCGGCGCAGAGTGGCTCAAAATTGCCCATATTCCAAATATCATAATCGACTGGGAACAGATTAAAGGGTCGTTCTACATATTGGTCGAAGACATATCAGAGTGGTAAGTTTTCTCATATTGAATTAATCAAACAGAAAATTATCAAAGATTACGCATAGATTTTTTCTTCAATTTGATTTATTCCTCATTCTCTCACAGGAAAAAAAGAAAAGAAAAAAAAGGAAAGTTCTCCTCTTCAAGAGCTACAAACGACCAAAATTCAAGGGCCACTCACCAAATTAGAGAAGTTGAAGATATTTCTGGTCAATGTAATTGAAAAAAAAATGCGGTAAGGCCATCTCCTATTCTTCCTCTTCTCTTTTATAGATTTCGCTTTTTTTTTCTGCCCCAACATATACTCACTTTCAAAAATTTAGGTTATTTGATGGTTGTTATCCAATTGGGGGGCTGAAATGTATTTATTTGACACACAAGGTCAGGTCTTTAAATTGGTCATGGCAATGAATCCAGACAATATTTCAAAATATTTAAGCCACTATTGTTTCGTAGCATTTCCTTGATGTATGATTTGGTTTCTATACATGGAGTATACATACCTTACTACTACTAGTCAAAGATAATTCAAAATGCAATTATATAATTCTCTGGAAGTATAATAACGACATACTCTCTTCTTTCGTATAATATTAATAGATCTTACTAATTGAATTCATAGTAAAATCCATTATTCATGTGAAAGATGCGAGTAAGCCATTATTGAGCAGCGAATAAAGCCCAGAAACTAGCCATAGGACAAATTTAAACACCACTTATGGTATTCTTATTTAATACCTCTATAAATTACCATAACAAAGAATCAGAAATTTGATGTTCACGAACTTCTTGAAGATTGTTTAGCAATCACAGTGGACGAGAGTAGCCCCAATGACCGGTGGGTAAGAGACAGGAGGAGTATCCTGGAATTCGTAAGGGATTTATACTTGACAAATGTATAAATCATTAATTTTTAGCAATGTATTTTTAGCAATGTTTTTTTAATCATTAATTTTTTGCTTTATCCGCTTCATTGAACTTAGTTTCATGGTGAGAGGGTTGCATATTGTAGATCACATTTATATTTTCAGTGTCCTCTTTACATGTATCACACAAATTCATTGTTGATATCCTTTGATTATAAGAACTCAGCTTTATGACAATATCTAAATCATGATCGGTGCATCATTTGTGTTAATAGCCTGACAGACCAGATGAGTTGAAGAGAATTGAAGCCGCTGGTGGAAAGGTCATAAACTGGAATGGACATCGCGTTCTAGGAGTTCTTACCACTTCTAGATCAATAGGTATGTAGTAATCCTCTATGTACTTCTTATGCCCCTAATGATCTTCATAGAATAATGATAGTTTAATATGCTTGTGACTACTCAAATGCTAGTGTGGCATTCTTCACTCAAAAACAAAAAATGCTAGTGGCAGATAGAAAATTAAATGGTGATGGTAGCTATTGAGCTTTAAGCACAAGTGGTCATTAGAGTTGAGAATGACCCATCACCAATCGGTCAATTTACCATTAGATTTGCAAGGACATCACTATCGATTATTAAAGCAGCCCTTGGAAAAGAAAGCATCTTCACATGAGGAGGACCACGTTCAATACCAGCCTTCCCCACTTATAACTATTAAATTATCAAAAACTAAAAAATGGAAAGTTCTTATCATTTGTTGTTAAGGAGTTCCCTCGTTACATTCCCAAGAATTTTGCTTATAAATGGATATCTGGTTTTTATGCATATGCTTGCCAATAAGAACTATAAGCAAAGAAAGGAAACAAGGTTGGATCTTTTTTCCTTACTCTTCTTTGTGGTAAGATTTATAGGGTTGTTCCTGAATCAACTTAGCTTTCGCAATGATTTGTTAAATAAAGATAACTTTGTGCCACAATTTTTTTTTTTTTTTTTTTGAGGGGGTGTTTCAATTTTTTTTTCCCTGAATAAGACTTTTCAATTTTTCATTGAAACAAAGAGAAAGTATTCAGACTACAAAATAGGGAACTATTCCCCTCTCTCTCCTGATTCCCTAGGCAAAAATGGGAGGAGATGGGGATCTTTTTCTCTCAAAATTACACGAAAGAGACAAGGGAGGGGGGTGTATCAGTTCGGGATGTTAAGCATGATGTCATGTTACATAATCACCAAATCATACATACAATTAGGCATTTATTTGGTTTCTATATGAAATTATATATTCTAAAATTAGTCATTTATTATGGTTTCGTTAGCATATGAAATTATATATTTTAATATTTAAAGAAATTATGATGGGTTAAGATTTTAATGGAGAGTTTAAATATAAAATAATTAAGTTTCTTAATAAATAGAAGTCTTCTGAGAGGTTTTCTTTATTTTAATAAGTTTCTCAAAAGTCTTCTTTTTTTTTTAATTTTATTTACATTAATATTTTATATTTGGAGAATTAAGGTGATGGACTTTTTTTTTTGGGGGGGCAAAAAACAACAATTAGATGGTTTACCATTTTACAAACTGACTATTAAAAAATTGTTTTGACTAATAGTTATAAGGAATAACTTAATGTGAGAGAGAGAGAGAGAGAAGCATTTCCTTGATGTAAATAACTTAATGTATTTATTCATTGGTCATGGCAATGAATCCAGACAATATTTCAAAATATTTAAGCCACTATTGTTTCGTAGCATTTCCTTGATGTAAGAGTTAATGGTAGCTTCTGATTTGGCAGAGGATTCAAGCAGCCACGGTTTTCAATCAGCCAAACTTTGACACCTGTGTCTTCAATGTTGGGCCGCGGTTAAGAAGGGAGGGAAGGTTGTGGAGAAGATTCTTTTTGATATTGTTAAAGGTAAGGCTCAAAATGATAAAACCCTAATTTTAGTGTCATTGTTTTGCTTCCCCTTTTTCTTTATTTGTTTTTTGGGCAACACATTTGTAAAAGTAGATATATGTGATTCTAAATTATTAGTGTTGACATTCTTGAGGGTGCGGGGTGGGTGGGGAGGATTCCTTAACCTACTCCATGATTTTTGAATTTGATTCTATTTGTTCTTTTGAAGTAGCACGTTTATGTGGGTTTGTGTTGTTTTATTGGAATAAAGTTTTTGTGAATTAAATCAATAATATGATTTTGTTTTTCTATGCCAATAGAATTGGCTTTATTCTTTCAATTATGACTGCTTGGTGCTTAAAGATTGATTGTTTTAAGGTTAAGGTACTTCAAAAGCTCAGAGGAACCAAGACTCTTTTATGACATTGTCTTTTGTTTGACAGTGAATATCAATAAGTTGCGTTAGGGGGACAATTACCATATTTAAGGGAAGAACGCTATTTCCATATCCATATAGGGGTCTTTGCAACTTTCATATCAATATAGGGAGTTCTGCAACTATTGACGAATTAAAAGATTCAAGATTGAATTTGTTATATTAAAAAATTATAGGAAAATATTGGGAAATGCAGGTAGAAAATTGTAAGCCTACCCTTGTAAGCCAATAACACTTTGTTTGAAGTACCTTGCGTAGTGATGCCTCGCTCAAAACCATTTGTATTAGTTCCCTTCAGGACATAAATACCGGATACATAATTATTGAGTCTAAATAAAAAAAAAAAACGTGCTTATGTTGATGATAAACTGATAAACCAAGTAGCTTGAGCCAAGGAAGTATTAACATGACCTTGGAATGGTAACATGCTCACTAAACAAGCACTTGGCTACTCCTTTTCCACGTTCTCAGTTTTAGAGCTTCTTTTATTCTGTTCTCTTCTTTTTTTTGGAACCAATAGAGCTATAATCTAGATCTTTTTGACACTACCAGGCGGACATATATGCAAATAAGGTTTATGTTGACATTTCCAAATCTGGATTAGCACACGACAGCCATCCACAAAGAAATATAAAAAACTCCACAAAGAAATAACAAAAACTAATATAAAATAACCACAAAAGGATAATGAAAAACTAAGATACAAACAAGCTTTTCTCCTTAATTGATTCTCAAAAATTTTCTTAATTTTTTTTTAAGTAATAACATAACAATAGTGTTTGAATAGGTTTGACTGGCCAAAGTGTTTGAATACTAAATAAGCATGAGAGGATAATGAAACGGCACAGTATTGGTCAATAAGTTTGGCAAAAAGAGGAGGTGACTTGAGGCTGTTGGTAATCAACCGGGCATGGATTTGGTTGAGGTGGTGTGCAGTTTTGGGTTTGTTTAGGTTTAAGAGAGAGAGACAAATTAGTCTTGGAAGGGAGGACATATGAGTGGTTCTTGGACTTAGACTTAGGCATAAGCTTACATGATAGGTTAGAATATGTGACAGTTAAGTTTTAGCTTATTATAAGCTAGGATGCATGGACATGGACACCGGGACATGGGTACGATATAGTGACAAGAGCAATTTTTGAAAAATTATAACATGACACGGCAGATAGGACACTGTTACAACACAAGTATGGCACCCAAAATGAAGAGTCAGTGCTTCCTAGATTATAAGCTACATGCAAGAATATCACCTCTACAATAGTATCCTATTTTCTTGTTTTCCACCCGCTGTGTGTGAACCATCTGGTACATGAAAAACAAACGTTTGAGCCGCGTTTTATATTATATGCTAACTACCATAACTATAAAGAGTAAGACATTAGGAACAAAAATTCAATTTCGCAGTGCAAATGGAGAATGATGAATGTAGTAACAAATAATGGCTAATGGAAATATATACAAATGGAAGCACCTAAACAGAACATCAAATGTGAAAAAGTGCAAGAGAAAAAGTTGTAATTGAGACACTTACACTCCTACCTATTAAATTAATAGATACTTGTTGACAGTGTAACTTTTAGAATCCTAAACCATTGTATTTACAGCTTCACATAATCATTACATTGTGACTTTCTCTTAATTCAGAGATAACTTTATGTGGGATATTTTTCCCACTTTGATCAATGCAGCCAGCTGAAGAATAATTTGGCTTGAGTTGAGTCTAGCTAGTACCTTGGAGCATTTCGCTCTGCATCTGGTTCTGTGACCCCTTGACCACTTTTTTTGGCAGAAAAAATTTTGTTTGCATTTGCATTTACATGTTAAAATTAATGGCCTAGTTTTCTATATAAGCATTTGACAGAAGTTTTGTTTTCATCTGCATCATCAGCTTCTCACATCACATCTTTAACGTGTTTGTGAAGCATCTCTGGTTGCTTCCCCGTTCAATCTCTGCCCTTCTCAGTCTGTACAAGTACAACTTGCATAAGATTATGGTTTTAGGCCGCGTTTTAAGCGCGGCATAAGATTATGGTCTTAGGCTGCGTGTAAAACGCGGCCTATGGCCATAATCTTAGGCCGCGTTTAGTAACCGCGGCCTAAGGTATTGTCTTAAGCCGCGTTTTAAGCGCGGCCTAAGGACAAATAGTGCTTAGTCCTGGTCGGTCTAAGGCCGCGTTTTTGCCGTGGCTATAGGGCTTGGTCTTGGGCCGCGGTTCAAAAAGTGCGGCCTTAGACCGATTGGGCCTATAGTCGCACGTCTTAGGCCGCGCTATAAAACGCGGCCTAAGAAAACGCGGCCAAAGGCCAAATAGGCCTAGGGCCGCGTTTTTATGTCCTTCGGCCGCGTTTTAAAAAAGCGGCCTCAGAATCGTTTTTTTGTAGTGTGATGACATAGGAAAATCAATGAAACCAACCGTTTCAAGGTAAAAACCTAGAGAGGATTTAACCTAACTATTCTCAAGATAAACAAATCCAGCATGATAAAATGGAAGATTATAATAGATTTGAACCCTAAATCTAAAACTACCTCATATAGAACTTACTAACACGACAATGTACAGCTTCGACTCCACGGACTCTTCTATCTTGAATTTGCTGAACACAAACTCCCTGTTTGTGACTTTGAGACTCCACGGACTCTTCTATCTTGAATTTGCTGAACACAAACTCCCTGTTTGTGACTTTGAGATCCCACTCAAAGATTTCAGAGCACCATCAATAGTAGATCTTTATGTAGCAACTTGTTTCCTCCAGTTCTTAATGGTAGATCTCGTTTTGGTTGATATTTGTTGAGTTAAAAGGTACAGAAACCTCACAAATCTCACGGTAGTAACTCAAAAGACTTCCATGGGCTTTTAAAACGTGATTAGTGTTTTCCTTTTATACTAGGCAGTGTTGGATTGAAACCCTAAACGTATTCATAGGCTTTGAGCTTGATATAAAATTTGCAGAATACGATTTTCGATCGGTCAAACCTAACTTTCAATTGGTCGAACCTAACCTTAGATTGGTCGAGCTTCATAGAGGCTTGCTTCTTCTTTCTACAACATGACAGTTCTTGAAACTTGACTTGAACAAACTTAAGCAATGTCTAACACTTAATCTAGACATGTTCTTGTTCTCGGTTTGCCAACATACAAATATTTAGAAATGCTAGGACATATGTGGTTTACTTGTTAGGAATATATGTCACTATTTTATGTAATTGGCTAATCTTTTGACAAAACACACTTTACTTGTATTTTGATAGAGCTAGGATGTGTTTAATACTTCAAGAAACAAGGTTTCAAGTTCAAGTGTTAAAACCATGCAAGTCTGTCCAAGATTCAAGTGTGAAAAGTGTTGTTCATTAAAACTCGACAGCTAGCATCTATCGAGACTTAGAGCTGTCTGAATCTTGTGGCGCAACAGTAGCTCAACAGATAGGTATTTGTCAAGGTTTATGAAACTCAGAATTTCTGGTCTGTTTTTCATCCAGTCCGTGATTGTATGTTTGAGATTTTTTTTTTCATATCCCTAAACATATATAAGGATTATTTTAAGGGCCGTCAAAGGTGACACAAGTTGCGCAAGTGTTGAGCAAAGTTTTGTTCAAGCAAATTGTGACTAGAGATAGAATTTGCCCTAGTTCATCTTTCTTGTGAAGAAGTTGCTATGTTTATGCGTTGTAGGGTTTTGTAACCAAGGAGCTTCTCGATCTTTATTGTGTGATGAATTGAAGAACTTTGTAGCTAACAACCTTCTCTAGTTGGTGATTGAAGTGGTGTATTGGGATCTGTGCAATTGGTTAGTCACATACTGTGAGCTGTACATTGAAAAGGAGAGGTTGTCACTATAAAACAAGTCCAATTAGGTATTGAGGTAAAGGTTCAACTATAGGTTGGTATAAGATACTGAGATTCTTTTACTTGTAACCGCTTGTTGTGATAATAGTGGATTCTCGGGAGTGGTGACCTTAAAATCACCCGGTGGGGTTTTTGTTATATAGGTTTTCCCCATTAGTAAACAAATCATCATGTCAATTTATTTTCCGCTGCATACTTAGTTTAATTGGTGATTTATTTATGCTACCACACATCTTGCATGTTAATTTTATTAATTAACAAACTTGGCTAATTAATGAATTAATTTATCACAAGGGGTCAATACTTTTTTGGCATATCAAGTGGTATCAGAGCAGGCACACTCTGATTAGGGTTAATCTTTGCTGTGTAATCCATTGACCCTTATTTTTCATGGATAGAGGACAGTCTCTTATTATACCTCATTTATTTAATGACACTAACTATGCATACTGGAAAGTACGCATGAGAGCTTTCTTGTAGTCTTTAGATGAGAAAGCGTGGCAAGTTGTGGAGATAGACTGGACCAAGCCAAAGGAAGCGCCGGCTGATTGGGATGATGCCAAGATCAAGGCGGCAAACTTCAACAGCAGGGCATTGAATGCTTTGTTCAGTTTAGTCACTAATGGGGAATTTAAGAAGATATCTTCCACTGAAACTGCAAAGAAAGCATGGATCATTCTCTAGAAAACCTATGAGGGAACAAAGGCTATCAAGGACTCGAAATTTCAAAGGCTTACTACTAACTTTGAAGAGATTAAGATGGAGGAGGATGAGTTATTTAATGAGTTTTATGCGAAGTTTAAGGAAATAGTGAACTCAACTTTTAATCTTAGGGAAACCATTCCTAAACCCAAGATTGTGAGAAATGTGCTCAAATCTCTACCCGAGAGATTCCATACTAAGATCACAACGATCGAGGAATCAAAGGACATCGACAAGATTCCTTTGACAGAACTGGTTGGTAATCTACAGACCTATGAGTTAAGTTTAACAAGAATTGGCAAGTTGGGTAAGAGCAAGAGCATGACATTGAAGGCCAAGAGCAGTGATACTGATGAGTCTTTAGACGATGAAGATTCTAAAATGAAGTCCTATATTACAAAGGCAATTCAAAAAGTTCATGATAAATGCCAATAGGAAAGGTTTCGACAAGGACTGTAAGCAATCTAGTTCCTCTCAATTCAAAAACCAAGACAAAGGGAAGAAGGATGCAAGGGATGATAGTCAGTATATTGTTCCCTCAAGAACAAAGTGCTTTGGGTGTCAAGGTTTCGTTCACATGAAATAAGAGTGCCCCACATATCTCAAGACCATTGGGAAGAGCAAAGCACTTGTTGCTACTTTGAGCGACATCGAGCCTAAGGATGATTCCAACAATAAGGATGACGGAATCCTAAGTGCCTTCATTGCCACTATCAATTCTACTGAGGGGATTGTTGAAGATGTGGATGAAGAAGAGGAATTGGTGGAGTCCAAGTTTGAGAAGATAGATGAATAAGATGACATCCACATAGCCTATGCAAAATTATACAAGGTCTTAGAAAAGCATGAGAAGATGTATAGGTTGACCACCAAGAAGCTTAATGATGTTGAGATGGAATGAGAAGAGCTTTCTACAAAGATTGATGAAACCAATCAGACTATTGGAGCACTGAGATTTTAGAATAATTTCTTGGCCGAGAATACTAAGAAGCTTGAGGCAGAACTGTTCTAAGTTAGAGCTCAGTTGGAAAGGACTTTAAGTGCTAAGCTCGATGAGATGCTTAGTCTTCAGAAATCTGCTTTTGATCAAACCAGTTTAGGGTATGATTTCTCTTCTCCCAGTATTGCTTCTACTAGTAAAATTGAGAACAATGTTGTTAAAAATGATTTAGCTAGTGAGAACATAAATAAGGGTAAATCTATCTTAGGAGCACCCCCTAAGCAGGATAAGAAATAAGTTAAAAACCCTAGGGCTAAGAAGGCTAACTCTCAAAAGCCTAAACAAAAGAAGTAGCATCTTTGTCATCACTGTAGAGTAGTCGGTTATACTCGACCTAATTGCTATAAATGGTTAGCCATTGAACAGAGCAACAGCATGATTGCATCGGGAAACCAGAATCAGTTTCCATCCTCTTTTGCTCCCCTTGGAGATCTTCTCAAAGCCCTCATATTCCTTTCGAACTTGAACAGTTTCAATTCTTCCCCTTTACCACCGGATCAAGGGTTTGCCAAATGAAAAGGTTCTTCTAAGTTGTGGAAGGAAAATGGCTCCAAGTGATTCTATCACTTTCTCTCTCTCCCCTTCTTGTTTTTGTTTGCATTACTTGTGTGTTTTGCTTTATTATTTTGAGTCAATCTAGTTTTATGCTTTACTTTGTTTTTGTTTAATGTGTTTTTATTTGTTTCTTTTCAGTTTTGATTTATTTTGTTTTTCATATAAAAATTGAAAAATTGAAAAATATAAAAACAGTGTGAGTTTGTGTACATTGGTACTTGTGTACCTTGGATGGCCATTGAAACAAAGTTTAGAAAACTTTGTATCTTTTGTAACTTAGATGAGCATCTATATGTACAACTAAGCAAGTGAGATTTATGGTTTGTGTTTGTGATGAGTAAGGTTAAGTGATCTCTTATACTTAACACTCGTATCACTTTTTTTGACGGAAATGACTAGAAAACCCTAAGAGAAAGACATAAATAACTATCTCACTATTATTGCCCGTCAATCATAAAATGACATCTGTATGCTTCGGCATAGCAAAGGTGCAATGTCAAAAGGTTTACATCATTGGATATTTCTTTTCTCTCTCTTATATACCTATGCATGATTTGCTTAAAAAGAAAATAAGCAAAGAAAAATAAAAAGCAAAAAGAATCAAAATGCTTTAAATATGATTGCAAGCATGTCTTCTAGGAGATGTGGGAGTTATAGGATGTACCTCGAAGGTGATAGTCTTCATCAAACAGTTATGATTGTGTGTGAGTTAAAGTGATTTTCTCATATCTCAAATCATCATAACATTTAGACACTTATGCAATCTTGCAATGTTTTTTACACACAACACGCAATATTCTTTGCTGCTCTTGATATATGTGCAGGTACAATGTGATTTGACCATCACAAGGTTTACATGTGTTAATGTATGCTCGCTAAACAATCTTGACTTGTTTTTGAAATATAAAATTGGTTAGACTTGTTTAGTGTGTGTGTGTGTTTTGGGATCAAAATGCTTAACATTTTTTTTGTTGAGAGATGTTTTTGAGAGATCAAAATGTTGTTTGGATCCTTGGTTGAGTTGCATGTTTGATTGCATTCATATCTGTGTTTTTCTCTTCTTGAAAAACTGTTTTAAAGCAACCTCGATAGCTCCTCGACACCTTTCGATACTTGGCTTATCTATCGAGCTCTTCAGCTGCTTTTTATTGCAATCTCGACACCTCTCGATAGCTAGATGGATCGATCGAGAAAGTTTCTGTCCCCTTGATAGCTCCTCGACAGCTACCTTGATCCATCGAGCTTGTTTTGTTGTGGACACCTTTGGACACCTACTCGATAGCTGCATCTATCGAAGCTTTTTAAAGCTTGATACTTCTCAACACCTGCTATCTGTCGAGATTTAATGAACTCCTATATATAGGGTTAGCGCGATTCGGTCTTCATTTTCCTCAATCTCCCTCGATTTGTCTATGTCCTTTCACCTCCCAAACCTCTCTCACTCACTCCAAACCTCTTCCTCAAGGTGTTTTTGGCCTAGATCAAGTTATTCTTCACTTGGTAAGTGTTTAAATCCCTCATATTCATGCATTTCATGATTTTTTAACCTAAGTTTTTTGGGATTTTTGAATATTTTAGGGTTTTTCAAAATCAAAGAGGTTTTTGCAAAATTTTTGGGATGGGTTTTGAAGATTTGATCTTAAAAACTTCATACATTGCATCTCATGTGCATTCTAACTATATTTTCATGCATTTAGATGTGTGTTATATATGTTATCTGATTGTGTACTGGTAAGATTGGATTAGGCTGAGCCCATGATGCAATTTTCCTTTGCATGTCACATGTTCATGCATTCCCATGCATACGTACTCTCTTTTCAATATATTTTTATATATTTGAATTGTTTTAGGACTTTTCTGAGTGTTTCTTTCTTCCTCCCTCACTTTTTAGTTAACGTTAGTGCGTCATGGCACCAAAACGTAAGTCTACTCTATCCCGGAAACCTCTTAGTTCCAAGGCATCTTCTTCTTCTTCTTCTGATCCCACCCCCTTTTCCGTTCAATTCCGTGATGAGCAAGCCCGAAAGGACTTTTCGGATAACTTTTCTAGATGAGGTGTTCATTCGAAATGCCAAGTCATTTTGTCGGACTTCTCCGACACTGACCTACCCACTGTCATTCACAGTCGTGGTTGGGAGTCACTGTGTAA
Source organism: Quercus wislizeni (assembly GCA_023055345.1). NCBI lineage: Eukaryota > Viridiplantae > Streptophyta > Magnoliopsida > Fagales > Fagaceae > Quercus > Quercus wislizeni. The sequence continues at coordinate 9,286,827 of JALGQJ010000002.1, read as the reverse complement.
CATCCCAATCACCTGTCCATACGTGCTGATTCATGAGTTTTACTCCAACATGCATGGATTTAATTATTCAGTACCTCTTTTTGTTACTCGTGTTCGAGGTACGCGCATAGTTGTCACACCAGATATTGTATCCGATGTGCTCCATGTCCCGAAGGTAAAGCATCCTAACTACCTCGGTTGTGAGCGTCTGAGGACTGTGTCCAAAGACGAGCTTATTTCTGCTTTCTGTGAATGCCCTTATGGTTGGGGTGAGCGTCAGTTCACTTACTGTTAGGCCTTTGCTAAAGGCCCTCGATTTTGGAACATGGTTATGACTTTTGTTCTTCATCCCCTTTCTCATTATAACTCTATTACCGAGCCTCGTGCTCGATTTTTGCCTTTTTTGATAAAGTATCTCACTATAGATTTTCCCTCTCATTTCATTCTTTCTATTATAGATGTCTATAGGGATACGGCATCCCATGATAAGCTTATATTTCCTTCAACTATCATAAGGGTCTTGCACCATTTTTCTGTTCCTTTTCCCATTTCCGACCACTTTCTTGTTATGTGTGCCATTGACATCGCTACTGTTAAATGGAGCAAGACGCAATTTCGTTCAAGGCGGTTCAGTACGACAGCTCCTCCCACTCCTTCAACTCCATCCACCTCATTTCCCTCTACTTCAGCGGGAGGTATGACTCTGGATGCGATCATAGCGCAGCTTCAACGCATGGATGCTCGTCTTGATACACTCTCTATTGAGTTATTTCAAGTGAACACCCGTGTCGGCCATATTGCTAGACGGCAGGCTCGCCTTGGTGGCTTTGTGGAGTCTCCCTCTCCTCCTCCCGTGGCATTTGAGACATCCGAGGATGATGACAACTCCAACGACGATGATGATGATGAGGATGGAGATGCTAGCTCTTCCAGCATTAACGAGATGTCTACTTGACACTCTTACCCTTTATCACTCGTGACAAAAAGGGGGGAGTTGTTTTCGTTACGAGAGTAGTCATAGTTAAGGGGAGAGTGCATATTGAGGGATGTAGTGAGGACTTAATGTATTTTTTTTTCTTTTCTTTCTATTTGAGATAGACCACATCTTGTATATTGGTCTTGTGACTGTTTTGACATACATTGTACTTATATTCTTTACATATTGATGTATGTTCTTTCACCTATCTCTCCATGTATTGTTTCTTTTCTTTCTTTATACACATGTTTCTTATATTATGTATGCAATTTATTATTTCTGTTTAAAGTGTTTTAGAAATATAGGTTGTTAAAGTCTTTCTTGCCATAGACTCTCTTCTTGTAAAGTTTTTCAAGAGTTTGTGTTAGGATAGATTTTATTGTATTCAACAAGTGAATATGAGTTGAGTGATTTATGACTTCTCTCATATCTCATTTTTTAGTTGTGGTTTTGTCATGGATTGCCAAATGGGGAGATTATTAGGACATATGTGATTCACTTGTTAGGAATATATGTCACTATTTTATGTAATTGACTAATCCTTTGACAAAACGCACTTTACTTGTATTTGGGTAGGTCTAAGATGTGTTTAATACTTCAAGAAACAAGGTTTCAAGTTCAAGTGTTAAAACTATGCAAGTCTATCCAAGATTCAAGCGTGAAAGTGTTGTTCATTAAAGCTCGACAGCTAACATCTATCGAGACTTAGAGTTGTCTGAATCCTGTGGCTCAAAAGCAGCTCGACAGATAGGTATCTGTTGAGGTTTATGAAACTCAGAATTTCAGGTCTATTTTTCATCTAGTCCGTGATTGTATATTTGGGCTTTCTTTTCCCACAACCTTAAACATATATAATGATTATTTTAAGGGTCGTCAAAGGTGACACAAGTTGCGCAAGTGTTGAGCAAAGTTTTGTTCAAGTAAATTGTGACCGGTGATAAAATTCGCCCTAGTTCATCTTTCTTGTAAAGAAGCTGCTGTGTTTGTGCACTGTAGAGTTTTGTAATCAAGGAGCTTCTCGATCTTCATCGTGTGATGAATTGAAGAACTTTGCAGCCAACAACCTTCTCTAGTTGGTGATTGAAATCGCGTACTGGGATCTACGCAATTGGTTAGTCACGTACTAGGAGTCGTACATTGAAAATGAGAGATTGTCACTATAGAACAAGTCCAATTAGGTATTGGGGTAAGGGTTCAATTGTAGGTTGGTATAAGTTATTGGGATTCCTTTACTTGTAACTACTTGTTGTGATAATAGTGGATTCTCGAAAGTGGTGACCTTAAAATCATCCGATGGGGTTTTTGTCGTGTAGGTTTTCCCCATTCGTAAACAAATCACCGTGTCAATTTATTTTCCGCTGCATACTTAGTTTAATTGGTGATTTGTTTGTGTGCTACTACGCATCTTGCATGTTAATTTGATTAATTAACAAACTTGGCTAATTAATCAATTAATTTATCACAAGGGGTTAATACCTTTTTGGCCTATCAGGAAACTAAACATTTAATACTAAATATTTAGAACCTAACAAAAATAGTGGGAACCTAAAACATTTCAGTAATGCATTAGGACCAATTCGACCAAGTCACCCTGAAGGGCCTAATCCCTTTTTTTTAATCTAACAAAAGAAAAGAAAAGAACATAATCTAGACATTATCCTAAAAATGCAAGGATTGGCCAAGCATGGCTAAGTATAGCTATTGCCATGACAAGAAGCTAACTAAATCCAAACACATAAAAAAAATCATTATAACCTATTAAATAACCAAGCAAAGGTGAAATATCCAAGTTCTAGAGAAATTATGAACCAAGAACAAAGATGTATATAAGAAAAAACCATTTGGCACTTTCACAAACATTGATATGCCTATGCATTAAAAAAAACATTTAAAGCTTAGAAAGAAATACAAAATATTTAGAATTGAAAACAATATTTAAAAAAGAAGGAAGAAAAATGATGGAATATGGATTATAGTTTTACCCCATGTTTGTGAAAATGAGGGTGAAGAGAAATATGGTGGAAAACTGTGAGAGAGTTGGCAATGAAATGGATCAGAATTTGGGTTCCACAATTCAATTGAATCATGTCAATAAACATTTTATTGCAAGTTGTCAATAGCAAGTAACACTCCCAAGTGTTCTAATGGTCTATCTCAACCCAGTAATGATTCTTTCGGATATGGTGAACAATGATGTAAAATATATGTGGGAATACAAATGTGTCGGTAGAATAGTCAAAATTTCAAGCATATCCTCAACTACTTGACGAGGGACTTTTAAGTAAAAATGAGCTTGCCTTGAACTTTAGAACCCGTTTAGAATGTGATGCAAATTTTAGCTTATTTGTATTTTTAACTTCTTTTTGGTACTATTTATAGGTCCTATTGTACTTTTTGGTACTATTCATGTATCTTATTGTATTATTAAGCTAACTTTTAACTTTATATTTTTATACTTTCAACAAAAAGTTTTTAGTGTCAGCTAATTAAGCTATTTCCAAATTGACTTTTTTTTTTTTTTTTTTTTGGTATTTAGGAAGCTGGCATTGGCATATAATTGAGATAGACATGGTAGTATGAGATTGATATTATAGACTTTTGATTTGTTTCATGATGATTGCTATTTATTGTATGTTCTCTTATTCAATAACAAGATACTTCACCTCAATTGAAGTACTTAAAACGCCATAATTAATAAGGGTAAAATGGATAAATAAAATGTTGTGAAGATTAAAGGATAAGGTTCAAGGTTCAAGTGACTTAAAAAAAAAGGTCAAAGCCCAATACATGACCAAAATCTTTATGAGATAGGCCATTCGCTACTATGTTGGATGGGAATATGTGATTAGCCTCAAGCCCTAGTTAATAACCCAAACCTTGGTTGCTAAAAAAGCTTCTAGTGAATAATTTAATAGTTAAAAATTAAAAATTAAAAATTGCAATCCAATTATTGCCTTTGGTACCTTAGGAAGCAAAAATAAAAATTTTTAATTCATAGAAAATCAAAGTCAAATGAATTGAAAAAACTATTAATCCGCCCCCTAACATAATTCAAGCATATCATTAGATTGGTTGAAAATTCCAACCCAACTTACCAATCCACAAAAATAAACTAAAGACATTGGTTTGAGTTTGGTGGTCTTTGGTGGATTTATTGCGCACCTCTTATGGATACCAAAAAAAAAAAAAAAAAACACCTAGTTCATTAAAGGACAAAATTTAGTTACAAAGTAACAAAACCAATTATAACTTATGGTTACAAACTGCTTTAATAAAGAAAGTGACATGTGTAAAAAATGGCATTTGCACTGTGCATAATTACTTAAGTAAAAAATGGCATGTGTACGTAGGGGTGTTCACCAAACCTCACAAACTGCAAAAATCGCACCAAAACCACCCGCAAAATGACATAATCACATTGCACCGCACAACAAGTGATAGTGCACCGCACCGCACTGCATGGTGTAGTACAGTTTGCAGTTTTATAATAAGAAAACCGCATTGCACCACACCCTTTCTATATATTAATTAATTTATTTATTTTTAATATTAAATATATTATTAATAGTTCAATAGCCCTAGTTTTCAAAAATAATAATAATAATAGTTTGATAACCCTAGCGAGTGTTGACTAAGAAAGCCAGTCCAAAATAAAGAAAAATTAGTTTAATAATTTAAAACTTAGCCCAAAATAAAGGAAAATTTTAGTTTTAGGGCTAGGTAGGAAAATCCCAAAGTTTGAAAAATATATCGACTTCAAGCCGTTCAAACCATATCTTATACACTATACTGCACATTTGTCCCCCAAAAATGAAATGCAATGTGGTTATGATTTTAGCTAAATTCTAAACTGTACCATACATGTGACTGCAAAAATAAAATACAGTATAGTTATGCTATTAGGTAAATCCCATCGCAAAGTGTGGTTAATTAGGACTTGTTGGGTTAACTTAATCATGTGCAGCACATGCCATTTTTTGCACATGCCACTGTCCATCAACAAAACTCTGCGTTTTGCCTCACCAAAAACCCACGTATCTCGTTCACTGGTTTTCATTTTCAAAACCCCTCACTCTCTCAGCTGCCTCCTCCTACTCCAACCAAACACAATCTCCGGCGGCTACAGCATCAACGGCGATCAATCTCCGGACTCATTTCGACGGCCAGATTGTAACCCCGACGTTGACTACGGTACCACTTTTACTCTCTAGCTTCTGCTTCGTTTGGTAGCCAGCCACGATTTTCATTTTTTTACTTTCTTATCGAAACTGCTTAAGAAATTTAGATAAGCTGAAACTGTATCATATCTCTTGCTTTGCAATCCAAACAGCTTCTCCGCTATTTTTGTTTTATACTCTTTTTTGTTTGGTATGGGAATTTTGTTGAACACTTCGTAGACACTCACATTGTCATTGGTAGAGAGCTGTATACTGCTTCTTAATCTCAAGTTTAGCAGAAAAATATAATTTTTGGTTCCCTAATTAACACCAAATGATAACATTTTGTAATTCCAATCAATTTGCCTTATAACACAGTATTTGAAAATGTGAATATAACTTGGGCACACACTTTATAGCTTTTGAGTTTGTGGATCTTTATGAATTCATGTTTTTAAGGTTTTGAAACTCCGTCTACGTCATTGCCTAGTGTTCATAGCGGGTCCAAAGCCTGAACAAAGGAGGATGGTTGCAATAGGTTGATGGTAAAATTTAGTCACTTTTCATGAATGAATCTATATAAATTCCTGTAGTTTTGGGACTAAGGCTTTGTTGTTATCTGTTTGTCAAGGTTTAAAGATGTGTGTTTTCTACTAAGGTTTGAGGAAACTAATATTTGGAGTGTATGTGGACAGGGAAAATTTGTGTCTTTTTTGCCTTAACAAATATAAAATAAAATTCGGGGGAGAGTATGGCGGCGTCGATGTCCAGAAGGCTTTTACGTTCCTTTGGTTCCTTATATACGTTCGGCCGCTGTGATTCTCCAAGTATTACGTGTCAATCGTTTCATGGTTCTCATGGTAAGGGGTATTTGTATCTAATTGTTTTTTCATTGGAGATCAATAATTATTGCTCTAGATTGCAAACTTGGATGCTTTTGTGACTTTCTAAATCTTTATTTATCTTGCTTATAACAGATTTGTCCACATTGGGATATTCAGGTCTTTTCAAGGTATATTCTCATTATATTTTCTTCCCCCCTTTTCTAAAGTATGATTTTTTTTAAAGGGATGTCAAAAGATATACTATTAGAATTTTTAAGGAAATTTATAGAACAATCATATTCAGTAAACCAACTTGTTTGCTCTCTATACATTTGGAGTTTCGGTTACAAGCCTATATTGTTTGTATTATTGTAGGGCGGGCCATCTGTCCTTGCTAATCGATGGCTGTCAACTTCCATTCTAACTCCTGATTCAGGGGAAGGAGCATTTCCCACAGATTTATTATCCACCAAGCCTATGGTAACAGCAGAACGTAGTATAGGTATGGGAAAAACTTAAAAACATTTCATCATGAATTTACAATTATCATGTTGTTTGGGTGAAGTATAGTACTTGTTGAGAATGTGTGTGTGTGTGTGCCTGTGCGCTCACCTTTGTATAGGTATGGGGAAAAAGTAAAAACATTTAATGCTTAAATTTACAGGTATCTTGCTGCTTGGGAGAAATATAATAGTTATTGAGATTGTGTATGTGTGTGCGCGCGCATGCATGCTCACCTTTAATAAATATACTAATAACTATGTTCTCTTTGGAAGTTCCAGAGTTTGTTGAAGTCGACATTTACATTTTATAGATCAACCTTATTGTTTTTCTTGGTAGGAATATTTTTTATCAATCTTATGTGACAGTTTAGCAAATGTTTCATATTTATATACTTCTTGTTCATTTTCAATTTTGACTTCTTTCTCCCATTTTTCTATCTTCCTAAATTTTATTCTGTTGCCTATGATGAAATTTGCAGAGTAATTTAACTGTTGCTATTATTTTCAAACTTTGTATATATAATGATGTAAAGTATTGTGGTGAAGGACTTTGTCAGGACTTGATAATTCCAGTGACAAATTTTCATAATGAAGACAAGGGCTTCATGGTTTTAGCTGGTGATGTCTTTGATGTGCCTATTAGAAAGGATATTGTGCATCGTGTTGTACTATGGCAGCTTGCAAAACGACAACAGGTAGTTATTGATCAGTATTTTTAAGTTTTGGTGCCTAAAGCATATGTGGCTATAATGCCAATAATGGTATTAATATCCTATAATTAATAATTTAATACACTTATGCATATTGCTGGGAGTGTGGCTGCAATCTGTCCTGAAACTGTTGCGAACTTGCAGTATTGACTTACAATTAGTAGCTCATTTTTTGAAGTGTCATAGGTTCTTTCATTTTGCTAGGATTAGGATGGTGAGGGAGGGCAAATCTGTTCTTAATTGATATCAAGCCTTTGGGTTCTCGCATTAAAGGAAGTTTACTGATCATTTTGTTTTGTTTTTGCATGGCTACCTGTCATTTTTTATTTAGAATGTTCAGGTCCATTAAAATTTTTTCAACCTTCATATTATATATAGTTAGTCTGCCTAAATAGCCAAAAAGGGAAAATAAAAGGGTTATTAATTCTCTAATGTGACTCTTGGGGATGTATTAGATTTGGATGTCTGTAAGACTTATTGCTGATTGAGTGGTCTGCAGGGAACACATTCAACAAAAACCATTAGTGAGGTTAGTGGCACTGGGAAAAAGCCATGGCGACAGAAGGGTACTGGTCGAGCAAGGCATGGAACATTGCGTGGGCCCCAAGTAATTACTCTTCTTATGTATTTTAAGGTTCTCAGTGTTGCTCTAACATTAAGATGCTTGGTTGACTTTAATCAATGGAATGTGTTATAGTTTAGGGGCGGTTGTGTTATGCATGGCCCTAAGCCAAGAAGTCATGCTATCAAGCTTAACAAGAAGGTTCGGCGTCTAGGCCTGAAGATTGCTTTGACAGCTCGTGCAGCTGAAGGAAAGGCAAGTCTCTCTCCCCCATATTTTCCATTTGTGGTTTACACTGATTAGGGTTGTTGAGAATTTATTCATGCAATATGATGTAATGCAAAATTTCTTTTATTGTTATTTTAGGGGAATTCTTCTGAGCCTTTTTTTTTTTTTGTTTTGGCATTTTCATCATCATTGTTGTGAATGTACAACCAAGAAGCCTTATATTGCTCTATCTGGGTTTCTCGGGATGTCCCCTGTTTAACTAAATTAGCATATCATGATTATTCTAGAATATCAATCATGATTTCTTCTTTGTGCATATGAACACTCTTTTTGTATTCTAATTTTGTTGGCTATAGTGCCTGCTATCACATTTTTTTACATTTGTTTTCATGTATTGAACACTGATTTTTTCTCCTATCTGATTTATGAAACTTAACTAGAGAAAGTTGGTCAAATGTACAGCTTTTGGTTTTTGATGATTTGGAGGTTCCTAACCATAAAACGAAGAATATTGTGAACTATGTCACGCAAATGGAGAACACAAAAAAACTTCTTCTGGTGGATGGTGACTCCATAAATGAAAAGCTGAAGTTGGCCACACAAAATCTACATTATGTCAATGTACTGCCATCTATTGTAAGTTGTTTCTTCTGATCATTGCTGTTTATCAGTTGGAAGCAAATTAATTAATTTGTAGGTCTAAGTCGAGATAAATTCAAATGTGTCCCTAGAAGTAATAGGATTCATTTTCTTTGGCCAATGAAATCAGGATTACAACAGGTTGATGAAAATTCTCAGATTCCCAGAAATGTTAGATTATAATCCTCCCCATATGGGGTGGTCAGTGTGGTTTGGGGATTCAATTTGCCCTGGGTTCATGAGTAAATTCACAAAAAAAGAAAGAGTTCATACTACTTGTATCTGAATTTTATATCCTTATGACTCTGGATCTCTCTCTCTCTCTCAAATACTTGACTGAATGGTTTTTGGTATTAAACAGTTGCTTTTAATGGCTGAGATTGATGGTTGCAAAAAATAACTTTCAATCTCAACCATTGATTAAAAAAAGTTAAGAAAAACTTTATGAAAAGTAAAAAGTAATAAAAATTTGTGAGACAAATGAGGTGAATTGCACCCAGTGCAATACCCTAGGTATTGCACCGGATCCTAATCCAACTTGCATATCACAGCTGACACTTGTTGGTCATGTTTTGCAGGGCTTGAATGTCTATAGTATCTTGCTACATGACACTTTGGTGATGTCCCGTAATGCTGTAAACAAAATTGTTGAGAGGATGCACACTCCAATTAACCGTTAAAGCATCATCCATTCCATAAATTCTACTCCAATTTTAGCTGAGAATAGGTATCAAATCTCTTTTGTATAAGAAAAAGGAAAAACCCAAAAAATAATTGTATGCTTTTTCCTGCCCAAATATGCAGATGCATGTCTGGACATGTTGATTTATTTTTATTTTTATTTTTATTTATTTTGTATTGATCTTTTATCTTTAACTAGAATCCTTTTTGTTGAATTTTGGCTAGTTTCAATTAGAATGGCCAGGAATCGAACATGGTTTATATAAAGTGGCTAGTTACTTTCTTCTTGATGTGCCACTCACTCACATTACAAAGAATTTGGTGTGCTGAAGTTCTATTTATTTATTATCAAAGGTGTTTGAAGTTCTTAAGGTTCAGTGTATCCTGTACTTTTTGAAACATGTCCAATTAGTATTGACAATTACTAGATCATGGTCGTCTTTTACAATGGCTGATAAAACCTAAGGATTTTTTTCTTTTATCATGATGTTATGTTTTAGACTTTTAGGTCAGTTTATATGATAAATAAATGTAAATGGCTTTGTCATCAGCCTTCAGTGTGAGAAAACATTGTTTTGATGTCACACCCACACCGCGTGGTGAATGATTTCACATTCAAACTTGTCTGAAATGGTCTTTTAACTCTGAACGGTATGAAATACGAGGTGGGTATCCTGTGTTTTTGGATGCATGCAGCCAGACACTCATGGCCTGCGGGGCCCAAGTCTTGTGAGTTCGTTGCATTCAATCAAAACACATCCCTTTTTCCTGAAATACCTTTGTAATTTTCTCGGTGGCCATAGGTGATATGATATCTCTGACTTTTAGAAATTCGACAGCACTCCATTTAAATTCAATAAGTCTTGCGATACAAAACTTTTTCACAATATTAAGTTGGTATTTTGTGATTTGTGTATAATATGAATATAGCATGTATGTGGCGGACTATGAAAAAGTAATGTTTCATTAATCATAAATTTGTGACTGGTATGTTCAATAATAGGTATGGCTATACAAAATTTTTTATAACTCTGCGCAGAATATTGAGTTGGTATATTGTCATTTGTGTATTATGAAAATGGTGTAAGAGGTGGATTATGTAAGAGAGGTGTTTCATTAATCATAAATTTGCAATCTCAACAAGTTAAAAAAAGAAAAAAGAAAAAATTGTATGTATAAATATATATATATATATATATATATATATATATATAGAGAGAGAGAGAGAGAGAGAGAGAGAGGGGGGGGGGGGGTACCTTCTGATATCTCCCCTTAAAGGAATCAAGCACCTTGGCAATAGGTCCACCATTATTTATTTATTTATTGAGTTGGCTTTGGAAAATAATATTAGATCATCAACAAAGATTCAAGAAAACCTCAGGCCCATTCTAGAAGCTTAGAGATTAGTCCACTACTTTTCACCACAGTCCACACCTCTTCGTCATGAAAGCTCCTAGGAACTCCACGCACAAAATAAACTAGTGGAAAGCAAGTCTCCTTGTCTAATCCCGTAAAATAAATGAAAAGACTCTAGTTTACTCCCATTGAACAAGAGACAAGATGAGGAAGTAGTAATTCAGCTCGGAATGAGAGTAACAATTTCATGAAAAAAAAATTTTAAAAAAAAAATCCAAAATGCATTATATCCTTTCCCACCTAAACTTGACTTAAGCCTTGGTGGTTGTGTTTAGACTAGGGCAGATTTTGGTGATGTGAAGTCTAGTGTTTCCTTTGTACTTTGATATAAAGCAATAAGTTGTGTGCTTATTCGTATATATTATGTACTTGAATTGTGGGTTGTGTTTATTTGATTCACATAAATTATTTGAGTGTTTTAAGTATGTGTGAGTGTTGGGTGTTGGCTGAGATTAGGTGCCCATTTGGTTAGTGTTATTTAAGAATATTTGGGCCAAAAATCACAATGACGTAATTTATACGCTTATCTAATATGTTTGGTAAGTTTTTCAAAGTGTAATTATTAGCTTATTAAGCGCGTTTTCCAAATGGCACATAGAAGCTGCAATTTTGAAGACACAATAAAGAGACCAATTTGTTTTAAATATGTCCGTCGAGAATTTGGATCTTATCCTTAAATTACCCATACTTTTATCATTTTTGGTAATTTACACCTTAAACAGAAGTTTTAGTAAGTACTAGTTTGTTAGCCAAATAATATGACTATTGAAACTGCACTTTCTTACAACTTTTGCTAAATCCTGTGAAAATTTTTCATGAATTCCATTTTTGTTCAGCAATTAGTAAAATTTCCACTTTTTCAAAAAGTGTTGTCAAACTCATTCAATCTAGTGCCATTACAAGGTAAAAAAAATTTGAGGTAAGATTAAGTGGGGCAACTAAGTGTGACACTAGATAAAGTCTATAATAAATTAAATTTCATAACAAAAGCCACATCCAGTAAGGTATTGACAAGAATTTTCATCTTGTGAAAATTCAATAGCAAATTTCAGAACTTTGTTATTCATATATACATATTATGTTGATACTAATTGACTCAACAACATTTCTCTAAAAAAAAAAACTCAACCACATTAAAATAAAAATTTTTATTTTTATTTTAATAATTACAAATACAAAATTTATCTAAATATTGCTTCAATTTTTTTTTTAAAACAAATGTTCTAAAAACAATGATTAAGATGTGTTTAATACTTTATTAAATAATTTTTTAATATATTTGGGAAAAAAAGTCAAACCGCACACACAATGACAATAAATTTGTACATACAAATCAATAAATCATTAATAAGTGAATTTTCTTATTTGAAAAATGAATAATTCTTAAGTACTCTCAGAGGGAGAATGATATTCACCCCTCTCACATTCATGATAGAGTCTACTCATTAAATTCATAGTGACGTCCACTATAAATGTGAGAAGAATGAGTATTATTTTTCCGTACACTAAAAATATTTTCCTTGAAAAATGTGCATTACAATTTACAGCTCATAAATTGACCATTTATTAATCCACCTTAATAGTACCCTTTCTTCCAAGTTAAATGTTGTTGTAATAGAGTTCATAAAAGGATGGATCGAGAGTAAACCATAGATAACCAAAGACACAAACACATTAAGTTAACTATTACTATTAGTTATTAACACATCGTTAATAACGGTTATTAGAAAGAGAAGTAGTAAAATGTTTATACTTATGGAGTGAAAAAATAGACAGACAAAAAATTGCTCCGTTTGATAAAATTTGAAATCTATAGAGTAAGAAGGTAAACGACTTTTTATGTAACACATGGGGAGTTGAAACGACGACGCTTCTCTCTTGTACCAATAAAGTCACTGTAACTCAGTCAAGCGTCACAGTCACTCTCTCTCTCTTTCTCTCTCTGTCACCTCCTTCCACCTCCTTCCACCTCCATGAAGGAGAGGACTTTTGGGTTTCCTTTCTCTTCTTCTCCCAAAATTTGAAACTTCCAAAACCCAAAAAAAAAACAAAAGCAAAAACAAAAACCTCTCTCATTTTGTTAAAAACTCCTACATTTTTTGTTTTCAAACATCCTTAATCTCTGTCTTTGCTAATGGCCAAACCTAGACCTGGGAAAAAGGACTTGGATGCCTACACCATCAGAGGCACTACCAAGGTTGTTAGAGGTAACGAACTTTTCAACCAATCAACCCCATCTCATAAAAATGTCTTTTTTCATCTGGGTTTTCAAAAAAAAAAAAAAAATGTAATTTGTTTTTTTTTGGTTTTTTGTGGTTTTGGGCAGCTGGGGATTGTGTGCTCATGCGACCATCGGACACAGGTAAGCCTCCATACGTGGCACGCATCGAGAAGATCGAGGCAGACAATAGGAACAACATCAAAGTTCGAGTGAGGTGGTACTATAGACCTGAGGAATCGATCGGAGGGAGGAGACAGTTCCATGGAGCTAAAGAGCTGTTCCTTTCTGACCACTATGATGTTCAGAGTGCTCACACTATAGAAGGGAAGTGCACGGTTCACTCTTTCAAGAACTATACTAAGCTTGAGAATGTTGGGGCTGAGGATTACTATTGTAGATTCGAGTATAAGGCTGCTACTGGGGGGTTCACACCAGACCGTGTGGCTGTGTGAGTGTTTATTTAGTCTTTTATTTGGTTTTGGCTTTGTGGGTTTTGATAAAAATGTGTTCTTTCATTGGTTTTGTTGAGTTTTGGATTGGTACATTGATGGGTTTTGATTTTTTTTTTTCTTCTTTTGGGTGGGATTTTTGTTGTTGAAGGTACTGCAAATGTGAGATGCCTTACAACCCGGACGACCTCATGGTGCAGTGTGAGGGGTGCAAGGACTGGTAAAAAATTGATCTGGGTTCTTCTTTTTGTTTTGTTTTTGAGTGTGTTGAAAGTTGGTTTGCGGGTAAGACTAGTTTTAAGTTTGTTTGTGTTTTTTTTTTTTTTAATGTTAAAGTTCTCTCTATGTTGAATGTGAATTGTTTATTTGTTTTTATATTTAATTTAGAGGTTTGAAAGCTTGGATTACTAATTGCATGGTCTGCTTTAAGTGTGTTAAAGACTTAAAAGGTCAAAACTTGGATTTGAAAGAAAAGGAAAAACAAATCCAAAATTAATGTGGTGAAGTGAAGAGAGAAAATCCATCCATCTGTTGTCCACCTTGCCTCAAAAAGAGAGATTGTTGAAAAGGAAAGATCTTTAGGGTCTATGTTAATTTTGATGATAAAAAAATATATGCGAGACTCTATAAATGAAGTGCGCATTGATGCGAGAAGCAATCTACTATCCTGCCAATTAGAAGATAATTAAGCAAAAAAAAAAGGAAAAGAGCTTATCATCTTTTGGCATGTGAAGTTGGTGAATTACTACTAATTGAAGTCTGAGTGTTAATAGGTTCTATCTAGATACCAAATTTGCTAGATTGGCATATGTCCCTCTGTCTTATTTTGGCACTGTGCCATAATTCTGGTTTTCTATGACTTGTTGTAATTTCAGTTAACTGATGTAAATTGCATCGTATGGAGGCTTAATTTCCTAGTGTTAATTGCTTAGATGTTCACCCATTAACATCAATGCATGGATATTGGTTTGTCAAATTGCCAATGAGCTCTAGCTCAAATGGCACCTTCTCTCCTTGCCAGAGCAAGGTAGAGGGTAAGATTGTTGGTTTTGAGACCCACTAGTTTCATGTGTAACTTATTATTAATTGCAACATATTGGTTTGTGAAATCCATGTTGTATTGGTGTGTGATAACTCTTTCTGTAGAAAAATGGAAAACTCATTACTGTTGATGTTATTATTGCATTTGACTATGCTGCTTTAGGTGCACCTTGAAATCCATGATATACTGAGTTTGAATTTCTTGTAACTTGCTTAAATGCTTATTGTAAATCTTACTCTTTCATTTTAAAGGTATCATCCTGCTTGTGTGGGCATGACTATTGAAGAAGCTAAAAAATTGGATCGCTTTGTATGTTCTGAATGTTCATCCGATGACGATGTGAAAAAACCCCTGACTGCATTTTCAGCATCTCCAGCAGCCGACGGCAAGGTGTTACTAAATTTTTTTCTCAGTTCCACATAATTATAGTTCCATGTCCGGTGTCTTTGTTTGCATTAGTTCATTTTCTTGTCTCAGCTTGTGCTTGATGCCCAATGTGCCTATTTTTTGGCTAATAGTGGGCTCTGGATTTGCATAATTGGAGGTTAAAGGAAACCATAGAAAGTTTTAGAAATTTTATTATAATGAAACCGGGCTTTTTTTTTTTTTTTTTTTTAATTGATGGGAAGGAGGTATATCATCTTAAACTCATTCTGTTGTATATCGTTGTTGTTGGTGTAGTGGATCCTGTGGTAGAATTTTCTTGTTTAGTAAAGGAAAATATATGATGTTTCCTCTATAGTGAGAATCACTATTTTCCTGAAGAAGATATATGAGAAAATCTGATCACATGAGCTATAATGTTAATATGTACTTCTAACTTATTTGCTGGTAAATTGGGGAATATTTAAAGGTTTAAATGGATATGCTTGGCTACAGATTATATCCATTATAGAAGTTAAACCTGTCATGATATGCGGTTTCTCCATGCATATGAAAATTCTCAGAATTCTGGCTTCTCTAGTGTTGACAATCAATCCTAGTCTAAAATGTTGCTTTTAGTGTATTTCTTTTGGTTAAATGCCTATTTAGATTGAATTGTCTGATGGTAGTGGGATTGCTGCTAATGCTCATCTAAGTTGGGTGTAGTTGTTTTTCCTATTTTCCTAGGGAGCTTTCCTTTTGCATGGTAGATAGTCATATCTCATTCTCACTACTGAAGATGAATTTGTGATTTTTATCACTTTGTGAATATAGATATTGGAGTACTTGCTTCTTCTCTTTGTATATGAAAATTGCTTGAGCTAAATGGCAGTCAACTGTAATTGATACTTTATCCTGCTTCTGTTTATGGTTATCTTGCTTGTTCACACATACGTTTGTTTCAATTTTGTTGTCAAAAATTGTAACTTGCTGTGTTTAAGCTGTTGATTAGCAATTTTGTTCTAGGCCACTTCCATAGGAGATGCGTCTTTTCTTTGTACAGTTCCCCAATCATCATGTAGTTCTTGTTGACAAAAGCTCCTGTTCATTTTATTATGAGAATGTTGAAACATGCAAAACTTTGAACTTGAAGGGACTTTGGAGTAGTTTAGTCTTGAGTTTTTTTATTCCCTTTTCATTTTGAACCTTGTCCTAGTATATACAATTTAGTAAGAACTAAGAAGTGTTTAGGAGGAAAGTATTTACTATGGCAACAACCTGCATATTTGAAATGATTGACAGAATGCTATTAAGCTACCCTTGATGCACTCTGCTCTATAGAACTTCCATCTGGCAATCCCCAATTTTGATTTTTATCCTTCCCTTATCTTTATCATCCTATTACTACATTTCATTTTGGATCTACATAACACAATGTTATGTTGGAGACTCAAGAATATCTTATTTAGTGATTTAAATACTACTGCTAAAGCAGTGTTATAGAGGTCAATGGTGGTTGTATTTACAGTAAATTAAATCTTTCCTGTTCTCTCCTGTTCCTGCTTGAAACTTGAAATTTTCTTTTACTTTACTAAACTTTTGGCCTGTTGTAATCATTTTATCATTTCAAAGTAATTTGTTCTTTGAAGGTTTTTTTTCCCCCCCTTTAATCTTACAATGCTGATCTTCTTTTAGTCTGTGAGTAGTCTGGCTATGATACACATGCACTTGTAATATGTGTTTTATTTATTTTTAATTTTAATTTTTTATGTTCTTTATGGTGCTATCGGTCAAGCTAGAATATCCTTGTGTCAAAGTTTCTGTATCATATATTAAATGATGAAGTGCTCGTATGAAAAACCTTATTTAATCTTCTGACACTATCATATATAATTCATAAGGTTGTGATAGTCACATTCGTCATCTTTTTGTGCCTTTTATGGTAGATTAACTTGAGCTATTGATTGCAGCTGCTAGATGCAGATTCTTTTTTTATATTCTATCATCTTTCTTCTTAATTTTTGGAAAAAAATCTAAAATTTTTTCTCATGTCTGCCATTATGTTTCTTTCTCTCTTGTTAGATCTTCATTAGTTGATTTATCTACCATGTGTGCTGATATAGTAAAATGGTGTTTATGTAAGGAAAGGCTCAATCTTGATGGATTATCCAGAAAATATTCTGTATTATTGCCATGTTTATATTGGTTGGTCTACTCAAAGTCGTAGTGGATATGTGTATTCAGTTTATATGGTAACTAAACCAACATCTCGTAGTATACATAGTTGATTAGTTGGCTCTTAGAGCTAGTAACTTCAAAAATGCTCTGCAATTGATATTATCTAGAGGCATGAACCTTTAAAAACATTAAATCTAAATTTTCTGTGGTTTTAAAAAAACTCAGCTAGAAACAAATCTTACTCATTGATGTATCTGCTAAGACTTCTAGTCAAACATATGACTTGGTGTATGATCCACTCAGATAAAAAGTTATTACCCTGTGATTAAAATTTGGCATGAACATAAACTTTATTACTTATCAAAAAAAAAAAAAAAAAAATGGCATGAATTTCTGATGGATTTGAATGGCCAATCCACATGATCAAGCAATAATTAGTCCTTTTGTTGAATAAAAATAATTGTAACTTCCAGGATGTACAAGAAACTTATTAGTAGTCCCTTTGTTGTTTTAAATTATTCATATCCATGCACACACACAGTTTTGCTGAAATAATTTTGGGCAGTGGGAATATGTAGAGATTTTATACAGCTGTTCTCAATTGCATGTTTTCTCTGCTTCTCTCTTTTGTAATATTTGATTTGTAAATGAAGTTTTTGATCTCTCAGGTGGAGCCTAAGCGAAGAAAGCGATGACCACAATTTGGAGCTTCTGTGAGGAGACAACTCTTGCTGCAGATTTGGCTCTTTGATTATTGTTATGTGGAATGTACAGCTTAGACTGGAGACTGTTATTAAGTATTTGACTAATATATGTATCTCTGCTAGGGTTAGAATATTAGTCTTCGGTTTTTGTTTTTGTCCATAAAGAGATTTCAGTTCAAATTGTGATTTTTTAAGATCACATTGAACTGAAAACCTTAAGTGAAAAAGAAACTGTGGATTCTGATTTTCTAGTAGTAGTAATTTGTGATTTCCATTATACCTCCTCCTCATCGTCTGTTATGTTGGGTAATTTTTCTATAATCTAGATTCTCCAATTCATCTTTAAATCACCATGTTATGCACCTGCACATCTACTGTACATTGTTAACATGTAGAATGTATTTTTCCCATTTTTCTTTTTCCAAACAAGCACTTGGGAATGGAGGGGGATGAACAAGGAGGCAGTTTTGCAAGTCAAGTTTCTGTCTTACTCAAAAAAACAAGAGCGTCTATTACCATCCTTGTTGGCACAGAGATACACCTGGGCCTTCAGGAAGACTCACATCTTTCAACCATCTAAGGGATGATTTTTTGTCCAAATGCCTTCTGTAATGCTTTCCAGTCTGGTAGCCACTGGACAATGTTTGAAAATGTGATAATTCCTAGTTTTCTATCCATGGGAAATCTTGCTACAAACGACGGCTGTAGTCAGTATCACAAGGAGAAGCAGCTGCCCAAATATAGCATTTGATTGCTTCCTACGGTCTATATCTAGCTCAATACAACCTCTTGCAAGAAAACGTCTAGACAACGTTGATGGTGACATGAGGTGGTTAGCTGGTAGCATAGCTGACTCATCGTTGTATGTCATGATTAATGAAGCCAATCCTCTGTGGCAGTTTATGCTCTCTCAATTCTCATCTCACCCTGGAGATTGTTAAGTTATAGGATAAAACTTTAACAAAATCTTTTTTGATACTATATTTTAAGGTTAATTTCAGTACTAGATAAAGCCATTATAAATTGTGGTCAAAGGCTTAGACAAGTAGAGTGAATTGTAATTTCACAAAAGCAATCCTAACCAGTTTTTTTTTAACCTCTTTTCATTTCTACCCCTTAAAATAAATAATTAAATAACTTCTTTTGCTAATAAATAAATGACCTAGTCAAGGTTGTTTGGCGTGAGATTGCAAGGCATGCATGAATGTACGTTTAGACTTTAGACTTTAGAGACCAATCCTCATTCCCGCCCTACTTTGAATCTAGATAGAAGAGAATGGTAACGGTTGGTGCAAAATGTGTTTCATCTTTTTGTTATAATAAAGCTCAAAAGGCTTTAGTCACGTTAACAGTGTGGTTCATCATTAATTTGGCTTTCTGCTTGCCTTTATAAGGGTTAAGAGCTTCTCTTCTTCACCACCATTTTGAATTGAACAATATCCAAAACTGTGAAGCATGGGAGGAGGGTTTGATATAATAGCTTCTTTACAGTTCATGTTGCTTCTGTTTTACGTGAATTTCGCGGCTTGTATTGCAGAAGAGCGAGCAATATACTTGGTTTTAATGGAAGGAGACCCGGTTGCTTTCCATAGAGGTTCTTCACCTGGTGAGAATGGAAGAAGGCTTGAGCTGAACAGGTTTGGATTAAAAACTTGTTTCCTAGTAAATTGCACTGCCTAGTCCCCAGTTGTTTGTTGGAAAATAACACTGATCTCTAGAGGTTGGCTTAGAATTTTAACTAGGCAAGTAAATATATATTGGAGGGTCTTACCTGCGGCAATAAATATATATAAAGGTAAAACTTAGTTATATTTCTTTAGGTTTTTAATTAAATTTAAACATATGGTTATGTATATTTTATGACCAAACATATAGTTGTATTGATGCATAAACAATATTAACATCTTTTTCTAAAATAATAAAATTTAATTGAAGAACTTAATGTATTTTAGAACTGTAGTTAAAGTTTGGATCTCATGAGACTTTATGAATCATTAGTAAACCCTATTCTCTTTGTGATATTGAAATATTAGCCATTTATTCTCATCGTGTTTCAATACACTGATTCATATAAACCCAACTGTTCCAACGTTTTTTATTTATTTAGTTTAATTGATTGGCATATGTTGAAGTATCTTGAACGCCCGCTTCTAAATACTCCAACATGAACTGTGGATATAACGACTGTTCCAACGTTTTCTATATGGTAGAGACCAGAGAAATAAGAGCATGCAAAAAGGTGATGGAGTCATATAATTAAGCAGTCTAATTCTTGTATTTTTTTTTTCTTTCTTTCTAGTTTGCACCTTATTTCGTGGTGAACAATATTTGCTCAATAATTAATAACTGAACCATAAAGTTCTTTACATGTGCATGGATAAATAGTGAAGTTTCCGAGGCTCATGCAAAGCACTTGGTGGATTCTCATGACCGACTTCTGCAGAATACTTTAGAGAGTGGAAGTTACAACAAGCTCTATAGCTTCAAACACATTGTAAATGGCTTTGCAGTCCACACCACCCCTTCCCAGGTCCTCTCCTTGTTTAACTATCTATGTCTGTGTGTGTGTGAATTAGTTTCCAACTTCAAACCCATATATCTTCCTCGAAAGAAAGGTCCTTGAAAGTTGTTGGCCATGAAAATTTCAGGCTAGAAGACTCAAAAATGCTTCAGGAGTGAGGTTGGTAGAGAGAGATAGAGGGGCCAAATTGATGACAACATACACTCCTCAATTCCTTGACTTACCAGAAGTATGGACACAGGAAGGGGGAGACAAAAGTGCAGGTGAGGGGATTGTGATTGGTTTCATAGACACAGGCATCAATCCTTGCCACCCAAGCTTTGCTTATGATCCCATGAAGCTTTTCACCTCAAATATTTCTCACTTTTCGGGAGCTTGTGAGACGGGTCCTCAATTCCCGGCTGGTTCTTGCAATGGAAAGATAGTTTCAGCAAGGTTCTTCTCAGCTGGGGCTCAAGCGGTTGCAACTCTTAATACATCAGTGGACTTTCTCTCACCCTTTGATGCTGTTGGACATGGCAGGTAAAGTCAGCACCATGCTTATATAGATATAAGGTTAGTAGTTTCCATAAATTTATGTGCGAGTAATGAGTTATTGCGAATTTTTACTGTGTAAATTTTACAAATTGACCAGTCAACTAATACATTACAAAATATTACTTCAAAAATTTATTTATTATCTGTTTAACACTAATAATATTCATTGTCATTTTAGTTCAAAAGCCTTCGTAATTTTAATATTTTCTTAAAACTTTTATCTATTACTATGATCTTAAATTGGGCTAGAGATATTGCGTGTTGACAAAGCAAACTCAATTTTTGCGGTGCATGTGGTGACAATGACTGGTACTCCATTAATTGGTTCCATCTTGGAGGATGTTCAAGATGCTATTGAACTATAAGGGTGATGATATGCTTTTCTTATGACTCTGTTCTTTTTCCCTTTTTTAGTCATGTGGCATCAACAGCAGCTGGAAATACGGGAGTTTCCGTTTTGGTGAATGGCTTTTTTTATGGACGGGCTAGTGGAATGGCACCAGGCGCACAGTATGTTATCTCTACTGTATTATGCAGGATTTTTATAAGGATGGGAATAATGCTAATCCTTGTCTTATTTTTAGATTAGTATATCAAAATTACCAAAGCTTTTGAATGAGGAGTTTAGGACAGATTTGTATATGTTAAGGATTCCTAGCCGACTCCAAAATTTTGGACTCTAAAGCTTGATTATTGTTGTAGTATGTCATAATAACCAAAGCTTTTGAATAAGGGACAAATTTGTATGTGTTGACATTTTTATGTTTTTTATTTATATATATATTTTTTTAAACTACAGAATTGCCGTTTACAAAGCTGTCTATCCAACTGTGGGAACTTTGGCAGATGTGGTATCAGCAATTGATCAAGTAAGAGTAATTCCCAGCTAAAATTTAGTCTGAAAAGATTATACCATACATTCTTTTAACGAAATAAATTGCTAGTTTTGATGGTTTCTTAATCATATCACTTATGGAGAAACCAACTAGTGCACCAATATGATGATTGGATTTGTATATATTATATGTACAAATAAATTTTCTGCAACTAGTGTGCATGAATAAAATTCATGCATGCATGCATACAACTATTGATCAAGTTTCAAAATTTGGAGCATATATACACACCATTCTCTCATTAATGAATATAATTTAAAGGTCCTCTTGAATCTTGATCATAATATTATATCAGGCAACAAAAGATGGAGTGGATATCATTACACTCTCTGTTGGACCAGATGAACCACCAGAAGATAAATTCACCTTCCTAAATGTGTTTGATATTGTCATGTTGTATGCACAAAGAGCTGGAGTTTTTGTGGTGCAAGCAGCAGGTAATCATGGCCCAGGGCCTTCTACTGTGCTGTCTTATAGCCCTTGGGCTGTTGGTGTAGCTGCTTCTGGCACAGACAGGACCTACCCTGGTTCTCTTCTCCTGGGAAATGGACAAAAAGTTGGTGGTGTGGGATTATCAGGTACTAATTTCCAGTTTCCAAAATATGCAAAATTAATCTAGTTCATACTCAAACCAAATCTATTCATGGAATTTCTAATGTATTTCCTTAGGACCAACTTTGGGAGACGGGTTACTTCTATATAAGCTGGTTTTAGCTAAGGATGCAGTTAATATAAATGGGACATTTCCAAGAACTCCACAGTATATTGAAGAGTGCCAATTTCCAGAAGCATTGGACCGTAATGTAGTGCTAGGTAGTGTTATCATCTGCACCTTCTCAGATGGCTTCTACAATGGGACCTCCACTCTCACTGCCATCGTGGACACTGCAAGAACTTTAGGAATCATGGGTTTTATTCTAGTTGCAAACCCAACCTATGGTGATTTTATTGCAGAACCCATTCCCTTCGCTGTTCCTGGCATTATGATACCCTCTGTTGCTGATGCCAAGGTACTAACTAGTATTAAGAACAAGGGCAAAACTTAGGTACGGTTCATTAGGTGTTGTAGCTTAGATTCCCCAATTAAATGAAAACATGTAACTGTATTAATCAATGCAACACATTTTTCTGTAAAGACAATTAAATTCAACCATGTGACCTATTAGTCAATACAATCACATTGTTGAATTTAGTTGAGGAACTTAAGATACAACACCTAAAGAACTGTACCTAAATTTACCTTAAGAACAATAAATCATGCTTAGGGATACATCATTGTTTTTATGTAGGTTATATCACAATACTATGAGCAGCAAATAGAAAGGGATGGGAGAGGATTTGTGATCAAATTTGGTGCTATAGCGGCTATAGGAGATGGAAGGATTGCTTCTTTCAAGGGGCAGGCACCTATAGTTAGTAGATTCTCTGCAAGGGGACCAGATTTCATTGACAAAGACAAAAATCCTGCTGATATACTTAAGCCTGATATTCTTGCTCCAGGGCACCAAGTTTGGGCAGCTTGGAGCCCCATTAGTGCCTTAGAACCCACATTAAAGGGTAAGGATATATAAATGCTAACATTTAATGTTTATGTTATTTTCATTGTATCTTATTTGTTAATTACTTAATTAAGCAGCAACAATGTTGCATGTTGTTACTTGCTTTCTATGTTATTACAATTAAGAATTGATCAAATTTAACTGCTAATGTAGGATACAATTTTGCACTACTGTCTGGTACCAGTATGGCAACACCTCATATTGCAGGAATAGCTGCACTCATCAAGCAATATAATCCTTTGTGGACTCCATCAATGATAGCTTCTGCAATTTCAACCACAGCCAACAAGTATGACATTAATGGAGAACATATAATGGCAGAAGGATCAGATAACTTGTATCCCTCCACTCCTTTTGATTTTGGTGCTGGCCAAGTCAATCCTACCCGTGCATTGGATCCTGGTCTAGTCTTATCCTCAGGTAAAAAATTTACCATATACTACACCAAAAAACTTGTTTGATGATTCTTCCTCTTCAATATCTTATAATTTAATCCTTAAGCAGGATATGATGACTACATCAGTTTTTTGTGCTCTCTACCCAATATGGATCCAGCTATAGTCAAAAACTCTACTGGAGAGTTGTGCAATCACTTTCTTAGCCACCCAGCTAACCTGAACCTTCCTTCAGTGACAATATCATCATTGGCTGGGGCTCAATTATTGCGACGGACTGTCAAGAATGTAGGGCTCAAGCCAGAGAAATACTTGTGCTCTGTGATGCCACCAAATGGGACACTGGTTAACTTGAATCCACCTTGGTTTACCGTAGCTCCACAAGGAACCCAAGATTTGGACATACAAATTAACGTGA
This sequence comes from Quercus wislizeni, assembly GCA_023055345.1. Classification (NCBI taxonomy): domain Eukaryota; kingdom Viridiplantae; phylum Streptophyta; class Magnoliopsida; order Fagales; family Fagaceae; genus Quercus; species Quercus wislizeni. Next base: position 9,262,869 of record JALGQJ010000002.1, on the reverse strand, counting down.
CCAACGCAATGAATAACTGGAGCTTTGGTGAAATAGTTTTAACAGGCAGCTTAAATCACATTGTGAGAATAACCTTGTCAGTTTTATTTCAATATCCTCATGAGAATTGATAGGTTTCTTTCACAGTATCTATGGCTTTAAATATCATGGTACACATATCATTGTTCGAGAACAAAGAATAGGAAAGAAATATAATGGGATGAACAGGACTTGCAGAGAAATGCATGCTTTAAATAAGTGAGTGTGTGTGTGTGTGTGAGATTGAGAATTGATTCAACCAATTGATGCTGCAATATTATAGGGCGGAGCTTTCATATTTCTCCCCCTATTCATCACAAATTATATATTAGCAAAAAATCTTATTACACACTTGTGTTTTGAAATTTTGCTTTCAAAACATGATTTCAGTCGGCAGAATGTGTATGATAAGTGGGTAATAAGAATTGTGTGACTATCATTACCCTTATACTAGTGTGCAGTCTCGTGCATACGCACAGATACAATTAAAAATAATCACAATTATACATTTTTTTTAGAATAAATTCAAATTATATATAGTATTAGCTTACACTTTTTTTAAATCATAAATTTCTAAAATATGTAATAGTTTCTCATTTTATATATATATATGATTTAGAATTTAATTAAACTAGCCGTAGATTCACGCTATGCGTGGGAATATTATTAATGATCATTTGTAATTAAACTTATTTAAAAGTAAAAATTTTGTAATAAAAGTTCTTTAAGGAACATTTTGTGAATTGCCAAAAGAAATTTCTTACAGCATAAGTTAATCAACTACCATTACTAAAAAAAAAATAATCAAAGAAATATAACACAACTTATCAAATTATTCAAACAAAATTTTGTCAAGAAATCATTCGAATCAGCCATCAAATAGTATACCCTAGAAACTTCATAATTAAATATAGTGTAGAGTAAACATAGATTTTACAAAAATTAAATAATGAATTCAAATTGAGATGATAAAAAAAAGAAGTTCAAAAATGAAAAGAAGAATCATGGTGTAAATTTTTGTGCTATTGAATATTACTCTCATACTTGTGGACTATATATATATATATATATATATATATATATATATATAAGAATGTAACTATTATAAGAATGATTATTGTGATTTATTGATAATATTAATAATAAAAAATTAAAACCTAAAACATTTTTTCCTCTGATATAATGGAGAAGACAATTTATTGTCATTTAATTTAATTAAAACAACAAAGAATATACTCATATAATCATACATTTGTATTATTACCCAAGCAAACAAAGAGTCATTCTTAAAATATTTGATGACTTCTATATCCAATGAACCATTTTAGAAAAGAATTTGATTATTATTATTTTAATGCATTAGAGTCACAAAATATTTAGATAGTTTATTCAAATATGATGTGGATAATAAAAATAAATACGCTACGTGAATTAGAGAACAACATGATTATATCCGCTAAGCATGAAGACGTAGAATTGGACAAAGAAACTCCTAGTCTTAGCCCCCAACAACTTTTTAGTACTCTTCATATTATTCGGAGGCACATCAACCATCGCTCTTTTAGTCTACATTTAGGGAGCATTTTGTTTGCTGTGATGTTATATTACACCGTAATATTACATTATTATAATCTTACATTAATTTATTCTTAATACAAGAATACAATGTTACATTGTTTAGGAAGGTAATGAAATTAAGGTGATGTAATATATTTTTTTAATTTTAGATTATGATAATGTTAGAAAAAAATAAAATAAACTAACAAACCTTAATATCACATCAAGGACACATCACAAGAAACCAAACGCTTTGCGTGTTGATAAACCAATACTTCGTCACAAAATCATGTTGAGGGTAATGAGGACTATAATGGGGGCATTGGATGAGTCATATCATATTGAGGATAATGAGGACTATAATATAATGGGGCATTGGGGGAGACAAACGCGACGATTCTCAAGAAGGATCAGTGATGTTGCTGAGAATGCAAGTAATTCTCACATCACATTTGATCTAAGGGATCTGTGGAATCAAGTATAGAACTCTTTATGGCTATTGGCATCTAGAGATGTGGATCAAAAATAACTCTCTTCATGAATGCCAGAAGAAGTATTACATTAAATTTAGAGAGAGCAGCAGATTATGGCCATTGTATAATATGTAGTTTTTCATTTTATGGGAATTATTTTCCTTTTCTTTCTTTTTTTTTCCTTATCCCTCCTATGAATATATTTTTATGTATTGGCATATTTGAAATTAAAATGCATTTTCTATGTATTTGAGTCTTAATTTCTACAAGTCAAAGCAATTACCATGCATACATGCACATATCTAGCTAATGCAAAATAATGGGACCATCCACTTGGAGCCTTAGCCAATTGACTAAGTGGCCCAGTGGGAGAATCAGCCATGTTCGACATGAATAGTTCACAAAATATCACAAAGATTGGCAGGCTAATTAGGGATGATCACGCAGTAGCAATTTGACATTTAAAGTTAGAAGGTAACTTTCTGAGGACATTTAGAATACAAGAGACTTTTTAAGTAAACCAAGAAAAAAAACGCCATTTTGAAAAAAGACTATACTTGGATAATCCATCCTTCTAAAAAAAAAGCTAATTCATTAATTAATCCATAAGTCCTATTTTTCTTAATAGAAATTTCAACTCCAACTAATATTATCATGATCACCGACAATATCATCTAGTTTGTTACAGCAACAGAAGCCTAAAGTAATGATAAATGAAGGATACATATTCATGTGAGCAAAAGCCTAAAGTAATGAGTAATATGAAGGATACATATTCATTTGAAAAGGGTTGGTCAAAACTAATTGCTTACAGTCACTTCTGATTCACTGCTATCCATATGTAGATGTGAAGAGTAACCGATTGCATTTGGATTCTCCAATGAGGACATGAACTTGTGAAGCTGATCATTTAGACCATCTTGGATTACCTGAGGCATAGCAGTTCTATCCTTTCGAGAGCTCTGACTGCAGAACTCCCTACAAGACTAATTTGTGCGGAATTTTATAGGGACAGTGGCAACTTAATAGGTATGAACTGGTTGAGTTCAATGAGAAGAGGAAGAGGCAAGAAATAGGAAAATAGAGAGTCTCAGGCAATTAAGAAATTATATGGGAAGTTGAAAACAATGGAGATAAAGAGTCATGGGTGTTATGGAAGCTGAAGTGGGAATTTATAAAACACTAATAGAAAAATAATGAAAATAAAATATTTTTTTATTAATGAAAATAATGACGTGGTCGCTAATGTGGCTCAACAGAAACGTAGCAACATTAAATGCAATGTTTCAGCTTTTAGATATATATAGATTTAGACTCTTTAGTTTTTTCACCCAATAATTTACTTTCCACAAAAATTAAAAAAATAAATGAACATGTGGTAGAAATTATACTTCAATTGAAATCCAATTTAAAATCAATAGGGGTGTTTGGTTTAGCAATTTTCATAACTCATATCTTAGTTTCAATAACTCATAACTCAAAAATGGTGGGACACATAGCAAAAAGGTTGTTTGGGAAGTCATAACTCTGTTTCCATTACTCAATTTTCTGATTTTTGAGTTATGAGTTATGGAAACTAAAAACACATTTTAGCTGTTTTCAATTTCCATAACTCATAACTCAATGGCAATATTGTAATTAAACACACATAGGAGACCCACAAACAGTACTCAACCGCAACTTTTGACCACCTTTTGACTCTTTTTTTTTCCCTTTCTTCTCTTGGGTTGGCTGTTCGGTTCTTTTTTTTCTTCTTCTTCTTTCATTGGTTCGGTTTGTTCTGGGTTTCTTCTTCTTCTTCTTCTTTTTTTTTTTTTTTCCTTCTTCTTTCATTGGTTCGGTCTTCATGTTTTGTTTTTTTTTTTTTTTTTTTCCACTAAGTTCGGTGAGTTTGGGTATTGAAAAAAAAAATGCACTGGATGACAGGTATGAGGTCCACGAATAGTGTGAAAAATATTGAGTGATAGTGCCAAACAAACATGGTATTTTAGAGTGATGAGTGATGAGTAGAGGTGTTTGCGGTACGGTGCGGTGCGACTTTGGGCTATTTTTAGCACCACATTTTGCGATACGGTTTAGCTAAAACTATAACTGCACCGCACCTTATTTTTGCAATCACATGTGCGGTGCGGTGCGGTTTAAAGTTTAGCCAAAATCATAACCGCACCGCACCTCATTTTTGCGGTCACATATGTGGTGCGGTGTATAAGATACGGTTTGAATTATTTGAAGTTTGTATATTTTTCAAATTTTGGGCTTTTTCTACCCAGTCCAAAACTAATTTTTCCCTTTGTTTTGGTCCAAGTTTTAAATTATTGAGCTAATTTTTCTTTATTTTGGGCTGGCTTTCCTAATCAACACTTGTTAGCATTATCAAACTATTTTTTTTTTTTTTTTGAAAACTAGGGTTATTAAACTATTAATAATATATTTAATATTAAAATTAATTAAATATATTAATATATACAGAGGGTGCAATGCGGTGCGGCTTGTGCGGTTTGTGCGATTTTCTTATTATAAAACCGCAAACCACACTGCACCATGTGGTGTGGTGCGGTGCAATATTACTTGCGGTGCGGTGCGGTTCGGTTATGCCATTTTGCAAGCGATTTTGGTGCGGTTTGGTGAACACCCCTAGTGATAAGTGAGGAATGATGAGTGACGGAAATTAAGTGACAAAAAAAATAAACCAAACAAGGCCTTAAATTTTTTCTAAGTTTTACTTATTAATATATAATAAGTAGATATAGATTAGTGGGCTGCCAATACTGGACCCGCTATTGTCAATCGTATCCCAACTTTGTTACACGGTTCACTCTTCCTACATTGCCCCAGGGCTGGTCCAAACTCCAAAGTCCAAACAACTCACAAGTCACAACTCAATCACTGCTGTCATTTTTTCTAAGGCAGAATAGAGGAAAAATAATAAATAATAAATAATAAAATTTGCAGATTTAATAGTTTTAGATTTACATACTTTAAAGACCTGATTAACACTACACATATAGATACGAACTCACTCTCGTCTGCATTGAGTTTGAGTCTCACCACATCCCTTATGTCAGATAACCTTCTCAATAAATTTGACACTTTACACTTAAAATTTGATATAAACTAAATTTATTTATCAACATCCATTTTGGAAAAGGACTTTGATGACACGAGCCAATGAATAAAAAAAATGGCAGCTTATAATTTTTTTTTTCCAAAGGTATAATATTAATCAGATGTCCTCTTTCTCTGTCACAGCTTCCAAAAGCTAATGAACATTCAATGGTTTAAACAATAACCGGCACAAAGCCTGAATCATAACAAAAGAATGACAATGAATGTTATAAATTACAATTATTATGTTAACATTAGAACCACAGAAAATACCCTAGTCTACTTCCAAAAAAAAAAAAAAAAACGAAATGCATTATTCTGTCCTGCACATGCACTCTCTACATCGTGGATACCGGTAAACACTCCTCGCCTTTGGTCTTGTCTGGACATGTTTAGTTTGTCTAATTGCCTTCCTCACTCTCTGCTCAAACACGCGCCATTCAATAGTGTTGTTCTTCAAAAAGATGCTTGCAAGCCTGCGTTTGTTTGGCCGTATCGTTGGCATTTTCCCTCCACCATAGTATATTCGAAACCCAGACACTAAAGATGAAAACTGACTCCCTGAATCGGTCATAGCAAATGCATCTGCAGCAGTGGAGCCTATGAAGTCCAGGGCAGCCAACTACAGAAGAAATAAGCTCATTATTCTTCAACCAATTGACAGGAACAGGGAAAACAAATTAAACTTGTTACGTATAGTACATAACATGGACAAGAACTCGTCCATTCATGAAATCATATGTTGGTGCAAGATAACTAAAAGAGAAGAAGCACCACTATCAATGTGAGTGCCAAGGTACTAGGTTGAGAACTGGAATTGGTTGAAAATTCCAAAAGAGCTTAGCTAACAACTATAAATATTCTTTAAAAAACTAGCCAACAATCATCCTTGACCATGTACATACTTTTCTCGCTATTTCAGGCTATTACAAGACTAAAGCACAGGCTTAGTTCAATCTGCTACCAAAAGAGAAACCTACTTGATGCTTTTTCCAATGAAAGCTAAAGTATCTAGAGTTGCTTTCCATATAAAGTCAAATAGATATAGGATTATTTTGCAGTCAGACAGAAGCAAACCAACAATGAAATTCTTGTTGGCTGGTAATTTTAGGTCCATCACATGGTGAGCAGTTTCCCAAGGGTCTTCAAGATTTTTTAGTTCTAAAGTTTGTCTTATGTCCAATACTATGTCCTCTCATCGCAAAGATGACCATCATGGTTTGAAAGGTATTTAGACATTTTAGAGTGAATTTACCAATTAGGTCTTCTCAAATAGACAATTTGATCAGAAGTTTTTACAAGGTGTGATATGACATTTATAGCACCAATTTAAAAGGTATTTAGCCATTTTAGAGTGAACTACCAGTTATAGCAATTCAGGAAAAAAGAAAAGAAAAAAAGACATTTATAGCAGATTCATTTTCTTCCTGAATTCGTGTCTCATTCATCAATTATGACATGATTGATATAAAAAATTATACTCTAACTTAGCTGAGGTCTGAATTCCTTTTCAGGTGTAACCACTTCAGAAAATTCATGAGGCACTGGGACAAATTTTGTCTATAATATTGTTTTCTTGAGAATTGATTAAAAATTAATGGTGGAATCTTATTAACTGTCATGCATCAGAATGCACATCCACTGAACTGTTATTCACAAGTTTTGAGCCTTCATCTAACAAGACTTTAAACCCCACCCCCCCCCCCCCCCCCCCGCCCCCCCCTAAAAAAAAAAAAAAAAACCTGTATTATATGCTAACTGATTCAACAATATGAGTTTGGATCATCAGTGCCAAAACCCAAAATTAGCACTAAAAAACCTTTAAAAAAAACAACCATTAGCTAGCTCTTGTGCAAGGAAAAAAAAAAGACATCAAAGTTTCCTTCTCCTTCCGTCCATGATGAATCTTGTATTTGAAAAAAAACAGATTAAGAAAAGACATTAAATCAAAGGACAACAATCGCTTTGATAGTGGTTTCATAATTACCCTTATTATATGCTTTGACAATTGAAGAGCGGACAGTCACTCATTTGATTTCTCTCAATTTTATAGTCAATGGTAACATAGGAAATAATATAGTTAATGCTTTGACAATTGAACAATGGCATTCATTTTGGGACATAAAAAAGGGAAATGAGGACATTCATTATGGGACTAAGGGAGTATGCAAGTAACTGAAATCACACTTAAGCTGGACAACAACAATAACAATAAAAGCAATGCTATTACCTGAGATGAAAAATTCATGAATGGTTCAAGTTCAGTTGATGAAAGCAGCTTCTCTTTAGTAACCAGTTTAGGATACAAGCTGGTCAAAGCAGCCAATCTTGACTGACCTCCATATATTTGTGAACCTGCCACAAATATATGGGTCTTACGTTTGAAACCAAGAGCAGCAAGTAAAAGTATTGCTTCCTCTGGAGTTAAAGGACATAGGCCTTCTGATCTGAGTTCTGCAGGAGAAGGTAACCTGCACAGATTTAAACATTTTGATTAGATAATAAACAAATGTTGATGACAGATAGTGCATTATTTTTTCTCTTTTTCTTCCTAAGACTGAAGGCAGAAAATGTGGGTGTTTCCGTTGTGAAATAATCTGATTACACAAGATTAAAGAAGAGAGAAAAGAAATGAACACAGATTTTACATGCTTCGGCAGTGTGCCTACATCCACAGGTGGTGACAGGGAGAAAGTACCAGTATAAAATAGGGAGATTATAACAGTAGCACAAAGCAATCTCACAAAACCCAAACCCCAGATACACCTAGAGAGCTCTCTCTCTCTCACAAAGAATAGAGAAATCCCTATTCTATAGCTCTAATATTTCAGCACGCTCCCAAGAAACAATTGCTGCATAACCACATGAATATGTCTAAGCTTTTGTCGGCTCAATATTGGGTTTTCCACACTAGTCTAGGGCCAACTAATTCAATTCCTAGTCTAACTAGGACTTGGCTGGTCAATGTGTCTTGACTAAGTCAAGCCACTGACAGAACAGTTTCTTTAATTAGAAAAATTGAGTCTTTAAAATGTCTATGAAACTTCACAAATATTGAAAACAAGCCAAATAGAATGACAAACTAAAACCAAAATAAACCAGCCATATATTCTCACACACACATATATGAAACAAATATAAAGCAAAAATGACATGGCACATACTTTGTGGTCTTCTTGATCTGTGTCAATGCAGGGAAATGGATTTCACGATATGCTTCCAACTCTTGTCTCTCTTCTTCACCACCACCAAATTCACATAAAGAATGAGCCACCATATCAATTTCAAATCTCAGGTGTACAGCTAGATATCTGGAAGGTTTCTTAGCACGACTGCTGCTTTCCTTCTTATTTGATACTGCAGATGGACCAATAAGATAATGATCCAGTGGCCCAGTGTCACCTGCACGCTGGCGTAACCTTTGAAGAAGCAAAGCACCAGTTTCTTGTATTTTAGGAACAAATTGCAGAGCATGAAAATTACATCTGCATCGAAGTCTCTATATGAAGTTCCCCAATTAGGAAGAGCAAAGTAGGCGAAAAGGTCATAACAAACTAAGGAAGCCCAAGTAACAATGGCAGTCCAATAAATCTATCGGAAACTTGTAATAGACTGGAATGTCAAAGGCTAGTGATTTACCTGCAACTGAAACGGTATAGGGTCAAATGCCAAGCGATTCCCAAATCCAAGAAAATGGACAACTCTATTTTTAAATAGAATAGGGAGAATCATCTTCAAGTAAAATCTTGGCTTTGCCTCTTTCATGATATCTTCATCTGTCACCTGGGACAGCATTTCAAGAATCACCATGAATAACCCATCATTTGGAATTAATACTTAATACACATTAATTTGAGGAACTTACAACACTACCAATAGCCTCCAAATCTAATGACCGCAAATCCTTAGGAAGTTCCTTCACTATCCGAATATCAGGAGTCAAGTAGTTAATAAAATGCTCCTCCTGATAGATATCGCTGAATTGACTATGAAATTATACAATTTGATATTGTCACATTTCCATCTAAAGTTAAAAATAAATATTTAAAAAAAATTTAAAAAAAAAAAAAAAAAAACCCCACACAATCTCAAACCAATATAAGTCACTAAAACAACATTGAAAAAAAAAAAAAAACACACACACACACACACACACACATTACATGAAGCAATTCCATTTAGAATACATGATCGACAATAACCATTAGAGCAAAAGACATACATGCAAACACCAAGGGCAAACTATAACACCTCCTTTTCCCCACCATTCATATCAATATCACCTCTATTGTAGGATGATTCAATGCATACGCCTAAAAAACAATAGAAAAATATTAAAAAGGACTTCTATGTAAAAATATATTCTAAATAATCAAATTCATTATGTCTTATCCGCTTAGTCTTTTGGGCTAAGTAGTCGTTTAACATTATATCAAAGCCAAGTTTTTTTGTTCTTGTCACCACATGCCAGACTCATTTATCCCTGTTTTGGTTTCAGATAGGTCATCAGATCTGTTTGTCTTTGTTTCAGTTTCTATTACATCTGGAAGTGAGAAAATGGGGTTAAGAAATACAATATTAATTGGGTGAATACTTGGTTACGGGTATATGTATTATTGGGCCTCTCCACCTACTAGCTTAAGCTTTTGAGTTGGATGCTTTACATTCTAAAAGCTCAGATGATTTTGAATCCAGCCACTGAATATAGCCTTTTCCTAATGCAAGAGCACAATCACCATGGCAAAAAGGAACAATCAATGAAACAAATAATGTGATTGGGGAACAGAAGAGGAAGAAAAAAAGAACAAGAACAATAAAAAAAAGAAGCATGTCACCTTGCATCTCTCCATACGCTACTGTACAAAAATCTGGGAATAACAAGAGTTGAATTAAGTAAACGTGCGACCATGACAGCATTACAAACCTGTTGCAAATCAGAATGACATTAGAAATACAAAAGGTACTCATAAAAATAAATTGCTCCTTTAGAAGCAAAGCCTTTTCTTTTCTAAAGAATAATGTAGATTCATCATTAATGAGATTGGGATACATAAAGAGTAATCATAACAGCAAAAATTTGTTCCACAGGCATTACTTACAGCAACTCGCTGCTGGTTAATCCCACCGTTTGCAGTTACCAAAATGTACCCATTATTTCCCTCTATTACAATATCAAAGAAAATGCTTTGTGAGAACCAGCTTAAAACGTTAGATCCATGTTTTTAAAAATATTTAAGATACCCATGCACACACATACAAATGCATTCACAGCAGTCACCCATACAAAAACTTTAAGACACGCACACACGCATGCAGAGGGATAGAGAGATAGAGAGTCACCACTAGGTTCCCAGTTACGTTGATCAGCACAAGGTCTCCAAGCAGAAGCAGGAACAAACGGCTCCTGCCACAAATCTTTTGGCTCACGCTTATTTGCTCCCTGTGTCATAGCACAAATCCAATGAAATCATGCAAAAACACTTTAAAAGGGGAAAAAAATAGCGTTCTTCCTCTATAGAATTATAAGTAGAGTCAAGATAAAAACTGATATCCAAATACCTCGGCCAAGGCATGGGCAGCCAAAGCCAACAACCTTCCGTAAATACCTTTCTGTGGTCTTTTACCTTTAGCATACTTTCTCAAATTTTCCTGCAAACATTTCAAGTAAAGAAACCAAAATGAAAATCTCAATACCTTCAAGACATCAATTTTCCTAACCTTTCTTAAACTCTTCAACATACATCACTGCTCCTCTCCTAACTAACATCAATTATGTTTTCTTTCTAAATGGAGTTAAAGATATTGTCAATGCATGCTATACAGAGGGATTACAATTCTCTATTGTTCCTAAGGTAACACCATTACATAGATTGGATTTCGTCACATTATCAACAATTTAAATAGATACAAAAACAGTGCCATTCGACGTTTGCTTAAATGCTGACAACACGAGAAAATTCAGCTACGGCTATGAACTCGGCCTAAAGTTGACAAATTGTATGCAATTTCACATTTCTTCCCAATTTCACTTATTCGTTACAATTTTCTCACTCGTTCTCACATTTCGCATATCAAAAATTCAATTCTTTTTTACATCAATCCCAACCTGAAATGTCATAAATCTCAAATTCCAAATAGCATTTCTATTTGATACAATAATGGAAATTCTAATCTTTTTCAACAAATATAGAGCTCTTTTTCAAAAATTCAAATTGATATTTCATAACATACCTGAACCAAAACGGAGTTCTCCGAAACCCGAGTTTTAGAATCAGGATCAGGTCGTTGATCCTGCAATCGCAAAATCATAATCCAATTGACGAAGAAAAACAAAGCCACCAATCCAATCAGAGCCACAGCTCCTTTCACTCGCTTTCGACTGTACCACGCTTTCGCAGCCCTTCGCTTCTTCATCTTCATCACCTTCAGATCCCAAAACGACGCCTCCACCGCTGCATGACGGGATCGAGTCGGAGTAGCGGGCGAGTTCGGCCGGGCATGGAACGAGCTGGACCGCGACCGGTCCGAACCGCTGGTCTCGTAGTCGAGAGAAGCGCTTTGGTGCTGGTTTAGCTTACTGTTGGATTGGAGATCTAGGGTGGGGTCTGAGAGGGTACGGGTTGTCGCCATGGGTCGGGAGATCCGACCCGAATGCAATGAATACGTTTTGGTGTTGCGGAATGAATTGAATTGGAATGTTGGGAAAAAGTGCCAAAGAATGGGAGCGTTAAATATTTGAAGACTGTTCACTCAGCTCGCGGTTTTTTCGTTTGTTTTTCTTAAATATATATCACTAGATATTCGCTGTCGTTTTGTATTCTTGAATTGAATTCTATGTCGTTTACCTTCTTTCTTTTTTATTTTTTATTTTATAGGCAGTTTTATAACAATTGTTTACTCTCTTTTTTTAAGTAATTTATGAGGCGAATTTTCAATTCATATCCTTAAAGTTTTGGGAAATTTTGATTTTACCACTTTGAGGTATCAAAATTTGAACTCAAACTCCTAACAATACAATTATTTGAACATAAGTAATTTCATTTGAGTGTTGTAATGAGGTGTATGCTAAATATCACCTCGATTCAAACAACTTAGTTTTATGAAAGAGTAAGTTTTGTATCACAACTGATTTCATAACTTTGCCACAACTTTGTCACATGGCGACCTGTGAGTGGTGAAATCATGGACCCATATAGACCCACTATTTTATTTCTACCACTTACAACTCGTCACATAGGCAAGTTGTGGTAAAAAATAGTGAAAATTGTTATGAGACTTACTCTTTATGAAACCAACATCTAAAAGTTTAAGAGGTAAAACCAAAATTATTCTAAAATTTAAAGTTGCAAACTGCAACAATAACTATTAATATTGGTAAGAGAAAATGGTTTTTTAAGGAAAGAATATAATATGATTTTCTTATCATTTTATATATATACATATATATATATATATATATATATAAAATATGGTTTGAATTTATTGACATATTGTTTCATGATAAATTCTCTTTATTATAATAATATAAGATAGTAATAGGGTTGTTTTTTTTAGTAAATTACTTGAGCAATGGTTGGGTCTGCACTGATTCTGTTGAGACGTGAACACGTGATAATTATTTGACACATATCTAAATCTCAACAGATCCATTGCACAGATACACTAGACCTGTTAAGATGTGGACAAATGATAATTATCTGACACATGCACAAATCTCAATAGATCCAATGCACAAAAACAGTGAACTCAAGCTGGGTTCTTTATTATGTAATTCCAAGCCTATTGATCAACTCCCATTTTTTTATTAAAAAGAAAAGTCTCTTGATCAACGGCAATAGACTTTATTGTCTATTTGAAACCAACGTGTGATTTAGAATTCGAATAAATATTAAAAAGTACTAATTTATATTAGTTTACATGCCGACGATGTGATGAACTTTAATTTACTAATAAAGCAAAACAATATGATATTTGCATTATAATAATTAAATTATTTAATTAATAGTTCATTTTCATATATATATATATATATATGTATGTATAATTGAAAGTTTGGCAAGTACCCTTCATGACTTTTCGGTTTCAGTATTAGGATAACATCGTCTATGAGCCGTATCTATCATTCCTCACAAAACAGAAGTCTTGAATCTTATTAATGAAAAATCGTTGTTGGTGAAATGTATGGTCATTTATGTTTCACATTATTCATTAGTCATATGGGTTTCAATTGACTCAACTAGTAAAAGTTCTGATGATTGAATAAGAGTTAATGACTTAATTACTAATTTTTAGAGAATAATAATGACATGACCATAACTTTTTTTTTACCTTTAGATCTAATACAAATCAATGGTTCAACAAAGGTATTATTCTTATGAAGTTACACTAAGTGTAACTTAAACCCTTCTCATATTATTTTTCATATAATTGAAAGGTTGGCAAGTACCCTTCAATGACTTTTCGGTTTCAGTATTAGGATAACATAGTCTATGAGCCCTCCCCTAAATATGAGCCCATCAGTTTCCCTTTATGCCCAATGAGAGGGATTTTAAAAAGGGTTGCTAGAGTCCGGGAAAAGAAATTCCAAAATTTTAATAGGCAAGCACAAGAATACCTCTGGGCTCTTGGGTTCTTTAGAGAGGGCGGGGTGTAGTTGTCTGTGGTGTGTTCTCCCAGTTATTTGGCTGCTTTCCTTGTTGTATCTCTTTTCAGTTGAATGAACAGTTCATGTTTTCTATCCAAAAAAAAAAACATAGTCTATGAGCCGTATCTATCATTCCTCACAAAACAGAAGTCTTGAATCTTATTAATGAAAAATCGTTGTCAGTGAAATGTATGGTCATTAATGTTTCACACTATTCATTAGTCATATGGGTTCTAATCGGCTCAATTAGTAAAAGTTCTGATAATTGAATAAGAGATTTATGATCTATTTGGGAACAACTTATTTAGATAAAACTGATAATTTTTTGCTGAAAGTACAGTAGACAAAGTTGAAATAGTAAAACTCTTAAATAGTACCAAAAAGTACAATGAGACCATAAATAGTAGTAAAAATATGTTAAATCGTAAAAGAAGTTATCCAATATAAATTATCCTAAACACAACCTTAGAGTTCAATTCTCGCTTACACCAAAAATTGATTAGGTATCCCAAAAACTGATTAGGTGTCTTGCGAATGGTATAAGTTGAAACTCTGTAAAAAAAAAAAAAAAAAAATTCATTAGTCCTCTAATATCTTCCCCTCTTTGCAATTGAACCCACTACACTACTAAAAGTAAAAACATTCATTTCAAACATCTTTTTTTTTTTTCTTTTTTTTACAGAAAACCTTTATTGAAAACCAAACAGGTAAAACAAATCATCTATCTTTTTTCTTTTTCTTTTTTTTTTTTTTATTTTGGGAAATGAACAAAACATCCATCTAGAATTCACGTATTCTTGAAACTTCATTGAATAAAAGTAGTAGTAAAACCAAGTTGCTTAAACCACTTTGAAGCAATTGGATCAATTTAATTTATAGTATATGATGATAACCAACGCACGTGATGATGGTACAGCCTGGGTCTGATTCACCAAAACATTTTTCTTTCACAACCCGCAAAGCCACATTTTTGGCGTTTTATTTTATTGTCTACTACTACTATATTTTCCGCCACCCAGATTCTTAGATCTTAGTACACTGTATTCTCTATTCAAGGATTTATCACATGACCGACCCGTCTTAATGGCATTTTGCTGGTCCTCCCTAGACTCAACTTTTACATAAGAGGTTGAAAATTCTGGTAAAGTAGCATATTTGAAACTTGAAAGTGACTACAAGGCGGCACTCAAAACAAATGATGATTAATGACAATACTAGTATACTGTACCAATTACTAACAAGTTTGGCTTTGGCTGCACATCAATGCATGACATCTCATGCCAACAAAGTAAGAGCTGCATCCAAAATTGCAATGGGGTCCTAGCTGGGTTTGATTTGAATTTTGATTCAAATGAGCGGATGACACCCAATCCGTAGTACAAAACTACAGATCAAAATTACCTGCACTGAGTTAAAAACATAGTTGGTCAAGTAGATAACAAATTTCCACCTAGAAAGGTGGTACAGCGGTTATGGTCGTGGTATAGGTAGATCTTTAGTTCCAGCCTTCAGGGATGACAGAGTGACATTGATTTGGCTTATTAACAACTCTACTAGTGTTCAGGGTGGGACTGAGATCAAGTTATGACTCAACTCACTTGAGGGAGCCCACAACCTCTCGTCTGTGTAGAAGAGTTACTATGATCATGCTAGGTCGAGTAAGCCACAGCTGGTCTCCCTCACCGTCTTTGTTTAGGAGGAAAACTTAGCTAACAAATTTGAAAATGAGTGCCAAGATTAGCCCCAGAACATACAAAATATAAGTGCTCAACAAATGGAATTTGCAACTGCTGATAATCCAGAAACAAAGAAGGAAATTTGCCTTGTGACCAAACCAAGATATGGACATAACCAAGAAATTTGCTTATGCTCAAATGAGTTAAAATTTTTATTATGCCGCAAAACATTCGGAATTCACATCGAATATCACATGTTGTAAAATACAAAATATATAGCACCCTTTCCAGCTAAATATATACCTTAATATGCAATTTTCAAGTTAAGTGCCCTTTTGATACAACTTATTTTCAGCTTTTTGAAAATGGTGACTGAAAAATGTAGGGGACATAATTACATAGATCTAATCTTGATACACCTTCTGGACCGTTCATCTGCATGCTTTGGCCATCCCCTGGCTTTTGAGTAGCTGTATACAAAACTGCCAACAAGACTTGTAAGTCTGACATGGCTCGGCCACTTAAAATGACATGTCAATGGCCTCATGATCTGGGGTCCTATATGCAAAACCAGATTCATCACTTGAACGCCTCTTGACCACACTTGCCCTTTGCACTAAACGTACCAATGCTTGCACAACTTCGGACATGGGAGGCCGAAACTCAGGTTCCGGCTATACAGAAGACCAAAATTGTAAGTTGAAAGATTCTAAAAAAATAAACATAAGGCAACCAAATAAGTATGCCTATAGGACTAACAATGAAGCGGTTTCAAAAATGAATAGGTAATGTTAGTGACATGCACCTAATAATATAGAGATGAAAGTATGTTTGAACCAAACTTTTACAACCAGGTCAAAGATTTTTGAAGCATAAAGCAATGAACTGCTTTTTTTTTTGGCTGGTGCTATGTAGCAATGAGCTTCTTTAAATGGTTAATTCCTCTTTGTTTATCAGAATCTAAACACTATCTTAGAATCAATCTGAGTATTAATTAAGTCTTTTACCTGTACACATATTGCAATGATGTCAGCAAATCGTGACAAAGACTTTGCAGGATACATGCCATTCAGGGCAGGATCAACCATTTTTGCCAAGGCATCTATATCATGGAGTTGTGGGGTAGCCCATCTCACAAGTGATTGTTCTGATCTCACCCTTGAACTATAAAACAGAAGAATATAAGCATAGAGGAAAACTGTGTGGATAAAACAACATCAAGAATAATAAAGAAACTGCCACAAAGAATCCAAGAACATTAACAAGGTTTCAAGCAATGTCGGACACTTGTACCTGTCTAGCGGCTTTCTACCAGTCAAAAGCTCCAACATCACCACCCCAAAGCTGTATACATCACTTTTTACAGTGTATATCCCTGATAATGCAAATTCCGGAGCGCTATAACCAAACGAACCAACCATTTGAGTTGAAACCTGTGAAGCATCAAGTAGACAATTTTTCAGGCCAGCACACAACAAAAACCATGTAGACAGCAAGCACCAAAATGCACAAAGGAAATGAAATCCTTCACCAATCCAGAAGCATAACATAATTCTGTTTATCTACCTGCCGCTCTGTGTTTGGAGTTAGAGCAGCCAAACCACAGTCTGACAAATGGGGATTGAGCTCTTCATCAAGTAAAATGTTTGCCGATTTGAAGTTTCTATGTACAACAGAAGGCAAGCACACTTCATGCAAATACCTGATAATCAAAACTATAATTTAGAAGGGAAATTGAAGAAAGTATTCGAGCACGCAGATACACATCCCAACCCACACAACATAAACACTTATGGGTAAAAAAGATAGAGAATACTTAAAAGTTTCATACACATAACATACTCTAAGGCTCGAGCAGTTCCAAGGGCTATCCGAACACGCGCATTCCAAGTCAGAGTCTTGCTACTATCTTCAGCAAAATGGAGTATGTCGTGCAAACTCCCATTTCCTACATACTCATAAACTAGAAGACGCTGTCCATGCTCTGCACAATATCCAGCCAATGTAACGACGTTCGGGTGCCTCAAATGTGACATATTTGAAATAGCTTCAAGAAAATTATCTTCCTCCTGTAGTGACAGTGCTGCATTGTCGATCTTCTTAATGGCCATTATCTAGATAAACAGAAGATATAATGATTAATTCAGTATCATCCTTGTTACAGGGAATAATGAGGTCATCAAGGGTTATGACAGCACAACAGCGAATATTGCTATAATTTTTAATGGCAATACAACAGCAAAAATAAATAAATTTAACCATCATAAAGTAAAATCACCTTTCCATTAGTGAACTCTGCTTTGTAAACACGACCAAGGGAACCTTCACCAATAAGAAATTCTTGACTAAAGCTATTTGTTGCTGTCTGGAGAGAAGCAACAGTATATGAGGTTGCAGTGATGGGTGACCTTATTCTCTTTACAGATCCATTTTTCACTTGCATCCTATCAACTGTTGATTTTTCAGCAGGCGGGGGCTTCAGATCTGTAACAGCAGCCATGCTTCTTACTCTCTGCTCTTGCATCACAGTATTTACTGTAAAAAGAAAGGAGGAAGTATAAAAACAGTCAGAATGTCACACAATAGCATTCAGTCTAAAATATCAATGAGAGTTTTAAAACCATTTTGACATGGAGATATTCAGATTTTATAGAAGATTGATTTGTTGGTAGAACAACTGATTAACCTGCACAAATTTATTTACTAACATTTAATACTTCTGCAAGATAGAAACATCAACTTGTTTTTGTTGCAAACCTAACAGATTTTACAGTTTATTTCAATTGATTTGCTTTCATAAAAATCATGGCCCTCCATAAATTAAAATTTCCAATCACAATAAAGGCTAGCTTAATAGCAGAAGAAAAAGTGAGATTGAGAGAACAAAGAATAAAGGAAAGAGAATCTACCATTACTTGTTCCAACTGAGAGACTACCCTTGGGAGTCCTAGCACCAGTGTCCTTTTTATTCTTTCGAATGCAAAAAACAAGAAGTAGCACAACTAAAGCCACAAACACTGAACCCAGGATTATGCCTACTATAGCCCCAACTGACAACCCCTTATCAGAATTAGATGATCCACCATTAGAATTCTGTGCGGACGGTGCATGAGATCCAGAATGAGTGCGATTAGTAGCTGATTTTCCACGAGGAGGTGGGGTATATGGTGGCGGAGGAGGAGCGGGACCATTTTCAAATGAATTTCCATCATATCTGTTTCATTCCTGAAAACTAAGTTAACAGTGTTGCAAAAGGTTGAATTTACAAATTAAATTGGCATATAAGAAACAAAACAAGATGCATGACCACTTACATAAAATTAGGGATTGAAGTAATATTTTGAGGTATCCATCCATTGAATTGGTTGTTCGCAACATTTCTGTAGAAAATATAGGGTGTAATAACAGTAGGAAGGTAGATAATGCAACTCTAGATCACAAGATATAAAAAGAGAACTTACAGATTAGTCAAAGGCAAACCGGTAAGAACATTAATAGAACCAGTCAATTGATTGTTCTGCAAATAGCTGCCACAAGTTCAGATATCATGAGATATTTAAACAAAAATGCACAAAGATTTAGAACAATGCCTCTTCAAGAAAAAGTAGCAAAATTAAATACTCACAGCGAAGAAAGATTTGATGCCAAACCTAAGGAAACTGGAAGATCTCCAGAAAATTTGTTGGAAGAAAGATCCCTACATTCACAAGCAAGATGGCACGATACATAAACAATCTCAAAAATAAGGAAATAATCTTTTACTGCAAGTTATCTGAAAATATGGATGAGGATTAGTAAAAAGTGAAGAGGATATGGCTTGAGCATCACATGAAGTCTCTCACTATCTCCCTCTGGCTAATCGTACCCTCTCAAATTAGAGAGCTTTCTTCTCCATCTAAACCCCATCATCAACTCTTCACTGACAATTCAACCATGAATTCTATCCAAGGTAATCTGAAATAAATTTGTAATGGGGCCTTTGTATTTGAATTGAACTAATTCCAGGGATCATTTGGTGCAACGTACACAGTGACTTTTTTTTGCATTTAAGAAATGAAAGTACTGAAAGAGAAAATTCTTCATAAAACTAAAATAAACTCAGCAATGCCTTTTTTTTTTGTTGCTGCTAATTTCAATTTCAATAGAAACAAATTGAACTGCCAAAAAAAAAAAGAACTTTGTGTAAAACAGAAAATGAAAGCAATAAGCCAACCGCTAATAGGATGAACAATCATGAATATATTTATTTGGTTGAATTCGCAAATTCCTAAATGTAATAGGATACATGTCCATGATCTTCCCCACCACCGGTTTTCTGGTCTTATTTAGTAGGCATGATTAACAGCAGTACACCACAATCATATAACGATTCCTACAAGGGCATTCTCCACACTCAAACCCAGGATAAATATCAAAAGTTTCCAATTTGATTTCTACAAATTAAATTCAGTTCAATAAGTGACCTATATTTAAACATAAGGATCGATAAAGAGAATCAAACTGGTTCAATTTATTTGATTGACCATTATATTGAAGTTGCTAGGCACCCTTTGACAGCTAAACTGCGAAAGAAATCAACAATAATCAAATGAATATGATTTTAAAAAAAAATTTATAGCAAGGAATCTTACAAGGTTGAGAGGCCAGAAAGATTAGCAAAAATGTCTCCAATTGACTGGGAAAGTGAATTACGGCTAACATTCCTGTAAAAAGGATTTTCAAAACAGGAAATAAGAATACCAACAAATTGCAACTAAAAGCATAATAAGTGAATTGAAATTTCATAGCATTCAAAAAGCCACTCACAAATAATGGAGTGTAGGCATGATCTTAAGAGAATAAGGAAGATTCCCACTTAAGTTGTTGCCCGCAAGATTTCTGCATAATACAATCGATAAGAAGTATTGCATCAAATAACAGAACTACAAAAGTCATGACTTCAAAACTACAGAAACAATCAATAAAAGTTTGAACTTACAGGCTTGTGAGATTTGGTGGTAACTGATATGGGATGGTATCATGAATGCCATTGTCACTCAGATCTCTAACAAACACAAAGCAAATCAAATTAATAACTCTATTAACCCAAAATTAATACAACCCATATAACATAAACAAATATAAAGCAATAACAGGCTCACAATGTTCTCAACGACGTGAGGTCTGAAAGCAAGTATCCCATTGTCCCATTGAGTTTTAGTCCAGAAATGTCACTGATACAACAACAACAACAACAACAATAAGACCCATTAACAAAAAATTGACTGATTAAACTACCAAATTCAAATCAAGGAATCACATTTACTTTCATACATGGAAACAACAGCTGAGCCTTCACAGGTTACCCCTGTCCATGACTCTACGCAAGGATCACCGCCACTACTTTTCCAATTAGTTAGCTGAGAAGGACTATTTAATGAGGTGAACAAGACCTGAAGAGATTGAGCTGCAACTCAAAATAAACAACAAATCAAAACCCAAAACCAAAAAAGTTAATTAAAATTAAAAAAATGAAATATATATAAAAATAAATTACCCATTTGGTTAATGAGAAAGTTGTTTAAAAAAATATCTTTTAAAAAATAAATAATAAAAAAAGCAAAAAGTTCACATCTTCCAACTCGTTTAGTTTTGCTACATTTTCTGGGCAACCAAACGGGGTTTAAAGGATTAAACTTCACAAAAATAAAATCATAAAAAAGAAAACCCAGTGCCCAGATAGTCAATGCGCATTTCCCAACATCTAAATCCAAATTTACTATTTTAAAAAACTAATACAACCAAGCCGATCAAACACAACAACATATACCAAACTAATCGCAATGAACCAAAAAGTAAAAAAAAGAAAAGAGAAACGAAATGTACCGTCAAGAGTGTCGGTGGTGGCCAGAACAAGAGGTAGAGCAAGAAAGATCAAGGCAATGAACAAGGACTCAGTGAGTTGAGAACGAGTTAGAGAGTGCGAAAAAGCAGCTTGTTTGTTAGCCATTGTGCGCTGTGATAGAGAGAGTGAGAGTACTGAGTCCAGTGTTGTGTTGTGTTTTGTTTTGCGTGGGAGGCAGTTTCAGAAGTGGGGTTCAGGTGAGGTAGAGTACATGCAAGAGCAACATGGACTCTCAGCAGAAGAAGAAGAAGAAGAAGAAAAGGAAGAGAGGTTGTTGTTGAGGTTGAGATCACAGCAAGTGGTTCTACTAGACATGGTCATTAAGAAAGGGACAGAGGGTGAGATGGAGATTCGAAGCTTGGAGTTATGAAGAAAGAGAAAAAAACACAAACCATGACAAAAGTATTCAAAGAAAAAAAAGAGTGTGTGTGTGTGTGTGTGTGTGTGTGTGTTTGTGTGCATACGTGTTGTTTTTGTGTGTGTGTGAGAGAAAGACTGTGTGACTGTGTCGGCGAAGAAAGGAAATTTTGGTTAAAAGAAAAAAAAAGAGTAAAGAGAAAAATAATGTAAACAGAGGAAAAGGTTCTTTGGAGTAGGCAAGCAACGTATGATTATGAAGCTTTTGAGGTCGGTGTCTCTTTCTCTCTCTCTCTCTCTCCTCTGTAGTCTTTGACCATGGGTTTTCCCATGCTGGCTTGCTTTTTTTTTTTTTTTTTTTTTTTGGATCGCCTAAATTTCTCTTCACTTTGGTATTTCTACACCGTGTCTAGAGATTTGCAATGTCGGCTATCAAGATTGAATAGAGTGCATTTGAAATAAGAGCATTGCTATTGTGCAAAAAAATTCATATATTTTTTTTTAGTAGTGCTACGCACCTAATATTATTATTATTAATTTTAATTTAAACCCATGATTGAGTTATTTAAGATTTGTTGTAAAAATATTATAAAAATTTTATAGATATATCATTTCTCTTAGCATAAATTTCTCTAATTTTTCTATTTTACGTATTCATTTTTTAATATTTAATTAAAATATAAATTTTTATTTTTAATTATTTATCTTTTTTCACACGAAATAATTATCCACTATCTTTCTTTATCTTCAAAATATGTAAAGAAAAAAAAATGCAAAATGAATAGTATTATTGTAAATTTACATTGTTACTACAACAACTATGTATTTTTACACAACTTTACATAGACTAATGTGGGTAGATTTTGGGCTTAGTTGGCTAGCATGTGGTTCTTTTTCTATTATAAAAGCAGTCCAGCACTGATGCGAGTGCTAACGAAATAGTAGGGAAAATGCTAAAGTTACTGCAAATTTTATGCATAAATTGTGGGTTTTAGTTAGCTCAACAGACAAAATCTTTTAACATCAAATAATATATCTAGGATTTAATTGGTGTTTTGGCCTAATGATAATAAGCAATCATCATAAAACTAACGTCTTTGGTTTGAAATACTTTCAAAAATATTAAAAAAGAAAAATTTTATATGTAAATCTTACTAATGTGACAATATATGTGATTATTGTTATTTAGAAAGAAAGTAAGTGAGGGTTGAAGTGGCCAATGGTTATAGTATTCTGCTATTCTTTTAAGTGCTGAATCCCAATTCTCTTCTATCACTCTCTAGTCTCTACCTATAAAATGTGCCTTTGCCAGTTTAACACTCAATTCACGTCAATCCAAAAAAAAAAAATGTGGGATTTTAAAATGTACACAAGTTGACTGAAGTTGAAACTAAAACAATTTGACCTATTAAAAAAACCCAAAAAAAATTTAAAGCTGTTTATTGCGCTCCCTGATGGTGACAATTTCGTCTTCGACACATTGCTTGAATAATGAGTAAGACATTTGTTATGGTAGATAAAGATTGTTTGTTAAAGCACGCAAGAGATATGATCACATTTCACAAAAAACTTAGTTATCTTCAAAATATTGTAAATTTATACTTATATACAGGGGCGGAGCTAGGATTTTTTGTTTGGGGGGGCCAAATTTTGTTACTAATATATTAGTCTCAAGTCAAGATAAACCATCACACTCAGGCATAAACGCACATACACAAATATAAACATTAATATTTTGATACTAGAGTAAGTCATAATTTATAAATATATTGTATATAAAATTAATAACTTTCACATTTGTATATTCGCAAGATAATTTTTTAGGAGTTTATCACCTTTTAAACTCTAATACTATACAAAAGCTGTCTAGTTTGATATTAAACATGTACAAAAAACGAATTAGAGAAAACAAAAACTACCTTGTCTCTATAACTACTAGATCAATTGAAAATTTCTATTGATTTTTAAGAGTATCATTGGACTAACTCAAACATTTGGGAGGGCCAACTTCTATTTTTGTAGCTAAATATTTAAATTTTTTAAAACTTATACATAATATAAAATAATTTTTTAAAATTTTGGGGGGGCCATGGCCCCCCCAAGCCTTGCTGTGGCTCCGCCCCTGCTTATATATGATTTGAATTAATGATCCGTGAGATTAATTCAAAGATAATAATGATGCTGAAGTATGTTTAATACAAAACTTAATACTACTTATTCAAATACTTCAAATTGAATCGACCATTTCAATGCCATTCTATATAAATCTCAATTTACAACACTGTGAATCTGTGATCCTACAAAAATGTGGTTACAGCCAATGTGATGATGACGGTGGCACCTATCTTCTCGGAGCATTTAAGAATATAGTATTTAAGACGCTTAGAGCATAGATTTACGTTAACTTCATAAGGCATATAATCTGATTTGAAGAGTCAAATATACTATCCATATATTGAATTATGCTTTAAAATGAAACACTAGCTAGATTCTTTTTCTTCTTCTTCTTCTTTTTTCATAGGACTATCACAGATTCTGATAATACCTTAACTTGTAAGTTGTAAATATAATGCCAATTTACGATGCAAATATCATTAGATTAATATCTTCTTTCCGAAAGAATTTTATATTGTAAAAAGTTTTCTTTATTTTTATAACAAGTTGTTTGTATTTAAAAACACCATTTTTATAAGCATTTATATTCTTTTTACTTTTTTTATAATTCAATCATTATAATGGGGGAATGGAGATTTGAACCCTAGATGTCATGGATACACCAAGAAGCTATATTATTTTTCCTAAGGTGTTATTTGGAACATGTTTATAAATTTCCGTAAAATTAAGTCGAGTATGTTAATTAACCAACCATGTAATTCAAATTCAATTCAAGGTTAATTATACCATAGTAAACAAATTACAAATCACAAAGAATGGTAGAGCAAATAGATAATGAAGTGAAAAACCAATAACGTAGCCAAAAAATGAAGAAAGAAAACACTCTAAGGGTTTAACCACTAACCCTAAGACAAAAAATCCATTAATAAAATTGAAATCTTAACAACTGAGAGTAACCCTAATTTCTAATTGTTACATCCAAAAGTGACTTATTCACGTGACCTCATGTGACTCCAACCCAATTGAACTCTTCTATTGTGGATTTTGTCCTCACAAACTTCCCGCTCATAACTTCAAGGGCTATCTTAAAAACTTTACAACAGCTTAACTGTGTTGATGTTCTGTAGCTTCAACTTGATCACCAAATAGTAGTAATATCGATCTTCAAATTCACTCCTGTGTCTTTTGTATATATATTGGTGAATTGAGAGAGAATGTACAACTCAATCGATTAAGACTGTCAAGCTATGTCGAAAAGACAACGACTTCCCTTTCTTGAGTTGTTCTTAGGACTGAACCTTGATTTTGAAAACATAAAATAAAATCTATGACACACAAAACTAACAATTTGTTCACGATTTGACAAACTAAACACTCTAGACCTAATAACTTTGAACAAAAATGATTAAGCTGTGTTTGGCTTGACGTAAAATGTTTTTCAAGTTTTCAAGTGTTTGGTTGCATTCCAAAAAATGTTTTGGAAAATATTTTCAAGTATTTGATTGTATTCCTAAAAATACTTTAGGAAAGACATTTTCTACTAGTTTCTTACATTTTCCTAACCTCCAAACAAAAATCAAAACAAAATAGTCATCAAAATTGGTCAAACTGAGAGAGAGAGAGAGAGAGAGAGAGAAGATCGAGAGGCAGAGGCAGTGACGACGAGCTTCAAGCAAAGACGACAAGATTGGGTCATGGGTGATTTGATTTTGGTACTTGCTAGCTCAATTTGGATAGATCGGGCTTTGGGGCTTTGTAGGTCCAAGGGAAAGAGAGAGAGGAAAAGGGAGAATGAGAACAGCATTTGGCGTTGGATGGTCGACGGTAAGGATGAGGTTAAGGGTAGCATTTACAAGAACAAGGGCTCTCTCTCTCTCTCTCTCTCTCTCTCTCTCTCTCTCTCTCTCTCTCTCTCTCTCTCTCTCTCTCTCTCTCTCTCTCTCTCTCTCTCTCTCTCTCTCTCTCTTAGGTAGGTAAGTGAAGGGTGTAAAATGAATATAGGAAAAAACAAAAGTGTAAAACTAATTCTAGTCCACTTGACCTATTTTACAGTCAGCTGATAATTGATTTTAGTTTGACCGTGTTTTCCTATCCACCAACACCCTTAAGAATATAAAATATTATACACAAAGGTTTTCGTTTTTCACCTTAAAGAAACCCAAACTAATATTTTTAGTCAAATCAAGAACAACCCAAGTTTCAATCCACTATAAAATATTAAATGTAAGATGGCTATTTTATTAGAGTATATCTTTTTTTTTTGGGCTAAACATTAGGGTATATCTTTTGTTGTTGCTGCTAATGGTAAGATGTATATTATTTTTTTCATCAAAAAAAGATGTATATTATTTTTATTTATTGATTAATAGGAAATATTATATTTAGTTTTAGATAAAATAATCAAGATTATATAAACGGTTTTGACAGACTAGGGATGGCAATTTTGCCTCGCCCCGCCCCGTTTGACCCGCCCCTCCTCGCTTCGCCCCATGCGGGTTTTCCTCGCCCCGCAAAGGTGGTGGGACGGGGATGGGGTGAGATTTTAGACCCGCATCACGGGGCAGGGGATGGGTTTACACTTTTTAGACCCACCCCGCCCCATCCACGCCCCGTGGTATTGTCTTGTTAAACATTTAGATAATATTATTTAGTTTTTGCTAAAAATTAGTTTGATTTGATATGATAAATTTATTTATAATTTTAAGTATATTTTTATTATTGAAATATGTCATTTTATTTGCAAAAATGGTAATAGTTGTAGGGAAAATTAACAAGAAATAAAGTTTTACGATGTAAGACGGGGCTTCGCGGGGCCTTAAGGGATGGGGATAGGGCAAGAAATTTTCCCTGTCATGCGGGGTGGGACGGAGATGAGATAAGAAAAATCCATGCGGAGCGGGAACGAAGATCCCATCCTTCAATCCCGCCCCGCCCCGCCCCGCCCCGCCCCGCTCGCTCGCTCGCTCCATTGCCATCCCTATGACAGAGGCTACAACAACCTACGAAGATACACTGTGAATCTGATTGTAGGGGATTCAAAAGTCTTTACTCTACCAGTCTACCTAACCTAGCTAAACTCGAAGACGACAAGTATTTTAAACTAGGGATAGGAGTTGTCCTGGTTACCCATGATTGTGGACCATTATTACGATAAAAGCCTTTGATCTTCACAGCTTTTGGTACTTCTTGTGGTGAGTACTGACTGAGAATGAGAGGTCCAAGTCGTCAGGTTGGAGTAGTTGGTTTTGGCTTAAAAAGTAAAAAAACCTGACAATCAAACTGAGACTTGGATTGCACATATGTATAAAAATAAAAGTTTTGAGAAGATGGCTATATTTGTACGCTGTAGGGACACTTGCTTTTTAGACTTTGGAAAGTTTCTGATCACCTTTTTCTTTTCTTTTTTATTTATTGGTTGAACTCTGATGACCTTTTTCACTTTCTGACAGCGATTAGAAGTAATTAGGATTGTAACGCATGCTCAGATAAATAGTTTTGATGCTAATTCATTTCCATCATGACGGATTTATGACAGTAACATGTATATATAAAATTATGAATAAAGATTTGAGGGAAATTCAACAAACTTATCGTATATTTCTTTTTTAGATGTGAATTTTGAAAATCTAATTGTTGAATTTCATGTTTTTTATGTTCTTAACATGCATATCAAATTTCGCTTAAATAGGATATTATTTACTATTTGATTAATTAACTTATTTTTTATATACAACTTTAAATTATAAAAAACTTGAAATTATAACATTTATTTGATAACATAGCAATTAATCTTTAATTTTTTTGAAATTTTGTAAACATTAAGGATGTAATAAGAACATACAATCTATCGGTTAAATTTTCAAAATTTATACTTAATATAAATATATATGATGAATTTGTGGGGAAACTTTGTTCTAAAATTATTTATGACAATTAAAATGATAATAATAAAAATAATTATCTGCTATCCTTGTCTTTGGTGGTGGTGGTGGTCTCATGGTGACATAAGTGTAACTACTCACAGTCACAGACAAAAGAGTGTTGTACTATTGTCGTTAATTATGCCATATAAAACAAAATTAAATAAATTAATAAACACAAATTTCAGAATAGTTGTTGCGACGTGATTTGACATCTTATTAGAAACCTTGTCGCGATAGAATTATGTTTTAATTTTTTTTTTTGAAAGGAATTATGTTTTAATTTTAAACTTGATTTTGTTTGTTAATATGTGTTCTAATAATATTACTCACATCCGTAAATGCACAAAAAACTAAAATATATTTAACGTTTTATATCATTAAATGGTTACTATTTATTTTAAAGTAATAATTGTAACAATATAAACTATATCCTATTATTTATTTTGTAATTCATCTATGTACTATATTTTATTCACATCTAGGGAAAAAAAATACTTTTCACTTTCTATGTTTTGGAAATATAAGCATTAAGCAAATCCCTCATTCTCGTCAACTTTTTTGTAAAATCCTAACAAGTGTTTTTTATTGTTTTTTTTTTTTATGCAATATTCTACTAAGTAATGACTAAAACACTCCAAGTAATTACTAAATTCCAAAAATACCCCCTTACCAAACCCATGCCAATTTAACCCGATTAAACTTTAATTAAACCCGAATAACCCACAAAATAAACTACACCCAAACCCCATATAGTAACTAAACCAATCTCACGCACACCTAAACCTTTCAACAATGCAAATTTATTTTTCCTCTGTTTCTTGGCAATCAAACACACAACACAATCAATCACTATAGAATTTTTTTCACATTTGTTCACCAAACAAATCCTAATCTCATATTTGCACTGTTTCACCCTTGACAACCCATAGTTGTAGATTAATGGTGACCAAATTCAACTCACTGCCACCTAATATATATATATATAAACTCGATTCAGATTCATTTTCTTTTTCATTTTCTTTTAGGCAACGAAACATAATAACAACGAAATTTGCTCATTTCCAAAACATAAAGAATTGTTTTGTTTCAAAGTTTAGAGAAAGGGGACTGTGAACTACCTTAAACAATGAAATATTTCATTAAGACTTAATAGAGAATTTGATGGCCGGGAGGAATTGGGAATTGTGAACTATGAAGCATGTATACCCCAAACATAAAGGGGGAGACTGCCCCCTCCAAAAAAAAAAAAAAACCATGGACAAATCCAAACCACTACCTAAACCTAAACCTAAACCTAAACCAACCCCACCCAAACCATAGACAAATCTAAACCATGCACCAACTCCGCCATGTAGCCCAAGACCTTCATAACAACACCCACGGCCAAATCAACCCCTCCCCTCAATGATAGCCGTGACATCACCAATCTTGCAGTCAACTTCCGCAGTCACCAAAAAGCCATGAGTTCATCACCATGCACCACCTATGTACATAGCAGTGGAGGAGAGAGAAAATGGGAGGGTGACTGTAGAGAAGAGAGAGAGAGAGTAAATTTTTTTTTTTTTTTGCAAAGTATCCATTTGGAAACAACTTATTTAGTTGAAATTGAAAACTTTTTGCTGAAAGTATTGTAGATAAAGTTAAAAGTTAGCTGAATAGTACAATGAGACCCATAAATAATACCAAAAAGTGCAGTGAGACTCATAAATAATACAAAAAATGAGCTAAAATTGCAAATAAACTGAAATTTTCAACTTGTTCTAAATGGACACAAAATGCCTCACCGAATGTAAGCTTGTTTTTGTAATTAAACTATTTTGCATTTTGAGGGATTATACATCACCATATGGGAGTGCTCTAATTTTAAATAAAAAAGTCATTATAGTTGTTCACAAAAAAAGGTCATTATATTAGTTATTGGTTTATTTGATTTTTTTAATAATTATTTGATTTTTTATTTTTGTTATTTATTAGTCAGGCTTCCCTTTTTTAGATACAACTTACCCAAACATCACTTATTAACGCTGACCTTCTTTTCTCATAATAAAAACGACCTTATTCTTTAAAAAAATGTTAACAAAATTAAAGCAGAGCAAATGAATATATATATATTTTGGGAGCAGATGAGCAAATGAATACTTAATAAAAGAATTCGCACTATATAAAGAAAATCGCATATTATTAGTGGAACTTAAAAAAAAAGGTTTGTCACTTTATTTCTTTTTTTGAACTATTAGCCCTTGCTTTTAAAATTAGCATTAATCCTTCTATTCCTCAAATCTTCATTGATTCAACTTTTACATGGATTTAATATTCTATTTGAAAAAAAAAAGTACAGATCTAGCAAGATAGGTATATGAATAATGTTGGAGATACAAACTATTTCACCAAAATTTTTACAAACTGCTGATGTCTCATCGAATGTAAGCTTGTTTTTGTAATTAAACTATTTTGCATTTTGAGGGATTATACATCACTAGATGGGAGTGCTCTAATTTTAAATAAAAAAGTCATTATAGTTGTTCACAAAAAAGGTCATCATATTAGTTATTGGTTTATTTAATTTTTTTAATAACTATTTGATTTTTTATTTTTTATTTTTATTAGGAAGGTTTCCCTTTTTTAGATACAACTTAGTCAAACATCACTTATTAACGCCGACCTTCTTTTCTCATAATAAAAACGACCCTATTCTTTAAAAAAAATGTTAATTTTTTTTTTGAGAATACTAAATATTTTTAACATACACACAGGGAGAGGGGAAAATGATGTTAAAAAAATTAAAGCAGAGCAAATGAATACTTTTTTTTTTTTTTTTTTTGACAAAGAGCAAATGAATACTTTTTTTTTTTGTGGGGGAGCAGATGAGCAAATGAATACTTAATAAAAGAATTCGCACTATATAAAGAAAATCGCATATTATTA
This sequence comes from Quercus wislizeni, assembly GCA_023055345.1. NCBI lineage: Eukaryota > Viridiplantae > Streptophyta > Magnoliopsida > Fagales > Fagaceae > Quercus > Quercus wislizeni. Next base: position 9,232,192 of record JALGQJ010000002.1, on the reverse strand, counting down.
GTGGAACTTAAAAACAAAAAAAAGGTTTGTCACTTTATTTCTTTTTTTGAACTATTAGCCCTTCCTTTTAAAATTAGCATTAATCCTTCTATTCCTCAAATCTTCATTGATTCAATAATCACATGCCTTTCACATGGCTTTAATATTCTATTAGAAAAAAAAAGTATGGATCTAGCAAGATAGGTACATGAATAATGCTAGAGATACAAATTATTTCACAAATTTTTTTACAAACTGTTGATGTGGTGAGTGATTATTGGTAAATGAAAATATGATATTAATAGTGGGCCTAGATGAAAACCAATAAGAGGTTAGCCACATTAACATTTTGTAAAAATGTTGTAAAATAGTTTGTGCTTATAGCTTTACTCATAGGTACTAAAATGCTCTAGGCTTGCTTGCCATATTCTTAAACTGGTGTTTCTTTCACTTTTAGAACCACCTATCATACTAGTACCAGTAGAACTGATTTTAAGAGAATCACCCTCCTCACAATATGCAAGCTTGCCAAGTAGAAAAGAAACACATTTTTTATTATTTATAAACTTTATCAAAATTAGGAGTGTATTTATATAAGTTGCTGAAAAATTATGTTTCAAATTTAAAATGTGCGTTTCTAAAAAAATTACGCCCAATTGTAATTACAAAATAGAATTTTAAATTTTAAAAACGTTTTTTTAATCTTCAAAAACGTGAAATATTCACATAAAAAAAAAAATCGTGAAATATTGTTAAAGATGAATTCAAGTTACCGACATGACTTGTGACAGCTTCTAATTCTATTCCTTCTCAATGTTCTCATGGATGGGAAAGCCATTGTTCTGCCCGTGATCTGTCTTTAAGATTCCTTCACAGAGTTTACAGGATATAAAACAGCAGACAATCCCACATGTTGACCATGCCATCTTTGATTTATAATCGTTTGGTAAACAAGGTCAAGAAAAAGTGGCTTTTAAAATCTCAATTTCCCTTTTCCTTTTTTTATTGGAAGGCATAGTATAATTTTGTGGAGTATAACTCTACAGTGACCTTAATAATATACATAAAGGCACAGCCACATATAAGTTATTCTATGCATACGACACATGCACCATTGAATTCATGAGAGTGAGGATTTTACACATGTCAGAATCAACAGCATTTCTTCTCCAATCATTGTTGCAAACTTTGTGCTTTATAAGCTAAATTATTTCTCCATTATTGCATATTTGCATGGAGTAAAAGCAACATAAAGAACACCGAGAAGCAACAAAGAATACAACAAGCTCCAATGCCATGGTGATTGATTGGTGACCATATATGTTATCCCTTCTATTCTAACTCTTCTACAATATCTTGACTCTAGTATTGTCAATTTGTGACAGGTTGCATGTGGTCACCTACTGGTCTAGTTAGTCCTTACTAGTGTGCAATTGCAATTTGCAATTCTAGAGCAGTTAGCCAAAATGAAGTAAAACCCAGGCATTCATCGTATCATACTTGGAATTTAGAAGCAGAGGCAGCTGCAGAGACAGGAAGTCTGGCACAAAATTAATGCTGGTGACCTCACTAAGTTTTCTTATTAACGTCAATCTGCAAAGTGGTCAGGGCCTGTGATGAGCATTTAAGGTTCATCCTTTGGCCGTGGCCATTTCCATGGCGGATATTGCAACCTTGTTTTAAAGGTGTTGGTCTTGTCTCTTCATCACCATTGTCCATGGGGAAAGTTCAAACTTTGTTAACCCTAACAATGCGGGGTGGTACAAATAACAGTGGCTGGAAAGAAATGTTCACTCTCAGAGGCAGCAAGGGATGACTCATAAAATGATGGGGAAAATTATAATAATAATAATAATAAGCTCCAGAATGACATAAATAAATAAAATTTTGTCGTTTTAAACTATAGTCATTACAATCTACTCCGCACAATCGTTCTTGCATTCAATTTCACCATTTGTTAATTTGTGCAATTATAAGTGAATAACATAAAGTGGTGGGTTGCACATAACAGAGATGCCGACTACTTGCAATTGCACTAATTTACAAAGTGTGAAATTGAGTCTGTGATTGGTTGAATCTCTAAAATCATTCTACAATTTAATCCTTTCATCCATATTTATTGTATTGGGTATATACATGTGAGTAGAGTCTCACATAAACAAATAATAAGAGTAATAGATTAATCCAAACTATTAATTTAATCTTTGAATCAAGTAGCGTTCTTATATGTTATATTACTTCCTTAATTGGAGTGACTGAGAGCGGAGCCTTTGGCAAACTCCAGATCTTCATCGTTACAAGGCCTTCATTGTTAATTTTCATGCTGGTAACATTTTAAGTGCGTGAGGAATCAGGTTTACGGCAAACGACAAAGCCACCGAAAGGATATAATCTGCCAGTGCACAACTGGAAGGTCATAATTTGCTATGTATATATCATTGATCAAAAGTTGATGTTACAACTAATTTATCTGGATATAGGAAAACGACATCCAATGGTGTCTACTGTCTGTCTAGTTCGTGCTCGACCATAATTTTGATATTCTTGTTCAACGATGGCAAGGTTTTTTTTTTTTTTTAAAATTATTTTTAACTAGTAGTCTAGACCATAGTTTTTTTTTTTTTTTTTTTGGTTGGGTGAAAAAGCAATTCATTAAAAAACAACTAAAGAAGAACAACAGGTTCAGTTAATATCCTGTTAGAGTACAGGATATGTTCAATATAGGAACTATGTTCAAGTTATCAATATGAAAAATTTAATTCTATGAAGCACATTTCTCAGGAATGTGGATTCCATGCACCGTTTTATGGATCGTTCTTTCTCAACAATTGAAGAGTTTTATAATTATGGGAACTATATGCTTTAGCTATCGACATGGAAAAATTATCTTATGTGCTAGTTTTATGGAGCACACCTCTCACAAGATAGACACAAACTATAGGACAAATGTACAAGATGCCATCTCATGAATATGGGGTGCAATGGAATTGGTATTACAAATGAAAACTTGCTATTAAAGAAGAAAAATTGTTTAATTATCTTTTATTAAAATTGAAAAAAAAAAAAAATCTAAATGAGAGAGAGTTGAATTCCAAGATTTGTTATTACAAATTTGTCGGAAGAATGCTTTAAGAAAGTAAAGAAAAAAGTGCCACCATGGAAACTAATGTTGGTCATGGCCCTCCAAAAAAAAAAAAAAGGTGGGGGGGTAGATCTTATGTTAGTTCTAATCAACACAATTTGCAAAGATGTTCTGAGCTCAAATAATTATACCTGAAAAAGTATGACACACTAGTTTCAAAACCTATCGTCGCATGGAAGGGTGTATCCAGTACCTTGTATAACAAAGAATAGAAAAAAGATAATGAAAGGGACAAGTGAGGAACTGAACATGCGTAAAGTTCTCCTTGTTTTAGGCTTGTTTCAGGCAGAAGGATGGGGCAAAAATTCGTGGAGTCGCATAATAAAATGAGAAAGACCAGAGTTGAAAGGAAATTTGGCAGGTTGCGCTGAGTGAGTCATACTCTAATTCAACCTACTATTAGGGATCATGGCTCAAAGAGAGAGCAAAGTATTAACAAAACAGTGTTTTTATTTTATATATTACAAATGGAAGCAAGCAAAGAATCCCACCAGTTGTCATGTATACATTTTATTTGTCATTTCTTCAATCATAAGTAAGATTTGCATTAACAGTAGTGCACATGATCACCATTATAATTTTGGGTTTAAATAGCTAGCTGTGGACTCTTGCTGATGACATTCACATTATATAATAATAAATAAAAAAACACTATACATCAACTGACCTCTGTACGTAGATCATTACGCATAGCTGTGTTTGTATTACTTATTTGTTTATGTATGATATTTTAAAACTTCCATTCTTCTTAGTATAGATAATTCTTTTGTCCACTCTCAGTGGATTAGCAAATTAAGAAAAAGTTAAAACATTTATAACAAATATGCAATTTATTTATTCAGAGGGGAAAAAAGGTGCTACTTTATTCCTCTTCAAAGAGTATGTCATGTATAATTTCTTAAATCATTCTTAAGAAAAATTAGGTAGATCATTCTTTTAATACTTTAGTCCTTTGCATAGGTTTTTAGCCTTTGATGTCTCACTTCATCACCAAATGGGTGTTGCAGGCTTGCAGCATTAGATTTCTAATTTTACTTTTCCTTGCAACAAAAAGATAGCGAGAGAAAACTATTGTGCCATCAGTCATGAGTTATGACCCTCATCGATGTGCTAAAGTTTAATATGATCTTTAGGAACCTGTGAATTCCTAACAATATACGCCAACATACACATATGTGCATGTATATGTTTATATTTTCTAGACACAGAATTCTTTATTCATTGAGAGTTTGATATTGTTTCAATATTTTCAAGCTCATCAAATGTGTGATTCCTTGCTAGCTGCTACATTTAGGTTACATAAGAATTTCCTTTCCAATTAAAAATAAAACAATTTCATAAATTGTTTGAGATTTCTTGTACTTTTGATCAAGCAATTCAACGCTTTGCAAGATCAATTCATATTAATTTCTTAGTGGTATTTTGATTAGTGGTTGGTCACCCTTTATGAAGGTATCAATCCGTAAGAACACCTTATAGGAAAGGTATTTTGAAGGGTAGGAATATATATTAGAAACTCAAATTGTTGCATTTGTTGATTTCTTTCTTTCTTTCTCATAGAAAGTGACTATCTCGAACTAATTTAATGTTGTTCTCATATGTTAACTCTTTGAAGAGTCATTATCTTGAATCAAGTCAATTTTCAAAAAATTCCTATTCATTTCCGTTAAGAACCAATGGGTTCTTAACAATATACATCAATATAAACATATGTGTATGTATATATTTATGTTTGACACAAAATTGTTAATTTACTAAAAGTTGATATGGGAATAATAATTTCTAATCTATTACACAGATATCTATAGAATTTTGTTGAAGTGATACCCAGTATATAACTTTAATTCTTTAACAAATCCACTATTGGATTAAATTTCTTTTCTAACTTACATGCTTGAAAAGTTTCATATGACCAAAGTTTGGTATGGAATTTGGCAAACTTGTTAAGAACATGTAATTCAACGATAACATTTTCAAAAAATTTAATTCAATAAAAAATTATTAGGTGATGTAATATGCTTTTGTGACCCCTCAACTCAAAGAACATGGATCAAATCCATGAGAGAGAGAGAGAGAGAGAGAGAGAGAGAGAGAGAGAGAGAGAGAGAGAGAGAGAGAATTAACGACCCAATCTAAACCAAAATCTAAAATTTACTAATAAGCTATCTCCCTTTTGAGCTTGGTTGGCCTTTAGCCAAACTTAGTCACCCACAATCAAAGTGTAATGAATTGGGGTTCAAACTAGCTCAAAAATATGAGTTAACTATAACCCATGACACATTTCATCCTTTTAAAAAAAAGGTCCAAACTAAACTTTAGCACAAAATTGCTAAAAATAAATAAATAGCACATAATTTAGAGGAAAATGTTTCTCTTCAAACTATTTTGGAGAGAAACCCTTCAAACTTTTCTTAAATATATATTTTTGGATGTGAATTTGGAAAATCTAATCGTTGAATGCTTGTTTTTATTATATCATCTATGCTTGTAAAATTTTAAAAAGATTAAAGATCAATAGCTATGTTATCAATCAAATGTTTAAAATTCAAATTTTTGTGATTTAAAATTATACATAAAAGATAAGTTTATTGATTGAACAGTTAATAACATTTTGATTTTAACAAAATTTGACACGTATGTTAAGAATATTAAAAATATACAATTCAACGATTATATTTTTGAAATTCATATCCAATAAAAAATATAGGAGGAATTTAAAGGGTTTGGAGAGAAATCTTGTCCTAATTTAGAGAGAGACCAAAATAGAAGGACAATATTTCTCTTCAAATTAGTTTAGAGAGAAAACTATCAAACTCTTCTTTTATATTTAAATTGGATGTGAATTTTTATATTCTAATTATTGAATTACGTGTTCTTTATGTTATTAACACACATGTCAAATTTCTTTCAAATCAGATATTATTTATTATTCGATTAATAAACTTATTTTTTTATGCATAATTTTAGACTACAAAACTTGAAATTTAAAAATTTGATTCAAGATATAACTATTGATATTTGATCTGTAGAATTGTTATTTTCAATTCATGTATGTTGGCATTAATTCCGTGTCAAATTTGATTGTAATTCATTCAATCGTTTACTTGTATTTTTGTGGGAGTCAATGTAATGGGTATAGTGTTTAATTTGGAGAAGAATTGTGAAGAACAGGGGATTTCACAACTTGCTTGCGATTGGCTTGCGAATGCTACAACTCGCGAAAGGACATGTGAGGAGCACATGTTGGAAGTTCAAACAACTCAAGTGTCAGAGGCAACTTGCGACTTACTTGCGAAAGGTCACTGACAGCTATTTTATGTGTGTTTCCCTTATTTCCTTACTCACAATATAAAGCTCATATTACCCATGAAATTTTAAGAAGAGTTGCATAGAGAAAATACTAGAAATCCATTGGAGAGTTAAAGATTGTAAACCCACAATTATCTACACATTTCTCTTAGTTTTCTCCACTCTCTTCCCTCTCAAATTCCATATCCTATGAAAGGAATTTAGCCTAAACACAATCCACACTCGTTCAGAGTGTGGAGATTTGATTTGGAGCATTTAGGAAGTATTGGGTTCATGCTAATCTTTGGTAGGAGCAATTGGTGATAATTGTGGGATCCAAGAAGTTAGCAAAGATAAGACTCAGTGAAATCCGTTGGTAGTTGGAGTTTGGAGGGCTCAAGTACAGTGGGTAGATTAGGTTTTGAGGGTCTCTTTGTATTCATGTACTCTAACTGATTTTTAAGTGGATCATTTCAGCTTGGAGGATTGCAAAAAGGTTTTTCTGCCGGATTTTTTGATTTTCCTCTTCAATAACACATAGCATGTCATTTTGTAATTTGCTCCTCTCTTCCCTTACTACTTGTGCTTTTACTTAATTGTCAATTATGTTTATCCATGCATTAGTTAGTAGTTCCAGTTGATTGTGCATTTATTAATCTAATTATCCCGCATTGTTTAGAGTAGATTAAAAGCAGTCTAGCCATAATTTAAAAATTGGGGTCCAAACTCATTATAGTATTCATACTAGTGAGCTTTCATGATATTCTTAAAATTTTGCAAGCATAGAGGATATAATAATAATATACAATCCAACAATTATACTTTCAAAATTCACATTTAATATATATAAAAAAAGAGCAGTTTGAAAGAATCTTAGCATGTCCCACATGTTAATTTACCTTAAGCACACCATTGTCTCTTCAATTAGTCATACTTTTACTCTATCATTTTCCAAATCAATGAACACCCTCGTTTTTTTGCATAAACTCAGCACTAAAAACAAATACGTGCTTGTTCGGACATTAGAATGCCCAAAATAAAATAAAAAACATTTTGAAAATGGAATCGAAATAATCCGTTAACTTTACAAGGAAGATACGGGGAACAATTTCTTCTTCATTTGGCAGCCGACAAAAAATCGAACTGCTTTTGAAAATGATTTGAACAAAATTTGACATGTGCGTTAAGAATATAAAGAATATGCAATCCAACAATTAGATTTTCATAATTCACATTCTATATATATATATATATATGGAGTTTGAAAGATTTGGAGAGAAATCTTGTCCTAATTCTAAGGGAGTCCCGAAATAGTTTTAAATGAAATTTGACATCAAATGACTAAATTTTTTAAATTTACATTCAATAAAAAAATATTTGAGGAGTTTGAAGAGTTTTTCTCCAAAATAATTTTGAGACAAACCTAGCTTTGTTTGCCAAATATTCTGTTTTTGGAATTTTTTTATTATTACAAGGTTACTAACCAAACTTATTTAATTATATTGCTCTCTTTTAAAATTCAACCAAGTGAAACTTAACTTTACCAAACTCGTGTTCTAAGTGAAATTTGACTTATCTTAAAACTTTAATTTTTTTTTTTTTTGAGTAACTAAACTTTTTTTTTAGTTATATAACAAATTTTCTTTTTTTACTATAATACTTGGAAACTCAAGTTCTAAAAAAGTATTATACAACTAAATAAGTTTGAGAGGAGCTTCTCAATAATTTATTTTATATAAACAGAATATTTGGTGGAAAAAAAAAAAAATGCCAGAGAAACCTTGTCCTATGTTAATTTATGGTATTTACCCTCAAGCACACAGTTGTCTCTTCATTCCGTCATCCTTTTACTCTTTTGTCGTTCTCCAAATCTTCGACACCCCCGTTTTCTGCGTAAACTCAGCGATGCAAACAAATTAGCGCGTGTTCGGACTTCAGAACGCCTTAAAAAAAAAAAACGTTTCGAAACGGAGCCGAAATAACATGTTAACTTTACTTTACAAACACGTTTCGGGGAACAGCGTCTTCTACTCTTCTTCATTCGGTGGCTGACAAAAAATCGGGCCGCTTATGAAAACGATTTATCAACGGTCAATGTTAGAGAGACACAGAGAGATACAAAGAGAGCTATCGTTAGAGAAATTGCACTAACTTTTTAGTTTTAATATAAAAAGTATGAACGAGAAAGGCTTAGCCATTTTGATGCGAACCAGAATGAGACCCACCGATTCTACTAAGCTCTGTCTCTCTTTCTCTTTCCTCTCATTGTAAGTACTCTCTCAACTTCCAAAATCACTCAGTACATGGTTTTATGCTTTATAATTGGTAAGTACTGTTGATTGCTATTATCAGATATATTGATCTCTTTACTACCCAGCCTTTTGTTTTATTATCAAGTACCATGGTTCTGACAGCAATTTCAAATTATCTATTAGTTAGTCTGAAATAGACTGAGTCTGCATTTATTGAGGCTATAGCATGAGAAAGTATGACATAGTTTCAAAACTTCTTTGAGTTCTAATCAACTCAATTGGCAAAGATGTTCTGTGCTCAAATAATTAAACCTGCAAAAAGTATGACACACTATTTTCAACACTTATTGTCGTATGGAAGGGTGTACCCAGTACCTTGTATCTAACAAAGAATAGAAAAAAAGATAGTGAAAGGTATAAGTGAGGAACTGAGCATGCGTAAAGTTCTCCTTGTTTCAGGCAGAAGGATGGGGCAAAAATTCTTGGAGATGAAAATGTAACATAATAAAATGAGAAAGACCAGGTTGCGGTGAGTAAGTCATACTCTAATTCAACCTAGCTATCATGGAGTACCATGGCTCAAAGAGAGAGCAAAGTATTACTAAACAGTGTTTTTCTTTTAAACTACAAATGGAAGCAAGCAAAGAATCCCACCAGTTGTCATGTATACATTTTGTTTCTCAATTTCTTCAATCGTAAGTAAGATTTGCATTAACAGTAGTGCACATGAGCATCATTTTAATTTTGGGTTTAAATAGCTAGCTGTGGGCTCTTGCTGATGAAATTCACATTATATAATAAATAAATAAAACTCATACATCAACTGATCTCTGTAGATCATTACACAGCAATGTTTGTATTAGCTTTTAACTTTCAGTCTTTATTATTATTATTTTTTAATTATTTCTTTATGTATAATTTTTAAAAATTTATATTTTCTTAGTACTATAGGTAATACTTTTGTCCACTCTCTCAGTGGATTTGAAAATCAACAGAAGGTTAATTCCCTATCCTAAAAAAAAGAACAAAGAACAAAAGGTTAATTCAAATGCACATTTATAACAAATATGCAATTTATTCCTCTTAGAGAGTGTCATATATATGATTTCTAAAATCGTTCCTAAGAAATTAGGTAGATAATTCGTATAATATTTTAGGTCTTTGCATATGTTAGGCTTGTAGCATTAGGCTTCTAGTCTTCTTGTTACTTGCAGCAAAAAGATAGTATGTGAAAACCGGTATTTCATGATTCATGACCCTCAGTGATGTGATTAAGTTTAATATGATCTTTAGGAATCAATGTGTTCCTAACAATATACATCAACATCGACATATGTGCATGTATATATGTTTGTGTGTTCTAGAAACGAAATTCTTTATTCATGAGAACTTGATGGGAGAATAATTATTGATAATCTAATATATGATTTGGGTTCAAATTAAATCTGATATAGCTTTAACAAATCTACTATTAAATTACTTTTACTTCTTATAACCTACATGCTTGCAAAGTTTTAAGATAACCATAGATCAATAACTATATCAGTTATCAAGTATTTCTATATGAAATTTTATATTTAAAATTATGCATAAAAGATGGGTATCATTCTTAATGTTCTAGTTGTAAGACATAAATGATATTTATTTGGAGAATACTTCATATATTTATGATGACATGATTCGTCCAGTTCTTTTAGAATTAATCAGTAAAAGTAACCTTAGGATTTGCTTGGCAAATAAAATATAGATTAATCCAAATTCAACCATTTGGATAAGAACGTATTGCATGTTTCGGAAGGATAGTATTCCTAGGGATATTTGTCCAAATTTAGTAAGAGATTGGATCCAACCACACTAAATTTAGTTAATAATGGAATAGAATTCCCAAGTAGAAGTAAATAATTTTATAGATTGTTTGAGATTTCTTGTACATTTGATCAAGAAATTCAATGATTTGCAATATCAATTCATATTAATATTACAATGGTATTTTGATTAGAGTTCGGTCACCCGTTATGTATGTGTCATTCCATAAAGAACATCTTGTAGTCAAGGTGTTTTAAAGGGGAGGAATATTTTAGAAACCCAAATTGTTGCATTTGTTAATTTCTATCTTTCTTTCTTAGAGAGAGTGACTATCTCGAACTAATTCAATGTTGCTCTCATCTCTTAACTCTTTGAAGAGTCATTACTCGAATCAAGTCAATTTTCAGATAATTCACATTCATTTCCATTAGGAACCAACGGCTTCTTAACAATATACATTGATATAAACATATATGTATGTATATAGTTATGTTTTCTAGCCACAAAATTGTTTATTTATTAGAACTCGATAAGGGAATAATAATTGCTAATATAATACACACATATAGTTTGGTTGAAATTTTTGTAACCTACATGCTTGAAAATTTTAATTTGACCAAAATTTGGCTTGGAATTTGGCAGTCTTGTTAAGAATATAGGTCAACATAAACATATGTGTATGTATATATGTTTGTGTTTTGTACTTGACAGGAGAATAAGAACTTGACAGGGGAATAAGATTTGATAATCTAATATATGAGTTGGGTTCAAGTGAAATTTGGTATAACTTTAACAAGTCTACTGTTGAATTACATTTACTTCTTATGATCTACATGCTTGCAACATTTTAAGATAACCAAAGATTAAAATTATATCATTCATTAAATGTTTTTATTTGAAATTTACTATTAATCATGCTTAAAAAATGGAAAATGGATCTTGTGCTTGATGTTCTACTTGCAAGATGTAAATGGTATTTATTTAGAGAATACTTCATATATTTATAATGACGTGATTTGTCCAACTCTTTTAGAATTAAACATCAAAAGTAATCTTAGCAAGGATTTGCTTGGAAAATATTATATGGATTAGTCCAAATTCAGCAACTAAAGTAAGAAATTATTAAGTGTTTCGAAAGGGTAAACTAGCATTATATCAATGGATTCAGTTAAAGTTTGGTAAAATTTTGTCTTTTCCTCCAACATTTAGATAATAAGAGAATTTCATCCCCAAATAAAAGTAAGCATTTCATGAATTGTTTGAGATTTCTTGTACTTTTGATCAAGCCATTTAATGCTTTGCAAGATCAATTCATACTAATATGATAGTGGTATTTTGAGTTACTGGTCAGTCATCCTTTATGAAGGTGTCATTCCATAAGAACACTTGTAGGCAGGGTGTTTGGAAGGGGAGGAATATGTTAGAAACTCAAATTGTTGCATTTGTTGATTTCTTTATTTCTTTTTCATATAAGGGACTATCTCAAACTAATTGTTGTTCTCATCTCTTATCTCTTTGAGGACTCATTACCTCGAATCAAGTTAATTTTCAGATAATTCTCATTCATTTCCATTAAGAACCAATGGGTTCTGAACAATATAAACATATGCATATGTATATATTATTGCTTATGTTTGCTAAAACTCAAAATTGTTTATTTATTAGAACTTGATAGGGGAATAATAATTTTTAATATAATACACACATATGTATATAGTCCGGCTAAAGTTATACCAAGTTATAACTTTAATTCTTTAAAAAATCTATTGTTGAATTAAATTCTCTTTATTACCTACATGCCTGAAAATTTTAATATGACTAAAGTTTGGTATGGAATTTGGCAAACTTGCTAAGAACATAGTGTAAAGAAATAAAACTTTCTGAATGAAATTGAAAGAAAGAGGGCTCTCTGAACTGAAATTATTTATTGAAGAAGAGAATGAAACTGAGAGCATAACAAGCTAATAACAAACTCTGATTTGCTATTTATATCAGATACCAGAGCAGTTATACAAGCCTAGAAAAGAGGCGGGAAACAGAAAAACAGATCTAACTGACTACTGCGCAACAGTTACAAGAATATCCAATATAATTACAACGCGTGTACAAGCTAATAACGAACTCTGTGTTAATCTCACGTGCTGAAACATGTTTATAGTTTAAGTTACATGAAATCGTTTCTTCAGTTTTGGCTCCTTTTCATTTAATTGAACAACGCTCTTGTTTCTCTTTATTAATGTCAACGACACCGTTTCTAGGTTTAGTTTCTTCATTTGCTTTATCACAAAACGCTGCCATTTCCTTCAACTTTTTTTTTTTTCTTGTTTTCTCTTCTCAGTTTTAAAACATAGAGAACATATAATTCAATAATAAATTTTTCCAAATTTTAGTCCAATAAAAAAAATATTAGATGCTGAAAAATTTGATGATTTTTCCCCTCAACATAAAGTACATGGATCAAATGTGAGAGAGGGAGAGAATTCACGACCCAATTGGAACTCAAACTAAAATTTTCTAATAAGCTATCATCCTTTTGAATGGCCTTCAATCAAACTTGGTCAGCCACAATCAAAGTACAATGATTTAGGATTCAAACTAGCTCAAAATTTTGAGTTAACTGCAACACGTCACATTTCAGTCTTAAAAAAGAGAGGCCAAATTTAAAGGAAAACATTTCTCTTCACTCTAATTTGGAAAGAAACCTTTCAAATTCTTTTTATATTTTTTATTGGATGAGAATTTTGAAAATTTAACTGTTCGAATGTATGTTTTATTAAAAATCAATAGCTATGTTATCAATATAATGTTTAAATTCAAGTTTTTGTGTTCTACAATTATGCATAAAAAATAAGTTTATTAATTGAATAGTAAATAATATTTGATTTGAACAAAATTTGACATACCCGTTAATAATATAAAGAATATGCAATCCAAAAATTAGGTTTTTCAAAATTCACATTCAATAATATATATATAGGAGGAGCTTGAAAGATTTCAAGAGAAATCCTGTCAAAAATTTAAAGGGAGACCGAAATATTTTTAAATGAAATTTGACATGCGTGTAGTGAAAATAAAGAACGCATAATCTAACGTCTAGATTTTAAAAATTCACATTCAATAAAAATATATTTGAGGAGTTTGAATGGTTTCTCTCTAAAATAGTTTGGAGAAAAACCTGGCTTTGCTTGCCAAATATTCTGTTTTTAGATTTTTTTTTTATTTTTTATTTTTTTTATTTTTTAATTTTTTACTGAGAAGCCTTTACTCAAACTTATTTAGTTATGTAGCCAATTTTTAAAACTCGAGTTTCCAAGGGAAACCCAACTTTACTAAACTCGAGTTCGATGTATCTTGAAACTTTTTTAGTTTTTTTTTTTTTTTTTTTAGGAACTAAACTTTTTTTAGTTATATAACATTTGTTTTGCCATAATGCTTTATGCTTGGAACTCAAGTTTTAAAATGGTACTACATATTGAGTTTCAAAAAGGTACTACATAATTAAATAAGTTTGAATAAAGACTTCTCACTAATCTTTTCAATATAAACATAATATTTGGAAAAAAAAAAAAAAGGAGAGAAACCTTATGTTAATTTCTATATTTACTCCGAAGCACACATTTGTCTCTTTATTTAATCATCCTTTTACTATGTGATTTTTGGGAAATTATTGTGTACTCTCGGAGTACCATAAATGTATACTCTTTCCTCTCACATGAACGGTGGATCTCACTAATTAAATTTATGGTGGGACCCACTATTCATGTGAGAGGAGGGAATACACATTTATGATATTCTAGGAATACCTAATAATTTTTCGTGGTTTTTCAAATGAACAACACCTCATTTTCTGGTGAAGTAACTCAGCAATGCAAACAAATACGCGCGTGTTCAATATAAATTTTGTTATTAGCAAAGCATGAACAAGAAAGGCTTGTACTAAGCTCTCTCTCTCTCTCTCTCTCTCTCTCTCTCCCTCCTCTCACTGGAAGTAACATTGTTTGTTTCATGGGTTTGGCTTACATCCATTTAATTTTTTAACAGGACATCTCCTTTACTTTTTTACAAATGGCTGAGATTAAAAGTAAAGCCACGACATTTTTCTTTTGGGCAAATTAATGCCTGGCAAGGTTTCTTGAGTGAAAAAACACACTGACATAAGGGTATCGCAAATTGCAGAAAGCCTGAGATCTATCTTCGTCAATGTCTTTATTTTTCTTCTTTAGATAAACTAAAAGAAGTCCAAAAAGGATCCACATCCTTTCTTCGTTCTATTCTTTCGCTTGTAATCAAACGGTATGGTAAGCATAATCCCAAAGGCCAAATCTTAGTCTCAAAAGAAAAAAGAAAGAAGGCCTTGGTTTCTAATTTATCAATCCACGCTATTCCTTGGATTGAATTAAAAAATCAATGCTGACTGACCTCCAAAATCAAAGACATAAATAGAGACTTGAAGCTAAAAATGGAATATTTGTTAAAACTCTGTATGTGATCAAATCTATGAATATTTACATTTTTTCTTTTTGTTTATTTGTGAAGATGTAGAAGACATTGACGAAAATATCTCAGATTTTTTTTTTTCGATTCTTTTATTCAATTAAATTCCCTTGATTTCACTAGCAAAGAATGAAATCTTCACATCATGTAGCCTAGTCACTAAGGCAGGCATAACCTATGAAGCACAGGTGCATTTCGGGATTTGGGTGCGGGTGCGGGACTCGGCAATTTTTGAAAAAGTAGGGTGCGGGTGCGGCGGGACTTGGTGATTAAAAAATTATTAAAAATATTTTTATTTATATTTTCTATATATTTTTACTATTAAAATATTTTTAAAAAACACATTACCATGCCTTGATTCGCAAAAAAAAAAAAAAAAAGAAGGCAAGTTTCGGCTTTTCCGGCCATATTCAAGGCCGATTTCAGCCATATGGCCCAAATCAGCCCAGTTCGGCGCGAATCGAAGCCGATTCGGCATGAATCGAGCCGCATCGGCGCGAATTGAGCCGAGTCGGCACGAATCCAAGAAAAAAAAAAAAAAAAACGCAGACGCGGACCGACACATGGGCAACCGCATCGAACGCCGCGTCTTGCGTCAGACGTGGGTGCGGCACCTCTGGTGCCACGTCTGTGCTTTCTAGGGCATAACTAAACTAGATCCAAGTAGGAAAAAGCATGGTAAAGACGAAACCTTCTCTTCATAGAGGAAAATATCTCGAGTTTGGCAAACGATTTCAGGGGTAGTTAGAGGCTTGGACTTGAAGAGGCCCTTCATCGTCTTGGTAGTCAACACTGAACTCTGAAGGAACCATTGTCTCTCTGAAGGAACCACTATCTTGTTGCTTCAGAGGTGTATCTTTTCTTTTTAAAATGATGTGTACTTCTTTTTTAATCTCAGCCGTTTGTTAAGTTTAATAAAAGCAAAGGAGATGTCCTGTTAAAAATTAACTGGATGTAAGCCGAACCCCCGCTTCATAACCTTGAGTCATACTCTTCAACCATGGCTCAAAGAGTGAGCAAAGTAATAACAAAACAATGTTTTTTATTATTATTACAAATGGAAGCAAGCATAGAATCCCACCAGTTGTCATGTATAACTTTTATTATTATTATTTTTTTTGTCATCTTCTTCAATCATAAGTAAGATTTGCATCAACAATAGTGCACATGACTTTCCCATATATAACTAGCCTCTAAGCACGCTTGTTGCTCATGCTTAGAGGCTATTTTTTTTTTTCTAAAGAATAAATTTTTTTCTTATATACTAATTATGGGTTAATGTATTAACCAATCACCATAATTCCTAGGAGTGTGATGAGATTTTTGCGTTTGTGAATGAAATAAATTTTTTGTGCTACATCTCATCACTCCCCTAAGAAATTTGGTGATCAGATAATGCATCAACCCCAAATTAGTATGTTTAAAATTGTTATTGAGTAAAATCCATCAAACATAATTTCATCCATAAGCATTTGGGCATATGGATTTTATTGATGTGAGTAGTGCTCATTCAAGATAACATATCTTTTAATTACAATCTCTTGTTTCAAGGGAAGACTCTTTGATTCCAACCACATTGTTTTTGTGCATGAGTTTATTTATTTATTTATTTTTTGTGTTTGAGGGAATATGTGTTTTTATTTATTTGTGGTTCACTACAAAAAAACGGGGCTATCCCAGCGTTTTGAAAAGCGCTGGGATAGCCCCAAAAAGCGCTGGGATAAGGTCAAAATTCCTATCCCGGCGTTTTTTTTCCCGGCGCTTTAGACCGCCGCTTTTTGAATGTGGGGATAGGGTCGTGCGGACCTGTACCAGCGCTTTTCAAAAGCGCGGGGATAGGTCCCAGCGCTTTCAAACCCTGTTCCGGCATTTTTAAAAGCGCTGGGACAGCCTTTATGAAAATGTGAAGATAACCTATACCAGCGCTTTTGAAAGCGCTGGCATAGGTAGTACCTATTCCAGCGCTTTCAAAAACGCTGGTATAGGTCTTGAAT
The DNA here is from genome assembly GCA_023055345.1 of Quercus wislizeni. Lineage (NCBI taxonomy): Eukaryota > Viridiplantae > Streptophyta > Magnoliopsida > Fagales > Fagaceae > Quercus > Quercus wislizeni. The sequence continues at coordinate 9,215,237 of JALGQJ010000002.1, read as the reverse complement.
CAGTAAAATTTAAAAGGACCTATGCCAGCGCTTTCAAGGTCTTGAATCAGTAAAATTTAAAAGGACCTATGCCAGCGCTTTCAAAAGCGCTGGTATAGGTCCTTTTTTTTTTAAAAAAAAAAAATTTTAATTTTATCGACCTGAAATATACCTACAATACATATTTTCCAATACATATTTTATAACACCTGCAATGAACCACAATTCATATTTTTACAAATAATAATGCAAAAACCAAAAACATAGATTAAAAGAATTTGATTCACAGATTTTTTACAAAAATAATGCTAAGACCAAATGTGTAAGTTAAAAGAATTTGATTCTCAAAAAGCCTAAGTCATGCCAATCACAGGACAAACCAATAACCTGAAGAACTCAACCTAGGCAACCACAAGATCAGCATCAATCTACCTGCACCATACCAATAAGAGAAATTACCACATTCAAATGAGCGATGACCTTGCAAACATAAAATGGCCCCAAATTGAACCACATTCAGCAACAATTGATCTCTACAGAAGTTTCGTGCAACAAGGAACAACGATTCCTTTTGAGGGAACAATATATTAAACAATGTATGCGCAAAAAGTGAAATCTAGAGAACTAGAAAAAAGTCATAAATTTTAGACCCATAATTACCGGCCAGCCAACAATAAGGGAAAGGAAACTTCATGTATTATGCTCCAATAGAAGAAACATGTTGATCTACAGAATTGTAGCAAAAAAAAAATTGATCTACAAAAGCTTGCTACAACAAACACCTTTAAAAATAAATAAATAAACCTTGCACCCAAATCTATTAAATAAATGGAATGAAGTCATACTTGGACCATTCTTAATCTACCTGTCCCTCAACAAATGCCTTAAAAAGAAACCATGCACCAAGTCATTCCTAAAAAGCCTAACTCGTGTTATAGGATGAACCAAAAAAGCTGTATTATTTTCCCTGGCAACCATATTAAGGTCAAAAACTTTGTTAATCTACCAGCCCCTCAACATCAACAGGCATTACCACATTCAAACTAAATGACCAAAATTTAAACAAGAGAAGACACAGAAACAAGAAGAATTGCAAGGGAAATTTCAAGCCCTCCTTAGGTGAGACATGAATTTATGGATGTGAAGGAAACCAAAGCCTAAGAAAAGAATTTACAGGCACAAGTATCAAAAAGAATTAAAACAATACAAAAAATTTATAATTCTTATGATTGCAAGAGAGAATAATGAAAGCAGGCAGAAAATAGAGCTTATCACCTAATGAAAAGTTCAGTTTATTAAAGCTGCTAAGCACAAACATAAAAAAATTAAAAAAAAAAAACTAGTTCCTGTAGACAAACAAAGAATAGATTTTTAACATTTGAATTGCAGAAGTTGCAGAACAACAAATGAAAGAACTATCCATTTCAAATGAAATTAAACAAGCAAAAAGTTTTTTAAGTTCTCATGATTGCAAAAGAGAATGATGAAAGCAGGAGAAAAAGAGAATTTATCAACCTAATCAAACTTGGCTGCTTAAATTGCCAAGTACAGCAGAAGAAAAAAAAAACAGTTCTATATACATATAAGTAATAGAATTTTAACATGCACAGAGAATCACAGGAGTTGCAAAACAACAAATGAAAAAACAACTATATTTCAAAGAATGCAAAAATATAAAGATAAATCCTTTCTAACTTAGAAAGCCAAGCTCTTCTTTGTTGCTAGATATTGGGGGACAAGGAAATCAAGTAGCAACAATCCAAGTTAACAAATTACGATGCATACCAATGTAACTCCCAGAAAGCCCACAAATGCCAGGAGAAGAGAAAGCAAAAGTGTTCCCTTAAGACACACTACGATTAAAATTGTGGACTACAACAATACTAAGCACTGCCAGATTAAGCTGTGAATTCATTATTGAAGTTGCCAACACATAATGACCAAAAATAAAATAAGACAGCAAAACAAAGGAAGAAAAATTGCAATAGAAATTTCAAACCCTCACTTTGCAAGACTTGAAATTATAATTCTTCTCGAAAATGAAACCTAGGAAATTTAGTCACAAACCCAAGTATTAGACAAAATTAAAACAACAAAAATGTATCCTTAAAATTATTGTGCTTGAAGGAGAGAAAAACAAAGGGGAAGAAAAAGGGAGTTTATCGCCAAACTCAGCTGCTTAAGTTGTGAAGCACCCAAACAAAAACATCTTGCTTCCTGCATACAGACAATGTGACAATCCAAACTAGAAAAAGAGCTGCTAGCACAACATAACCAGGTTCCACTATAAGCAAGAAAACATCAATAGAAACAAGACAAGAAGACAAATGTACAAGTGCTATGTGAAAGATGACCACACGAGCAAACTGAAAAACAGAATTCCAGCTACATAGTTTGGAATAATTATAAATTATAAGATTTTACTTCTAAAGGAAAATATAAAAAATTTATAAAGAGCAAGACTACTCAAAAGCATGTTTCATCAAGAAGCAACCAAACAAAATCAACCTAGCTTAAGTACCACAAATGCATCACCACTTAAATTAAAAAAACTGACAAAGTAGATAAGCAAGATATCCAATCTCCAATAATAAGAATGTAGATTAAAATAATTAGTCATTATTATCATTATATATATAACAGAAAACCAAAAACCTCTTAAGGGTCAAGCAAGAAGTTAAGGGAGTATTAGGATCAAAAGCAAAAACTAAAACACAGCTGCAATAGAAGCCTGTTCTCAACCCAATGTCAGTCCAACAATTGTTTTTCTAACTCATGTGTATCTTACTCCAATACTTAAAACTTCAAATTAAGAAAAATAATAATGAAATCAAGACATAAAGAGAGCTTATTACCTGAGGTCCCCCATCAAACTTTGCCACCCAAGTAGATATACAACATGAAAATTTTTAAACACAAGAATTGGGGCAACAAAGCCATAAGCCACAAAATATCACCCCCACACAATCCAACTATACAAACCACATCCAATATATCACTTGTTTTGACTTTTTAGTTTTTTTTTTTCGAATTAGGTTAGAACTTAGAAACTATACAAATAATCCACACACCTATAAGTGCTGAAGTGCATGAAAAGGTACCATCTAGACCAATGGATCCAGTGGTTACTTGTTTGACTTTGACAACAAGAATCGGTGCAGCAGCAAATTAAAAAGACACCGGACATTATCCACACAATTAAAAAATAAAATAAAATAAAATACACTAACTACTTACCCAGTACTTTTTTTGGAGAGATAACCAGTACCTAATTAAACAATGATGCAATCCACACAATGAGAAGGAAAAAAAAAATTTAAAAGAGAATAAAGTCAAACATAATTGTCTTTGCAAACAAACAGTAAAATACATACATATATTATTAATTATTAATTCATAACTTGGTGAATGAAGGTGATTGAGTTTCGTTGGAGTCAATTAACGTGAAGTCTTTTGACTTGTATTTGATAGCCACAGAGTGTTTAAACCTTAAAATTATTAAACTTTCACAATATACAATAGATATAAAGTATGATTGTGAAGTGTGAATGCATGGATTCTAAAGCTAGCAACTCAGTCAATAGATCGACTATATATTATATGTTTTAATATATAATATAATATGCTACATTTACTCAATCACGCCCGACATAAAATATTCAAAAACCCTGGTGCTACATTTGCTCAATGAGATACAAAATAAATAATAAAAAACACAAAGCAAAAACCTCGTTTCTACTTTTTTTATTTCCACTCCTTCAAACAAAGTAACTAGCTTAGTTGCCCCCAAACAGTTATCGAACTAAAACTTAACTATAATACAAAATTAACTTAATTATGAACTCAATAATATCATAAAACCAAAGAAACAAAACCTATATCCATTTTTTTCCTACAATTTCTAAGCAACCAAACACAGATGAACAACAATTTCAAACACGAAAAATCCCAAACTACATAGAATGAATAAACAAAGTAAATGAACAAGGACCTTTTTTGCGGCCAGCAGCGAGCAGATCGGTACGGCTCTTGTTCTTGTCCATCTCCACACAAATCACAACCACACACAAGTCTCAATCACCATTAGGGACTCCACCTCTTTACAATGCCTAGAACAACAACAAAAAATGAATATTCAACATAAATAATCAAATGTCCATGTTTGCTGTTTGGTAGAAGAGAAAATTCTTATAAGACTCAACATTCAAAATCTCAGTTTCGTGCATTTTTCCCACTGACCAAACAAAACGTTAAAAAGGAAATTCTAAAAGGAACTTATTCAAATTTTTCTACCAAATTAAACCCTAACTATCAATCAAACGGTAAATTGTTTGAAAACGAAAACAGATTGATTTGTGAAACATCAAAAATGAACTAAACTTTAACCAAAACCAAAACTTTAACCAAAACCAAAACTAAAACCCACACAATCAACCAACAGTTACACAAAAATATACACATAATCCAAACCAAACTTCAACCAAAATCAAAAATAAAAAACCAGAAATTTAACAACAAATATATATAAAAATATTGCTACAAAATAGAAATGAGAGCTAGAGAGACTTACCTTGCTTTGTACAGAGGCAGATTAACAATTTCTAATGTAAACCTTAGAGAAAATTTTTGTTAGCACTACTACCACCTATAGTTCCTCCAAAATAAAGCAAACTTTAACCAAAATCAAAAATAAAAAATCACAAAATGAACTAAACTTTAACCAAAACTAAAACTAAAACCCATACAATCAACCAACAGTTACACATAAATATACACATAACCCAAACCAAACTTCAACCAAAATCAAAAATAAAAGACCAGAAATTTAACAACAAATATATATACAAATATTGCTACAAAATAGAAATGAGAGCTAGAGAGACTTACCTTGCTTTGGGTAGGGTTTGTGGTTTTGGGTAATATTTTTGTGTTTGAAATTTCAGAAAAAAAATGGTGGGTTTTGAGTAAAGAAGAAGAGAGGAATAGGGGAAATGGGTTAAGGAAAAGGGAGAGGGAGAGGGAGAGGGAGAGGGAGAGAAAATGTGGGTGAGAGGAAAACTTCTGAAGCAAAGAAGAGGGAGACCAAAAACGAGAGGCCAAAGTGGTGGGAAGGTGAAAAAAATAAGTGGGAAGTCTGAAAATTTTTAAGTGGTGCGAGGGACCTATCCCAGCGTTTAGGAGAGATCTATCCCAGCGCTTTTAGAAGCGCTGGAATAGGTGGACCCTATTCCAGCGCTTTCAAAAGCGCTGGGACATGCCTCTTTCATAAGGAAACGGAGAGACCTGTCCCAGCGCTTTTAAAAGCGCTGGGATAGGTCTTTCTCATTCCCTTATCAGAATGACCTATCCCAGCGTTTTGGAGAGACCTATCACAGCGCTTTTAGAAGCGCTGGAATAGGTGGACCCTATTCCAGCGCTTTCAAAAACGCTGGGACAGGTCTCTCTCATTCCCTTATCAGAATGACCTATCCCAGCATTTTGGAGAGACCTATTCCAGCGCTTTCAAAAGCGCTGGGACAGGCCTCTTTTCATAAGGGAACGGAGAGACCTGTCCCAGCGCTTTTAAAAGCGCTGGGATAGGTCTTTCTCATTCCCTTATCAGAATGACCTATCCCAGCGTTTTGGAGAGACCTATCCCAGCGCTTTTAGAAGCGCTGGAATAGGTGGACCCTATTACAGCGCTTTCAAAAGCGCTGGGACAGGCCTCTTTTCATAAGGGAATAGAGAGACCTGTCCCAGCGCTTTTAAAAGCGCTAGGATAGGTCTCTCCATTCCCTTATCAGAATGACCTGTCCCAGCGTTTTGGAGAGACCTGTCCCAGCGCTTAAAGGCGCTGGGACAGGTCTTTCTCATTCCCTTATCAGAATGACCTGTCCCAGCGTTTTGGAGAGACCTGTCCCAGCGCTTTTAAAAGCGCCGGGACAAGTTTTTCTCATTCCCTTATCAGAATGAGCTATCCCAGCGCTTTTAAAAGCGCTGGGATATCTCATTCTCATTCCCTTATGAAAAAGAGCGGTCCCAGCGCTTTTAAAAGCGCTGGGACAGCTCATTCTCCATAATGGAAATCAGTAACCCTATCCCAGCGCTTTTGGGCTTCCTATACCAACGTTTTTGAAAAATGCCGTTATAGGCCCCCTATGGCAGCGCTTTGTAAAGCGCCGACAAAAAGCGCTGGTATAGGTTTATCTATTACGGCGGTTTGTAAAAACGCCGGAAAAAAAACGCTGGGACAGGACGATTTTTTGGTAGTGGTTGTACCTAATAATGTATTTATGTTGCCTACGTACCATTGGCAACCTAAATACATCTTAACCATTTCTTCTTCTTCTTCTCTTCTTCTTCATTTTTTTTTTTTTTTTTTTTTTGATTTGTGATTTCCTTACTCTTAATCTCAAGTTTTTGTTTTAATATATATATATATATATATATATTTTGTGTGTGTTTTGTTTTGTTTTTCTTTTTCAATTCTCTTCTTCTTTATTTTGAGTTTTAAAAAAATAAAAATAAAACACATCTACTATAAAAAAAACTGTATTACTATAAATTCTCATCCATAAATGACAGTACTACTATGTATCTTTTTTTTCTTTTTTTTTAGAACTGCAACCTAGTTGCCAAAACAAAACATAAATAAATGTCTTCTCTTCCCCTTCCTCTATTCTCTTTGAAGCATAAGAAGAGGTAATTTTCTTAATACTTAATCTTTTTTATGTTTTTTTCCTCACATTTTTGTATGTCTGTCTTTATTTTACACAAGTTTATAGTTTTGAAAAGATCTTCCTGAACTCTCTTTAGATATTCGAACTTGAAATACTCTACTACACTAGAATTAGTGTATATTTCAAATGGTCATTTTGTATATAGAAACACAAAGAAAGAACAGTCAATGCAATATATAAATACAAATAATTTTTAATTAAAAAAAGAGAGCCTTTGAACATGCACTATGACACGCATAGCGCGTGTTTAGAGGCTAGTGTAATATGTATGATTTCTAAAATCATTCATAAGAAATTAGATAGATAGATAATTCGTATAATATTTTAGGTCTTTGTATATGTTAGTCTTTGATGTCTCAATGAACACCAAATGGGTGTTGTAGGCTTGCATCATTAGAATTTCTGTATTTTTATTCCTTGCAGCAAAAAGAAAGTGAGAGAAAACTGTTATGCCATGAGTCATGACCCTCATGGATGTGCTAAACTTTTATATGATCTTTAGGAATCAGCGGATTCCTAACAAGAGTAATGCTACAGGCATAATTACAACGTTTTTACAAACTATTGTTCTGGTAAATTTTTATTGGTTATTATCTAGGCCCACTAATAACGTCATTTTTTCATTTACTAATAACTAATCATTATATCAGCAATTTGTCAAATAGTTTGTAGTTCTAGCATTTTCCTCCAAACAATATACATCAACGTAAACATGTGTATGTATATGTTTGTGTTTTCTTGACACAAAATCTGTATTCATGAGAACTTGATGGGGAATAATAATTGATAATCTAATATATGAGTTAGGTTCAAGTTAAATCTAATATAACTTTAACAAATCTACTGTTAAATTATATTTACTTCTTATAAGATACATGCTTGTAAAATTTAAGGATAACCAAAGATCAATAACTATATCATTTGTTAATTGTTTTTATCTGAAATTTTGTATTTTAAAATTATGCATAAAAAATGGGTCTCGTGCTTGATGTTTTGGTTGCAAGATATAAATGATATTTCTCTGGAGAATACTTTATGTATACATGATGACATGATTTGTTGAGTTCTTTTATAATTAATCATTAAATGTGACCCTAGTATTTGCTTGGCAAATATAATATGGATTTATCCAAATTCAAAAAATTGGACTAGAGACTCTCACTTGTTTAGGTAAGGGTAATTTGCTACGGATGTTGGTTTCAAGGAAGAATGTGATTTTCTTCTCCAAATTGCTAATATTTTACATTCCTTTGAACAGTTACTAATATGAGAATTTTTTTCCCAAATAAAAGTAAAACAGTTTCATGAATTGCTGAGATTTCTTGTACTTTTGATAAGAAATTCAATGCTTTGCAAGATCAATTCCTATCAATGTGTTATTGGCATTGTGATGGCTTGTAGGCAATGTGTTTTGAAGGGGAGGAATCTATTGGAAACCTAAATTATTGCATTTGTTGATTTCTTTCTTTGTTTCTTATAGAGGTTGACTATCTTGAACTAATTCAATATCATTTTCATCTCTTTCTTATAGAGTTTGACTATCTAAATTATTCTCATTCATTTTCATTAGGAACAAATGGGTTTTTAACAATACATATCAATATAAACATATGTATTTGTATGTATTTATGTTTTTAGTTTATCAAACATAAAATTGTTTATTTATTGGAACTTGATAGGGGGATTATAATTGCTAATCTAACACATATATGTATATAGTTCGGTTAAAGTTACATCTAGTATAACTTTAATTCTTTAACAAATTGTCTTCTTATAATCCATTTGCTTGAAAATTTTAATATGATCAAAGTTTGGCATGGAATTTGGCGAACTTGTTAAGAACATAGAGAATATGTAATATAACGATGAAATTTTTAAAATTTTTATCCAATAAAAAATTATTAGATAATGTAACATTTCTAAGAGTTTCACTATGTTTAACTTGATCCTAGCCCCACACACACACACACACACACACACACACACATATATATATATATATATATATATATATATAAAGTTGGGTTCAAGCTATACATGGTGTAACCTTAAACAATGTTATACCACCTAATAATTTGTTATTGAATTCATTATTTGAAAATCCAATGTTGAATTACATGTTCTATATGTTTTTAACATACATACCAATTTTTATGCCAATCAGATGTAATTTACCAATTGATCCATAAATTCATCTTTTATGAATTATTTTAAATTACAAAAACTTGAATTTAAACAATTGAATGATGACATGACTATTGATCTTTGATCATTTTAAAATTTTGTAAGCATGGAGAATATACAAAGATAATGTAATCCAGCGATGGACTTATCAAAATTAACATTTAATAAAAAAATATTGGGGGTGTAACATTACATAAAGTCACACCAGATGTAATTTGAAACCAACCCATACACACACATAGGGCTGTCCACGGGTCAGTCCGGGTCGAGTTTGTGCCCAACCTGGAACTGACCCGCTGGAATCGGGTGAGAAAAAAATGCACCCGCCGTCAACTCGCTGGAGTAATTGGATCGGACGGTTCAGACCATCAACGGGTGGTGGGCGGGTCGGTCGGAGTCATAGATCTGAGAACACGGCGAGAAAACGATGAAAAGAACACAAATCCGGCAAAAAACCCAGATTCCGGCGATAGTTTTCCAGATTCCGGCGATATTTTCCTAAGATCCAGTGAGATTTTGCCAGATCCAGCGAAAATCTCACTAGATTTGATGAGATATCACCAGATTCGGTCAAAATCACCGGATCGAAGGGAAATATCACTGAAATGTGGGTTTCTTCGCCGGATTCTTGCAAACTATCACCGGAATCTGGAAATTTTGGCCGGAGTCTGGTAATCTTTCAGTCGGTTCGGGTTTTAGGGGAGGAAAACCGAAACCGATCCGCTGGAATCGGTTTCTGATGGTGAAGACCCGCCGCTGACCCGCCAGAGCAGTCGGGTCAGCCAGATTCAGGTCGGATCCGGTCGGTTCTTCGGATGGATCGGGTTACCGGATCAATCTGGACAGCCCTACACACACACACACACACACATTACTACTACTACTACTATCTAAGGGACTTCTCTTGTTTGGGATCCTCATTTTTTTGATTCAAAAATGCCTCTATATTCCTATATTTAAGTAGAGACAAAACTAAAAGACAATCCAGTAAAAATACAACTCTATTTCCCATTAAAACATTGACTAAAAATATGGCCACTTCCCTGTTGATTTTCAAATTGCTTTATTTGCTTATAAATTAGATTATCAAAATAAAAATTATATATATAAATTAAAAGCAGAGGTTTTTTTTTTTTTGGCTACAAAAAAGCCTCATCTCACATGCAAAGCGCGTGTGATGAAGCTAATATATCTATATATAAATAATTGGAAAATGCAAGTAATATTGGTCTTGCATAAGTTTGTGTATTTAGAGTTTAAAGAAAGGGGATGTACATATTGTGAAGAAGAGAGAAGATTCTAGAGAGAGAATTCATGACCCAATCTAAACTCATTTCCCATTTTAAGCTTTGTTGGCATTTGGTCAATCTTGGTAAGCCACAATCAAAGTTTAATGAATTAGGACTTAGATTAGCTTTTTTATTTTATTTAGTTGATACAAGATAAAAATTCTATTCTAGTTTAATCTAAGTGTATATGTGTGTGTTGCTCTCTCCTAGAGACTTGAATCCCGACCTTTACTCCCTACTCCCCATAAACACTTATACTTATGGAGTGACCGTCGCATCAAGAGTGTGCGATGGTGATTAACTAAAAATTCTTAATTTAACTAAAGCACACGACACATTTAATACAAAAATAATAATTATAAATCAAATTAAACTTTTAACATATAATTATCAAAAGTAAATAAATAATTTATCAATAAATAAATATATAGAACATGATTTAGAGGGAGACCGAAATAGACTAGTAGAGCATGTCTTTCATATTAAATTTACTCTAATCATCACACTCTCTTGATGTGATGGTCACTCTATAAGTATAAGTGTTTGTGGGATTTAGAAGGGTAAAGACCGAAATCTCCAAGAGGGAGTTTCACACATACACACACACACACATATATATATATATACATTTAAATTAGACTCGAGTAAAATTTCTATATGTACTAGCCTCTGAGCACGCGCTCACGCGCATGCTCAAAGGCTCTTTTATTTTTTTGGTAGAAATTAATAATTTACGTTTATTATAATTTGAGATTTCTACTTTTTCCAATTACAAAAAAAAAAAAAATAAATAAATAAATACGTGGGGTGAGTTTTGTAGATTGGAGGAGTTTTAAAACTAACAAAAGAGTGATCCTATTTTGTAGGGAGTTAGAGAGTAGAAATAGTAATTTAAATTAACGTAAAAGTAGAAGTTTATTAGAGCTAAGAAGACATTTTAACGTAGAAGTAAGAATTTATTATTTTTGTCAATTTGCTATTTTAACCTCAATTTTGAGTTTTAGGTAGGGATATTTTTTACAGTAAAAAAAGCAATAACTAACTTTCTTTTGTCAATTTACTATTTTAACTCCATTTTTAAGTTGTAGGTTAATTAATTTAGGGGTATTTTTGATAGAAAAAAATAATAACTAACTTTCGGAATCCTCTTAATATATACTAGCCTCTAAGCACGCGCGTGCTTAGAGGCTCTTCTATTTTTTAGGTAAAAATTAATAATTTACATTTATTATAATTTAGGATTTCTACATTTTCTAATCACAAAAAAAAAAAAAAAACCTAAGGTGTAATGAATTTTTTTAAAAACAAAATTGAAAAAAAAGAAGGGCAGAAGAAACAAATACATCGTGATGAAGTATATATATATATGTGTGTGTGTGTGTGTGGGGGGGGTGAGTTTTGTAAATTGAAGGAGTTTTAAAACTAATGAAAGAGTAATCCTATTTTGTAAGGAGTTAGTGAGTAGAAGTAAGAATTTAAATCAACGTAAAAATAGGAGTTTATTAGAAGTAGAAATGCATTTCAACGTAAAAGTAGAAATTTATTATTCTTGTCAATTTACTATTTTAACCCAATTTTTAAGTTTTAGGTAGGAGAATTTTTGATGGTAAAAAAAGTAATAATTAACTTTTTTTTTTCTAATTTACTATTTTAACCACATTTTTAAGTTGTTGGTTAATAAATTTAGGAGTATTTTTGACAGAAACAGAAGTAATAACTAACTTTCTGGATCTTCTTAATATATACATACAACAATTAAAAAAAAAAAAAAAAAATTGCCCCGACTACACCGTTGGCTCTTCATTCACCCATTCTTTTACCCTTTGGTTTCCAAATCAGTGACACCCCGTTTTCTGCAACAAACACGCGCCTGTTCGAACATCAGAACGGCCCCCAAAAAAACAAAACGTTTCGAAACGGAACCGAAACAATGTGGGCGGCTTTGGAAATCGATTTATCAACGGCCAATGATGGAGAGAGAGAGAGAGAGAGAGAGCTCTTGTTAGAGAAATTGCACTTTATTTTGTTTTTTTAACAAAGCATGAACAAGAAAGGCTTAGCCATTTTGATGCGAATCAGAATGAGACCCACCGATTCTACAAAGCTCACTCTCTCTCCTCTCACTGTATAAGTGTACTCTTAAACTTTCCAAATTCTCTCACTGCATTTCTTTACTTGAAAATTCACTCTTCCGATTTTTTGAATTCAACAGAACGAAGTTAATCAAATGGCACAGAATTCTCAACCAAACCGATCGAGTCCACGCGTTTCGCAATTTCAAGGAAACAAAAATCTCAATGCCTCCAGTAACACTGAAAGGTCTATATTCTTAATTTCTTACATAAAATTCAATTGCTTGAATTTATATAAATCGATATTATTGTTACAGAGAATTTGAGCTTGTGAGAGAGTCGATGCACTCGGCTATATCGATGAACAAAACGGAGGTTCTAGATTCTGTGCTTAATGATTTTTCTGAGGTTAGTTTATAAATTGTGATTAATGCTTTTTTTTTTTTTTTTTTAATTATAAAATTTTTGGTTACAATTCTTATGATGAAAAATGATAATATAGGGTTATTCTAGCCTTGATCATGAAAACCGCCAGAGATTACTTCTATTGCTTGCGAAAGAGTATGATCTTAATAGGGCGCAAGTTCGCGAATTGATTAAGCAATATCTTGGACTTGAAGTACCTAGTGGTGAGTTGAGAATTGATATGTTGTTATACTCAAACTTCTTGTTGTTGTTAATGTTTTGTGAAATTGAGTTGGTGTGGGAATTTATGTAGGTTTAGTTGAGAATGCTGAATCGTCGACTGGAGTAGAAGATGAAGCCTTGCTTTCTGCTTTCTATCGTATTGAGCGTAATTTGAGGCACGCACTGAAGCCGGTGTATGAAGTTCTGTTTGAGCGGCTCAACACTCATCCCGGAGGGTTGAAGGTCTTGACTGTTCTTCGAGCTGATATTCTATCCATTCTCGCGTAAGGTTATGCTCCATGTTGTGTAGTCATAAGGTTACTTCATCAAAATAGGCATACACTATAATTGGGAAAAACAGCAATGACAAATCCTAAGAGTGGTTATGATGCATTGTGAATTTACAGCAATAATGTGTTGGATGCTGCTAGTAATGTTTAGGTTGGAGAGAAATGTAACTTGCTAAATGATGTAAAATTGGGACCTGGTGCCTTTATTGGAGCTTAAATTTGATAAATTTTTATTAAATCATCAATTCATCATATTGGGTTTTTCAAATTCTGACATATCTTAAGCAGTGAACAACATAATTAACATCAATATTAAGGAGAATTGGTTCTTTAAATATGCAGAGAGGAAAATATTGCATCTTTGCGAGCATTGGACTCCTATTTAAAGGAGAAACTTAGTACGTGGCTTAGTCCTGCTGCATTAGAGCTTCACCAAATAACATGGGATGATCCTGCTTCTTTGCTGGAGAAAATCGTGGCTTATGAGGTGTTTTGTCTCTTCCCCGTGTTGCACTTCCTTTTGATTTAAAATTTGTGTGGTATAGCTTTCGTTGTTTCTAATAGGTATATTTTGTGTAGGCTGTGCATCCAATCAGCAATCTTATAGATCTTAAGAGAAGGCTGGGTGTTGGTCGTCGTTGTTTCGGATACTTACATCCGGCAATACCTGGTTAGCAATTCCTCTCAAAATTGCTGCCCATAGTTCTAGTTTCTGTATCTGTTGTTTTGGGCTTATCTTCAATAGTCATGTATTTCATATTAGTTTTGTTCGTCCTGTGGCAATTCAGTGGTTATGCATTGTAATTGGTAAGTGTTGATTGCCATTATTAGATATATTGATCTCTTACTTCCCAGACTTTGTCTTATTATCAACTATCATGGTAGATGTCTGACAGAAATTTCAAGTTATCTATTAGTAAGTCTGAAATTGCAACATATAGATTATTGTTGTCATTGCAACTTCTCAGTTTTGCCAATTTATTAATTGGATTGAGGGGGAGGGAGGGAGAGTAGGGTAGATTTAGCCCAAAATTAGCCTATTTTCAGCCGACTCTACTCTACTCCCCCTTCTCCCCCCTTCATCCAAACAGGCCCTAATACTACAGAAATATCTTATAAATTTATAATCATTGGTTCGACCAGTTTGAAATAGATTGAGTCTGCATTTATTGAGGCAATAGCATGAATCTGTCATAGCATGATTGCAATTTAGCAGTAATAGTGATAGGCAAAATGATGTCTAATATCATGGAGTCAGGTTTTTTTTGGATGGCTAATGTAGGAAGAGCAAAGAATATATTATAATTTACTCTTGTTTAATTTTTGGAGTCAATTGGGATTTTTTATTAGATCTTATTAGTTACCTAGGTTGGAATGATTGGAATTCCCTAAGTCAATTAGAATTCAGGTTTAGTTTTAGTAGTCCATATAAATGTGCTGTTGTACTCCTATGGAGACAAGCTATGATGAATAAAATTGCAGTTGGAACTTTTTCCAATGGCTTGGTACCAATTCTAGTTAAATCTAGCTGCTGATTAGTAGGTTTTATGTTCCACTAGGTGCTGATTCCTAGACTTTTTTTTTTTCTTCAATCTTGTTTTTGCAATAGTTTTGGTTTCATACTGTGTCAATGTCTCTTTTGCTTTTGGCTGTATGTTTTACATGACAATTAACTTGGAAATTAGTTATGGAAAAGTCGTACTAAAATATTTTGAGTTATCTTGTTTTGTTATGTGTATAACTGATCAATGCAGTCTGATTCTGAATTTTGATTCAGGTGAACCCCTTATTTTTATTGAAGTTGCACTCCTGAAAGATGTAGCTCAGTCGATACAGGTTGGTTTTTTTTATTTTTTATTTTTTTATTTTAAACTTATCTTATTCCATCGGTGATGTATAATTAACATATTTTATTGCCTGATAGGAAGTTTTGTGGGACGATCCTCCTATACCTGAATGTGAGGCAACATGTGCATTATTTTACTCTATATCATCAACTCAGGTATGGTATAACTTATAAAACATAATGGAAACACATAACAGATATCATATTGATGTTTTTGTGGTATTTTTATTTCTTGATGCAAGTTCAGTTGTGCATTTTAAGTGTCCCATAATTTTAGGTTTGTTTATCATACTTCCGTGCCATTTATTGCTTACATCTTATGTTGCTAACTTCCATGTTGAACTCTTTTCATTGGAAATCTTGGCAGATAAAAATTGTCTTTACTTTGTATGCCGTCTACCCTTGAAAGAATTTTCTTTATTTTGTTCATTATTTGCTCCATTTCTGTTTGTTTTATTTTTTAACCTGTTTGTAATTTTTCTAGTAATCAAACAAGTGTTTTACTCATAAGTAATAAAATTTTTGTTGAAGTAGAGGAACTACCCTATATACACAGGATGCATATATAAGATAGCCTAAAGAATTACAAAGAATGAGAATTACAATCCAAAAGAGAGAGAATCAGTGAAGTTCACTATAGAATATCTCTGACTGAAGACACTAAATCATTAAAACATTATTCTAGTAAAAAGCGCCTTCAGATGAACCACTGAGGTTTTCTCATTTTCAAAAGTATGATGATTCCTCTCTCTTCATGGTGTCCACATCAGGCATAAGGGGAGGCAAACCAATTCTTCCATCCAGATAGTAAATCCACAACACTCATTGGCATTATCCACTAAACCCCAAACACCATTAAACAAAGGTCCACAATGCTATGCAATGCCATAGTGTAACAACAGATGATCCATAGTACCTACACATGCAACATAAGTTTACAAAAGTCATGAACACCAATGAACTATATCTCAATTGACACTTCCTTCTCCCATAATAATGATGGAGGGCGAGGTGGGTTCAAGACCTATTGGGTGCATGTGTAACTTACTAATAAAAAAACAATCTCTGATGAAATGACACTCCAAGAGTGTGTTGTCTCTTCATTTTGTTTTTCTACACAAGTGTTAATTGAGGCACCTTTATCAGCTGCAAGTGCATACAACTTCAGGTACATCTCCTTCAGAAATTGATTCCCACACCACTTATGCTACCAAAACCTCACTCGATTACCATCCCCTACCTCAAGCTGCACTTAGTCCACAGATCCATCCCAACCCCCCTAGTACTCCTCATAAACTACAACCTTGGGTACTTCTTCATGGACCATTGACCCCAATCTTGCCCATATTTGAAGGCAACAACCCATCTCCACAAATGTGCGTCTTTTTCCCCACAGCACCAAAGCTATTTACCCAATAAAACTTAGTTAAAAGTGTCCAATTTTCTCACCACAAGCCACCAGTTCAGTTGGAGAACAAATATGATTCCATTCCAGATGGAATTTAAATTCATCGCCTAGCCCTCCCCACAGAAAATTACCTGCAATCTTTCCAAATGCTTCGCCACATAAGAGTGTATATGCATTGATTATTGGAATTTATTAGCATTGGTAACTACCAAAGTTGATGGATAAATAGAGACATTAATGGTTGTAAATTATATCTGTAGTCTCTAAACTATCTACTTATTATTCTTCTCTTATCCCCACTTATTTTAATTTCTTTTTAGAGTACTGAATATCATACTTTTCATTTTAATAGTCTTCTTCCATGTCCCTGATCTGCGTGCTTTGAAATTTTGCAGCCTGGCTTATCAGGGATCAACCTAGGAAAGTTTCTTATTAAACGTGTGATAACACTGGTGAAAAGAGAAATGACACATATATCTGTAAGTATTTCTGTAGCTTTATAGAGATTTATGAATTTGAAGAGCAAAGACTTGTTTCAAGCAAAAGAATCATTGTTTATTAAATGTTTTTTGTTTATTTATATATGGCTAATTAGCTTTTTGGATCATTTTTGTTCTTGGCCATTGATTTTGATTGCTCTTTTTTGTTTGGTTCATAAAAACTTAGCTTTGTACTACACAACTATTAAGTTGTGTTGATCATCTATTTATCCTGTGAACACAGTGGTAATATTAGCTCCCTTCTTCATCGAGATTAGTATTTTCATTATAATGTTTATTGATTTACTGGTTTACTTTCTGCTTAGCTAGTAACTTTACCGTAATTTTGTTCAAGTTTTATTTTTATAATAAGTCCAATATATGTCACATATGCAATCAAATTACATTGGAGGAAATGTGCTATCAAATTTTATGTATGTCTTGAAGGCTGCTGTCAATCTCATTTGTCTAGTCATGGTTTTTCTGTCTTTATCCTGGCATTACTTACTGTCCTCATTTTTTTCCGCAGACATTTGCAACTCTCAGCCCCATCCCCGGGTTCATGCAGTGGCTCCTATCTAAGTTGGCATCTCAGTCAAAGCTAGCTGAAGCAGAAGACGTGTCACTGTTGTCAGTTGATAGTTCTGGTTCTGCTTTCTGGGAGAACATACTTGAACCAGAGGAGGAAAAAGCACTTATGGATTTATCTGAGTAAGCTTCATGTTCTTTCCAATATGCCTATTCATAGAAATGAAGCTATTTCATTAAGTTGAATGAATGATATATGTCTCATCAAGAGATTATAAATGCTTATTAGATCCATGGTTTTGTGATTATTCTTTTCTTTAGAGGGAAAGTGGTTGTTTTTTACATTTATGTCTGCACATGAGATGAATGATCTGAATCCCTGGGCACTTGCTTTCTTTGAAGAACTGTAGTAGTCCATCGCTAAAAACTTGTCAATTTTAGATTAATTTTTACAATGAACTACATTACATTCAGAACATTAGATTGCAACTATAGGAGGTTTATTTATTTATTTTTTAAAACATCCCTTTGTACCTGATTCTCTCTTTTCTTTAACTATATCTTTAGTTGTTAAAATAAAAATGAACTGCATTACTTCTAGATAGAAGCAATGTGAAACTTTTGGAGCTGTTTATGGAGTCAGGTCCATCTCCCAATAAATTCTTGGTAATTAGCCCCACTAAAGCTCAACTGGTTATCTTCAAAAAATCAAGTGATTGTGCAATTTATTACTCTTCATTAATGTCCTTGGGCCAATCAGCATGAAAGATACTGCCCCTGGCACATCCTAATAATGGTCTAGGGCTTGGGGTTTTACTTTTACACATTGTACTTCCATTCTTGAGTTTCATACTTCTCTGAGCTTTTCTGTTTGATTCATTGTATTGTTTTAGTTTCTTTGTGTTCATCATCATGAACATGAAGTAATTCTTCATATCAATAAAGATTATTACCTAAAAAAAACCAAAACATCCCACTTTTCTTCTCATGTTCTTGAAACATATGTTTTAAACCTTAATATTTTGAGTTGCAGGGGTGTTGCTACTGGGAAAAATGGCATGGAAGTGATGCTGAATTTGCTGAATTCAGCAAATTATGAGTGGACCAATTCATCCGAATTGCTTTCAGCATTAAGATCCCCTCTAATTCGACTTTGTGCCAGGTAACATTATAAATATCAGCTAGGAGTGAGACCTGAGGGAATTGAAAATGATGTCATAGAATAAAGTTCTGACATCATTTTATTGAAGATAAAATAAATGATACTTGTTTTCTGTCTATAGGTACCTTCTGCAAGAGAAAAAAAGAGGAAAAGCTTTGGATTCTGTAGCAAATTTTCACTTGCAAAATGGAGCGGTATGTCATGCAATCTTAATTGGTATAACATGTAATCTATATCCTTCTAGGCAACATATGTTCAGGGCAAAACTAACAGTGACATGGGTCAATATTGGATGGGATATGTTTCAAGTGATATGTATTTCCCATATTTGTTAATTGATGAAGGAAAAAAAAATCTAACTGCAAGAAATTACAATTACGTAAGGGATCAAAATTGGCAGGTAACCAAAAATAGCACGTTTCCCTAGTTGGAAATTTCATTCTATTTATTGCAGATTTTCTTAATATGGACAGATGGTTGAAAGAATAAATTGGATGGCAGACCGATCAGAAAAAGGTCTTCGTCAAAGTGGAGGTCTCATGGTGAATTATGTATACAGGTAATCTTCCTGTTGAGATCCTTTTTTTTTTTTTAATTTTTTTTTATCATGTCATCAATTCTCTGAGGAAATCCGTGATTCGCACACATTATTCATGAATCGGATTAGATCCATCATATGACTATTTTGATATGGAAGACATGCCCCATCTTAGACCAGTGACCAAAAATTGTCTTATGAAATATTCTGGGAATACTTTTCTAAATATACAACAAAGAAGGCTCAGGTAGTTTGTGGCTATTTTTTTGGATTGAATTGGGGGGTCAAACAAATCATTTTGATTTTTTTGGATTGAATTTGGGGGCCAAACAAATCATTTTTTAGGTTTTAGAGCATGAATTTTGATTGTAGGAGAAATATGGAGGGTGAGATCATGTGTTCAAGATTCGTCATATGCATGTGTAACTTACCCAAAAAATATAAGAAAAAGAAAAAGAACAGAAACCTTGCTTATAATTTCAATGTAAATTCTGGCCTTCAATAACGTGAAATATGTTGAACCCTGAATTGCAGGCTGGAGAATATAGAAGAATATGCTCAGTCATATTTCAGCAAAGGGCATATCAATGCTTCAGCTGATCTACATCGGTTTGTTAAGGTAATATGTTGTGCATGAAAGTCAGACCGTGGAGTAAGACTTCATATTAGTCATGCCACATCTTCTATATGCACTTGCGTGCACACACTCACAGAGTAAGAGTGAGCAAACTCACAAGTTAGAGACAAGTCATTTATTTTTCCTAATTGCTATCCTTGTTTTTACTTGGTTTGCAACAGTTGAAGGAACAAGGAGAAAGAACAGATTAGGAGGTTTGCCTGAAGAGATTCTTAGTGTGCATTTGGGAACAAATTAAAAAGCCAACTTATTTTACCATTCAGTTTATTTTTGCTACTATTCATGGGTTCCACTGCACTTTTTGATACTATTTATGTGTCTCACGGTACTATTTCAGCTAATTTTTACCTTTATTTACAATACTTTCAGCAAAAAGTTTTCAGTTTCAACAAAATAAGCAGATCTCAAATAGACCCTTAGTATATGATTTTGTTTCAATATTGATTAGTTTTTGTATGAGTCGAGAATTTAAGCAGGCTTATGTCTGTAAATATCAGCCACAGATATTTGTACTGAGGACAAAAGCAGCCAATGGTTTAAAAATCTAGGATGCTGTATGGAGTGAATCAAAATATATAGACAGCTTCATACTCTGCTTCTGTCCAACACTAGTTGAAGATATTGCATTGCTGCTTTCCCACTATGTATTTATTTGCGTAGAAATTCTGTTTCTCATTATTTGGAAAACAAAAAATGAAAACAAATGGCTATAGTATATATTATACGGAACCATATTATTCTTTTTCTTTTAAACTTATCCGTTGATTTTATTGGATTTTAAAGACTTCTTATAGGACAATCCGTTTCTAAGAGCTGTCAGGACACAGTTTTATATTGACTACCAGCCCTACCTTTGTTATAGAATGATGTGAAGCAGGTAGTCAATCTACTGTTTGAAGCAAAGGCCTCCCTTGGTTCACTTTGGCAAAGGGTTAGGACTTAGGATTTTAAATCTCCCTTTCCAGAACATGATTTTAGTCCTACGTAAAACAAATTAGGATAGAAAAGCACCGACAAATTTAATCATTTAAGTATTTAACTATTATTTTAACAAATTATATAATTTTAGGCATTTTTCTTTGCTTGGAAAGACATCTATAGATGAAAGAGAAGCAATATAGAAATAACTCTTTTTTACTATTTTCATGTTTGATGGTATAGATAATGTATAACATGGTTCCAGGTATTTCATCTCATGATAAAATGCAACTATTAATAACAAAGTGATCTTATAAAAGGATAACACATGGTTCTCAAGCAGTTCTTATAACTGCATGCTTACTAATTGTCTATAAATACCAAACAAAGTAAGAACACTGGGGGCAAAGCTTGAAATTTCCGTGTCTTCATGAGTGTACCCTGATTTGCTGCAATTATGGTATGCATGGCACTGGCTCCAATTAAAATGTTGATCCTCATTCAATGAAACTGTTCTATCATCTTAAGTTTACCATTTTTCTGGTAAAACTGTTTGGGTCTTCACTCTTCAGAATATTTTTGGGACATTGATCGTCTTACAATGCTGAAGACAAGCTAGAGCCCTCAAAGTTGAATATTATGAGGTTATATCTATTAATTCAACAATTAATTCTTTAAATCATTATGGATTTATGGAGCAGGACTTCACAATCACAATTGGAGAAGCAGGTGTAGTGATCGATTACTTCTCGCTCTCTGCCTGACTGGTTTCTAAGACATAATCTCTCATGATACTCGTGTTAGCATCGTCAACCATCTACAAGGAGGTAAAAAAAAAATGCAAACAAAAGTTGAAGAAAAAAAACACATAAATAGGATAAAACTGAAAAAAAGTTAAATTTAATCGCTGACCTTAACAGCTACTCTCTTCAGGTTGTCCCATTCAAAATCATTTTTACAATAGGCAGATCGAACCTATATTAAAATTCCGAATTACCTCTTGATGTTAATAAGTTAGTGAATAAATAAACAAATAGAGCATCACAAGTAATTTACTGACCTCTAATATACGAAGAGCTTCAAGCAGATGCCATTGTTTGTACGAAGAATATAGTGGAATCCCATTGATCAAGTCACAAGTCATGCATATTGTCAAAAGTCAGATCTTACACGCCAACAATATAAAATATATAGTGATCCTGTTTGTGTAAGAATCCAGGACATCTTACATGTCATAACATAAAATTGAAAATAGGTTTATCATTAACATACCTAAACCCTTATGCCTTGAAGATTCTCGCATCAAACTGGCACAGAACTTGTCCCCATCATTCAATGAGTGTCTATCCATGAATTCCATTAACTCCTTGTATGCCTCAGTGTTATAGCTCTGCTCTGGCAAACAACTGTTAAAAGATGAATTTATCCAATATAAATGATTCAACCAATCCTAGATGCAGTATTATATGCACTCAGTCTCACTTTCATCTTAATAAGCCACAAACAACTTTTGACTCTTAAGAAAAGAGAGTATCATTCCTTGAGTCATTGAAAAGATTTATAATTCCCCACAATCCATGGATAGTTAGTTAACAAAAGCATCTAAACATTGAAAAGAAAACAAATGAATTCAACTCATCCTAAGCATATAATTCAACTCATGCAAAGAAGTTAAGGCTAAGCAAAATAAAAACAAGGGGAGAAGAGGAACCTCAAGCTGTGCTGCGACAATCCTTACTGCAATGTAAGTGAAGAAATTGTGGAGGTTTTGGGCTCCCTTAGCTTCTGGTGATGCTTCTCCAAATCCTGCATTCAGTTACGAAAATTAACCTCATAACTAACATACACACACACAAACACAAACACAAACACAAACACTTAACACATACTGAATTTGTACTTTGTACATATCTTATATATTGTAGAGATAGATATATATTAGACACACGTAACATAGATATAAATAGCAAATACCCACCAGGGACATACATCTTTTGGCAGTGCAAGCGAGTGGGTTGAGAGGTCCTTGGCTTGCTGCATGGCCAGGAAGGATAAGCTTTCTTTTTGTTGGATTTTGAGGGGAAAAGATAAGGGAGCTGAGAGGGTGTGAGAATTGCAGAGGATTCCATGGATAATGGGCTGGGAAGGGAAGCTGAGATTCCAAGACTTTGGGATAGGTATTGGCTCTAGCTGTTGTATAAGACCAAATTCCCTGAAAGTCCAAATATGCAAATACAGATTGTTTTTATTTATTTATTTGAGAAACAAGCAAATACAGATTGTGATAGTGTATCTCTCAAACAACAAAAATATCTTCCAATTAAACTTTTAGAGCAAAATATTCTCAAAAAGAAAAAAAAAAAAAAAATTAGTGCAAAAAATATCTCTGGTTCATGGCCCATGGGAGAGTCACAAAAATTTTCAGGGATTTCCACGTCTACTCTAGTCTAGTGTGGAACCCACCTGTGCATGTCTTCTAGTTTTACAGGGTTTTCTTTAAAATAATTTTATTTATTTATTATTTAAAAAATAAATTGGATTTAAACATTATTGCATTTAAAAAATTAAAACCTTAAAAAAGTGTGACGTGTTTAATTAGCTCAGGTGTAGCTTATTTCCAGTACTTTTTTAAAAAAGTACTGGAGATAAGCCAAACCCAATTAGTTCATAGTTTTGCTATGAGTATCGCGTATCCACATTCTAGGTTCTAGCTAATATTTTGTGTCTTAGAAGAGGGATTTTTTATAAGTTAAAAAATGGGTGTTGATATTGTTTGTTGTTATTACTTATTAGAACTATTTTAAGGATAATTAATATTAATATAATAATAACTCTTTTAATCTTCCGTTTTGGAAAAAAAAAAAAAAAACTCTACCTAAAGTACTCTACCCTCTTTTTCAAATTAAAAAAAAAATGTAAAAAAACTCAAAAAAATTAAAAGATAGCAATAATCAATAGAAAATATTGAAAAAATGGTAACGAATTGTATGTCGTTAGGCTCTTTACCGCAATTTTAAATTAGGGGAGTTAAGATGAGGATCGGAAAAAGAATTACAAAATTGAATTTTAGTGATATTAAAATCTTACCTCTACATGATAAACTGATAATGATAAAAAGAAAAATTAAGTGATAATGATAAAATAATTTAAAGGGGTACTTGTAGGGTAGTTGGAATACTCTTCTATATGCTTTATATAAATAGCCCCGTCTCATTATAATTCATCATTCTAGTCTCACTCGTCACTAGGATACAAAAACTAGGGTTTTGAGTGAAGATTTCGACCATGATGAAGAAAGCACCAGTTGTTGCAGTATTGTTTCTTGTACAGCCTTAGATATTACCAGGGTCTGCTCTAGGCGAATTTAGGCCATCGCCTAGTGCCCCTTACTAGAAAAAGGCCCCTAAGTGATACTATTAAATGCATTTTTGAAATACTTTTTATGATTGGTGATACACCTTTCATCTTTATAAGTCTCATATTATAAAATTTATAATATCCTTAACATCATTCATTCAAATACTTGTGTATCACTAATCACATTCATTACTACATCTTTTGGAAGTGTTTTACAGTTTTTATAGTAAAATTTGTTATAGTTTTAAATTTTTTTTTTAAAAAAAAGCATATTACATAATAAAAAGAATAGAGTTTTGTTATAAAAAAAAGATTATGATATTAAACACTAGTTAAATAGTATTATTTAAGTAATAACAAAAAGACTTATTTAAATAGATGGCCTCCGAATTTGTTGGGCTGCCAACAGCATCCAACAGCATTGCAACCATTGGACCCCGAAGTGAAAAAATGTTTCTCAGCCTTCCAAGATGAAGGAAGTACATGCATGTACGAGATCTCTCAATCTTTTTGGACCCAAAAACCTTCTCTAAGGCCAGATTGTTGCCAAGCTATCAAAGAGGTTGATGAGGATTGTGTCTCGACTGTGTTTGTGTGCTTCAAAAACCCGTTTTTACAATATAAATTGAATATATATTGTGCTCAAATGTCTCACTCTCACCACTTTTCATCATGATCATCAGCACCATCACCATCACTATCACTAGAATCATCTTCAACACCAGAACCATATTCATGATCTTCAGCACCAGAACCATCTTCAGGAGACTAATTTTGTCCGTCTTTTCAAGATTGAACTAGGCAATTATTTTTTTTCTCGAAGTTATTGTTTTCTAGTAGTTATTATTTACTAATATTTATTCATTGAAAGTATTTCAATGGCTTTCTCCTTTTACCTAGTTAATTTCAATATATATATATATATATATATATATATTATGAGACTAAAATCCCAGTTTTTGAATTGTAACATGACTGTTACCATTACTAATAAACACTCCTGGGATTTTAATAAAACCTTCCGCCCCAATTCTTATCAAATTAAAGGGAAAAGTTAAATTGATGGCTTTACAAACTTAAAAATTGCAATTTCCATATGGTTAACACTTAAAAAAAAAAAAAAAGAATTTCTTTGCAATCCAACTTCTGAAGTCTGAAATGCAAAATATAAGGTGCAAAGTACTGCCTCAACATTTTAGATGCCAGTGAGTCTTGGCTCCTACCATAAAAATGACGACTTAGCCATGGACAAGAATTTGGCAGCAAGAAAGAAAGAACTGGGTTCCACTCAAGGAGACATGGAGTTGATCTTATGAAAATCTATGATTAAAAAATTGTGTATATATCCTTCTCAACTTGCATAACTCTATAATTTTTTTTCCCCTCATTAGGTTTTTAGGTATTGAATTTTATAGAGAGACCGAAGTTTCTTGAACATCAAAATTTTGGGTCGGTTGTAAATTTATAGAGGGGTTACAAGTATTCTTTTCATATCTTACAAAAAATAAAATTAATAAAAAAAAAAAAAAACTGTAATGTTTGGTTTCGGGTAAGGGGAGAAAAAAGAAAAAAAGAAAGAAATGGAATTAGACCAAAAATAAGAACATCTACTACAGTTTTTATGGGCTTTTATTGGACTTCTGTTTTTTAACACTCAGGAAGCCTAGAGCTCAATGGTTTGGGCTAAAAAAAGTTGTGTACTGTGTAGAACAGTTGGGCCTTCGCTATAGTCCTACTGACATATTGAAAAACTAGCATACCCAGAATTTTATTTTTTATTTTTTATTTATTTTTTATTTGTGGCTTATGTTAGGCTGGCATAAACCCATATTATATATTGCCTTTTTCTCATTAGTTTCAATACTGCAGCACAAGTAATTCTTAAGTATTTCGGAAACATGCAAAATAGTGTTTCATTTTCTCATATTCATGGTGGGATCGATCATGAATATGAGAAGAAAGAATATTATTTTTCAATAGTTTGAGAATATCTAAGAATTTTCTCAGTGGCACACCTCCTTTCAAATAAAGACGTTTCATTGACAATGGGTGAAGGTGATTTTGATTTTCATTATATTCATTTTTTTTCTAATGGCAGAATCTTGATACATACTTTCTATTAAATTACATGTCTGTATAAGCTTATATTTGTAAAACTGTGTTTTGCAAAATAATTTTAGTTAAAATTGTAAAATCATGTTTTTAAATTTTAATTTCAACTCATGTAAAAAAGTGAATGTACGTGTACAGTATTAAATATGCAATTACCAGTGTGTGATAAATAATAAGCATTACCCTTTTCTCATTAGTCACAGCATAGCTGCTTACAAACAAGGACGTTTCATTGACAGTGAGTGAAGGTGATTTTGATTTTTGAGATTTGTGGTTAAGATAATAGTATAAAAAAATGATAATACTAGGTGATCATTCTATGATTAGTGGAGTATTTATTAATTTAAACCAATATAATAGGAGAGATTTGGGCTTAAAAGTTATTGATTTGACTCAATTAGAAATTAAAAAAAAAAAAAATCTAGAATGTGAGACTAGGGATCCGTTTGGATACAACTTATTTTTGCTCAAACTAAAAATTGAAAATTGAAAATATTATAGCAAAATAATTTTTTAATATGTGAATAGTACCATGACACCCATTTAAAATTTTTTTTTTTTCTTGAATGAAGTGACTATAGATCTCATGAACAGTAATGGAACAGTGTTAAACAGTAAATTTTGTTCCCTCTAAAACAGTAAAACGCGTGCAGCAGGAAAAGAAAAAAAAAAAAAAAGAAGGAGAAAAACGCAAACACAAAACTCAAGCGTAGATCCAAACCCCTGTTAGGGACTTGTTTTTCTTCTTCTTCTTATTTTTTTAATTTTATTAATTTATTTTAAGTGGATGAGATAATACATGGGCCTGCTGGTTTACGTAGGCAACAGTAATTTAATAAGCCTATCTCCCTACTTGACCCAATAGACCCCAGTCTTAATTCAGGGTTAGATACTTCATATTAATTATTCTCTTCCCATTATAATGCTCTGAAATTGAATTCTTCTTTCTAAACAATTCAAGGTTTTATTTATTTAAAATTTTATTTTTAAATTAAAAAAAAAACCCATTAAAGACATAAATAGACCATTCCATCACATACCAAAACCCCAAAACCAATAAATCCATTCAGCCTATGTTTCCATCTTCAAATGCTTTCCAAATTCCAACCTCTCACAAAACTTCCCAACTCCCTCTCTCTCTCTCTCTCTCTCTAAAATAAAATGATCCTACTTCCAAAGAGAAATCTAGCAATCACACTCTTTTCCTTCCATATTTTTCTCTCTTTAATTCTCAAAACCCAAGCCAAGTGCAACACTGGTTGTCACCTTGCTATAGCCTCATATTATGTGCGGCAAGGTACAAACCTATCATATGTTAGCGATCTCTTCAGCCAACAAGTACCTGAAATTCTCAAATACAATCCCAAAGTAACTAACAAAGATAGCATCAATACCGGTACTCGTCTTAACGTGCCCTTTTCATGTGATTGTTTAAATGGTGACTTTTTGGGCCACACTTTTACTTACATAACCCAATTTGGTGATACCTATGACTCAATTGCTAAATTTCCTTACTCTAACCTCACCAACAAGGATTGGTTGCGAAGAGTGAATAGTTATCAACCAACTCGGATACCGGACTATGTTCCAATCAATGTCACGGTTAATTGCTCGTGTGGAGACCGACACGTGTCAAAAGATTATGCGTTGTTTGCCACGTATCCACTCCGGCCGGGTGAGGATTTGTCCTCCGTGGCGGCGGAGTCCGGTGTCCCAGCCCATTTGCTAGAGTTGTACAACCCGGGGTCCAATTTCAGTGCTGCGAATGGTATGGTGTTTGTGCCGGCAAAAGGTTAGTAATCAAAGTCACAAGTCATAGTAAAAAATAATCATGAACATATGACATTTTCTACTACTTGTATATATGCATGTGTGCGTGTGATTTAAGTTTGAACACTTCTACAAAAACAAAAACAAAAAAACAAAAGGGTTGGCACCAATGAAAGCTTGAGCGAACATAAGTTGATTGGGCTGGTTGGTATGGTTGTGATCAGTATAGGTTTTGATCAGAGAGTAAAAGAGTAAAATCTAGATGAGCCACATGTAAGCTTATAGTAATTTTGTTATTTTCCATGACTCACGGCCAGTGGAAGATGACACCATAGTGCTAGTTTGGATAGCACTTAAGCTGCGTCTGCGTTTTGGAGAAGCTGCGTTTTCGTTCTTTTCGTGTTTTTTTTTTTTTTTTTTTTTTTTTTCATGCGTTTTTGGAGGAATGCGGCTACTGTTTAATGAACAGTGCATGTACAGTAACCGCAAATGTTGACTTTTCCCAGTGAATAGTGCATCCGTGCACTGTTCATGGACACACAAATTTCATTTTTTTATCAACTTTTTCAATAAAAATGGGTCTCACGGTACTATTTACACATTTAAAAATTATTTTGCTACAGTGATTTCAGCAATAAATTTTCAGTTCAGCAAAATAAATTTTATCCAAACAGACCCTAGAGTTAGGCAAATGAATCATGAAAATCACTGTGTTTCGTACTTTTTTCTTGGTTAGCATTTCGGCTTGTTCAAAAAATGACAATCACTGAAGACTAGGACCAGTCTGAGTTCTACCTTCTTCAGTCAAAAAGGACCGGTCTGAGTTGGCCTCGTCAACACGGTATTGATTACTATTTACATTTTACAGCCAGTGCGTATAGGACCATCTATTTAAGAAGATATCATTTTGCTTTTAGCGTATTCCATGCTTAACAGCTTTGATATGGACAAGCAGATAACAAAAAATTATTTGATAATTGAATCATATACGTATGCTTTTGAAAAGATCATGATTAATTAAAAATTTATTAAAATATAAAATAAGAATATTAAGAATAAAATAAGAATAGGTGAGAGAGAAATAACACATAGGGATTATCGTAGTATTTTATTAAAATCTTAGAGCATTCTCATCAGTTTTCTCATAAAAAATGTCATTTTGACATACCAAAAACTTACTTTATCATTTTAGCACATCATTTTACAATATCTCATTTATCAGATGTTTTATTCTTCAATTCTATACATTAAAATAATATTTCCTACTCATTAAAATAATATATTTACCCAAAACCCAGCAAATATACAAATGCACAACCAGTGGCAGTTGCCACCGGGTCCAACAGCCACCGCTACAACCACCGCCACAACAACAACCACAGCTACAACCACCACCACAAACTACAACCACAATCACCGGATCCTCCAACAAATTCCAAATCCAAAAACCTCAAAAAAAAAAAAAAAAAAAAAAACTCAAAATCTTCAACAAAACCCCAACCCAACAAATCAATCAATGACCAAACTCAACCAACCATCGGTGGCGAGAGCTGTGGAGGACGACAAGCAAAGATCGGCGACTGCCCCTGGGCGAGCAGAACTTCAGATTGGTGAGCTTCAATTGGCGAGCTTTGCTTCAAATCGGAATCGCCTTCTTCGTGACAGGAAAAGAAAGAGAGAAAGATAGTGACAGAAAAAAAAAAGAGAGAGAAAGAGACGCAGAGATGGAGAGATGGAGAGATAAAAATAATGAAAGTGAGAAAGAAATAGGGGGCAACGGAGAGATGGAGACCAGAGAGGAGAGAGAGAAAGCTGTGTTGCAGACGGAGAGAGATGTGTTGGGAGGAGAGAGAAAAGTGAATAAAATAATCTAAAAAATTATAGCATTGTTGTCCGTATGCTCTCATATTTAAGAGTGTACTGTAGCATGTCTCATAATTTTGAGACATTTAGCACATCTCATGAGGGTCTGTTTTTGCGTTTGGTGTGTCAAATGTGCCAAATATTTGGCATTTGGCACATTTGAGAGAGCTGATAAGAGTGCTCTTAAATAGCTACATTCTACCGTTGAGTTTTGTATATTATGATGATGCTGAAAAAGCACGTATGAGTCACACAGTCCTTCCACGCTCGCAACAATACTTGCACAACAAAAAGAGAAGAGCTTACAGAGAACACCGGTGTGGTGTCGGCCAAATACCCTTCGAAGGTCAAGTTAAAATCTTTTCGCATCTCTAGAGTGCCAGAACTGGGATCTAGAGTGCCAGAGCTGGGATTGATTATGCGTACCTATTTTCTAAGGGTCTTTGGATTTTTATAGTAGTGTAGAACTGAATTCCTTTGCTTGCATCACAAGTCTTTTTCTTATATGGAAGATTTTCATTAATGTGCGTATATTCTAGAATCCTCCTTGTGTTAGAATTCCATTCATATTTAGACTTTATGGACTAGGGTTAATCGTGAGGCGCAAATCGTTTCCATTTAGGGTTTCTTGGAGACCACATAATGATCAGTTGAGTGCCATGTGGCCCTTTGATCCGTCCACCCTATGTCCATTCACATAGGATCCATCCACTATTAGCCCATTTTTCTAGCAGTCAGTCCATCTAAGTGGATCCATCACCACCAATTTTCTCTCTCTTTAGTTACTATTATATTACCAAAGCCATTGAAATTTTGGAATTAGAAGCCAAAAACATTGTGGCGGATTTGTTTTGTTATCAAGGCTTAGCTGTGTCCATACATTTTTTTTTTGGATAGAACAAAGTCACGGCTATGATTATTACTCTCTAATCCAAATGAAGAACAGAATATCAACCTTTATGGCCCAAAAGATCGAGATTTAATTTTAAGTGTTTTCTAACCATTGTGCTGTCAAAATGGTCCATCAGACCACTCTTGATATTTTGAGCCCGAAGATGGAGAAAGCCCGGCCCACCCTACTTTATAGAAAGGGCTCGTCCCTTTTTTTTTGGGCGGCTCCGTTTTGAGTATCTAAACGGCAGACGGCAGTACCTTTAGGCGGGCAGAACAGGGATAAACGGTGTGCCGTTGAATAGAGATTAAGAATTATTTTATTTTATTTAATAATCCATTAGTTGCAATCGGTGGAAGTGGATTTGAACTTTGGATGTATATGTTAGAAATACTAAAAGGTGTCAATTCAGTTATAAAACTTAGGTGGGTTTTAATGATTAAGTAAACTTCTTGAAATTTACAATTGACAATATATATATTAATTTTTACACTAATAGTTGGGGGTTTAGGATTTGAATCATGAAAGTTTTTGTTGAAAATATTAAGAGATGTTAGTTGAGTTACCAGGATCTTAGTATAAATAATTTATTTTTATTGGTGGTGAGGATAGCGTGGCTATTTTCCCGTTGTACTGAATAAATTCTAGTGAAGTGGGGGCATTTGGTAGAATTATAGACCTTATTTTTCTTGTTTGTGTTCATCAGAAAAGCTAGTGTAAGATGATGTAATATCTGTGTGGAGTTTGATCTACTGTGTTAGTTATGTTGGAGGTTTGGAGGCTGATAAACAAGGGGAAAATTGGTGTGGTTACAATTATTGGATATATTTCCGATATTTAACAATACACTAGGTGTGTTTGTTTGCTTTTTATCTTGTGTTTTAGTTTTATTTTAAATAATATAATTTTTAGCTTTTTGAAAATAAGCAGTTTTTTATCTTGCAGTGTGTAAATAAGCCATTCTCAAACAAAAACTAGATATTATAAACTTATAATTGTAATTTTACTTGTCCTATGGCCCTAGTAATAGGGCTGGCATATGTATCCCTGTAACTCCTTTTGTAGCTGGCATAAATCATAATAAAACAAAGTCAAATTGTCAACTTTGTGGATGTAGGGTGGTTTTATTATTATTATTATTATTATTTAATTCAAAAGTTGGGAAGGGGAGATTTGAACTTAAACATTTCATTTAGAAACACTAAAATGTGTTAGTTAAGTTACATGACTCTTAGTTATGTGAACGTAGTCCTGATTTTGAGTGAACTATGCAAAAATTGGCATTTGTGTGTCTATAGGTATTCCACAGATTTTTTGTTTGTGCATGTATCCCATAGATCTAGGTTAGGTTTGTGCGTTCTAAGTTCTAACAATAACACCCTCTAAGATGGGACATGTGAAATATGTACCACCTTGACACACATAAATGTTGGCTTTACAAGCTATGTCACGATTTGTAGTTGAATAGTTCGACGCACTAGAGGTACATCAACTATTTCCAAATAACTGAGTATGTTTATAAAAAGTGCATGTATTAGTTAAATCCTTTTGGGGACACTGCTGAGTTACTTTGCTGTGCATTAGAACATGTAGGATAAAAACTTAGGCTGAACAATCTGCTCCAATTGCATGACATATATTAGTAGCTATATGGTCTTTGATCTTCAAAGCATCTCACTTATTCATGATATAAACATTGCTAGCAATCATTCTGAAGCTTTGGCTTATTTTTTATTTTGCAGATGAATTCGGAAACTATCCACCACTAAAGTAAGTCATATCATCTTGACATGCTCTCAAATTGAGACGAATTTTATATTGTTGCTTTAAGCTTCAAACACTTATTCAAGTTGACTAACAATCACATACCATTTTCTTTTTTTTCCTGTATTTTACAGAACAGGTGATTGAGTCTTCTCTGAAAATTTCTTTAATGTTGATTATCTGTCCTCCCTTTTGCTGTATGGGATTGAACATGATAGGCAGAGATGGGCCTTGATGTTATTTCTGATAAACTACCTCTTATCCCAAAAGCTTAAGCTAGAGACAGGGTTTGAATTCAGGATTACTTGTTCTGATATCATCATAAACTACTATTAATCCCAAAAGCTTATACTAATAGGAAAGTGTGGATTTAATCACTTAACTATTATTCCAAAAATTTCAACCTTTCATTGTGGTGGCATTCTAAGCAGGTATTTCAAGTGGAGCCATTGCTGCTGGCATATCTATAGCAGCAGTGGCTGGTGCTTCAATTTTGGCTTTTAGTCTGTATTTGGGGATTTATAGAAGGAAAAAGAAGGTTGTGGAAGCATCAACTCTCCCTGCAGTATCCCAAGACCAGTATGTTCGACATAGACATGGTAATACTTCAGCTTTGATGAGCTATCTCATCGATTGTATTTACTTTTAGAAAGAAAATTTTAAATGACCATTGTAAGTGTAACCCATTTCTATATTAGTAATGATAAGAGTTAAATGTCATGAGTGTTTTAGATAAGTGATAAAAGCAAATTAATTTACTGTCATGAGTTCAAAAACATATTTTTGGAACACGCTCTTCGTCTGCATATTTTTCCATGCTTTGATATTCATCCATCACATATATTTTATATCTCAACTTTTGAGGATCCTGAATTTGGAAGAACAGATACTTCTTAAGCAGGATGTAAAACCAGAAAATCACGAAGAGCTTGGAAAGAAAATTTGAGAGAGAAAAGAAAACTGTATTCACTAATCAAGAATTTGTTACAAGCAGTTACAAAATCAACTACAATCTACTTATATACATGAAAACAGAGGCTGAGACTTTTGGCGCCTAAAATCACAAACTAACTCTCAAAATTTCTACCAATAATACAATGACAGGTGGCATAATAAATAACTAACTCCTACTAAATCAAACGGTGCGTTTTCCTTTCCTTTTCTTCACTCTCTGTCACTGTTGTCGTTTTGCATCTCTTGCCGTTTAACTCCTTCAGCTTTGACACAGGATCATTGGACACACAGAATTTACACCTTCATTTTATAGCACATTGGATGTGTTGAAGCTTAGTCTTGGGAATTGCCTCGATGCATGAAACATACACCCCATTTACCATATGCATCCAACTACAATTGTGTTTCTAATAAATCCTGATAATGAGGCATGCCTCAAAATGTTGACGCTGAATGCCTTCAAAAGCAGAGCCAAACTTCAAAGCTAGGTATCCCTTGGTGCCTATTGCTTTATCGCCTTCTAGTTTCTTGGCCACCACCTCTTGCCTAGGCCTTAATGGCCATGATTATAGTTTAGTTACATCAAGGCTCATTTGACAGCCCTACTAGCTCATCCGTCATTGAGTCAAACTATTTTAGGTTCCAATAGGAAAGCGTATAAAGATTGCAAAAGGGTCTATCATCAGTATCATAATTAGCATTGCATCACGGTTCTCTCACATTTGGAAAAAATTTAGAATCATATATAGTGAGTTCTTTCTTGCAATGACATAGATTTTGTACACTATTAGATGTCAAATTTTAATCATTGACATTTTAGTAATTGATTTGTCCTCATCCCATGAAATAGGTTCTGGAAGTATCCCGGAGAAAGCTTCAGAATCAACTGCTTTTGCTGGTGCTCCTTCGCAGGGTCTCACAGGTATTACTGTGGACAAATCAGTTGAGTTCTCATATGAAGAGCTTGCAAAAGCTACTAAAGACTTCAGCCAGGATAATAAGATTGGGCAAGGTGGCTTTGGATCCGTTTACTATGCAGAACTAAGAGGAGAGGTTTGTTCAATCTTACATTCTTGTCTTGCTGTCATATTTCAGAAACTAAGTCCTATATACATTCAAAGCTTCAAACCATGCTATAACTTGAGCCCTATAAAAGTCCACGAACATCTCTGACACTGTAAAAATTTTATGGCATTTTGGAGTACACATCCATTTGTCAGAACTTAAGAATCAAGTCATATAAATTCAATACATTGTATGTCATAATAGTCCTCTTCAAGGATTCAAAAACCATGTATGTTTTTCACACTTGCTTTAATATCATGATAGGCTACTACTTTTCCCAAAAGCTTAAGCTATAAGAAAATGGTGCATTTAATAACCATTATTCTAAAGATTCATTCCTCCTATTATCATGCAGAAAGCTGCAATTAAGAAGATGGATATGCAAGCATCAAAAGAATTTCTTGCTGAACTGAAGGTTTTAACTCATGTTCATCACTTGAACCTGGTAATATTCTTTCCCTGTAATTTTATTCATCACTTCAATTGATTTTTGCAGATTTAACATGATCAAATTCAAAATAAATCTGACTACTAACTGAGGTTTCATGCCAACTTGGTTAGAGAATTTAGAGCAGATTGTACATTAGAAAACTCGGTCAGAATCATCTTCATCCGTGGCTGATGGATTATGTACCTTGTGCAATCATATTGTAGCTAGT
Organism: Quercus wislizeni; assembly: GCA_023055345.1. NCBI lineage: Eukaryota > Viridiplantae > Streptophyta > Magnoliopsida > Fagales > Fagaceae > Quercus > Quercus wislizeni. The sequence continues at coordinate 9,180,125 of JALGQJ010000002.1, read as the reverse complement.
TACTTATGATTCATATTCTAAGTTAATGCATATGACAGGCATAAGTTCTTGGCTTACTTTATTATTTGAACTTCATTGACATAATGCTCATTGATATGACACTTTTCTGAGGAGAAAAGCTAGCTTTAAACTTGGGATATAGATAACTATTAAAATCTTTTTGTGAAACGGGAATTTTAATCAAACCTGTATTTTCTTTCTGTGGTTGCTTAGTTAATATCAAATTGCCTATTTTGCCCAAATACCAGTTGCATTGTTCAATTATCTTAAAGTGATTGTTTGGTTCTCTGTTAAAACTTCATGCAGGTTCACTTAATAGGATATTGTGTTGAAGGCTCCTTATTCCTAGTTTATGAGTATATCGAGAATGGCAACTTAAGTCAACATCTGCGTGGCTCAGGTGAGAATTGTAATGCATCTACTTACTGAAGTGAACATCTCATTCTATCAATGTTTGTTCATGGCAGTATATTGTATTTTGGTTTTCAGGGAGGGATCCATTGCCATGGCAAACTAGAGTGAAAATTGCATTGGATTCAGCTAGAGGACTTGAATACATCCATGAGCATACTGTTCCAGTCTACATCCACCGTGATATTAAACCAGCAAATATTCTAATAGACAAGAACTTCCGGGGAAAGGTAGTGAGAGTGCTTGTTTTGATGTAGTAGACACAGAAATCACTTCTTTTTTTCTTTTTTGTTTTAATGGTGTCACTGAAGTAACTTTCATTATTCCAAAATTTACTCTTTTGGTACAGGTTGCAGATTTTGGGCTAACAAAATTGACTGAATATGGAAATACTTCGCTGCCCTCACGTCTTGACCCACATTCGGATACATGCCTCCAGAGTAAGAATTTACTTTTTTCTTTTTCTTTATTTTTTTGAACTTTTCATTATTTATTTGTTTACTCTTTTGAAACAGCAATTGCGAGTTTTCACATTTGAAAATGGTGTAATTAGTCTTACATATTCATGAGCAAAAAAGAATTATACTGAACCCCTGGTGCATTTACTGCGCTTACATGCTTGAACCTTTCTTTTGTAGAAAAGAGAGGTAGCTTTTGCTTAGCAGTGTTGAGCTGCAAGGATAGCTTTGTTCTTCATTATCTGAATCATACAAAGAATAAGGAGCAGTATCTATAAACACAATCCTTTAAATTGGAAAAAAAAATCAATTAGTTTTCTCCTCCTCCATGGATGAGCTTAAATTGTGGACATTATATTTGTTTATATACCAAGATACCACTAATAGGAAATCTATTTCAAATTTCTCTCATTTATATAATATCTAAAAGCCAACTCAGGTCGCCCCCCTACTTATTTTTTATTCATAAAAAAAATATCTAAAAATTAAAACATAGTATTTACTGTTGTATGGATCCTTCTAAACAACATCAACCTAGCATTTCGGTCCATTTAGTTCATTTAGATCCATTTCCGTCAACTTTAGTTCATTTGGTCCATTTCAGTATATTTAGTAACTTAGTTTATTCGGTTCACTTCAGTCCATTTGGTCCAATTCAGTCCACTTTGGTCCAATTCGGTCTATTTCATTTACCTTATGTCTATTTCGGTGCACTTTCGGTCTATATGGGACAAATTGGGCCTTAAAGTGATTCTTTTTGTAGATTGCCTTGTTCAGTTTTGGGTTCAGAATTTTCTTTTTCTTAGTTTTTGGATTGAAAAATATGAACTTTTATTCTATTAGGCCAAACTCTTTAGTTTTAGGCAAAAAAATAATAAAAATGATAAATATTCAAAAGATTACCATAAAATTCAATTTTTAATAATATAGGCATTATACTTATATTTGGAAAGAAAAATAAATGCTAAAATAGAAAATACTTTTAAATAACACATACACTATTTAGCCTAAAAATTTACATTGTCTTCTTATAAAATAATTATATTACATTTTTCCACGTTGCGTGGGTTTGTGACTTGTACAAAGAATAGTTGAACTGAATGCAGCATTTTGTGCGTAGATATGCTCAATGTGGTGATGCTTCCCCAAAGATAGATGTATATGCTTTTGGAGTTGTCCTCTATGAACTAATATCCGGCAAGGAAGCTATTGTCAGGACAAATGAATATGTTCCTGAATCAATTGGACTTGTTGCTTTGGTTGTTTACTCTGTCCTTCCTCTTTTTACTATTTATGTAGTTTGAGAATTGCTTAAATGAGAATTTACCCAAATTTTATCTATTGATATGATTCAGTTTGAAGATGTTCTTAGCCAGTCTGATTCAGAAGAAGATCTTCGTAAACTTGTGGACCCTAGACTTGGTGATAATTGCCCATTTGACTCGGTCCGGAAGGTGATTTCTCATTCACAATAAACATGCACATTATGGACTATCAAACTTATTTCTAAAAAGCTATTATGGCTAATTTGGTTGCAGCTTATCCAGCTTGCCAAAGCTTGCACACAAGAAACTCCTCAACTAAGGCCAAGCATGAGGTCTATAGTGGCTGCACTAATGACACTTTCATCTTCAACTGAGGATTGGGATGTTGGTTCTTTCTATGAAAACCATGCTCTAGTCCATCTAATGTCAGGAAGATAAACATGAAGACTCATGCTCATTAGTGATGCATGCCTTGATAAATGATAAGTGACCTCATGAAGTAAAAGTCCTAATTAACAATTGTTTTGGATATGTCCATCCTCTGTAAATATCTGTCAATAAGTACCATAGATGATTTGAGAGAAGGCGGAAGAAAAGTAGATATTGTGTAGTAGTTTATGTCAATTTGTCTTCAGTTTTTCAAGATTTTTCTGTGCCACCATTCATTGTGAGTTTTTTACCTGGTGTTTATATATCTTTGCTCGGCATATTAATTCATGTTAAGGCATAGAGATGTTCCGACTTCTACTTGAACTTGTTCCTCTATTTCTTTTTTTGGTGAAATGCAGATTAAATTAAATTGGAATAAATTAATTACAACACCGTCTAGAGTAACTAACACCCCATGTATCAGCCAACAATTATGGCAGACAATAACATTAAAAGGGTGCAAATACAACACAAAAGGGTCCAATTACTTCATGCCTTTAAGCCAAGAGAATTGTGCAATGGTTTCCTTCTCATGTGCAAGCTGGAGTTGTACAGCCTCAGCTTGTTCCATTCTTCCTGCTTGCTTAAGTCATGCATCCAGGCCATGGTTTCATTGAGAAATTAGTATTACTTTGGAGGAAACCAACAGGCAGATGCCGTTGAAGGAAATGTGTGATCAGCCATAAAATTTGAAAAAAATTTACCTCCAGTTCACTAAATGACGGTTGAAAAGACCATCCAGATGTACTTTTAGTCACATGAATTTTTTAACGAATTATGTGACTTTTTTAAATAATAAACGTGTATAATTTTATAGATCGAAGAAAATTCCTCCAAACTAGTTTGAAGGAAAGTTTTGTCCATAAAATTTAGAGGCATCGCATTTAATATTACACTGGACATTGATGTCTATGTGTCAGCTGGTATGGATTAAGCACGCCATGCTATAACAAAAATCTAGCCGGAAATCTCATATACAACAAGATGAAAGAGAAACTTTAAAAATTTTGATTTTGTTGCCAAACAATTGAAATATATTGTTCGTTTCATTGAGTCATGTTGGGCCACGTGGTCATTGGGATGACCTCAACTTGGCAAGGGCCCTTACGGCCCAAAGGTCAGGAGAATACCCAAATTGTAGTCTGAGCACTATCCAAGCACAAGAGATAATGCCTTGGAGAAATCCACCTGCCGAACAAACAAAACTTACCGTCAGGAACAAGTTATGAGGAAGTCACCTCGATAGCAGAAAGGCAGGCCCTCCCTTTTAACATGCTACCTGATGCACAGGAATAGTAGCTTAGATAAATGAAGCCACTTATACCTTTTGGGTGGAGGGACCTATTGACATGATAGAGATTCCCTCGTCATAACCATTCCACTCAAGGAAGAGTATAAATAGGGGGAGAGGAGGAAGAAAAGAGGGTTGGAAAAAAAATTGGGAGAGAGACACGAGAGAAAAGAGAGAGAAATTTGTCCTAGGGAGGAGGAAGTCTTGCTTGAACTTCAAAAGGGGGGCTTGGTTGTGATAACCTCCATGGCTGAGCTGAACTTTAGGTAATTTAGTACTAAAGCACCACCTTAAGATCACAAGTGACACTATCAACCATTTCCTTGAACCTTCCACTATGGAATAAGCCCAACCCAAGATACAAATAAATTAGGGGTCTAGGCCCAACCAGCCCAAGATTATTGGGAAAGAACCACCATAGATCATAATTAATTTTAGTCAATTATATCATCAATAGTACCACTTGAAACATCAAACAAAAGACCAGATCCAAAATTATCTCTTCCACACAGAAATATTTCTTAGATTCATATTTACTATTCACACAATTTGTTGATAAAGAAAGACAAAAATAAATAAAATAAATAAAAATATCAATGACAAAATTACAATTTACAACAACCAATTATTTTCACAAAAGCCAATTTCACTATATATCTAATTAGAATTTTCTTTGTTGTTCAATCACAATCTAGGAAAAACTGGGAAAAAATGGGTAAAATAAGAAGAAGGAAGCACACAATAATAATCATTATTTTTCCTTTGTAAAAAATAGTACTAATAATAATAATAATAATAATAATAATAATAATAATATGTACTTATTTCACTTATTAAAGCAAATATATGTTAATATTCCCTAAAAAAAATGTTTATTTAGATGTTCATTTCTATGAATCCTCTTTAAACTTTTCTTGTTTATTCAATTCCTATTATTGTAAATACTAGTATATCACTATTTAAGGGGTTTCTCCGATTTAGATTCCTCATTTTCATGGTTATAATATACCCCCATACCATTCACTTATAAGTTTTCATCTAATAAGGATAAATACGTAAAATAAAACTCTTTATTTTAATAACCCACAAACTCACGTAAGATTTGCCAGTTTACAACCCAATAACGTCTGCTCTCATTCTTCTTCTAATTACATAAATTCAATTTCAACTCTACATCCTTTTCTTTCTTCTTCTCAGTTTCAACTTTGCATTATCTTCTTTCTTCTACTTTCATATTTGGGTTCTAAACAATTCAGCATAATTTACACAATACAAATAACTTTTCAGGTTCTATCTTCTGCATCTCTAATCTAATTAGCAAGTTTTTCTTTCTTTTATTTTCTTTATATAATCATTGACTATTATTTAAGTTCTTACCTACCATGGCCACCAATGATACAAAGTTTGAAGTGTGCTTACCCGTGGGTGAATGAGATTTTTATATAGATTCAATGGTATTTGACTATTTTTTATTACCTATGACTGAATTCAATATCACGTGCCTCCAAAATCTGCTTTCATTTTTTTTTTTTTCTCATCTTTTCCTTCTTCTTTTTTGTTCCTTTGCACCAACATATGTCGTTTTTCTTTTTCTTTTTAATTTTTTCCATATCTTTTCCTTCTTTTTTTTTTGTTTTTTTGTTTGTGTGTTTGGATATTTTCAAACTTTTCAGTTTTAACTCACACAAACTCTTTTTTTTTTGGAAGTTGTCTATAGACTCTATGGAAACAATAAAGCCCAAAAGGAGTCACTTTGGCATAAACCTTTATTTGAGTGTTTGTTCATACTTCATGGGTCTATTCATTTATGTATTTTGTGTTTCAATTTTCACAATATACCTTTGTCATTTGCATCAACCTGTATTAGGTTTCTTTTTCTTTCTTTTTTTTTCTTATCTTTTCCATTTTTGTGTGGATATTTTCAAACTTTTCACTCAAACACAAACTCTCAGTAACATATTTCCAAAAATTTTCCATTTTTATTTTTAAATAGGAATTCATCAAACACAAACAAAACTTGAGGATAATTGTTATAAAAAAAAAAAAAAAAAAACTTGAGGATAATTTGATAAGATCATATCTTTAACTCCCACATAAAACTTAACTACTTTTTTCAAATCCTAAATTTTAGCCACTTTTATCTCTCTTTTTTTTTAAATTGTGGTTTCTTTAAAATTATATTTCAATTCTCACTTTTTTTCTTTTTTTTTTTACATTTTTCCCAAATCTTTAAAAAAAGTGTATTTGAGTTATAAAAAAGAAAAAAAGAAAAAAAGAAAAAAAAAACTAAAGAAAAGAAAGGAAGGAGGGACTAAGGAGTAACCGAATACTCTTTTTTCTATTTGAATTCGGTTACTCCTTAGTCCCTTCTTCCTTTCTTTTCTTTAGGTTTTTATTTTTTATTTTTTTTTATTTTATATTTTTAAATTTTATATTTTTAAGAAAGAACTCAAATACTCTTAATTGTTTGTGTTAGGTTCTAAGTAATTAGGAACTAATGTATTAGAACTCTATTTTGTAATGTTAGCAAATCATGATCAAAATAGATGTTAGTCTTGTTTAGACTTGCTCAAAGTATAGGTCTTTTATGTAAAGTTGGAATCGAGTTAACTGTAGAATTGAGTGTGCAATTTTGTCTGGCTCGATGGATTGAGAATTAGACTCGATCGATCGATAGTCGTGCAAATTGTTTTTTCTGCAGAATTTCCAACTCAGTCCTAAGCCCATATGACATGTAGGGTTTTATGTTTTGCTCCAAGTATAAAAGGAAAACCCTAGCCACGTTTTTGAGGTTGCTCTATTTGTTGTGTGTGTGAATCTCTTGTGAGATCTAGAGGTGGTTGCCTTCACACATGCTTAGGATTATCAAGAAGGAGATTTCATTGAGAGCTTGATGATCATTCAGTTGCTACACTAAAGAGTTTAAAGAAACACAAGTGAAAGTGCTTGTATTTGTTGGAGAATCCAAGAAAGAAGGAATCCGTAGTCTCGGAGATTGCATGTGGTCGTGTCAGTAAGTTTCTATTGGTGGGTAGCAATAGAATGTTAGTGGTCTAAGTCGCTATTGTAAAACTTCGATTCTTTCATAGTGGATTCAGGTTCACCTTGAGGATAGTTAGCTTAAATCCTCCCTAAGTTTTTACCAGTGTAGTTTCTTGGGTCATCATATCTTTGTGTTCTTTATTTTCCGCACTTTACATTGATATGATTATATGATTGTGTTAACCTAGAACTGAAATTTGAACTAAGTAATCACTTGGCTAATTTACTATGTTAATCCAATTGTGTTTTAAGGTGTCTAAAAACAAATAAGTGGTATCAGAGCAGGTAGCTCTCTTGCTGTAGATCTTTTGATCTCTGAACTGATCCTTGACCCCTGTTGTCATGGAACATGGACACTCTCTTGTTATTTCACCTCACTTTGACGGAAATAATTATGCTTATTGGAAAGTAAGGATGAAAACATTCATGAAATCAATTGATGAGAGAGTTTGGAACTCTATTGAATACGGATATGAGAAGCCCACTACCCCTGTTAGTGAGTGGCAAACTTCTCAAAAAGAAGCAGCCGTGTTCAATAGCAAAGCTATGAATGCTATCTTTAACGCTGTTTCTATGGAGGAATTTAAGAGAATCTCTAATGTTGAGGTTGCTCATACTGCTTGGAATATCCTCCAGACTATGCATGAAGGCATAAAGGCTGTTAAAATTAATAAGTTGCAACAATTAACTTCTAAATTTGAAAGCATTAGGATGTTTGATGATGAATCTTTTGATGAATTCTATGCTAAACTTAATGATATTGTTAATTTTGCATATAATTTGGGTGAAATCCATTATCAACCTAAAATTGTAGGAAGATTCTTAATTCTTTAACTGAAGATTTTAGACCCAAAGTGACTGCCATCACTGAGAGCAAGGATGTGGACTTCATCCCTGTTGATGAACTTGTGGGATCTCTTCAGTCTTACGAGTTGGACCTACCTAAGACTAGCAAATCCAAATCAATGGCTCTTAAGTCAGTTGATGATGTTGATGTTGGTGGATTTGATGATGAGCTCTCTGCTACAGAGATTGCTTACCTTGCCAAGAATTTTAGGAATTTCCTTAGAAACAACAACAGAAGGGCAAGAGATAAGAACACTGCTGAACCTAGAAACTTTAAGAAGAGTGATCCCACTAAGGTTAACAACACTGATAAACCTAGAGAAAAAGTAGGTCAATCTTCTAATAATTCTATGGGTCCTCAATGTTTTGGATGTCAAGGGTATGGTCACATAAAATCAGAATGTCTTACTTACTTGAAGTCTAAGGGTAAGGCTATGGCTGTAACCCTTAGTGATGATGAAGTTTCTGATGATGAATCTGGTTGTGACGAGGATGGAAACTTTATTGCTTTCACTGTTACTGCTGTAGTCAATGAAAGTATGTTTGCTGAAGAGAACCCTTCTGATGGGGAACTCTCTGAGGATGCAGATCTACAAGAAGCCTACAATAAACTTTGCAAAGTTGCTGCAAAGGATGGTATGAATGTTGAATTAGGCTTAAAGAAAATTGCATCTCTTGAGCTTGAAAAGAAAAATTTGCTTGGTAAACTGTTTGATGCTAATGATCTTTTGAATAATGTGAAGACTGAGAACATGTTTTTGCTTGAAAAAGTTAAGAATTTGGAACATGAACTATTTGTTACTAGGGACCAAATTGATAGGTCTGCAAGCTCCAAACTCGATCACATACTGAGTGTTCAAAAGCCTCCCTTTGACAAAACTGGCATAGGTTTTGTAGAAAGCATCTCTATGTCTGCACCCTATTCCACAAACTTTGTTCCTTCTTCTTTCGAATCTCCTGTAAGTGAGGTCGTCAAATCCTCTGTGAGTGAGGCTAAATCTGTAGAAGTTACACCTCCTAGGAAGATTAGGGTTGATCTTCATGAGTCTAAACATAAGACTCCTAACCCTCCTAAGGGCAAGACACATGATAAGCCTGCATGGGTTTGTCATTTTTGTGGAAATTCTAGGCACATTCGTCCAAACTGTTTCAAGCTACAAGCTGCTAAGAGAGCAAACAAACCAAAAGTACCTGTGCCTCAAGCACAAGATCCTATGGTACTTGTTGGTGAATTGGTAAAGGCTCTTAACCTTTATTCCAATCCTGGAGTTGGAAATCATTCCCATATGAATAAGAACTCCAATGCTCGAGGTGCATCTAAAAAGTTTTGGATGCAAAATGCTCAATCTAATTGAGTATTTCTGACATGGTCCTTGTGCTTCACTGCTCAATTCTTTGTGACCATTGTTCTTTGGTTTTTTGTTTCCTTTGTTTCTAGGATTTGCATTACATAACATTCATGCATTTCATTCTAGGTTGTTTTTGTTTTCTTTTTAATAAAAAAAAAAAAGAAAAAGAAAAAGGAAGCAAATTGTGATTTTACATTTATTTTCTTGGCATTGAAAACAAGGTTAGTCAATTTATTTACACATAACATGTCTTTGTACTTTGTTTAGCTTGGATGAGCTTATTTATTGCACTTTACTAGTAAAGCTTTGTAGTGCATGTTGTGTGGGAAAGATGTTTATAGTTTTCGATCACTTTATCTTGATCTTGAAGTCACATGTCTTTGACTATCGAACTTGAACCTTTGGAAAAAGGCATAAATAACCATCTCACCACTGTTCACTAGCCAATCATGAACACCTTAGTGCATATCGTAAGATTGTGTGCTCGAGAAAGTGTAGCACATGCACAAAAAGAACATAAGGTGTAGCCTTGGTTTAAATGTTAAAATTGGTGTGTACATTATTGGACTTAATGTTAAATCAAACAAATAAAATTGGTATATACATTATCCCGGCTATTTTAATAAGTTTCTGATCTAATTAAAATTGGTTTTTACATTATGAGGCAAATCAAGAAACTTACATGATTGCAAACTTATGTTTTAGGAGATGTGGGAGTTATATGATGTAACTCTTTAGGTGATAGTCTCTTTCAAATTCTATGTGATGAATTTTGTAGATTTTGTGTTTGATTTTTATTCACATATCACCTCACATGTATCTCAAGCTTTTGTTAGTTGCACACATTATACAAGTTACTTTTTGCTAAACTTTGTACATATTATTGTGTGTGTTTTTGGTTTGACCAACCAAGTTTGAAAATACCATGAGTTTTATGCAAAACATATTTGATGCTTGAGAATTTAATAGAATGAATTGAAAATCTTAATGTTGGGAAAACTGGGTTCAAAACTTGTGTTTTTGAAAAACATGTCATCTCATACTCATGCATTTTATTCATCAATTTCAATGCTTTGAGGAGTTTTTGCACAAATTTGCTTTGATTTTTCAAAAATCTATTTTTTCTAGAATTTCGATCGATTGAACCGATTTTTCGATCAATCGAAATTGCGATTAAAAATTTTGGTCAGCCTTTGTCTATTTCAATTGATGCTCGATTGATACTGGATCAATCGAAGCATTTTCAATCGATCGAACCTAATTTTTGATCAATCGAAAATCATATAGAGAGTTTTTAAAAAACTATTCTTCATGTGTTCAAACTCATTTTTTTCAAAAAGTTTTCAACTTTTTCTCTCTCCATACGACTCTGTCAAGGCTCCAATCCAATTTTTTGTTGTTATCCTCCGTTCTTTTTGCAAGGTTTATCTCTTCCAAAGCCGGTAAGACCTTTATATCCTTCCTTTTGCATTTATTTTCAAGTTTCATGCATTTTTCATGCATTTTTTTTGGGAAAATTTCGAACCTATAATTTTTGAGTATTTTGATGAATTAAACATTTTCTTTCACAATTGATCAATGGGTTTTTGTTTGGAGATGTTATAAACATGATCTATGGTGTTTAATTTGATCAATTTGGTGATTTGAGAAAAATTGGATTTTCTAGGGCTTGAAACTACCCGAATTGGGGATTTTATTCAAATTGGGTTTAAATGATGAAATTGGCTTGTTGGATTGTTTATTTTGATCATTATGAACTGTTTTCTATCTTGTGTAATGATCAATTGATCAATTTGGTTCAAATTGAACATGTGGTTTTTCAAAATTTTGGGGTTTTTGTTCTAAACTCTATGCTCAAGCCAATTTTGTGATTCTAACTTTAAATTGAACTTGTTCTCACTGCATTAGAGCATGCATCATGACATTATACTGCTCATGCATCATATATATATTTTTTCTATATTTTTGTGCTAACTTGCAGTCTGCCCTTGGTTTTTTATTTTTGTTCTTTTGGTTTTTGTCCTTGTGTCTTGTCCTTACCCTAACACCATGCCTAGGAAGACTAGAGCCCATAGGATTGCCTCCTCTCCTCTTGTGTCTCCTTTTCAAAGTGAGTTGCTTCGCAGTGAGAAAAACAAGGAGTTGTATGAGACCTTGAACATTAAGAGAAAGATTTGGGTTGAGCGTAAGGTTTTGCTAGATGAGCTAGATACTGCCATTAGGGCAAACTTTGAGCGTAGGGGCTGGTTGCCACTGTTGGATATTGGTCATTCTCCTCTAGCTGCCCTGATTAGAGAGTTCTACTCGAACATCTCTATCCACATCTATGATTCCAACACTTTAGTAAAAAGTTGGATACGAGGTGTAGAGTATACCATTACTCCTAGGGTAGTGGCTGATGCTCTTGGGGTCCTATTGGTCCAGCACCCTATCTATCCTTATGATGAGTTTTTTCCTTTGAACAACATCATGTCTTACATTACCTGGACTTCTATCCGATGGGGTTCTGATCCTCGGATCACTTCTGCTGAGCTCACTGAGACTACCTATCTTTTCTTTAGGATAGCATGTCATTCCTTGTGGCCTATCTCTCATCTGCACACCATTCCTTTGGAGCGATGTGCATTTTTATACGCTCTTGTTACTGATGCTCCTATTAGTTTTCCCCATTTGTTTCTTTGTTCTTTGAGTGAAGTTCATAGGAGTTTATCTACCGCTCATGCTCTTTTTCATCCTGTTTTCATTCATAGGATTCTATTGTTTTTAGGATTAGATAACTTCCCCGCTTTTGAGCCCATACACATAGTTGCTCCCATAGGTGCCACTTTTTTTAGGCAAAGGGCTGCTCATATGAGATAGAGCTCTAAACGTCTTAGAGTTGAGCCTTCTGGTACCGTACCCCCTTCTCCCTCTTCTACAGGTGCTACTTCTAGTGAGGCGTCTGCTGATCCTGTTAGTGCTGCTGCTGCTGCTGTTCCTCCACCTTCTACTTTGGATGACTTTGACATTCGTCGTACATTGGAGACTGTCATGATCATTCAGGCGGCTCATGGTCAGATTTTGATGGACATGCTTGATGAGCTCCGTGCTTTGAGGGTAGATTTGGCGCATCTTTGTCGTTGACCTTCACCACCTCCTTTTGATAATGGTTTCTAATTGCCCTTTGGCATTCCATCACAAAAAGAGGGAGTACACTTGTAGAGGATTTTTGTAGTTAGGGGGAGATTTTTTTTGTATGTTGGAGCTTGTGGAGCTATTAGATTGTATCTAGGTGCTTCATCGTGTACTTATTCTTTTTGGCTCTTGATGTATTGTTTTTGGGCTATACATGATAGGGGGAGATATTTTGAGATACTTTGTTATCTATGTTTCTTGTTTCACTGCTTATTGATTTATATTTATGAGTTATTCATGATATATGTCTTTATTTTGTGTTTTGTGAAATCAAGAATTTAATTTTGTTTTACTTGTATTTTCCACACATGCGTTTATGTGTTTGTTGAGTATTTCAAGAAAAATACAGGTTGATTCAGTCGTACTGCTGTCTACACTTGCAACTTATGGATAGCAGTTATGTTGAATTTTTTTGTAATGGGCTTTATTGTTTGTAAAGGGCTATTTTACTTGTAACTTTGAGCATTGTGTTTGTGTTTTGTCATGGATTGCCAAAGGGGGAGTTGTTAGGTTCTAAGTAATTAGGAACTAATGTATTAGAACTCTATTTTGTAATGTTGGCAAACCATTATCAAAACAGATGTTAGTCTTGTTTAGACTTGCTCAAAGTATAGGTCTTTCATGTTAAGTTGGAATCGAGTTAACTGCAAAATTGAGTGTGCAATTCTGTCTGGCTCGATGGATCGAGAATTAGACTCATTCGATTGAAAGTTGTGCAAATTGTTTTTTTTACAAAATTTCCAACTCAGCCTTAAGCCCATATGACGTGTAGGGTTTTATGTTTTGCTCCAAGTATAAAAGGAAAACCCTAGCCACGTTTTTAAGGTTGCTCTATTTGTTGTGTGTGTGAATCTCTTGTGAGATCTAGAGGTGGTTGCCTTCACACATGCTTAGGATTATCAGGAAGAAGATTTCATTGAGAGCTTGATGATCATTCAATTGCTACACTAAAGAGCTTAAAGAAACACAAGCGAGAGTGCTTGTATTTGCTGGAGAATCCAAGAAAGAAGAAGTTCGTGGTCTCGGAGCTTACACGTGGTTGTGTCAATAAGTTTCTACTGGTGGGTAGCAATAGGATGTTAGTGGTCTAAGTCGCTATTGTAAAACTTCGATTCTTTCATAATAGATTCAGGTTTACTTTGAATACAGTTAGGTTAAATCCTCCCCAGGTTTTTACCGGTGTAGTTTCCTGGGTCATCATATCTTTGTGTTCTTTATTTTCCACACTTTACGTTGATATGATTATATGATTGTGTTAACCTAGAACTGAAATTTGAACTAAGTAATTACTTGGGTAATTTACTATGTTAATCCAATTGTGTTTTAAGGGGTATAAAAACAAATAAGTGGTATCAGAGCAGGTAGCTCTCTTGTGGTAGATCTTTTGATCTCTGAGCTGATTCTTGACCCTTGTTGTCATGGAATATGAACACTCTCTTGTTATTCCACCTCACTTTGACGGGAATAATTATGCTTATTGGAAAGTAAGGATGAAAGCATTCTTGAAATCAATTGATGAGAGAGTCTGGAACTCTGTTGAATATGGATGGGAGAAGCCCTAGGTTTTTATCACACTCCTAGCTCTCCTAGGGTATTTTTCATCAAACTCTAAAATCAATTATGCTTATTGGGATTGCTACATTTTTCAACCACAAAAAAACCTAGGGGTGTGATGAGTATTATGCATTTATAGGTTAAATAATTCTTTCATCACACTCCTAGGGTTTTTTTTTTTTTTTTTTTTTTTGTGGTTAAAAATGTAGTAATCTCAAATTATAATTACAACAAATTATTAACCTTTACCCAAAAGATTAATAATTTATATCCATTAGAAATTGAGTTACTACATTTTTCTGTCATAAAAATACCTAGGAGTGTGATTATTGTTATGCATTTGTACCAAATATTAAAATTATTAACATTTTTCCACGCATAATATTCATCACAACCCTAGGCATTTTTGTGATTGAAAAATGTAGTAACACAATTTCTAATGGATACAAATTATTAATCTCTACCAAAAAAATAAAAGAGCCTCTCGTGCGTGCTCAAAGACTTGTAGATACTAAGTATAATTCAATAATTTAAGAATTTGATTGTGATAGTTATCTATGTATTTAATTTGGAAATCGTTCTAGGTGTTATTTTTAAGATTTTATAAATTTGATTAGGTTAGTTAAACAAAATATTTATTATAGATATCTATATATATATTTATATATATATATATATATATATATATATATATATATATATAAAAGCTTGTGGGTTCCTTTTTTTGACAATTCCCAAGCCCAAGTAGAAATAAGGAACCTAGGCCCCCAAAGAGTTTTAAACTTGTTTTTTGGTGGACTGGACTTAGTTCATCGCAGCTATGTTGGGCTGATTATGAATCAAATTGTGCACAAAATATGGATCCTATAACACATACATATACATACATACAAATATATATATATATATATATATTGTAAAGCAAATGGCTAAGGAATAGTAAAGAAATAAAGAAAAAACAAATAAGGACGTTAAGGATCCTCAGAAAGATAAATTATATTTCATTATTTTGAGTTTTAGTAAATTGAGCCCTTCTTCCACAGGGATATGTCACAAGGTCCAAATAAATTCAAAAATCACAAATTTAGATAACTCTTTGTAGGCTTCTAAGACTTGTGAGATTTGAATCCCTTTGAATCCAAGTGTATCCTCTAGTGCCTATCTTAGGATTCTTCACAATGTTTTCCCCCTTTTCTCCTTTTTTGAGTTTTAAAGAAGTCTTTCAAAGAGTTTTTTGGCTCTCATTAGTTATTGCTAAATGGTTTTTGTTGATGGCTTCACCCCCTTTTATAGTACCTTCCTCGGGCTTTTGGTGTACTGTTGATTTCCTCCATTTGCTGCCCTGGTTACCAAAACCAATGTTGTGTCAGCAACATTGATGGCTAGTCCCTTCTTTATTTTCTCACTATGTTCTCATTTTGAGGTTTCCCTCCAAAAATCCCTTAGCTGACCTTCTTCTTTTGGGGGGTCTTAAGGGCTAACTTTCAATTCTCTCCTCCCAAAACTTCTAGATGCTCTTTTTCAGACCCACCTTTTTGGCTACTTCACATTTTGTCATTTTCTCTAAATGGGCAGATTCATCCCTATTAAGCTAAAAGATCCCTAATCACCTTCCTTCATGGTCCACCTTCCTGTGTTCCCTAAGGTACCAAGCTTCTTTTCAAGAAGTGCTGATTCCTAAGTCATCAGCCTTTTTCTGAACCATATGCTGTCGATGGAACATGCATATCTTCGTTCCTTGTGTCCACGAGCATGCTCCCTTGAGCTGTCCCAATCCTAGCTGATCTCGTCTTGCATTTTTCGAGGATCCCATGGTTCTAGAAGTTCCAAAGTATCCTGGTCCAGTCCCTTCCTAGGCTCCCCAGGAAACTTTCCTCACAAAGGCTAGGCAAAGCTTCCTTTAATCCTTTTCCTTCCTTTTCTAAGGCCCAAAGCGTGCCCATTCATGGGTTTGGGCTTCCTTTTGCTCATTTTAAGTGGACCTTGGTTGGCAGATTAGGCCTTGCCTATCTTTAAGGGCCCCCTTGGGTTTTAAATTTCAACACTTGTCATATTTTGGGCCTTAACACAACACCTGTGATATTTTGGACCTCAACAAAGCTGAAGCGTAGAATTTATTGTTGCTACACTCTAGTTGAGCCACATCAGCATCCACGTCATTATCTTTTTTCATTCCAATTTTCCTATAATTTTTTTTAATGTTTAATTTTTTTTTTAATAATTACACTTTCTCCAACCTTTCTCATTCTTTTACCTTTTCATCTCCCCAGTCCCCATTACCCTCAACCTTAATATTACTATACATCTTTCCCTTCATCTTCCTTTATTTTGTCTCTTCATCTTTCCCTCTCTTACCTTTTCATCTTCCCACTACCCTCAACCTTAATATCACTATTCATCTTTTCCTTTATCTTTCTTTATTTTGTCTCTTCATATTCACATCATCTTATTATAAATTTGTCATTCTCTCTTCCATTCTTTGCATAATTTTCCCTCACAAAAAGGTATATCTCTCTCTCTCTCTCTCTCTCTCTCTCTCTCACAATATTTTTTGGAGTATTTTTTTTTTCTTGCATCTCTACTTTAAGTTGATAAATTTTTGTGTTTGTTATAACTCTACTTTGGGTTGATGCGATTTAGTTTTGTGTTTTAACTTTTTTGTTCTCTTTGATTGTTAAATGTTATCTTATTGCGTTATAAAAAATTAAAGATAATATATATGAATATAATATATATTATTCTATTACATAACATGATTTGGGTAATTTGGTGTTTATTATTATATTTTTATTTTTATTTATTTTCATCTTATTTTATTCATATTTAAACTCGGCCACATCTTCCATATAATTAAATTATTTATGTTTTCTTATTTTTTATTTAAAAAAATTAAACATATAATATTTTATTTAAATTCAAATAAATAAAATTGTAATAACAATTAATAGAGATAATTAACGGGTGTTTATTGTTATATATTTTATTTTTACCTTTTTTTCTTCTCATATTATTTAATTCAACATATTGCATTATAAGAAATGATAAAATTAATTAGCTATTATCATTATGGAGTAGTAGTCTATGGTTTTACGTATATAAAGAAATGGAGTATATAGAGTTTATATATGTAAACATTCACATTAAGTAATATAAATATATATAAAGGTCTAAGAAAAAGTATATGTATGGTTTTTATTAACTTAAAAGATAATGAAAAACCAATTGTTAATAAATAATAACTAAATGAATAATATTATCACGCACAATGCTCAGGTCTGCGACTAATCTATATATGTAACACCCCATAATTTTGATACCAATTTAATTATTATACGTAAATTGAAAAGGAGGCCTACAATTAAATAAATTTAATTGATTTGGGCCTAAGATATTAAAAATAAAATAAATACTATGGAATATGAAACCCAAATGAGGTCGCATAAGTAAATATATGGGTCTTGATAAGTTTTTAAAAACCCTAGCCTTTTACCTCTTAAGATACACGTATATATATAAAATATTTTCTTTTGTTTTAGCTGACGGTTGAACAACTTATTTTTTTTCTGCTTTGTGGCTGAGCGTGAGACTGTTACAGGTATGGTTTCCTTTAGCTCTAAATTTAGGGAGTTAAATATTCAATGGCTAGACTTGTCCCATGTTTGTAGGAAAAAGCTGTGCTTGAAATTACTTTAGTAGCTAATAGGATAATAGGCATCACTTTATAAAACCTAACCTATCGATATATTAAAAGAAAAAGGACTTCTAGGCATATGTTTAACCTGTCAATCTCCACCTATCCTTATATTAATGGAGAAGATGACTTATAATTATTATTATATTGGAGTAAGAATGATGGATATAGCCTTTTTGTTTTCCCCTATTTTCATCATCAGATATAGTCTTGACCTTTCAGCCACTAGCAGGTTGAGATGCCTTCTTAAAACAAGAAATTTCCAACAAAGAAAATATCTAGATATTTCTTATACCCTTTCAAATGACATTAAAATAACGCTTTCATTGTCTTTCTATATTAGCAAAGAAAACGTCCACTAACTAGGAATGAAATTGGGCAGTAGAGAGGGAAAAGAAATTTGAGCAAAACTAGGCCCTACATATAGTTTGAATTATAAGGCAGCCTTAGTACCGCAATTAGAGTGGCACAGAGAATCTAACATCTCCGTAGGCTTTAATATTGATAGATTAAACTATTTAAGTGTGAAAATTGATTTTAAGCGGGAAATTCGTGTATTGATGAACCTATTTTTGGTGTTGCTAGGTTCTAATTCTACTAATTTAGTATGACTTAAGGATGGTTGATTTCATATTTTTGCAAATAAGAGGTAAGTGGTGTTTACTAATTTTGGGGTGTAGACATCAAAATTTAATGATGAATTCACAACCGTCCGATTGTTCATGGTAAAATATTTGCGATCAAATTAGTCTCTGATTGATGACGTGGACAATCAGCAAATGAAATCAAGCCACGAGGCAAAATCAAATGAAGAAAGCCATATGGCAGCGTCAGAAGAAAAGACCTATATGGAAAGTTCTTATTAAATAAAATACCAAATTAAATTCACATATAATTCAACTCTCAATAAATACTGAGAGAAAATTCCAAATTAAAGACCATTGAGTTGCCTATAAATAAGAGCTTCTCATATGAGAAAAGGGGAGAACGCTTAGAGAGAAAACACTACTGACACTCTACCAAAATAGAGAGTCACCTCTAAAGTTCATAAGAATTCCATTGTTCATCAAGGCCTATTCCTACTTCTTCAAATCAAAGTGGGGATTCTCCTTTAATCTAGTTCGAGATCAAGCCAACGGCCCTCACACCTCAAATCAAGCACATTCAACTATTCATTCAACTTGGAGACATCAAAGCACGATTCAAGATCAAGCTTCATAGCCTCTTCGAATCGTAACGTTTCTTGGAGATCGAATCAGAGGAATTTATTGTACTCTTTCATTGTAAAGATTCATACAGAGGATTGTACTCACATATATACAAATACAAATTGATTATTTGTTACACTATTTCGTGATCGTGTGATTTATCTTTTACTAAAATTGTGTGTACAAATTTTTGGCACGCCCGGTGGGACGTCTCTGCCTCTCATCTCTTTCTCCATTCTAGAAATCCTCAAGTCTCCAATTCACCAAGTTCAATGGCCTCGAAGAAGTCTCAGATTCCCAAGAATGCTACCAAAAGCGTTGGGGGGTCAACAAGCAGCAGTACTTCCACAGGTCCCATGACTCGAAACAAAGCCAAAGCAATAAGGCTCCTCACATCACAAGAAGTTGAGGGAAAGGTTCCTGTGATCAAACTCATAAATGCCCCAGCCCAGCCAAAGACTGTCATCTCCTTGAACACTTTGAGGACAAGCAAGCATACTTCCTCTAGGAGGGGAGATTCAGCATTCGCTCTAGAGGACTCAACAATAGGGAGTGAATATCACTATTCTGCATCAGATGCTGGGTCGAGTACTCCTTCACAAGCAAGTTCTTCCCAAGGATCCCCCCGAGAAGTCACTTCATCTATCTTTTCGGAAAAGTCTTCTCGTACAATAGCTATGGCGGCCATGATGACGGAGACTGCCACCATTGATGAAAAGATTGCTGAAATGGGACATGCTATAGCTAAGCTTACCAAGACCGTGGAGGAGAAGGACCTTCAAATCGCCACGCTTATGAACAAGCTTGAGGTTCAGAATCGAGGTGAGTCTAGTAAAGGCCATTCTCACACGCATCAGCATACATCCCAGGATGCTCACACATCTTCTCCAAAGAAGGCTGGTGGTCCACAAGGGAGCTCTACCTCAATTTCATCTCTATCAGTCCAGCAGTTACAGGATATGATAACGAACACTATTCGAGCTCAATATGGTGGGGCACCACAAAACTCTCTGATGTATTCAAAACCATACACCAAGAGGATTGACATTTTACAGATGCCTGTGGGTTACCAACCTCCTAAGTTTCAACAGTTCGATGGAAAAGGGAATCCGAAGCAACATATCGCTCATTTCATCGAGACTTGCAATAACGCTGGTACTGATGGGGACTTGCTCACTAAGCAATTCGTGCGTACTCTTCGAGGAAATGCCTTTGATTGGTACACGGATCTTGAGCCTGAGTCCATTGATAGTTGGGAGCAGATGGAAAGGGAATTCTTGAATCGTTTCTACAGTACCCGACGTATTGTAAGCATGCTGGAATTAACTAACACGAAGCAATGGAAGGATGAACCAGTGGTAGACTACATCAATCGTTGGCGCTCATTGAGTCTCGATTGCAAAGATCGTCTTTCCGAGTCTTCAGGAGTGGCGATGTGCATCCAAGGTATGCACTGGGGGTTGCTTTACATCCTCCAAGGAATCAAACCTCACACCTTCGAGGAGCTTGCTACCCGAGCCCATGACATGGAGCTTAGTCTATTTAGCCATGGAGAAAAAGGCTTACCTGTTGACCAGCAACATAAAGAGAAGAAAGATACGAGGAGGGGGGATAAGTCTTCCAGATCCATGGTTAAGGAATCTATGGCTGTCGCTGTGGAGCGGGTGAAGATCTCCAGTAAAGAGAATAAGAGAATGGAGAAAAGGGCCGGTCCAATCCAAGAGCGAGAGAAGCGTCGATTGACTTTGAAGGAGATGGAGGAAAAGACGTATCCATTTCCAGATGCTGACGTTCGAGGCATGCTCGAGGACTTATTAGAGAAGAATGTGATCAAGCTTCCAGAATGCAAGCATCCAGAGGAAATGGGGCGTACCAATGACCCAAAATACTGCATGTACCATCGGGTTGTAAGTCATCCTGTGGAAAAATGTTTTGTTCTGAAGGACCTTATCCTAAGGCTTGCAAAAGAGGGTAAAATTCTTTTAGACTTAGATGAAACTGCTGAAGCAAATCATGCTACGTTTGCTGTTGGATCCCCAATTTTTGTGAAGTCACCAACTCCGATGGAAGTGCGATCTACCTTGCCATCAACATCAAGGGCATATTGCAAGCACATCCAATTTGGAACGCTGGAGCCTATGCACATGTCATGCTTCAACCCTCAAGATGATGATAAAGCTGACGACGAATTGGTAGGTGACGAAGAAGGTTGGACTTTTGTGACCTACAAGAGACTTCAAAAACCGCGTAACCCAAAACCCCATGTCCCTTACAAGAAAAGGGAACTTCAAGCAAGCAATTCAAAAGTTACTCCCAAGGGGAAAGGAATAAATGGTCTAAAGAAACAAAGAAAGGGATCTCGTCCGAATGAGTTATTACAAAAGGAAGGCCCCTTGCCAATCACCCTGCATGAGTTTTTCCCTAAAAGCTTTTTTGTAGAGGGCCTAATGGCAACCACTTACATGGTCTCTTACCATGATGCTGATGATCAAGAAGACCCTATTGAAAAGGAGGAAAAAGTGGACCTTGAAGAAATCAAAGCAACCAAGGAAGAAGGAAGTGAAACCCATGCCTCGGAAGAAGCGGTTGCTTTATGTGCTCACTGCTGCGACAAGATGACGATCGCCGATGAGGATCTCCTATTGGGCTCCAAACCACACAATCGACCACTTTTTGTCTCAGGTTACACACGAGGGGAAAGAGTAAGCCGCATCCTTATTGACGATGGGTCTGCCGTCAACATAATGCCCAAGGGAACGATGAGACGCCTAGGCATATCCATGGAAGAGTTATCCAAAAGTCGACTTGTCATCCAAGGCTTCAACCAAGAAGGTCAAAGGGCGATCGGCATGATTCGATTAGATGTGACTATTGATGAGTTGAAAGCAAGACCTCTGTTCCATGTGATCGATTCCAAGACCTCTTATAACCTGTTGTTAGGACGACCATGGATTCATGGGAATGGTGTCGTACCGTCTACATTGCATCAATGCTTCAAGTATTGCGACGGTAAGCAAGTAAAGGTGGTGACAGTAGATTTGCAACCATTTACAGTGGCAGAATCTCACTTTGCAGACGCCAAGTTTTACTTAGACTGCGACATGACCTACGATGTACCACAGGAAGAGTCTACAGAAAAGAAGAAGGCAAAACGTAAGGAAGGAGGCGAGCCCCTCATGGAAGGTCCAAAACCTAACTCTGAAGTAAGACAAAAGTTTTGTGAAGAGAAGAAAGAGGCACCCATGGTCTTACGATATGTGCCCGCATCTAAACGAAAGGAAGGGCAATCCCCATTCGGGTTGACGATGGAGACTAAGGATAAGTGCAAAAAGTCTATTCAAGAAGACGATGTCTCTATCCTTAAAAGTGATTTCACCTTGCCATTACCAAAGTTAGACCAAGTGGCGTCCACAAAACCCCCACTCAAAGGTTTCACTAGAGCCATGAGTAACCTTGTTGAAGAAGATTCATTGCCAATCAGAAGAACAGAAGAGGGTTTTGACCCTAAAGCATATAAACTTTTGGCAAAATCAGGCTACGATTTCAAAAATCCTCCGCAATTGGGGCAACTTTACTCAGATTACGTGGAAGAGAAGTCTCATGGGCTTAACTCGACCCAAAGCAAATTGAAGCAGCAAGGCTACGCGATCGAGATTCCTAGAACCGGGTTGGGGTATTCATCACAAGAGCCAGTTCGAATCTCGGCCAAAGGGAAAGGAAAAAAAGTGACATCACAACACATCACCTTTGAAGTTGAGGAAGAGGGGAAGCCGAAGCCCGTGTCAAGATCTTCTGTATTTGACCGTCTAGGAACATCTACTCCTCGGGAGTCAGTGTTTAATAGATTAAGCATTTCTCTCCCTACAAAGAAAGGAACCTCACGTACACGTAGGTTGGCATTTGATAGGCTTGGGTCTACAAGTAGCTCAACTGACACCCCACGACCCAAGGAAGGAAAAAGTGGCCTACAAAAGAGAAATGGCACCGAAGCCTGTAGTCTTATCCCTTCACGCATGAAACGTGAGTTGATTGTAGAAGTCAGTACAGGAGACTCCCTTAAAGTGAAGCGACGGACTATCGTGCACACACGAGAGCTTGAGAAGCAAGTTGACGATGGGGAGAAGGATCACGAGACACTAGTCCTTCCTTCTTGCCATGTGATAGCGGAGACTGATTCCGAATCAGACGCATCAGATGATGAACCAAATGAAGCGCCTCGAGCAATAGAAGACGGGGGGCAAGCAACTGTAGATGATCTCAAAGAATTAAACTTAGGGACTAGCGAGGAACCTCGCCCAATCTACGTGAGTTCGCTTTTGACACCGGAGGAAGAAAGCAAATACTTTGAGCTTTTAATGGAGTACAAAGATGTGTTTGCCTGGACATACAAAGAGATGCCAGGTTTAGACCCAACAGTTGCAGTTCATCGGTTAGCAATAAAGCAAGGAGTGCGACCAATCAAGCAGGCCCAACGCCGCTTTCGACCCGAACTCCTCCCACAAATTGAGGCAGAAGTTAACAAACTCGAGCAGGCAGGATTCATCCGGGAAGTGCAATTCCCAAAGTGGATTGCAAACATTGTCCCTGTCAAAAAGAAAAATGGACAAATTCGAGTTTGTGTTGATTTTCGAGACTTGAATAGAGCGTGCCTAAAGGATGACTTCCCACTTCCAAATACAGAACTTATGGTTGATGCAACTATTGGTCATGAAGTATTATCATTCATGGATGGCTCATCAGGATACAACCAAATTCGAATGGCACCCAAAGATGAAGAGCTCACCGCTTTTCGAACTCCAAAGGGGATCTACTGTTACAAGGTGATGCCTTTCGGGCTCAAGAATGCTGGCGTAACTTATCAACGAGCAATGCAATGAATTTTCGATGACATACTCCACAAAACTGTGCAATGTTACGTTGACGATCTGGTTGTTAAGACGAAGAAAAGAGGGGACCATTTGCGTGACTTGCGCATTGTATTTAATCGACTAAGGAAATATCAACTCAAAATGAATCCTCTTAAATGCGCGTTTGGCGTCACGTCTGGGAAGTTTCTAGGATTTATTGTTCGACATCGAGGTATTGAAGTGGATCAATCTAAAATAGATGCTATCTAAAGGATGCCCGAACCAAAGAACCTACGAGAGCTTCGATGCTTACAAGGCCACCTTGCATACATTCGACGTTTCATATCGAATCTAGCAGGACGGTGTCAACCATTCAGTCGATTAATGAGGAAAGATTCCACCTTTGAATGGGATGAGGCTTGCAGAAATGCATTTGAGAGCATTAAAAGATATCTGCTTAACCCACCTGTCTTAGGAGTGCCTATGCCAGGAAAACCTCTAGTGCTCTACATTGCTACACAAGAACAATCACTTGGGGCCCTCTTAGCTCAGAAAAATGAAGAAGAGAAAGAGAAAGCATTGTATTACCTTAGTCGAAAGTTAACTGGGGTAGAATTGAGGTATTCCCCAATAGAGAAGATGTGTCTTGCACTTTTCTTCTCCATTCAAAAATTAAGGCATTACATGCAAGCACACATAATACACTTGGTTGCAAAGATAGATACAGTCAAATACGTCTTGTCTAGGGCAATCATGTCTGGTCGGTTGGCAAAATGGGTTGTGGCCTTTCAAGAATTTGAAATCGCATATGTGTCTCAAAAGGCCATCAAGGGGCAAGCACTAGCAAATTTCCTTGCTGATCATCCAATTCCTGCCGATTGGGAGCTCTCAAATGATTTTCCAGATGAAGATGTATTGTACACTGAAGTCCTCCCACCTTGGATGATGTTCTTCGATGGGGCTGCACGGCAAGAAGAATCCGGTGCTGGGGTTGTTTTCGTGTCGCCACATAAACAAGTGTTACCATTCGCCTTTGTGCTTAGTGAACCATGTTCAAACAACGTTACTGAGTATCAAGCCCTTATTGCCGGTCTCCAAATGGCCCTTGATATGAAGATCTCATACTTAGAAGTCTACGGCGATTCCAAGTTGGTAATCAATCAACTTTTGACACACTATGAAGTTAAACATGAGGGTTTGATTCCTTACTTTCAGATGGCTACACGACTAATTGAAAAGTTCGACGGAGTTTCCTTGGAGCATATCCCCAGAAACGAGAATAGGATGGCAGATGCTCTAGCCAATCTAGCCACCACATTGGCTCTGTCGGAAGGTGAAAAGGCAAATGTCCCTATTTGCAACCGTTGGGTGCTCTCTTGCACGGAAGAATACGCGAGCGCGACAAATGCCATATCAATATCTATAGTAGAGGATGAGGATTGGCGCCAACCCTTGATTGATTACTTGGAACATGGTAAGCTACCCGAAGATCCCCACCACAAAACTGAGGTACGAAGGAAGGCGCCTCGTTTTATACACTATAAAGGCACATTATACAGGAGGTCTTTCGACGGTTTATTCTTACGATGCCTTGGCAAGGAAGAAGGTGATCAAGCCATGGAAGAAGCTCATTCGGAAGTATGTGGTGCCCATCAGTCTGGCCCCAAATTGTATCACCGGATAAAACGAATGGGTTATTATTGGCCCACCATGGTCAAGGATTGTATGGACTATGCAAAGACATGTGAAGCATGCCAACTTCATGCGAACTACATCCATCAACCGCCAGAGCCCTTGCACCCTACAGTCGCATCCTGGCCTTTTGATGCATGGGGACTCGATGTTGTAGGACCATTGCCTAAGTCGTCAGGGGGTCACCTGTACATATTAGCTGCAACCGACTATTTTTCTAAATGGGCGGAAGCCGTACCTCTCAGGGAAGTAAAAAAGGAAAATGTGGTGAACTTCATCCGGACTCACTTGATATATCGGTATGGTGTCCCTCGCTATATCATCACGGATAACGGTAAGCCATTCTACAATAGTTTGGTGACCCAACTATGCGAGAAGTTCGAGTTCAAGCAATATAAGTCATCCATGTATAATGCACCAGCCAACGGTCTTGCTGAGGCTTTCAACAAGACGCTTTGCAATTTGTTGAAAAAGGTAGTAGAGCGCTCGAAGAGGGATTGGCATGAAAAGATTGGAGAAGCTTTATGGGCATACCGAACAACATACAGGACTCCTACGCAAGCCACTCCGTATTCATTAGTATATGGTGTCGAAGCAGTCCTGCCTTTAGAGCGACAAATTCCATCACTTCGAATCGCTATCCAAGAAGGGCTCACAAATGAAGAAAATGCGCAATTAAGACTTGAAGAGTTGGAAGCACTTGATGAAAAGAGATTGGAAGCTCAACAACGTCTTGAATGCTACCAAGCGTGGCTTTCGCGAGCGTTCAACAAGAGAGTCCGACCTCGATCTTTCCAAGTAGGGGACCTAGTGCTTGCAATGCGAAGACCCATCAACATCTCCCACAAGACTGGGAACAAGTTCACATCAAAATGGGATGGCCCCTATGTTGTGCAGGAGGTCTACACTAATGGTGCTTACAAGATAGTCGACGGAGATGGCCTGAGGGTAGGACCCATAAATGCAAAGTTCCTAAAGCGATACTATGCGTGAAGTATTGAAGTTGCTCCTTGGTAAGAGCTTAAACTGCCCACCAAAAAAAAAAAAAATTCCCGCTAGGTTGAAAACCTTGAAAGAGGCAACCTAGGCAAAAGTTAGGGATTAAAAAAAAAAAAAAAAGAACTTTATTGAACTACGTTATGACTTGATCCCTTTTGGGTACGTAGGCAGCTTGGTATTCGTTACTAAGTTCAGTCACATATGTACTTAAAAAAAAATGATAATAATAAGTCTCTTGAACTACGTTATGACTTGATCCCTTTTGGGTACGTAGGCAGCTTGGTATTCGTTACTAAGTTCAGTCACATATGTATTTAAAAAAAAAAAAAAACAAAACAAAAAAAAAAAAGGCAGCAAGGAAGAAGCAAACATTGACTTGGAAATAAATGAATTTTTATTAATAAAGAGATAGGTATCGTTACGTCGTAATGACTACATCAATGAGAAAAAAAAATTAATTAACCTATCCAATCTAAATGCCTCAACTCCTCTTTACTAGTCTCTAGTAACTCTTGTAGCCCTCTAAGTTTTGCATCATCAGAAGCTTCTAAAGTTGGAGTAGCCTCAATCTTGGAAACCTCCCCTTTAATTTGAGAAATGATCACTTGTTGCTGGGCTAGCTCTGAATCACAGCGGGTGCTCGACGTTGTAAACTCTTCCTTTTGCAGTGAAAGCAACTCAAGTTCCTTCTTCAATTTAATCTCTCTAGCTAAGGCCTTGTCTAAGTTCGCCTTGATTGAAACTTTTTGATTGATCTTAATGGCTTCCAAGTTGAGGGCAAGAGTGAGACGATGCTGAACGTCGGTGAGCTTCTGTTCCTTGTCTTCAAGCGCGATGCCTTGTGAAAGAGCATGGTGGAGGGAAGAATATCGGTCTGCATCATCCATATACTTCGAAATACGCTCTCTTAAAGGAGTTACATCCAAAACTTCCATTTGTGCGATAACTTGGAGAATCTTCTCGACCCCATCCCTAAGTGAAGTCATCAAAGTAAAAGGGGTTTTGACGACCTTCTCAATTAGGTCCCCTCCTAATGTTTTCGCACGCTGTCGATCGGCCTTCAAAATCAAATCATCGAGTTCAAACTTTGTGACAGTTGAAGTGGTCGGGATGCTTGCACTACACATGATGGATTTATTTCGAGTCACGTCCCTTGAAGGCATGTGAGTAAGGTCGAAAGAAGGAGTGGCCTTAGTCTTCCCCGAACATGATGGGTCAATTGCCTTAGTAGCCAAATCAAAGGCTGTCGGACCTTGAATGGAAAACTCGCTTGTAGAAGGGCTAGTGGCAACTGGTGTACACTTCTCTCCTGTTCTTTTCGAAGGATAATTGTCATCCTGCATTGGAAGAATACCAAGATTGTCATTCTCAAAAAGTTCTTGGATACCAGAAATAGCTTCAAGGTCATCGTGAAGGAAACAAAGGTCTTTAATGGGTTCAAGATCAAAATCATCAAAAAAGGAATTAAGACTCACTTGTGCATTGCCACCTGAAGGGTTGGGAAGCGAAGCCATATCGATACCACAATCAGTCGTTTGGATGGCCCCCTCATGATCCAAGTTCTTGTTGGGATTATCCCTCTGCCTTTTGCGTCTCCAATGAGAATCTGAGTTGCCACTATTCCGCTCAGAATCTGACGCATCCCTACCCTTGGTCACCTCCATGTCTTGAGGCATTGGGACTATGCAAGAAGGCCCATGCTTAGGAGAATGTGCCTTGTCCACGCACGCTCCTTCTAAAGACTCATCAGTAGCTTCCGAAGTCCCAAAAGAGGGCTTCCCATCGCTTCGGCGCTTCGCGGGCTCAACTACTTCATTGGGCTGTTTTATTTTGAGTCTTATCTTGCTTGGGTTAACATTCCCAATCGGTTGCTCGGCTTTACTAGAAAAGAAACCATCAGATCTTCTAGCCCACCAATTCATATAGTCCTTCGTGCACGGAGCCCCGTGCTCAGATGGGCAGGCAGGGATCAAGAACTTTGAATTAGTAACAAGGCGAAGACATTGGCGCCAGAAGCATACCACTTGCTCTAAGGTGACGGTGCGAAAGTCCTCATTAAGCTCCTTAGGGATATGTTGATTGAAACCGAACTGTCGACCAAAGTGATGAGGACTATATGGTTCAACTATACATATGCTTCCACGACGAGAGGCCAAGTAGCTGGGGCGTTGGCTAATGAAGTAATCTGCATAAGAGCTAGGTAGCTTGTCATCATCCACCAGAATCTCTCGATGGCCTTTAAAAAGGCCTAAACGATGGAACTTGAAGCTACTAACGGCATGAAATAGCTTACGAGCTGTAACCTCGTCATAATGCTTGGCCGCACCTTCTCCGGAGTATCTAAACATGCGTGGAACAACCTTGGAGCGAGACCCTTCAAGTTCAAAGTGAGTGTCAAAGTATTCGGCCAACCAAGCATTCAAGTAGTGTGCAGGAAAAGTGGCATCACATTTACTAGGAGTCTTAGAAGACACGACCTCATTCAAGCCCCTATAAATGTTGGCCAGGACTGGGACTGCAAGACAGTATCTCTTACCACGAGCCATCGCACTTGCGCTCTTGAAAACACCAGGTCTGATTAAGTTTGGTCCCCCGTCGGGAAGAGCGAACTCACACAGCCAACACGAAATCAAAGCAGCTAACCAAGTCTCTTCTATAAGCCTTCTCTCCACTTTGAGCACATTGAATGGAGCCTCATCTTCTTTAGTCAGAATTCTGGGGGCATCGATCTTACCAGAGGGGTTATGAGATTGCTTGCCTCTTGCATTCCTCTTTAGTGACCTTCTAGTTGGTGGTTTTTGATATTTAGACTCGCCACGGAACCAAAACTTCACCCATACGGCCGTAGTAACCAAGTGCGGACCGCCAAGCTCAAGACTCAAGTGATGGAAGGCAGCAAATAGAGGACGACAGCATGAGGGGAGAGATGATATTTCTTTCGGGTTTGGAACGACCTCTTCGTAAAATGAGCCGTACACAGGAAGTCCACCGATTGAATGCAAATCCCATAAGCTAATGGAGACCTCCCCTACAGACGTGTGCAATGTGTTTGTAGCGGTACACCAACACTCTAGGAAGGCTTGCAAGACATGGGGGTTCCGATCATACGTGAATAATGATGCAAGGAGCGGCTTGTAAAGATTGGCATCACTTAAGACTTCAGTATTGCGGCTCAATATGTCTTCTAGCCACTCCCAATATTTGGGGAGGTAGGAAAACTCACCCCTATATTGGAGCGGAGGGGTCTTGGAAGAAGGTAGGGCCCATTGCACTTCTTCTGCGCTTATTCAACGACCAAGGAGAGGAAATGGATCAACACAGTCCGCGGTTGAGTGAAGGTTGGAGGCCAAAGTAAACGTCCTCGAAACAACATGTGAATCCTTTCTAGTCGGGTTGTGTAGTTCGTGAGATGATTCGACCCACCATTGAGATAGACTCGGAGGACGAGGAATGGCTGTAGGCGATGAAGAGATACTTTTACCAAGTGGATGGACTTTCAAGACAACGCCTTGCTCCAAGGGTTCGTTCGCATAGCGCAAGAGAGTGATAGATCTATCATTAAGAGTCCTTGACGAGTCGTAAAAGAAGACCATGATGAAGCACACTTGAGGGCAGCCACTTGGCGAAGAAGAAGCTCGTAGAGGTCACGACTTGAGCAAACGTAAAAGAGTCATAAAGTCAAGCAAAGGGTTGACAAGTCTGAATCACCTAACAGCAAACCAAAGGAAAAGATGAATACCTTATTCATTCAAAGGCTTCTTACGAATAAATTTATAAAATAAGAATAATGATAATAGTAAATAAACAAATAAATAGTGTAATTGGAGCACATGCAGCCACGGATTATTAAAAAAAAAAAAAAAAAAAAAGAGCATATGGCATTGAGATTCAAAAAAACTACAAGCAAGCTATTCATTCAATATCAACATCCAAGTGCTTGAACATCTTAGGTACGTGTTGCAATAACTATATAGGCATGTAAAGACAAAGACAAGTGGAAGCTTGCATGTTGCCTATTAAGTGTAAAGATCACGCATGTACAAACATGCCACCATGCTTCTCATGGAATTAAGGTACAGGACGTGTCAATAATATGGCATGAACTATTACATGCAAAAACAATGGAAATCACGAAGGTGGAGCTCTCTCCCTTATAGAAGTGGGGTCAATAAACAAGCAAATATTTCTTGGTACCAGGTGGCGCACATAAAACTAGTGCCTGTTCGTTGCTTTCGGGAAAGCCAAAGACATTGTGACAGTTTAAGCCCGGCAAACAATGGAGTTGGAGTACCTAAAGTCAAAAGGGCTCAGTATCACGGCTTAGAGAGGACAGCTGATAGTTGCAAGACGACGACTGTGGGAATGATGTGCGGACGGAGCTCTCGTGTTGATGATCGCGAAATGAAGGCAAGGGGCAAAGGCAGTCAGAAGGATGCACCAAAGAAGCTCTTGCGCTAATGGAAGGATGCAGCGACGAAACTCTCGCACTACAAAGGCAATGGTGAAGGCAGTCAGAAAGGTGCACCGATGATACTCTCGCACTGATGAAAGGATGCGACGACGAAGCTCTTGCATTGATGATCGCGGGACGAAGGTAGTGGCAAAGGCAGTCAGAAAGGTGCACCGATGATACTCTCGCACTGATGAAAGGATGCGACGACGAAGCTCTTGCACTGATGATCGCGGGACGAAGGCAGTGGCAACGGAAGTCAGAAAGATGCGCCTATGGTTGTGGAACAAGGGCTCAGACGAAGGGAGGAACAAAGCTCTGGACTCAATGTCGACTCAAGAAGGTTGATCAATGATGCAACCGCCAAGGCTCCGGTGCCAACAGCTGCGAGGTGGAGACGACGGATACGCGAACAAAGCTACGCACCTATGGTCGTGGAACGATGGCGGTAAATGCGGACAAAGCTCTGGACTTAGCGCTGGCTCAAGAAGGATGATCAATGACGAAGCCGCCAATGCTCGAATCCGTTGAACACCAAGACGAGAAGGACAGGATGCTGCAACTCGCTTGAAATTGATGCTTGGCTCACACCGTGCCAACTTCTATGTCCTGCACAGAATAAATCAAGTGGATCATAAGAGAAAAAAAAAAAAGAGGAGAGAATGCCTGCTACGGCTGAAAAAAAAAAAAAAAAAAAGAACAAAGAGAAAAAAAAAAAAAAAAAGAGAACTCGTAGAACGGCGCTTACGGTTTACTCTAACCCGTAAAGCATCACGTCCTTCTTATAGAGTCGGCATTCACAAGAAACCCTAGCGATTTGTAAGAGTGCGGCTTAAAGAAAAAAAAAAAAAAAAAGAAGCTTGCCGGGCAAGACAATTGCGGCACCAACTTGCCTAACAAAACTAAGGTGGGCTTGCAGTTTGGAAGGAATGCCTTTTGTGTGTGATCAAGCCCATGAGGCCCAAGTGCTCAACTAAAAAAAAAAATAATAATAATAAAATAAAATAAAATTTGCGTGAGTCATATGATTAAAGCCATGGGAAGACATCTTGGATGACAAATCTGTAATATACAGCATCGGGACGAAGGAAGCCTAGATTTCACTCAGACAAGAGCCTTGTGTACCCGTAAAACCAAGTCCATTATTAAAGATAAACAACATAAATAAATAAAATAAAAGAATACTTCAAGCTCCGTCTTCCTTGCATCAGAAAGACGCAAAGCCGAATCTTGAAGTCGGGGCATTTGTAGACATCAAAATTTAATGATGAATTCACAACCGTCCGATTGTTCATGGTAAAATATTTGCGATCAAATTAGTCTCTGATTGATGACGTGGACAATCAGCAAATGAAATCAAGCCACGAGGCAAAATCAAATGAAGAAAGCCATATGGCAGCGTCAGAAGAAAAGACCTATATGGAAAGTTCTTATTAAATAAAATACCAAATTAAATTCACATATAATTCAACTCTCAATAAATACTGAGAGAAAATTCCAAATTAAAGACCATTGAGTTGCCTATAAATAAGGGCTTCTCATATGAGAAAAGGGGAGAACGCTTAGAGAGAAAACACTACTGACACTCTGCCAAAATAGAGAGTCACCTCTAAAGTTCATAAGAATTCCATTGTTCATCAAGTCCTATTCCTACTTCTTCAAATCAAAGTGGGGATTCTCCTTTAATCTAGTTCGAGATCAAGCCAACGGCCCTCACACCTCAAATCAAGCACATTCAACTATTCATTCAACTTGGAGACATCAAAGCACGATTCAAGATCAAGCTTCATAGCCTCTTCGAATCGTAACGTTTCTTGGAGATCGAATCAGAGGAATTTATTGTACTCTTTCATTGTAAAGATTCATACAGAGGATTGTACTCACATATATACAAATACAAATTGATTATTTGTTACACTATTTCGTGATCGTGTGATTTATCTTTTACGAAAATTGTGTGTACAGGGGGTTTTCCCGAAATAGTGTTGATTATCAAACTATTCTCATATGAAGAAAGATGTTGATATTCTATATATAAATTGATATTTTATAAATATTTGATGTGCACATTGACTATTCGTTTTATGAAAAACTTGTGGGACAACTTGAATTTATTTAAATTTGTATGTGTGAATATATCTTTGTATTTTTGAGAATTATGAATGGATTATTTTTCTGAGCATATTGAATATGTTTTGAAAACCTATGACAAGTCGTGATTAAAAACTCAGTATTATATTTAGTCCTCGGTAAGGGATAATCATACTGTAGCTAGTCTTTAGCAAGGGACGGTCCCAGAAAAGAGGACAATGCACATTTGATAACTCCTTAGCAAGGGAGTATACTATTGAGGATCTAAAAAGGAAGTTCCTTAGCAAGGGAGTGCACCTTTAGGTTCCAAATGAGCAATTCTTAAGAAAATGGATGAAAATGAGATTCTAGTCTTAAAAGGGGACAATACAACCCTGTCAACGGGGCGTAAACATTGACCACGAGAAAAGTCTAAAAAATTGTTTATATGATGGTATTGATAGATGTATTATGATGGCTCACAATATAAAGATATATATATATATATATATTTATATATGAAGTATTTGATGATAAGATATTGATGAGTTACAGGTTATGAATTTGTTGTAAGAATTATTTATTTGAAAGGTTTGTTCCCACACCCCAATGTTAGTGAATTCCACTTATTGAGTTATCTCACCCCCCTTTATTTCCCCTTACAAATACATTAGATGGATTATTGGAGTAGAGATGCTTGGAAGACTACAGTTATGAATTATTTGTAGAACTAAGGATTTTATTATTATTTTTATGGCATTAAACATTGTATTGGAGAGTTATTTTGAGGAAGTTTTATCTTTGGTGGATTAGAGTTCTGACATTCGTGATGAGATTTTAGATTGCTGGTTGCTTTTATTTAATATTTTTATGGATTATTTAGATTGAATAGACTTTTATTATTTTTTATTTTGGGGCGTTACATTATATAAATATATATATATATATAAACCGAAACTTCTGAAACTTTCATAATTTTCCACGTCAACAAAATATTTAAATAAAATTATCATTTATTATTTTGTTTAGTCCAAACTTAAAAATGAGTGAAACTCTATCTCTCTAACAAGTCCAACTTAAACTCAAACTCATCATTATCATTTAAAAAAAAAAAAATTTTGTTTAACCCAAATTAACATTGAATGAAACTCTATCTCTCTAATAAGTCCAACTTAAACTCAAACTCAAACTCAAATATTGATAATTTATCTCCAAATTTGCGAATTGAGTGAAACTCTATCTCTCTAATAAGTCTAACTTAAATTCAAATTCAAACATTGATA
This sequence comes from Quercus wislizeni, assembly GCA_023055345.1. Lineage (NCBI taxonomy): Eukaryota > Viridiplantae > Streptophyta > Magnoliopsida > Fagales > Fagaceae > Quercus > Quercus wislizeni. Next base: position 9,146,066 of record JALGQJ010000002.1, on the reverse strand, counting down.
ATTTATCTCCAAATTTGCGAGGTTAATCATGAACACTATAAAAATAAAGCAAACCCTAATTTTTTTTTTTTTAAAGTCGGTAGAGGTATGAGCTCTTCTTATGTTATTTTCTTCTCTTCTACTTTGTTAAAAAAAATTATTTTATGGTTTTTCATGTATTTTTTTAAAAATAATTTTCGTACATAAACCACCAAACTCTCTTTAGCTGTTTTTTACAAGATAAAAAAGCTTGCAATAATTGAAATTATTTTTTTGAACATAACCCATCTTTCTCTTATATTTCTCTATTGTTTAATCATATATATTTTGTTTTATTTCAATAATTTCTAATTAGTGAATCATCTGACTCTTTAATTTTTTTTGTCTTTCAGAAATTTTAATATCTAAAATTTTGAGTTTTTTTTTTTTTTTTTTTTTTTTTTTTTTTTTTGCAGTATCTGAAACTGACATATTCTTTGTAAACCATTGCACGTTCAATCAATGACTTTTTCATCAAATTATAATATAGATTAAGTGTGCGTTTGTGTAAGCTACTATAAGTTTAAACGGGCTTTTTGAAACCAAAAAAATTAAAGGTGTGTTTGATAAGATTTAAAAGTTGTTTTCTCTAAAAAGCTACGTTTTGAATTTGTGAAGGAAGAACACTTTAACAGGAAGGCAACTCTCAGTTGCTTTTGCAAAAGCCAAAGGGCTTTTTAAACATTACCGTTGGAAAGCCACCGGCTATTTCCCAAATTGCCCACTATGTTTGCATTCCCAGAACGGCAAAACCCTTTGATAAATTAATTGCTACAAAGACCACAAAACATAGCTTCTAGCCCAAGTTCAATTCAATAACAAATTTCCAAGTCCAAACGCAAAAAAATCTATAACAAATTCCCAAATCAGCTAAGGGGGGAAAAATCAATCCCTTGCAAATAAGGATTCCTCAAAATGCAAAACAAAAAAAATATCAGAATATAGCAAAATCTTTCAAATGGAGTTTGTACCCATCTTGCGGTGGATGGATTATGGAGGTTTGGAGAAGAAGTTGAAGAGTCTCTCCAAGAGGATGAATGAGTTCTTGCAAGCACTTATTGATGAGCAAAGACGTAAAGAGTGAAAGCTCAAAAATGTGTTAAGAACACAAGAGTGGTTTAAACCCCCAAATTAAAGTTATAGCTCGATAGATTTTACACTAACTTAATTCTAAGTACGGAATAGTGTAAATGCGAGCAGATAAACAAACAAGCTACTCTAACACATATTCATATAATCACAGCAGTAAAATGAAATGTAAAAGAGTATGAAAGAAGAATGCAAACACAGATAACACGCCTATGTGTTATCGAAGAGGAAACCGAAGAACTAGGCGAAAAACCTCTCCATCGCCCTCAAAGCGGTAATCGATCCACTAGACAATCAGTTGGGATACATGGGTTAGCAAGAGACCCTCCAAGCCTAATCTACCCGCTGTACCTAAGCCCTCCAAGCTTCTACTCCAACAAGGCTTCTCGAAATCGTGTCTTGTCTAACTCTTCGGATCCCGTAACAAGCTCCATGTTGCATCTGCCATCATTGGCTTCTTCCAATGCTTCCCAACAACACCAAAAACTCACCTGACACTCTGAAAGGGTGTGGTAAGTGTTTGGGCTATCAACCTCTCACTGGTATGGAAATGGAGAAGTAGGAGTTAAGGAAAATTCACAAGCAATTGTGTAGAGGATTGTGGGTATAACAATCTCTAACTTTCAAGGTGTTTGGCTAGGGTTTTCTCTCAGAAGCACTCCTTAACATTTGTGGGTAATATGGGTATAAAGAGTGTAGGCACAGAAAGTGTGTATCAGAATTAACAGTCTGGTGAAACAGAATGTCTCGTGGGAAGGCCTTACTCGCGAGACACAGCTGTCTCCATCCTGTCCTGACTTTTCGCATTCCAACATGTGCAAGTCACATGAGTCACTTTACGGGATGCTTAGTCGCGAGATACCCGCAAAAACTCTTCAGTCTTTAATTGCTTGAGTCTTCACACTCTCTCTATCACACAACCCTTACAGTCAAATCCCACAATAAATATAGGGTACAAAAGATTGAATAAAATTACAATCAAATTTGGCATGGAATTAAAGCCAAAAAAACACATAGTTGTAAATCACAACTTTACAAGGAGGAAGAGGGTAACACTATGATTGACCATATGCTTTTGTTTGCTCTGCTCTGATCTAATCTTCAATCAATGACCGGGGACCACCTCTCTGTCTTTGTTGTTCTTCATTTTCTTTAGGTTTGGCAAGATCTCTCTATCTTTCATTTTGATCTTTCTCAGTTAGCACTCTCTCCCCTTTGATGATGTAATAGTTTAAGGGATGTGAAACAGAGTTAGAGAGGCGTTGGGATTTTTTTTGAAAATAACTATAAAAGCCAAACTATATTATTAGTTAGCCAAGGTTTGAAACTAATTTGGTATCTAACAAATCGAGTGTTTTACTCTCGATTTTGGGTTATAAATTAAGTATGATGTACTCGATTTTCATGTTATGCTAGCAGCTGAGCTAGAGAATCTGTCCATGTAGGCATGGAAATCGAGTTTAAGGGTGTGCAACAGTCAACCAATCTAACTTAACCCAACTAATGGGCATGACTATGCATTCAAAGCTAGTAATACCATTGACAAACTTAGAATTTTAGAAATGGAAAAAAAATTCAAAATAATGTAAAAGGATAAAAAGAGAATATAGAAATTCAACAGCTAGTAGGTTTAAATTTTACTTCACCTTCCCAAACATCGCACGATCGATGTTCTTTTAGAAACCTTAACACCGAACCCTCCATGGGACTAGGACCGAACTCATTAGGGATCTCAGTAGCAACGGCAGCCGTACTACACGAAGTTGAGGGAGTCAAGAGTAATATAAGCACATGTTGAAGATAAATTGGCAAGGATCTAAATGTATAGCCTAATTTCTTGCATAAACAATAAGTATGACAATCAACCATAGGGAATAAAGATACATATAAAAACTCAATATTTTGCCAAAAACTCAGTATGAGCTAAATTAATTAAGCCTTCTACATTTCTCCATTTTCATTCAAATGTGTTATGAGGAGTTAGAATTTACACCTTCAGACTCATCATAATATGCCTCAGAAATCATGTTTTTGAGTGGCTTTCATCAAGCATCATTCCTTAACCACAAACCTAGATTCCGTATTCAGCAATTTAAAAAATAATAATAATGGAATCACCTCTTGGCTGCATTAATTATAGAATGAGGGTACTTCCCTAGTTGCAGGTTGATCATCTAATATCTCCAATGCTAAGAACCTAAGAGTCATTTTCCTTTTTGTAAATGATGATGTACAACCAAAGAGAGGCATGTGAAGATTTTTCCTTCTCAATTTAAGTCACTACATCTTATAAAGCTAAACCAAGTGCTTATTACTTCCAAAAAATCATAGGTTTTGGCATACAAACAATTAGGTGGACAGGCAAAGAATAGTATGTTAACATGTAGATCCAAAAAGCAATTGCATTTTCCCTATTCTCTAATTTATACTATTCCATCTATCCCCATTCTTATGGAAAAGTTATCGATCTTTTAGCAGTTGGCAATGGAATCATCCACCCCTAAGCTACAAAATACCACTCTTCTCGCCACTACCTAGATAGGATATTGTCTAACAACCTTCATGGATTGACCATTCCATCCCAACTTCCATTGCAGCATGATACTAATACTCCCCTCATCACATTCACACCTCCACTATAGGCTCATCATCACAATCAAAATGGTTTTGTTATGAATGCCTATCTATAATCACTGTGGACCACTTTCATTGGGTGGGTTTTTTCCATTTCCAATGAAACATAATTAACACTACAAAATTTCAAGCCAAAAAAAAAAAGCCTGTAGTGTAACAAGAACACACATATATGATGTATCTAAAGCAAACCCAGAAAAAAGAAATACATCTGGAGCATTAATAAATAAAAAAATTATTTTGATCTAATCAAAGCAAGCAGATTGAGAAGGGGTACCTACCTTCAGATTAAGGTTGAGCAGTGGCATGAGGTTTGAAGACTGAGAGTGAGAGTTTGAAGAGTGATGAGGTTGAGCAGTGGCATGGCGTGAGGTTTGAAGGAGAGTGAGAGTTTGAAGAGTGAGGGTTTGAAGAGTGATGAGGTTGAGCAGTGGCACGAGGTTTGAAGAGTGAGAGTAAGGGTTTGAAGAGTGAAAGTGAGAGTGAGAGTTTGAAGAGTGATGAGGTTGAGCAGTGGCGCAAGGTTTGAAGAGTGAGAGTAGGGGTTTGAAGAGTAAGAGAGTGAGAGACTATGAGGACTCGGCGTGTTTGAGTTTGAGTGTGTTTGAGTGATCTGTTGAGTGTGTTTGAATTTGAGTGATTTTTTGAGTGATTTGGACACGTGGAGGGCTAAACTAAAATCGAGTTCAGTTGGCTCGGTTTCCATTTAAACTAAATCGAGTTCTTTGGGCTTGATTTCCTTTATACCAAACCGAGTCCTTTGGGTTCGATTTACAGGCCTACGTGGACAGTTTGTCCACCTTAGCTGCTGGTGCAATGGGAAAATTGAGTGCAATATACTTGATTTATAACCCCAAAATCGAGAGTAACACACTCGATTTGTTAGATACCAAAATAGTTTCAAACATTGGCTAACTAATAATATAGTTTGGTTTTTATAGTTATTTTTAAAAAAAAAACCGAGGTGTTGAAACTTGAAAGAAGAAAAAATGTGAAGAAATGTGTGCAGTGTGGAGGAAAATAGAGATAAAGGAGTAATAAAGAAGACAAAAGGTTAAGTAGATGTGGCTGAGAAAAAAACGTTTTGTGTTGGTTATACGTGTGGTGTGGGGCATGGGCTTGAACAATTTTTTTTTTAGTATGCTTATGAAAAAAAAAATTGTATTAGAGAAATGCTATCTTTAAAATATTTGTACAACAAATTTTAGTTAACAATAAATTATTATTATTATTATTATTAAGTAATTTTTTTAGTAAGTATTATTAAGTAGTTGGTTTAAGTATGAAATAAACTCCCTTATATATACATTGTTCTTTTTGGTAATTTATAACTCAAACCGCCACTTTTATAAGTGCTAGCCAAACACTCAGCTTTTTCAAAAAGCAGTTTTTAACGGTTTTTACAAAACACTCAGCTTTTTAAAAAAGTCCAGTTTCATACCGCACTTTTTGAAACCCCCACTTTTTCAAAAAGCCCAATTTCAAAAAGCTGAATCAAACTCACCCTAAAGTTATATAAGAGTAAATCATGTAATGGAGTAATTTCTTAAATTTTCTATAAAATTATTCTAGTTTAGCTTACAAGAAAGTAGGTTATAGTGTAAATATAAATCTGATGCATTGTACGGTTAAAAGCTAATAGGGCTGTAAACGAGCCAAGCTCAAGCAAGTAGTGCTTGTTTGAGCTTGGCTCGTCAGTAGAAATCAAATGCTCAAGCTTGGCTCAAGCTCGTGGGAAAACCCAAAAACTTGAGCTCGGCTCGGCTTGGCTTGGCTTGATAAATTAATCAAGCTCGAGCTTAACATCAGGCTCAAACTCAAGTTTTTTTGCTTGGGATCTAACAAAATTGCATTATCAAGTGCTCAAATATCCAACAATCAAGTAAACAAAAATAAGACAATAATATACTCATTTGTTCATGCTTCTAATTCCACCTGTGATTAGCTAACCACAGAGGACTCTGCACCTCAGGAAAAGAAAAGCACTAACCCATTCCAAACTACATACTAGACTCCACAACCACAATCCACTAATTACAAAGTTAAATTATTATCAAACGAATTCAACCAACAAGATTTTTCTAAGTTATATAGAAATTTCATAAACAACCATAACTTGGAAATCAAAACAATTTTGCAATATCAAACAAACTACAGTGCAAACAACTATAAAAATACATAGAAAATTTTTAAACATGAAAATTTACCTATGGTGAGAGAAGGCTATGAATGTCTTGGAGGATGGAGGTAGAGAGTGAAGATGGTAGTGATGCCAAATACTACACCAGATCTAGAGCTGTTGTCGGAGTTCTTTGCACACCCACTAGAACCCTTAAATTACATGGTGATTTGGTAAACACCGGACTCTAAATCCTCTTTGCTAGCATCTAACTCTTCCAAATCCTCTTTGCTAGCATCTAACTCTTCCAAATCTAAGACTTGTTCACTTGTTGCAAAGAGATATAGGGCAGATTTGGTGGAATTTCTTGGCCTCATGAGAGAGAGAGAGAGCTGATCAATTCTTTGTGAAAATTTGGGGAAAAGAAAGAAACTGATGATAAAAGAGAGAAAGATTGAAGCTTCTCAAAGAAGCTTTGGTCTTTCCAAGATAGCCTAAGAGTTTTAGGCTGCAAATTGCATAGGATAGACATGGACTCACTGAATGACAGCCGAGAATTTTAGTTTGAATAAAACTGAATTGGGTTTTTTTGGTTCAAAGATAGAACTAAATTGTGAAGTTTCGGTAGAGAAAGAAACTAAACTATATTAAGATATAGTGTATTCAGATGGAAAGGATACTTAGTAAATGACTAAACTATCAATTGGGGCATAAGAACTGACAAAATGATTATTGCATCAAACGAGGACATCCTCAAAGTGGTCTTGAACTTGGATGAGCTGAGTACACTTCAAATGGCAGTCACTATAGGGGTTATCTGGCATCTCAGGAATAAGGTTTGGCATAATGGCAGTGAAGTGAACATCATTTCTATCATATGCAATGCAAAAAACAGAGTAAAGGAATATCTTAATGCTTTGGACCATGAGCAGGACAAAGATAGGAGTGAGGAATTAACTTCATGGATTCCCACTCCTAAAAGTTATATAAAACTAAATGTGGATGCTGTTGTCTCACAGGCTTTCACCTCCTTAGACGTGGTAGCAAGAAATGAGTTTGGAGAGGTGTTAAAGGTATGGGCTAAAATTCATGATTAATGCACTCCTACTCAAGCTAAAGTAGCTGCAATTCTATGGGCTCTAAGCTTGGCTGCCGTTGAAAATTGATGCAACATCACTATAGAGGGGGATTCAAAAATATGTTTAGATGCCTTGTCCGAAGCAGAAGAGCCATTTCATTGGTCCATTTCCTCCATCACTCAGGATGCTGTTGACATGAGTGTATTTTTTGATAATTGTGAGTTTTGCTGGGTTAAGAGATCTCTAAACTCAGTAGCTCACTCAGTTGCTAAATATATGCTATTGCTCTTAAAGCAAGTTTCTTGTGTAATAACTGTGATTTGCCTCCCCCTATCTTGAAAGCTTGTAGGCAAGATTGTTGTACCTCATGTTGTTCTTCTTAGTCTAATGAAATGGTAGATTATTAAAAAAAAAAAAAAAGACTAAGTGCCCATTTAGTTTGCGCGTCCATGTTGGGCATTTGCGTTTTCAGTTTTTTTTTTTTTTTCAACGCGTATGAACAGTAATTGCACTATTCATGCACATGGATTTATTGTGCAGGAGACAAAGTATATTGTTCATGCATTGTTTACACACTATTCATGCACTGTTCATGGGTCCCACGACACTATTCACACATTTAAAAATTATTTTACTATAGTGTTTTCAGTTTTCAGCAAAATAAGCTGTATCCAAACGGGCCTTATACTAGTAAACTGTAACACATGAAAATAATAGGAAAAGACAACCAAGGGACACCTAAGATGGTGAAGTGAAGTCCAGCTATATGCATGGCTGTACTAGAGAACTCTTACTCCAGTCTTTTTTTTTTTTTTTTTTTTGCTAAAAATGTTTTTTTTTTTTAAAGGAAAGAAAAAAACTTAAAGTAATGGGTATTGAAAGGTGGTCTTACATGAAAAATTTTATTATTAAAATATGTATAATGTAAAAATATTTAGTTTATTTATTAAATATATATTAAGCCTTTTATCACGTTATACACGAGCTTAAGTTTGATTTGTATTGTATCAAGCCCGATTGTTCAGAAATAAACTTTTTTACTCAAACTCAACTCATTTATTAAACAAGCCAGAAACTAAAACCCAACTTTAACTTATTTATAAATAAACAAACATGAACTGCCTTTAAAAAGGTCTACGGCCCTAAAAGCTAGTCCTTGGTTTAAAAAAAAGAGGAGGCAAAAATAAATGAGCACGTCATAAGACCGTTGACTCCCTGACAAATAGTAATTCATGTTTGTTCGTTCTCATATCAGTACTTTCTATTCTAAAGTGTATATAAAAAAAAAAAAAAAATACAAGTTTATGGGTAGGCTTGTGATATTCGAATTCACAGATTTTTTTGGAATTTTTTTGACCCACCGTAATAGATTGGGTCAATAATTCCTACCAACCCAATTCCCTACTCTTTGGTTTAAAAAAAAGGGAGGCAAAAATAAAAAGGCGCGTCCGAAGACCATTGACGAGAACCCTACAAAATCACTGCTCATATAGACTCATAATTTCTTTTTGATTGCGGTCCAGCATTCAAAAAGTTAAAAAGTACTTTAATAAAATTCAAATAATAATTCATGTTTGTTCGTTCTCATATCAATACTTTCAAAATTCTAAAAGAAAAAAAAAAAAATACAAGTTTATGGGTAGGCTTGTGATGTTGGGGATGCGGGTGGTGGCAGTGGTGGTGCTAGGTTTGGTAGTCTCACCTGGTGAGTCACTGACCTGCACATCACAGAAATTCGCAGACAAGGTTTACGCCAACTGCACCGATCTTCCATACCTGGGTGCCTATCTATACTGGAATTACAATGCCTCCAGTGCCACACTGTCGATAGCCTTCCTGGCCAATCCACCCCAAGCCGATGGCTGGGTGTCGTGGGCCATCAATCCCTCATCCACCGGGATGGTTGGATCCCAGGCCCTGCTGGCCTACAGACCCAACAGCTCCATCCCGATCGTAAAAACCTACAACATCAGTTCCTACAACTTCTCGTCGTCCGGGACCAAGCTGTTGTACGATGTGTCGGACCTCAGCTCCTGGTTTTCCGACTCGACTATCATGATCTTCGCCACATGGAGGCTCCCGGAGAAGACTGAGAAGGTGAACCATGTTTGGCAAGTGGGTCCCGTTAGTCAAGGAGTTCCTGGGCCCCACTTATTAAAACGTGATAATCATCTGTCCAGTGGGGTTCTTGAACTTCAGCCGTCGTCGGGTTCTACAGGTACGGCTGCTCTCCTTTTTTAATTTTTTAATTTTTTTCATTTTAAGTAACAAAAAGTAGTTGAAGACCTAACATAATCTTAGTAGAAGTAATAAAAAATGACTTATCAATTTTGAAAGTAAAGAGGATATGACTGTAGATAAAATAAAATGGAAGAAAAGAATGTAAATAACCTTAACTAATCTAATAAGAATCCATAACCAACTTAAAAATTTAAGATTGAGGGTATGTTTGTTTTGGCTGAAAAGGGTTTCAGGAAACTATTTTACACCCTTCTTATATTTGGTAAACACAGAAAATTCGGTCAAACGGAAATCAATTTCCGCGTTGTCCGTAAAATAACCCACTTGGCCAGTAAAACCATTTCAGATTTTATTTTACCATCAGATCAATTACACTCCTCACACACTCTCTCAAGCTTCTCACACGCGCTCCTCACAGACACTCTCCAAGCTCAGTTGTGACCGAGCTCCACAGAACAAGACACACCAAATGGTGAGTTTCCACAGACTGAGCTCCAGTCCGCCGACCCACACTCCGGAAAATACACACCCGAAGAGAGAGAGCTCAAGCACACTCCACCTGAAGAACCCAAGTACATCCTCACCGGTCAGATTGCCATCCTTGTTCAAACCCATCCTCGCTGGTGATGCCCAAAACCACCCCTCGACACACGGCCCGCTGTCGCATGCAAGCCACTCCGCCTACCCATCCCTTGTCCTTGTCCTCTACCGACCCATCCCCATCCTCATCCTCACCGACCCACCTCCATCGACCCATCCCTCGTTTGAACCAACTCATACCTTCAAATCAAGTTTTATGGGTTGAAAAGTCACCGCCAAACACAGATCGGAGCCTTATCATCTCATTCTTGTCGCCGCTAAAGCTCATCGTCAACGCCAAACACAAATCGGAGCCTTGACCCGATTTCAACCTCTCTCGATCTACCACTCTCTTTCCCTCAATCTCTCACTCTTTCTTCCTCCCCCTCTCTGTTTGACCGAGTTTGAAAGTTTAATGGTTTTATTTTGATTTTTGTTTCTTTGAAAAGTTTATATCTTGCAATTTTTTGTTATAAATTTGTTTGGAAATTGAGAAAATGGTTGAGAAAATGTGAAAAATTTGTAAGAAAATAGCATTTTCAGAATGTTACCAAACACTAGAAATCGTTTTCTAGACTATTTTCCATTGCACACCCAAACGTCCGGATTTTAATTTCCTTACAGGAATTCATTTTCCCCTACATTCATTTTACACTCAGAATTCAATTTACATTGAACCAAACGCAGCCTAAAGCTTGTTTTTGCTGTTGTTATTGTAGTATAACAACTCATGGAAGTAGCCCTAATTTTGAGGAGACCACCTAAAATATGGAGTTTGCATGTGTTAAAGGATTAATGCCCTGGTTTTGCCAAATTACCAATTTTAAACCAAGTTGATTATTAATTCAATTATGTGCTAGTTCTTAAGTGGTTAACGCATATACCATATCACACAAGACAACAGGCACAATGACATGTAATATGGTGACCCAGGGTGGGCCAATGGAACACTCATCCCAAAATAAAAATCACGGAGGTGGTTTAACCTATCAACCCCAAGGAAATAATATCCACTAGAATTGAATGTAAGTTTATACAATAAATTTAATTATAAATCTATAGCAATCTCACATAGTACTTACTAACATGACCTCATACAGCTCCAAATCCATGAACTCAGGCCGGCTTAATGTATTATGAGGCCTAAAGTGAAAAATTTCAGTGGGCCTTTTCAATTCTAAATATTAATTAAATACCATTTATTTGACTTTCTATTTTATATACACTTTTTTGTATTAAAACAATTCTTGTTTTTTGAGATGTAAAATTGCTAATTAAGTTTTTGTATTTAAGTTTTATTTACATCTCTTTCACAAGTTGTTAAGAAACTTTTGTCAATAATTATTCAGCACATTCATAATAATTTTTATTGGTGAAATAGTTTATAGTTTCAATTAAGTTGGATTTCTACTATCTCAATATTTTGGGAGCATTAAAACTCTTTAAATTTTATTTTTTTTGTACAAGTGCGGCTTGCCTCGAGCCTGCCTTGCATGGATTCTTCTATTTTTGTACTTTGTTGAACTTGAACTTCTCGCTCACAATTTCAAGTACCCATTTGAAGATTCACACTAGCAACTTTAATGTAACCAGATTGTAGCAACTTCACCTTGATCATTGGATCTTTAGAACTTTGAACTTGGATCTCTAGTTGATGCTTGACAAAAGCTTGAAAAATCTCTAATGCTTGTGTACAATACACGACTCTCAAAAAGTCTATAAAAACTTGCCCTAGATTGCTTTTATACCTGGTTTGAAAACCAAGAACCCTAGATCAAAAAAGTTGGCTGCAATGAATTGGAAACCTGATTTTACATGAATCTCTATCAATTGAGATCTTGTTTTGATCGATCAAGTCTAGTGAATCTTGATCGGTTGAGTAGGGATCGAGCTGGTGTCGAGATTCCAGAAACTTGGGTCTTCTTGGGTAGAACCTTGGTCTTGTCTTGGACTTGAACATACTTCAAAATACACTCAAGACACACTAAGATTCCCTAAGTTGATTACAAATGTTCATGGTTTCCCAACCTAGTCCTATGGACTCAATAACATGTGTATCCCATAGATTTAGATTAGGTTTCCTATGTCTTTGACTTAACATAACATCCCATTAATCTAGGCTCAGTTTTCTCTGTCCGATCATAACACCATCTGAGATGGAATATGTACCACTTCGACTTGACACACACGTTGGCTTTACAAGCTATGTCACTTTCAACAGACAAGGAGTACATTAAGTATTTCCATATTCCAAAAAACTGAGTATATTTTCCCGTAAAATTATTAAAAGTGCATTTATTTGTTGATATCTTTTGATGATGCTACTGAGTTACCTTCTTGTGCATTAGAATTTAAAGCATGCAGGTTAAAAATTTAGGCTTCAATATCTACTCAATGTGTTTATCCTTTATCAGTAGAAATATGGTTTTCCTCTTCAAAGCATCTCATGACTGCATAGTAGAAGCATTGCTGGCAATCATTCTAAAGTTTTGGCTTTTCTTTTATTTTGCAGATCAAAACGGAACATTTCCACCAGCACCAGCACCAGCACCACAGTAATTCAAACCATCTAGACAAGCTCTCAGTTTGAAATGAATGTTATATTTTTGCTTTATGCTTCAAACACTTCAAGTTGACTAACAATTACATTATCCCCCCCCCATTTCTCTCTTTTTCAGAACAGGTCGTGGAGATTTCTTCTCTGAGATATCTACTCAATTTGTGTATCATTTATTATTAGCAAGCCAATATGGACGTACTCTCAGATCTGCATAGTTCTAAACTTTTGGCTTTATTTTTATTTTGCAGATCAAAATGGAACATTTCCACCGCTACAGTAAGTCTTGCCATCTAGACGTGCTCTCAGATTGAAATAACTGTTATATTATTGCTTTATGCTTCAAAAACTCCTTCAAGTTGACTAACAATTACATAAAATTTTCCATTTTTTCCCCCTCTCTTTTGCAGCACAGGTGGTTGAGTCTTCTCTTGAAAATTTCTTCAGTGTTTCTTATCTGTTCTCCCTTTTGCTGTATGGGGTCAAAAGTTATATGCCAAATATGGGCTTTAGTGTTATTTATGATAAAGTACCACTTATTTCAAAAGTTTAAGCTAGACATGGGATTTCTGTTCAGAATCAGTTACTCTAATATAAACTACCATTAGATCCAAATTTTAAGTTGATAGAAATGGTGAATTTAATCAAGTAACTGTTATTCCAATAATTTCAAGCTTACATTGCGGTGGCATTTTAAGAAGGTATTTCAAGTAGAGCCATTGCTGGCATGTCTATAGCAGCAGTTGCTGGAGCATCTATTTTGGCATTTTGTCTGTATGTGGGGGTATATGGAAGGAAGAAGAAGAAGGAGGTTGTGGAGACATCAACTCTCCTTGCAGTATCCCAACACCAGTATGTTCAACATAGACATGGTAATATTTATGCTTGGGTGAACCATCTTATCGATTTTAATTATTTTAAGAGAGACATTTAAATTTGAAATGATCATTTGGTAAGTGTCACTCATTTCTATATGAATAATGATAAGAGTTAACTATCATGAGTTGCAAAACTTATTTTTGGAACATGCCTTTTCTCTGCATATTTTTCCATGCTTCGATTTTCATTATTGCATATATTTTATATCTCAAATTATGAGAATTATGAATTTGGATGAATAGATACTTCTTGAGCAGCATCATAAGACCCATAAAGAAATTTTCAATGAAGAGAGTTTACACCTTCATTTTATAGCACATTGGATGTGTTGAAGCATAGTCTTGGGTATTGCCTCCATGCATGAAACATGCACCCCATTTACCATATGCATCCAACCCACAATTGTGTTTCTAATAAAGCCTGATAAAAAGGCATGCCTCAAGATGTTGACCTCAAATGCCTTCAAAAGCAGAGCCAAACAACAAAAATAGGTGACTCTCCCTCAGTGCGTATTGCTTTATTGCTTTCTTGGCTACCACCTCTTGCCTAGGACTTACTGGCGGCAATATGGGTTAGAAATGGTGAAGCTACTCTTTGTGGCTACGATTAGAGCTAGTTTAGTAACATCATTTGACAGCCTTGCTAACTCATCTGTTATTGGGTCAAACTATTTGTAAGGTTCCAATAGGAAAGCACTTAAAAATTGCAAAAGGGTGTACCATATGCATCATTTGCAAGCTCAAGTTTCTCTCACATTTTTCCGAAATTTATAATCACATATAATGAGTTTTTTCTTGCAATGACATAGCTTTTGTACACAATTCCAAAAGAAAGCTTCAGAATCGATTTCTTTTACTGGTGCTCCTTCATCATGGCTCACAGGTATTACCATGGACAAATCTGTTGAGTTCTCATATGAAGAGCTTGCAAAAGCTACTGATGACTTCAGCCTGGATAATAAGATTGGGCAAGGTGGCTTTGGATCTGTTTACTATGCAGAATTACGAGGAGAGGTTTGTTGAATCTTACTTTGTTGTCTGGCTGTCATACTTCAGAATCTGAGTCCTATATACATTCAAACCATGATGTAACATGAGCCTTCTTGGCTTGAAAGCACCATAGTAAGAGCAAAAGGTCCACCCCATCTCTGAAGTCACATAAAATCTCACGGCATTTAGACATCCATACTGTCAGAACTTTAGAATCTAATCATAAAAATTCAAACCGTTGTATGTCATAGCAGTCCTCTTTGAGAATTCAAAAACCATGTAATTTTTTCACATTTACTCCAACACCATGATAAACTACAACTTATTCCGAAATCTTAAGCTGTTAAGAAATGATAAATTTAAGCATTTAAAATTTATTCTAACAGACTTTTTCGTCCTACTATCATGCAGAAAGCTGCAATTAAGAAGATGGATATGCAAGCATCTGAAGAATTTATTTCTGAACTGAAGGTTTTAACTAATGTTCATCACTTGAACCTGGTAATATGCTTTCCCTGTAATTTTATTCTCTACTTCAATTTATTTTGGTAGATTTCAAATTCAAAATAAATCCTACTGATGGCTCAGGCATTATGCCAACATGGTTAGAGACTAGGAGCAGATTGTATATTAGAAAACTCAGTCAGAATCCTCTAGCTGATGGATTCTGCACATTGTCCAATCATTGTTGGAAAAAATGGTTTTGCATCTCATACAAAACCCACAGTAGAAGCAACACAAGGATCTACTTCATTCATGAGATAACATGTAACCTTGAATTCTAGAACAAAGGAGAGAAAGCGTACCTTAGTGCAGTAAAATTCAAAAATAAGACTTGAGAATACCTTCAATCTTCATCCCAATTCCACATAATGTCCAAGATGAGTGGTTTCTCAATTAATTTTCCTTTAGAAAAGTGAATTCCAAAAAACCTTTTACAGAAAAACTGTTTTCTCTTCTTTTAATCATACATACTTTTTACCTGTTTTGGCAGTTACTTTATTTAGTAATTCTTATTAAAAAAATAACTGATTATCTAATTGGTTTAACATTTTGGGCCAGCCCAATTGGGCTTAAGTGTGTGGCTTGGGATGGGATCAAATGGACTAATAAGACTTTAGCTCTAATGGGCCTCAGACTTATCTGCCAACTCTTGACAAGTCCAAAATTACCATTAATTATATAACAAGTACTACTATGAAAATATAATTGCACTCTAGATCTTATTAATAAATTATATCCAAAGACTCTAATATGATATCATTTGACCCCTCCATAAAACATTCATAGTAAACAAAGTCATAATAAACTGTCATCTTGTAAACAACTATTTTATTCCTTGAGTACCCAGGTTAATCTTTTAGTTATTCATATTTACAAAATCTAATTTCATAAAATATGAACTTTAGTAACTCTTTACTAAAGTGGTCGGCCCTAAATAACCAGTTTCATTAAACTTATCTCAATGGGATATTTCATGTCTATATAGAAAGAGATTATGGATTCTATATTGAGAATATGGGTTTCCTCAACACTACGTGTGGTTACCCAATATACTAAGATTTTGACCATGAAACTAGATCTCACTCTTGATATACCAAAGTACCCTAAATTTCTTGATCAGGTTCACTATCCGCTCAAGATTGAGAGTCTATGAAATTAGAATTCGTGAGATTAATTATTCAGGTGATAGTTGTTAATTGAATAATATATATCAACATATCAACTAGAAGTCTTCACTTCTATGATCAAGACAAACCATCTTAGTTGATGTGTTATAGTCTTTGTAGGCGGTCCAATTCAATATGTCTTACACAATTAAGACATATCAACACATCAACTAGAAGTCTTCACTTCTATGATCAAGACAAACCATCTTAGTTGATGTGTTATAGTCTTTCCAGATGAAACGCCTAATTTCATCACTGACTACGAACTATATTTTGAGTTTACAAGGAACTTGTGATTTATGTCTTCTGTAACTAAATCACATATAATGCATCTCAAGGACTATGATAATGTCCAATTAGTTCATTTATAAATAGTCTCATATAATTAAACAATTTAATTATTTATAACATGTCAATAAATTGGATTTTGGGGCATAAATCCTAAAAATTGTAACTAGTTACTAATGATTAATATTCTAAGTAAATGTATATGACAAGCATAAGTA
This sequence comes from Quercus wislizeni, assembly GCA_023055345.1. Classification (NCBI taxonomy): domain Eukaryota; kingdom Viridiplantae; phylum Streptophyta; class Magnoliopsida; order Fagales; family Fagaceae; genus Quercus; species Quercus wislizeni. Next base: position 9,129,706 of record JALGQJ010000002.1, on the reverse strand, counting down.
CTTGGCTTACTTTATTACTTGTATTTCATCGGTTGTTAGAGGCTTATAGACTTTTCTAAGCTCTTTGCCATAATGCTCTTTGACATGACACTTTGCTCAGGAGAAAAGCTGGCTTCAGATTTTGGTATATACATAACTATTAGGAACTTTTTGTCAAACCAGTATTTGCTTTCTGTGAGTGCTCAGCTAATATCAAGTTGTAGGTTTTGCCCAACTAACAGTTGCATCGTTCAATTATCTTAAGGTGACTATTTGTTTCTATGTTAAACTTCATGCAGGTTCGCTTAATAGGATATTGCGTTGAGGGCTCCTTTTTCCTAGTTTTTGAGTATATCGAGAATGGCAACTTAAGTCAACATCTGCACAGCTCAGGTGAAAATGAAAATGCATCTGCTTACTCAACATCTCATTTCTATTAATGTATGTTCATGACTGCATATTGTATCTTTGGTTTTCAGGAAGGGATCCATTGCCATGGTCTACTAGAGTGAAAATTGCATTGGATGCTGCAAGAGGAATTGAATATATCCATGAGAATACCGTTCCAGTCCACATCCACCGTGATATTAACTCAGCAAATATACTGATAGACAAGAACTTCCAGGGAAAGGTATGCTTGTTTTGACGTAGTAGGCCTGACATCACCGTCATTATTCTAAATTTTTTTGGTACAGGTTGCAGATTTTGGGCTAACAAAATTGACTGAATATGGAAGTGCTTCGCTATACACGCATCTTGTGGGTACATTTGGATACATGGCTCCAGAGTAAGAATTTCCTAATCTTTTTTTCTATTTCTTTTTTTTAATTTTCATTTCATTTATTTGTTTACTCTTTTGAAACAGAAAATTTTCATTTGCACATTATAAAGTAGCGAAATTTGTATTACATATCCATGTTTGAGTTCTTTTTCTATTTACTTACGTTCTTGAACCTTTTTTGCTAAATGCTAATTTTCAAGACATGGTAGGTATCTTTTTCTCATCTGTGTTTAGTGGTAAGGATTGCTTTGTCCATCATTATATGGACCATACAAAGAATAAGGAGCAGTATCTATACACACAATTCTTTAGATTTTCTTTTTCTTTTTTTGGGGGGGGGGGGGGGGGGTTGGGCTTCAATTAGTTTTGTCCTCCATGCATGAGCCTAAATTGTGAATTTGGTGCATACCAGGATACCACTGACAGGAAAACTAATTGTGAACTCAAGGATTTTTCCAAGTTTTATAATACCAAAAAAAAAAAAAAAAAGTTAAACTAAATGCAAGATTTTGTGTGCAGATATGCTCAACATGGTAAGATTTCCCCAAAGATAGATGTATATGCTTTTGGAGTTGTCCTCTATGAACTAATATCAGGCAAGGAAGCTATTGTCAAGACAGATGAATATGTTCCTGAATCAATGGGACTTGTTGCTTTGGTTGTTTTCTCTGCCCTTCCTCTGTTTACTATTTATGAATGTAGTTCAAGAATTTCTTATTTGAGAATTTACCCAAATTTTATCTATTGATATGATGCAGTTTGAAGATGTGCTTAGCCAGCCCGATCCAGAAGAAGATCTTCATAAACTTGTGGACCCTAGACTTGGTGATGATTACCCATTTGACTCTGTCCAGAAGGTGATTTCTCATTCACAATAAGCATGCAAATTATGGACTATTAATCTTATTTTTACCAAGAGTCTTATAGCTTAGTGGCATAGCATTCTCTCCTTTATTAGGAATACCAAGATTTGAATCCACCTCCCTATTGTTGTAAGTTTTAACTATTGAGTTATCAACCCAAAAAAAAAAAAAAATCTTATTTCTAAAAAGCTTTTATGGCTGATTTGGCTGCAGCTGGTCCAGCTTGCCAAAGCTTGTACACAAGAAAATCCTCAACTAAGGCCAAGCATGAGGTCTATAGTGGTTGCACTAATGTCGCTTTCATCTTCAACTGAGGATTGGGATTTTGGTTCTTCCTATGAAAATCCTGCTGTAGTCCATCTAATGTCTGGAAGAGGTAGCTCATGAAGCCTCGTTCTAAATTGGTGATGATGCATGCCTTGAAGAGTGACCTCATGAAGAAAAAGTCGCAACAATTCTTTTGGATATGTTCATCATCTGTAGATATTGTGTGGTAGTTTACGTCAATTTGTTTTCAGTCTCTTAAAATTTGTTGTGCGACCATTCATTGCGAGTGTTTTACCTGGTGTTTGTATGTCTTTGCTTGGCATGTTAATCCATGTTGAGGCATAGAAATGTTTCAGCTTCTAACTGAATTTTTCCATTCTTTCGAATATCTGAATCTATTCATCTGGGCCACTGGTTGCATTGAGAATTAAGCATTAGTTTAGAGGAAACCAACAGGCAGACACATATGAAGAAAATGTTCGATCAGCCACAATAAAATTTAGAGACATCATATGTAATACAACATAGGACTTCCATGTAATGTGTCAGCTTCTATGGATAACTGTACCATGCTATGACAAAGGATTCGTGTCAGAAATCTTACATACAACAAGATCAAAAAGAAACTTTTAAAGACTTTCGATTTTGTTGCCGCAGCTGATATATATTGTCCGTTTCATTTCTTGTAACCAAACTCCAGAGGATTATTATCTATGTACTATTGTAAGTAACACATTGGTGTTTATGTTGTATTTCATTTTCCTTCTGGCTTTCACGCATAGACGTAGCTATAGCCTTCAAACAATTAAATTAAAATACTTCTTGCTGAGGGATTTTAGAACAACCAAAGTGGCAGTCCTCAGTCAAAATATACAAATTTATCACATTTCACAAGTAAATATGGCATATTGTTTGGTTATGACAATATGCCATCTTCACCAAAATATTGTACTTTAAGACAAGATACTATATTTTGTAGTCTTTTTGCAATAAAACTGCTTTCATTACGTAAAATTGGAAGAAATTTGGAGGGTGACTGTGTAACGTTTCCTAATAAATTTGCAGACTTAGGCTCTTTCTTTCAATAAAAAAAGTTTTTCAAACTTTAAAAAGTCACCTAACCTTTGCTTAGTGCCACAATAGGTGTGTTAAATGTGTAATTAACAAGGTTGTTGCTACTAATTTCAAAGTTTTGTACTTCAGCATAGCTTATTTTTTATGGTTTATTTGGCTTCTATTAAAGATAGTGACCCAAAACATTCAGTGAAAATAGAAGAAGAAATCTCAGAACCTTCAACGGCTAGTTAAACGGCTAGTTTCTAAATAGAAACGATGCCGTATAACTTAGATTATTTATGTTCTTAATGAAACGGAGCGTTTTGGGGTTCAGAGCATTGATTTATGAAACGGTGCGTTTAAATGTGTTGGGCATACTTCGTCTTGTCAAAAGACTCATTCCAATCCTCTGTTTCTACACTGGATTTCAGAGTTTGACTCAGAAAGCTCCAACTGCCTCCAAAGCCTTCCAGCCGTCATTCCTTGATTCTCGGCGCACAATGTGGAGTAGTTTACTTTCGGTTAGAACGGTTATGGTCTCTGGAACGTTCTTGATGTATTTATCCTATATAAATAGTTTGATGATTGTAATTCATTTCTTAAGCTTTTAGTGAAATATATTTCTCAGAGTGCTCTCTCTAGAATCTCTCTCTTTCCTTTCATTGTTTGTTTTTCCGCCATTGTTGTACACACTCAAAAGCTTCAAAATCTTTCAGCTTCAACATTAACTGGATAACAGTATAGTTGTAACTTGTGAGTTCAAAAAAGTTGAACATAAATAAACAAGTTATATAAACCAAGTTTTTTAAAAGAAAATCAAACCAAACAAGCACTCAAAATCCTTGGTCTACCTTATTATTGGTTGTTTTGTTTCCAACATGTGATCGAGAATGAGCAAATCCTCCTCATTAAGTGATAAAATTATTATTCAAAACATTTCTTTCTTGTAAATATATATTCCTCATATCATTAAAAAAAAAAGAGTCTGCATTGATAATCTATACATATTTGAAAGTAGTAGTATTCAAGTAATATTCGTCACCGCTCATATGATCTATACTTTCCAAACAATGAAAATTGTAAAGATTCATTCTTCTGAGTTCTGAATTCTGATTGCTTTGTCGGAAAGGGATGTAATGTGAAACGAGTGATTTTGCTAGAGTATTTTGATTTAGCCCAACTTTCCTTCTCCTACCCCGAAAGTTTCTGATTTTGATTTCAAAAGAGAAAAAGATAAGTAAGAATCAAAATTTAAACTATAAATCTGGAATGCAAAAACAAATAAGTGTAGACAATCAATCAATATATATATATATATATATAAGCAAAGACCTCATGTGGGAGTACATGATGTTCTTCCCAAGTGACATATTCTATGCAAAGAGAATTAAAATATTCTCAAGTGCCACATTAGAAATTTAAAAAAATTAAATATTGACTTTTTGTTTCATTTGCTTCAATGTTTTAAGACTTTTCATCCTTTACACATGCATACAAAACTCTTTGCATTTTAATTCACCATTTTCACTTATTGCACTTCTACCCCTTTATATATATATATATATATATATATATATATATAGATATACACACACATAGCTCTTCGTGCCATCCCATGTCAAATACACATAGACCAAAAACAATGTCATTTACCTTCAATTTTTCGACGACACTTACCTAACTCTAACATTGTTGTTTCTTCTAATCCTAACCGTTATAAGTTGGCTACAGTCATGGAAAGGGAGCTTTAATTTTATATTGAGTGACAATGGCAATTACAATTTTAATGTTAAGATCAGACGTTGTGGATTCGTGGGTTTTGAAAATGACGTGATTAAATGTGGGTGTTAGGAATGTATATTTTGTTTTAGAATTAAGGAGAAAGAAAAAAACACATTTTATATATATTAACTTTTATTCTTTAATATTTCTCCAAAGTTTTATTTTTTTTTTCTCATTCTTTCAATTAAATAATTATAATGGATATATGTGTGCAATTTATAATTGTTACTTTTTATGATAAACTTATTACTAATAAAGTTTTATAACAATTATGCTATAATACATATACAACATATTTCAAAACCATCTTACATAAAGTATTACAACATTATCCATGCATCGTATGGGAAACTTACAAGTTATTTAGATAGGGTAAACATGAATAATTTTTTTATAATCTATACTACTAATAACAAGATTCCCCTGTTTGGGTTTTACCATTTTGAATACCAAAATATCATCACACAAATTATAAAACTCTCTTAAATACCCTTATCTTTTAGTTAAATAAATTTAAATGAAAAAAAAAAGGCTAAAGGAGTAATTTACTTTTTTTTTTTTTTTAAATTCCTAAATTTTAGACTTTTTCCTTCTCTTCTCTCTAGAAAAAAGATCCTAAAAATTAGGGTACTATCTCTATCTTACTTTTAAACACTATATATGATTACTTCTCCTATTTGAATTTCAATGCCTCTACGCGAGAGCTGTAAAAAAAAAAAAAGTCAAGATTTTTAGTTTCAAATAATTTCTTCCATTCATATCAGCTACTAACTCATGTACAAATAACTAATTGATGAAAAAAAAAAAAAAAAAAAACCACCCGATAAATTTACCCTTTTTTTTTTTTTTTTGAAAACTTCCCCATCATTATCATCTAACAGTTTCAAACTTTCAGTGTTTCCTAGAAAATAAAACATCTTGTCTGACCATCCTTATCTATTATAGCTCTCCATCTTCTTCAGAATGAACAAAAAAATTCACCAGTCTCAACAGGATTATCAAAGACTCATTTGATAGTTAGATAATTATATATATGAATTAGAACCCAGCAAATTCAAAATTTGCCCAAGGTAATCTTTATTATTCTTATCCTATTTTCTTTTAGTTTCGGTTCAGTTTTGATGATATGTAATAAGTTTGAATAGGACATGCTGACAATTTTCCTAACACCACGAAGGAGAAGAGATAACAATATATATAATTGACATGAAAAAGTAAGGCTAGTAGAAACGTAATAGAATTTACTTTACTTTTTTCTTTTTTGAACTTTTCAGTTTTCATTTCATTTATTTGTTTACTCTTTTGAAACAGCAATTGTCAATTTTCACATTAGAAAATGGTGTAATTTGTCTTACATATCCATGAACAAAAAATAATTATACTGAATCATACAAAGAATAAGGAGCAGTATCTATAAACACAATCCTTTAAATTGGGAAAAAAGGATCAATTAGTTTTCACCTCCTCCTCCTCCATGGATGAGCTTAAATTGTGGACATTATATTTGGGTATATACCAAGATACCACTAATAGTGTGAAATATATTTCTAATTTCTCCCATCTATATAATATCTAAAAGCACATCAACGTCGCATTTTGGTTGATTTAGGTCCATTTCATTCCACTTCTATTCACTTAGTCCACATCAATCTATTCAGTCCGTTTTAGTCTAATTCAGTACATTTGGTTCAACTCAGTCTATTCGGTCCACTTTGGTCCAGTTTGGTCCATTTCGTTTCCCTTCTTTCCATTTAGGTGCACTTTGGTTCATTTGGTCCATTCTAGACTAATTGAGCCTTAAATTGATTCTTTTGTAGGTTGGCTTACTTAGTTTTATGCTCAAAATTCTTTCTTTCTTTTTTCTTCTTAATTTGTAGGTTGAAAAGTATAAATTTTATTTCATTGATCCAAACTCTTTAGTTTTGGACTAAAACATTAGAGATATATGCCCTAAAAAGTAATAAAAATAATTATTATTCATAAGATTACCTTAAAATTAAATTTTCAATAATATTGGCATTATACTTATATTTGGAAAGAAAAATAAATACTAAAATTCTAAACTTATATAATAATTTAAATTGAACATAACATGTTACATGTATTCCATAAAATGAGAGAGTATATATATATATATATATATATATATATATTTTAATATTCTTAGATATGTTCAAATTAGTTAACCGACTATGGTATATTTAAATAAGTCATTTTAATAACATCTTCTCCATTTATACAAAACAATATTATAATTATATAATTTAAATATTTTTATTAAATTACATTTTTCATTTCATTTCATATATATAGACATGACAAAACGGGTCAGACCCGTTTGATCTAACCCGTTTGACCCGCAACCCAATTGTCCCGTTTAAAAATGACTTGTTTTGACCTGTGACCCTTTTTTACCCGCGACCCGACCCGACCCGAACCCGACCCGACCCGCCCATTTTGCCACGTCTACCAACGTTAAGTAGATTGAGATTGAGGTAATTTTTATAAAATATTTACTTATTCTTCTTTACTTAATATGTTATGTACTCTATTATAGTTTGTCATTCTTTACTTGCCACCTTCATTTTCTCTTCCTACTTTAAATAGATCGAAGATTATACCAAGATTAGCTTCTAGAAAAATGGAACAAGAGTTGCACCAAATTTAGGTATCAAGTCAAGTGTTTAACGTTAATTGGTAACAATTTCACCAGTGAGAATCTAATCACAGTTAAAGAACTCATAAACAATTGACAGATTGCAACTATTTCAAAAAAAAAAAAAAAATTTGAAAAAAACGGGTCAACTCAACCCGACCCGCAACCCGATTGACCAACAAACTCGATTGACCCGACCCGCCTGTTTTGCCACGTCTATATATATATCACTATGTATAGTTTCTAAATGAAAAATACATCATATGTTCCATTAAATAAAACTTATTAAAATAAAAAAAATACTTTTAAATAACATATACACTATTTAACCTACAAAATTTATATTGTATTCTTATAACATAATTATATTATATTTTCCTATGTTTCGTGGGTTTGTGACCTGTACAAAGAATAGTTGAACTGAATGTAGCATTTTGTGTGCATATATGCTCAATATGGTGATGTTTCCCCAAAGATAGATGTATATGCTTTTGGAGTTGTCCTCTATGAACTAATATCTGGCAAGGAAGCTATGTATTGTCAAGACAAATGAATATGTTCCTGAATCAATGGGACTTTTTGCTTTGGTTGTTTACTATTCCCTTCCTCTACTTACTATTTTGTAGTTTGAGAATTGCTTATACAAGAATTTACCCAAAATTTTATCTATTGATATGATTCGGTTTGAAGATGTTCTTAGCCAGTCTGATTCAGAAGAAGTCTTCGTAAAGTTTGGACCCTAGACTTGGTGATAATTGCCTATTTGACTCAGTCCGGAAGGTGATTTCTCATTCACAATAAACATGCAAATTATGGACTACCAAACTTATTTCTAAAAAGCTATTATGGCTGATTTGGTTGCAGCTTATCCAGCTTGCCAAAGCTTGCACACAAGAAACTCCTCAACTAAGGCCAAGCATGCGGTCTATAGTGGTTGCACTAATGACACTTATCTTCAACTGAGGATTGGGATGTTGGTTCTTTCTATGAAAACCATGCTCTAGTCCATCTAATGACAGGAAGATAACCATGAAGCCTCATGCTCATTAGTGATGCATGCCTTGATAAATGATAAGTGACCTCATGAAGAAAAAGTCCTAAGTAACAATTGTTTTGGATATGTCCATCCTCTGTAAATATCTGTCAATAAGTACCATAGATGACTTGAGAGAAGGTGGAAGAAATGTAGATATTGTGTGGTAGTTTATGTCAATTTGTTTTCAGTTTTCAAGATTTTTCTGTGCCACCATTCATTGTGAGTTTTATACCTGGAGTTTATATATCCTTGCTCGGCATATTAATTCATATTGAGGCATAGAGATGTTCCAACTTCTACCTGAACTTGAACTTGTTCTTCTTCTTCTTTTTTTTGGGCGAAATTAGAGGCATAAATTAAGTACAACACTGTAGAGTAACTAACACCCCATGTATCAGCCAACAATTATGGCATACAATAACACTAGGAGGGTGCAACCGTGCAAATAAAACACAAAAGGGTCCAACTACTTCCTGCATTTAGCCAAAAGATTTATGCAATGGTTTCCTTCTCAATATGCAAGCTGGAGTTGTAAAGCCTCAACTTGTTCCATTTTTCCTACTAGCTGTTTCCATGCATCTGGGCCATGGTTGCATTATTTAGTATTAGTTTGGAGGAAAACAACAGGCAAACAAAGGTGAAGGAAATGTGTGATCAGCCACAGCCAAAATGGCCCAATACCATTTATTTTTGAAATTTTTAGCAACAGAACACTGTTTCGGAAATTATTGGAGATCTACCACTTTTTTTGGTACTCGAGCTTGGTGAGTTCGAGTACCATATTTTTTAATCCACCGTGGCACGATGACATGGAAAGCTAGAATTAAAATATTCTGCTTGGTACTCGAGCATCTGAAGCTTGAGTACTGTTGAACAGTACTCGAGTCCTACAAGCTCGAGTACCGTTTGTTCATTTATTGCACACCACTTAAATGAACAGACGGTTGCTTAGCTGAAAACCATTAGGTTGTTGCTTTAGGTTGTTTTAGGTTTTTTATTATTTAATTTTTGGTTTGAATTAGATTGTTGCTTAGCTGGAAACCATTAAGTGTTGTTGTGTTGTGCAATGAAGTGTCATTGGTGGTGGTGTCTTGCCTTTTCAAACTTAAAGTACAAATATTTATTGAATTGTAGACTTGTAAACTTGTAGTGTGTTAAGTCCAAAAAAGTGAAAAAAACCACTTTATTTTAGAGATGCAGACAACAGAACATAGATGGGCCCATTTAGGTTCATGTAATGTCAGTTTCCCATTTAGGTTCATGCGGCCGTCTGTTCATTTAAGTGGTGTGCAATAAATGAACAGACGGTACTCGAGCTTGTAGGACTCGAGTACTGTTGAACAGTACTCGAGCTTCAGGTGCTCTAGTACCAAGCAAAATATTTTAATTCTAGCTTTTTATGTCATCGTGCCATGGTGGATTAAAAAATATGGTACCCGAGCTCACCAAACTCGAGTACCAGAAAAAGTGGTAGATCCCCAATAGTTTCCGAAACAGTGTTCTGTTGCTAAAAATTTCAAAAATAGATGCTATTGGACCATTTTGGCCAATCAGCCACTATAAAATTTAAAGGCATCCTATCTAATATAACACAGGGCTTTGATGTATATGTGTCAGCTGATATGGATAGAAGTGTGCCATGCTATGACAAAGGATTCTTGTCAGAAATCTCAGATACAACGAGATGAAAGAGTTACTTCAGAAAATTTGATTTTGTTGTGTTAGAATATCAGCTCAACGGGCTTAGGCTCATTGTACTATTGTACTGCACTTTACTTGTAAACAACACATGCTCTTGCCAATGCATAAAAAGGTCTCTTGTACACTGTTAGCATGTTACACACGATCAATATATATTGTCGGTTTCATTTCTTGTATTTAAACTCCAGAGGGTTATTATCTATGTATGTAACACATTGGTGTTTATGTTATATTTCATCTTCTTTCTGGCTTTCACACATAGATGTAGCTATAGCCTTCAAAGTTCAAACAAGTAAATTAAAGTACTTCTTGCTGAGGAATTTTAGAACAACCAAAATGGCAATCCGCAATCAGAATATACAAATTTATCACATTTCACAAGTAAATATGGCATATTGTTTGGTTATGATAGTGTGATTGCTCCATTGATCAAATGTCGTGCTCTCACGTCTGTCATCTTCACCAAAATATTGTACTTTTAGACAAGATGCTATATTTTGTAGTCTTTATGCAATAAAATTGCCTTCATTATGTTTTATTGGAAGAAATTTGGAGGCTGCCTGTGTAAGATTTCCTAATGCATATTATTTTCTCAACAGAAATTTGGAGGTTGTCTGGGTAAAATACCTCTAGTTAATATTGTGAGAAGTTTGGAGGTATAAAAATAAAACTTGAAATATATTTTATAAATAAAAATCTCTATTCAATCATAAGTATGTTTTTATTTTGCTTTATAATATTGCTAATTATGAAGTTTCAGTCCCTATCATTGTCTTTTGTGTATGAATTCTAGTTTTTTCTGCAACTCATTATTAGTGTCTTCAATCTCTGGGTCTACAAGGTAGTCCAAAGAAACTATTTTTCATTTTCAGTTTTGCAGTGATGGGATAGTGCTATATATTTTCATAATTAAGTGCTTGATACCTCCAAATCTTAGTAAGGAGAATTCTGTGTTTAGCTTTCATATCCATGAAATCTTTAGAAAGCTTTACCTAATCAAAACTGTGTGATTACCATTTGCTGGCCTCAATAAGCCAAGGAAAACTGCATCGAATAATTTTAGAATCATTAGACAATAGACTGTTAGTTTTTGAATGTTAAGTCTAGATACTTTTTATAAAATGTCTTTGCAATACTTAAATTCTCCTGGAATAATTATGAAGTCCAGATATTATAATAGATTCTATAGTGTTAGACTATTAGCCATGTGGCAAAACCATGTCCAAATGTGAAAGCTTTTGGATTATTGTTATCATGTTGTTTAAGACTATGCTGTCATGTTTCAATCACTCTTAAACATAAATGTTATTCAAATTTCTCTTTACAATTTAATATTGCTCTCTATCTTTCGATAATTAATATTAATATCTACATATTATTTTAAACTAGTTGTAAACCCGTGTGTTGCACGTGATAATATTATTGTTTTAGTTATTATTGGTTAATAGTTGGTTTTTCATTTTCTTTCAAGTTAATATATTGACTTTTAAAAAATATGCAATCTAATATATTAATTCAACAACAATAATAATAATGTTGAATAAAATAATATGAGAAGAAAAAAAGTAAAAATAAAAGATATAACAATAAACACCAAATTAATTATCTCTAAATAAATACCAAATTATTTAAATCATATTATGTAATATTATAATATTACATTCTTATATACTATCTTTAATTCTTTACAATGCAATATGATAAAATTTAACAACCAAAGTGAAAAAAAAAAAAAAAAAAAAAAAAAAAACAACAACAACAACAACTTGAAACACAATTAAATTAGAGTTCTAAAAAACACAAAAATTTCTCAACCTAAAGCAGAGATGCAAAATAAATATATATATATATATATATATATATACACACACAGACATATATATCACCAAAAATTGAGAGAGAAAGAGAGAGAAATAATTTTTTTTTTTTTGAAGAAAAATTATGCATATAATGGAAAAGAGAATGCCAAATTTATACTAAAAGGACAACAATAAGAAGAGACTAAATAAAGGGAATGATGAAGAGTGATATTAAGAGAGAGGGTAGTGGGGAGATGAAAATGTAAAGGGAAAGACAAAGATTTGAGAAAGTGTAAATGTTAGAAAAAGTGAGTACAATTTAATTTATTTAAATTTAAATAAAATATTATATGTTTAATTAAAAAAAGAAAATATAAATAATTTAATTATATGGAGGATGTGACTGAGTTTAAATATTGAATAAAATAAGATGAAAAGATTAAAAAAGTTTAAAAAAAAAAAAATATATATATATATATATATATAACAATAAATACCAAATTACCCAAATCATGTTATGTAATAGAATAATATATACTATATTCTTATATATTATCTTTTTTAATTTTTTTTATAACGCAAAAGTTAACAATCAAAGAGAACAAAAAAAAACTTAAAATACAAAACTAAATCATACCAACCCAATGTAAAGTTATAACAAACACAAAAATTTATCAACTTAAGTGGAGATGCAGGAAAATTAAATATAAAAAAAATACTCCAAAAATTATTTTGTGTGTGTGTGTGAGAGAGAGAGAGTGAGAGAAAGAGAGAGAGAGAGAGAGAGGGAGAAACAACCTTTCTGTGATGGAAAACTATGCAAAGAATGGAAGAAAGAATAACAAATTTATAGAAGATGGTGTGAATATGAAGAGACAAAATAAAGGAAGATGAATGGAAAGATGAATAGTGACATTAAGGTTGAGGGTAGTGGAAAGATGAAAAGGTAAAGGCATGACAAAGGTTGGAGAAAGTGCATTTATTAAAAAAAAGTAAACGTTAAAAATACAATTATAGGAAAATTGGAAAGAAAAAGAATAATGATGTAGATGCTAATATAACTCAACGTAAGCACAGTAACATTAAATGCTACGCTTCAGTTTTTAGTAAAAAAAAAAAAATATATATATATATATATATATATATATATATATATATATATATATAACAATAAACACCAAATTACCCAAATCATATTATGTAATAGAATAATATATATTATATTCTTATATATTATCTTTTTTAATTTTATTTTTATAACACAATAGTTAACAATCAAAGAGAACAAAAAAAAACTTAAAATACAAAACTAAATCATACCAACCCAATGTAGAGTTATAACAAACACAAAAATTTATCAACTTAAGCGGAGATACAGGAAATTTTTTTTTAAAAAAAAATACTCCAAAAATTATTTTGTGTGTGTGTGTGAGAGAGAGAGAGAGAGAGAGAGAGAGGGAGGGAGAAACAACCTTTCTATGATGGAAAACTATGCAAAGAATGGAAGAAAGAATAACAAATTTATAGAAGATGGTGTGAATATGAAGAGACAAAATAAAGGAAGATGAATGGAAAGATGAACAGTGACATTAAGGTTGAGGGTAGTGAAAAGATGAAAATGTAAAGGCATGACAAAGGTTGGAGAAAGTGCATTTATTAAAAAAAAGTAAATGTTAAAAATACAATTATAGGAAAATTGGAAAGAAAAAGAATAATGACGTGGATGCTAATATAACTCAACGTAAGTACAGTAACATTAAATGCTATACTTCAGCTTTTAGTAAAAAAAAAAATTATATATATATATATATATGTATATATATATACATATATATATATATATATATAACAATAAACACCAAATTACCCAAATCATATTATGTAATAGAATAATATATACTATATTCTTATATATTATCTTTTTTAATTTTTTTTTATAACACAATAGTTAACAATCAAAGAGAACAAAAAAAAAACTTAAAATACAAAACTAAATCATACCAACCCAATGTAGAGTTATAACAAACACAAAAATTTATCAACTTAAGCGGAGATACAGGAAAATTTTTTTTTAAAAAAAATACTCCAAAAATTATTTTGTGTGTGTGTGAGAGAGAGAGAGAGAGAGAGGGAGGGAGAAACAACCTTTCTATGATGAAAAACTATGCAAAGAATGGAAGAAAGAATAACAAATTTATAGAAGATTGTGTGAATATGAAGAGACAAAATAAAGGAAGATGAATGGAAAAATGAATAGTGACATTAAGGTTGAGGGTAGTGGGAAGATGAAAAAGTAAAGGCATGACAAAGGTTGGAGAAAGTGTAGTTATTAAAAAAAAGTAAATGTTAAAAAACAATTATAGGAAAATTGGAAAGAAAAAGGATAATGACGTGGATACTAATATGGCTCAACGTAAGCACAGTAACATTAAACGCTACGCATCAGCTTTTAGTAAAAAAAAAATATATATATATATATATATATAACAATAAACACCAAATTACCCAAATCATGTTATGTAATAGAATAATATATACTATATTCTTATATATTATCTTTTTAAATTTTTTTTTTATAACGCAATAGTTAACAATCAAAGAGAACAAAAAAAAAAAAAAAACTTAAAATACAAAACTAAATCATACCAACCCAATGTAGAGTTATAACAAATACAAAAATTTATCAACTTAAGCGGAGATGCAGGAAAATTAAAAATAATAATAATAATACTCCAAAAATTATTGCGTGTGTGTGTGTGTGTGTGTGTGAGAGAGAGAGAGAGAGAGAGAGAGAGAGGGAGAGAGGGAGGGAGAAACAACCTTTCTGTGATGGAAAACTATGCAAAGAATGAAAGAGAGAGAATAACAAATTTATAGAAGATGGTCTGAATATGAAGAGACAAAATAAAGAAAGATGAATTGAAAGATGAATAGTGACATTAAGGTTGAAGGTAGTGGGGAGATGAAAAGGTAAGGGAGGGAAATAAGAAGAGACAAAATAAAGAAAGATGAAAAGTGATATTAAGGTTGAGGGTAGTGGAGAGATGAAAAGGTAAAGGCATGAAAAAGGTTGGAGAAAGTGTAGTCATTAAAAAAAAGTAAATGTTAAAAAACAATTATAGGAAAATTGGAAAGAAAAAAGGATAATGACGTGAATGCTGATGTGGCTTAACGTGAGCACAGTAACATTAAATGCTACACTTCAGTTTTTAGTAATATATAGATGTGTTTTTTTTTTTCCTATTAATTATAACATGGGCAAGATATCAAAGAAAAATTGTGGAGATCCAAGCAAAGAAGTACAATGGACTAGTGTTATGGATAGTGCTTTAGTGTATGCTTTTTTACATCAAGTGAACATAGGTGAAAGAGTTAGTGGAACTTTTACCTCTAAGGCGTATGATAACACAGTGAAAGAGTTGGTTGACAAATTTCACATGGAGATTAACAATGATAATGTGAAAAATCTACAAAAGACACTGGAAAAAAAAATTCATGAATACCATGATATATTTAAAGATGGATTGAGTGGTTTTGGATGAAATGATTCTTTATATTTATGGATAGCAACCAAAAGTTTGGGAGCCACTCATAGCGGTAAATTACGATTTTTGTGACTTTAATTTTGTGTTACATAATTATATATTTGTTGTATTACCATTTTTCTTAGTTTGTAATAGACTAAACCTGCTGCCAAGAAGTGGATGACAATACCTATGCCCAACTACCCTAAGATGGCACAACTTTGGGCTTAAGATACAGTAAAAGGTGATTGTGTTGAAGTTGCAAAGGAGAAACGTGCTAGGTATGCTATATCAAACACTATTAATGAGATTGATATAATAATATCCCAAAGTTTCTTTGGAGAACATTGAAGTCGAAAAAGGTGATCAAATGAGGTCTCCAAAAATTAATGTTGTACATTCTCAAGTGTCGTCACAAAATGCAATGTCTTCTAAAAGCAAGAAAAGAAGAGTGGCAGAAGATGATGAACTTGAAAATATAATTTCTTACTCATTTGATAATGTATCCATGGCAATTGATAAGGTGATTGAGGATATGGCAAAATGCTTTTCAAAGTCATGGAGCAGAAGTTCACATAGTTTTGGGCATACTAGAATTGGAACCAATTTCAAAGATTGAGGCCTGCATATTTTTTTTATGGAAAATCCAATGTATAAGGAGATGTTCTTTGGTTGCCTAGACCACGAGTGCAAAGGTGTCCTATTGACACTAATGTCTAGGCCGAAGTGTGGGATTTTTAGACCAATTTTAGATTTACTTTATTATATTGTTTTCTTTTGTTTTGGCAACACTCGTTAGAGGAGCCTTTTTATACCATGCATGTCTCGGCGGTCTCGCGTTGTCTCTCTCTCTACTTCTCTGCTCCTCCTCATCGTTCTTGGCAGATCTTCACCTCGTCTTCATACAAATCTCAAGTAACCATTCTTCATGCATTTTCCCTAAATTTATCAACAAGATTTGGGTTTTTGAATGATGGGTTTAATGATTTATTTCAATTGAAAGTGAGAGTAAGATAGGTTTTTTCTTCATCCCTTCTCCCTTTTCCTTGAATTTATTGTCAAGATTTGAGCCTATTTGATTGGGTTTTTTTTTTTTTTCTCTCTCTCTCTCTAGGAATTTTGGAGCTCTAGCATTAGTAATGCTGTGAAATCTGAATTGAAATTTCGTAATAGGCAGATTCAAATTGCAAATCAAGCAACTTGCTTCGATTTTTTCCCCAATGGAAACCCATGTGAAAATTCCCCATTGAAGAATCCCTCAGCAAGTTTGCAATGTGAAACTTTAATTTTTACGTATTTATTTATTATAGAGAAAATTTGATTTCATTACATAAATCTTTGCAATGATTACTAGTGTATCTTCCTTTTTGTTCAATGGCTTTGAAGTTCCTGAAATGCGTAAACTAGTCAGTACGGTGAGTAGAGGTGGAGGATCCCACTATATGTCATTTAATGATAAATTGACACACATAGTAGTTGGATCTCCTTCAAAGATGTAATAAGTCCTGACTCTTTTAAGCAAAAAGATTATTTAAAAAAAAAAAAAAATTGGTTCTTTCTTTATTCCATTCTTTAAGGTCCCTTGCTAGTGTGGTGACTTATGACATTACTGTGATATTCCTTTTATTCGCATTGGCTCTGTTTTTTGCTTGCTGAGTTGGGAAAGTATCTTCCCTTATTTGTATTAGCTTCATCTCTCACTTGCTTTTGTAATTTCTTAGTGAGAAAAAGGAGGTAAGGAGCCTTGCAGCTTTGGGTGTTATTTATGTAGTTAAACTCACATGGCTAGAAGATTGTGATTGCGAAAAGTAAGAGATCCCTGTTCTACTAAGATACATAGCCTATGATCTACTTCTTCCAAAAGTTTTGCTTATTTCTATATTAAAAGTCCTGGTTTGTGTGTGAGTGTTTTAAATTTCACATCCTAGTTCAAGCCGGACTTATGCCGTTATAAGGGCTATTTTTATTTCTTTCATTTTTTTGATTGGTACTTGTCAAACTTTTGAGTATGTTGTACATTTTCATCTTAACTTGTAAAGTGTGATCACAAAGATTCTATTTGCTCCACAAAAAGAGGAGTGATTGAAGCAGCGAGCATAAATCAAAGTAAAAACTCCACAGTTCATCCTACCATGTTATCTGATCAGGTATTAGGGAATAGGAACTCTGGAATTAGATTGCTGTCATTAGAGAAAAACAAAGAAGAGAGGTCAAAAATCAACATGAATAGAGAGTTCTCTTAAAGCAACTTCAAAATTTTCTGAGCAAAGTCAACTTCCTGTTATAAATGGTAAAGGTAATGGTCAATTGATGGAGAAAAAAAAGGGTTGAAGAAGACACAACATGATTCAAGTGTTAAAAATAGGAAGCCATCAAGCATGTTTAAGAGGAGAGTATTTTGCTTCTCAAAATCCTTTCCTGAGGATAGGGTAAGTTGTTAAAATTCATACTTCAATTTTGCACTACAAGAACCATGGCCTTGGTATAATTATCACTATTTAGAAGTTCACTGATGTGCCTCTGGTTGTAAATGTGTATTTTAAATTGTAAATTTAGAGAAATGTACACTGGGTATTTTTAATCATTCTTGAAAATAGTATTTATGTCATTTGCAAAAAGAAAATTTGTGCACTGAATAGGACTCAGAATGTGAAACATGAAATTGCAGTCTTACAAACCTGCCTGAAACTAAAGGTCATTGATCGCTATGTTAAGAATTCTATATTTAATGGTAGAGAACATATTGCTTTTATATCAAACAATTTGGGTTTGGATTAGGCTTTTGAGTTCTTTCCATTAACTTGAAATCAACCTCTTAATATGTTCATCATAACGTTATATACACACACACACACATTGAATCCACCTAGATCTAGGGCTTTAGTTTGTGTGTATCTTAATTAACATTAGCAATATAAATTATCAAATAAGATTCTACAGATTGGTTTGAACACTGTAAGTAGTTATGGATATGTTGTAAGATTTTAAAAGAAAAAATATTTGCTGGTTAACCTCTGAGAACTTGATTGCTCTTTTTACACTTACTAGCATGCATTTTTTGGGTTTTTCTAATTGTTTTTTATCCTCAATTTTTTTTTTGTTTTTTTGGTTGAATATATATATTTTTTATGTTCTTTCTTTTTTTTTGTATGTAGTAATGAATTTGAGACAGGTATTGAATATTCAAATATGTTTAAAAGTTAGTTGTAATCTCTTCTCTCAGAGGGTTGAAATTGTTCAATGGGTAGTTCAAGGAGGAGGAAGGGTAGTGGATGATCCTGTGAAACAAAATATGCACTTTACATTTTCTACACTTGTAGATGGACAGTGAAGCCAGTCATCATCCAAAGCTGGAAGGTTTAAGGACAAGGTGGACACCACCCATCGACAAGATATTTGCAGACTTGGTTGTTAAGCATATACAACTTGTTAAAGAGCAAATTACTTTTAGTTGTTGGGAAAATGTAGCTATAGTGGTATAGATTCTAATGTGATGTTATAGAGTTTTTAGCCAAAGCAAAGTTATTAGTGAAACTTGATTCAATGGCGAAACTTAATTCATTCATACTTGGACTTCTGTTGAAACTAAGACCTTTCTGTTGAAACTATTAATTTTTGGTTTACAGTATATATTAAAATGATGATATAGGGGATTTACTAAGATGTTGGCAATTTAAACAAAAACTTAAAAAAAAATAAAAAAACCTAGTGGAACTTGAGTTTACAAAAACTCTAGTTCCACTGGGATAAAAATAAATATATATAAATTAGTAGAACTCGAGCCTATAAAACTCTAATTCAACTAGGATGAAAAAATATATATGAATCAATAGAATTCGAGCCTGTAACACTCGACTTCCTCGTGGATAATATTTCACATCAATTGTTGCTAGCACGTGGAACTCAAGTCTTAAAGGTTCGAATTCCTTAAGCAATCTTGAGTCTCTAAGACTTGAGAAGCTTGTTTACAAATATGTTTCAAAAACATGCCAACTAACTAAAATTGTTCTGAAACTCATGTTAAATGGCAAAAAAATCCCGCATTAGAACTTACAGAGTTATATGATTTGGTTTTATAAGATGATAGCATTACTCTTAAAAAAATCAATAATATTATTAAAGGGGTGGCAAATTGTAATATATATATATATATATATATATATTAGGTTGGGGGCAATGTGTTCAAGTTTCCCTCTGTCCCTTGTTGGTACCACGTAATGTGATAATTGAACCTTTAAATGTAAGTAAAAATAAGGGTACCATCGAATTTGATAATAATACAGTCAGATGTGATGTTGGTACTATGTAATATTACGATGAAATCGTCAAATATGAGTAAAAAATAAAATTAAGTACCACCAAATGTAACAAAAGTACAGTTAGATGTGATGTTGGTACTACTTTATGTGAAAATGGAACCATCAATGTGAGAAAAGAGAGAGAGAGAGAGATAGGGCTTGTGATGGGCTGCGTTTTTAGGGAACATTTACCACTATTTCCATGCATAAATTTCCCAACATTAGTTCCATGCATAAATTTCCCAATGTTGTCACCTCTATATCTCTATCTCCTTCTCTTTCGATTTCCGATCCCCTGCCCTACAATGTCATAAGTGGATTCATGCTTGGTCGGACAAGCTTGGTTCCCTTGTGCATAGCAATTGATGACGACAGTGGAGCTGAAATGAAAGATTGACGAAAACCTTTGCTCTCAGAATTAGGCACGGCAGAAGTGCGGATGAACTTTGCAAATTCTAGGTTTTCTATACTTTAGATCCGAGTTTTATTTTCTTTAAATAAAATACTAAAATGAATTAATAAACTCAAAATGGTCCATATTCTTGTAGATAATTGTAGGTCTTTTGTAGTGAACCCTATATTCTCGTATCCTCCAGCTTGTTAGATCAAATGGTCCATGATTTGATTTGATTTGACCCCAACATTATGCAGTGCTATAATATGAGCCTTATAAGAATCCTTAATAGTCCTGTGCAAATGGAGAAATTGAGTCTCGAATTGCGTAACTAAGTCATGATTATGCTCCATTTTAAACTCTCCTACCACCCATTCACCTAACTTTCATTCAAACCTAATACGAAAAGCGGCCTTGCAACCACTTCTTGTTATTGGTCTCTCATGCAAACAATTTAAATTGGCCTCATTTTTCCTAATTCGCAATCCTTCCTTTGCACAAACCCATCTTCTAGAGGTCACAATGTTATCTTTATTACGCTTTATCTCATCTTTGCGAATACTAAACCCAACCAATTTTGCATATGTGTTATAAAACTCTCCACCATCATCTAGGGAACTGAATTTCAAACCAGTTATTTGGGCATTAGTCAATTGATCTATTCCTTTTTTAAGGACAGTGCTCCATTGTTTTTCCACATCAACGAAAACAGCTTTCCCTTCGTTCTCCGTATCGTGATCCATGTGGACCAATATATTATTCCTAAACAAAGAAGATGTACACTTTTCAATAAATAAAAAAAGAAATAAAGAGGACCAACATATTATTCCTGTATCATGATCCACTGTAAACATCTCTGTATCGATCCATGTGGACTAATATATTATTCCTAAAAAATTAAGACATAACCATAGAAAGTATAAATCAACACTATTTTATGCTACTATACAAAAGGAAACCAACAACAAAAAATAATTAAAAATGATGGTTCATGAAAAAACCAAATGGCAATAAAAAAAAATCCAGCCAGAAAAAATAAAGAAAAGGAAACCAAATTGAAATCAATAGTATATAAAAGCTTAATAGTTCAAGTATATAAAATTAACTATTCTCTCACCTGCTAGGAACCAAACGGAATAATAGAAAAAATAGAAGCTTCTGAGTTTTGTTCCTAGCAACCCTGCGAAACCAAAAGGAAAACAAAACAAAATTAAAGCAATAAAAAAGCTAAACGGAAAAAAACCCAAATGGAAAACTAAAGAATAAGGATGAGACGTACTAAGATTTTAGTAACGAGAAACGGTGGAGACTTCGAACAAAAGGGTAGAGAAAGAGAGGAAAATCAGTGGCTATTATCACCGACATTGAAGGAAAGAAGATTTGGGTTTGAACTAGGGTTTTTCTTGGGCGTGTTTCTTGTGGGCTTTTTTGCTTATGGACCGAAAATTCAAAATTCAAAAAATTAAAATTGCAGGTGTGAAGTGACAAAAGAATTGTCAAATGTGATATTGGAACTACACAATGTGAGGATGGAATTGTCAAATGTGAGAAAAAAGTAAGGGAACCACTAAATGTGACAAAACAACTGTCACATGTGATGTTGGAATTGCATAATGTGATGATGGAACCGTCAAATGTGAGAAAAAATTAAGAGAACCACCAAATGTGAGAAAAGAATTGTCACATGTGATGTTAGAACTGCACAATGTGCAGATAGAACTGTCAAATGTAACAAAAGAACGGTCACATGTGACAAAAATAGAGCAGATGCAATGTTGGTACTGCTTAATATAATAATGGAACTATCAAATTTGAGAAAAAATAAATAAAGGAACCACTATATGTGACACAAGAACTGTCAAATATGATGTTGGAAATGCACAATGTGATAATGGAACCATTAAATGTGAGAAAAAAAAGAAGAGAACCACCAAATGCGAGAAAAGAACTGTCAAATATGATGTTGGAACTGCACAATGTGAGGATGGAACCGTCAAATGTGAGAAAAAAAGTAAGGAAACCACCAAATGTGAGAAAAGAACTGTCACATGTAATGTTAGAACTGCACAATATGAGGATGAAACTGTCAAATATGAGAAAAAAAATAAAGGAACCACCAAATGTGAGAAAAGAACTGTCACATGTGATGTTGGAACTATATAATGTTACATAATGTGAGGATGGAACCGTTAAATGTGAGAAAAATGTAAGGGAACCACCAAATGTGAGAAAATAACTGTCACATGTGATATTGGAACTGCACGATGTGAGGATGGAACTGTCAAGTGTGAGAAAAAAGTAAGGGAACCACCCAATATGATAAAAGAACTGTCACATGTGATGTTGGAACTGCATAATGTGAGGATGTAACTGTCAAATGTAAGAAAAAATAGTAAGTGAACCATCAAATGTGAAAAAAGAACTGTCACATGTGATGTTGGAACTGCACAATATGAGGATGGAATCGTCAAATGTGATAAAAAAAGTAAGGGAACCATTAAATGTAAGAAAAGAACTGTCACATGTGATGTTGGAACTGCTCAATGTGAGAATAGAACCGTCAAATGTGAGAAAAAAGTAACATAATATAGCAGGTTACCTACTAGTGAGTACCGTGCCCCTCTTTTTTAAAGAGAAATACCGTAGAATTACCCCAATATGAAATGTTAGAGAGATAAATATTAGCAATTAGATGGCAAAATAGAGGGGACTAATGCGTTGGTCATAAAGGACCCTTTTGTGCGAATCAATTTGACTTATGCCTGGATTTCAGGCTTCAGCCATAGCTGCTGCTCAAATTGCATAATTTCTAACAATCACGAATGTAATTCCTCGACATTCCATCTTTATACAAAATTAACACATGCACGAGCACCAAATTCATTGCATTTATTAAAACAAAAATTTGACTCCTTGATTTTTGCAATGTGTGATAAATACCGCAACAAAATTAAGAAATTAAATTGACACAATAACTTACTTGGCACAAAAATTGAAAACCTTAGATGGGACATGTGGTGCAAAATTAAAAATTTAATTGGATATTCTCTCAGTTTTGAATTGAACACCTAAAATGATAATTATGGGGTGGTTCCCACATAAATCTAGACATATAATGCAAAATTTGATTCTAATCTGAATTTATAATTTGACTTTCTCTGAACTTTGCCTATTAATATATATATATTTCATTCTAATGTTACTTCCAAACAATGTTATTTACATTCCATTCATTTCCATTTCTTTCTATTAATTTATTTTAAAATATCCAAACAAGATTATTCAATAGTCAATTCCATTTTTTTTTTGAGAATAAATAGTCAATTCCATTTAATTCCTCTATTTAAATACATTCAATTTCATTTTTTTATAAACTCTCAAATAAAACCTTAAGTGAAGTTGTGCCCGGTATTCTTTCATAGTTCCAAATTATTAATAATTAATTTTGAATTAAATGTTTTTAACTATCTTTCATAGTACTAAATTTTTCTTATAAATTACTGTTAATACTTTGAAAACATAAATATTAAATTTTAATCTGGTTATGTATCCTTTAAAAAAATTTAAAGAGTACAGAGTACATAATCAAACAAAAACAACAAAAAAAAAATTATCTCAAAATCTTTATATAATAATTCCCCATGAAACTATTGTCAAATATAATGACAAAGTTTCTGATACTACAACACAATTATGATAAAGTGATTGACAGTACGAGATAGAGCATCATAATTTGATAAAGTGATTGACAGTACGAGATAGAGCATCTTTTTTTGGAGGGACCGAGATAGAGAGCATCCTATTATCATATTTGGATAGAAAATAAAATAGAATAATGTTAGCTTAGTATGCAAGCAGGCAAGTTGTAACGATTAGACACTTTTGAGTATAAAGAAAAGAGAAAAAGAAGAAGCTGGGTGTAAAACAAAATAACACAAACACAAAGATGACAGAGACCAAAGAAGCCCAGCGGAGGAGGCTGTATTCACTGGACACCAGTCGCCCTCTGTTGCGGATTGGATCAACTGGAGTTGATTGGATGAAAAGGAACAGGGGCGAATTTGAGCGATATACACAGCAGAATTGGTGGTGTAAGGATTTTTTTTTTTTTTTGGCAAACGGCAGCTATGAGAGAGATATAAAGATTTTCTTTCGTATGTCTGGAGGAGTCTTGATCCTAATTTTGAAGGGATTTTTTTTTAAAGTTCTTTCTCTCTTTTTTATTTTTATTTGGAGAGATTATGAGCTAAAAACGTTTTTCAAAATTTTCTTGAGTTTTTTCTTAACTAGTTCTAAAAGTTGAATTTTAGGAGTATTAGTATTTATTTTTACCATCTTAGATCTTAATGTTATAGTTACTCCGCAAATACAAAGTTTTTGTGAGATGAAGGAAAGGGCCGGAGCTCAAACCGGTAAGCCAAATTTTTTTTTTTTGTATACTTTTAGATTATTTATGATTTCCTCTGCCACTGTCAATGGAAAGTTTAAAAAGTCAGAGAGGTCCATGACTCAATAGCATGGTCCTATCCTGTGGACTCAATAACAGGTGTATCCCATGGATTTAAATTAGGGTATGTTTAATAATGTTATTCTAATAATGTTGTTTGTACTTTTTAAAAATACGTGTAAATAAAAAATATATATAAAAATACGTGTAATATTGTTTAAACACTGAAAATTATTGATTAAATAACAGTAACAAACGAGCCCCCATGTCTTGACTTAACATAACATCTCATTGATCTAGAGGCTAGGTTCCCTCTATCCGATCATAACACCATCTGAGATGGAATATGTACCACTTGACACATACTTGTTGGCTTTACAAGCTATATCACTTTCAACAGACTAGGGGTACATTTAGTCTCTGTTTGGCAAAAATTATTTTTGTCAATTTATTTTACTACATAGCTTATTTTTGCACCTATCCTAGGGCCCCATTGTACTTTTTGGTTATTTATGAGTCACACTATACTATTTCAACTAACTTTTACCCTTATCTACGATAATTTCAGTAAAAAATTTTCAATTTTAACAAAATAAGTGAATCTCAAACGGACCCTTAAAAGGATGAAAAGTTGGCTTTTTTGCTTATTTCCTCCACTATTTGCTTATTTCTTTTACTATTTAGAGGTCCCACATTGGGTGCCACTAATAAGCTAAATAAGTGAAAAATCAAAATAAGAGTCATTTGAAAACAGTTTATTTAGCTGAACTGAAAACTTTTTGCTAAAAGTACCATAGGTAAAACTAAAAAGTAGCTGAAATAGTATAGTGACACCCATGAATAATACTAAAAATTGTAATGGGACCCATGAATAGTAGCAAAATAAGCTAAATAGTAGCAAAAATAAGTTAAATAGTAAAGAAAGCTAACTTTTTAAGCCAATGCCAAACACAACCTAAGTTGAGAGTAACCACCCACCGTTGGCAATGGTAATATTGGTGTTTCAATCAACCGTAACTTTGAGCCCGTTTGGTTAGATATTTCTAATATCATTATTTAAGTATTGTGAAAATACATGTGGGTTAAAAAGTATTGTGGAAATATGTGCTTCAGTGTTTAAACACTAAAAATTATTGTTTAAACACCGATACCAAACACCCCCTTTATTATTTATTGGTTCCACATTTATTATATTTTTCTTTTTCTTTTAACTTCTTTGATAGTATTTTTAGCAAAAATAATAATAATAACTAGTCGATAACTCCTGCTATGCACGAGAACCTACCTATTTGTGAAATAAACTAAAATAATTTTATAAAATCTTAAATTGATTAAGAAACTACACAATTCCATGATTTGCTCTTGTATGACTTCAATTTGTGTTACAATTTGATGAAGAAGTCATTAATTGAACGTGCAATGGTTTACAAAAAATTTTCAGACAGTTTCAAATACTGCAAAAAAAAAAAAAAAAAAACTCAAAAATTTAGATATTAAAAATTTTGAAAGACCAAAAAAATATTAAAGAATCAAATGATCCATTGCTTAGAAATTATTGAAACAAAACAAATAATATATGACTAAACAGTAGAGAAATATAAGACAAAAATAGGTTACATTCAAAAGAATAATCAAGGACTATAACTATTGAAAGAAATCAAAAGATTCAGAACCTACAACAATTATATATAATATGTGTGTGTGTGTGTGTGTGACTACACAAAAATTCAAATGTTAAAACTTCCAAAATGCCAAAAAAGATATATAATTAAAGCATAGGGTATTAAAACAATTCAAAAAATATATGATTATTCAAAAGAAAAATATAAGAAAAAGAAAAAAGTACGTGAACTTATAAAACAATAAGTTATAAATTTTAACAGGTCTAAACTTTAAATAAACCTTATCAGCATGTGACCCATGCTAAAAAATGTTGAGTAGGAGCCCACTTTGAAATAATGAAAGTCATACCACCTCTTAATATATCGTATAGGTCAATAAAAAGTCAAAGGTTTCAGTTATATATATATATTAGCTGGTGGGGGTGGGCTAATTCGTAACTCTAATGGAGAGTGGCTAAGAGATTTTTCTAGATTTTTTGGGAGTACCTATTCTTTAATTGCGAAATTATCAGCCTTAAGAGCATTCACATCCGAGGATGTAAAAAAAGACTTACCTTACATTCTCAAATACAACTTTATCTATTTTACCAACCTATTTAACAATACATTTAATATCCAGTTTTTATTTTACATATAATCCAATAAAATAATATAAACTACACAATCAAATAATATAAAAAAAAAAAATTTAAAAATTCTCTCTCCTCTCTTCCATCTCTCTTTCCTCTCTTCCTCTTTGTTCCTCTCTCTCTTCTTCAATAATATATTTTTTTAATGTTTACAACCCATGAATAGTACATTATATATTTGAGAACTCACTATTCACGGTTTTTAAAAAAAATAGCAATACATACTTCAATAAACTTGATTTTTGGAGTTTTGGTTGGTAAAATAACAAGAGGGTTTTTTTACACCTCTAATGCTAATGCTCTAAGGGATGGTATTCTTATGGCTAGGGACTTGGGAATTGCTAACCTCATTGCTGAAGTTGTCTCTCTTCTCACTAATAAATCTTCAAACAGACTAATCTCCCTCGTTATTAATGAATGCAGGGATGCCCTTCAATTGTCCAGTAATTTCAAGCTTCAGCACTGCTACAGGGTGGCTAACAAGGCAGTGGACTCAAGGATGGGTTGTTGCCAAGTGTATCCCCTTTTGTATTACTCCCTTCCCCTTGATTGTGTTCTTCCTTTTTTATCTTTGGACACTTCTTATGTTTGTTTTCCCAAGTAAATCCTGGGCTCTATTTCTTGGAGTCTATTTGAAAATAGTTTATCTAGTTTTTTGCTAAAATTTTTTTATAAAAATGTGCTAAAATATACTTATACCTTGAAAAAAAATTTAAAACGTGAAAAAAAGCTAGAAAAAAAAATGTTTTAAAAAGATACTCAAAAAAGTTAAAAGCTAAAAACTAAAGCTTAAAACTGATGCTAAACTCATCCTTGTCTCTTTTATTACTTGCTCCTTTTAACCAAATAATAATAATAATTAGCTTATTTTATTTAACTTTTAGCTTTTATCTACAATATTTTTAGCAAAAAAATTTTAACAAAAAGCTACTGAGTTTTCAGCTAAAAGTGCATTTGTTTGTTGATATTGTTACTGAGTTACCTTGTTGCGCATTAGAATTTAAAGCATGTAGGTTAAAATTTTAGGTTTTAATATCTACTCTATTTTTGTATCCTTTATCAGTAGAAATATGGTTTTGCTCTTCAAAGCAACTCATGACTGCATGGTAGAAGCATTACTAGCAATCATTCTAAAGTTTTGGATTTACTTTTATTTTGCAGATCAAAGCAGAAAATTTCCACTACCACCACAGTAAGTCAAACCATATAGACAAAGCTCTCAGTTTGAAATGCCATGAATGTTATATTATTGCTTTATGCTTCAAACACTTCAAGTTGACTAATAACTACATTACATTTTTCTTCTCTTTTGCAGAACAGATGGTGGAGACTTCTCTGAGATGCCCCTTCTCTTTTACAGAACAGATGGTGGAGTTTTCTTCTCTGAGATGTCTACTTCATTTATGTATCATTTATTATTAGCAATATGGTTTTGCTTTTCAAAGCATCTCACGTTTGCATGGTTCTAAACTTTTGGCTTTATTTTTATTTTGCAGATCAAAATGGAACATTTCCACCGCTACGGTAAGTCTTCTAGACGTGCTCTCAGATCGAAATAAATGTTATATTATTGCTTTATGCTTCAAAAACTTCTTCAAGTTGACTAACAATTTCGTGAAGTTTTCCATTTTCCCCTCTCTTTTGCAGCACAGGTGGTTGAGTCTTCTCTTGAAAATTTCTTCAGTGTTTCTTATCTGTTCTCCCTTTTGCTGTATGGAGTCAAAAGTTATATGCCAATATGGGCTTTAGTGTTATTTATGATCAAGTACCACTTATTTCAAAAGTTTAAGCTAGACATAGGATTTCAGTTCAGAATCAGTTACTCTAATATAAACTACCATCAGATCCAAAAATTTAAGTTGATAGAAATGGTGAATTTAATCAAGTAACTGTTACTCCAATAATTTCAAGCTCACATTGCGGTGGCATTTTAAGAAGGTATTTCAAGTGGAGCCATTGCTTGCAGGTCTATAGCAGCAGTTGCTGGGACATCTATTTTGGCATTTTTTCTGTATAAGAGGGTATATAGAAGGAAGAAGAAGAAGGAGGAGGTTGTGGAGACATCAACTCTCCCTGTAGTATCCCAACACCAGTATGTTCAACATAGACATGGTAATATTTATGCTTTGGTGAACCATCTTATTGATTTTAATTATTTTAAGAGAGACATTTAAATTTGAAATGATCATTTGTTAAGTGTCTCTCATTTCTATATGAGTAATGATAAGAGTTAACTGTCATGAGTTGCAAAACTTATTTTTGGAACATGCCTTTTCTCTGCATATATTTCCATGCTTTCATTTTCATTTATTGCATTTTTTTTTATATCTCAAATTATGAGAATTAAGAATTTGGATGAATAGAAACTTCTTGAGCAGCATCATAAGACCCATAAAGAACTTTTCAATGAAGAGAGTTTACACCTTCATTTTATAGCACATTGGATGTGTTGAAGCATAGTCTTGGGTATTGCCACCATGCATGAAACATACACCCCATTTACCATATGCATCCAACCCACAATTGCGTTTCTAATAAAGCCTGATAATATGGAATGCTTCAAGATGTTGACCTCAAATGCCTTCAAAAACAGAGCCAAACAACAAAGATAGGTGACTCTCCCTCGGTACGTTTTGCTTTACTGCTTTCTTGTTTCTTGGTTATCACCTCTTGCCTAGGACTTATTGGCGGCAATATGGGTTAGGAATGGTGAAGCTACTCTTTGTGGCTACGATTAGAGCTAGTTTAGTAACATCATTTGACAGCCTTGCTAACTCATCTGTTATTGGGTCAAACTATTTGTAAGGTTCCAATAGGAAAACACATAAAAATTGCAAAAGGGTGTACCATATGCATCACTTGCAAGCTCATGTTTCTCTCACATTTTGCAAAAATTTATAATCACATATAATGAGTTTTTGCTTGCAATGACATAGCTTTTGTACACAATTCCAAAAGAAAGCTTAAGAATCGGTTTCTTTTACTGGTGCTCCTTCGTCAGGGCTCGCCGGTATTACTATGGACAAATCTGTTGAGTTCTCATATGAAGAGCTTGCAATAGCTACTGATGACTTCAGCCTAAATAATAAGATTGGGCAAGGTGGCTTTGGATCTGTTTACTATGCAGAATTACGAGGAGAGGTTTGTTGAATCTTACATTGTTGTCTTGCTGTCATACTTCAGAATCTGAGTCCTATATACATTCCAACCATGATGTAACATGAGCCTTATTGGCTTGAAAGCACCATAGTAAGAGCAAAAGGTCCACCGCCATCTCTTAAGTCACATAAAATCTCATGACAATTTTGGAGTAGACATCCATACTGTCAGAAATTTAGGATCTAATCATATAAATTCAAACCGTTGTATGTCGTAGCACTAGCAGTCCTCTTTGAGAATTCAAAAACCATGTAATTTTTTCACATTTACTTTAATACCATGATAAACTACCACTTATTCCAAAGCTTAAGCTGTTAGGAAATAATAAATTTAAGCATTTAAAATTTATTCTAACAGACTCTTTCGTCCTACTATCATGCAGAAAGCTGCAATTAAGAAGATGGGTATGCAAGCATCTAAAGAATTTCTTTCTGAACTGAAGGTTTTAACCAATGTTCATCACTTGAACCTGGTAATATGCTTTCCCTGTAATTTTATTCACTACTTCAATTTCTTTTGGTAGATTTCAAATTCAAAATAAATCCGATTGATGGCTGAGGCATCATGCCAACTTGGTTAGAGACTAGGAGCAGATTGTACAATAGAAAACTCAGTCAGAATCTTCTAGCTGATGGATTCTGCACCTTTCCAATCATGTTCATGCCAACTTGGTTAGAGACTAGGAGCAGATTGTACAATAGAAAACTCAGTCAGAATCTTCTAGTTGATGGATTCTGCACCTTTCCAATCATGTTGTAACTAGTTACTGATGAATAATATTCTAAGTAAATGTATATGCAAGCATAAGTATTTGGCTTACTTTATTATTTGAACTTCATTGGTTATTAGAGGCTTATACACTTTTCTTAGCTCTTTGCCATAATGCTCTTTGACATGACACTTTGCTCAGGAGAAATGCTGGCTTCAGATTTTGGTACATACATAACTATTAGGAACATTTTGTGAAACCGGTATTTGCTTTCTGTGAGTGTTTAGCTAATATCAAGTTGCCTATTTTGCCCAACTAGCAGTTGCATCGTTCAATTATCTTAAGGTGACTCTTTCGTTCTATGTTAAATTTCATGCAGGTTCGCTTAATAGGATATTGCGTTGAAGACTCCTTATTCCTAGTTTATGAGTATATAGAGAATGGCAACTTAAGTCAACATCTGCACAGCTCAAGTGAGAATGATAATGCATCTGCTTACTGAACATCTCATTTCTATCAATGTATGTTCATGACTGCATTATTGTATCTTTGGTTTTCAGGAAGGGATCCATTGCCGTGGTCTACTAGAGTGAACATTGCATTGGATTCTGCAAGAGGACTTGAATACATCCATGAGTATACCGTTCCAGTCTACATCCACCGTGATATTAAACCAGCAAATATACTAATAGATAAGAACTTCCGGGGAAAGGTATGCTTGTTTTGACGTAGTAGCACTGACATCACCATCATTATTCTAAACTTTTTTGGTAACAGGTTGCAGATTTTGGGCTAACAAAACTGACTGAATATGGAACTGCTTCGCTGAACTCAAGTCTTGCGGGTACATTTGGATACATGTCTCCAGAGTAAGAATTTCCTTTTCTTTTTTCTTTTTTCTTTTTTCAATTTTTCATTTCATTTATTTGTTTACTATTGAAGCAGAAATTGTTCAATTGCACATTATAAAGGGGCGAAATTTGTATTACATATCCATGTTTGAGTTATCTTCCAAATTTTATTTACTTTCGTTCTTGAACCTTTATTGCTAATGTTCAAGACATGGTAGGTAGCTTTTTCTCATCAGTGTTTTAGTTGCAAGGATTGCTTTGTCCTTCATTATATAGACCATACAAAGAATAAGGAGCAGTATCTATACACACAATTCTTTACATTTTGGATGAGCCTAAATTGTGAACATGACATTTGGTGCCTACCAGGACACCACTGACAGGAAAACTAATTGTGAACTCAAGGATCTTTCCAAGTTTTATTATACAAAAACAGTTAAACTGAATGCAACATTTTGTGTGCAGATATACTCAATATGGTAAGATTTCCCCAAAGATAGATGTATATGCTTTTGGAGTTGTCCTCTTTGAACTAATATCGGGCATGGAGGCAGTGGGACTTGTTGCTTTGGTTGTTTTCTCTGCCCTTCCTCTGCTTACTATTTATGAATGCAGTTCAAGAATTTACCCACATTTTATCTAATGATATGATGCAGTTTAGAAATGTGCTTAGCCGGCCTGATCCAGGAGAATATCTTCATAAACTTGTGGACCCTAGACTTGGTGATGATTACCCATTTGACTCTCTGTGTAAGGTGATTTCTCTCTCACAATAAACATGCAAATTATAGACTATTAATCTTATTTCTACCAAGAGTCTTATAGCTCAAAGACATAGCCTATTCTCCTATATTAGGAGAACCAGGATTTGAATCCCCCTCCCTATTGTTGTAACTATTGAATTGTCAAAAAAAAAAAAATCCTATTTCTAAAAGGATTTTATGGCTGATTCGGTTGCAGCTGGTTGAGCTTGCCAATGCTTGTACTCAAGAAGATCCTCAACTAAGGCCAAGCATGAGGTCTATAGTGGTTGCACTAGTGTCACTTTCATCTTCAACTGAGGATTGGGATTTTGGTTCTTTCTATGAAAATTCCTGCTCTAGTCCATCTAATTTCTGGAAGAGGATGCTCATGAAGCCTCATGTTAACTGGCGATGCATGGCTTTAAAGGTGACCTCATGAAGAAAAAGTCGTCTCAACAATTATTTCGGATATGTTCATCATCTGTAAATTCAGTTGCGAAGTACCCTAGGAGATTTGAAAGGTGGAAGAAATGTAGATATTGTGTGGTAGTTTACGTCAATTTGTTTTCTGTCTCTTAAGATTTTCTGTGCGACCATTCATTGCGAGTGATTTACCAGGTGTTTGTATGTCTTTGCTTGGCATATTAATCCATGTTTAGGCATAGAAATGTTCCAGCTTCTACTTGAATTGTTCCATTCTTTCGAGTAGCTGAATCTATGCATCTGGGTCATGGTTGCATTGAGAATTTAGCATTCGTTTGGAGGAAACCAACAGGCAGACAAATATGAAGGAAATGTTCGATCAGCCACAATAAAATTTAGTGGCATCATTTGTAATACAACATAGGACTTCGATTTATGTGTCAGCTTCTATGGATAAATGTACCATGTGCTATGACAAAGGATTCGTTTCAGAAATCTTACATAAAACAAGATCAAAGGGAACATTAAAAAACTTCGATTTTGTTGCCGCAGTTGATATATATTGTTGGTTTCATTTCTTGTATCCAAACTCCAGAGGGTTATTATCTATGTACTAATGTAAGAACACATTGGCGTTTAAGTTGTATTTCATTTTCTTTCTGGCTTTCATATAGATGTAGCTGTAGCCTTCAGACAAGTAAATTAAACTACTTCTTGGTGAGGGAATTTTAGAATAACCCAAATGGCAGTCTGCAGCCAAAATATACAAATTTATCACATTTTACAAGTAAATGTGGCATATTTTTTGGTTATGAATAATATGATTGCCGTCCATTGATCAAACTTTGTGCTCTCAAGTCTGACATCTTCACTAAAATATTGTACTTTCAAACAAGATACCATATTTTGTAGTCTTTTTGCAATAAAATTGAGTTCATTATGTTACATTGGAAGAAATTTGGAGGGTGACTGTGTAAGATTTCCTTATGCATATTATTTTATCAACAGAAATTCAACTTAGCCTTTATCGGCATGAGGATTCATCTCACCCAGAGTATGGGCATGTGGTTCAAGATGGTCTGTTTTTAGTTAGAGAGTTTTAGTTTTGTAGTTTTTCCCATGTGAAACATATAGACAATTTAGTTGCCTATTTTTTAGATAGAAAATCTAAGTTTGGTAGTGAGCTACAGGTTTGTTATAATACCATTCCTGATGCTATAGCTCCCCTTATCTCTCTTTGTTTCTTTTTCAATAATACAGGGCCTTTGGGTTTGGATTCTTAAAAAAATTAAATAAATAAATGATATAGCTCCCCTTATCTGTTTTTTTAAAAGGCACAGTCTCAAAATTGGAAAAAAGAAAAAAGAACCAGGTGATGTTTACCTTTTACGTAGCTATCAAAATTTACAATTTCAAACTCTTGGGGGCAGACTTACTCTTACTTTGAATTTTTTTTTTTTTTTTTTTTTTAATGTCAAACTTTAAAAAGTCGCCTAACCTTTGCTCAGTGCCAAAATGCGTGTGTAATAAAATGTGTAATTAAAAAGCTCTGTATCGACATTCAATAGCTATCTATATGATTAAATGTGGTTAACAAATTTTGGCCCTACATCTACATGTAGCCCAGACCATACCGATGAGGACAGGAAACTTGGACCCATCACCGCGTCGCTATTGCGTCGAATTGGATCCAAAACCGTCGCATTCCCAAAAGCCACAAGATTTGATTGTCTAACTCAATCACACTTGTCCAATTAGCATCCATCAAATGATCTAATTCACAGTGGAAAATAAAGTAAATGTTCTCTTTCGTCACCCTCAAATTTTTGTATGGACAGCTTTATCTTAGCCAATTAATTATGATACGTTGCTGCTGTTGCATCCTATCTCCACTTTCTTTCTTTTTTCTTTTTTTGAAACTATCTCCACTTTCCAACAACATAGGGAATTAATAAAATAATAATAAAATTTTCTTTAAAAAAAAAAAGGAAAGTAATAAATAATTTTTTTTTAAAAAAAAAAACTAAAAAAGACCCAACAACATGTTAAAAACAAGGATAGAATTCTAGGCACAAGAATATTAAAATAGTGCAACAGGCACCCACAGCCCTTAGTTTAACTGTAGCTAGATTGTTGCTACTAATTTCAAAGTTTTGTACTTCAGAATAGCTTTTTTTTTTTTTTTATGGTTAATTTGGCTTCAATAAATATTAGCTCAATAACAGTATAGTTGTATCTTGTAAGTTTTAATTAAAAAGAATGTAATTTTAAAAAGTTGTACATAAATAAACAAGTTAAATAAACCATTTCTTAAAAGAAAATTAAACCAAACAAGCACTTAAAATCTTTGATTTACTTTTTTTTTTTAATAGAAAGTGGTTAGAGGAAGGAAATTAGAGTGACTTTCCTACTTAGGTGTGACTATAGTAATACTCTAATCACTCTGGGCTCCCCACATCACAATCATTAATGAGTTAGGTGAATAACCTGCTAATAGAATATAAGAAGTCGTAACATGTTACAAGTGAGGGAACTCGAACCCAAGTACTCAAAATCCCTAGTCTACCTTATTATTGGTTGTTTTGTTTCCAATGTGTGATCGAATGAACAAATCATCTTCATTAAGTGATGAAATTATTATTCAGAACATTTATTTTTTTTGTAAATATGTACTCCTATCATTGAAAAATAGTCTGCATTGATAAACTATACAAGTAATATTTGTCATCGCTCGTATCAATACTTTCCAAATAATGCAAAATTCAAAGATTCATTCTTCTAAATTATGATTACTTTGTCAGAAAGGGGTGTAATGTGAAACGAGTGATTTTGCTAAAGTGTTTTGATTTAGCCCAACTTTCCTTCTCCTACGTTTACGGTCAATGTAAACCAAGAATTTTATCATCTTTTGAATGTATAAAAGTTTCTGATTTTGACTTCAAAAGAGGAAAAGACAAGTAAGAATACAAATTTAAACTATGAATATGGGATGCATAAACATATAAGTGTAGACAATAATTTGGACAAAGGTAAACATAGTTTTTATTTTAATAATATAAAAATAATAGAATTTCAACCTATAAGGCTATAGCCATAATTTTTTTATATAAATGGATTCAAAGACGAAGCTAAAAGGCATGCCTGGCTTCTTCTTTCTTTTTCTTTTTTTTTCTTTCTTGTCTTTTAGTAGTAAATTAATAAATTACACAATATAAATATAATAAAATTTCAACCTATCATCATAATTTTTTATTATATAAATGGTTTTGTCAAAGGTAAAGGGCTGTTTTTTTTTTTTTTGACTTTTTGTGGTAAATTGATAAATTACAGATATATTACATGGAGATAAAAGTACTGGCCCACTAGTATTTTGAGGAAAAAAAAATTATTGGTTTAATCCAACCTCAAATCTTTAAATTCAATAAGAATACTCAAAAATAAATAAATAAATAAAACATTGTGAGTGTTTGGATTCACGTTTTGGGTTCATGTTTGTATTTTTTGCCTTTTTCTTTTGTTTTGGCGAAAACACAATTTTGGTCCCTACATTTTGGGGTCACGGTTAATTTAGTCCCTATATTTTAATAGCAGTCAATTTGGTCCCAATTATTTTTATTTTGCAATCAATTTGATCCCTACGATTAATTCACTAACGGAAAATGACTACGTGGCAAACGGTTTGTCTAATTGGCATGTTTAGTGTTAAAATATTAAATCAGATGTTGATGTGTGGCCACATCAACAATTACACTGGAAAAAAAAAAGCCACATCAGCTTTAATATTTTTTTAACCAAATTTTTTTTCCTTTTCTTTATTTCTTCTTTGAATATTCTTACAATTTTTTAACCAATTTCATTTTAATTCATTTCTTGGTAGCCAAATACTAATCTATAGTCCAACAATCATAGATCATATTCTCAAAAAAAAAAAAAAAAAATCATGGCAATTAGCAAATTTTATGCCATCAATCAAGAAAGATCAAATTAACTCCATAAGTTTCAGCCAAAATCCCCAAATTCAGACCGAACCCCAAACCCAGATTCACTACAACACAACCGTCCAGCACAACAGATCCATCATAGAGCAAGGAGATCAGCGATGTTACGTGTATTTCAATACAAGATCAGCAATGGTGTCTTGACTCTTAAGGCATTTCACAGTGGTGGCACAACTGCCAGTGGGGCAGATCTGTGGCCACAGACTAGGCACCATGGTTGTTCTATGGTACTTGACGGTTGGGTTGTGGTGAATCTGAGTTTGGAGATGCTAGGTTTCCACACCCATCTTCAAAAACTTGAAATTTTCAGAATTGACTCCTAGACTTTTCCACCATAGAACCAAGCAGAAACATTTGGAAGAGTACCACCAAAAAATAAACACAGCCACAGCACAAATCCATTAGAAGTATTTAATCTAACTTCTTAAACAACAATAACCTTGAGAATCTTGCACTAGGTCTCTATGAAAATGGGTGCTCTCGGTTCTACCAAAAGAAAAATACCAAAAAAAAGTTCTCTTTTTAGTGGAATCCCAGATTTCAAAGAATCCATTTAGAATCCATTTAGAATCCCATCAAAATAAAGAAAAACAAATCAAAGTTAAGACACAGATTTTCTTGGTATATTTCTCAATAACAAGAGTCAATAAGTGAAAGGTCAATGAAAGAGATGGATTGAGTTCATAATAGGTATGCTGATGACCTGTATTTGGTCGTAGTCATAGATTAGATTTTTCTAGTACTTAATATATGTTACTAAGACTAGCATATGTAAGTTGGAGAAACATTTTTTTAAAAAAAAAAATTATTTAGGAAAGGAAAAAAATTGATACAAAAATATATATTTTTAAAAGAAGATATGGCTTTTTTTTTGCCAAGTAATCGCTGATGTGGCAACTAAAAATAAACACATCAACATCTAATTTAATATTTTAACACTAAACATGCCAACTGGACAAACCGTTTGCCACGTAGGAATTTTCCATTAGTGAATTAACCATAGGGATCAAATTGACTTAACCGTAGGGATCAAATTGACTGCAAATTGAAAATAACATAGACCAAATAGATTGGGATTAAATTGACTGCTACCAAAATATGGAGACCAAATTAACCATGACCCTAAAATATAGGGGCCAAAATGATATTTTTGTCTCTTTTTTTTCCCAGCATGTATGAACAATAACATCATATGGATTCACTTGCAGGAGACGAAGTGCACGGTTCACGCACTGTTCACGAGTCCCATGATACTATTCACGTATTGTTCACGGGTCCCATAACACTTGTAGGGTCACAAATTATAGTCCAAACCTAGATGGAATAGGATATGGGCCCAATACAATAAATTTATGAGAGAGTGGGTGAAAGAACTGGGCTGGTGATGGGTTTTACAACAGTTAATTGGGGTTATGAGTCAGTCCGAGGAGGATAAAACACATAATCAAAGGCTAAGCTCGAGTCCGAGGAGTAAGTTTTTGGATAAATTGGCTATTTCAGATGGTGTCCGAGGAGTAAGTTTTTGGATAAATTAGCTGTTTCAGATGGTGTTCTTCCTAGTGCTACAGTGAATCTTCTTCAATGTTTTTCCTTAATATTTTTCGATCCTTTTCTTATGGAGGCTTTGCTCTATTATATAGTCCTCCTTTATTCAATCTCACTGTCCACTTGTCTATTATCTAGCCTCATACTCGAGTTTTTGTCTCCTTTCCCACAGCTTTTTGATTTTCTGGGAGTAATAGTGGTTGAAAATACTATTCAGAGGTCTTCTCCACATTAATGCGACCAGGAAAGCTGCTGTAATGCATTTAATGCGGTGGTAGCAGCTTTTTCCTCAGATATTTCTGTGTTCTTATCCCTTCCATGTACATTTGAAGTTTATCTTCATTGCTGGAGCTTCCTGGAAGGTTGTCTAGGGTAAGACGAAGTTCACTTTACTGACATATGTCAGATCCAAGGAGGATGACCCTCTCGGACCAACACCCTTGGATATTTATCTGCTCTACTATCTATTACGGGGCCTTTCCCCACGCTTTCTTCTCCTCGGACGCATTACTATTAAAGAATGGGCCTTTAAGCCCAACGCAAAGGCTCAGGTTTTGGCCCTCACAACACTATTCACACATTTAAAAATTATTTTACTATAGTGTTTTCAGTTTTCAACAAAATAAGTTATATCCAAACGGACCATTGATCCAATGTTTGGCCTAACCTAATAGCTCATTCGATTTTAATTTTGATTTTGAGTTTTCTATTTTTTTTATTTAAAAAAAAAATGCCCCTTCAAATTCAAACACCAAAAAACCTATAACAAAATCCAATCCCCTAATAGCTCATCCGATATTGATTTTTTATTTTGATTTTTTTGACTTAAAAAAAGTCCCTTCAAATTCAAACACCAAAAAACAACAAAAACAAATTCCCAAATCAGCATTGCTATCAAAAAGAAAAAAAAAATAAAAATCAGAAATATAAGGAAAAAAGAATCCCTTGTAAATCAGACTCCTCCAAAATACAAAAAGAGAAAACATCTCTACCATATATTTATCATTTACTTGGGGAAAAAAAATCTAAATATAACAAAAACTTCCTAACTCTCTCATCTGCTTGGCTTCTACACAGCCTCCAGTCAACTTTCAGTGACCGGCACCTCCAAACCAACTATCAGTTTTGCCCTGGTAAGATATGGTATATCTAATTATCTATCTCTCTGTTTTGTTTTCTTCTTTGCTGTGATTTTTCTCTGTTATGATAAAGTCTCTTTTTCGTAAAGTAGTGCTCAGCTTTAACTTTAGTTGATGTTTATTAATGCCCTCCTGGGCTGATTCTCAAAACAAAAACAAAAAGTTGATGTTTATTATATTTATTTACTTTATGGCTTTATGCTATTGTTTTTGTTATTTTTTTTATTTTTTATTTTTAAGTTATATTCCGTGTACTGGTTTTTGTGCGTTTGTTTTATTGCACATAGAATTACTGTGCAAGTGTATAACTACTATCCAGTTTTTAACTTTCTCAAAAAATTTATATATATTTTTCACATTCAAAAACTATTTTATCTATTTTATCATTCTATTTTACAATTCACTTAAGATTTCAGTTCTTATTTTTCAACCCTATATATATATTTATTAATTTCTCTCTCTTTCATTCTTTTTCTATCTCTTCCTATGAAACAAAACAAATAAAATAATATATTGATGTAAATCATGTTTTGGGCAGGAGAATGTAAAATTGGAATTTGTGGCTAATGCTTAAATACTTCCAAAAGAGGGGTCTTCAAATTTATGTATAAATTTATTTATTTTTTTAAATTATAAATTATAATGATGATTTCATTGGGGGTCCTTGTGTCAACTATTTATAGGCCTGTTATGAATAGAAGTCACAGCCGCCTATTTGAAGTCTTGCACATCACAATTCACAACTGTCTAAACCAACTGTCTAAGGGGAGCCCACCCTAACCAACACACACCAGCCCACGAAACCAACGCGAACTCCACGCGGCATACCGTATCTCCAATCCCTATTATGTCATGACCCCTAATCCTAATCCACACGCCAACATCAACCTCCTACACCCTTTTCTTTTCTTATCTTCGATGGGGACACGGTCTCCCTAGGTCAATAATTAGTGGTTCTTTTTAGTTGTACTTTGGCAACTACATGAAAAAAAAAATTGCACAAATTCCCCTCATGCTTTCCCATAAAACACGAAGCCCTTACCTATAGAGTGTAAGAGTTAATAATATCTTTACTTTCACATCAAGAAGTTTCATATTAGGGTTTTGTGATATACTTAAAAAAATATATAGAGAGATTAAGAGTTACATAATTAACCATTTGTTCATAAAATAATATCACAAAGAACTAAAGGTTCAAGCTTAAGCATTTCAACCACTAGTAATAATTTGTCATACTGAATTTGTAGTGAAAGTTTTGTGAACCTAATATTTTTCTTTTTCTTTTTTATAAGAATAAAAATGACTAGTTTAGACTAAAAAAAATAAAACACTATCACAACTAATTAAGACACAATTAATGTTTATAAATTCAAAATTTGACATGTCTTTTTTAAGACAGTTTAGACCATTTATAAGTACGTACTAGTGTATATATCAACTAAAATCATGTGTTCAAAACACGATTTTTAAATTAAATTGTAAAATCGTGTTTTCAAAATATGGTTTTATTTTTTTCAAAATTATAACTAAAATCATTTCTTAAACACACAATTTATACGATTGTGTACGGATATGTGCAACAAACATTAAATTTTATAATCAAAGATGTTTCAAAAAATATTTTTCTTTTTTAAAAGAACAATAAGAAGGTTCAAAATTAAAGGAAATAGTAATGGATACATTTAAAATCCATAAAGGAACTTTCTATTTTTACATAATCAAATCTATAAAAGGTTTTTCATCTATCCGTCTTCACACTCATAAACCCTAGCCGCGCGTGACACAAAGAAACCTTCATATTATCCTTGCAAACGCAGACAACCGCACAGAAAGTAGCCGCTGAAACCCACATGGCACATTGCCGACATCGAAGGACACTCGACTACTAGGGATTCTAGCCTTTTACCCCTATTTTTTAAAATATCTGGCAATATGCCCTTATTTTGAAACTATATAGGTTTGTGCCTCTGTTTTGAAACTCGATTTTCTCAAAATCGAGTTTCAATGAAAAACTCACTTGGTTTAAAATCGAGTTATGCCCAATCAAACTTTAAAAAATAAAAAATAAAAAATAAAATTGCATGGAACTCGAGTTCCAAAACACCACTATAACCCTTTAAAACGCCACTATAGAGCTTTACAACATCGCTATAGGGTTCCCTGAACCTAGTATATATCAAACTTATAAAAAAATTGCATGAAAATGCCACTATAGGTCTTCCTAAACACCGCTATAGGTATGGAACTCAGAAACTTGAGTTCCATGCATTTTTTTTTTTTTTTTTTTTTTAAAGTTTGATCGGGCATAACTTGATTTTAAACCAAGCCAGTTTTTCATTGAAACTCGATTTTAATAAAATCAAGTTTCGAAACAAGGGCACGAACCTATATAGTTTCAAAATAGGGGCATATATTGTCAAGTATTTTAAAAACTAGGGGTAAAAGGCTAGAATCTCCTTTGACTACTATCTGTGTTTTCTAGATCATTATAATATTAAAATAAAAATAAAAAACCATTTATGCAATCAAGACCAATTTGACTACAAAATGAAAATCACTCTCACACACTCTCCTCCTAACTTCTCTTTTATATAGCTGTTACCAACTCCTACTATAACCCAAACCTCTCAACTTCTCTTTCTCCCTCTCTCCCACACACAACTTTCATCTATATAAAAACCATTTATGCAATCAAGACCAATTTGACTACAAAATGAAAATCACTCTCACACACTCTCCTCCTAACTTCTCTTTTATATAGCTGTTACCAACTCCTACTATAACCTAAACCTCTCAACTTCTCTTTCTCCCTCTCTCCCACACACAACTTTCATCTATATACTAGCCTCATCACACACGCTACGCGTGTGTGGTGAGTCTTTTTTTTTAGCAAAAAAAAAGTGTTTTTATTTTGAGAATCTAATTTATAAGTTTTTTTTTTTTTTTTGAAAAATGAATCTAATTTATAAGTTGATAAAGCAATTTGAAAAATTATAGGAGAGTAGTCCTATTTTTTAGGCAATGTTTTAGTGGGAATTAGAGTTACATTTTTACCGGAATGTTCTTTAGTTTTGTCTCTACTTAAACATAGAAGTGTAGGGGCATTTTTGAACTAAAAAAATGAGGAATCCAAACAGGGGAAACCCCTTAAATAGTAGTATAGAATATAGAAGAGTAGTATAGATATAATAATAGGTGAATCTAAGATAAACTCAAATTAGAATTTCAAATTAGAGTTCTAATTTTGCACAATGTTTCCTAAATTATTTATTCTTAAAAAGTTTTATTTTTTAATTTTATAACCAAATGTAGGATTACATCATAAATATTCATCTAAGTGAGTTATTAAGTATAAAAATAAAAAAATTTAGAATAAATGAATCATAAAAAATAGTATTTCATAATAATTTTTTTAAATAGATAATTTATTTTTTATTCCTAATAATATCCTTATAAAAATTTGTAACGAGTAAACAAAATATAAAAATGACACTCAATGCATTTGTACGTGTTACAAGCCGGTTTCTTTATGAGTTAAAATCCATAACTTTCCCCTGAAATCATCTCTCTCACTCATTCCCTGTATTACACACCAAATCCCATTTCTTGGATTCACTTTTCTTTTCTTTTCTTCCATCTTTACCTTTGGAAAAAGAATTCTACGGAAAATTAATTTAGTAAAATAGCGTGTGCCGTAGTATTTCCTTTGAACGAGTGCAGGAATGTTCTTTCTTTTATTCAAGTTTTGCTAGCAAATCAATCCAAACGCTCCTTAAATCAATTTT
Organism: Quercus wislizeni; assembly: GCA_023055345.1. Lineage (NCBI taxonomy): Eukaryota > Viridiplantae > Streptophyta > Magnoliopsida > Fagales > Fagaceae > Quercus > Quercus wislizeni. The sequence continues at coordinate 9,086,520 of JALGQJ010000002.1, read as the reverse complement.
TCTGATCGATCTTCGGCTCAAATCCAAGGTAAAACAGAGTTTTCACTAGGGCCACTATGGATGAGAATGAAGAACAGTGTTACTGTTACTGAGTATGAAATTCTAAAGTTTTAATTTTTTTTTTTTTTAATATTTATTGAAAACTAGTTTTGATTGAATAATATGTGTGTGTGTGTATTTTATATATATATAGTATGTGAGTAATAGAATCTGTTTAGTAACTTTTAAGTTTGATTAGTTTTGGTGTTTTATTGGATTAATTAGTGTTAGTCAGATATGGAAACTCTAATGAATGTTTTATTATTGCTTTATGCTTCAAACACTTTAAGTTGACTAATAATTACATTACATGGTGGGATGTTCTCTTTTGCAGAACATATGGTGGAGATTTCTTCTCTGAGATGGCCCTTCTCTTTTGCAGAACAGATGGTGGAGTTTTCTTCTCTGAGATGTATACTCCATTTGTGTATAATTTATTATTAGCAATATGGTTTGGCCCTTCAAAGCATCTCATGACTGCACAGTAGAAGCATTACTAGCAATCATTCTAAAGTTTTGGATTTACTTTTATTTTACAGATCAAAGCAGAAAATTTCCACTACCACCACAGTAAGTCAAACCATATAGACAAAGCTCTCAGTTTGAAATGCCATGAATGTTATATTATTGCTTTATGCTTCAAACACTTCAAGTTGACTAATAATTAGTTAATTACATTACATTTTTCTTCTCTTTTGCAGAACAGATGGTGGAGACTTCTCTGAGATGCCCCTTCTCTTTTACAGAACAGATGGTGGAGTTTTCTTCTCTGAGATGTCTACTCCATTTTGTGTATCATTTATTATTAGCAATATGGTTTTGCCCTTCAAAGCATCTCACGTTTGCATGGTTCTAAACTTTTGGCTTTATTTTTATTTTGCAGATCAAAATGGAACATTTCCACCGCTACGGTAAGTCTTCTAGACGTGCTCTCAGATCGAAATAAATGTTATATTATTGCTTTACGCTTCAAAAACTTCTTCAAGTTGACTAACAATTACATAAAATTTTCCATTTTCTCCCTTTTGCTGTATGGAGTCAACGGTTATATGCCAATATGGGCTTTAGTGTTATTTATGATCAACAAGTACCACTTATTTCAAAAGTTTAAGCTAGACATAGGATTTCAGTTCAGAATCAGTTACTCTAATATAAACTACCATCAGATCCAAAAATTTAAGTTGATAGAAATGGTGAATTTAATCAAGTAACTGTTACTCCAATAATTTCAAGCTTACATTGCGGTGGCATTTTAAGAAGGTATTTCAAGTGGAGCCATTGCTTGCAGGTCTATAGCGGCAGTTGCTGGGGCATCTATTTTGGCATTTTTTCTGTATAAGAGGGTATATAGAAGGAAGAAAAAGAAGGAGGAGGTTGTGGAGACTTCAACTCTCCCTGTAGTATCCCAACACCAGTATGTTCAACATAGACATGGTAATATTTATGCTTTGGTGAACCATCTTATTGATTTTAATTATTTTAAGAGAGACATTTAAATTTGAAATGATCATTTGTTAAGTGTCTCTCATTTCTATATGAATAATGATAAGAGTTAACTGTCATGAGTTGCAAAACTTATTTTTGGAACATGCCTTTTCTCTGCATATATTTCCATGCTTTCATTTTCATTTATTGCATTTTTTTTATATCTCAAATTATGAGAATTAAGAATTTGGATGAATAGATACTTCTTGAGCAGCATCATAAGACCCATAAAGAACTTTTCAATGAAGAGAGTTTACACCTTCATTTTATAGCACATTGGATGTGTTGAAGCATAGTCTTGGGTATTGCCTCCATGCATGAAACATACACCCCATTTACCATATGCATCCAACCCACAATTGTGTTTCTAATAAAGCCTGATAAAATGGCATGCTTCAAGATGTTGACCTCAAATGCCTTCAAAAACAGAGCCAAACAACAAAGATAGGTGACTCTCCCTCAGTACGTTTTGCTTTATTGCTTTCTTGTTTCTTGGCTATCACCTCTTGCCTAGGACTTATTGGCGGCAATATGGGTTAGGAATGGTGAAGCTACTCTTTGTGGCTATGATTAGAGCTAGTTTAGTAACATCATTTGACAGCCTTGCTAACTCATCTGTTATTGGGTCAAACTATTTGTAAGGTTCCAATAGGAAAACACATAAAAATTGCAAAAGGGTGTACCATATGCTTCACTTGCAAGCTCATGTTTCTCTCACATTTTGCCAAAATTTATAATCACATATAATGAGTTTTTTCTTGCAATGACATAGCTTTTGTACACAATTCCAAAAGAAAGCTTAAGAATCGGTTTCTTTTACTGGTGCTCCTTCGTCAGGGCTCACTGGTATTACGATGGACAAATCTGTTGAGTTCTCATATGAAGAGCTTGCAATAGCTACTGATGACTTCAGCCTAAATAATAAGATTGGGCAAGGTGGCTTTGGATCTGTTTACTATGCAGAATTACGAGGAGAGGTTTGTTGAATCTTACATTGTTGTCTTGCTGTCATACTTCAGAATCTGAGTCCTATATAAATTCCAACCATGATGTAACATGAGCCTTATTGGCTTGAAAGCACCATAGTAAGAGCAAAAGGTCCACCGCCATCTCTGAAGTCACATAAAATCTCGTGGCATTTTTGGAGTAGACATCCATACTGTCAGAACTTTAGGATCTAATCATATAAATTCAAACCGGTGTATGTCATAGCACTAGCAGTCCTCTTTGAGAATTCAAAAACCATGTAATTTTTTCACATTTACTCTAATACCACGATAAACTACCACTTATTCCAAAGCTTAAGCTGTTAGGAAATAATAAATTTAAGCATTTAAAATTTATTCTAACAGACTCTTTTCGTCCTACTATCATGCAGAAAGCTGCAATTAAGAAGATGGATATGCAAGCATCTAAAGAATTTCTTTCTGAACTGAAGGTTTTAACCAATGTTCATCACTTGAACCTGGTAATATGCTTTCCCTGTAATTTTATTCACTGCTTCAATTTCTTTTGGTAGATTTCAAATTCAAAATAAATCTGATTGATGGCTGAGGCATCATGCCAACTTGGTTAGAGACTAGGAGCAGATTGTACAATAGAAAACTCAGTCAGAATCTTCTAGCTGATGGATTCTGCACCTTTCCAATCATGTTGTAACTAGTTACTGATGATTAATATTCTAAGTAAATGCATATGCAAGCATAAGTATTTGGCTTACTTTATTATTTGAACTTCATTGGTTATTAGAGGCTTATACACTTTTCTTAGCTCTTTGCCATAATGCTCTTTGACATGACACTTTGCTCAGGAGAAATGCTGGCTTCAGATTTTGGTACATACATAACTATTAGGAACATTTTGTGAAACCGGTATTTGCTTTCTGTGAGTGCTTAGCTAATATCAAGTTGCCTATTTTGCCCAACTAGCAGTTGCATCGTTCAATTATCTTAAGGTGACTCTTTCGTTCTATGTTAAACTTCATGCAGGTTCGCTTAATAGGATATTGCGTTGGAGGCTCCTTATTCCTAGTTTATGAGTATATAGAGAATGGCAACTTAAGTCAACATCTGCACAGCTCAAGTGAGAATGATAATGCATCTGCTTACTGAACATCTCATTTCTATCAATGTATGTTCATGACTGCATTATTGTATCTCTGGTTTTCAGGAAGGGATCCATTGCCGTGGTCTACTAGAGTGAACATTGCATTGGATTCTGCAAGAGGACTTGAATACATCCATGAGTATACCGTTCCAGTCTACATCCACTGTGATATTAAACCAGCAAATATACTAATAGACAAGAACTTCCGGGGAAAGGTATGCTTGTTTTGACGTAGTAGCACTGACATCACCATCATTATTCTAAACTTTTTTGGTAACAGGTTGCAGATTTTGGGCTAACAAAATTGACTGAATATGGAACTGCTTCGCTGAACTCAAGTCTTGCGGGTACATTTGGATACATTTCTCCAGAGTAAGAATTTCCTTCTTTCTTTTTTTTTTTCAATTTTTCATTTCATTTATTTGTTTACTATTGAAGATTTTGGGCTAGCAAGAGCGACTATATATGGAAGTGATTTGCTGTACACAAATCCTATGGGTACATTTGGATACGCGTCTCCAGAGTAAGAATTTCCTAATCTTTTTTTTTTCTTTTTTCTTTTTTCAATTTTTCATTTCATTTATTTGTTTACTCTTTTGAAGCAGAAATTGTTCAATTGCACATTATAAAGTGGCGAAATTTGTATTACATATCCATGTTTGAGTTATCTTCCAAATTTTATTTACTTTCGTTCTTGAACCTTTATTGCTAATGTTCAAGACATGGTAGGTAGCTTTTTCTCATCAGTGTTTTAGTTGCAAGGATTGCTTTGTCCTTCATTATATAGACCATACAAAGAATAAGGAGTAGTATCTATACACAAAATTCTTTACATTTTGGATGAGCCTAAATTGTGAACATGACATTTGGTGCCTACCAGGACACCACTGACAGGAAAACTAATTGTGAACTCAAGGATCTTTCCAAGTTTTATTATACAAAAACAGTTAAACTGAATGCAACATTTTGTGTGCAGATATACTCAATATGGTAAGATTTCCCCAAAGATTGATGTATATGCTTTTGGAGTTGTCCTCTTTGAACTAATATCGGGCAAGGAGGCAGTGGGACTTGTTGCTTCGGTTGTTTTCTCTGCCCTTCCTCTGCTTACTATTTATGAATGCAGTTCAATAATTTACCCAATATGAGAATTTACCCAAATTTTATCTAATGATATGATGCAGTTTAGAAATGTGCTTAGCCTGCCTGATCCAGGAGAATATCTTCATAAACTTGTGGACCCTAGACTTGGTGATTATTACCCATTTGACTCTGTGTGTAAGGTGATTTCTCACTCATAATAAACATGCAAATTACAGACTATTAATCTTATTTCTACCAAGAGTCTTATAGCTCAAAGACATAGCCTATTCTCCTATATTAGGAGAACCGGGATTTGAATCCCCCTCCCTATTGTTGTAACTATTGAATTGTCAAAAAAAAAAAAAATCTTATTTCTAAAAAGATTTTATGGCTGATTCGGCTGCAGCTGGTTGAGCTTGCCAATGCTTGTACTCATGAAGATCCTCAACTAAGGCCAAGCATGAGGTCTATAGTGGTTGCACTAGTATCGCTTTCATCTTCAACTGAGGATTGGGATTTTGGTTCTTTCTATGAAAATTCCTGGTCCAGTCCATCAAATTTCTGGAAGAGGATGCTCATGAAGCCTCATGTTAACTGGTGATGCATGGCTTTAAAGGTGACCTCATGAAGAAAAAGTGTTCTAAACAATTATTTCGGATATGTTCATCATCTGTAAATTCTGTTGCGAAGTACCCTAGGAGATTTGAAAGGTGGAAGAAATGTAGATATTGTGTGGTAGTTTACGTCAATTTGTTTTGTGTCTCTTAAGATTTTCTGTGCGACCATTCATTGCGAGTGATTTACCAGGTGTTTGTATGTCTTTGCTTGGCATATTAATCCATGTTTAGACATAGAAATGTTCCAGCTTCCACTTGAATTTTTCCATTTTTTCGAGTAGCTGAATCTATGCATCTGGGCCATGGTTGAATTGAGAATTTAGCATTAGTTTGGAGGAGACCAACAGGCAGACATATATGAAGGAAATGTTCGATCAGCCACAATAAAATTTAGTGGCATCATTTGTAATACAACATAGGACTTCGATTTATATGTGTCAGCTTCTATGGATAATGTACCATGTGCTATGACAAAGGATTCGTTTCAGAAATCTTACATAAAACAAGATCAAAGAGAACATTAAAAAACTTCGATTTTGTTGCCGCAGTTGATATATATTGTTGGTTTCATTTCTTGTATCCAAACTCCAGAGGGTTTTTATCTATGTACTAATGTAAGAACACATTGGCGTTTAAGTTGTATTTCATTTTCTTTCTGGCTTTCATACATAGATGTAGCTGTAGCCTTCAGACAAGTAAATTAAACTACTTCTTGGTGAGGGAATTTTAGAATAACCCAAATGGCAGTCTGCAGCCAAAATTTACAAATTCATCACATTTTACAAGTAAATATGGCATATTTTTTGGTTATGAATAATATGATTGCCGTCCATTGATCAAACTTGTGCTCTCAAGTCTGCCATCTTCACTAAAATATTGTACTTTCAAACAAGATACTATATTTTGTAGTCTTTTTGCAATAAAATTGATTTCATTATGCTATATTGGAAGAAATTTGGAGGGTGACTCTGTAAGATTTCCTTATGCATTTTATTTTATCAACAGAAATTCAACTCAGCCCTTATCGGCATGAGGATTCATCTCACCCAGAATATGGGCATGTGGTTCAAGATGGTCTGTTTTTAGTTTTAGGGTTTCAGTTTTGTAGTTTTTTTCACGTGAAACGTATAGACAATTTAGTTGCCCATTTTTTAGCTAGAAAATCTAAGTTTGATAGTGAGCTGCAAGTTTGGTTTAATATCATCCCTGATGATATGGCTTCCCTTGTCACTTGTGACTTTTTGTAGTTCTTTTTGTTTCTTTTTCAATAATACAGGCCTTTGGATCTGGATTCTAAAATAAATAAATAAAACCCTTATCTGTTTTTTTAAAAGGAACAGTCTCAAAATTGGAAAAAAGAAAAAAGAACCAGGTGATGTTTACCTTTTACGAAGCTATCAAAATTTACAATTTCAATCTCTTGGGGGCAGACTTACTCTTACCTTATATATATTTAAATGTCAAACTTTAAAAAGTCGCCTAACCTTTGCTTAGTGCCAAAATGCGTGTGTAAAATGTGTAATTAAAAAGCTCTGTATCGACATTCAATCGCTATCTATATGATTAAATGTGGTTAACAAATTTTGGCCCTACATCTACATGTAGCTCCGACCATACCGATGAGGACAGGAAACTCGGACCCATCACCATGTCGCTATTGCGTCGAATTGGATCCAAAACCGTCGCATTCCCAAAAGCCACATGATTTGATTGTCTAACTCAATCACACTTGTCCAATTAGCATCCATTAAATATTTTAATATTGATCTAATTCAGAGTGGATAATAAAGTAAATGTCCTCTTTCGTCACCCTCAAATTTTTCTATGGACAGCTTTATCTTAGCCAATTAATTATGATATGTTGCTGCTGTTGCATCCTATCTCCACTTTCCAACAACAAAGGGAATTAATAAAATAATAATAAAATTTTCTTTTAAAAAAAATTGGAAAGTAATAAATAATAAAAAATAAAAAACTAAAAAAGAGCCAACAATAGGTTAAAAACAAGGATAGAATTCTAGGCTCTAGCACAAGAATATTAAAATAGTTCAACAGGCACCCACAGCCTTTTAGTTTAACCATAGCAAGATTGTTGCTACTAATTTCAAAGTTTTGTACCTCAGTATAGCTTATTTTTTGTGGTTTATTTGGATTCAAAATTAGCTCCATATCAGTATAGTTGTAACTTGTAAATTTTAATTAAAGAGATTGTAACTTTAAAAAGTTGTACATAAATAAACAAGTTAAATAAATCATTTTTTTAAAAGAAAATCTAACCAAACAAGTACTCAAACTTCTTGGTCTACCTTTCTTTTTTCTTTGTAATAAAAAAATAGTTAGAGAAAGGAGATTAGAGTGATTTTCCTACCTAAGTGTGATCATAGTAGTACCATAATCACTCTGGGTTTGTACCTCATATCACAATCGTTGATGACCTAAGTGAACAGCCTGCTGGTGGGATATAAAGAGCTGTAACATGCTACAAGTAGGAGAACTCAAACCCAAGTACTCAAAATCCCTAATCTACCTTATTATTGGTTGTTTTGTTTCCAATATGTGATCAAGAATGAACAAATCATACTCATTAAGTGATAAAATTATTAATCAGAACATTTATTTTTTGTAAATATATATTCCTCCTATCACTAAAAAATAGTCTACATTGACAAACTATACATATCAAAGAAGTAATAATATTCAAGTAATATTTGTCATCGCTTGTATCAATACTTTCCAAATAATGCAAAATTCAAAGATTCATTCTTCTAAATTATGATTACTTTGTCAGAAAGGGGTGTAATGTGAAATGAGTGATTTTGCTTAAGTATTTTGTTTTAGCCCAACTTTCCTTCTCCTACCCTTACGGTCAATGAAAACCAAGAATTTTATCATCTTTTGAATCTGAATGTATGAAAGTTTCTGATTTTGACTTCAAAAGAGAAAAGGATAAGTAAGAATACAAATTTAAACTATGAATCTGGGATGCATAAACATATAAGTGTAGACAATAATTTAGGAAAAAGGTAAACATAATTTTTATTTTAATTTATATAAATGGTTTCAATGACGAAGCTAAGAGGCATGCCTTGCTCATGCTTCTTCATTCTTTTATTTTTTATTTTTTATCTTTTAGTCATAAATTAATAAATTACATAATATAAATATAATAAAATTTCAACCTATCATCATAATTTTTTATCATATAGATGATTTTGTCAGAGATAAAGGGCTTTTTGTTTTTTGTCTTTTTGTGGTAAATTGGTAAATTAGAGATATATTACATGGAGATAAAAGTATTGGCCCACTAGTATTTTGAGGGAAAAAATTATTGGTTTTAATCCAACCTAAAATCTTTAAATTCATTAAGAAAACCCAAAAATAAAAAAAATAAAATACTGACCCAATGTTTGGCCTAACCTAATAGCTCATCGGATTTTAATTTTGATTTTGAGTTTTCTATTTAAAAAAAAAAAAAAAAACCCTCTTCAAATTCAAACACCAAAAAACCTATAACAAAATCAAATTCCCTAATATCTCATCCGATTTTGATTTTTTTTTTTATTTAAAAAAAGTCCCTTCAAATTCAAACAACAAAAACATATTCCCAAATCAGCATTGCTATAAAAAAAATATAAAAAAATCAGCAATATAAGGAAAAAAAATCCCTTGTAAATCAGACTCCTCCAAAATACAAAAAGAGAAAACATCTCTACCATATATTTATCATTTACTTGGGAAAAAAAAAATCCAAATATAACAAAAACTTCCTAACTCTCTCATCTGCTTTGCTTCTACGCAGCCTCCAGTCAACTTTCAGTGACCGGCACCTCCAAACCAACAATCAGTGTTGCCCTGCAGGTAAGGTACAGTATATCTAATTATCTATCTCTTTGTTTTGTTTTTTTCTTTGCTGTGATTTTTCTCTGTTATGATAAAGTCTCTTTTCATTTTGGTAAAGTAGTGCTCAGCTTTACTTTATTTGATGTTTAAAATTAATGCCATCCTGGGCTGATTCTAAAAAAAAAAAAAACTAAAAAAAAAAGGTTGATGTTTATTATATTTATTTACTTTATGGCTTTATGCTATTGTTTTTTTTTTTTTTTAAGTTATATTTCGTGTACTGGTTTTTGTGCTTTTGTTTTATTGCACACAGAATTACTGTGCAAGTGAATAACTACTATCTAGTTTATAACTTTCTCAAAAAAAAAAAAAAAAAAAAAGTTTATAAAATTTAATATTCAAGGTTTTTAAGCGTTAGTAATTTGATGGAGAAATTAATTAAATTGAAAACAATTGTTCAAAATTTGACATTTATCATTCAATTATCTAATCAAAATACTAAAATTTAATATGTTGGAACCCGTATAAGTTATAATGACTCAGATGTGAACATAATGAAATTGATATTGCTGTCTTTGAACTCAGTACTAATTATGACCACCAATATGGGAATGAGATTTTTAGCAAGAAAAATTTTGCTATTTTTTTTTTATGATTAAATATAATTTTAGTACCATTCAAGATAGGTCTCAATCTTATTGAGTCAAAATTAATTTATGAAATATAATAATACTTTTTTAAGGCCTCAATTTGTAATTAGTTTGGCTCTGTCACAAATGGGTTCAAAGTTTAAATTTCAAATTCTTTATTTTTTGAGAAAAATATTTTGTCATCTGAGCTAAATTCACTATAAACATGATTTCAAAAAAAAAAAAATGAGAACAGTAATTATTTTCCTATAGAGTGTTTGCATCTGGGTATTTAAAAAAATACATATTTTACACATTCAAAAGCTACTCTATCTATTTATAAGGACCAGTTTTGAGTTCCCTACCCACTATGTGGATGGACTTAGACCAAAAACCAATGAATTTGTAGAGAGTGAGTTGGAAAATTGGGCTTTAGTTAATCAAATGAACACTGGGGAGGATTCAGATGAAAAGAGAATGAAAAGAAAAAGGGTTGTGTTGAAAAAATCGTCATCGGCAAAGTCTGAAAAGGGCTGTTCTTTTATATTACTCACCAGTTCGATTACAAGTTTTGTTCTAGAATATATCTTGTTTCTCCTTTCTTTTCTTTTCCTTTCTTTTCCTTCCTTTTTAATCCCTTAATCTCGTTTCTTCTTTCTTCTTTTATACTCTTTCTCATCTTCATCTCCACCTTCCACTTGGTTAGTGCTAATACTTGTCCCATCAGCACTTCCCATAAGTCCTCATGTAGTAGCTGTAAGGTTGAAATACACTGTTCAGGTATCACTTCTACATTAATGCGGTCAGGAAGTTAGCTGTAATGCATTTAATGCAAAGGTAACAACTTTCTTTTCAGATATTTTAGGGTTCTTCCTTATCTTATATCTCTGCAATGCTTGTCCACTCCAATTGAATTTCTAGAGTTGTCATCCTTGCTGTCAAACCACCTTCTAGGACCTCAACCCAGTCTGGCTGAGGACGTTTTCATCCTCGGCACACTCTCCGGAGCCATTATGACCAAATCCCACCTTTTATTTATCAACGCAATCTCCTGTGACAAAGACTTCTCCTCCTCAAGCAGATCCTTGTTCTCGGCTTGGGCCACAAGCCCAATATATGGATAAATAATGAACTTCTAGGCCCAAGGGCCCTACACTATTTTATTATTTTATTTTACAATTCATCCAATATTCTGGTTCTTATTTTTCAACCCTATCTATTTATTTATTCATTTCTCTCTCTTTCATTCTTTTTTTTTTTTTTTATCTCTTCCTATAAAACAAAACAAATAAAATAATATATTGATGTAAATCATGTTTTGGGCATGAGAATGTAAAATTGGAATTTGGGGCTAAAATGCTTAATACTTCCAAAAGAGAGGTCTTCAAATTTAATGTAAATTTATGTATAAATTTTTTTTTTTTTAAATTATAAATTATAACGATGATTTCATGGGGTCCTTGTGTCAACTATTTATAGGCCTGTTATGAATAGAAGTCACAGCCGCCTATTTGAAGTCGTGAACATCATCATCACAACGCTCCGCCGGTCGCATATCTAAACCAACTGTCTATGGGGACCCCACCCTAACCAACACACACCACACACCAGCCCACGTAACCAACGCGAACTCCACGCAGCATATCGTATCTCCGACGATCTCTATTATGCTGTGTCCCCTAATTTCTAATCCACACGCCAACCTCAACCTCAACCTCCTACTCCCTTTTCTTTTTCTTATCTTCGATGGGGACACTGTCTCCTTAAGTCAATAATTAGTTGTTCTTTCTAGTTGTACTTGGTAGTTGGTACTTTGGCAAAGCCATGAAAAATTACACAAATTCACCTCATGCTTTCCCATGAAGACACGAAGCCCTTACCTATGGACTATAGAGTGTAAGAGCTAACCCCTCTATTTTCACATCAAACAGTTTCATATGAGGGTTTTGTGAAACAATAAAAACAAAAAATTAGTGTAATTAAGGGTTAGGTAATTAACCATTTTCTCAGGGATTGAGCTAGAAATTTTGGCTTGGGGGGCCAAGTTATGATGTTAATATATTAGTTAAGACAAACTTCTACACACACATATATATAAATTAATTTATTAAGAGAATTTATCATTTTCTAAATTTTAATGAGTATATAAAAGTCATGTATTTTTTCTATTAGACATGTACAAAAATTTATCATTTTCTACATAGTTTAATTTATTAAACCTCTTAAATTATATGATTTTAATATAATTTCTATTTCTTTTAATAGCACCATTGAAATAACTCAAAATTTGGGGGGGCCAACTTCAATTTTTACATGCTACATTTTTAAAATGTAAAAAATATACCTACTATAAATTTATTTTTTAAAATTTTGGGGGGGCCAAGCCTTTGTGTGTGGCTCCGCCACTGCATTTTCTTATAAAAATAATATAAAAAAGAACTAAGGTTCAAGCTTAGCTGCTGGCAAATGTTGTACACCTAGCATATCACTAACATTACATTTAATAATCCATCACATTATTAAATTTGTGTGAAAGTTTTGTTAACCTAGTATTCCTCCATTTTTTTTTTATATATAAAGAATAAAACTGACTTGTCTAGACTAATAAAATATAATATAATCACAAAGAATTATAAGACACAATTAAAGATTAATAAATTAAAATTCTGACATGTATTTTTTAAAACATAATCTACACCATTTTTATAATAAAGTTGTTAATTACATCAGCTAAAATCATATATTTAAAATTATGAAATTGGTCTTAAAGATACAGCTGTGAAATTGGTTTTAATAACACACGGGTGAGTTAAATTGTAAAATTACATTTTTAAGATACAATTTTACTTTTTATAAAATTATAACTAAAATTGTGTCTTAAACATACGATTTTTTAGATAGAAAGTGTTAACAGGCATTGTCAAGTGCCCGTTAAAACCAAATTTTGTGTTAGAATTTTTGTCTTTAAATTAATATTTTTTCAGCTTTATACAATTTCTTCTATTTATCTAATTTTTTATTAAGTAGAATCCACATTATTTTAACCTTAATAATCCACATTATTCTTGTTAACATTTGCCTTTTAAGATTTTGCTATGAATGTGTGCGACAAGCCGGTAAAAGTTTTTATTTATTATTTATTTTCTAAGAACAATAAAAGAAAGTTCAAAATTAAAGGAAATAGTAACGGATACATCTAAAATTCATAAAGGAGCTTTCTATTTTTACAGAATCAAATCTATAAAGGGTATTTCATCTATCCGTCTTCACACTCACGCACCCTAGCCACGCGTGACACAAAGAAACCTTCATATTATCCTTGCAAACGCAGACAACAGCACAGAAAGTAGCCGTTGAAACCCACGTGGCACATTGCCGACATCGAAGGACACTTTACTCCTATCCGTGTTTTCCAGATCATTAAAATATTAAAAAATAAAAAAAATCATTTATGCAATCAAGACCAATTTGACTACAAAATGAAAATCACTCTCTCACACTCTCCTCCTATCTCCTAACTTCTCTTTTATATAGCTGTTACCAACTATACTACTAAAACCCAAACCTCTCAACTTCTCTTTCATTCTCTCTCTCTCACACAACTTTCATTTCTTTAAGAGTTTAAAATCCAAAACTTTCCCTTGAAATCATCTAAATCTCTCTCACTCATTCCCTGTATTCCACACCAAATCCCATTTCTTGGATTCACTTTTCTTTTCTTCCATCTTTGCCTTTGGAAAAAGAATTCCACGGAAAAAAATTAATTTAGTAAAATAGCGTGTGCCGTAGTATTTCCTTTGAACGAGTGCAGGAATGTTCTTTCTTTTCTTCAAGTTTTGCTAGCAAATCAATCCAAACGCTCCTTAAATCAATTTTTCTGATCGATCTCCGGCTCAAATCCAAGGTAAAACAGAGTTTTCACTGGGGCTACTATTGATGAGAATGAAGAACAGTGTTACTGTTACTGAGTATGAAATTGTTAAGTTTTAAATTTTTTTTTTTTTTGATATTTATTGAAAACTAGTTTTGATTGAATAATATGTGTGTGCGTGTGTGTATTTTTATATATATACATATATAGTATGTGAGTCATAGAAACTGTTTAGTAACTTTTAAGTTTGATTAGTTTTGGTGTTTATTGGATTAATTAGTGTTAGTCAGATATGGAAACTCTAGGTTGTGTTTGGTGGATCAGAAAATTTACCATTTTGGTTCACTTCATGGAAAAGATTTTTTTTTTTTTTTTCCTTCATGAATTTAAAGCTGGAAATGGTGACATGTCATATCAAATCTCAGTCCATCTATAAGGAATGATATCTGATTATAAATGATGTGATGCAGTATTAATTATTTTAGATTCGCGAAAAAAATCTATTATTGTGCCTTCGGATTAGCTTTTTTGTTGTTTGGTGAAAATGGGTGGAAGTACAATTTTACCTGAAGAAAAAGTAAGCTTTTAAAAAGCTGTATGTATGAAATGGTTTTCTCTCCGTTTCAGAAACAAATGTTGAGGATTCTATTGTGTGTTTGGATGCAAGGATTTTGAGAAAATTGAAAATGTCCCGGGAACTGGTGGTTTTGGATTTTGTTTTGCTATGTTGTGGTCATGGGATGGGGTGCCACTTCTTCGGGTTTTGATTATATAATTTTTCACTACTGACTTTGATTTTGTGAAATGGTTGTGTAGATGGTGATGGTGTATGCTAGGTTATATGTAAAACAAAATGGGGCAATTCAATATGAAGCTTGAATGCAAACTATATTGTTTAAATTGGACATAACACTTGGGTTTGGGCTTTCATTTATTAGAGGTTGATATTACTCGTCATTTATACATTCTTACTCAGGGAAATTCTCATATCCAGATATATATAAATGGCTACACTTGGAGATATTGGAGTTTCAGCAGCTATCAACATTCTCAGCGCATTCATTTTCCTTTTGGCATTCGCGTTTTTAAGGCTTCAACCTTTCAATGATAGAGTGTACTTCCCAAAGTGGTACCTTAGGAATTTAAGAACAGATCCAACAACATCCGGAACATTTGTAAGCAAGTTTGTGAACCTGGACTTTAGGTCATATATAAGGTTTTTGAATTGGATGCCAGATGCACTGAAAATGCCGGAACCGGCACTCATTGAGCATGCAGGACTTGATTCTGCTGTTTACTTGCGGATTTACCTGTTAGGGTATGTAGTAATCAAAGTCAAAATTGTCTCATGTCCGTATATTTGTGAAAATATAAATATATTAAATTGTACTGATTTCTCTATAATTTATTCATGCAGAATTAAGATCTTTGTTCCTATAGCCCTCCTTGCATGGTCTATCTTGGTGCCAGTTAACTGGACGAATAGCACTTTAGAGGATGCAACCAAGTTCTCCAATGTAACTGCTAGCAACATCGATAAGCTCTCTATTTCGAATATCCCAACTGGATCACAAAGGTTTGAAACCGTCATTCCTTGACAATTTCGTTTGCCATGTCATTTCTTGACATGAATAAACCATTCAGAACTTCGCTTATCTTTTGTAATTGTTCTATGGTTCCTTTTTTCAACCCTAATTTTTGGGTCCACACACAGCATAGCTTATTTACCAATTTATATAAAGGGTTTTGATGTATTGGCTTATTTTTCTTTCAATTGTTCTCCTATAGCATCCATGCTATTGGGGTTATCCAGAAATCTGTTATTAGCATTTCATTCCTGAAGGATTGTTCATGCTTTGATTAATCTGCATAACCTGAATGTAATATTTATGCCACATCCTGGATCACAGGTTTTGGAGTCATATATTGATGGCATATGCCTTTACCTTTTGGACATGCTATGTGTTGATGAAGGAGTATGAGACAGTTGCCTTAATGCGGTTGCAGTTTCTTGCATCAGAAAAACGCCGCCCAGATCAATTCACTGTGAGATCATATCTCTATCTCATAAATTAGTTCAGATTATCCTTAATTTTTAATTATGAGAAATATGATGAACTATGAACTATTCTTTGCAGTATTTGACTTTGATTTAAATAAGAGCAGATGCTTGATTTATACAAAGAAGCTCACTAGTCACTCTTCTCTTTCTTAATATTAAAACCACTTAAAGTACCAAACATCAAAATAACTTGTTTGCGGCTTTTTTTTCCCTGGAGTACTAAAAATAGATGCTTGAGATATTCTTCAAGGCTAACGTGTTGTAACAATTTTTTTGATGAACTTTATTGATAATTTCTAATGTTATGTTATGTTATGGTAACAGGACAATTTTTCTATGTCGCAGCCTGATATAAACTTGTCTCAAATTTTCAATTGTTTACAGGTCCTTGTCAGAAATGTTCCATCTGACCCTGATGAATCTACAAGTGAGCTTGTGGAGCATTTTTTCCTAGTCAACCATCCGGATCACTATCTTACTCATCAGGTTGGTTCTTGCTAAACAGAATGAAAAATAAAAATAATAATAAAGAAAACTGATGATATCTTGGACTCTGATTTGTGTTAAGGAGCCATGAACTGCTGGCATGCTATAAATTCATTTGTTTGAGTAGCTGGTGTGAGACTGTGAACTGTTGCTAGTGATTTTACTGTTTTTGGGATCTGTTGTCCCTAGGAAAATAAGTTATGCAATCGTCTTTGTTTATTAGCATGCACTTAAGTTATCTTATTGTGATTATGTCTTCTCTGACTTACTATGTATTGATTGTGATATGCAGGTGGTATATGATGCAAACAAGCTTGACAAACTGGTCAAGAAGAAGAAAAAATTGCAGAACTGGCTTGTTTACTACCAAAATAAATATGCTAGAAAAAGTTCTCAGAGGCCCTTCATGAAGGTAGTTCAATGCAATCTGATAGGTCTCTAGTAGCTTGTTCCGTATCAGCGTTCAAATTTACCACTTTCTGTAACCCAATTGTACCTGTGTTCTCTCTTCCAGACTGGTTTTCTTGGGCTATGGGGAAAAAAAGTGGATGCAATTGATCATCATGTGTCTGAAGTTGAGAAACTGTCAAAAGAAGTAAGTACAACTCCTTGATTTTCTTGATTAATTGAATTTATTTTTCCGTAATATTGTGAATATTGATTTGTGTCAGTTTGCCATGAGCATCATAGGAGCATGTGCTTTATGCCATCATCTTTTAAGTAAGGTTGAAGATCTTTGTCATGATTGTTTAAAATTTAAAAAAGTAGGCATTTGCTTCAACCTAGACGACGTCCAGAATGTTTAAACCATGAGGCTGGTCAAATTGCTGTCCCACTGATCTCATAAACAACATGATTTCACTGTCAAAGCCTTAGACAAGCTGTTCAGTGTTCTGTTTGATATGCTTGTTGGCGATACTTTATTAATATGATCTTAGTATTATAAAAACACCCATGAATATAAATTTAGCTCTATATCCCTATGTACTAGGGCTTGGCCCTCTTATCTTTTTCATTAAAAATTTAATTTAATTTTAAAAAAATATTTCTCCACCAGAGCTAGAAGTTCTTTAGCTAAATATATATCTAGTTGAGGCTTTCAACAACTATGCATATGATATTTCATATAGGAGGGGAAAATTTTAGTTACACATTTACAGCATCCCAGGAGCCTTTTTTGTTTGTCTGACCTTAATTATTTCAAAATGCTCATGTTAAGTGGAAATTTTGACTGGACGTTTCTGGTCACTGCCTGTTACATTCATGCGTCCATTTAGATTTAAGTGAAAAGTTATTGCATTTTATTATGTGGCTGTTTTTTTGTCTGCAATTTGGGTACGTATTAAGGTCCAATATAATTGAAATGGATCAATTCTCCTTTAGATAGCTGCAGAGAGGGAAAGAATTACAAACAGTCCAAAATCTATCATGCCTGCAGCATTTGTTTCTTTCAAGACTCGTTGGGGAGCTGCTGTTTGTGCACAAACTCAACAATCCAAAAACCCAACTATTTGGTTAACAGAGTGGGCTCCAGAGCCACGTGATGTATATTGGCCAAACCTGGCTATTCCATATGTTTCCCTCACAGTTAGAAGGCTGATTGTAGCTGTAGCATTTTTCTTCTTGACCTTCTTTTTCATGATCCCCATTGCATTTGTACAATCTCTTGCAACTATCGAGGGCATTGAGAAAGCTGCCCCATTCTTGAAAAGTGTTATTGAAATGTGAGCATGCTTTCATCCTTGGGCCTCTTGTGTTAATAATTAGTCTGCAATAACTTCAAATTACTCATAATGTTATGTATGATTTGCAATGCAGGAGTTTCATTAAATCAGTCATCCAAGGTTTTCTACCTGGGATTGCATTGAAGTTATTCCTTATCTTTCTGCCAGCTATATTGATGATCATGTCTAAATTTGAAGGATTTAATTCTCTATCATCTCTAGAGAGGAGATCGGCCTCTAGATATTATCTTTTCAACTTTGTAAATGTATTCCTCGGGAGCATAATTGCTGGAAGTGCATTTGACCAGCTAGATGCATTTATTCACCAATCAGCAAACGAGTATGTTATTCTCAAATGTGTGCCATTCCCTTAATTGCTCAGTGTCTCTTTTTCTTGGCAATGCAAATATATTTGTATGTGGGTGCATGTGTATGCTAGTGCTCTGTATATTGCACATGCATGCTTGAGTATTTGAGTATTAAATGATTTGTTAACTTGTAACTTTCTAGGAAAAGTTTGTGGCTCTATGAAGTCTGTAGATATCTATCAAAATTGATCCCTTCTGCACAAAATAGGCATTTTACATGTAAGACTGTAAGTATACAGAGGCTGAAGATGATATCTGATAGAGGCTGAAGATGATATCTGATAAATAGTGACTAGCAGAATCATATAATAGAGTCCCAGTTGGCATTAAATGGTAGAGAATAATGTCATTAGGCTTGGATTAGGATATCGCATAGCCACATGATGAGTATCTTGGTGGGTATTATTTTGCTTCTTTTAGTCTACGAGGACAAGACTTTCCACAGTTTTTGTTTCTCTTTGGCAATTTGTAACATATATTGCATGTTCAGGTTTTTTTTTTTTTTTTTTAATTTTTTACAAATGTTAAAATTTTGGAAATGTTTAACTATATAATTACATAATCTACAACCATCTATCAAGTATTGACCATTGATTATCTATCAAACTCACATAATTTAGGTTAAATAGACTAGTTCATGCCTTCTAATTTTTGTGCAATTTAAGTTTTTATCTTAGAATTAGATTTTATAAAATTAGTATATTTGTTTTCATTTTGGCAGGATTCCTAAAACAATAGGCGTGGCAATTCCAATGAGAGCAACTTTCTTCATAACTTATATTATGGTTGATGGATGGGCTGGTATAGCTGGGGAAATTCTAATGTTGAAACCTCTTATAATGTACCACTTGAAGAATTTCTTTTTGGTGAAGACAGAAAAGGATAGGGAGGAGGCAATGGATCCAGGGAGTCTTGGTTTCAACACAGGAGAACCCCGTATACAATTCTATTTCCTACTGGGCCTTGTGTATGCTACAGTGACACCTATTATACTTCCTTTCATAATCATTTTCTTCAGCCTGGCTTATGTTGTATTCCGTCATCAGGTACAGAGTGGTATTTTTCATTATAAAATTTTATGTATGAAGGACAATATAGGGTTTAAGTACACATGCTTGTGATTATGGCAGTATCAATCCAATGCATCAAATTGTTGAAGGCTTTTTAAGAAAAATTGCTAGGGAGGTTTACATTCAGTGCTTGCTGCCCATTTGTGTAGAACCAGTAGTTAAATGTGTAATACTTGTGCCTTTTTAGGTTGAAACAAGTAGAACACAAAACCTTTTTTTTACCCAAAATTTGGGACTAAGGCTTTGTTTATTGTTATTATTGTAGTAGAAGTTACTCATTTAACTAGCTAAACTTAAACCTATGGGAGAGCAACCAAAGTTTGCATCCAAGGGAAATTTTTCTATAGAAGAGTTTGTCTCTGAGAAAAAAAAAAGAAAAATAATAGAAATAACTGTATATTCCTTTATGTCTTAACCATAAAAGGCATACATATTGACTCATCTTCTCAACATCTTTTACATATAGCACATATGGTGTGTGCTTATAGATAAAAATATTGCAGATGACAATATCTGACATATGCATTCCTGGTTATGAGAATTAGGTTTTCTCTTGAAATTCAGTTCTTCCTAGATGTGTGTTTTTTCTTTAATTACTTCCCTTCATGACAAATTTATTTTGTTTGTTAGATCTCTGTACAACCTACTCAACGGGTTTTGAAAATGCGGATCATATCTCTGCCATATCTTACATCTTACTTTTGAAAATGCAGATCATAAATGTTTATAACCAAGAGTATGAGAGTGCTGCGGCATTTTGGCCTGATGTCCATGGGCGTGTTATAAGTGCGTTGGTCATTTCACAAGTGCTTCTAATGGGATTGATGAGCACAAAAAAAGCTGCCCAGTCAACCCCATTTCTCATTGCACTTCCAATTCTAACCATATGGTTCAGTAGGTTCTGCAAAGGCCGATATGAAGCAGCATTTGTTATATATCCACTACAGGTTTGTTGAACTTACAAGTTGCAAAGTCGATGTTGTATTATTATTTAAAATTATTGCATGCATTCTGACAGAAACTCCTTGGCATGCCTGTCTTCATTGTGGTGATTTACATTCTTCTTTCCCCAATATATGATAGTTATGTCTATACTTAGAAAGATATGGTGAGTGTCATGCTTTGGTCTTTGATATGGAAGATGCCTGTGTCTGTGTGAATGCATCTGTTAGTGGATGTTTTTTTTTTGTGTATCATCTTAGTCATATGTGACTATTACTAATTAAATTTATTTGGTATGGTTTTAGTTAAACATGTGATCTTATATGATTGAGGTGTACTTTGGGTTGAAGCTGAATATGTTTTTATGTTTTAAGCTATGGAGCAATAATCTAGTATTGAATTTGTGGAACCTTATAGAGGCAGCCCTCGTTGCTGCTAAATCTGATTCCACCGTGTCTTGAATCTTTACTCTTTTCTCTGAAGGAATTATACATCTTCACTCAACGACGTAATGCTCAAATTCTCTTGGGTAGATTAGATATGTTATGACCTAGATTCTGAAGATCTCTTATTTTTTGTGTAGCATAGACCATGAGTATGCTTAATCATGAAAAAAAAATTCTTATAAACATGGCTCTCATCTGGTGGTGAAGCTTTAAATGCATAAAGCTGTCTTGTGGGAGTGAGCATTGAGGCATAAACACCCACTTTCTGGAAGCTTTGAGTCTGATATTCAATATGTATATTAGTATGATTAATTCATGTTTCATGTCAAGAGTTTATTGATTAGAACCATGTTCTCTAGGCTAACATCACAAGCTTAACAAAACATGATCATAGCCTGGTTCTAGCTTTAGATGGACTTAGAGATTTAGTGGCTGTTTCTATTAGCCAGGGGAAATATGCGTCAGAACAAAAATTGAACTTTGTATCAGTCTACATTTTTTTATAAGATTTATAAAAATAGAGAAATGGGTATAGAACCTGAGACCTCTACCCCCATTAAGGCTTTGTATCAGTCTACATTGTCTAGAATACTAGTGTGGCAATGGGCTTGAGTCTGTCAGTATTTATTGTATTGGTATGAGAATGCGTTGTGAAATGCTGCAATGACCATATTTCTTGTTTTTTCTTGTTTTTTTATAGTTCTTGAATAATATATAATCATTATTGTCAAACAGAAAGCATATTTTCAGTTCTATTTATTTCTCCTCACACTTGATTTCAGCTCTCATTAATCTCTCTCTCACATTTAGGGATTTCACATCATTTTAATCACGATTTCATGCTGTGTGTTTAGGAAGCAATGATGAAAGATACTTTAGAACGGGCAAAGGAACCAAACCTGAACTTGAAAGGCTATCTTCAAAATGCATATATACATCCAGTTTTTAAAGCTAGTGAAGACGAAGAAGATGATGAAATTAATGATGACAAATGGGAGAATGAGAGTGTGATTGTGCCCACAAAACGCCAGTCCCGAAGGAATACACCAGCTCCCAGCAAAATTAGTGGTGCATCTTCCCCCCCATCTCTGCCTGAGGCTGTTCAAGAGCTTCCACAGCCCTAAATTAGGCTGGAAACTTGGCTTCTTACTGTTCGTTTCACCTTCACAGAACTGTACTGATGGGCAGGCTGGCACTGTAAATTAAAGAACAAGAATAGCGTATACAAACACACAGAGACAGGAAGTCACGACAACCTTTAAGAACTCCAGCAAGAAAGCAAGTTGTCGTTGCTAGGTGTGCATGAAATGACTAGAGTGCAGGCTGGTATAATGTAGAAATTTTTGTGTTTTATTCCTAAACCGGCCTGGATCCTCTATTTGATAATTCTATTGTGAATCCCTGTATTTTTTATACGCCTAAGTTATACTTCATGTGGAATTTTATGACAAAACATTTTTGTGTAAATAGTGTGAATCATCCGAATGAGAGATACAGTTTCATCTTCCAAGCTACATTAACCGTCAATGCTCATCCAACAACTCTTACATGCGTCTTGGACCTCCTTTATATATATATATATATGTGTGTGTGTGTGTGTGTGTGTGTGTGTGTGTGTGTGTAATGTTCAGTTATTTAATGGTTAGTTGTATTGATGTATTGAAGAAGCCAAACTTGAGTCATTTTACTTATATGCTGACGAAGTTCTAGTCAAAAACACTTGGGCTCTATCCAAGTGGTCTCAAAATCAAAGGACGCGTCCTAATACTATTAGGTATGTATAGAGCTAGAATAAAAATGAGAGTTAAGTTGGATTGAGCTGAAAATGTAACCCCTTAAAAACAACAGCTTTTGAATCATCCCTAAAAGAAAAAGGGAAACCTAACATTTGCACCACAATTTAATTTAAAAAACGAAAAAGACCGGTAAAAATTTTCACTCTCAATTCACTAAATAACATTATATACATCTTCATTGAAAGAATTAAATACTAAATTCTAAATTCACAATAAGCATCGCTTTTTTATTTTTCTCACAACATGAAATGGAAATATTCATCTACCTGTGGGTACTTCAAATGATAACCTTTTTGCGTTTAATGTTTAATATACGGAGGTTGAAGGTATGTTCTTTGAAAACAAAAAACAAAAAAAAAACAAAAATAGAAGAGAAGAGAATGTCGTCTTTATCCTTATGTCTGTATTTCGGGAGTTTGTTTTTATCATATAAAACTTGTTATCATGTAGAGAGACCCGTATACTAACAAAAATCCCTTTGGTTTTTTTTTTTTTTTTTCTTTTTTTTGCCTTTCTAAGTGGCTGAAGATGTGAGATCAAGATAACATTATATAACCCACCAGGAATTGAGAAACCAATTAAAGGAATGGCTATTAGCATCAAACAAAATCTTATCATTCAAACAAAAAATTTCATAAAAGAACAAAAGAATCATGTATTAAAATATTAATAAGAATAATTCATTCAAAAGATGAAATGCAAAGAACAATTCAGTAAAAAAGGGGCATAAAAACAAATACCTATAATCTGAAACACAACACACAAAATACCTATATTGTGATTAAAGTATGAGATTTATGCATATATATCACAACAAATATACATTTTACATTTGAGAGTTTACCTTGCACATTGGGTTTTCAATTGTAGCATCATGTGAAAGAGGCCAAATAACTTTCTTAGATGGAGTTGATTAGACTATATGATGAAAAGAAATTTTTTTTTGGGGTCATTTGTAATGTATTATTATTTTTTAGTTTAATCAATTTGAATGTATATGTTTGTGATGGGTCTTTTTGTAATGTTGGGCTGGGCTGCCTCTTGCCGTACTGGGCCCTAGTATTCTGGATTAAGGAGTTGAGACTAGTTCAACTGCAACTCACTTTAATCCGGCTTGTGCACAAACTATGCCTTGTTTGCCAAGAACATGCCCATGGCAGGCAAAGCTACTTTGGATGAGTTATGGCAAGCAGATATGATAATAATAAAAGAAAGTACTTTTGTCTTTAGATAAAGTGAATAAATAATCCCTAATTAAAATGATAATCACAATTATAAGAAACACCTTGTAAAGAAAATAGTGGGAATAAATGGATAAGACACGAGTTAGCAAAAGAAAGAAAGAAAAAAGATCAATCTAATGTGCCAAGTTGTGTCACAGGGCCAAGACCAAGGAGGGAAAACCGTTTTTCCTTAATGTGAATAGTCTCCTAGGGAAAATCCTGCTGTGAAAATTAATCACTTTAAGGGAAACGGACCTAAATGGCTTGTGCCTAAAAGAATCCTTTGCTTTTGGTAGAGAATGAGACCTTTAGAGGGAGAAAGAGGATCAACCTATTGGTGCATGCCTTCTATTCTATGTTCTCCGTTTTTTATCCTTTCTTTCCAATTCTTCCTTTCTTTTCTTTTCGTTTTCTTTCTCAGTATTTGCTTATTTTGTTGTGATTATCTCCCCGAGATTACTATTACTCTGTCCCCCCCCCCCCCCTCCTTTACTGTGCACGGTAAGGGTCCTTTATATCATGCCTGCCGTGACTAGCTTTTACCATTTTAGCCTTTAACTACCTTTGTCTGGTCTGGGTATACTTGCCGACCACCACTAGTTCATCTGTGTTAGTTGCATCACTCTTCTTACCAGACAAAGAAGACTATTTTGTTTGTTCGTTTGCAGTGGCACCCTTACCTACTACGGTGTGGGTGCTCTCTCTCTATCCTTCATGGCATGCACCTAGTGATTTCAACTCATCCTTGCTTCTTTTGGGCGGTGTGTCATCCCAGCATGACATTTCCCCCAAAAAAGCCTGAGCAGGAACCCTAGAATAGGTTTTTCCCTTTCTCCATCACCAAACCATGCCCTTTTACCTCTGACCCATGACCCACCCCTTCTTATATTGGCTGGGTACAGGCTAGTGATGTCTAGGCCTTGCGCATGCTTCACTTCTGTGTATGTCCAAAACCTGCCTGTTGCTCATGCATTTGTCGTGGCCTGAAGGCTTGTCTGCACATCCTGCCATCTATCCTTAACTTCTTATGGCATGAGTTATTTATTGATCTTTCTTTATGGTTCGCTTCTCTTATGGGGTTGGGCTTTGTTTGATTATGGGCTTTTCTTTCTTCAGCCCATTCTTTCGCTCCTTTCTGCAATCTTGCATTTTCTGTTGCACTATTCTTGCTGTGATGTTATTTGACCCAAGCCTGCTGGACCTCTTTAGGTCTACTACTTATTCTTCTCTCAATGACTTAGTATGATCATTGGGCTTTTTACTACATGGCTTGCGGGCTCCTGCATCCCATTTATTTCCTCCTGGGCGTCCTTGGCCCATTTACTTTCCTTGGGCATCCTTGGCCCTTTCTAATTCTACGTCCCCATGGGCTTTTACTAATTCCTTTGGGCTTCCTTGACCCAATTACTTTATCCTTCATCCTTGGGGCTCATAGGCTCACCATCAACTCCTTACTTTCTTTGTTTGTATTACTTCGGGCTTGCTATAGCCCATTCTTGCTTTACTGCATCATATACTGCCCATGGGTTTGCTACTTCTCTCTCTCCGAGCTCCTTTAGGCCCGTTTGCTTCCTCAAGGCCCATTTGCTTATTTTATGGGCCTATGATCCATTATTCCTACCACTTGGGCTTAATGACTTTTCTATCCACTTACTAACTCTTTTTCGCCTATGTTGCTAGGCTTCTTCTTTCTACTGGGCTTCCCAAAATGAGCATCAACAATGTTATAAATGTTGGGCTATGTGGAACTTAGTTATTTTTAATCCAAATTATGACCCAATCCAATATAAAAGTGTTATGGTTTTTAATGGGAGATTTTATGAGACTTAGTCCATGGAATGGAAAATTGAGGGGAAATTTTTTGGCCCCTTTTTAGCCCATTGCAAATCCTTTGTATATGATATAAAATACAGTTATTTTAGATTAGGATTTTGTGTGTTGTGTTGAGAGAGAAAAAAATTTATTGCCGCATTTTTTATTTTTTCTTGAAATAGTGAAATCACTGCAATTCTGTGGACATAAGCAATTACTGAACTATGTAAATATTATCCTATGTGATTGTTTTCTTTGACACATTTTTTTTCTCTCTATTTTTGCATCTCATAGATTTGGACATTTCATAGATATTCCCTATAATAAACACATGCTAATTTGATTTATTTAGTTAGCTTACATAAGTGATGAATAAATTAGTCTATATTCAAAATTTATAATTAATGTATATACCCTTTATATATGTATTAGTTGGGTGGCATGTGCAAGGCACGTGCTACTTTTTAGTTGAGAAAATTAAGATAAAAATTTCTATTTGAAGAAGTATGAAACTATATACATATATAAAAAATGTATGTCATACAAAGTTAATCTCATTTGTATAAAAATTTTGATAGTTAATCACACATAAAGTTATAGTAGCTATTTAACATATGAATATTTATTTTACTATAATAGTTTTTTAGTACTTATTTACTAAATGTAATATTCACTCACTAAAAACTTCTAAGAATGAATGATAGCGAATATCATCATCTTTCAACAATAAGCAACTGATTTTTGCTTAGACATTGTCACATATATAAATTTTCGTCATGAAAGATGTCATATGCTACAATTGAAACTCTTCATCAAATACCTTAAAACCACACATAATGAAAATTTTGTCATTCATACTTTCTTCTTTATCATTCTACATAAGTCTAGGTGCAATGTTTAGCTTACTTAATTTTTAATGAACACCCATTTTAAGCACAAAAAAAAAAGGCACGTGTCATTGAATTTTCCATTAGATAAATTATAAGTTTCGAAGTATTAAACCTAGAAAATCAATGTTCTCTAGGTAATAAATAAAATGTCTTATATCATAATTTCAACTTTCTAAGTATTATTACCATCTAAAACTCAAAATATGTGGGAAAAAAAAATTTGGATGTTAAAATTTAGTGTTAGTATTTTAAACACTACACAATGGAATATTTTAAGAATCATAAGTTTTTATTAGGGTTTAACTGAGAGAATAACGATATGATATATTTGCTATTTTCCAAAATATTAATGGAAAAATCGTTTCCTTTTAAAGTTTAAGGAGGAAATGTGAACTACTCCAAATATAAAGGATGAAAAGTGTTTTTGTCTTAAGTTTTTTATTTATTTTTTTGATTTTTTTTTTGTGTGAGTAAAACTGTGTTTTTACTCAAAATTATGTGTAAAGATAAAAATACAAAAATTCAACCCAAGAAAACTAGATGCAAAACAGTGAATTTTGGCTCAATAAAGTTGACTAAACCAAAAACAATTTCTAGAAACACAATAGAATTATACAACATTTTCATAATAATAATACATTTATAATGTTGTTATATTTTATTTTAACTTGCAAAAAATTGACACTTCAGCAGTTGTGATTATATTATGACAACAACAAGATGTCTTAACATGTTTACAAAAGAAATGCTATGTCTACAATATTTTTATAATAAATCATAAGTAGTAGGTTGTTATTGATTGGCAAAAAAGTAATTTCATTGGTAAGTTTGAAATTCTAGTCCAGCTGCAAATTCTATAGAGAGACACAATGAATAAGACAAATTTTATTTAAGTTATAGATGCCAAAAGACCATGATAAATGTTACAAAACTTTGATTCCCCACCCCTCCCCCCCTCTTGACGGACAAATGTTGACTCCAAACCTATTTGAAGCTATCATTTCCAACATAATACATAATGATTTATAAACTATTCATGTTTATTATTTAAATAAGTAACATGACTCATTAAAAAAATCTTGAACTAAAAACTAGACATGGAGCAAGATAGCTCCAAACATGTTCGAAGCCAAACTTTTTCCTTGCTTGATAAGGTAATTTTGATGGCAAATGTGGCCTTACATGAAGCAACGGTCAAAAACAGTTTGAAGCCGGTCCTGTCCAGGTATGTTGTTTGGACTCAAGCCCATGTTGACTAAAATCATAATAATATAGAGGCCGAAGAAGTAAAATTTGATATTTTCAAATCAGCCAGCTAATCTAACAGAAATAATTCAGAAAGGAAAAACAAAAAATGCCTGACTAATCCTAGCTACTTAACACAAATAAGTGAAATTTGATAACTGGAATGGAACTCGGAATTTTTTATTTAATTAGACTTCTTTCAATTGGCTTACAATATATAAGTAGTTTTTTTTTTTTTTTTTGGGTAAGTAATAACAAATAAGTAGTTTTTCCACAAACTTACCCCAATTGAACATTTGTGATTGCTAGTCCACCTGTATTAAAGTTGGGCCCATTTGTAAGGATGGGTGAGTTGTTACTAGTTTTTTTTTTTTTTTGAGAAAGAAACTGATAGATTTTATTAATAAAATTCAACTACATCCAATTGTAAAATCGAACCAATATGAGATGGGACATCTTCTATCCATACTTGAAAATCTGGTATGCATAATGCAATTTTAGCCAGACTATGAGCAACCCCATTGTTGTTTCTCTTAATGTGAGAATACAACAATCCTTCTCTACGAACATGTGAAAACCTAATACAATGAAATAAACTTGCAAAACATTTAACATCACGACTAAGTAAACCAAAGGATTCCAAAGACTGCGAATATGCATTCAAAGCGTTCATTGCAATCTTTGAAACTCCCTTTGGGGTGACATCTTCCAAACTCATATTAGCATCAAACTGTAAAGCCTTCAATATAGCCAAAGTTTCAAGCTCTATGACAATTAGGGGGAGAGGGATGATTCCGACCATGTGTGCCAAGCCTTTTCCTTGGCATTCTTGGATGATCACTCCAATCCTTGCCCTATCTTCTTCTTGAAATATTGTATCGATATAATTTGTGCCCGAACCCTCCACAATAACATCAATAGTCGATTTCCAAAACAACACTAATCCACCTCTCATATCCAAAACAACATCCACATAATTTTGTTCCTGGAAAATCGCATCATCAGAGTTCACCTTCAGGATTAGCCATGAAGGTGATTTCCAAATGGCGTAGTGTGGAGGCTGATTGGACTGATTTGGCTTATTATCCTTCATTGTTGTTGTTGCGCTTTTTTCCTTGTCTGGAATATTGACCATATTAAACACTTGATGTTGGGATTGCTCGGAATTAGAGTTAATAGAAGCAATAATTGGTGAGCTGTCATCATTCCCCGCATTTAACTCCATATCAATGCCCTTAGGACAGCTTAAAATCCCATTAATTGTGGGAGATAATGGCAAAGAAAATTCCGGGCTACCATGATTAGTGAGATTCGTATCACTCCAACTATTACTCATTGAATGCTTGTCCCCTCCCTGCTTGTAACGTTCAGCTCCGATTAGCTCACCAGTTGGCTTATGCACCAGCTCAGAAAGCTTCTCGGTTTAGTTCTACTGAGTCGGTGGCTACTCTTCCCTTGATTGAGAAGCTTGTCCGGCTTTGTTGTTCATCTTTCTCATAGAAAAGAATCCTGGCACCGTAATTGATTTCTTCTTCGAAACCACAAATGGAGGTGCATGTAAATTGGGACCAAACTCCATTGAGATTGCCCGAGAGTCCAAAAAACTACCTTGAAATCTATTTCCCAAACCCCCTAAAGAAAAACCCACAAGCCTAGCAATACACTTGGTATTCCTAGGGACCTAACACCACCTTCAGATGAAGGGACCAACCAATTCTACAGTGCAAGAGAGTTCAGAGGTACACACTGAACTCTCGAGCAGCAAAGAAACTACACTTGACTAGCTTTCTGTTGAAAAGGCTTGAGTTGTTACTAGTTGAAATGAATATTTGAGCAGGTTCTACCGGAGGAAAAAATGAGTTACTTCCACCAATTATGTTACCACCATTGCTGAAGCCTGCCGTGTTGGATGTAATGGAACTTCCAGGTGTCTGGGTAGGATTTTGGAAGCTAAATGCACCTACCAAATGACATCATCAGAAATAACACAAAAAACACCTAAACGAGTAATGGAGGAAAGAAAACCTTCCATAATTGTACCTTCACTTTTATATGGAAAATTGTTTGTCCCAAATGCACTTGATGTCTGACTGGAATTTGGGAAGGCATTTGGTTGTGCAAAAGCATTGTTAGATGGCGTAGGGGGCCTGAGAAAATTTGCTTAAGAGATTTTTAAGAGCCCAACGACAATGAAAGAAACAGCATATCCAGAAATCTGTGTGACCCTTCAGTAATATTAGTAATAAAAGTTGTTTTATAATCAACAAAAAACTATGATATTTGAGGTAACTAAGTAAATATTTTGATAAGTGATTCTTACGTTATTCCAAGAGCCCCAATTTGCACCTAGTTGACTAAAACTTGTGACCAAAGGAGGGGCACTATAATTTCCCAATTTCTCTATAATTCTTTTAGACATTCCTCTACAATTTTTCATGTCTCCACCCCAAACAACATACACGCAACAGCCTCAAATCCCCCGCACAATTTACTCGAATTTTTAGTCGGTAAACTTTTACTAATTTTTTATTTTTATTTGGCCAATTTCAAACAATTTTTTTTTCGACTAATAACAATTTGTCATTCTAACAATAGCGAATATTTTTTTTTTCTTTTTTTGCCGTGTTGGACTAGTATCTAGGTTAAACTTTTCAATATCCCTATCACAACATTTTTTTTTTTATCTATTATCTAGCCGAATTAAGTGTATATGTGTAAAACTTTTTTCTAGAGACTAACCACCGTAGCAAGAGTACATGGCGGTTATCACACAATTTATCATACATCTATATTATTATTTAAAGAGCTTCTTCTGTTTGAATTCATCATTTTTTAGTTTAAAAATGTCTGTATATCTCTATGTTTAAGTAGAGACAAAACTAAAAGACAATCCAGTAAAAATGCAACTCTAATTTCTACTAAAATATTGCATAAAAAGTAGGATCACTCTCCTATTAATTTTAAAATTGATTTATTTACTTATAAATTAGATTTTCAAAATAAAAATTATATATGTACTAACTCAAAAAAAAAAAAAAAAACCAAAGCCTCGCCACACGCGCTTCGCGCGTGCGATAAGGCTAGTTTTTTCATAACTTGTCGTTAATGGTGAGTTGGGGTCTTCTGAGAATTGTTGGGTCTGTATCATTAGTCTTGCCACAAAATAAAAATAAAAAAGTTGAGAGAGAGAGATCATCAATGGCTTCAAGACCAAGAGGTCGTCCAAGAAAGGTTCAATCTTTTTGTTCTTTTCCCTCTCATTTTTCTTCCACTCTCTCTCTCATATTTTCAACATCACTATCACACAATCCCACATTGTATTATTAAAAACTAAAAATTGTCTCTTTCCCATGTTATTTTCTGTCATATTCTCACGCACACTTTGTTTTGCAGAAAGATACTCGTCTGGCTGCAGCTCTTGACGTCATGCGCCCCTATGGATTTTCTCAGGATTTGGTCGAAGTCACCGTAGGAGAGCTACTCAATGTGGGTCAGCTTTTGTTTTTGTTTTTGTTTTTTGCTTTCTATGTTTCAATGTGTTTTTGAAAGCAAAAAACAATAATGGGTTTCTGGGTTTTGGCTCAGGTTTATGGTGGAAATGAAGGATGGGTCTTTATTGAAGACTCTTCTTATTCTGTCCTTATTGAAACATTACTTGAAAAAACAAATGCTCCACAAGATCAGAAGGTAAAGTTTGATTTTTTTTTGGTTATATGCTACATAAGTATTCATTTTTCCCCCTTTCATATGCTTTGATTTCTTTTATTATTACATGCAATTTGAATTACAGATCATTAAGAAATGTTATTTCTTTTATGCTTGATATCTTAATGTAAAATATTTATATATATATATATATATATATATATATATATAACTTGCTTGGGAAATCAGTGTCATCCACCTTTTAATTGAGCCCAGACATATATGGCTTCATTGAGGGAAGTTGCACTTAGGCATTATGCTAATTTGTCCGTTTCAGTTTGTATAGGATCTATATGTAATAAAGCAAAGTTAGTGAACTATCAAACCAGTTTAGCTGTTGCATTCTAGAGTCCTGATATTATTTACATTCCATGATTTCACTTGTAAAGAAAGAAACATACAAGAATTTTGTTGTTGGTTGGCTCTTATTCCATTGGGGGTTGCAATTCTGTGAGACATGCCTATGCCTTTCAGAAACTAATGAAGCATTGAAGCTATATATGGAAAAGGAGTATAGCCCTAAATGTTCACTTAGGAGTTAGAACTACATCACTGTGCCTTGGGCAAGCCATGTTCATTATTTCATTTATTCTGTCGAAAACTAGGAATGCATACTAGTTGTTTCCCAATTTACAGCTGCAAATTTTTAAGTGGCGCTGTTGAGTCTGTTACAAAAAAAGAGGTCATAATTTGAGATATAACTTGATTCACTCCTCCCCTGTAGACAAAAACCCTCAACAACAACCCCCCCCCCCTTTTTTCTCTCTCTCTTTCCCTTCGAGGAAACCCATAGTTATGTGTTGTTCATAGGTCCTGCAAATTTTAACATGGAGGTTAACTGATGTTGCAATTAGGCTCCATAATGAAGACTGAAGTTCATTTTTTCTCTTGATACTCGCCAAATTATTCTCTAATTGACTAACATCCCTAATACTTGATCCCCTATGGCAATGACTCATTGTGTTATTATCTAGTTAACACCCTCAATTACTCTCTTTGGCGGAGTAATACTAATACCTATTTCTGTTAGTTCTATATATTCTATACAGCTTTGTGGTTCATTAGTTGAACTTCTGTGATAATAATTTATTGGTTGGTAATATCTACGTGCACTTAGTGAGTCTTGAACAGAAAATCTCATTCACCATCTCAATATTATGGGAATAGGAAGTGTAATTTGAGCTAGAGTTCATTGGCACTTCTACGTAGTATTTATCTTATAATTAGCTACAGTTTGGCTCTTGCTAGTTTATACCTTGCACAAGAGGAATTAATTGTATAATGTAGTCATGAAGCTAGTTTGAACCTTCACATTATTACTAATCAAAATAATAATAATAATAATAATTTCATTTCCCAATTATTCTTGAAGGATGATTCTCCTCAACATGATCCGGAAGATGCAGATAATAGAGAATCTTCAGCTGTTGGGCCATCCATACCTACTTGCTCCAACTCAGGGGCCACAGATGCTATGTTGCTAACTAACCAGGCTTTGGACTCTGCCTCACAGCCTAATGAGGCTCCAGACAGTGCACATGAATCTCGTAATCAGCTTTTATTCATTTACAGCTTTTGAAATAATATTTTACTCAATTTCATTCTTTTTTCAACAATCGACATATAAATTCAAGCACATTTAACCAAAAGGTTTATGTGTGGTTGACCCATAAATAAATTGCAGGAGAACTTCTCTGCTACTTTAATCATGTTATGTATGCTCTTATATTGCAGATGGTATGCGTTATCTCCCACCGGCAGCAAGTTCTAGCGGTGCTGAAGCTCCTGGGGATAGGCTTGCCCAGTCACCTCCACCTAATGCTGATGGTATGCATTATCTCCCACCACCACAGGCAGCAAGTTCTGGTGGTGCTGAAACTTTTGGGAACAGTCTTGCCCAGTCACCTCCATATATTGCAGATGGTTTGATTTATCTCCCACCACCACCACCACCAGCAGCAAGTTCTGGTGGTGCTGAAACTCTTGGGAACAGTCTCGGCCAATCACCTCCACGTATTGCAGATGGTATGCGTTATCTCCCACGGCCACCAGCAGCAAGATCTGGTGGGGCTGAAAATCTTGGGAACAGTCTTGGCCAATCACCTCCACGTATTGAAGATGGTATGCATTATCTCCCACGGCCACCAGCAGCAAGTTCTGGTGGGGCTGAAACTCTTGGGAACAGTCTTGCCCAATCACCTCCACATATTGCAGATGGTATGCGCTATCTCCCACGGCCACCGGCAGCAAGATCTGGTGGGGCTGAAAATCTTGTGAACAGTCTTGGCCAATCACCTTCGCGTATTGCAAATGGTATGTGTTATCTCCCACGGCCACCGGCAGCAAGTTCTGGTAGGGCTGAAACTCTTGGGAACAGTCTTGCCCAATCACCTCTACATATTGCAGATGGTATGCACTATCTCCCACGGCCACTGGAAGCAAATTCTGGTGGTCCTGAAACTCTTGGGAAAAATCTTGCCCAGCCACCTCCACATATTACAGGTAGTATGCGTTATCTCCCACCACCACTGGCAGCAAGTTCTGGTGGTGCTGTAACAATTGGGAAAAGTTTTGCTCAGTCACCTCCACATGTGAACCAATCCCCACTACCAGATATTCGTCCTACCCGAAGGAGGCGACCTTACCATGGCTGGATTAGCAATGATGAGGAAATCAATCTAGTGCAACTGACATCAGCTCCATTGCCAGAGGGAATAGCAAAGTTGCTTAAGGAGCTAGATAAGTAGAGAAAGCCTAACCTCATTTGGTAGGGAGAGGATAGAAAGAGCATTTGGTAGGGAGGATAGATGATAAAAAGTGGGAGGTAAGAAATACTGGAAGGATAGAAAGAATAGTAATGATTCAAAAGTGATAGGATAGAGAAGAAATTTGTTGAAGGGCGAAACTGATGTAAATTTCCTTATATTTGGCTGAAAAGAAAATGAGAAAAATGAAATTTTAATTTGTATAGATTTTTATGTTATGCACATGGCATATGAGAAGTAGTTGTTTCCCATTATTTCTGTATAGTGCTTGAAGGGTTATTACAATAATGCAATAGCGTATTGGTATTTAAATATTGAGTAGATGTTGCAACCTTGAAATTTTCTCTCCAAAAATGAAACTATGAAAACTTATCTTCCAAAATGAATCATGTTGAGCAATTTTTTATTTTTATTTTTTGGCATAAAAGGGAGCCATGTAGGCAAGTAGCCTAAGGGGCTCCCTCAGTATAGGCTTAAGCCTTGAAAGAATAAATAAGAAGCTTAGGCTGGGCACCATTGAGCATATGATGTTGCTGAAACATTATGTCCTCTCTCCTGAGCAGGCCAGGTGCACGTCTTCACAATTCAGCCAGAATCTAGGCTGAGAACTGCCCTAAACTCAGATAGGACAGCAAAATGAACAGGTCTATTTGTGAGCAAGGGTTTATTAATTTTATGGTCTCATTGCAACATGAAGAATTGTAATACTGTAAAAAACCTGGTCGTCATGCCAGTATTTATTTGAATATTGTAGATGTGTAGTCGTGACCGGAGACTACAGTGCCCAAAAAATACAGAGGAAGATCAGCTTGGCTGCAATGGACCTTTTGTGGACTGCAACTGATTTCATTGCAAAGGGCATCACCCATGGGCTTGTGGAGGAAAAGGAAACATGTTAGAATACCATTGTAAACTTATTAGCCCATCGATTGCCTTTGCTGTATATTCTTAAAATGTGATTTTGTTTTTGCTCTTCAGACATTTCTGGAAGATGTGCATTCTATTCTGAAGCAAAATGGCTGGTGAAAGGCAGAACAATCACTTGACATTTCTGATAATGTGAATAAATAACTCCCTTGATAAGTATAGTTGACTGTGACAAGTTACTGTTCTTTGTTTTCTCTTTACTTTAAATCTTGGAGCGGATGAGAGGCTAGAGATAGGATATCATATTTGTGATAATGGGCTTCTTTTTACTATTTAAATGCCTTTTCAATTCCACTGGTGACTGATCTACAAAGCAAGGCTAGAAGACACTGAGTAATGGTACTTATTTTGCAGTAACTGGGGGTGAAAATGGCCAAATATTTGGCCAAAATTATTAGTGTTTTACCACTGTTTGAGAAATATTTAGTAATGTATTACTTTTTTGAAACTCGAGTTTAAGAAACTCGGGTTTGACTATGGAACTCGAGTTTCAAAAACTCAAGTTCCATAAAAAAGTACCGCTGACCTAGATTATTTGAATTAAAAAATACCACAAGGAACTCGAGTTTAAGAAAATTAAGTTCTTAGCAATATGGTACTCGAGTTTTACAAACTCAAAGTACCATGTAAGAATGTATTCTGTATACGTACTTCAAGCTTTGTAAAGAATATTTTAACCGTTTGGCATTGGAAATCCAACCACACTCTACTCAAGCTAGTCAACACAAAAATAGAGATGCAGATTCACGTGAAAAGCTAGAAACAGAGCAGGCACAAATCATACCGTCTACACTATGCCTAGTCAACCAATAATCCAAAAGAGTAAAAAAATGGTGTTGGACAGCACTCGTTAAGTCTGCATAGGTACTGTTTAGGTTGGCATGATTTTACTAAATTAGCCCTACTTTAATTGGGAAATCAAGAAAAACAACACCACCTTAATGATGTAGGTCAAGGGCATAGAAAATAATAAATGTTGCATGCCTTTACTTAAGTACAGTAAATGGTCATTGTATAATTTTCCATTACATGAAGGTGCAAGAAGTAACGCATCAATATATGAAAGCAGTTCTTACATGGTACTCGAGTTTAGAAAACTCAAGTACAACAAAGAATTCAAGTTTTTTAAACTCGAGTTACGTATGACATTTTTAATTAAAATAATCTACGTCAACAAATTTTTTTTATAGAACTCGAGTTCCATTTCAAACTCGACTTTCTCAAACTCAAATTTTTAAAAAGTGATAAATTGCTAAACATTTCTCAAACAGTGGTAAAAAACTAATAATTTTGGCCAATAGTGATATTTGGCCATTTTAGCCGTAACTGAGGTCCCGGATATTTTCATGTTAGTACATGCTTGATGGTTATTAAGTTATTGATGGCTTAACAATTAATTCATTTACACAAGTGCTTTTATGCTTCCTATAGGTCAGATACTATAGGATGTGAATGTTTAGGCCCTGAGAGAGACGAAAGCTCTTCTCTATAGGAGGGATTTAAATTTTTGAGTTTTGCTTCTTTTTTCTTTCATAAGTGGAAGTAGCGTTAGGAAATTTGTTTGATTGCTTATAGCCTATTCCTTTTTCAATTTTAGAATTGTTGTATTATCACATTTTTGGTATGATGGTCATTCCGTAAGTATAAGTGCTTGTGAAATGTGGGGAGCAAGGGTCGAAGTTCAAGTCTTTATAAAGAAGGTTTACACATCTATACACTTAGATTATATTAAAGTAAAATTTCTATCTTGTATTAAAAAAAAAAATATATATATATATATATATTGTTATCCTTTTTTGGAGTTTGTAACATGTCTTAAACTAAAAGTGAAACCCGTCAAAAAATTTGATAGAAGAGCATGGTGAACTTGATTAACTTTGAAGAGTCTCTAAGTCCTCCCCTCACTTAATACTGTGGTATTAATCTGACTCAATATCCTCACAGGTGATGATTATGCAGCAATGATGAGCTGTGGCCTTCTTCTAAAGGTGTAGTTAACAGCCCAGTAAAAACATTCCCAATATCTGTGGACTAACCAAGTTTCGGGTCAGGACAACTAAGGAATGCATCCGAGAAAATGGAAATCAAAGAGAATAAACATGTACGACAAGATGATGGCTAGTCAATTGGCTATGGGAAAATCAAAGATTCTGCTTCATGGTATGCAGAATGCACGTGCAATCTCAGATCACGTAGAATGTGATAAAAAGAAAGACTATAGTGAAGGCACTGGTACAGTACAAGCTAATAGCATCTCAGGGGACAATATGAAAATGTATTTTTTTTTTGTCCTCTGTAGATGATAGTCATACAGGGGACACTTAATCCTGGACATACATAATAAATTCATAATTGAACTGTTGGGGGTGGGGGGGGGGGGGGGGGGGGGGGGTGGTGTGGAAGCATCTCAGCATAAGCTCTTGCTCTATTTGTAAGCTTTGTTGCTTCTCATCCAAATACATAAATGATCTTATAAATCGCCACATAATGGGTTCCCAAATGGTTTCGAGGAAAGTTGGCCATTCATATATTTCTAAAATAGCAGATTTTAGATCCACAAGTATTTGTTCAGCTTTCTTCATAATTCTCTAATAGGCTTCTTGTGCTCAAGATCCTTTCATTAGAATTTAGTAATTACTCAGTTGGCATACTTAAAATTAAACCCCAACAGTCATATATGACACAACAGAGATATTCAGGTCAGATTTCCAGGAGTGTGAGAAAACAGAAGATGCGCTAGAGTAAATGCAGCTATCATTTCATAAAAAATTATCTAATTCATGCACTAGTTTCCATCCAAGGTTGCAATTGACTCCTTGAGAAGTTTCCGAGCTTCTTCTCTTCTCCTGAACAAGCAATTACACAAACAGTAAGGTCAATTTAATAAGCATTTGGGAGCTATCATAGTGACTACATGTTCACTGCCCAAGGACATTACAGCTTCATTACATATAATGCAAATGTTGAGAAGAAACTTATAATGCTCAAGATGAAGATTCCTACCTTATGGTATAAAGAAAAACAACAAGAGGCATATACTGCCAATCAACTTTGTTTATTCTAACACTTTCAAGTAGAATAAATTCAAATTCCCTCCTTGGAAGTGTATGGCTACACACTCAATGGGTCTTAAACCTCACCCTCTACCATGCTCTTACAAGGGGAGGAGGTGCCATCTGAGGTAGAACTAAGTGTGTCACTCAGACCCTAAAGTCAGCATAATGTTTCATAGATAATTGTCCTATATATCATAAGCTGCCTTTTAAGGCAAAGAAAGACAACGCTCAGTAAACACCATACTGAGGACAAAGAGAAGCTGATTTCAACTATCAATTTTCTTGTGCTTCCAGAGTTCCACATACAAGATTAATGATATTTCCTAGCACAATTACAAATCTGCACCAGCCTACGAGATCAGATTTTATTAAGATGAGAGAGAAAAAAAACGAAAACACATCAACATCAGTATTCCTCCATCTCATGCCAACACATTAATTGTAATTGAGTTGAACAAGTCCAGGAATGAACCACAAGAGGTTGGCATGAAAAGTAGTCATAGAGCACCTTTGGAATGTCTTAATGTTCGTGGTCAACTTACATAATTCCTATAAGGGATCCTGCTTCTCTGTCTGTTGGTCTAGATTTCCTCAAACCCCACGATCTCCACCATGACCAACCATAGGTTAAAGTTGTAACCTTTGAGTCAGATATAAATATTATGGCATAGATCTAGGATGCTTGCTCTAATGCCACTGGATACGGTGAGAAATTAGTTCTAGGGTAGAAGGGTTTAAGAAAACTTAGTTCAAGGGTAAAAGAAGGGTTTTTTTATTTTATTTTATTTTTATTTTTAAACCAATAATAAACAAGACTAAATCGAAGAAAAAGATAATAGGAATGAAGTTGGAACAATCAAATATCGATTGCTAGGGTATAAAACAGCTCAATAAATATTCAAATCTAAAATTTCATAAAGTATATAGAAAAGATTGCCTAAAATGACTCGACTTGCATAGAACAATCAAATCCTAAGCATTTAACTTCATTTAACAGTCACATTCTATTCACAAAAGTTTTAAAAATACTATAGACATAGTAATAACAAAGCATAACTTAAGAGAAATAAAAGACTGGTCCTGTGATAGCAAGTGGATTGAAAAACGGAGTAATGGGACTTTGGGCTTAAATTTTCCTACATCACTCATTCACTCTCCCTGGTTCAACAGACACACACAAAGGATTATTATTTTTTTTAATTTATTTCTATTTTTAAATATCTAAATGCTATTAATTCAGCATGTAAAATGAAGTCATCTATCCAACAATCTTAAAAGGGACAAAATGCAAAAGCAATTTTCTCACTTAAAAGCTCAATTGTAACTATCACTTTCTCACACACACAATAACAATCAAAGGATTAAATTTCATTTTTTTTGGAACTAAAAGCTATACATTCAACAGGTAAAATGATGACACCCTTCCAATGATCTTACAAGAAATCAAGTGCAAAAGAAATTTCTCATATAAAATGCTAAAAAGGAAGATAAACATTTTTTGATAAGTTCAAAAGGAAGACAAAGTTACACACACTTTCTAAGGTCATACCTCTTTATATCCTCCACAGCTTGTTTACGGCATTGTATTTGGAGTTCTAGAATGTGAATTAATGTTGCTCGAGCCTATAAGCAAAAGGACAATATATGATGAAGTAGATTCTTGAAAACCATCCAAAAGAAATGATCACAAATAATCTAGAATGATTTACCTGCTGAGGACGTGATGAATTGAGAAGGTGGTGTAAGTTTTTAAATATAAGGGATATTTCCTCCACTCTCCTTGCATACTGCGATGGTCTCTCAACAAGAACATCAGCAAACTCCAAAATATGCAGCTGCAACTCTCTATTAAGGGACCTCAGTTCCTTCTTAAAATCTACAAAAATCAGCAGCTTCAAAAAAATCTAGTAGCAAAAAAATACTTTTGGGGGGGGGGGGGGGGGGGAGAGACAGAAGAAAAAAGCATCCAGAGTACAGTAGCACTTAACCACAAAAGAAGAGAGCAGGGCCAGGGGGGAGGTTACAGAGTGCACTACCAACTGTTTATTTTCCCTACCAATTGTATCATAATTTGATGAAATACATGGGCAAACAGATAATCATCTCTCTCTCTCTCTCTCTCTCTCTCTCTGATGTAGGGCATTTCACTTGGCAATGGGGTTATGGCTGAGTATTCCACGTGCAGAATTACTTGTACTTTCTTTTAAACATGTGTTAACAATTTTGGACATGTAGATAATTGTTGGTAGTTGTAAGTACCAGCATAGTTTGTTACGGAGTTGTCAGCATAACCAACTCCTTAGTGTTTATATATACCCAACGTTGGGCATTGTAAACTCACTTTATGATAGTATGAGAATTTTCCTTTCAAATCAGAATAGAGATCTGAGATTAACAATATGGAAACCAATTACTTTGAATCAATTTCCTTCATCTTTGCAGAAGTTTCAAAAGGCTGCAATGGTAGACAATGTGCTTAAGAGATTAACAATCAGAAAACCCATAAGATCTAAAGTGTATGGAAAAATCCAGATTAAGAAAAAAAAAATCATTCATCACTAGTGTCCAAACTAGTTTAAAAAATGGGAGGGAAAGAGTTCCCTCCTAATGGTGCTTTCTACCTTTTTTTTCAATAATCCGGAAAATAATAAATTACTCAACATTCAAGAAGCAAGGAAGACTGAAGAGGAAAAAATTAATTCTACTAGTAACCTGACCAATTTATTTGGGAAAAAAAGAAGGAAAAAACTCTTATTATCAAAG
Organism: Quercus wislizeni; assembly: GCA_023055345.1. Lineage (NCBI taxonomy): Eukaryota > Viridiplantae > Streptophyta > Magnoliopsida > Fagales > Fagaceae > Quercus > Quercus wislizeni. The sequence continues at coordinate 9,045,570 of JALGQJ010000002.1, read as the reverse complement.
AAAGGAGAACTTCATACATGATCAAATAGCTGACTACTCATTTTTTTAAAAGTAGTACTTGCAAAAGATTTAGTAAAAGCGCCACAAATTCATACCGATATTTGGTCCCTTTGGGTATAGCTGGCGCACTCCTTGTTCTTCCAAGGTTGGAAGCACATCATCAGTCTAGAGAAAACATTGGAAAATTTATCATGGAAAAATAGAATAATGATAGAAGCCTAATAATTCAATCATAATATAAGCTCAATGATTTCATCAAATCCAAGCTTTGGACTTAAGACCTACAAACTCAAGATATTGAAACCACCTTCCCCGTTTACGCATTTTCAGGAAATCCTCTTCGCTTTCTATTGTTACTTGTGAACAAACAGGGGATACATTCTTCAAATTGTTAAATACAAACAATAGTTCAGCACAATTAACTTTCTCATAAAAATCTATGACTAAAACATTACACCAAAAAAAGGCAGGACTGATAATGCGAAACTAGGATATTCACATGTATTTTGCAAGAAAGAATAATAAAAAACAAATAAAAGGGAATTCTCACAGTGTAGTTGCTTCCAAAACAAACATAAGTCCCTTCAATAGGAGGGGGAGGCTCAGGAGCTGACTTTGGGTTTTGTAAGTAATCTTTGTATAGTCTGTAATACGGTGGTGGTGGTGGGTACGTAGCTGTTGCCATTAGAAGCTCTTCCTAACCAAACCCTGAACATCAAACAAGTTCATGACAAATATAAATTCAATTGTCAAAGATAAAAAATATATTTAAAAAAAAAAAAAAGAGTTAAACCAGCATGAATTCTTGAATTAATGGTTTTTCCAATGCAACAATTCATTTCCCCCATTTTTTCTAAGCAACCAAACAACAGGAAATCTAATGCAACAGTTCTTTTTCTCTCTCTCTTTTTTTTTTTTCCTAAAAAATCAGACAGCAGGAAAATCCAACAACTAAACCTTAGTCCCAATCTTGTTTTGGGTTGAATATGGTCCCTTAATAGATTATTTAGGGTCGGCCACACGTATTATTGTTTTCCATTCTATTCTATCCGAAGTTATAATCTTTGTTACTGTAAGCTGACAGTTGCATTGAATTTGAATCAGAGAAAATTATTGCAGAAAAAGAGAGAGAGATATATATATATATATATATATATATATATATATATAAGATATAAGTAAAGAAAACGAATCTGAAAATTGAAAAGCATAGAAATAGAGAGATTGAAACTCAAAAGACAGGGACACGAAAATGAGAGAGAGGCCGGAAGTACCTGACTGTTAGAGTATCGAAAAGTTGTGTAGTTGAATTCTTCTGCGCTGATCCTAGTTGCTCTGACTTTCCCACTGATTTCAAATCCCCAAATCCAAATCTATTTCTTTATTTATTTGTTGGCCCAAACAGGGATTTGGATTTGGAAATCCATGTTTCCAAACGGGCTTTTTTATATTATTACTTTTTTTTTTTTAATCTCAATAAACAATTTCCACCCCAAAACTAGTAGGGTTTTTCAGTTCCGTACTTCTCCCTCCAACTCTCTCTCTCTCTCTCTTTCGAAATCGGCTATTCTCAGCTAATGCAATAGCTTCTTCCTCTCTTCCTCAGGTTCTCACTCTTGTTCCTTACTCTTCTTCTTTTTTCTTTCCTTCCAGTTATTCTCTGTTTGGTTTATAAGAAAAAAGCCAAGGAAGAAAAAAAAAAGTGAAAATTTTCATTTCCCTGCATTGTGTTTTCCTGCGAATTCTCGGGAATCAAACAAGGGGAAGCTGCCCTTTGGTTTGCCTAACTCTTTATTTCTTCATCTTCAGCCTCAGTCCTTAGGCGTCGGTCTCATCAAACAATGGAAGATAAGGAAGCAGAAAAAGCGAGTCAGATGAGGAGGATATTCGTGGGAGGATTGGGGGAGAGCGTGACGGCTGAAGGTTTACAGAGGTTGTTTGGGTCACTGGGAGCGGTTCAGGGACTTGATATTGTCAGGTCCAAGTCTCGCAGCTTTGCCTATGTCGATTTCTCCCCTTCTTCCCTTAAGTCCCTTTCCAAGCTCTTCAGCACTGTAAGGAAAAAAAATAAAAAAACGCTATCAATCCTTTTCATTCCTCTTTATTATTACCCGACGACGCCAATTAATTTTTTATGTAGGTGAGGTTTGAACTGAACTTTATTAGTTAAACTAATTGAAACCCACAATTTAGTTTGAAATAGGAATTTATTTATGTTGTTAAGTTGAATTCATTGCAAATACAAGACCAACTTTTTAACTTGCACATAATACAGCCATGCTTTCCCATTAAGACTAAGCTCTCCATTTACATGTGCATACAACAAGCCATTTTGTATTGTGTAGATACAAGTATAGAACATTGCGTCTCCAATCCATTAACAACAACGACAACAAGAAGTCTTAATCCCAAAATTTTGGGGTCGGGTATGGATTATCAACAGATTAGTTAGGATCAGTCGTATGTTTTTTTTTTTTTTAACGCACGCAACCAATGCATCGACCTCTTGCTAGAACTTAGAAGGGAGGAGGTGCCAGCTGAAGCTCAATGGCTCTCTAACCCATGTCTATATCAGAACTTAGATCCCATAAGTCAGATTTTTTTTGTGCCCAATTGCTCTTGGAAATACTTTAACTGGTGACAGATAAATGTTGGTTTAGGGTGAACCATTCAATTGCAAATTTTGGGTGCATAATATGGAAAATGGAACAAGTTGAAGAGAGTCAATGGCTCTAAGAACAAAAGAATAACAAAAGCATTAACTTATTACAGTCCCATGGCACTCCCTGTTGTGGATTGTCAACACTATTCTTTGTTTCTCCAGTGTACATATATTGTAATAGGTATTGTATCCAATGGTGCAGAAAATAAAATATCAAAGTTGATGCAAAACTTGGAATTACAGCGTGTTACGCTGTAGCAACATAATAATTAAATGCCTTCAGTGAGAGATAATGGTAAAATATCTGAGTAAAGCAGGGCTCTAGCACCTGCTACATGGACGTGAATGAAATCAAGTTGTGTATTTAGTTACCCGCTATGATGTGTTATCTTGGTCTTCTTCTAAAAACAAGGGGAGAAGGATGTGGTCACAGGTTCAGTCCTGTACAGGTCCATCATGAGAAGCTGGAACTTCTCTTTTCCTTTTCTTTTTAACATGTGCTGGATTTTATTGCCTACACTGATCCCCTCTATGCAACTACACAGTATAATGGGTGTGTCTGGAAGGGAGGGAGGTTGAAGCTTGAGAAGGCTAAAGAACATTATCTTGTCTGTTTGAAACGAGAGTGGGCAGAACAAGCTGAACTTGCAAGTAGGGCACCTGATAACGGTTTTGATGCGAATGAAGACATAGCCTCTTCCAACAAGCCTAAAAAAGACCTTAATTCAGAAACAAAGCAACTTCGGGTTTACTTTCCCAGTTTAAGAAAGGTGAATATGGGTCTGATATGCATGTTTTGATTTTCATTTGCACAAGTTGATGTGTCTCATTTTCTCTTAGCGTGTATACAATTTTATGTGTCTATATATTGTCAATTCTCATTTGCACTCAACATCACTGCATCAAACAACTGGGATCAAGCATTTGAATGCACTGTTGCTTGAAACTGTGCCTTTGCATGGTTATGTATGAATCTGTTGTGCAGGTGAAAGTATTGCCATTAAGTGGAAGTGGCAAACACAAATACAGTTTCCGAAATGTTGAGGTTCCTCCTCTCCCAATTCATTTCTGTGATTGTGAAGAGCATTCTATTGATCCTCACCCTGCAAAAGAAAAACAAACTAATGATCTAGAAGCACAAAGTGGGGGCATGAATGAGGAAGAGATTAACATAATGAATTCAGTGATGAACAAGCTCTTTGAAAGGGAAAAGGTATCGGATGCTGCACATAGTGGAAATGGACAGGCCAAGGAAAGAGATAATTCTGCCAAATTGATTTCTGGCTTGCAATTTGATGAGAATGAAGCAGACTCTGAAACGGATGAAGATAATCTCATAATTAATGTGGTGAAAAGGAAAAACAATAGGATGGATTTGTTAGGTGTCCAGGAAAAGGAGCAAATTTCTGAAAATCAGGTAGATTTTTAAGGTTCAATTTGTAGAGTATAATTGTTTTTTCCGTTTTACTTATACTGATGATCCCTATACTTTCTGCCTTTCTGGCCTAAATTTCTCTCTCTGTATTTGACTCCCAGGACTTCAGTGGCAAGCGAACTTCCAAGCATGGGCAAAATCAGAATGCGCTCAAAGAGCAGAAAAGGAATACAGTACCTCCTAACAAGAAGAGGAAATCACTCAATCAAGAAAGTGATGAAAATGGATCTCTCTCTGCCATCACTAGAGGCAAGGGGAAGTTAAAAACCCATTCAGATGAATCAGCTGTATTGGGAGCTCAACTGGCTGAACCAGAATCTGGTATCCAACAATCAGCTCCTGTTGTTTCTTGGTCTCAGAAGTCTTCATGGAGAGCTCTTGTTGGTGATAAGAGCAACACTTCATTCAGCGTCTCACATATCTTGCCAGGCATTGCCTCTAGCAAGGAACAGCAACCAAAATTTGATGGTTCATCTGTGCCTGACTTCACTGTCAGCAAAAATGACAACTTAGTAAGGCATGGAGATCACTTGGAAAGTCATTCAAGTGAAACAATTAAAGAGGTCACAGAAACTCAGCCTGCCAAACCTAGTGCAGCTTCAAGTAATTCTGGCAGAGGTGCTGCTTGGCTCCAGAAATCCTCTTGGACACGATTGATTAGTGAGAATAACAATAGTTCATTTAGCCTTGAACAACTTTTGCCTGGTATTTCTTATGAAAAGCAAGTGCAAGCAAAGCCCAATAGTGTGGACATTGTTGATTCCACCAACGGTGAGCACAGTGATTTAAGGAAAGATGATAATAGTGAATTGCCTGGAAATGTATCTACTATTTTGGTAACTGGAAAGGACGTTAGGAGTACTCCAGAGAGACATCAGCAGACTGTTGTGGGTAATAATGAGGCCCCCCTGCTCCAATATTTGAGAGAAAACGTGATTCGGCACCAAAGCTAACATCTACTAGGAATGTTATAATTGTTGAAACTTGTTCTTTTATGAGAAGTGCTGATTCTCTGAAAGAGTGGTCAAAAGCTAAGGCTGCTTTAAGTGGATCACTCAAGAGAAAAAGTGGTAAGAAATAGATGCTTTCAGTGTGTTTGGAGTTAGGTTTTAAGTATAAGGTGTTTGACAGACATTGCCATCAAATTTAAGAGCATTGTCCTAACTTTTGCTTAATTTTGGGGTTTTACTCTGGATCAGGCCTCTTTGTATGTACTTTTGTTTCATTTTCTATCTGTTTGTTATGGTGCGGAAAGAGAAGTATATTTACTATATTATGTTCTGAGTGTTCACATGATGTTACTTATATAGATGCCAAAGAGTGTTAATTTCGTCCAAGTATGTGGTCTGAGAGACCTGACACGACTTGGGATCTGTTTAACTTGGGATCTGTTTAACACTTATATAGATGTCAAGGAGTGTTAATTTTGCCCAAGTATGTGGTCCGAGAGACCTGACACGACTTAGGATCTGTTTAACACTTATATAGATGCCAAGGAGTGTTAATTTTGCCCAAGTATATGGTCCGAGAGACCTAACACGACTTGGGATTTGTTCAACACTTATATAGATGCCAATGAGTGTTAATTTCGCCCAAGTATGTGGTTCGAGAGACCTGACACGACTTGGGATCTGTTTAACACTTATATAGATGCCAAGGAGTGTTAATTTTGCCCAAGTATGTGGTCTGAGAAACTTGACACGACTTAGGATCTGTTTAACACTTATATAGAGAATAAACAGTCCTTAATTTGACAGATTTACACAACAAAACACATATTTGAAGAAAGGAAACTTTCATTAATAATAGTACCTTCTCAGATTGTTTACATTCCAAGGATGAGGTATTACATGCTCATTTAAATCTTCTAGAAAATACGCTCTTATGCTAGCCAACGAGATGATATGATAGGGTCTTTCCCAATTACGCCCTAATTTCCCCCATGCTGGATTTTTCGCCATGCCCAACACTTTTCTTAGCACCAAGTCCCCAAGCTCCAATGGTCTTAGCTTTACTTTGGCATCGTAGCCTTGTTTAAGTTTATGTTGATAATAAGCCAATTGAATCATTGCAATTTCCCTTCTTTCTTCAATGAGGTCTAAGCTTCTTTCTAACAATTCATCATTATTGCTGGGATTAAATGATTGGGTCCTTAATGTCGGAAAGCCTGTTTCTAGGGGGATGACAGCCTCAGCCTCATAAGACATCAAAAATGGGGTTTCTCTAGTTTACCTCCGAGGAGTGGTTCAATACACCCATAGGACATGCGGTAGTTCTTCCACCCATCTTCCCTTTGCATCATCCAACATTTTCTTAAGTCCACTCACTATGACCTTGTTAACAGCTTTAACTTGTCTGTTCCCCTAGAGATAAGCTGGAGTGGAATATCTATTTGTAATTCCCAACTCACAACAATATCTTCTAAATGATTTGCTATCGAACTGAAATCCATTGTCTGAGATAAGGGTATGAGGTATTCCGAAGCGAGTGATAATGTTTTTCCAGAGGAACTTCTTTACGTCCACATCTCGGATATTCGCCAAAGGCTCAGCTTCAACCTATTTTGTAAAATAGTCTGTGCCGACCAGCAAAAGGCCAAGGACTGGAGAGGGGATTTAGAAATCCTCCTGGTTGGTGCGTGTTCGGTGCAAATCTTTGACATTGATCACACTTCTTCGTATATTCTAATGCTTCATTTTGCATGTTTGGCCACCAATAGCCTTGGGTGATGGCCCTATGAGCTATGGATCTCCCTTCTGTATGGCTTTCACAGATTCCTTCATGTAATTCATCAAGAAGTAATTCTGATGCATCAGGATGTATGCATAGTAGATATGGCCCCAAGAAAGATCGTTTGTACAGTTTTTAGTCCTCAAATAACCAAAACCGAGAAGCCTTCCTACGTATTTTTTCAACTTCTGATTTGTCCTCGAGTAAAACATCTTTACTAAGGAATTGAATGATGGGGTCCATCCATCTGGGCCCTATTCTGACATGGGGAACGTAGATCATATTCCCTTTCTTTCCTAAGGGTTTACCCAAATCTTCTATTAGAATAACACGAGGTAAATTTTGAGCCGAGGAGGTTGCCAGTGTGGCCAGGGAATCTGCATAGGTATTTCCACCTCTAGGGATGTGTTGTAGATTGAATGATTTAAACTTCTTTTGCAAATGCTTGATTCGAGTCAAATACCCTTGCATTCTCTTGTCCCTTGCCTCTAACTCACCCTTCACTTGACCGATGACCAGCCTTGAATCCGAGAACATTGTAGCCGATTTTCCCCTCATCCTTTGAACCATAGACATTCCTTCCAGTAATGCTTCGTACTCGGCCTCGTTGTTCGTGGTTGAAAAACCTAACCTTAACGACTTTTCCATAATGAGTTTTTAAAGTGAGATCAAGACTAGCCCCACGCTAGAACCTTTTTGATTCGTTGCCCCATCCACGTATACCTTCCACTACAATGGTTCTTGCGCCGCAACTAGGCCAACTGATTTTTCATCTACATGGTGTTCCTTTGATTCATTTTCTGCAGGGCCCTCAACGAACTCGGTGACCAAATCTGCAAGGATCTGGCTTTTGACTGAGGTACGTGGCATGTATTTGATGTCAAAAGCACCAAAGATTATGCCCCACTTTGCTATCCTCCCAGTGTAATCAACACTTTGAAGTATGGCTTTGAGTGGAAGCTGGGTTATGACAACCACCGTGTGTGCTTGGAAGTAATTGGGCAGCTTTCAAGTACCATGCACCACCGCCAAGATTGCCTTTTCTAACGGTAAGTAGCGAATTTTAGCCTCGTATAAAGATTTGCTCACGTAATAGACTGGTTGTTGTCTACCACTATCGACTCGTATCAACACCAAACTCACAGCATGAAGAGTTACAGTGACATAAGCAAACAGAACTTCATCTGCTTCAGGGCTTGACATGATAGATGGGTGAGAGAGATACTCTTTAAGTTGTTGAAACGCTTGAGCACACTCCTTAGTCCATTCAAAATCTTTCCATTTGTTCATCAATAGGAAGAAAGGCCTACATCTTTCCGCCGACCGAGAGATGAATCGATTTAAAGTTGTCGTCATTCCAGTTAACTTTTGAACCTCTTTAGGGTTCCGAGGAGGTTGCAAACTATTTATGGCTTTCACCTGATCAGGGTTTACCTCGATTTCTCGATAAGTCACCATATAGTCGAGGAACTTGCTCGAACCTACCCCAAAAGAGTATTTGGAGGCATTAAGATGGAGCTTGTGTCCCCTCAGAATTTTGAAGATGTTTGTAAGGTCCCCTACATGCTCGGACACTATCTTACTCTTCACCACCATGTCATCTATATACACCTCAATATTCTTACCCATTTGTGCTTCGAACATCTTGGTCATCATCCTTTGATACGTAGATCCAGCGTTTTTCAAATCGAAAGGCATCACCTTGTAATGGTAATTTCCAATGGGGGTGACAAAAGACGTTTTCTCTTGATCGTCAAGGGCCAGTGGTATCTGATGGTATCCTTGGAAAGCATCAAGGAAACTCATTCGAGGATGGCCTACCGTTGCGTTGACCAATTGATCTATCTGAGGAAGGGGAAAAGGATCCTTCGAACAGGCTTTATTCAAATTTGTAAAGTCTACACATACTCGCCACTTTCCGTTCTTCTTTTTTACCACCACGGTGTTGGCCAACCACTCCGGATAAAAAACTTCCCTAATAGCCCCTGCTTGCTTAAGTTTAGTTACCTCGTCCTTAACAACTTCATAATGATCCTTAGATGAGCGCCTGGGTGGTTGCTTTCTAGGAGTGATTGAAGGGTTGACATTCAGGTGATGGCAGATAAAGTCAGGATCAATTCTTAGGGCTTCGCAAGCGTCCCAAGCAAACATGTCAACGTTCTTCCGAAGGAATTCAATTAGTGCTTGTTTTTCATAAGGAGGCAATTGTACCCCAACTTGAAAAAATTTCTCTAGTTCAGTGTCAATTATCACTCTTTCCAAATCTTCGCAACTCGCCTCCTCAGTTGACCCTCCCTCTGACGAAGCCGAAGCTCTTGATTGCTATGAGGGTCTTTCAGCAAAGTCCGAGGGTACAGCCTCGGGTTTGTGCAAGATGGCCGCTACCATGCATTATCTAGCAACATATTGATTACCCAAAATTTCTTTAACTAAGCCTTCAGAGGGGTATTTTACCTTTTGATGCAGGGTAGAGGAAACAGCCCTTAGGGCATGGAGCCAAGGCCTGGCCACAATGGCTGTATATGGGGAATATGAATCTACCACAATGAAATCCACCTCCACTATCTCTGAATCAGTTTGTATGGTCAGCCTGATCTGTCCTTTCGGAATGACAGTCTTTCCCTCAAAGCTTACTAGGGGAGATTCATAGGTCGTTAGATCCTCGGGTCTTAAATTCAACCCCTTGTACAGATCAGGACACATAATCTCAACAGCGCTACCCTAATTTACCAACACTCTCCTCACATCATATCCCCCTATTCTGAGCGTAACCACCAAAGTATCATCATGGGGTTGGATGGTTTCGGCTTTATCCTCGTCCGAGAAACCCAAAGTCGGTTGAGTTAGTATTTTGGCCATTTTCGGCTCTGAACTACCCTTATCGGCTGACAATCGAGCTACTGACATCACTCTGGAGGGACAGGATCCAGTCCTCCCAGGAGTAGCAAAGATGACGTTGATTATTCCCAAAGAAGGCCCAAAAGGAGCTTTCTTCCTGGAGTTTGAATTCGTCTGGTTCTCTTGGCCACTAGAATGATGCAAGAGTGATTTTAGTTTGCCTTCTCGGACAAGCTGATCCAAATGATCCCACAGGTTTCTACAATCCCCTGTAGTATGTCCCTGTTCCTGATGGTAGTGGCAGTAGAGGTTTTGATTACGCTTCGTAGGGTCTCCAGCCATTTTATTCGGCCACTTGAAGAATGGTTTGTTTTTAATCTTCTCCATAACTTGTCGGACTGGCTCTCAGAACACTATATTAATCGCCTGGGCATTGGTAGACCCTAATTGTCCTACATAATCTCTTCTCAGCCGATTGTTATTGTATCGGTTCGACCTGAAATCCCTCCTCTCCTGAGGGATAACCTTAACCTTCCCTTTTCCTTGTTGTTGATCGTCTTCGATCCTTTTATACTTATCAACTCTGTCTATAAGCTGGCGTAAACTGGTGACAGGTTTATCTGTCAGAGATTTCCTCAAACCGTGCTCGACTAGTAGGCCAACCTTAAAAGTTTTAATGGCAACTTCATCAAAGTCACTGTTAATTTCGTTAAACATTTCCCAGTACCTTTCAGAATACGCCTTTACGGACTCTCCCTCCCTCATTGACATGGACAATAAGGAGTCCAAAAGTTGAGGAACCCTATTGCATGTGATGAATTGAGAGCAAAATGATTGGGTGAGTTTCTTAAAGGAATTGATAGAATTTGTCTTTTGCCCATCGAACCATCTCATCGGCATCGGTCCCAAACTGGATGAAAATACCCTACACATCAAGGCCTCGTCCTGAGAATGGATAGCCATCTTTTGTTTGAACTGACTTACGTGTTCTATAGGATCCGTTCGGGCATTATACATGGCGAACGTTGGCTGGTGGAATCGTCTAGGAAGTTTTGCCTTTTTTATCCCCCGTGTAAAAGGTGACTTAAAAATTTGGCTCAACGTCTTTTTCATAACGTCAGTTCCTACTCTTTTGCAAGAGGGGCTTCTGCGTTTCCTTCAGTGAAGATGCTCTTCCTCACAGGAGAAGGATTCACTTTGTGGGGTTCTAGACCTCTGTCTATATACAGTGTCTCCTTATCTCTTTTACGTTCAAGCTCAAGGAAATCATCCGGTTGATGAACATTTACGGACTTTGCCTGATGTGGACTTGATCCTGCCATATTGTTTGTTATACTTTACCGATACACAAGTTCTTCCCACAGACAGCGCCAATTGTAGGGTCACGATTTAGAGCCCAAGCCCAAAAGGTATGAAATCTTGACCTAGTGAACCCAGTACAATAAATTTGTAGAGAATGGGTCGAAGAACTAGGTATTGATGAATTGAATAACGGCTAATATGGATGAACTTCTCGCCTAATGAATTAAATTTCTAATGTCGAGGAGACAAATGCTAATATAAGTTTGTAGAACAAAGTACCAATGCAATGCTGATTGTTAACGTTCTTTTCATTCAATTTTTCTACCATCCTCTTTTATGGAAGATATTTCTCATTATATAGTCCCTTTGAACTATCCTCCCCCTACACTTGTTCATCATCTAAGCCACCACTTGAGTAGTTGTCCCATCAATTTTCTTCTTCAACTTTTCTAAATGATAATCTCCTTGGAAACACTGTTTAGAGGTCTGCTCCACATAAATATGACCATAATGGTAGGTCTGCTATGAACAAGCATAGAAACAGACGCAAAACTTAATAAAATAATTGTCCGAGGAGGTGAATTATTATTGAATTCATTATTTATGAAAGTTGATGCTACAATAATTCTTTTTCTCTTCTCTTTTCCAATTTTCTTCGACCCCCTTCTTATAGGGAGTCTTTTACCTTATATAGTTTCCTTTTTAACCATCTTGATCGTCCACTTGTCAATCATCCAAACCTTCACTCAAGTATCCGTCCCATCAGTCATCTTCTCTGGTTTTCTGGGAATGGTAGTGGTTGAGAATACACTGTTCAGGGGTCTTCTCCACATAAATGTGGCCAGAAAAGTTGCTACAGTGCATTAAATGTGGCGGTAACAGCTTTTCTCTTAGATATTTATGCATTTTTATCCTCTCCGTACGTGAATGAAGTTCATCCCTATCGCTGGAGATTCCTGTAAGGTGGCCTAAGTTACCTAAGTACTTGCTTAACCGACATTCATCTTATCCGAGTAGTATAACCTTCTTGGACTGTACTTTTCCACCTTTTTCTATATGTGATCCCCCATTCCAGGGCCCATCTACTCGTTTACTCCTCCTCGGATGTATCCACATTATTAAATAGGACCTAAGGCCTAGTATAAAAATTTGGGCCTTCGTCCCCACAATAGCCCCTCAAAACTTTAATTTTTCCCTCGTATCCGAGGATAAAAAATAGAGTTTTGATCTATCAAAATAACAAGGGTTAAAAACGTAAGAACACTTCAATTTGAACGTGCAAGAACGTAATTTTAGGCACTTTATCATGGTTTCTGACGTTTCGGAATCTGTGAAGCGTCATTAATTTTGTCAGGCAGTGCTGTATCTTTGGTATCCAATAGTGAGACCTTGATCTAACGGATAACATTTCTCTTCAAGGTTTAAGGCAGGATAACTCCCACTCCCTTCCTACCCCCTATATAAAGTGAATGGAGATATCATTTCTCCATTTTCACAAGTATTCAAATTTTCAGAGATATCGCACACACAAACTCTTCCCCCTTTCTCTAAGATACAGATTATTCCAACTCACCTTCTTTCTTGAGATATTTTCGAAAATCTTCACTAAGGTATCATAGACTATTATATACGTTAATTTCTATTAAACATACATTTTCTTTAAACATATTATTTTCTTCTCGGCTACTCTCCTCGGCTGTTCATTCATACCATTCTTTATCTATGGGATTTGGTCAATTCATTTTAAATCAACTTAAATGGGTAGATTTGCGAGTCTAGTAGATTTGTGGGACCGTCTGAGAAGCCAATAGACATATCAGATTCCGAGACCGAATCTGTTAATATATCTTCTGTTCATCCCAAACAGTTGATTATTACTCAGATAGACTTAGAGTCCGAAGAGGAGGAAGAGCAAATGGATCAGAAAAAGAGGCTTGGACTAAGAGGACTGCTAGCCAACAGGAATAAAGGGGGAAGTTCCAAAGAAGCTCCCAAAACACAGCCCCCAGAAATTACCACTCCTCCGCCTCCTACTGACCTTGGCTTGTTGGCCATGCCCAACCTGAAGAAGAGAAAGCCAGATCAAGGCCTGGAGGAAGGCAAGTTAGTTCCTCTGAAGGAGAATAAGCAACAAAAAACGTCCAAGGACCCTAGGGATAAGAGGGGTAACTCTGTAGACAGCAGGGATGAGGTAGAAGTACGCCGGCATTAGCGGCCTTGGGCCCCCCGATTAGAGATAGATGGTGTTGCCATCCCATTTGACGCCTCAATATGGGATACGCCAAGAGGTCATGCCAACTACTTAGCGCAGGCCCTCTAACAGCCCCTCCTTCTTCCTCGGGACATGGAGTCCATCAAGCGCACGAAACAAGCCAATCTATTCATGTCCTTAAAGAGAGACTTAGTTATGGTTAGCTGCTCTTCTATTATTCAAGTATTTAAGATAAGGTTTTTTTTTTTATATATATGATATGTTAATCTCATTTTTAATTGTACTTGTTATCTCCATGTAGGTCACTCAACAAGTTTATGTGGCCGAGGATTGGGTGCGAAGTGCAACTAATAGCCTTAACGCTGAAATCCAAAATCGGCACGATGTTGAGAAAGCACTCGATGCGGCGAACCACGAAAAAACACAATTGGCCGAGAAGCTCAAGGTTACAGAGAATGAGCGAAAAAGTGCAGAGGCTGGGTTGAAAAGTGCTGAAGCTCAAGCTGAGGACCAACGCAAAGAGATTTACACCACTCAACTTAACCTTGCCACTGAGAAGGCGGCAGTTCTGGACCTTAAATCTAAACTGCAGAGAGCTGAAGAAGCACTAAAGGTGGCCTAGGAAGCTGTTATTACTACCGAGACCTCAACTTACGAGTGTGGGGTGCTGGAGACGGAGGCGAGGTTAACTGTTGAAGTGACCACGGTCTGCAGGGAATACTGCGTTAAGACATACAATCAAGCTCTTGTTTGGGCAGGAATCCCTGCAGATTCCGATCTGAGGAGGGTGGACCAAGTGTATTATCCAGAGGACTTTAGAGAAAACATGACAGCAGCTCCTCCTCCTCCAACCACCCTTCCTCTTCCTCCTCCCGAACAATCTCTCCCAGCACAAAAACCTTCTCAAGATATTGAAGTACCAATAGGGGCTGAAAAAGAGAAGAATGGGGCAGTGGTGGCGTTTCGGACAGAAGAGAAAGCAAAGGAGAAGGAGAAGGGGAAGGAGAAGGGGCAGAATAAAGCTGATGCCAACCCCTCCGAGGATGCCCTTACAATTGGGGATATGGTTTCCAAGGCTAAAGTCGCTGAATCTAAGTCCAAGATTGATTTCAAGAAAGATTCTCATCAATCACAGACTTAGATACAGGGTTTTAGCTTTGCTCTGATGATTTTTGTAATGGCCTTGCACTTTTAATGTAAAACTTATATCTGACATCCAATGAAGGGGTTTTCTTTTTTGTTCGACCCAGCCTTTGAATGATATTATGAATTATTCCCAATTAGTGTTACCTAATAGTTTCCATTAAATGCCATCCACAACAGCGTAAATTATCATGATGATATCAAAATTAAGGTTCAAAACATATGAATGATACACTTAGTATACCATGATGAAAACAAGAATACTTGGAATTTTAACGATTGCCCAAATCTCAAATAAGCATCACTTATCATGAAGTTGATAAAAGTTAATGTCATATACGTATGTGATCTAATAGACCTGATATACTTTGAGATACATTGGACAATTACATACAAGTTGAATAATAGTTAAATTATTGTACTTATGCAAAGAACGTTAATTTCACCTAAAAATTTGGCCTGAAAGGGTTGATATACCCTGAGATCTGTTCAACATATATTAAGAAGTGTTAACTTTCATACAAATATGTGGTCCGAGAGACCTGATATGACTTGTGGTTTGTTTATCATTTATATGTATGTCAAGGAGTGTTAATTTCGTCCAAGTATGTGGTCCGAGAGACCTAACATGACTTGAGATCTGTTTAACACTTGTATAGATGTCAAGGAGTGTTAATTTCGTCCAAGTATGTGGTCCGAGAGACCTAACATAACTTGGGATATGTTTAACACTTGTATAGATGTCAAGGAGTGTTAATTTCATCCAAGTATGTGGTCCGAGAGACCTAACATGACTTGGGATATGTTTAACACTTGTATAGATGATAAATAGTCCTTAATTTGACAGATTTAAACAACAAAACATGTATTTGAAGAAAAGAAATTTTCATTAATAATAGTACCTTCTCAGGTTGTTTACATTCCAAGGATGAGGTATTACATGCTCATCTAAATCTTCTAGAAAATATGCTCCTATACCAGCCGATGAGGTGATATGATAGGGTCCTTCCCAATTGGGCCCTAATTTTCCCCATGCTGGGTTTTTTGCCGTGCCCAAAACTTTTCTTAGCACCAAATCCCCAGGCTCCAATGGTCTTAACTTTACTCTAGTATCATAGCCTTGTTTAAGTTTGTGTTGATAATACGCCATTGGACCATTGCACTTTCCCTTCTTTCTTCAATGAGATCTAAGCTTCTTTCCAACAATTTATCATTATCGTTGGAGTTAAATAACTGGGTTCTTAATGTTGGAAAGCCTGTTTCTATGGGAATGACAACTTCAGCCCCATAGGACATCGAAAAAGGGGTCTCTCCAGTTGACCTGCGAGGAGTGGTTCGATACGTCCACAAAACGTGCGGTAGTTCGTCTACCCATCTTCCCTTTGCATCATCCAACCTTTTCTTAAGTCCACTTACTATGACCTTGTTAACAGCTTCAGCTTGTCTGTTCCCTTGAGGATATGCGTGAATGGAGTACCTGTTTGTCCCAACTCACAACAGTATCTCCTAAAGGATTTGCTGTCGAATTGAAGTCCATTGTCCGAGATGAGAGTATGAGGTATCCCGAAGCGAGTAACAATGTTCTTCCAGAGAAACTTCTTCACGTCCACATCTCGGATATTCGCCAAAGGCTCAGCTTCAACCCATTTAGTGAAATAGTCTATACCGACCAACAAATATTTCTTGTTTCCCGCTGCTTTAGGAAACGAGCCAACAATATCCAAGCCCCACTATGCAAAAGGCCAAGGGCTGGAGAGGGGATTTAGAAATCCTCCTGGTTGGTGTGTGTTTAGGGCAAATCTTTGACATTGATTGCACTTTTTCGTATATTCCAATGCTTCCTTTTGCATGTTTGGCCATCAATAGCCTTGGATGATGGCCCTATGAGTTAGGGATCTCCCTCCTGTATGGCTTCCACAGATTCCCTCATGTAATTCTTCAAGAAGTAATTCTGATGTCTCAGGGTGTATGCATAGTAGGTATGGTCCCGAGAAAGATTGTTTATACAATTTTTGATCCTCGGATAGCCAGAACCGAGGGGCATTCCGACGTATTTTTTCGGCTTCTGATTTGTCTTCTGGTACAACGTCTTTACTAAGGAACTGAATGATGGGATCCATCCAGCTGGACCCTACTTGGACATGATTAACGCAGATCATATTCCCTTTCTCTCCTAGTAACTCACCAAGATCTTCTACTAGAATAATACGAGGTAAATTTTGAGTCGATGAGGTAGCCAACGTGGCCAGGGAATTAGCATGGGTATTTCCACCTCTAGGGATGTATTGTAAGTTAAATGATTCAAATTTCTTCTGCAAATGCTTGATTCGAGTCAAATACCCTTGCATTCTTTCATCCCTTGCTTCTAACTTGCCCTTCACCTGACCGACGACTAGTCTTGAATTTGAGAACATTGTGATTGATTTTCCCCCCATCTTCTGAACCATAGACATTCCTTCCAGCAGTGCTTCATACTCGGGCTCATTGTTCGTGGCTAAAAAGCCTAGCCTTAACGACTTTTCCACGACGAGTTTTTCAGGTGAGATCAAGACGAGCCCTACGCTAGAGCCTTTCTGATTTGTTGCTCCGTCCATGTACACCTTCCACTGCAATGGTTCTTGCGCACCAATTAGGCCAACTAATTTTTCATCCATGCAATGTTTGGTTGGTTCATCTTCTACAAGGCTCTCAGTGAATTCAGCAATTAAATCTGTGAGGATTTGGCCTTTGACTGAGGTACGTGGCATGTATTTAATGTCAAAGGCGCCCAAGATTGTGCCCCACTTTGCAATCCTCCCAGTATAATCAGCACTTCGAAGTATGGCCTTAAGGGGAAGCTGGGTTAGGACAACCACCGTATGCGCTTGGAAATAATGGGGCAATTTTCAAGTACCATGCACTACCGTCAGGATTGCCTTCTCTAAAGGTAAGTAGCGAATTTCAGCCTCATGCAAAGATTTACTCATGTAATAGACTGGTCGTTGTTTACCACTATTAACTCGTATCAACACCAAACTCACAGCATGAGGAGCTACAGCGATGTAAGTAAACAGTACCTCATCTGCTTCAGGACTTGACATGATAGATAGGTGAGAGAGATAATCTTTAAGTTGTTGAAAGGCTTGGGCACACTCCTCGGTCCATTCAAAACCCTTCCATTTATTCATCAGTAGAAAGAAAGGCCTACACCTATCAGCCAATCGTGAAATGAATCGATTTAAAGCTGCCGTTATTCCGGTTAACTTCTGAACCTCTTTGGGATTCTGAGGAGGTTGCAAATTATTGATGGCCCTGACCTGATCAGGATTCACCTCGATTACTCGATGAGTTACCATATAGCCGAGGAACTTGCCCGAACCCACTCCAAAGGAGCATTTGGAGGCATTAAGACGAAGCTTGTGCCCCCTCAAAATTTTGAAAATATTTGCAAGGTCCCTTATATGGTCGAATACTATTTTACTCTTCACTACCATGTCATTTATGTACACTTCAATGTTTTTAACCATTTGTGACACAAACATTTTCGTCATCATCCTTTGGTACGTAGACCCAGCATTTTTCAAGCCGAAAGGCATCACCTTGTAATGGTAATTCCTAACGGGGGTGACAAAAGACGTTTTATCCTGATCATTAATGGCCAATGGTATTTGATGGTATCCTTGGAAAGCATCGAGGAAGCTCTTCTGAGGATGACCTACCGTTGCATCGACCAACTGATCTATCTGAGGAAGGGGGAAATGATCTTTCGGATAGGTTTCATTCAAATCTGTGAAGTCTACACAGACTTGCCACTTGCCATTCTTCTTTTTTACAACCACGGTGTTGGCCAACCACTTCGAATAAAAAACCTCCTTGATAGCCCCTGCTCACTTCAGTTTAGTTACCTCTTCTTTGACAGCTTCATAATGATCTCTAGATGAGTGCCTGGGTGGTTACTTTCTAGGAGTAATAGAGGGGTTGACATTTAGGTGATGGCAGATAAAATCAGGATCAATTTCAGGGGCCTCGCAAGCGTCCCAGGCAAATACATCAACATTGTCTCAGAGGAAGTTAATTAGCGCCTGCTTTTCATGGGCAGGCAATTGTGCCCCAACTTGAAAAGATTTCTCTGGATCAGTGTCAATTATTATTCTTTCCAAATCTTCACAACTCGCCTCCTCGGTTAGCCCTCCCCCTGATGAAGCCGAGGCCCTTGATTGTTATGAGGGTTGTTCAGCAAAGTTCGAGGATACAGCTTCAGGTTTGTGCAAGATGGCTGCCACCATGAAATTGTCTAGCAACGGATTGATTGCCCAAAATTTCTTTAACTAGGCCTTCCAAGGGATATTTCACCTTTTGATGTAGGGTAGAGGAGACAGCCCCTAAAGCATGGAGCCAAGGTCTGGCCATAATGGCTGTATAAGGGGAATATGAATCTATCACAATGAAATCTACCTTCACTATCTCTGAATCAGTTTGTATGGGTAGTCTGATTTGGCCTTTGGGAATGATAGTCTTTCCCTCGAAGCTTATTAGGGGGGATTCATAGGCCGTTAAATTCTCGGATTTTAGATTTAGCCCCTTATACAAATCAAGGTACATAATCTCGACAGCACTACCTTGATCCACCAGCACCCGCCTCACGTCATATCCTCCTATTCTAAGTGTAACCACCAGAATATCGTCATGGGGTTGGATGGTTCCGGCTTTATCCTCGTCCGAGAAGCCTAATGTTGGCTGAATTAGCACTTTAGCCCTTTTTGGCTTTGAAACTCCCTCATCGGATGACAATCGAGCCACTGACATCACCCTGGAGGGATAGGATCCAGTCTTACTGAGAGCGACAAAGATGACATTGATTGTTCCCAAAAGAGGCCCAGAAGTGGCGTTCTTCCTAGAGTTTGAATTCGTTTGATTCCCCTGGCCACTAGAATGATGCAAGAGTGATTTTAACTTTCCTTCTCCGACAAGCTGATCCAAATGATCCCATAGATTTCTGCAGTCCTCCGTAGTATGTCCCTGTTCCTGATGGTAATGGCAGTAGAGATTTTGATTCTGCTTCGCAAGGTCTCCAGCCATTTTATTTGGCCACTTAAAGAATGGTTCGTTCTTAATCTACTCAAAAACTTGACGAACCGGCTCTTAGAACACTGTATTAACTGTCTGAGTGTTGATAGACCCTGCTTGTCCTATATAATCCCTTCTCGGCCGATTGTTATTATATCGGTCCGACCTGAAATCCCTTCTCTCCTTAGGGATCACCTTAGCCTTCCCTTTCCCTTATTGTTGGTCGTCTTTGATCCTTTTGTACTTATTGACTTGGTCCATTAGCTGGTGTAAGCTGGTGATAGGCTTACCCGTCAGAGATTTCCTCAAACTGTGCTCGGACGGGAGACCAACCTTGAAAGTTTTAACAGCGACCTCATCAAAATCGCCATCAATTTCGTTAAACATCTCCCAATACCTTTCGGAATACGCCTTTACAGACTTTCCCTCCCTCATTGACATGGATAATAAGGAGTCCAAAGGTTAAGGAACCCTACTGCATGTGATGAACCGGGAACAGAAGGATTGGGTAAGTTTCTTGAAGGAACTGATGGAATTTGTCCTTAGCCCGTCAAACCATCTCATCGGCATCGGTCCCAAACTAGATGAAAACACTCTACACATAAGGCCTCATCTTGAGAATGGACAGTCATCCTCTGCTTGAACTGACTTACGTGCTTTATAGGGTCCGTTCGACCATTATACATGGCGAACGTTGGTTGATGGAAATGTCTAGGAAGTTTGGCCCTTTCTATCCCCCGTGTAAAGGGTGATTTAGAGATTTGACTCAACGCTTTTTTCATAACAGCATTTCCTACTCCTCTGCGAGAAGGGCTCCTACGTTTCCTTTGGTGAATATACTTTTCCTCACAGGAGAAAGATTTGCTGGATGGAGTTCTAGACCGTTGTCTGTATATAGTATCATCTTCATAATTGGAAGAGACATCAGAGCTAAAAGGAGACCACTTCTGTTTTTCCCGACGGAGTTGCTTTTTCAAATCATCAATCTCTCGTTGCATGGCTTTTTCATCACCTTGCTCATGAGCTGCATGAACTTTACTTTGAAAACCACTCACATCCGTGTGGACAGTGTGCATGCTGCCTTCTTGATAATTTTCCTGATCTCTCTGACGCTCAAGATTGAGGAATTCATCCTGTTGGCGAACGTTGGCCGATTCCACTTGGTGCAGACTTGTTTGATGTGGACCTAATCCCGCCATAATCTTTATATTACACTAAAGCACAAGCTTTCGCCACAGAAGACGCCAATTGTAGGGTCACGATTTGGTGCCCCAACCCAATATGATTGGGATAAAGGCCCAATGAGCCTAGTACAATAAATTTGTAGAGAATGGGTGAAAAAGCTAAGCTCTTCGCGAATGGAATAACGGCTAGTAAATATTTGAGCTATGAACAAGCATGGAAACAGACGCAAAACTTAATAAAATAATTGTCTGAGGAGGTGAATTATTATTGAATTCACTATTTATAAAAGTTGATGCTACAGTAATTATTTTTCTCTTCTCTTTTCCAATTTTCTTCGATCCCCCTCTTATGGGGAGTCTTTTACCTTATATAGTTTCCTTTTTAACCATCTTGATTGTCCACTTATCAATCATCCAAACCTTCACTCAAGTATCCGTCCCATCAGTCTTCTTCTTTGGTTCTTTGGGAATGGTAGTGGTTAAGAATACACTGTTTAGGGGTCTTCTCCACATAAATGCGGCCAGAAAAGTTGTTGTAGTGCATTGAATGCGGCGGTAACAGCTTTTCTCTTAGATATTTTTGCATTCTTATCCTCTCCGTACGTGCCTGAAATTCATCCCTATCGTTGAAGATTCCTGTAAGGTCGCCTAAGTTACCTAAGTACTTGCTTAACCAACATTCATCTTATCCGAGTAGTATAACCTTTTCAGACTGTACTTTTCCACCTTTTTCTATATGTGATCCCCCATTCCAGGGCCCATCTACTCGTTTACTCCTCCTCGGATGTATCCACATTATTAAATATGACCTAAAGCCCAGTATACAAATTTGGGCCCTCGTCCCCACAGTAGGTACAGTGCATTTAATGTGGAAGTAGCTGCCTTTCCATAGATATTTTGGAATCTTCCTTCCTCCTAGGGTGTCTGTGAGGTATTTCTATGTGGTAGGAACTTCTTGTAGTACCATTATATTGGTCCGAGTAAGCAATTTGAACCGTATTCAATAGATCCGAGGAGGAATATCTCCTCGGAAAGCTTTCCTGTTATTTCCCACGCCCAAAATTTTAGTGGACAAACCTTAGTAATCTTTAATCTCTTAGTTTACCTCATCGGCCGTTCAAGTTTGTGGATAAGGATTAGAATTCAATATTTATCGATTTGGGCTCTCACAAGCCGAAAGCCCAATATGCATGAATTTTGGACCTCCGCCCTCACAATAACTATTAACTAAATAACCTTTTTTTTTTGTTGTTGAAAATCTAGTAAATAATTATAAATAGGACATATGATTTTATCATGACCGTAATTTTTTTTTTTTTGAAGTGATCATGACCGTAATTTAAAGATATGATATTTAGTTTTATGTCAAAGTAACTTGATCCCTTGATATGATAATAAAGATTTATATTATCAGCCATCAAAAAGTTTCTCAAAAAAAAAAAACGTCAAAGTCAATTTTTTTTTAAATTTTTTCCTTAACATTTTTATGTCATCAGCTGCGTTTAGTTTGATGAGAACAAAACGCATGGGGACTGTAGATAACTATTAAGTGGAAAACCAGGGGCGCCCACAAAACAAAATACACTAATGCTTTATTATTATTTATTTAAGGCAAAGGTCACACGTATTTTAAGGAAAATTTTTAATAATATAATTCTTATACTACCATATTTGCAGTTTTGCACCCTCAAAATCCTATCATTATTTTTTGAATAAATGTAATCACACACATGACACAACTTGTTTCAAATCTTTTTTAACAATTTGTTAATTGGGCAGATCTTGAAAGATAAAAGATTAAAAAAAAAAACCATTTCCGTATTATCAAATCTATGTAAAAGTGATTTTTTTTTTTGTGCATATGTCAACTAATCATTAAATCACTTTTAATGGTTTTTTTATTTATGGCAAAAGTCACACACCCATTTTAAGGTAGATTCTTACCATATTTGCACCTAAAAATTTAATTATATCATTATTATATGATACAGACTCTTTTTCTAACTAAGGATACTAATTTACATTGCTCATTTAGGCAAAAGTCTCTTGTATGCGTTGGATGCATAAGACCTTTGTTATGCATCCAATTAGTAATAGAACTATTATAAAATTACTAAATAAATCAAGAATTCAAAATTATCCCCACTAAAGTTTGAACTTTTTTTTTTTTTTTTTTCTGATTCTCAAAAAAGAAATAAAAAAAGGTTTGAACTTTTTGAAGGGAATTCTTCCTTAATTGTTTTAATTCTAGAAGTACTTTGGAATTCCACCCCATGGTCCACAACCCATATCTTTCAGCTGTTTGCAAAATTTAGCTGTTTTTGCAGAAGCACTGTGGGTCTGTGACTATGGACCCCAATCCAAAACTGCAAATTCCATGTGCTATTTATTCCACAGTTTTTTTTATATATTTTATTTTTGTTTTGAAAAAGCTATTTCTGAGGTGAACAAGGACATATATACAATAAAGTCTGGGCAATTTGTCATCATCAGCATGACAATCAGATCAGAAGGAAAGCAAGTGGGGTCCATTATATCCTCCCCTTCGAATCAACGCCAACTTTTTATTATTATTATTTTTTTTTTTGATGGGGGTAAAAAAAAAAGTAAAGTAAAGTAGATGAAAATAAATAATATACCATGATTTTTTTTGGGATACAAAATAAAAATTTTACTTGAGCATTATTTTTGTCCCTCATATCTTACAAGTATTTATATTTGTAAAGTGATTATTGTATCAAGAATTCACATCTTACAAGTATTTATATTTGTAAGGTGATTATCGTATTAAGAATGTACGGTGATAATGTCATGATATTTTAAAAGCTATATATAAATTAAATAAACCAAATAAAAATAGAAATACTCTTTAGTTGACAAATATATATATATATATATATATATATATATATATATATATATATATATATATATATATATATATATAATAGATGTTAAATGAATAAGTATTAAGTATTACCAAATAAAAATTTATTTAGAGATTTGGTAGAAAAGTACTCACCTAATTGATTATAATTTATTATGAAAGTATCAAAATAATTTAATTTAGAATCTAACATAGTTTCCCTTTAGAAAAAAAACACACACACACACTTATCTTATGTAGTGGTTATCAATATAAAAAAAACTCATTTTTTTGGGTTCTTCTTCCACCACAAAAAAATTATATCAATAATAATTTAATTTAGAATTTAACATAGTTTCCCATTAAAAAAACACACACTTATCTTACGTAAAGATTATTATGCAACCACTTCTTATAAAAAAAAAAAACTCATTTCTTTGAGTTTTTCTACATTAAAAATAAATTTACGACTTTTATCACAATATTCTTATATGTCATATTGTAATTAGCTATTAATTACTTTCATATACTTTCATATAAAATTGTGGCAAAACTTTACATAACTTTTTTTTGGGACTAGATCTTTTTGCATTTCTTTTGCTTCCCCTGCATGTCAAGCCAAGCACATACTTTTCACACTTTATCTTGAAATATTCATTTTTTAATACTATATTACTATCTACCATACTACTAGTGCCACTCCTGCTAGTAGTACGACACAAGAAAAAAGACTCTTTCCTTTCCAACAAAGAGGGCGTTTGGTCACCCATTTTAAAACTTTCACTCAGAAACTTGAGTAAAAAAACAACTAAAGCCCAACCAAACCAAAACAGCAAAAAAGTGCCATTTTAACCCAATTCCCAATCACACACACACAGTCCTATTCCTATATATATACCACCCTCTCATTTGCAAAAGTTTCAGTTCCTTTTTCTTTTTACCATTCAAAATCATTGCCCTTTGGTAATTTTAGAACCCTCTTTATTATATTTTACTATTACACACCTAAACCAAGAAAAAAAAAAAAAAAAAAAAACCCAAACAAACAAAACAAAAAAAAAAAAAAAGAATCGTTTTCCTCGTTTGATTCCCACCAACCCAAATTTCATGCTTTTATACATTGCTTTCCTTTGCCTCTTCAATAATCAGGTCAGTAATTCAATACCCATTTTTTATTTTTAGAAAAGAATCCATCTTTAACTATTATTTTTTTTATTGTTGATCAGTAATATTTATGTCTCTGTTTTTTTTTTTTTTTTTTTTTTGGTGTGGAAATATTGAGAATCTGAATTCTGGGTTTTTTTTGTAGCTGAAATTGTGATGGGTTTCAAGCTCTAATCAAAATTTTTTGATCCAGTGATTTTTTTTTTTTTTTTTTGGGATTGATTTATTTTTTCTGAGTTGGGGTCAACCCTGCTGATTGTGGCTGTGTTCTCTGTTGCGTTGACCTTAAAGAATTTAGAATTCTTGGTAATGGCAATGATGTTTGATCGCTGAATTCATATTGGGTTTTGCATGTTTGTCATTTTTGCTTGGTGGGTTTTTGATTTCTATGTGGTAGCTGGTTGGAATGGTTTTTGGAAAATGTTTTCTGAGAATTCTTGTTTTTTTTCTTTTTAAAGAGCATTGTCATAATTTCCATATGATTCTGTGAATTTTTGTTTCTGAATGTGATTTTCATTGATAATGCGTGAATATGTGTGTTTCTGTAGCTAAAAATTAAAAGATTTATTGACAAATGTATGAGTTCCTGTTGCATTGAATTTTGTGGGCCATGAATTAAAAAGTAGTGAAAATCTTAGAGTTCTTGTTGCAATTGACTTGTGTAGCTGTGTGTGTGTAAATAATTCTATGAATGAAAATGTAAGTGTCTAATCTAAGAGTTCATGTTGCATTGAGTTGTGTAGTTCTAGAATGTGGTAATTTCTGTTGCTTGGTTCCATGAGATTTTGTGAAAATTGTTTCTGAATGTACAATCTTAATTGTGAGATCTCTTGTGCTGCTAATATTTTGGGCTGAGAATGCAAATTTACGGACAGCTTTGAGGTTGAGTTTTTTAGAATGTGGCAATCATTGTAGTTTTGTTCCTTATGGTTTCTGTGTAATTGAGATTAATTATTGTTAATTGCTTGAAACTGTGATAGAACTGGGAGTTTGATGCCAATAAACTATGAAGTAAGATCCAATTGTTTCTGTTCTTTCTGCAGTGAGCAATGGAGATTTTGTGTCCAAAACGGTTGGGCCAATATCCAAACAATTATCAGAGAGTCTCTAATTTTCAAAAGGTTTCCAAGGTTCAGAAGAAGGAAAGGGCTCAAGAAAAACTTGAAAGTGAAAGCAATAGATCAAAATCAGAAAAGGAAGAGGATGGCCATGCTCTGTCATCAGAGATGAGAACAAAACTTTCATCCAAGAAAGTACAGAATATTCATGATGATGAGTTCTCACGTGATCAAAGCAATCCAAAGAAGCGCCGCAGTGCCTCAAACAAGAAAAGACGATCCGAAGATGATTGTTTTAGCGACGGGTTTGAAGAAGATGAAGAAACAATGTTTCTTGTTAAGGCGAGATCACGGAAAAGAATTAGGAATTCAGATAGTGTGATGACTGAAAGAAATTCAGATGATGCAAGAGAGAAAAATTATGAGTCAAGGAATGGTAATGTGTGTACTGGAAGCAAGGAGAGATGCAGTCCAATAAATGTGGAGGTTACTTCTTTTCTCTATGCCTTTTTCATAGTAGACCTATATGTATCTTCATATTCCAATTCCATTGAAGGAATTAGTTCTTTTAATTTTTTTCTTCATTCACTGCATAGTATTCATAATTATTGTCGTAAACAGGGTAATGGAGAAAATCGCTTAAAATGCCATCAGTGTATGAAGAAAAAGATTGTTGTTGTTCCTTGCACTAAGTGTAAGAAAAAAATGTATTGCATCCAGTGTATCAAGCAATGGTATGGTATTCCTTGTACATTCAACTTTTCTTTAGAGATGTTCCTTTTTCCCCCCTGTTTTAATTCATCATTCTTGCTCTTTGTGTGTATATAGGTACCCCCACTTAGAAGAAGAAGAAGTTTCGATGCTTTGCCCATTTTGCCGTAGAAACTGCAATTGTAATGTGTGCTTGCACTCAAGTGGGATGATTAAGGTTTTGTCTTTGATTTTATTTAATTTTTTATCTCACTGCTGTAAATTTCTTCAAAATGCTTGCTCTGATTAGATTTTTAATCTTTCTAACCTTCAGACTTCAAAGAGGGACATACCCAGTCATGAAAAGATTCACCATCTCCAGTATTTGATTTGTTCTTTGCTTCCATATTTGAAACAAATTTGTGAAGAACAAACTAAGGAAATGGAGATTGAGGCTAATATTCAAAGTATGTATAATTAAGCTTTGGGTTTGAGTTTTCTGTTTGAATTGTAGACATTGCTTACGGAAAATATTTGTGGTAGGGAAATCATATTCTGAAATTGAAGTACAACAAACCATTTGTTATAATGATGAGCGTATCTTTTGGTAAGAAACTATTCTTTATGAAATTCTATAATTCTATGAGGTGCTAATTGCAATGTTTGTTTTAAATGCTGTTTTTATTGGCCTTGGAGCAGCAATCATTGTGCAACTTCAATTGTAGACCTTCATCGAAGCTGCCCAACATGTTCTTATGAACTCTGTCTCAGTTGCTGTGAAGAAATTCGAAAGGAAAGTCTTACAAGCCGTGGCAAAATGAAGTTTCAATACATCAACAAGGGCTATGATTACATGCATGGTGGAGATCCTCTACCCGAATCATGTCTTTTAAAAACTTCAAAGGAACATGTTAAGTCCTTTATCAAATGGAGTGCCAATGGTGATGGAAGTGTTAATTGTGCTCCAAAGGAAATTGGTGGGTGTGGTGAATGTGTATTGGAGCTCAGGCGTATCCTTCCACTGGGGTGGATTTCAAGTTTAGAAATCAAAGCAGGAAATTTATTGGAGATGTTTAGAGCTCAACCTACAAATTTTAAGCATAAATGTACTAGAAAGAGTATGAAGATTTTCCGAAGAGCAGCTTCTAGAGTAGATTGTGATGACAATGACTTGTACTGTCCATCTTCAAGGGACAGTCTACTAGAAGAAGAGCATTTGCACTTCCAACAGTGTTGGACTAATGGTGAACCGGTTATTGTTCGTGATGTTCTTGAACAGACAGCTGGTTTAAGCTGGGAGCCAATGGTCATCTGGCGTGCATTATGTGAAAGTGTGGATTTGGATATCAGCCCAAAAATGTCAGAAATGAAGGCCATTGATTGCCTGGCTGGTTGTGAGGTTTAGTTACCATTCCCCTTTCTGCACTTCTATATTTCTCAGCCAAAGACTGTCTGTCAGTATTACTTGTTTGATTTCATTTGTTAAATCATATAATCTTCTTTTCTTTTTCCATGTAGTATATGTAGGATTTTTTTGGTTTTATAGTTCTTGAGTGTGGAATTTATTCTGTGTCTTTTGTTTTGTTCTAACATACATCTCTCTCTCTCTCTCTCTCTCTCTCTCTCTCTCACACACACACACACACACACACACACTCGCACACACACACACCCCAATCACACAAGCACCCATTATACCGCTTTCTTATGTTTTCAAAATCCATTATTTTCTGGACTTTTAATTGAAACATTATTTTCTTTGCTTGAATATATTATTATCCTACTAGGTTATGCCTGCTCAATTTTGTACTTCCAATTTTGATTTTGTTAAAATATGCAGGTGGAGATTAAGACCCGTGAATTTTTTCAAGGCTATATGGAAGGTAGAACATACTATAACTTTTGGCCTGAGATGCTCAAACTAAAGGACTGGCCCCCCTCTAACAAGTTCGAGGATTTTTTGCCCCGTCATTGTGATGAATTTATCCGTGCATTGCCATTTCAAGAGTACACAGATCCTAGGTCAGGCCTCCTTAACTTAGCTGTCAAGTTGCCTCCTGGTGTGTTGAAACCAGACCTGGGTCCAAAAACATATATCGGTTATGGGCTTGCAGAGGAGCTTGGAAGAGGGGACTCTGTAACTAAGCTTCATTGTGATATGTCAGATGCGGTATGTTATAACAAAATGACTTGTAACACGTGACATTGTGCACCACATGAGGTTGTAGATTTTTTCTTGAATGAGGAGAAATTGTTTCTCTTTGTTTCCATTTCAAACTGTCATAGACTTTGGGATATGAAAAGTGCAATTTAGTTATATTTTGGAGTCAAGGAACAGTTTTTGTTGGCTTTTTGCGCATGCACAAATATTTTCAAAACTATCAATATTTTTTCCTGCTAATTTTTTTCCTTTTAACAATTTCGAATGTGGTTATCGAAATTAATATTTAGAGTTCTTTTTTAAATATATAGAAACTCTGTAATAAGGCTTGCTTAGCTGTAACTGTGTGTAAACAGAGTAACTTAAAATTAAAAAATGCAGTGTATTTGGTGAAGACTATAAGCATTGGTCAATTTTGATTTAAAACTTCCTAACAATGTCTGAACATGTGAATATTGGGCTCTTAGAAACATTATAGATGTGAATAATCATTTTGCAAGTGTCCTTTTTGGCCATGTAGCCAATAATTTTGTATTCTTTTAAGTTAATGGTCCAAATTGTGTTATTCGATAATTGTTTATACTCTACAATTGCTACATGTGATAAAATACAATTTCCTTATAGATATGGGATGCGGAAAAACTTTCCCTTTTTTTTTTTTTTTTTTTTGGTACTATGAAAGCAACATTGTTACATTTTTTTTCCAATGTTGATTAATGCAGGTGAATATTTTGACACATACAGCAGAAGTAGTGTTGAGCGACAAGCAGCGCTCAGCAATTGCAACCTTAAAAGAAAGGCACAGGGCCCAAGATTGGAAGGAGCGTCTAGATCGAGAGGAGTTAAGCTGTCCAACTGAAAAACTTGTTCATAGCAATGGTGTGGACATGGAGGTCCTAGAAATTGCAGATATGAGCAAGCATTCATCTGATTTTGATGGTAAAATTGAGATGTCAAAAAGTGACATAGAAGGGGCTACTTGTCCTGGTTTCTCCACAGAACAAGAAATAGATGAAACAGGCAGTGCTTTATGGGACATTTTTCGGAGGGAAGATGTTCCTCAATTAGAGGCATATCTTAGAAAGCATGCAAACGAATTTAGGCACACCTATTGTTCACCTGTTGAACAGGTAACTTATCATTAGCAAGTTAAGCTTCTGATTAGCCATGTCTCATGTGCAGTCTCTGATAGATAATGCTTTTTTAGGTTGTCCACCCAATTCATGACCAATCCTTTTATTTAACTTTGGAGCACAAAAGGAAGCTAAAGGAAGAATTTGGTGAGTATGATAAAAATGCAATAATGTTTTAGTGATACCCTTGCATGATTATTTACACAATTGCTTCACTTTTGTAGGTGTTGAACCGTGGACCTTTGTGCAAAGGCTTGGGGAAGCAGTATTTATACCTGCTGGATGCCCGCACCAAGTTAGGAATCTCAAGGTAATAATTTCCTTACATTATCAGTCTTAATCTTCAGTCAGGTTACATGTCTCTAATCAAATATGTTCTATTATATGGTGCTAATTATTCTATTCCCACCTGCACAGTCATGTACAAAAGTTGCAGTTGACTTTGTCTCTCCTGAAAATGTTCATGAGTGCCTCCGATTAACTGAGGAGTTCCGACAACTCCCTATTAACCACAAGGCCAGAGAAGATAAACTTGAGGTAATGGGTCTTTTCTATGGTAACATGCCTCCCTCCCCCCTTTTTTTCCCCATCACTATTTTAGTGATAGTACATAGTTGTGTGTGGATTTACATAAAAATTTACTCTCTTTGTTTCATCTTGTGTACCTTGGTCTCTAGTCTATGTTACTATGTATAACATTCCTTCAATCTACTCTAATTCTAACCATTTTTCTGGTGTGGTCTTTGGGTGGAACAGATCAAGAAAATGATCATCTATGCAGTTGACCAAGCTATTACTGATTTAGAAGCCTTGGTACCAACCCATAATTAAGTATTTTGGAAGCTGCCCTAACTCAGCATTGGAGGAACTAAATAATTAGGTTCTTTTGTAGATATAGTAAATAGGGAGCTGCCCCAACTCAGACTTGTCCAGTTCCACCAAGCCATAATAAAGTATTTTGGAAGCTGTCCCAACTCAGACTTGGTGGAACTAAATAGAAAATAGGGAGCTAGGAGCAGTTTTTTGCCTGCAAACATTACATAACTGGCGTGAGATGGAAGTGCCTTTTTGGAGTAGGGGCTTGACCTTCATGGGTGGAGGTACACATTGTAATAAGTGGGACAATTACTTGATGAAATTTATTTTGAGGTTTATATAAAATAGTCTCTCTCTCTCTCTCTCTCTCCAATGTTGTTGCAGCCATTAACAAGTTTCAGGGTAAATTATAAAACTTTCATTAAGAAATGTAATCTATAATAGGGCAATGTTCCATCAGGGTCTATGGGATCTACCCAAATCTTGACATATAATGAAAGTTATTGTGATAATGGTTAAAAAACGACCTGATGAATAAGGACAATTTGAAAATTAATAAATTATCTATCGGGAGAAATTGGATTCAAATCTTGTGCTCAATTGTTGTAAGTTCAAAAATAAATAAAGGTGCCCTTTTGAATTAAAATGTGGAAGTTGTCTACCTGCATATTTTGATTAATTCGTGTGAACAATTTGGATCTATAAGTGCTCCTACAATTTAATGTAAAAATGAGTTTAAACTATCATAGCTTATGTATGTAATAAATTTGATGTCTTTTACATAATTAAAGTAGGTTAAAGGGTGATTGGAGCTCCCAATCTAAGAAAAAAAAAGGGTGATTGGAGCTATTTGGAGGATAGCTGCGGCTAACTTTATTGTCATTTTTTTTAGCAAGAAAAAAGGGAAGAAATAAACTATCAACGTCGTTATCAATGGCTAGAATTCTTTATACCCATTGATAAAACCTATTTTTAAAACCTATTTTTCCTTATATTTTTACTTCCATTTTACCATTCTTATTCCTCTAAAATCAATGGCTAGAATTCTTTATAATTTATTGGCTCAAATTGTATTGTAGATTGATATCAAGACTTAAATAGTTTTGGGCCAGCAAAATTCTTGAAAAAGTAGGCTTGGGCCAGTTAAGGGAATTAAATCCAGTAAATTTATGGATTGTACTATATGACCAATTTTAATAAATCACTTGTCATTTATTTTAGATTCAAAGTAGGCCAAATTAGTACTCATTTTGAAGTCCTAGATGCTTATTTTTAAAATGAAATTAATCTAAATTGAAGTTCAGTATTATATCTTATGAAATACAAGCAAAAGAGTGAAGAATGTCATTTCTCAACCTATATTTTGTGAGAGACACGCAAAAGAGTAAAGATATGTCATTTTTAGTAGCATTTTTGAGTTTTGATGGTTTTTCTAATAACCAAACTATTTAGAGCCTATTTGGTTTAGGTAATTTTCATCACTCATTACTCACTTTTGATGGGTCTCACCCTTAAGAAGCATGTTTGGCTAAGTTTTTATTTTTAGTTCTTATCACCTATAACTCAACAAAATGAGTGATGGGTGAGTGAAAATGAAGAAAAAAAAAGGTGTTTCCGAGTGATGAGATATGAGTTCTGATTGCAATATTGTAAATACACCCAAGTTGTGGGACTCACTGTCTTTGTATAGTCTAATTTGTGCTAGCTCATTCACTACACTTAGCGACTCTCTCCTCTCTCCATACCAGATTCACTCTTCTTTGTTTTTTGAGTAACTTTTTAGTTGTGATGGTTTTTGATTCTCAAAAAGACTCTACTCCTTCAATAACTAAACTATTAAACGTTCTTCATAGATCGAGGACTTGAGTTTATAAGCTAATATCAAGTGGTATATTTATAGCAAAAAGTCTATGGAAACAACAAAATTTCATCGAGTTTATGGTGAATTGACATCTTAGCTTCTTGTGAAATTATTGTTCATAGAATAAATGTACTCATAAAGGTATAAAAACCTAAGCACACTAAATAAATTTTACTCAGAAAGCATCCAAAAACACCCCTAAAAAAAAGGAAAAGAAAAAAAGAAAAGAAAAGTGAAAATGGGTTGGGGAGAGCCCAATCCTTACATTCTAAAGACCCACATGTTAAATTCACTAGGTCCAAACTCCATCCTTGGACTTGGACCCAAAACTTCAATCAATAAGACCAGTGCAGCCAATCAGTTTTAAACCGCCAGAATTACATTATCTCATAAATTCATTTCCTTCAATCCTAGGCCACTCTTGCAACTCTCAAACACGCTCCCAAAATCTTGTTCTTCTTTTCAAAGTGTTAATGCGAAATGAGCAAGCATTTACTAGAGACTCATATACAAATCCAACCACTTCCACCACGCTCACACACATTTCTCTTTCCCACACAATTACAAACACTTCAGTCTAGAAAATCCTTCACCACCAAGAAAAGCTCTTTTTGTCTCAGCTTGTGTAACAACAAGAAGAATAGCTTCTTCTTCAGCCATGTAACCGTTGTCAGAAGCTCGGTGACTCGAGGAGTGAATGAAGTGGAAGAAGATAAGCAGCTTGTGGTGAAAAAGGCTTACCCTTTTCTCGAAATCGAGCCCAAGTGGCAGCGTTATTGGGAGGAGAATCGAACTTTTCGAACCCCAGATGAAATTGATACTTCCAAGCCTAAGTTCTATGTTCTTGACATGTTTCCTTATCCCAGGTCTCTCTTTTTTCTCTCAAATGTTATATCTTTTTTTGATGCACAAGTAATTAAGAATGTGAAAGAGCAAAGACCCATTTTTTTATTTACTCTATGTTTGTAATGCTATCTGTTACTAAATAAAAGTGCTAGGATTAGGCATTTGGGATTGTTTGCCAATTTGGGTTATTTGATTTTTTATGTGTCTGAAATTATTTATAGGATTAAGCAGGTAAAATTGTGAAGAAACAGTTTTAGTTAGTATCTGTTGTGCAATTTGATCAATGAAATATTCACTGCTTGAGGCTTCTATAGTAACTATGCTGGGAATAAATAATTTAGATTGACTGGTTTCTTAATCCCATTTTTGATTGTTGTAATTTAAATAATGTAAGTTTTGTGAGTTGGGGGGTTGTGACTGAGGTTCCTGTGCTCATTTTCATCAACTGATGCAGTGGAGCTGGTTTACATGTTGGCCATCCACTGGGGTATACTGCCACTGACATTCTTGCTAGATTCAAACGCATGCAGGGTTACAATGTTTTGCATCCAATGGGATGGGATGCATTTGGATTGCCTGCAGAGCAATATGCAATTCAGGTTTATTTTTCTGTTGTGATATATATATATGCTGCTCACTATATTGAGTTTATGCGGTGCTTATGCACATTTGTTTATTGGTTACTACCAACAGACTGGAACTCACCCAAATATCACAACATTTAGGAATATCAACCGCTTTCGTTCTCAGGTGATGTAATGTTCTTTCTGTTGCTTAGTAACTCTAATGCCTAAAGCATGTATTTGGTAATGAATAGAGATTTTAGGAATTCGCAATCTATAGCTCAATGTTGGTTATGGGGCATTGAATTCTATTGGGATTCTTTCAAGTTCTAAGAGTTAGTTACTGGTCTGGAATCACTTGAGTGTGACTCAAAGACGTACTTCAAAACTTGTATACATAAATTTGATATTTTAATTATGGTACCATGTTATGTTAAACCTAGGTGCGATATGGACGTTTGTTAATCTGATCTGATTTTTAGTAGTAGTGGTTCAGCATGATGTTTAATTATTGGAGGATTTATAACACTTAAGAGGCATGATAGTCTTTGCTTGCACTGTTAAATTTTGATGCTAGTATTTTGGTTTTCATTTAATCATTCAGCCTCACATATAGCATAGTTCTGGCAGATGGTGTGAAGTTTTTTCTCATGTATTTGCATCTTATTTGCTTTACAGCTTAAATCATTAGGGTTTTCATATGATTGGGATCGTGAATTTTCTACAATAGAACCAGAATATTATAAATGGACACAGTGGATCTTTCTTCAGTTGTTAAAGAGAGGATTGGCATATCAGGTAAAATAAAATCTTGCTTGCATTATTTTTTTGAATCCAATTATAAAAGAGATCTAATAGTGTACTTAGTATATGTTCAGGCTGAAGTGCCAGTCAATTGGTGTCCTGCTCTTGGCACTGTCTTGGCAAATGAGGAGGTGATAGATGGTGTTAGTGAACGGGGGGGTCATCCAGTTATAAGAAAGGTATGCTGGTTCAATGCATCTATCTTTTGTAAGCTATGAGTCTGTTTTATAAAACTTCCTCTCTTATTTGCAGTTTTTGAATGGTTTTATAATTTTACAGTGTCATTGTTTATTACCAAGCAGCCAATGAGGCAATGGATGCTCAAGATTACTGCATATGCTGATCGTCTTCTTGAAGATTTAGATGACTTAGACTGGCCTGAAAGTGTAAAGGACATGCAAAGAAATTGGATAGGGAGGTCTGAAGGGGCCGAGATGGAATTTTATGTTCTTGACAGTGATGGACAGGAAAGAAATATAAAGATTACAGTTTTTACTACAAGGCCTGATACCATCTTTGGGGCTACGTAATCCTCTTACTCCTTTTTCTTGTTGCCTGTATTTCATGACTTTCATGCATTGGGTATAATTAGAGAGCAATTTATTTATTTATTTATTATTATTATTTTTTATCATAACTGTCCCTAGATTAGGATTCATTCTTATCAGTTGTTTGTTTGCAGCTACTTAGTTGTGGCACCGGAGCATACTTTGTTGCCATCACTGGTATCCATGGCCCAGAGCAAATATGTATGTGATTATGTTTCTTTCCCTAATTTGTCTCAAAAGATTTCTTTACCATGGCTAATTAGAAGACAACAATATTGAGCACAGGTGGAGGAATATATAGATCTGGCCTCAAGGAAGAGTGACCTTGAAAGGACTGAACTTCAGAAGGAAAAAACTGGGGTTTTTAGTGGTTGTTATGCAAGAAATCCTGCTAATGGGGAAGCTATTCCTATATGGGTTGCTGATTATGTCCTTGGGAGGTGTGTTTGCCTCATACTTCATCTCTTTCCTTATTGACAGCAATTCATCTGTTGGCAGATGCATGTATGCTGATGTTGCAACTTTTACTTGTATATATTATATATTATGGTATAGACTAGTTGATTATGTGTCATGTTATGCAAATATATTTAATGGAATTGTTAACATTTTTTGGAGAGTTTTTATTTAATATGATTGCAATGCTAATGTTTTGTTATTGGTGCAGTTATGGAACAGGAGCAATTATGGCTGTACCTGCTCATGACACTCGTGACTATGAGTTTGCTTTGAAGTATGACATTCCAATTCGTTGGGTTGTGACACCAGAGGATAAAAGTCTCACTGATTCTAGATCTGCTTTTCCGGGTCAAGGCCTGATTATAAATTCATCAAATTCAATGTTGGGGCTTGACATTAATGGCTTGTCCAGCAAAGAAGCTGCTTCTAAAGTCATCGAGTGGGCTGATAAAACTGGAAATGGGAAGAAAAAGGTGCGTTTCTCAGTTTCTCTGAAGTTTAAAGATAGGGTTGAGAGGTTTCCTTTTTTGGGGGGGAGGGCTGAGGGGGTGAGGGTGGTTTATAATATCTCTTCTATCTCTTCTATGTATGATATAATTTGCATTTTCTCAAACTTGTCTTTCTTTAGGTAAACTACAAGTTGAGGGACTGGCTTTTTGCTCGGCAACGTTATTGGGGGGAACCTATCCCAGTCATTTTCTTGGATGAAACTGGTGAGACTATTCCACTTCCTGAAACTGAACTGCCTCTTACCCTACCAGAATTGGATGATTTCACTCCCACTGGAACAGGGGAACCACCACTATCAAAAGCAGTGTCTTGGGTAATTTTAACTCTCTCTCTCTCTCATTTACTCTGTGCATATGATTTGGTGTCTTTATTTTTCAACATATTTATGGTTCTGGTGAGGTACATAATTATCTTATTGTTAATCATCAACAAAGTTAAAATCTATTTAAACCTCAAAATTCCGGGTGCATTTTTTGCAGGTTTATAATATATTTCTCTAAAAAAAAAATGTCTTTTAAATTTATTTTATTCTTAACCTTTAATGAAAATATCAGAGTAGTTTAATGATTAATTGGTAATCCTGCCTTAGGCTTTGATACAGGCTGTAAAGAGTTGGGATGGGAATAGGAAGGTATTAGTTTAACTTTTGTTCAACTAAAAGACTAAACAATAATCCTACCAGATGCATGATTTTGTTAATTTGGACGCTGAAAAATAGAGTTAAAAAAATGAGAGCTTGTCAAGGTTTTCATTGGGATGCTTTTAGAATTTCAACCTTCATATCAATTGCCAGCAATGGCTATGGACCCATGGAAACATCAATTTGAGTTGCTGTGAAACTGTGTTAATTCATATCTACAGAGGCATAATACTTACAAACTCCTGAAACATGTATCCAAGTATAATCTGCCTAATGTCACTGCCACAAATCTGATAATGGAAGCCCTTATGACAGGTTTTGGAGTTGTGAATGAATTGCTAAGGTAGCTATGTGTTGTTCAACCTTTGAGATAGTTCTGACTGGTCTCTTCTCAGTTTCTCCAATTATTTTTGAGTGGCACTTTGACCAGTCCTTTAGCATTCCTTAACTTTTGACACCTTCACTTTTGTGAATGATTTGCAGGTAAAAACAATGGATCCTTCATCTGGAATACCTGCTACACGAGAAACAAGCACCATGCCACAATGGGCTGGTTCTTGTTGGTAATGTTTTGCTTATGATGTTCAGTAGTTTGAATTTTAATTGGTTGATACTCATTTTTAGCTGTTTATTTTTTGTCAATGGTTATAATGTTTAATAGGCTCTGAATTTTAGTTAGAACTGTTAGTGTTACGATGATTGTGGGGTGAGATTGAATGGAAGTATTATTGTTGTTATCTTTTCAGTACTTTTTGTGAGTCATATGCTGGACCTTTTTACTTGCTCAAATTCAAATATAAAATTCTTTGGAGAGTTGGGATCTTATACTTTTATTACCCATGTCCAGGTACTATTTGAGATTTATGGATCCTAGTAATTCAAAAGAATTGGTGGATAAGGAAAAAGAAAGGTAAGAGTGGTTTTTACCAACAAAATGTGTATTTCCCTTAATGTATTTTTCTCTACATGATTAATCTGTGGCATTTTAATTTTTTAGCTTAACATGATTTAGTTTCTTAGATTTTGAAGCATATTCTCATCTACAGGTATTGGAGCCCTGTTGATGTGTACGTTGGTGGCGCTGAACATGCAGTCCTTCATTTACTTTATTCCAGGTTCTGGCACAAGGTTTGTGAACATGCTATTATTCAACTTCCCTTTGGCACAATCCTTGTGATCCACTGGATATTACACCTGTTTCTGGAACTGCCAAGTCTGTTATCATCTATTAAAATCATTCTTGCGGTTGAAGTCTAGGATAAAAACAAATTTTCATTTATGATCAAATTATGATTTCTCAAAATAAGTTTGCTTGCTTGTGGGTGAGTCTCATTCTTGTTGATAGTTTTCATTAGCTTGACAAATCCAAATGGAGCTAGGGGTTGTTGGAACTGAGTGATGCTGCCCGATAGTCAAATGTCCCCCCCCCCTCCCCCCCCCCCCCCTCCTTTTTTTTGTTGCAATACTTAAAATCGAATCTGATTCACATTTCTCTATCTCAGGTTCTCTATGACATTGGTGTTGTGTCCACCAAGGAACCCTTCCAATGTGTCATAAACCAGGGAATCATCCTTGGAGAAGTATGTGTAGTTTCTTAAGCATAATAAAGCAATTCTCCATCATTACATGTTACTAATAATTCAGGTTGCAGGTACAATATATGGCTTTCCGAGATTCAGATGGAAATTTTATATCTGCAGACTCTGCTGATATGTTGGGTGAAGCTAATCAAGAAAGAATTCCTGAGGAGAAAGTATGTTCTGGGTGCTTCTAAAAATCTTTTTTCATCTTAATGCATTCCTTCACTTCTAGTAAAGGGATGAAGCTGTCATCTGGCATCGCTCTCTCCACCCTTTTGATAAAATCATAATTCTTACATAGGTTGTGAAATCTGGGGATTCTTTTGTCCTGAAAGACAATCCAAAAATTCGTTTGGTTGCTCGTGCTCACAAAATGAGTAAAAGTAGGGGAAATGTTGTGAATCCTGATGACGTTGTTTCTGAGTATGGTGCAGATTCTCTTCGCCTGTATGAAATGTTCATGGGACCTTTAAGGTTGGTTTTCCTTTGAGTGTTTTGTTTTTATCATATCTGGAACAGAATTTTCTGATCTCTCTGTCAATTTAAGCCATGCTTCTAAATAAAGAGCACTGACAAAAATATTATCGTTTCTTATGTAATGTTGCTCTTTATTGTGCTTCTAGGGACTCAAAAACTTGGAATACTAGTGGTATTGAAGGTGTTCATCGATTTTTAGGAAGAACTTGGAGACTGATTGCTGGTTCACCTTCACCTGATGGTACATTCAGGGATGGTACAGTGGCAATTGATGAAGAACCTACTCTGGAACAACTTCGTTCCCTCCATAAATGCATTGCTAAGGTCACATCTCAACTTCTGTGATTATAGTTTTTCTTTTTAATATGTGTTTTGGTTGCTTCTCTCCTTTATAAGTTTTCTTTTGGACATGATTCATTTCAATCTGCACAACTACTTTTGACACTTGTGAATCACTTAATTTTAGATATAGTTTGACTTTGAAGAATGCATCCGCACAACAATGTTTTACTTGTATTGTATTAAGTAAACACATATTTGCTGCATAGACTTGGATATGGTCTTACCTGTGGGAAACTATCATGTGTTATGGCATAGGATGGGTAAGATAAATTTGTACTCTGATATGAAACAAAGCTGTTATAAAAGAGTGCATGTTAACAATGTTCTTTATTTTTAAAGGAGAATACTAGAGTTACATAAAGCAGATATCTTTGGCGGTTGGAATCTCTCAAGTGAGAGCCATATGGCATGTGTCACATATGAAACAAAGCTGTTATTTATTTTTTTTTTTTCCAAAAAGGGCTAGCATTCAAATGCATGCATGATTCTGTAGGCTTAAGGTGCATAATAAAGTATTTAAAGCTTGTAAATAGATAACCAAATAGCCTACCATCTTGGTAATGGTAGTTCATCATTCATGATCATTGATGCAGTAAGACTTCCTTCTACCAGAATTCATGAGGGTTCTGAGTTTGACACCTGTCTAGAATTGGTGCAATATTTTTAAAAAGTTTCTGGCATCTATACATTTAAGAATCCTCTAACCAATGAGTATTGATTCTGAGTTGCAGGTAACAGACGAAATTGAAGGGACACGGTTCAACACTGGAATTTCTGCAATGATGGAGTTCATTAATGCAGCATATAAGGTTTTTTCTGTGAAAGTTTTAGAACTAACTTGTAAATTTTCATTTTGGATCAACTTTTAATTTTCTAACCAAGGCAGAAAGATTTATTTGAACTTTCTGCTTATAGTTTGAAGATACTTCATTTTTTTTGGGGTCAAAAACTTTAGTGGATTAGGAATGTCAATAAGCACAGGAAGAAAAATTTTAATTCACTGTCTCATTAGAAGCAACACTTTGCAATATTACTTCTCATGATCTTGTTGATGGTTGGAAGAATACACCCCCACCCCCCAATTTTAGTTCTATCTCAATTTCTGGTTCTCTTATTGGTCTGATCAAATTTTTTTTTTTTTTCTTTCATATTTTTAGTGGGATAAACATCCAAGATCAATATTTGAAGCATTTGTTTTGTTGCTTTCGCCATATGCGCCTCACATGGCAGAGGAGCTTTGGTTACGTCTAGGACACTCAACATCACTCGCATATGAACCTTTCCCTAAGGTATTATTTTGTTATCTTTAAAAATTATTTGGAGTTTTGAGTGGCTTATTAATTTAATTTTCAAATATCTTCTAATTCTTAATGGCCTTCAGGATACTTTCTGATTAGCCAATATTCATATATTGTGGAATAAAATTATAGGTTTTGAGTATTTAGGTATCCTCATGATTATATTGTATAGCTGTCATTTTTCATGGTTTTTTTTTTTTTTTTTTTTCCCCACTTTGATAGAACATATGTGCAGCTCCATGCCTCCACCTAATATTTGTTTATTCATCGCCATTCCTTCAGCAACTTCTTTCCAGCTTGATGATAGAGAACTTAAGATAATCTGTGTGGAAGTTGTCATTTTTTTTTTTTTTTTGGGAGATATCTGGCCATGATGATTAATTTTTATTGAAGTGTTGCAATAAACTATTATGATATAGTTTAAAAAATATGCTCCATTTGGGAATAATTCAAATGAACTTTGAGCTTAAGGAAGTTGACTTTTATTTTGAATCTTTGAGTTCCCTTACATCCAATGACCATCAATATTTGACTCCCTTCAAACTTTATCTATAATGTGGGCTGATTTAACCCGCATGCATAATGCCCCAATAACCATTGATTTTCTTTATTTTTTAGTTGGATCATTAACTGTTGATTTATCATAACTGAACAACTATTGGTAATGTAGGTAAAGTGGAAGTATTGGAATATAGAGGGGCACATGTACATATATATGCACACAAAAACACAGCCACAAACATACTTGAACCCTTATATGCATGTGAAAGTGAGGAAGTCATATGGCTTTGCAGTTTATTCTCTGGTGAAAATTATGTCAGGAGAATATATTATGACTTTTGGACAACAGATGAAGTAGCACCTAGATGCTCAAATCTGATCCTCTAGAATGACATAGATTGAGCTCTTGTGGCCCAAATGATGAGGGGAAATGAGTGTTCTTTATATCTTGCTAGCCTGTAATGTGGAGACACTAGTGGTATGAAGTGCAAGACGGAACTTTTTCTTAATGATGACCAATATCTTGATATGTTCTTTTGCAGGCTGACCCTGCTTACTTAAAGGATTCGACTATCGTCTTACCAGTTCAGATCAATGGCAAGACAAGGGGTACCATCCAGGTTGAAGAAGCATGTACAGAGGAGGATGCTTTCAAGTTAGCATTGAAGGATGAAAAACTCTCAAAATATTTGGCTGGGAAGTCAATCAAAAAGAGAATTTATGTCCCCGGCAAGATCTTGAATGTTATCTTGGACCGTGAAAACATCAAGGTTGGTGCCCGATAGCCCTCTTCAACTCCTTGTAGGGGTTGGTGATGCTTAATTCATTTCAACCTGGAAGAAGCAGCCATGACTTCACACTTACCCACCAACTTTGTATCTTGCCCTGCAATGCAAATCCTCTATGACCTTGCAGTAATGCCTGGAAATTTATATGCGAGCAATGGGTGTTTGTGCACCAATTCATGAATGTATGATCATAGATGTAATCTTGTTGGTTAGGCAGTAGCACCTTTTCATCCTATACTGCAGTTGTTTTCTTTTCCAGCTGATACAGGTTTGTGGGTGGGTTTTTGGTTGACCTTTGCGAATCGATTAAGGTTGTCCACTAAGTTTCTTTGCTGTCATTCATGCTGTTGTACTATTTTTAATGGTCATCAGCCAAACAAGTATGGATTCTGTCATTCTCAGGGTATTTTATATATATAGTTTATAAAATCTATATGGTATGATTAGCATTAGTGATGGCGTGCTGGCCGGGCAACCCATTAAAATTTAAAACACAAAATATAAAAAATAGGGCAAGTCCCTCTCCTTAGGAGCATTCGGTCCAATAAAAAAGAGTCCCACGGTGTGAACTGTATAAGAGAAAGGTCTTGGTCAATATCTTCTGATTCCTCATATGAAATCATTTTTAGGTAGTTAAAGGACAGGTTGACCACACACCAAACACCCTTATTGGAACTCAGAAAGGTCACCTAATAACATCAAACTCACTTGTTACTGCTCTATATTACATTTTGTTTTGTTATATATATATATATAGTTCATTCTGAAAATGGTATTGTAAAAAGAAAAAGAAAAAAAGAAGAAGCTGAATTTTGAATTTTAAGAAGTTTTATTAAAAGAACCTTTATTCTTGGTCAAAATAATCAAGCTCCCATCAACATCCTACAATTTTTCCCTCACTTTGATGCATCACAGCAAAATACAACTTTTACATCATTCTCTTCAACCAAAACCCAAAGAGAGTGAGAAAAAACCCAAAAAATAAATGGAAAAAACAAAAAGAGAAAAAGAAAAGATCTACTTTGCTGTCACTCTACTCAAAAATTAAAAAAGAAAAAAGAAAAAAGAAAAAAGAAAAAAAGAAAAGAAAAGAAAAGAATTGAATTGATACGTATACTTGAGTGTTGACGTTGTTGTCCTTGGTTTTACATTATTTAGGCAGTGGCATCTGGTTAACTCATGGTAGACTTGTTAAAGACTTTATTTACAACACCTTGTTTTTTATGGCCCACACATATCACGGGCCCCATACACTCCGTATATCTCTCCTATCAAACAAATTTGAAAGTGCTGTACAACTACAACTACACGACACCTGTTGCTCTCTCTCTCACTATTTAAATAACTTTCCGTTTTCAATTTCCATTTCCAAACTCTTCCATTCCTTTCCGCTTTTTCTCAACAATTAGCAAGCTCCAAACTCCGATCACACACGGAACAGTAAAAAATAGAGATTAGAGAGAGAGAGCGAAAGAAAAGTCTCAAGTCTTAAGAGTTAAGACTCTCTCTCAACTCCATGCACCACCGCTCCTTCAATGTATGTCTCTCTTTCTCTCTTTAATTTATAATTAAAATACTATTAATCTGATTCTGTTCTGTTTTGTTTTGGGGATTTGTTCTTAATTCTTAATTA
Source organism: Quercus wislizeni (assembly GCA_023055345.1). Taxonomy (NCBI): domain Eukaryota; kingdom Viridiplantae; phylum Streptophyta; class Magnoliopsida; order Fagales; family Fagaceae; genus Quercus; species Quercus wislizeni. The sequence goes on along the minus strand of JALGQJ010000002.1, from coordinate 9,002,280 downwards.
AAAAACAGGATTAGGAGGTGGAGGAGAAGCTATGACGACGAAGAAGGGCGCAGCAGCAATAGCGTGGTGGAGACACGTAGTAATAAGGTGGTGGAGCTGTAAGTGTAAGTGTCAGTGGAAGCTGAAGCTGTTGCTTTTCCTCTCCGTGGCGCTCACCCTCTACGCTCTCTTCACCTTCCACTCGAGACACTCGCCTCCCGATATCTCCTTCTCCTCCTCGTCTCCCTCTCGTCACCGACTACTTCGCCTTCAATTCGACGGCGTCCCCAAGATCGCCTTTCTTTTTCTCGCTCGTCGCAATCTCCCTCTCGATTTTCTCTGGGACTCTTTCTTCGAGGTTTTCTTCTTCTTTTTTTTTTTTTAAAATTATTATTTTATTTTATGAATGTATGAATTTTCCTATGCTTAACGCTTGGCTTTGTGGAAATTCGCAGAATGCTGACGTGGCGAACTTCTCGATCTATGTTCACTCGGCCCCCGGGTTCGTCTTCAATGAATCCACATCGAGGTCCACTTTCTTTCGCGATCGACAATTGAAGAATAGCATTCAGGTCTTTTTTTTTTTTTTTTCTTAATTTGCTTTTTGTTCAATTTTTAGCTTCTGTTTGGTTGCTGAGAAAACCGAGGAATGAAAATGAAAACAATAAAAAGAATTTCGTTACTTTCAGGTTCTGTAGAGTGGAATTTTTTAATAACATTTTTCTCGGAAATGAAGTAAATTTTTCATTTTTTATTTATATTTAAATGTCTCTGTTTGATTGCTTGGTAAACATTCATGTAGTTTAAATTTATGTGCTTCATTGCTTAGTGCTCCACATAGAATACAAAAAGCGGGAAAATTTACTTATATTATGATATCTTAGTTTCCAATAATGGTAACAAGTTTGGATCTTTTCTAGGTGTAACTTATTTTTAAAGCAAAATAAGCTCATCCAAACACATCCTAACTAAGGAAAATAGTGATTCCAGGGGAAGGACTAAGTTAAATAGTGATATTTGAATTATCAGTTCAAGTATTGGAAAATTTTGGACTAAAATTTTTATTTTCCCTTGTTTTCTAGTATATTCTTGGAAGCTAAATGAAGTGATAACGAGTGTTGTTTTAATCTTCTCTTTGGTCATTTGATGTGCTTGACATGAATGTGACTTGGGTTTGGGTGATTGGGAATTGCAGGTGGGATGGGGAGAATCGAGTATGATCCAGGCAGAGAGGTTGCTATTTGATGCAGCACTTGAGGATCCAGCAAATCAGAGATTTATTTTATTATCTGATAGGTCAGAGTTCACTTATATCAAATGAATTTACGTATAACAGCATGTGACTAGAATAATGATTTCAATTATCACTGGACTCAATTTGATGTTGTGCTATATGAAAGATTGGCTATTTTTATTATTTTGTTGAAGACCCGAGAATGTTTTAGCTCCTAATTGACATCTGAATTTCGCTTTCTCTATATTGCAGTTGTGTTCCTCTGTACAACTTTAGCTTTATATACAACTACGTGATGGCTTCTCCAAGGAGTTTTGTGGACAGGTAGATGGAGGGCTTTGATTGTTGAGGTGCAAAGCACTGATTTTTTTTAGATGGTTCAGTATCAATAGAAAGTCTTTTTTTTTTTACCCTTTTGTCAATTGAAGAAATGTTAAGTCTTTTATTCCTTGTTGTAGCTTTCTTGATAAGAAGGAGAATCGCTACAACTCAAAGATGTCACCTGCGATACCAAAGGAGAAATGGCGAAAAGGGTCCCAGGTTATTTATCTTTCATTTCAATTGCTGATTTAAATGTATTGAGGTCTCATTTTTTATTTTATTTTCTTTTGGTGGTTGATTATTGAAAGAAATATTGTTTAATGTTTCTATGTCAGTTGGTTTTTATTTGTGCTTTGTAGTTTGGTTTTAGTAGGATTGTTGGTTTGGGTTAGATGGTGGCCTGTTTGTTTGTTAGCAATGGCTCGTAACTTGACAAAAAGTAAAGTTTAATTTTCCTGAGAACTTTTCTTACTTTGGTACTCTTATATGTGATAAAACATTAGTGAAGTTGGCTTAGATTTAGGAGATTAAATTGTGTGAAATTTGGATATAAGAAGTTGCTGTAAATATGCATAGGATTGTTGTTTGTTGAACTTAACTTTTTGATAAGAATAAATAAATAGAAAGAATTCTTATAAAAAAAAAAAAAAAAAAAGACCATCACTTCCACTTTCTAGGTTGCTGAGCCAATCTTCTTAATTGGAAAGCAGAATAAACAGTTTTAAAAGCACTACTTGTTCAGATCTTATTACCATTTTCATCACCCCCATTGTCATCAAAACATTATTTGACTGAGGATCAAGATAGCATTTTTATTACTATTTATTCATATATTCATAATCTACCTTTTAACTTGATTTTGATTTTGGGATTTCAGTGGATCGCTTTAGTTCGAAGCCATGCCGAAGTCATTGTAGATGATGAGGTGATTCTTTCAGCATTTAAGAAATTTTGCAAGGTATGTAATTGCGTGCTTTATATGAAGTTTATCCCTTTTCTGGTAATCGTCCTTTATAATTTTCTTTGTTTGAGTATTACTTGTGGATAGAACATCTATATCATGATACTTTTGTTCTTCTTGGGGAGAAGGTTTTTTTTTTTTTTGGGGGGTGGGGTGAGGTGGTGGTGGGGTAGGCTCAGTTTTAATTTTAAAATTGTATATGCATTAGTTTTTGCGGAGCCTTACTCCAATGTGGTGCTCAAAACTTCAAATGAGATTCTATGTGATCGGTCATAAGAAAATTAAGGGTTTTTTTTAGCAAACTTACACAGGTTTTGAAAGCTACATCTGCATAAACTTTTTGTCCACCATTGAAACCATTTTTTTTTAATCAATTTTTTTTGCTAATCAACAAATGAAGATATGTGCCTTTACTATTTTGCAAGCATGATGGTGTTTTTTTAATATGTATTTTGTTGTCTTTGCTATTTTTTGTTGTCTTCGCCCATGATTGCTAAGTTACAAACATACCCAGTGGGGCTTGCACGTATAACTCCACGATTCACACCGTTTTTATGGGAAAGAACAAATGTCATTTGATCTAGAGCCATTGGTGTGTATTTGCATGCTTTTGAGCTTGTTTCTTGGTAGTCATCAGAAAATTTGAATAGAAAATTTTAAGTTGACAGATAGTAGTCCAAAGCTGGAATTTCAGTTTGGTTAATCATGCAACTTGTTTTTCTGCTCTGAAATTTCGGTTTGGTAAATCATGCAACAACTTGTTTTTCTGCTCTGAAATTTCGGTTTGGTAAATCATGCAACAACTTATTTAACTGCTTCTCATTTTGCAGCGACGTCCGCCTGTAGATGCCAAAAAGGGAAAGCTGAATATTGTAAGTGATCCTTGATTGCCAATTTTTGTTGATAGATGAAGAATAATTAGAAGATAGCTTCCTTACCAATCAATTTAATTAACCCTATATTTTAATTTTTAAAAAATACTTATAAAAAAATCAAGTTTTTTTCCTCCTAGATTTCTAGTTTAAGTAAATAAATTTGAGGTTAATGTCTACACAATAGAGTTTATATGTAATTAAAAAAAAATAGAGTTTATATGCAACCAGTATTGACTGGTACTTTAAAGAGCATCATGTTCGTTAACATAGGAAATCCAGTTACAAGCACATACTTGTTTGTGCCCCTTTTTGTATTTTTTCTTTCTCTTCTAGTAAGAACAATGGATATGCCTGGAATAAATAAAGTGAGATACATATAAAATGCAAAACAGAAAAGAAGTTGCAAATCTCATATAATGTGGCTTAGGGTTATTATATATATTATTTTGCAGATGCTGCAACAGTTCCCTTTATCTTATATTAGAATATTATATCTGTTACACCTTTAACTAAATCATAATTTGTTCTGATCTTGGCCTAAATACCAAATGCAGAAACTTCAGAAGCAGCATAACTGTATTCCAGATGAGCATTATGTGCAGACATTGTTAGCGGTATGTCATAGATTTCCCTTTTATCAATGTTACATGTTTGCAGCATGTTGTGGTTGCGATCTTATAGCCACTGTTGTCATTGTTATTCATCAATTCTATCTAATGATTTCTCTCCATCTTTTACTTAATATTGACTGCTTCATTTATTGTGGTGCTCTTTGTTGATTGGTTTTCCACTAGTATCATGATTTCCTGGTGGGATCACTATTATTCATTTTTTTTTCTTTATGCTTCCCCGTTAGATGAGTGATCTTGAAGGTGAACTTGAACGAAGAACATTAACCTATACCGTGTGGAACCAGTCTGCTACAAAAATGGAGCATAAAGGGTGGCATCCTTTTACATTCAATTTTGCAAATGCTGGCCCTAAACAAATCAAGGAAATTAAGGTAGTCATTTTGCCTCACTTCCTCTGATTGTTGATCTTGTATATTTAACAATGGCTAGAAGGATGTACAAAGTGTGATTTTTCTCATTTAAAATTTTCATCCTTTGGATTTATGGTATAGTACTCTGTTTAAGCCTTGGGTCTTTGAGACTGCTTCATGGCACAAAATTATGGTGCACTTGGGGATAGTTGGAAGTGAAAATGGGTTTCTTGAATGGAGATGGATAATGCCCTGCAGATGGAGTTATGATGCAAATATATTTTCCTCTTCTTTAAGTAAATGAAAAAAATCATTAAAGGAAAATGTGAAAAAGTTGTTGATTGATGCCTGTAACCTTCATTTCTCCTGCTTTGTAATATTGTTTTTTATTTTATTGTGAGCTGTAATACATGCAGTGTGTAAATTATGGCTCTTTTTAATATAAATTTCCATTTCCTTTACCCTCTTTTGTTGTTTAACTTGTCTGTTTTAATTCAACAGGACATCAACCATGTATACTATGAGACCGAGTTCCGAACAGAATGGTGTCGTAGTAATTCTGCCCTTGTTCCCTGTTTTTTGTTTGCTAGGAAATTTTCTCAGGGAGCTGCCATGCGCCTCTTGAGTGATGGAGTGGTTGGTCACGCTGATACCTCTGAAGTCTGAAGTCTGAACTGCTAGGCTCACCCCCATAATTTATGGCTTATCTTCTTACAGCTCTCTAACAATCTAGTGGCCCGTTTAAAACTATAATTTGGCGGCAAGTGGAATGCCTGCTAAAGGTTTACAGAATACATTACACACAGGACCTATATTGATACTAGAGACTAGAGAAAAAGAATCGTACCTGCAGCTGTAAAGTTACTTCCAGAGATGAAGAGTTGTAGGATCATAAAGTTACTTCCAGAGACGAAGAGTTGTAGGACCATAAAGTTACTTCCTGAGACGAAGAGTTGTAGGATCAAATAGTTCATAGGGGCTTCAATGCATCATGCTGATGCCCAATGAGAGATCTTTTTGAGTAGTTTTAACTTCATTGCATTATTACTATAGCAGTATGACACATTACATTTTTTATAAGGTTACAAATTTGTAGTTCAGAAAATTGTTCATATTCTAAATGTTTTATATTTTACGAGTTGGCTGATGAAAATGCCCAAAACAGCAATTCTGAGTTACATTCGACCATAGGCAGGAGTAGATTAATTGTGTATGGCCTAGTATGAAGCAATCATGCATGGTCAGAAGGCCTCACCTCGCATTAACTTAGTACCAGCAGCATAACATTCTTTTCCTGTAGGCTTACCTACGAAAATTTGAGGTCTAGCATCGACTAATTTTTGCGTATTTGGTGTATGACAAATTTTATTACAGGAATTGCTTCATTCATGTTAAATTCAGCAGGCTACTCATATTGGTTAAATACAACTATCAAAGATTGTTGCTTGAAGTTCTAATATACTAGCCATAACTAGAAGAAAACTATATATATATATATATATATATGCTGTTGTATGAGTCCATTGATAATAATATATTATTAAAAACAAAAGTTAAACCTAGCCAGGTGTTTAAAATCAATGAAATCATAAGAGGACAATAAATAAAAACTACACAGTGGAGCAAATATTAAAAAAATGACATTAATTTCTAGCAAATTTCTTTAATCTATCTGTACTATTATTTAAGAAGTTTCTCCTATTTAAATTCTTACTTTTGGATGATCAAAATATTCTCAAATTCACTTATTTAAAATGTTTAAATAATAGGGGTAGATATGTAAAATTACTAATTTTAAAAATCCTAAATTTTAAATAAATTTGAAAACCGTTGTTCCAGCCAGTTTCTTTCTCAAGTTCAAATTTAAATTTTTTTTTTTTTTTAAAGAATAGTTTCAATAGCTTTTTTTTTCCTCTCTCGTTAGAAAGTATAGTATTATTACAACTTTTTTTTGGCACTCTCTTTTTTTCAGGCTAGTCAAAGTATAACATGTTACCACTTCTCATGGAATACTTGCTTCCCGTTAATTAGTATTATTTTTATTTATTTTAAAAAGTCGGAAAATAATTACTAATTAATATTATTTTGAATACAAAAAAAGGTTTCTAATCCTTTATCCATGGGTGAGGTTTTGGTTTGGTGTTCAGTTGGACTCACTGAGATAATAACACGTATCTACATTTGAACACATGACACCATCTCAACGGATCCAGTGCATTGGACCTAAACCTTATCCCTTATCCATATCCCTTAAAATTTGAGGTTTACGTTCTCAAAGATTTTTTTTAATATCAATTTTCCATTAATCCCAATTTGAAGTTATGCATTTGTCCAATGATGTAGAGTTATGAAACTAGCACAAAAAAATGAACACTGAAACTATTATTTTGGATGTGCATGGATGTGTTCGTTTTTTGGTCTCTCTCTCTCTCTCTCTCTCTCTCTATATATATATATATATATATATTTTTTTTTTTATACTTGTAGATTTCAGTTAACTCAATTGATAAAGTTTTTGATAAGAGATCTGAGATTTAATTTCTGTTTACACCAAAAATTGATTGGTGTCTTGTTGAAACTCTCTCTAAAAAAAAAAAAAAAAACTTTGGATACTCCTTTCATGTCTTCAAAGCAGATGAAATACTCAAATTAACAATATATATTTTTATTTTTATCAATCAATTTTCTATATAATTTTTCATATGGAATATTGGAGGAAATTAAAAGGCCCTGAGCACGTGCATATCAGGTGTGATGAGGCTAGTTTATATTTATACGGCTGCATTTCATCCTCACCTCACCTTTCCCTTTAGTTAGAACATTGGTTGAAGAAAGCTTGACAAACGCAGAAGAGAAGACTTGGAAGAAATAGTTCTGATCAATGGCGAAGTGTCTAACAATGGGTGCAGTTCGAGGATCTGTAGAGATGCTTGAGTCAACAGTAAACAAGCCTTTACCCATTAGAACATCTCTGTAATACTGGTTATCAAATATCGTGGGGGTTATGTCGTTTGGAACGAATGTGAAGTTTGATAAAGGAACTCTCGTAGGACATTTAAGTCTTAAGAAGGCCTCATATCCATAATGCATATGACCATTAGGCTGTGGATCGTACAATCTACTAGCAATGTTTATGCAGTGTCCAACACCCAGTGTATGTGCACCTGCAAAGAACAATTTTTTAAGTTAAAAAAACAAGCTGAACTTAAATTATAGTGTACATTTTAAACTTCTAGTGGTACATTTTGTTGGATGTTTCTTTAGTCACTTTAACAATTATAGTGGTACATTCTGTCTATGAAGTTTCTTTTATGCTGATATTTTTACAAAATAATTTCACAATTTTTTTTACATTAGTAATTTATGATTGGAGTACATCATTTTTTTTTTTCATGTGATAATAACTGACACCACTTTTATTAACACCAATCACAACATGTTACCTCATCACTGATTAAAAGAAATTGTGAAAATTTGTGTTTCCTAAACTTAAGGTTCTTTTAAACATGCTAGTAGTACTTAAATTATTTAGTCCATTACCGATGATAGCGATTGACTCCTCAAGATTCATCCCTTTAGAGGCGAAAGTATGAATTAATTCATGGACTTTAATTCCTTGTGGAGGAAGACTTGCATCAGCCTGTTGGTAACTAGAAGTGGTGGAGTCCTTTCTTCCAAGAGGGATCTGAATATGGGGTCCTCCTGAGAATGACACTGATTCCTTGGCAGCTAAACCAATGATATCTGCACAAGACACCTTCCCAGGACACTCATTTTCCAATATTGATTTTATGTAGCCAATCGTTTCCCGCTTTCTGATAGCAAAGTTTTTTGAAGAAACCATTTCGGGTTTGTGTTTTGAATTGTCTGAATCGAGCAGGATTGATGCATCGCACCCCTGTATATCATAGCATTTGAAACTCAGTTTGTGTGAGAGAGAATGTAAAGACAATGAAATAAACCATGTACATGGAAAGTGCAGATAAGGAAAGATAAGCTAGATTATTCTTGAGATCAAGTACATGCAAGAAAGTAATCTTTACTTGTAAGTTAGGTGACTTGCTATTGGTTCTCTTTTTGACTCACGCACCTTGTGAAATTGAGAGGTTTTCAGGCTTACAGTGTTTGTTTAAAAGGTTCTAGATATTTCAGGAAGAGATTAATTCATGCCTTTAAAAGAAGGCATATACAATTGATGTTGAAGAGGTAACCCAAGCCTCGCATGAACAAGAGGCAGCCGATTTGCCTAAATCCCAACACAAGAGAAATCTATTTCATACACAAATATATACACCCTCCTTCGCACATGCGTGTGATGATATGACTACAGGATTTACACATTATGAGAGAGATAATGTATATATATGAAAATTTTGGGATGTTTCTTAAGGTTAGTGACTCTGTAGGATTAATTTTCATAATTCTCTCCATTTTGCATATTTTGGTAGATTTCTACTACTTTTAACCTAATTTTGTGTTTCACACGAATCAGGTCTAGGTTTTTCTGTATAGGTTGGAGGCTATGACAATACATAGGTAGCGAGTTGCTTGTTATCAGTAAAATTCTAAAGAATATGGGTTAATTAGGTTTTTTTAACTAGTAATAGAACTGTTCATGTTACATTTGTGAAGATATGGACTGATTGTAGAAACCTACTTGCTAGAGTAAGACATGTTTACAGAGAAGCTAACTTTTGTGCGGATCAGCTAGCATTGTAGGGATTCAGGGAAGGAGCTAGCAATATCTGTACCACAATTATACCGAGCCACATGAAGTTTTATTGTATGCCTTATTTTTGGTGGGATATCATGCACCTAGAAACAAATAATGGTTCTTTGTAAATACTAATTTGATGTCAATAATACTGCCTTGCCATTTTAGAGGGACAAAAAGAATAAGTGGGAGACTAGGAACAAAATTAGGGCAAAATAAAAGGTGTACAATAGGGGTGTGCAGAAAACCTATTGACCCGTCAAACCCGACCCAACCCAGCCCGATCTGCCGGGTTGGGTCAGTTTTTAGGGCTTGGTGGGTTGGGTTGGGTTACAAAAATTTTTTTTTATAGCGGGTCGGGTTGGGTTTGGGTCATAAAATTACAAACACGCCAAACCCGACCCGACCCGACCCACCCATATTTAATATATATTTAAAATATATTATATATTTAATATTTTTTTAAAACCAGTTGTATTTAAATATATATATTATATATTTAATAATTTATTTTAAAAACCAGCTGTAGATCAACACTCTCTCGGTTTCTCCTACTAATACTAATTTAATATATATATGAACAATATTATATAATTAATAAATTTTTTAAAATAACCAACTCTTCCTATCCTATATAAAAGCCAATTAGTTCACACAAACTCTAGTAAATCACTATTGTTGTTTAGTAATTAGTGTTATTTGCCTTTAAGGAGTTACATTGATACTAATCTTTGGGTTTTTTTAATATATTAATATTAATATTTTTTTCTACTCAATTTAATAATAATAATAATAAAATTTGTCAAACCTATGGGTTCAACTCAACCCAACCCGACCCATGTGGGTCAGGTTGGGTCGAGTTGGACTTATGTGATGGGTCGGGTTGGGTTGAATTTTTTTTTGACCCACCATGGTAGGTTGGGTCAAAAAATTCCCTCAACCTGACCCATGCACACCCCTAGTGTACAACAACTAGAAGTACAAGTTTGGTTACATAGGAGTAGGAGTTAGGACAGACATATATATATATATATATATATATAGATGCAAATTTAATGCATGTAAAAACTTGCGGTGTGTGGCATATGTACATGTGACTTTTTTTTTTTTGGTTGAGAAAGGTGTGGCAGGCATGTGACTTACTCACGTAAAATCCACTATTGTGAGATAAATGAGCGAGTAAATGCTGATCGGTCATGTAGTTAGATTGAATGTTTTATAGGTGTAGAAAGAATTTATTTCAAAGAAAAAAGTTGCAAAAAAAAAAAAAAAAAACTAAGGGCTCGATTGGTAGAGGAGTTTCAGTAATGTTGTTTGTAGTTTTTTGAAATACGTATGGATGAAAAAGTGTGTAGAAATGTGTGTAATGTTGTTTAAAAACTGAAAATGACCTGTCAATGTGTGTAATGTTGTTTAACAACTATACCAAATGGGGCCTAAGATTTCGTCCTTAAACTATACTTCGAATTCAATTTCATCCATGACCTGTCAATGTCAATTTAATTCTTGAAAATTTTCAAATGGAACAAAAAAATGTGACTACTTTACTTCTTGTAGTTAACTTTGATCATTGATAGTACAAAGATTAAAAGATTTAGTGACATAATTTGTATGATTTGGAAAGCCTCTAAAAAAAAAAAAAACCTAGTGAAAGGAGAAAAAAAAGGAAGAGCAAATGTAAGTGTAACCTCACCTGGACTTGGCAGTCATGGAACATGAGCCGGAGAAAGGCTGCCGGTGCAGTAGCATCAGTCAAGAAAATGCTTAGCATCTCCCTCTTCACTATGGTTTCTAAGTTTGGACATGAATACTTGTAGTAGTCATAAGCCAGTTTTGCTTCATTTATACCAAATGGGATACCTATAAGCACTACTGCTAACACAAATAATGGAGAACAGCTTCCCATTTTCTCAACACACAAGACTGAATAGTGGATTTGTATGGTGGCAGAGTATGTCTCTCAAGGACTAAAAGATTTTCTTTTATATGGTTTCTTGACTTGGCTTTGCATTGATTAATGACAGTTTAAAAAGCATATTGTGGAAACTAGTGGCTTCTTCGGCTTATCTTCCTCCTAATTGACAGTTGTACTTCGTCACTTTTTTCATGATGTTCAAAGCATGTAGACAATAATGAAGGACCATAACTCAAAAATTATATTATCATTTTCAGCCAACATTTAATAAACTTATCTTGTCACGCAAAAAAGGGCTCAGGGCCTGCTGTTGTGTTATGGGCGGCAACCTTGTGTTAAGGGCTCGGTGCAATCACTGTCCAATAGAATGTATTGTCTAAAAAGATGCATGTAATTTTCACAATTTTGCTGCATGTCAAGTTGTGAACTTGATGGTCCTTTCTTGGAGACATGCAACTACCTTTTGTTTTCTACAAGCTGGTAGCAATTTAAGGTTGCTGTAATTTGGAGAAAGTGCTACAGGTATATGTGTGGTCTAAAATTATTTCTTGTCCAGTAAAACTGGTAATAAAATGGCTTTGACAGTTTAGTAGCTTATGTAGTTAAAAACTTAAAATAGATGCCTGTGACTTAGACAATTTTGCGACAAGTATGTGGAGTTTCAACACAATGGTCCTACACTACGAAATGTAGGAAGATGGCTTGCTGTTACTGATTTCCTCGGCTGCTATAGGTATGCTGTGTACAATGAGAGCTGGTAATGTGGTATGATCAAAGACGGTAATAATTGGAACATAGACATATAAAGCAATGAGGCATTTCTTTTGCAATAACTACATATTAGAGGCACAATTTACTTGAGAGATCTAATTAGCAGATCAGGGAAGAGAATGGATGATAATAAACGATTAAAAAAAAAACCTGTATCAAACATCAAATTCTAATGAGCTCCTATTTGAAGCAAACTGCCTCAAACAACCAAGAACAGCAGAAATGATTTTGTGCTTAAATTAGAAACAACCAATAAGCTATAACTCAATAAACTAATAAAAGAATGATTAAATTGATGGCCATGGATAGGATTAAGACAGAGATTCCTAGTGGATTAAAATTCCATATATACCAGGCTAATATCTTTTAATCATGACCACATAACTTAATGGGGGGTTCTTGACGGAGCTTAATGGGAGGTTTTTGATAGAGCTTAGGGGGAGGTTCTTGAAGGAGCTTAATGGGAGGTTCTTGATGGAGGTTAGAGGGAGATTCTCGAGGGAGCTTAATGGGAGCTTCTGTCCATCCTTGTTTACGAGCCCTGAGTTCCCACATTGCAGTGATTTTCTTCTGTGCAGCCAGTGTTGCTTCAGCCTTCTCCCTTGTCCCCTCACAGGTCTCCATTCCCATACTGCACTTGTCTGCCTCCTTTTGATATTGGGAAGACCTTTTCTTAGCCTCTAAGAGGGTCCTATCAACACGCCGCTGGTTTTCTTGAGCTTCAGCTTCCCTAAGCTTCAGTTCCTCTGACAACAGATACGTATCCATTTCTTCACTCTTCCCAGGCTCATGCTTCATACAATCTAAAGGAAATATCAATTCAAGATTGTGATAATGCCACAATTCAAGGAATAATATGCTGCACAACAAATTTTAATCTGCTCAATAAGCTTAATTGCAGTATCATTTACTAAAACAAAGGTGTCAAGTGCCAAGATGCCAATCTAAAACAAAATGAGATTTCAGATATGAAGTAGCAACAATTTTAACCCTTTTTTTTACCATGACCATGCATATTCATTGTATGCAGAACATTATTGTTGCACATGAATGCTATGTGACTATGCAGAATAATGTTATTAGGCCATGAATGCTAAGGCATTATTGAAACTTTCACTAATGCTGACCATGTTAACATAGGCAGAAAGTGGAGTAACTGGATAAATTTTGCCTATGAATCAGACCATTCTTATGTTTAACTGTATAATACAAATATATATAATACTTTAATAAGAAACCGAACAGCAAGCAAACTCTCTCATGCTACTAAAAAAAAGTGATTTAGTTGTCGGCTGGCTTCATTATCATCTCTCTAGGATGTTTCAGAGCTTGAGGCCTTGCGCTTGATCCAAAGTTATATCGTAAAATATAATGCCATTAACATATGCTTTAACTTCAAGATCCTAATTTATTGATGACAACATAAATATTTTACAATAAAGTTATCAGTCCTAACTTAAGTCCTAGTCTAGTCAATTATACCTCAAAACCATTTATAGATATGCATTGGCCAAAAAGAAAAAAAAAAAAAAAAAAAAACACTTACTTAATAGATATACATTGGCCAAAAAGTAAAAAAACACTTACTTGTAAGGGTCTTGTTTCTCCATCCTGTAGAAAAACCAGACATATACAGGACATTAGTAAGCATGCGCTTTAACTAGCGGAGTTTGTTTAGAAGACGAGAAATTTCATAATTAATGTCTCGGTCAAATATCCAACATTTACACTAAATAAGTAGGAATAAGTTTAGTAAATTCCAAATAAAAATATTTTCTTATATAAAGCTTGGAAAAAAAATTATATAAATTCTGTTAATATAAATAAAAATAATTAATATATGCATTTACTTCATTGATTAATTCAATGAACTAATATTTGATATAAACCTAAATTTTGTTTAGGTGAAAGCCTTAATAAATAAAAAATTTTAAGGACTGTACCACATGGTAGAATCTTATAGTCTCTCACATCAAGTAAACTATCATTGCTTGGTTAAGTTACATAAACAACAAACAGATTTTTGAAATTTTGAAATTTTAAACCTATAAGCTCACCCTCTATTGCCATTTGAGCTTGATCTCATTGGTATTCCACAGATTAAATATAAAATTAGAATTAACTATCCATAAATTTTCTCCATAAAACTTATAATCATATCCTTAAAAATTTTAACAAACGCAATTTAACTTAATTTTGAACACAAAATATTAAAAGAAATACGGAGTATATAAAAACATTTCATTTTTTTTTTTTTTTAAACATCATGCGGATTCATGCCCATAGAGAGGACCACCACTTTTTAAATTTGGTCCCAAAATGAATATCGACAACCGTGTCAATAGGCCCACAAAATCTCAGATACAATAAAAGCTTGAAAGGCAGTTAGTTATTAAAAAGAAAAAGAAAAAAAAAGAAAGGAAATAAAAGAAGTAACCTTCGTGGAGAGAGAGAAGAGGTTGAGAAGAGCAATCACAGAAACAAGGACGGCAGACGGGGGCGGTAGACACAGCGGCGGCGGCGGTGGTGGAGAGTGATTCGGAGAGACGGTAATACAAAGGTGGGCCCACTATGTAGCCCACTAAACACAGGCCACATAGGCCCATCCCAATCTTCAACCATCTTTCATTTCGGCCTTGGAACCAATTATTATAATTATAATAATAGTAAAAATAATTCACTATCACTGACTCTGACTCTGACATCTCTCTATAATTATAAAACACACACACACACACAAAATGTATGGTATTTCTGTGAAGTGAAGTGAAGAGAAGGAGAATGTTGATGAGGAGATGAGTGAGCGAGTGATAAGAAAGTTTAGAGAACTATTGTTTAAGATTAAAGGAAAGCACCGCATGTTCAGTTTGAACTTTGAGGTATGAATATCCTTAAATCTTAATTGATAATTATTGATGATGATGGGTTTGATTTAGAACTCTTTTTGGGAAGAAATCAAAGGATTTTACAGTTTAATATTAAACTTAACTACGAAACAAAAACAAGGTCGGTTTTTTTTTTTTTTTTTTGGCTTCTTATTGTAAATCCTATTTTTAAGGGTTAGTTTAAACCGTTACTTTTAACCAATAACAAATTGACACTTATTATTTTTTTTATAAAATTGTTATGAAAATATTGTATCTATAATTTTCCTAGTTTTGAATTAAATCTTATATTTAATAGTAATAATTAAAAAAATCTGCAATTTTTTAAATCATATAATTTAAATAAAAATCATGTACTTTGATTTGGAATGTAAATTGATAGGTTCGTCTTAAATTTTAGAGTCTAATTTAATATTTTTAAAATATAAGATTTAATTTGAAATGAGATTTAAAATGAAACCAGTCCTAAAAATTTTATTAAGTAATGGTGTGTATATATATATATATATATATTAGTTATTCTGGAGATTTAAATCACGACCATTACTTCCATTTCTATAAGTACTTATATTTGTAAAATGACTGTCGTGCCCTTGGCGCATGGTGGTATATTTTGGAGGTTTAAAAGGGAGATAATATTAATTGAACTAAACCTTTAATGAGAACATAATAACAAAGTCAACAAACATTGCCAACAACATCTACATTAAGCAGATGTAAAATATCCATTGGAGGAATAGACAACGCTAGAAAAGCTTGGTCTTTGAGATTAGATTGTCATGACTTATAAAGTCTGGTTTTGAAATTAAAAAATTTAAAATCAAAAATTAAAAATAAATTGTCACAAGGGGTAAATTTTGAGGGTGTTGTGCTTATTCGAAGCAACTAGAAAGATCATCACCTGAAAAAGGAAAAGAAAAATTCTTTTGAGATTTTAAAATGCTTGTAAAGAAAAAAAATAAATTTTTAAAGAGCATTTGCATCAGACAATATAAAATAGAAAAATAGCTCAATTTTACACATTCAAATTCCAAAATCACCCACATAAGTTAAGCTAAAGATATATAAATACAATAACCGTGTAAATATACTTTGATCAGTTCTATTATTAGTTATAACATGAACAGTTCTATTACTAGTTAAAAAAAAATGCTTGAAAGAACATCTTGATCAATGGTCCATACAAAGAATTGAAAGATTTTTAACTTTTATTATTAAAAAAAAAAAAAATGAAAAATGAAAAAAAGAATGAAAGTATTTGGCTAAGTTACATAAATAGGGAGGAACGTGGTGGGCATATCATGGTATCCATTCCTGCGTGATCCTGTTAAGATGATTTTGTACTTAATGGTTGAGCATCTTAGCTTGAATTTCCTTTTTGTAGAACTGTCATCTATAAGAATATAATGAACACTGTAACAGCCCCATGTAATTGTACAACACTCCTATGAGCACAAACAATTGAAGTCTGCAATTATTGTGCAGACAAGTTTCAGTAAAAATTGGAATTGCAGGTTCCATGTCCATTAACAAAACAGGCATCCCAAACACATTGGCTGAGGGGAGTTTTCTTTTAAGAAACCCACTGCCTGAATGCCTCTTACTAACATTTTAGGATATACAATGCACTTGGCTGGTCTTATTGTTAATGTGCATTTTCCTCATTTCCCAGCTCAAAGTTTTCAATACTGACACCATATCCTCAGATTGAGGATGTGAATTGTGATCTGAAAAAAAGGTTGTAATGGCCCCATGAAGTTCAATGAAACTCCATCCAGGGAGTTTCTTCAAGCCAAGAGACCTCATTTGGGTCCACACCTCACCCACTCCATCCCATCTATTCATTGAAGCATAGCTGTGTGCCAATTGCACATAATTTCCTGCATTTGCAGGCCTCAACATGAGAATATCTCTGGCAATTACATCACCAAGTTCATCATTGCCATTGACCCGACAAGCATCAAGCAGTATGCCTAACACATCAATTGTGGGTTCTTGAAACATCCTCCTGTAGAAGTTATATGCTTCCTCTACCCTCCCAGCACGACTGAGTAGATCAACAATGCATGCACGGTGTTCAAGGTTTGGTGCAATACCGAAGTCTTCTGTCATAGACTGGAATATACTCAAGCCATGTTGGACAAGCCCATTATGACTACAGGTGGAGAGAACTGACAGGAAAATGACACGGTTTGGTTCCATTCCAGTGCGTAGAAACTCTGAATACATCCTCAAAGCAGTCTCCCCTTTACCATGACAACCATATCCTGACATTATTATGCTCCAAGAAACCAGATCATGTTGTGCCATCCCATCAAAACACTTCTGGGCAGTATCTAAGTCACCACATTTAGAATACATATCAACCAAGGCTGTGTCGACCAAGATGCATGGTCTAAGGCAACTTCTAATTACAAAGTTGTGGATCCACTTCCCCTGATTGAGTGCCCCAGTGGAAGCGCAACCTTGGAGAAGGGAGACAACAGTTATTGAATCAGGTCTTTGAAGGGTTGTCCTCATTTCATTGAAGAGGGACAAGGCTTTAAATATATGGCCATTTTGAGCATGCCCAGCAACTATTGCATTCCAAGAAACCAAATCTCTCTTGGCCATCCTATCAAAAACAGCACAACTTTGATCCAAATGACTGCACTTAGAATACATATTAACAAGAGAGTTTTGAGCAGGGATATCTAATGTCATTCCTTGCCTAAATATGTAACCATGAATTGAGGTCCCTAGATCATAAGAATCCTGTTGTGCACAAGCTGCAAGAGCACTAGCTATTGTGGCAGTGGATGGCTTCACTCTTGATTTTAACATCTCAAAGAATACTGTAAGTGCCTCATCTGCACAATCATTTTGCACAAGCCCTGAGATCATTGCAGTCCACAACACTACATCTTTATCTGTGGTCTGTTCAAATATCCGAAATGCATTGTCAATGTTCCCACATTTCAAATACATAGCTATAAGTGATGTTTCAACATGTGCATCCAAGTAAAATCCAGCTTTTAAAACCTTCCCATGCACCAACTTCCCCCATTTAAGATTGCTTTGCGTTGCAGTCACAGACACCAAAGACCCAAATGTCTGCTGGTCAGGCTCCATACCTTCAATTCTCATTCTATCTAAAAGCTGCAAAACTTCACTAATATCCCCAATCTGGGCATAGCCCGATATCAAAGAATTCCATGAAATCATGTCCCTATGATCCATAAATTTAAAAAGGTCTTTAGCATCCGCAATGCTTCCACATTTACCATATACATTCAATATAGAATTAGCCAAAGCTATATCTGACTCAAAACCATACAAAACTGTACAACCATGCAAGCACTGCACATGGTTAAGCTCTGGAGCTCCAGAGAGCATGCTTAACAATGTAACCGAACTGGGCCGAATTCCTTGGCGCCTCATCTCATTATACACAGAAAACACCATATTAGCATCACCCAGGCGTGAATAACATCCGATAATTGCAGTCCAAGGAACAACATTTCTATCAGGCATTATGTCAAATACTTTCTGAGCACTACTTACGCATCTGAATTTTGCATAGAAGTTGATCAAAGAAGACGCAATATAAGAATCAGAGGAATACCCATTAACAATGACAAGTTGATGGAACGAGAGGCCATGTGAAAACAGTTCCAGAGAGGTACAGGCTTTGAGGAGACTAGGGAAGGTAAAGGCATCTGGAGGAGTATTTGTGTTGAGCATAGAGGAATAGGTGAGTAAAACTTCATGGTGGGCGCCTTGGGATGAGATTTGGTTGATGATAGCGTTGAATGACTTGGTAGTGGTGGGTTGAAATGGTGGTAGATGTTTTAAGGGGTTTAGGGAAGAGGGTTTTAGCATGTTCATAACTCATGTTAGAAGGCATGAAGAATGGAAGAAAGTTGACCTGAAACTATTGAATGCATGGGGAAGCAGAAAGACACGTGAAACAAAGAAATTTGGTTTCAGCTCCGATGGGTTAATTCACTAATTTGTGACTTTTCCCTTGTTGAGGTTTGGGAACGAGAAAAACCGAAATATTCCTACTCGTACAAAAGTCCTATAGTTTACAACTTTTCTTTATATAGTAATTCGACCTATTGCTCTGCGTCCCCCGTCAGTTTATTATGAAGAGAAGAATCAAAAGGATCGAACTACCTATTGATTATTCGGAGGTGCCGGAGCCTGCTATGCCAAAAGTGAGAGAAAGCCCATTCCTCTTTCATTTTTTACATTCCCATGTCTCTCCTGTGTGGCAACGTGGGGGCCACAAAAAGAGAATCAGCTCTCAATAGTTGAGATTGAGAATTGAAAAAAGTAATCTTCAATCTTAATCATTGAAAAAATAAAGTGAAAAAAAAAGTAAAAAAATAAAAATATTTTGTAACTAAAAATGTAATAACTTTTAATCTTAATCATTGAATAATAAAATGAAAAAAAGAGTAAAAAAGTGAAAATTGTAAAAAATTTATGTAATGATGGGGTAATTGGTGTTGGTGCAATACTCTAGTAGTTGCATCCAATCCAAATCCACTTTTCCCAATACCTTAACAAGAAAGTAGAGATTGCCTAGTGGTGCCTATTGGACAGATTCCTATTGGGTTTCAAAACATCCGAGATGACAGTCCTAAATCCTAATGGCTTGCAATTTTTAGACAGTCATTTTTGTTATTTGGTCAGAATAGAAGGTAATCAATTGCAAATAATTTGATTCTGTCTTAGTGATTCATGGTAATATTGGTTGTGGCGTTGGTATTGTTACAAAAGTTGGACTTATTGGTGTTACTTGAGGGTTGAGGCCCCATAAAAATTCTTAAAATTAGGCTCCTGTGTGATTACTTTTCACAAGTTCTGTCTTTGTTCATTTCAAGGTTTTCTCAAGAATCATTGAGCTTATTCTCTGATCACAATCTGTTTCAATGGCAAATAATGATGAAAGAAATAAACCACTTTTTTCTGAATAAATACTGATTTATGGAAGAAGACAAAAGAAGCTGGAGAATGAGCATCAACCATCTCTGGCTTTGGCTTCAGCCTCAAGCTTTGGCACTGGTGTTACAATTGCTCTCTCAATGTTTATTGAACAGCACTCATAAATTTCACGGTTACAGTTGCACTCTCAATGTTTATTGAACAGAACGCACATGCTCATAAGGAGTATTTATTCTGGTTGAATTGATCCATTCGAGTAAGAATCACAAATCCAACCAGAAAATACCGTAGAATTCTTAGTACACCAAGCCAATATTAATGTGTAAAAAGGTTACAAGAATAAGCCCACAATTCTATGGCCTAATGCACATAATTCCATAAATTTTTGGGTTTGAACAGCTAATTTGATTGCTTTTTTGGATATTCCCTTGCTCCAAATATTGTTGATCCAATTCTCACGTTTGTACTACCCATTTCAATCTGCAAAACAATCAAGTTTTCAAGCCATAAGTCTATTCCTCCGGTATTACAGTGTAAATGTATAAGAATAGACACCCACATAATGATACAACTTCAAGTTAAAATGTTCATTTCCATGTATCAACATAGTTTTAGAACCATTTGACTTGCAGAAAAAAATGAGGCAGCAAGTAAACATGGTAGCAGGAGTGTAATTGTTTAAAGTTTATGCTTTCTTAGTCCAATTCTCTATAAATAACTCAATTCAATTCCTTGATACTCTAAATTCCCAGCCTAACAAAAGAAAATAAATGAACATCAAAACATAAAAACCAGAAATCGGTTATGAAATATAGTCTTATGAAGAACAGAAGCAGAAGTGTCTTTACCGCTTGCTCAAAGTCTGCAGACATGCCCATTGACAGCTCACACTGCTCTTCTGGAATTCCTAGTGCTTTGCAAACCTCAGTTCTGCAGTTTGATAATGCCTAAAACAACAGACAGGTTTTAGAAAATTCAGGAAGCACAAGGAAAAACACTTCGATCATAGAACCATGCATAATGTGGAGATTTGTCACCTTAAAGTTTTCTGGGGTCGAAGAATAATCCAGCATACCAATTGTCATTAGGCCACAGAACTCAAGGTTTGGGCAGCCCAAACTAACATGCTTTGCAAGTTCCACACACCCAGAGGGCTCAACCCCAAATTTTGCTGCAACAAAATGACACAAAATGAATGACTGGGATTGTTCTATAAAAGCCTGGCATTGATGAGTGATGACTCACATTGTTTGAAAAACAAAATCATTCCAGAGGAGTTCAGAATCTAGTGCAGACAATAAACCACCATGACTCAAACATATCTCCCACCAAAATTAGGCAAGGGTCGCTAAGATTGTTAGTTGGTATAATTTTTTAAGTAATTCACATCCATTTAATGGTTGCTGATTTAATGGAACAAGGAGGTTATGTGAAAATGAAGTTTTCAAGGGAAACCATTGAACACGTCAACTCTGAGGTTTCATGGAAAAGCAAATGAAAGAATTTCAGATGTGAATTGAAATTCTCTGTACGAGAGACTTCATAAAGTCATATAGAATAAAATAACCCACAATTCCCCCAGGGGTTGGGGGGCTGCATATAGATACACAAGAGTTTGTGTGATAATTGAATGCTTAAAACAAGATGCCTCACAGAGAGAATGGATTTATTAACCTTCATCACCAAATCACAAATGCTAAAAGACAAATGAGGCACACCTATGGATAAAACAGGTACTAAAGCTTCACATGAAAAAAATAGGGGAAAAAATAAAACCATAGCTCATTTTCAATAGATAATATTACTATGCAGATTACAGACCACTACTACTCAACCAGGTTAACAATTAAACATATAAACAAGGAATCACAAACCTAGAAATTAATCCAAATGCTGATTGATACTATGATTTTCAAAAACAAAATGTTGTACGGCATAACCAAGTTAATTGTTATAGCATGTCATTCTACTGTTCAAGCAGCCATAAAAGGTCAGATTTTGGAATTTAAGTCAGACTAGTCAAATCCGTAAGAAACAGGTAAATTTATCATGCACTGTAGATAACAAATTAAAAAAAAAAAAAAACCGAAAATATAAGTAATTTAACAAAATCAGCAAACATAATCAACTTACATTCTTCTCCACTGGTATTTACTTGGACAAAGACCTTCAAAGGCTTTCTCCCAATGCTTGCAACCACACGATCAAGTTGATTTGCAATCTGCAAAACACATAAAGCGTAGAAAATAAAAAAGAAACCAACCAACTTTTAAGTATACAACACCACCAACAACAAAGCCTTAATCCCAATATGTTGGGCTCGGTTATGGATCCTCAACAGACAAATCAGAGTCATCCTCGTGTATTCTTTTTTGCCATTCTATCCTATCCAAACCAACTTTGAAGTATGTGTGTGTGTGTGTGTTTTCTAAAATTTTTTCATTCTTGGGTCAGTTTATACCTTTTCATTCTATAGAAAAATAGTGTCAGATTGTGTATGCTTCAGCTGAGAAACTCAGAAAGCCATAAAAAAAACAAAAAACAAAAAAAATTAATTACCTTCTCATCATCTACACTCTCTACCATTGCAAGGTTTGGGACACCAGCTGCACAAATATTAAACTATGACTTAATTAACAATTAGGTTCTACTTACTCTCCTCAACCAAAACGATATCATTTATTCAGAATGAGAAGCATACCCAAAAGAGCCTTAGCCTTATTGCTCTGCAAATTTCCAATGAAATGCCACTCTATATCTTCTGGAAGCTGAAATCACCCAACAATTACCAAAATTAATAACTTTCAACAAAACCCACCACAAAAAAAAACCCAAAAAAACAGAATCAATTCACAATTTTCACCATTTAGAGAACCTTTGAAGAAACCCAAAAAAAAAAAAAAAAGAGACTAATTCATTGGGGGTACAAAACTAAGAGATTATTCATTCATTCCCATTCACATAACAGAAATTGTAAATAATAAGAGAGAGAGAAAAGAAAAGAAAAGAAAAGAAACCTGAGGAGCTTTATCGATTAGCTCTTGAACGTAGTTTTCGCCGAAACAACGGTGTCCGACATCATAGACTTGGCGGATGAGAGAGACAGGTTTGGTCTTGCTGACAGCCACGACTCGAACCTGTTGGGGGCCACGGCGGCCGGACCGCTCGGCGGCTTGTTGGACACGTTGGATTACAGACTGGAAAGCTGCTGCTGCCACGCCGTCCATGGCGGCCGAGGTGGTGGCCATGCCAGAACTCACTCAGTTCAGAATTAGAACTAAAAAGGAGAAATGGAACGGGAGGTGGAATAAAAAGAATGTATGTTAAACTTTTCCCATGTATTTTCACTGTTTGAAGGTAAATTTTAACAAATTAATTAGATTGTTTTTTCCAATCATCTTCATGTCTGAAAAATTTTAAGAAGATAAAAATTTAATGACTATGTCATGATTATCATCAAATGATATTTGAATTTTAAGTTTTTATAATCTTAAATTATGAATAAAAATAAGTTTATTAAACTTTATTGTAATTACAATTTGATTTGAATGATTTTTTTTTTTTTTTTTAATACTAAGTATTTTTTAACATACACATGGGGAGAGGGGAGAAGATTTTTTAAAGAAATTAATGATGCACAAAAATCGTCAGTGAGTTGATCGTCCACACACATGTCAATGGAGCCAAAGATCTTTCAAAAGTTAAGTCAGTAATAGAAGAATCTCTAAGAACTCAAGAGTGCAAGAGCTAAAGAGAATTCATGTACCTCAAGAAGGGTAAGGTCTGTGGTTTATATAGTGGTAGAGAGCTGACCTAAATCCCTTGATATGAGAGAATTTTCTTGTAGAGAGAATGGTCTTAAGATACTCATTATCACTTTTCCATATATAAGAGATTTGATTATGTGATAGGGTCTTTGATCATGGTGTGCAAGTAATTTCCATGTAAGGATGTGTGGATGGGCCCCATATATCCGTGGGGAAACCCTAGGTGACTGGTCGTTCAGACACTGAGGATCGTCTGACTTGACGATCCTTTAAAGGGTCGTCTCTTGTTGGGATTGCTCAACCCCCGGGACTGATCGTCCCTATGGGACCGATCGTCCCCTTGGGACTGGTTGTCCCTCTATTGGGGTCGATCGTCCCTCTTGAGAAGCATTTTTCCCTTTTGAGTCTTAGTCGTCCCTTTCTAGGAGAGGTCTAAAATTTTCCTCATCATATATGTTAAAAACATAAAGAATATACAATTTAATTATTAGATTTTCAAAATATATATCCATGTTATTTTTTGTCAAGTTACCTTTGTTTTATTATTTTTTTTATGGGAAGTTTTTTTTTTTTTTTTGAGGGAGTTTTTATTTTTATTTTTTTATAGGAAGTTGAATCAAAAGAATTTATACATTTTTGTTAGCATTTTTGCTTAATAATACTATATTATGAGAATTATTTCGTAAAGTTATACCATTTGAAAGTTATTTGAGAATATAGTCTTTTTTTATTTTTATTTTTTTAACTCTTTTGTTAAAAAGATGACGTTGTTCAAGTGTAACTTGTTTCTTAATGTTGAAATAGCTAATATGATGTGGCGTATGGTTAAAGTGAAACTTGTCTCTTAAATGTGACAAGTTCAACTTCTAGAATTTAGAATTTGAACATATTAGCTAGACTTAAGATAAAATTATGGGATAAAGTTGGTACCAAATTGGTTAATCCATGCATGTGTTAGCCTAACTTTGAATGGACCCCAATCAGGACTATCTACAAGTCAATCTGGGTCGGTTTTAAGGTCAAACTAATACTCGACTTGATCATGTTCATGTCTAGTTTAGGATCATATATTTTTTGTTTTGTTTTAATTTTTTAGCATTTGGAAGTTTTAACTGAATTCCTTGGTTCATTTTTTTTTTCTTGTTTATCAAGTTGTAATTCGGTCCTATGGTGAGAGTGACTCAACCGGCATGCTATGATGACTCACACAAAAATTCCCACTCTATTTCTGTAACAAATAGCATAGCGATTCCCACGATAACTCTGACAATTTAAAGACTAATTTCGAGTCCAATCAAGTTGCTTTAAATGTACTACCTAGGTAAGCTTTTTTATCTTAATAAATTGACATTAAGCTTATCATGGAATTCATTATAGCATAGGAATTTGGATTCTAACATAGCCATGAATTTGGATTCTATTTAGGACCGTTTGAATACAGCTGGAAACTGAAATTTGGATATAACTGAAAATTGAAAATTGAAAACACTGTAACAAAATAATTTTTAAATATGTGAATAGTACCATGGGATGCATTTTTAATGAAAAAATTGCGGTCTCGTGAATAGTGCACGAGTGCATTGTTCATGGGAAAAGTCAACATCCATGGCTAAAAAAAAAAAAAAAAAAAAGAAGAAGAGAAAACCGTGACGCTGAAACGCAGGAAACACGGAATCCAAACCGCACCTTAATATATCATGGAATGATTGGTGCTTTTGAATCTTTTAGATTCTATTCTCAATTTATAGGTTTTTTTTTTAAATTATTTAATTTAATTTTTTATGATACTCAGATTTAGAGTTTGAGTTTTTAGAATGAGTTTGTAGTAATTGATTGCAATGTTGCTAAGTTTGGAAAGCAGACTTTATTTTTATTTTTGATGTTAGGTTATGTAGGGATGATAGGCACAGTAGTATATGTTGGGCCGGAGGCCCGGTTTGAGAACGCTTAGTAGTTCGAGGATGGATAAACGTTGTTATGGAAGTCAGTATTAGTGAATAAAGAAAGGGGTTTGGTCATGATGGTTAGAGAAGGTAGTCTGAGGAGGAATGCCTCCTCGGTTGAGCATAGCTGGGGTATCCAGGGCAACATTCCGGGAGGTTCTATCGATAGGGATGCACATCATGAGTCATGAGTGTATAGGACAAATGAGAACTATGAAATATCAAAGGGAAAGCTGCTACCACCGCATTGAATGCTCTGTAGCTAACTCTCTAGTCGCATTAATGTGGAAGTGATACTTGAACAGTAATTTTCAGTCTTACAACTACTTCTAGAGACTTCAGGAAGATACTGATGAGATAGAAATCAACGTCTAGAACCTGGCCTACACGTGGAAGGGATTGGAGAATTAAGAGAAAAATACGGTAGCAACAAAAACTGTGCCTGTAACCAAATTCAAGAAATATATACAAAAACTGATCTCTTCAGATTGTGCTGAGGATGATTTTCTTTAGATAAAACTAGTTTATCGTTACTTTATTGTGATCTGGATCCATTATAATTGTTATCTAACTCATTAGAGTCTAGTTTTCGAATTCACTCTGTACAAATTCATTGTATTGGGCTTTTTGGACCTAGATCCTTTTACCTTTTGGGCTTAAGGAACCAAATTGTGTCCTTACAGGTTAAAATAGATTAATTTTGGTTAATTAATTCAATTACCCAAGTTGATTAGTTAGTTTAAATTACATGTAAATTGTGGAGGCATTGACAAATTACCAAATAATTAATATGTAGTGGAAATAAATAATACAGTGATTTGTTGATGAATGGAGAAAACCTCTCGCAAGGAAAAAACCTCACCAGATGAATTTTAGGTCATCATTTCCAAGAATCCACTAATTTATAACGGTTACAATTATAAGGAACCCTACCACTACCCTGATCTACCCCAAAATACCAATTTACAGTTGAACATTCGCATCAATACCCAATTGAACTTGATCTTATAGTAGACTTCTTCGCATTACACAAATCTCCAATCTGTGACTAACTCCTTTGCATAGATCCTAGTATGTGACTAACTCTAGCAACTTGATTGATTGTTGTTGGTTGCAAAGTTCTCCACTTCATAAACAATGAAGATCAAGAAGCACTTAGTTACAAAACCCTAAGGCGTACAAACGCAGAAGCTTTACACAGAGTATATGAGTTTCGGATCTTTGTTTCCGTACTTGATGACTTTTAAAATAAGCTTTTTATATGACTAGGGTTTTAGAGAGAGAAATCCTAATCATTCAAGTCATCATAGGCTGAATTTTAGATTTGATAATTCTGAAATCGTAGTTCTTGATAGATCTAGCTTGCGTCGAGATTCTTCATTGATCCTCGATAGCAACTAGTGTCGAGCTAGTGTTGAGCTTTATTGAAACAATTTTTCTTCACTTGTTTCTTGGATCAAACTTCATGTCTTTAATGATAGCACTTGTTATGTTTGAACAACATATTTCTTGATACATTAAACTCAACTTAGATTTACATAATTATAAGTAAAATGTATTTTGTTAAAGGATTAACTAATTACATAGAAAATATTATTATCACGCCAAGGATGCGTGGTGGTGAAAAACAAAATTTTGACATGGTGGTTGTTTGGCTCTTTTTTATTTTTTATTTAGTTATTTACACATTACTCAATCCTAAACATTAATTAGTATTCATGTTTGTAGTTTTCGTTTTTGTTTTTTTTTTTTTTTTGAGAATTATGTTTGTAGTTGTTTATAATATAATATTGAATGAACTATGGGATTTGGCTGCATTTGTAGATAAAGATTGGAATAGCGAGACGCACTTGCAATAATCACTCCGTTGAAGAATTTGTAATGTTTTCAAGAGAATGCAGTTGAAGAGGTGCTACTATAGGTTTATGTGAATAATATAAGATGCATATGGCAGTTTTGTCAATTACCATTACTCCGTATTTCACACGATGAGCATCCACGTTGGTGGAGCTATAAAGCCCGTTTGGTTGGGCGGTTTGGCTAGGTAAACGAGCATTTTTAAATGAAAACGTTGATAATAAGTTGTTTGACTAGGTGATTTATAAGGAAATGTGTTTTTACAAAATGCCAAAAAAACGTGTTATCAATTCACAGTATTGGTCAACTTTTTTCAAAATGCAAATTTAAATTGATATCACGTTCTCCTATTTCACTTGTTTTGAGTTCAAAATACCGAATATACCCTCAAATACATACCCTCCCTTCTCATGAATCTCCTCTATTCTCTATCACCTCTGCCTCTGCTATTGTGTCACTCCCTTGTTTAGCCGTGCACCTATATAGATGATTCGAGTCACACATCTATCCCACTTTTTATGGGGCAGGGTTCATATTTTTAGTTTCGTTTTGGTTTTGGTTCAATTAGGTGGGTAAGTTCCAAGTGTTTGAATTGGCTAGTACAGTGATTGAACAAGCTCCTCCTCACACGGTAGCATTATTTTCTATGATCACCTAGTGCCTTTGGCAAAGAAGAAATAGGATTAGAGAAAAGCAACTAACATGGGCTTTGACATAAGTGGCATTTAAAGGAACTACTCAATGAATTCCTCGATGTGCAACGAAAACCTCTTAAAGATGTGTAATCGAGGAGTCTGGTTAGGTGGAACTCTCCAAGTGAAGGACTGTACAAAGAAAATTTTGATGGAGTGATTTTCTCTGAGCTCTCCCTAGCTGGTATTGGTGTAGTGATTCATAATTCTTATAGGAACGTAATAGTAGCCCTTAGCCAAAAATTTCCACTACCTCATTCAGTTGATTTGGTGGAAGCCTTGGCAGCTATTAGGGCAGTAAGTTTTGCTAGAGAACTTTTGCATTTCTAAGGTGGAATTAGAAGGAACTAGGCTTGCTTCCATATCTTCACAAATTTGGGCTCGTAGTGAGTCAAGTGATAGTGCATATGATGTTGACTTAGAAGTCTTGATGGCTCTGAAATTCGTTGGATGGATCCCTGCTATTTGTGCTGCTTTTTGGATTGCACTATGTGTCTAGTCAGAAGCTTAAACCACCAACTTTAAGCGGTCCTCTCTTCCAATTTGGCTTAGCAGTTGATCCCTTGCAGCGACAATTGTGCACAAAACGGCCTCACAAGTAGTCCCCTGTAGCATACCCCCGCCATTGCCAAAGAAAAGGAAAGACTTTGGTAGCTCAAGCATCTCTCCAAGCCAATCCACAACTATTGTCTCTAGCTCAGTAGCTGCTGGTGATGCAATTCAACTGAATCCAACCACATTAAAGCTGGTGCTAAGCATCTCACCTAGAAACCCTGCAATGCTACTAGTGCATTGGAAGTAAGCAAAGAAGTTAGGGCTTGGCCAATATGTTAAACGAGGAACTATTTGCTCCTGTACATCCTGAAGAATGGTTTCAATAGGTTCTTGATTATGTGGGGTGGAGTCTGGCAAGCATTTTTGGAGATATCCTGGTTCAACTTGGCTAAAAACCAGGTATTTTTCTACATCGCGATAATAATCAGCGTGGAAGTCTATGATCGTATGGCCTTACCCCTTGAATTTCTCGGGGCCTAATGGGTTAATGTTATGGGAAGAAGTGTGGTTGGGCATATGGTCAGACTATGAGAAAATTGGTTTGATGAAAACTGATTTGCTCATCTCATTCATTGAATCAAATGCTGTACATATACATACAAAAGAAAAGACCCAAATCGACTCTGTAACTAACTTAACAGATTGATGCACGTGTGAACAGAGACTAACAAACATAACAAACTCTTACACGTGCTTGGCTACTAAACTAACTATATTTACATACAAAGCTACACATCGTTTACTGTACGAACATCAGCTAAACTACACTGTCGTTTAGACAGACTTGTACATTCCTTGAGCTGCTTCAACTTTGTAGCACGAGACATGATCCCTTGATGATTATCTAATCCTTCAATCTTTGTATCATCTGCTCCTGTACTAGCTATTACATTATGTGATTGTCAGGCCTACTTTGGTGCTTGTTTGGGCTGCTCTGGTTCACTAGCTATTGCACTATTTGGCAGTCTGAGCTACTCTGGTGTGACAGCTGTTGTTGCATTAGCTGCTGCACTATGTGGTAGTCTGAGCTGCTCTGGTGTAGCAGTTGATGCTACACCATCATGCCTTTGATATAGACTTGACGCTACCCATATACATATGTACTATGGGGAAAAGAAATGGTTCAGGATTCTTTGGTTTTCTGGTGGAAGGGTTATAATTGTGGAAAGGAAAAAGTGAAACAACAAATTAGAGGCTATCTTGTAGTTGATGAGATAAAATGAAGGGAATGGAGAGTTTATAAAGATGTCATGAAGCTACGTGAGGAATGAAATTCACGTGATTTTCTTTGAATGGACCACCATTGTCTCAATAGCCACAATCGTTCAGCCTTATAAAGTTATCTAGATATATGTAGCCACAGTGTTTGGCCTTAAACTTAGGGCTGTTTGGTAACGTTGTTCTAGTAATGTTGTTTGTATTTTTTGAAAATACATGTGGGTGAAAAAACGTGTAAAAATACATATAATGTTGTTTAAAAATTGAAAAATATGGTTTAAATTACCATACCAAACAGCCCTTTAACTTTCCTAACGAATATCTCAAAATAAAATAAACCCATTTATGTAGGGGTGTTCACCAAACCGCATAAACCACAAAAACCGCCCTCAAAATGGCATAACTGCACAGCACTGCAAGTAATATTGCACCGCATTGCACCGCACCACACTGCATGGTGCAGTGCGGTTTGCGGTTTTATAATAAGAAAACTGCACAAACTGCACAAACCGCACTACACCGCACCCTCTTTATATATTAATATATTTAATTATTTTTAATATAAAATCTATTATTAATAGTTTAATAACCCTAGTTTTCAAAAAAAAAAAAAAGTTTAATAATCCTAGCAAGTGTTGATTAAGAAAGCCAACCCAAAATAAAGAAAAACTAGCTCAATAATTTAAAACTTGGACCAAAACAAAGGGAAAAATTAGTTTTGGGCTGGGTAGAAAAAGCCCAAAATTTAAAAAATATACAAACTTCAAATCATTCAAACCGCATCTTATACACCGCACTACATATGTGATCGCAGAAATGAGATGCGGTGCGGTTATGGTTTTGGCTAAACTTTAAACCGCACCGCACCACACCGCACCACACATGTGATCGCAAAAATAAAATGCGGTGCAGTTATGGTTTTAGTTAAATTGCACTGCAAAATGCGGTGCTAAAAATAGCCCAAAACCGCACCGCATCGCACCGCGAACACTCCTACATTTATGTATTCCAACACGTTGGTCCTACGTAAATGAATTAATGACATTGACAAGAAAGAGATCCTTCATTGTAGGTCCTACGTTAATGAATGACACTGACATGAAAGAGATCCTTCGTTGTACTAGATATGTTGGGAATCTTGTCAATAATATGAAGGGATAAGTACACATTTGGTCCTTACATTTTTTGTCAATTTTTATTTTGGTTACTACATTTTTATTTTACTGCTTTTAGTCCCTAAATGAAAAATGCATTCCATTTTGATCATTGTCGTTACTCACTTAACAGAAATATCCTATGTGGCAAACGGAGTTTAGTGCTGACACACTAAATGTTGATGTGGCCATTAAAAAAAATGATTTGTTATTTAATAAATGTCACGTGAGATCCACATCAACTTAGAATTTTAAATTTTAATTTATCAATTTTAACCAAAAAAAAAAGGAAAAAAAAGAATTAAAATTAAAAAAACACATTAATTTAGATATGACATCCTCTTCATCAAGAACATAGAAGAGCACAACCCCAAAAAAAAAAAAAAAAAAAAAAAAAAAATCATACAAACCACATGAACACAAAAAAAATCAAACTCAGGAAAATCATAAATGAATATCGTACAAAACAAAATCAATCCACATATACCAACACAAACCCAACTCAACCATACCAACACAAAGCAAAATTAAAATTAAAAAATACTTGAATTTAGATATGGTAATTCGTTAGTTTCTCTCTCTTCATCTCTCTCTCTCTCTCTCCTTCTCAAACACACCCAAAAAAAAAAAAAAATCTTAAGTTGGGTTTTGAATAAGATGCTAAGGCCAAAATTGCATTTTGTAATTGTATTCAAAATCAAATGGAGATAGATGAAAATATTATAGAAAAGGGAATCAATTACCTTTGTTCATTGTGAAAATTTATCAAACACCATAAATGCTAACAGCAATCCATGAATACAACAATTACAACCAAATTACATTAAACTACGAAAAAGTATACACATTGAAGCAACCCAAAATTCCTTTACATTGGGGAAAAAAGACCAAGACTAAAGCAATAGAAAGCAATACAAAAACTAAGATTCCAAACCCCTCTTTGTCGAGTTTGACCACGATCACACCTACCAATTTCGCAAACGCCAAGGATGAACCTAAAGAACTTGCAAACTGGGTCTTTTGGTTAGGGTTTTGACCGAGCGATGAAGGGCATAAGCATCATTTGGTTGGGGTTTTGACTAAGACACTAGCTTTGTTTGCTGGGTTTTGTTTGGGTGACTTTTTTCTAGGTTGGGACTAGGTTGACTCATTGAGTGGGTACATGAAAAGGTTGAGCAAGAAAAGGTCTAACAAACCCAGCTCAATCCCTCAAGCATACCAACAACAACAAACACAACTCCCACCCAAATTTGAACAAAATACCCACAAAACCATTAACACGGCACAAAGACAACTCAAACCCAGATTTTTCGGCCCCAAACACAAAACTCAACCAAGATTTTCTTATGCTTTTTGAGAAACCAAACACAAAACTCAATCAAGATTTTCTTATGCTTTCAATCACCTCCACCTCCACCTCCACCTGAAACTCACCTTCAGTCACCTCCACCTTCACCTTGAGCTTGGAGACTTTTGTAGAAAGAGATAGCTTGGAAATAGAACCTAGGATTTTCATAGAGAGAGAAAGAGAGATTGGAGATTTTTTTTGAGTTTTCATGATTTAATAATTTTAGGTTGTGTTTGGTTGCCAAGAAAGTTTAATAGAAATTGATAAAGTTACTCCAAAAAGATCTCAATCTTTAAAATTTAAAAAGTAAATTCTTTCTTGTTTTATTTATTAATTATTAATTTTTTCAATTTAAATTAAAATTGATAAATTAGAAATGATTTATTTTTAAAATTTTAAATTAAAATGCTAAAGTGGCATATTTTAAATACTAAATAATTTTTTAATGGCCACGTTAGCATTTACTGTGCCAATAGTGTACTTTGTTTGCCACATCAGCAATTTCTGTTAGTGAGAAGACGGTAGGGACCAAAATGGAACACATTTTTCATTTTAGGAACTAAAAGCTGCAAAATAGAAAAGTAGGGGCCAAAATAGAAATTGACCCAAAATGTAGGGACTAAAAATGCATTTACGCCTAACATGAATCATGTGCAGTAATTGATCTCTAGTGATTTGGATTGCTTTAACGTATTATAAGATGGGAAAATTCTGTTACATATGCACTAATACACATACTCTTGTACACACACAATTTTTGTGTGTATATTAGTGAGTATGTAATAGACACTACATTTACAAGAATTTCCTTCCTCTTTTCTTTCTTTCCTATCACATCCTCTCTATATTAGCACCCCTCAGTGTTTTCTAATCAAATTATTCTATTCTGCTTACCTTTTATTAGCAAAACCCTAAATCACTAGTACAAATATAAGTTAACTAAAAAATTATTCCCTATAACTTAGCTTAAAATTCAATTTTTTTCTATAACTTCAGTTATGTTCAAATCATTCTTCTAAATTTAAATTTATTCAATTCAGTTATTTTGCCAGTGTTCGTTATAATTTCATCATTAATGACCTCCAAAATGATGTAGTTTTGATTTTTGGTTTATGTCTTACATAAAAAATCAATAAAATTAATAACACAAAAAAATTTGCCCCATATCATTAGGATTTTTCTAATGGTCCCCCCTTAATAATAGGTAATAAGTACTTTGCCCCGTATCATTAGGATTTTTGTAATGATAAAGATTAGGAATGGTAAAATTCGACAAAACCTAAGAACTAAATATGATACAACATGATATTGGTAGGTTATGGGTTGAGCCTTAACGGGTTCATGTCATATTCAGTTTACACGACTGACCCATTTAATAAATGTGTTGAGTTCGTGTCCAACCCATGGAACTCGTTTGACTCATTTGATCCATTTAATTAAATGACATTTGTTAATGAGAAAATTTTGATGTTCCCAAATAGAATATGGGGTAGCCAAGCTGAAACTCAACGATGGGCCCTTGAAATAAAGCCCAAAGGATTTCGGTGTTGTGTAAGTTTGCCCAAGCAAGAGATAGAGGTTGCATCCTAACAAGAAGATAACAATAAAGCACAATAAACATGTTACTATTGTTAGTTTGTTATATTATTAGTCCTTTTACAGCATCATAGTTCAACTAATTCTTCTAGCGGTACGGTATTATCTCTAGTGGTAGGGTAATTCTAGGTTAATAAGTGTGTTTACATAGTAAAAATCATATGTTTTCCTTATTATTATTAAGTCAACATAAGGGAAAACTTCCATAATATCCAGAACATTATGGCCTTTATCATAATAATAATAAACAAAGATTAAAAGCTCCATAGTTACAAATAAAAGAGGAAAAATAGGATGGAATGAAGGGAGAGAGAGATCCCAGCTCAGTGCAACAAATATTAAACTAAAATTTTGGTGAGTTTGTGTGCATAAGGCATGAATGAGGTAATGTGGGTTGTTTTGAGTGAGTGGAATGGGATTAACATTGAGGTTAAGGCTTTTTGTGAGTGGTGAGTTGTTTATGACTAGTTGAGAGATATTTATGGGCTGTGATTGTGTGAAAGGGGGAAAAGAGTATCTGAGATTAGATGCGTATGGGCTAAAGATGATGAGTGGTGAGCTTGAGGAAAGCTAAATCACAAGCAAAGTAGTAAACAAACCAAGAGTTTCAGAGAGGGCCGCTGTCCTCTGGTCAGTTATTGGACATTTATGGAGTATGAAGGTGTAAGCAAGGTAGTGAATGTTGGTGTTATGGTGACTATAGGTTAAGAAAGGTTGTGAGTGAGCTCGAGAGAGCTTGGGGAAGCTTAAAGAAAGCTTAATAGGGACTAAATTTTTGCAAAATGTAGTCAATGACAGAAATTTTTAGAGAGGCTCTCCCCTCCTCTGGGCTGAGGTGTGTATTTTTTTTATAATGGAGCTTTAGAGAAGCATTAATTAACAAGAATCCAAAAAACGTATGACTAATTAGAGGTAGTGACTCAAGGTTAATCTTCCTGGATTTTTGGTCAGAAATAGGAGATTTACTTTAGGGGTTGCCTTGCCTCTTTGGATAATGATGAGATTTTAGAGTGCTTTACATTAAATGCCAGGATTTCTGGGACTGAGCCTAATCAATGGGATTAAGGCATGTATCAGGAATGAATCGTAATGCTACAATTGAGATTTGGTCCCCCAAGAAGTGAGATTCAACACCCCAAGCCAGTTGTCAAACTTTAAGTTCACTTCAGGGAGTTCCGTTGGAAATCTCTTTTTGCCCTACAAACCACATGTTCCAAATTTTTTCCCTTTAGGATTCATGAGCTTGGTACATGAATCATGTCTTGAACATTTTTAACATTTATAGCATCAATTTGTTGAGATTTTGGATAACTTGGTTTTAGCTCTCCTTCTGCTGGAGGTACAGTCTTGAGGAAGATGATAGAGTTCCATCATCCTTCAGACTTTAGCTAATATGACAGCCCTCACGCACTGTTCCTGTCAGGTAGAGGGTGGTAGAAAACTGATGGAACAGCCCCGAGTTCATCCTTAAAGGCTTGGTTCTCTTGTAGGAGTCTCTAGTTGTTTTTTGGTTAGGGATGAACAAGGGCTGGTTGCCTACTTTCAAGCCTCTTGCTGGGGACCTTTTTGGATTGGAACTTTTCTCCATTTCAGCACTTTTAGTTGGGCCACATGGCCCTTTTTTTGCTTGGGCTTGTTCCCTACTTCATGAGATTCTTAGGCCTACAAAATGGGCATTAAAGACATGTTTTGCCATGAGTTTTTTACTCCTCATGGGTTTTAGTTGTTAGTAGAAATAAAATGAATCCATGAGCTTTAATAAATATTTATGATAGATTTTGGGTTTTAATTCCCATGGAATTTAAATAACAATTTGTTTAGTTTCTCATAATTTCTGCCATGGATTACTTTGTAAATGATATTTTCTTTGAGGCTTTTTAAATAATGACCTACAATATTTTTCTCGAGAATAATATTTACCATGGTAACAACCACTATAATGGAATAATGTGATGTTCTCATGAGTTTCTCTATAGATAATCATAATGGACATGTATGATGAATAATTACAATGAGTTTTGATAATAAATATTATGAATGTTGTGATGTAAGATAGATAGTGAACATGAGTTTATAATATGAAATAAATGTCATGGGTCTAATAATCATAACTTTCCATGGGTTTTTATAAGATGATTGCCATGGGTTTTGAGAATATATAATTTATAAATTTCATGAGCTTGTAATATTATAGTAATAGGTTTAAGAATCTAAAGCATTATTTATTATTGGACTTTTAAGTGAAATAACTATGATATATTATTTATCCAAGTATTAATAACCCTAGGCTTTTGATAAAATAGTGCCAAGTAGTTAGCTTGGGCTTTTAATAGTGCCAACGTAAGTTGAGTTTTTGATATTACCAATGAGAATTGGGTTTTGATATTGCCAATGAGAATTGGACTTTAAATATTGCCAGTGAAAACTGGGCTTTGATGTTGCCAATGAGAATTGGGTTTGATGTTGCCAATGAAAATTGGGCTTTGATGTTGCCAATGAGAATTGAGTTTTAGATAAATAAATTGTCATGGGTTTAAATCATGAGCTTTGATCATGGATTTGAATTCCATTGGTAAAATTGTTTTGTCATGGACTTGAATCATGGGCTTTTCAAATATTGTTAAGTATAAGTATTCATGGGCTTTAAATAGAATAAAATGTGTGCATTGGGTTCATAGGGCCGGTTTTGGGCTTAGCTAAATAATGATAATAAAATTGGATAAAATATGAGTTTTGAGACTTTTTGTGATAGTTTATATCATAACCCAATTTAGATAATGAGATATGAAACGTTTGTGATTAACATAATAATAGAGCGAAAAATATTTGGGAAAACCCAATAACTTATTAGTGGTGTTTGAAAATAAATAAGTGGTACTCAAATAAAATTAGGTGTAAAAAAAAAAAAAAGTACCATAATAACATTTTACCAATATACCCTTCAAACCTTAGGTATATAAACTTATTATTTGTTGTGGTTTATTTCCTTTGACATATTGTGATCAATTAATTTGTGATATTGAGATATACTTTAATTTTGAAAGATTATTTGTGATGCATTTATTTGTTAGTTCTAAATTTTATATTAAAAAAATTTATTTGTTTGGGTTTTTATGGTTCAGATCAATTTGATTATATACAAAAATTTGTATATTTTTTTTTCAATTTGATAAAATTTGATAAATGGGTTGACACGGCTACTCCGTTTAATAAATAAGTTGTGTTAGGATTGATGAATCTTAACTTATTTAATAAACGTATCTGGTTAGTATTCATCCATACAATCAAATACTTATGAGTCGATACGATACAAACCTGATACCATCCCCAATAAAGATGCAAAGTGCTTATTGGTCATAATCAAAGGAACACTGCTTAATTTTCAAGTTTAAGGGGCATTGTAATTGTACCATAATTAAAGGATAAAAGTGAATCAAACATTATTTATAATATAAAACATTTTTTTTTGTAAATTTTTTTATTCTATATTTTTTATTGTTTAATTGTAATAAAAGCTTTGGTAGGTAGTGAGTTGTGTTGGTGATGATGATGATGGGAGGAGTTAGAACAGTCAGTGGTGGTGGCAGTGCGAGTTAGGGAGGGAGGAGATGATTGGTCTACTTTGTGAAATTGTAATTTTTTTTTTCTATATTAATGTGCATGACTGCATCTTTATAAAACCATGTATACTAGTACCAATTCTTAATATATATATATATATATATATATACACTGGTACCAATTTATGTAGCAAGTGAGCCGAAAGGTTGGGAAAAATAAAAAATGAGCCTCTTCTTTTTTCTTTTAGTTTTTTTGGAATGAAAAGTAGGAAAGTTGTATT
This sequence comes from Quercus wislizeni, assembly GCA_023055345.1. Classification (NCBI taxonomy): domain Eukaryota; kingdom Viridiplantae; phylum Streptophyta; class Magnoliopsida; order Fagales; family Fagaceae; genus Quercus; species Quercus wislizeni. Next base: position 8,964,740 of record JALGQJ010000002.1, on the reverse strand, counting down.
AAGAGAGAAAATCTATGTTCAATAAAAGAAGAGTTACAAAAAATAATTATTAAACACAAGACTGCCCTTTTCAAAAAAGCTTTGTTTGTGGACTCTGTTTCTCTTGTTTTTTAATTGAAGTTGGTTCCCTTTCCCAAAAAAAAAAAACACAAGACTGCCCAAGTCATTTACAGCATCAGAGGGATGAATACAAAAAGGTTGGCCAGTATGTTTTCCAGTTGTTGCTGTTGCCCTCTACTAACGTTTGCTCGACAGTTGTCTTCACGGGAAATGCCATTGGTCTGCTCCACATTCCAAGGCCGAAAAGTAGCTACAATACTGTTACATACAATTACAATTATCAACCAAAAGAGACAACCAAGGAGACGTGTTCGCTGAGGCCATATAATGTGATATTTTCTCTGTATCCAATCGGAAAGTAATAGCAGAGTGGCAGAAAAGAGAATACGAAATGAAACTTATCAATAGTATCACAATTAGGCCATAGAATATTTGCATAATAATATAAGACAAAAAGCTAACTAAAAGTTAATGTATTTTTTTAAAAACTGAAAATTAGACTAAAAGTTAACTTTTATTTAATAGTATTTTTAACAAATGATTTCATCAAAAGGTTATAGATAAGTTGTTCTTAATGGAAGTCTGTTTGTGAATTTTTATTTTTGATAGATTATTTGCATAATATGAGACAAAAACCTAAAAGTTAGCATATTTCTAAAAAACTAAAAATTAGACTAAAGTTAACTACTTTTTAACAAATGATTTCATCAAAATGTCATAGATAAGTTATTCTCAAATGGAAGTCCGTTTGTGAATTGTTTATTTTTAATAGATTATTTGCATAATATAGGACAAAAGAATAAAAGTAAGCATATTTTTAAAAAATTGAAAATTTGATTATTGAAATAAAGTTAAGACATAAAGTAATATGAGAGCCGCAAACAATTCTCAAAATAAAAAAGCTAGTTTATAATCTTTCTGCAAACACACTTAGCAAATTCATGCTTTTATTTTTAAATTCAAAATTACATTGGTAATATTTTAACAAATGGTTGAGGGGATTGATTCTTCTCATGGGAAGAAGTAAATTCAAATCCTTACCCCCATTTATTGTACGAAAAAAAATATTTTACTGGCTGCATGCAAAGAAGATTCAGCCTAGCTAGGCTTACACAAGAACTGATTAAGTGCTTAGTATGACATTTGCATTCTCCTGCACCACTTTCCAAGCCGTGATAACGTGTCGTTCCTCAACTAGAGTTGCACCAACGGCAAATCGTATCACGTATACTCCCTCCACCACAGCATGAGTCATGAAGACACAGCCCGACATGTTAATGGACTCCAACAATTTGCGGTTTGCCTCATTCGCAAGTTCCTCGCTTACCATGTCAAGCTTACCATTTTTGTATACTGTCTCACTTAGTGCCGATGGCAAAATCCTGAAACAAACAATGGCAAAATTTTTAGGTACCACGATTTCAAACCGTTTATCCATAGCTACAAACCCTTCAAAAAGGTTGGCCATTTTCACATGGTTTCTCATGAAGCTCCTAAGGTTAGCTACACCATAGCTTCTAAGCACAAACCATAATTTCAAGGAACGAAATCTTCGGCTTAGGGTTATCTGCCAGTCTTTATAGTCCACCACTTGCTTTGAATCCGAGGCTTTATTCCTCAAGTACTCAGGGTTGGTTGAGAGTGACTTTATCAAGGCGCTCGGATCTTTTACCCAAAGGCAGCAACAATCCAAAGAGGTTAAGAACCACTTGTGTGCATTGAGACTAAATGAGTTCGCACCCTCAACACCATCGATGAAGTGCCGAAACTCAGGACAAATACAGGCGCTTCCGGCATAAGCAGCATCAACATGAACCCACATTCCATAATCTTTTGCCACAGCACATAACGATTCTAGTGGATCAATGGCAGCCGTTGAAGTTGTTCCCACAGTGGCACATAAAAACAATGGGACTAGGCCTGCTTCCACATCTTTGCAAACTTGGGATCGTAGTGAGTCTGGTGATAGTGCATATGATGTTGACTTAGAAGTTTTAATGGCTCTGAAATTCATTGGATGGATCCCTGCTATTTGTGCTGCTTTTTGGATTGCACTATGTGTCTGGTCAGAAGCATAAACCACAAATTTTATGAGGTTCTCTCTCCCAATTTGGCTTAGCATTTGATCCCTTGCAGCGACAATTGTGCACAAAACGGCCTCACAAGTAGTCCCTTGTAGCACACCCCCGCCATTGCCAGAGAAAAGGAAAGACTTTGGCAGCTCAAGCATCTCTCCAAGCCAATCCACAACTATTGTCTCTAGTTCAGTAGCTGCTGGTGATGCAATCCAACTGAATCCAACCACATTGAAGCCAGTGCTAAGCATCTCGCCTAGAAACCCTGCAATGCTACTGGTGCATTGGAAGTAAGCAAAGAAGTTTGGGCTTTGCCAATGTGTTAAACCAGGAACAATGTGCTCCTGCACGTCTTGGAGAATGGTTTCAATGGGTTCTGGATTATGTGGGGTGGACTTTGGCAAGCGTTTTTGGAGATATCCCGGTTCGACTTGGCTTAGAACCGGGTATTTCTCTACATCGCGATAATAATCAGCTAGGAAATCTATGATCATATGGCCTTGTCGCCTGAACTCCTCAGGGTCCAAAGGGCTAATGTTAGAGGAAGAAGTGTGGCTGGTTACATTGTCAGAATTGAGGCTACCCATAAATAAAGAAATATATGTGGTACAGAGAAAAAGATATGGTTCGGGCTTCTTTGATTTTCTGGTGGTAGGGTTATTTATTGTAGTGAAAGGAAAAAACAAGAAATGAGGAAGTTGAGACTATCTCGTAGCCGATGGTATATTGATTGAAGGGAATGAAGAAGAGTTTATATATATAAATAAAGGTGACGAAGCCCCGTGACCTGAAAAATGAAATGCTACAGTGTAAGGATGCCCTGTGCATTCACATCCAAAATTTACAAAAAAAAATTGTGATGATGCTGGAAAATCAAAAGTAAGTTGCACGGTTAATACATGCTCGAAATGACACCTGCGTAATACAAAAAGATACATGCTCGAAATGACATCTGCGTAATACAAAAAGAGAAGACCTAACAGAGAGTACCAGTGTGGTACCGGCCAAATACCCTTCGAAAGTCAAGTTAGAACTTCTTACAACTCTAGAGTGTTAGAAAGGGATCAATTATGCATACTTTGGTTGGTGAGGATATTGGGGTTTTTATAGTAGTAGATGGTTGACCTCTCCTTATTGGATTAGAAGTCTTTTCCTTTTAGGAGTCTCTTTGGGCGTATTTTGCGTGATCCTTTCCTTATAGGAATCCTTTTGGGTATCACCAAACGTGGAGAGCAAGATATTTTCTTATATACACAATCGTAGGTGGCAAGCAATCCTTTATCAAGGTCATCAGCTTACCCTACCCCTTCAGCTTTAACGCCGTCAGCTTCATGGTGGCGTCAGCCCTTGAGTACGACTTGTAAAGTGCTTCCTAAATCTCTTTTTGTTGATGAGTATCAATGAAAGCTGACGGGTGTAATTGCACCCGTCAGCACGCATCGTCGCTTTAAGTCGTGCTGACGTCGCTTTAAGTCATCGGCTTGTGTCTTACTGTGAGTATCTTATCCACATCAAATTGCATTATCAAATAAGATACTGCCATGTCAGATTTTTTTTTTAAATTAAAAGATTGGATAGATAACCCTATGTCAGATTTTTGCATCCACACGAATTAAATAGATGCCCTGATAGTTTAGGTAGGATGGGAAGGTACAACCGTAGAAGCTTTCGATTTTCTTATCTACCAAAAAAAAAAAAAGCCATCCACCGACTTCCCAGAAAAGAGTTTTAACGGCTAAATGAACAAAAGAAATAATTTTCGGTGGCCTACTTTTTTTTTTTTTTTTAATAGGAAAAATCGGCGGAAATTAACATGTTTTTATTGTCCGACAGGTTCTGGTCGTATGCTAATAAAATATAATGTTATCCCCCTTTTGAATTTTGATTTCCTGGGCAAGCATCGTAATAGGCCTGGCCCCTCTGTTTGTAGAATTTCTTTTATTTCTTATTGCAATTGCTCCGTATTTACCAAAATATATATATATATATATATATATATATATATATATATATATATATATATATATATGGATTCAATTAATGTGTATTTTTTAAGTACACATTAATAATTTATTTTAGAAAATTTTTTATAAAGAATTGAAAAAACTGTCAAAACGGTTAATTACTTTTTCGTTTTTTCATAAAATTTTTTTAAAAATAGTTTACTAATGTATGCTCTAACATAAATGCCAATATATATGTGTGTGTGGGGCATTGAATCTGTCCAGGTCAAGATATTTGGGAATCTCATGGCCAACGTGATTCTTGTCCACGAATTGATTGATCTATAGTGATTTGGATGATATTTCCACTTTAAAAATAGAGTTTACTTTCAATCCAGTTTGGAGGAAAAATCCTCCAATCTACCACAAAGGCTATTGAAATTTGAAATGATATCTGCATGTAATTTTAAATTGACAGCAATATTCCAATGAAAATTGAAAAGAAAAAAAAAAGACTAACTTAAGTGATCAAAACACATAATGTAAAACTGCGTTTTCTATAAAAATCAAAATTATAATGGATGGTTAAAATGATTTAAGCAAATAGTAAAAATTTAAATTTCTTGAAATTTTTGGTAGTAAGTTTTAATTGGAGTATAGTGCTTTATATTCGTAAAATTTAAGTCATGAAATTTTACTTTGGTAAATCATATAATATTTAGGTTGCGTTTGGTTCATGTAAAATATTTTCAGGAAAATAAATATTTTCCGGAAATGCTATTTTCCGAAAAGGAAAATATTTTCAAGTGTTTGGTTGTATTATGAAAATTTTTCTAGAAAATATTTTCATGTGTTTGGTAAAATTCTGAAAATGCTATTTTCCACCACCACACAACAGGAAAACCACCAAAACACCACCACTCACACCACCACAACAACAACAAAAAAATCAGAGATCAAAGAGGGAAAGTAAAAAATCAAAATCACAAATAAATTTTATTACAAAAATTTCAAACGAGAACGAGTACGAGATCAGTAACGGGTTCGTGGGTTCATGGTGTGACTCGCTGGTGCGATCGGCGAGGTACGACTCGCGGTTCATGGTTTCGCAGTGCGACTCGTCGGTGCGATTGGCGCTGTGTGACTCGCGGTTCGTGGGTTCGCGGTGCGACAATCTCGAGTTTGTGGGGCGGTGCGACTCATCGGTGTGACTCGCCGGTGGTGCGACGATCTTGGGTTTTCTGGGTTCGCGATCTCTCTCTCTCTCTCTCGTTGGAGCTTCTTCGCTCGGTGTGTGGATCATTCTCTTGGAGCTCAGTGTGTGGATCGGAGCTTGGAGAGCTCTGTGTACGTCGAGTGCGTGAGAGAGCAAATGGAAAATGTTTGAAGTGAAAATGAGATTTGAATTCATTTTTCGCCTCTGAAGCCTTATTTTACGGTCAAACTGAAAATATTTTCAGTTTGACCCAATTTACCGGACCTACCAAACATGCTATTTTCCGGAAAATGATTTCTGAATTTCGTTTGAAGTCAAAACAAACGGACCCTTAATAGAATTTTCTATCCAATAAATGGAGGATTTGTTTTTATGAATTATATATGCTTGTGCCAAGTGCTGGCCCTCCTCTCTTGTCATGTGGGGAAAATTTCGCCCCCTTTATATTGCAAACCTAAGATTGTGTACAACATTTTTTTTTTTTTTTGAGAAACTGACAGAAGCAATTTTATTAAAAAACTATTCGGCTAAAATCAGCCTGAACTACACTTGAAATGTTTGGTGGTACATCTTCCATCCAGACAGTTAGAGAGGGCAAATTAATAGCCCATCTAGCTAAAGCAAGAGCGACCCTGTTGCCTTGTCGGCAAACATGAACAAAACTACAGCAATTGAAAGAAGGAGTTAAAACTTTAACATCTTCAATCAAGTGTCCGTGGAGTGCTAGTGATCTCTCTGAGTTATCAAGGTCTTTTGAGATTGTGTCTGAGTCCCCTTCAAAAACAGCTGAGGTAATACCAATCTCCAAGGCAAATTCTAGTGCTCGTCTTGCTGTAAGGGCTTCCACCTATGCCATAGTAGTTGGTTGAGGAATTTGTTGTGACAAAGAGGCCATAACCGCACCTTCTGAATTGCGAATAACCACTTCGAGTCCAGCTCTCCTTGTTTCTGTGAACAACGCACCATCATAATTAACTTTGAAAGCTCCCAAGTCTGGTGGTTCCCATTTTGTGTGCATCTCATGTTTCTGCTTCGGGTGACTGAATGAAGATTTTGGAATTTAGCTCGTCACTCCTTTGACAACTAATCGATGCGTTGTAGCGGACAAGCCTCCTCATTGAATCGAACCTGGTTGCGTCTATTCCAGATGGACCAAGCCATATACGCTAGTAAGGAAGGATCCTTATTTTCCTTGAATGCACGTTCGAAGATGTCCATTGGTGTTTTCCCAAACATAGTCGCCAGCTAGCTCCATTGAGGGTCCTGAATCCAAGCTACCTGCAGATTAGAACACAAAAACAGAGCATGTGAGCAGTCTTAGCCATCACCTTACAATCAGGGCTGGCTCAATGGTATAAGCCATTGATGCGGCTGCCTAAGGCCCCAAGTGAAAAAAAAGGCCCATAAATTTTAACCAATAGTATTAATTAAGCCAAAATATTAACCAATAAATAAAATAATATTTTCTTATCAAATGAAAAACAAATAAAAAAGAGAAAAAAAATGTTATGTCCACAACATTTTTACAAAAAATCTTAATAGCAGATTGTTAAAGGTTGTTATTGACAGCAAAAAAATAATTTTAGTAATAGGTTCAACTAGAAAATAAGAAGCAACTTAACACCTAAGATTTGTCATACAAAATATTCTAAATGTAGCACTTCTAAAAGAAAAAAAGAAAAGAAAGAAAGCAATTCACAAAAAAATTCACAACATTTTTCACATTAGTCAAGTTAGCAAACTTTTACTAGTTTTCAACTAAATTCACTACTGACATCACTCTTTTACTCACAACTATCAATCTACCACATCAAAGTTTTGTCAATTTTTTTTTTTTTTTTTTTTTTTTTGTGTTTATAATTTTTTTTAAAAAAAAATTCTATGTGGTTCATGTTGACTAATAGTAATTTTATATATGAAATAAGATAACTAATTTTCGCCTTAGGCCCTCAAATGCATCAAGCCGCCCTTGCTTACAATTATCAAGATTGTGTACAACATGATGTTGCTATATGGCTCACAGAAAGACATTTTCCAAAGTTTAATAAGGTTTAAAATAATATTTCAAATTAAATCCAATTGCCATAAGTGTTGAGAAATTTAAAAGAAAGTTCATCATTTATTTTGAATTGTTTTAAATGCATATATATATATATATATATATATATATATATATTTCTTTATATTGGATCAAAGAAATGATGGAAGATACTGAAGTGGGTAATTAATGTTGAAACCTGTGTAAATGGAAGTTCAAATTGATCAACATAGGCAAAGAGAATTGACCTCTTGAGAAATGCCCTATAAGGTGTTTGTCAAAATGCTTGACCATAAGACATCCTCACTACGTTATCTGCCTCAGAAGCCTCATGCAGTCAGGCTTCCTTTTCACACTGCTTCCACCAATGGCCACTTCAAATTACCTTTCCTGCCACTCACTCCTGAGGCCTCTCCCAAGCCCTTCTCTACTTTCTAGAAGACCAAAAGTCTCTGCCATCTCATCGATCAAGCTGCTTTCACTACCTCTTAAGCCCAGCCCAATGGAGTTATCAGTTATGACATTGTTATGAATGTCATATAAACTGAGCATATTATAATTTTCTGCATTATAGCTATTAAATCTCCGGCTTTTCAATGGAATTTGAATTGAGTTATATTTTTGGATGGTCTTATGAGGCTAATGGTTAACTTTCGCTATGCATTTCTTTAGTGGTTGTTTTGGTTTTATTTTAATGATTAGTAATATGCGTTGAGGAGACTGTTACAATATATATATATATATATATATATATATTTTTTTTATTATCAAGAAAAGCCTAATTTTTATTTTCCCAAAAGTTTCTTAGGAGATCATATGAGGCTTTTGTAGGTCTATCGTGTGGAATTCATGATGTGTGTGGGTGCTTTTTGTTCTTTCGTGGATCGTGGTTGAACAAAAATTTTTATATATGAATTAATGTTGTGATTGTAGGAGGCAAAATTAATGTTATTAAATTAAATAAATCAAGTGTTGACATGTATCATTTAAGATGATAATTATTATCCTAATTAAATAGAGATAAATATCTCAACTAAATTAGAATGATAATAGTTAATCATTATCTCTATTAAAATAAATAAAAAAATAGAGATAATTATCTACAAGGAGGTCAATCCCAAGTGGCACTCATGCTTTAAAACCATTATAAATAGAGGGCATACCTCCTCTCATTCTACACAATTTTTCTTAGACATCAAAACTCTAAAGAAATTCTGCAAGGACATTCAAAGAAGTTCTTTGAAGTTTTATTGGAATCAAGTTGCGTCCATAAAAGCAAGAGATTGAAGACCGTTCAATCCATCTTCCAACCAAAGTCAAAAAGATTTCTTTCGAGTCAAGTTCAAAGAAAATAAAATGAGAGAGTATTCTTTTGTAAAATAATTGAAGTAGAGATGGAGTCAAGTTCAAAGAAAATAAAATGAGAGATTATTCTTTTGTAAAATAATTAACATACCAGAAAATGTTATATTAATTTTAAAATTAAATGAAACTATGGTGTTGTGTTTGCGGTCCATTTAGGGCCAATTGGAATTGTCTATCTAGGATATTGGGCCATGATGCTTAAAGGAAAGGTCAAAAGAGCTTTTGTGGCTTAATTAACATGTTATGGTACTTCAAAATTAGAAAGATCCACGATTCAGAGCTTTGTAACTTTGTTGGTATCTCTTGTACTTCAATTTTCAAATGGAGACATTCAAAATTCAAATTATCTTAAACAATTTAATTATCAAAATAACAATAATAATAATAATAATTGAAATATTACTATGTAGCGGTATTATGTTTCTAGGTAGGATAAGTATTTAGTTTTCTTTTGACACAATAATTAGTTTATTTAAGAATCACTTTTGTACCTTCATTTATATATATTTTTTGTCACTTACTTTTTTGGCCCTATACTTTGATAATTAGGTGAGTAGAGACTTGTCACTTGCGTAATCATGATTTATTCTTGCCTTGTTAAAAGGGATCGAACTCAAAATCTTTTATACTAATATCATGTTAAATTATTGATTATTTCAAAAGTTTAAACTGTTAAAAAATGATAATGAATTTAATCATTTAACTATAATTCTAATAGATATCAATGATTCAAATTTTCCCGCAATAAAATTATTATTGCTTTGATGATACTTTTTGGAGTGCATGCAGTGAGTTACAGTCGTGATCTATCTTTTTTCTTTTTTGGTTGATACAGGGACGGAGCCAGAGTTTTGAGTTAAGGGGGGTGGCTTTACTGTTGACTGTGTGCAACTATTTCAACCTTTGACTCTGTCACTACTTAGCTGCTGAGGTTTTTTTTTTTGGTAAGAACAAAATTATTTTTGTTTAGAATTTTTTAAATGGAAGGGTTGTTTATTTTAAATAAAATTGGTTAATTGAGCTTAATTTTTTTTTTAAAGTTTTAGTATTGGTAATTTTTGTTGTTGAGCTATTTTTTTGGGGCTTGTATATTTTGTTTTAGATTTTAGATCTATAAATTTTTTTATAGTTATTAAAATGAGGAAAATACGTGCTACAAAATTTTTTATAAATTATTGATGTAATAAGTGGTTACTAGTAAGTAAAAAAATGATGTGAGTGGTGGGTCCCCGTGCGAATCAATAAGAATTTGCTACCAAAACAGTTTTTAAAAATGCTGTAAAAAGTTTATGAGTATAGCATTACTCTTAAAAGAATTAATTATATTGTTTAAGGGAAAAAAATGTAATTTTATATAATAAAATTGCTAAAATTAGTACACACACATATATATATATATATATATATATATATATATATATATATATATAATATTTTTTTAAAAAAATTTAGGGGAGGCCATTGCCCCCCTAGTCCAAAGCTAGCTACGTCCCAGGGTTGATAAATCGTGATTTATCTTGGATTGGCTATGTTCCGATCGAATCTTCTAAATATGATTATAAAAATTCTTATTAGAAAACTAACAAAGAAAAGAATGAATCATATATGGGGGAAAAAAAAAAAAATACAATGCGTCAAACTCAGGGGCAAGAGTCCATGTTGCTGTTCAATTCCATTGAACGATGAAGTATTTTGTACGTAAAACATCGGAAAATTTCCAATGCTAGAGCTATTAAAGCTAAACCTCCGAGTATTACGGCGTAAACCAGTTTCAATTTCTCAGCTTGACTTTGGTTATTGATCCCCACAAATATGTTTGCTATAATTAGTGAAATTACTGCACACCCAAGAAAACGATGGTATATCTGCCACCATTTGCGAAATTCATCTTCTTTCTTTGGTTGCCAAAAAATGGCAAGCATCTGAATGACACTATTAACATGTTAATTAATTGTTGGAACACGTTACAAATTTGATATCAGGTTCAAAAATGAAACTACAAATTTGATATCAACTAATGGACAAAGATAGAAATTTGAACTCACTTGTACAGTTAGGAAAGTAAATACAAGGATACTTAGAATGCGTTGTGTTCTATTGGCAAATTGTTTGGAAGTATTTCCAAGACATATCCCAGTTACCCATCCGATTGTGCCCAAAATATATCCAATGCTCTGAAATATTATGTGAAATGAATACCACTCCTTGCTTAACATGGGAATCTTTTTGAAGTACCTTGCAATAATCACCCCAATGGGTAAGAAAGTTCCCCATCCTATAACGATTAAAACCATATAGGCCTGTCCAAAGCTGGAAATAGTTAATATGTGTATGATCTACATATTTATTGTAACATCTTAATATATTCTAATATCTAGAATTTAAAATTTTCCACATTAAAATGAAGTCCTCTTAGATGGGTCCTAATTCCTAAGGATAAATAGTTTTTTCATAAATGAAGTTTTAGGATATTAAGAAATGGCTGATCTTACATTTCTGAGATGACGACGATGATGCCGGTTTTTATGGCCCCTCCATGATCTCAGGTCTATTGTGGCTTCACTATTTGAGCTTTCAATAGAAGTGACATGCATCTGAGGCACCATGTGTTTCATATTGGAGTCAGCGTGCCAGGCAATAATTCTTCTTCCTGTTTGTATGAGAGAGCACCCTTCATTGCATGAAGAGGCTTGGGCAGAGATAGAATGGAGGGGAAACATCAAACTAAGAATTATAAGGCAATGAGAATTCATGGTCTCTCTTTCAAAAATGTGTGTAAATGTAAGATTTCAAAATAAATTCTGGATAACACCTTGTTATGGTGTATAAAAGGTCCTGCTGGAATACCAGCGTGCAACATCAATCAAATCTCTGTTTTCCAATCAGTTCCATTGCTTTCTAGTTAGATATAAGTTAGTAATGTTGTATGAAACTATGATGATCCATCAAAAACTTGTTGGACATTCTATGTTATGGCCTAAGACATATGTCAAGTATTACTTAGCTGCTAGGAATATGTGCTTTTCTTATCAAAATAGGCCATCTTTTCTGAATTGCTTCAATTGCAATAAAGCAATCAGATATTATTCCGATTCTTAGAATAACTTATTCTTTGGAAACATAAGTGTCAATAAATTATCCAACACAAGGTTTATGCTCATTACTATAATTTAGGAATAATGAGCTAGGTAATCATGACTCTTTCGTATAGAATTTAGTTTAGAAGGAAGAATTTGCTAAACTAAAAGTACAAGAAAAATTTAAAGGCAGAGCTCAGCTCTACGCAAAATAAAACGCCTAACTATTTGCAATTTTGCATCCCACCTCTCACAATATGTGGACTCACAGACATATGGGCCATACAACAAGTGAGAGATTCCGCATATAACTAGTTCCCAACTTTATTGGCCCAATTTTAACAATTTGTCTTGAAACAGGAAAAAGTAAATTTCTAGCCTCCTCAATTCATGACATGGGAAAAGTGCTAATAACCAAAATTATGGGGTGTAATTGGTCATCTTTTAACGTTTGAATTGGGGATACAGAGTGCCAGCTTTTCTTGATTTGCAATCAAATGATTTCTTCTTAAGATATATTCAGTAATTTGCAATTCGTCTCATGAATTAAAGCCACACAAAAAAAAAGTAGGACGTGAACATTCATTTTCCTTTTGCCAGCTCTATAACCAAAGTTCTCTATATATAAGCCCATGTTCTATTTCAAGTCCACACATCCTCCTCCTTTCTCCCAATAATAACCCTTGCTTTATTATCAATATAGCCATGAAGCTGCTCACACTTTTCTTTTTATTCTTAGCAGCAATGGCTATTGTTGCGGCTTTGGATTTAGAAGATTATAACGAAGACATGGACATGCAAAGTCGAGTCACAGTGCCTGAAAACCAAGAACAAGAAGCTGCTTCTTTTAGAGGAGTGGGCCGGTTTCTTTCACAGTATCACCAGCCAGCCAAAATGACTTGCAACAAGTTTCCTTGGGTTTGTCGTCTGAAGAATAGCCCGGGGCGGGACTGCTGCAATAAGAAATGTGTTAATGTGATTACCGATCGCATGAACTGTGGTGGGTGTGGCCGCAAGTGCAAGTACTCTGAAATTTGTTGCAAGGGAAAATGTGTGAATACTTCCTTTGACAAAAGGCATTGTGGTGGGTGCAATAAGAAGTGCAAGAAGGGAGAGTTATGTGTTTATGGGTTGTGCAATTATGCATGATTTCATTACTTTATGTAGTATGCAACTGTAATACTTTTATGCCTCTAGCTTCATGCAAAATTGAATCTTGGTTCCATATATGTCAAGGATATTGTTAAGTGGAGCCAAAATGAATTCAGTTTTACATCATGAAAGCATATATAACTGTCAATTTTTTACTTTTTCATGCAAAGGGAAAATGATCTAAGAAAAATATTGAAACTGTTTGAAGATTTCTTGCATACAAAATTATCCATAATGTGTGACAGTCCAATTGATATCTTTCTCACTTTTAGAAATTATTTATCCCCGTTATTAGCCAAAATAATGACAGAAGACAAGTAGCCTCACAATTGTTTTGGGTACAATAATGCTACTGAAATACAAAGCTCCTCATAATTGGCCTCATAATTGGTCTTCATCATTAACCCAAAAATTAAAAGCATGACACTTGTAACACTAACAATTGGCCAACTTTCGTGAATTTCTTAACTTTATAGGGTATGGATAAATATGTATTTCTTTTTGGAGAATATTCTCTCTATGAAATATGGTGCATAAGTAATTCTCCAAACATTTTTTTTTTAAATTATTTTTTCTTACAACTAGTAGGAGGTGAGATTTGAATCCATGGTAGTGTCACTGAATTATTAGATTTTTGGTCCCAACTTCTTCTTGTGTGCATCTAAGAATTTAAAAATATTTTATTTTTCCCTCCCAGTTGTTTTCCAAACAAATGTTAAACGGTGTTTAAAGTGATCCTTCTTTCATAATTTTGCAAACATTCATGTATGTGATACACGTCTTATAATAAGAAATTTTATTTCGGTCAAACTCCTTACATGTGCATAGGGAAGGTACAAAGTATTAAGGGGTTTCTTCGTTCCTACATTGTCACTTCCCCTTGTGAATTCAAGTGTAAGTTTCTCTCTCTCCTTGACTTCCTTTTTACTTTTAGCCTTTTTGCTTTTCTTTTTATAAAATGAATGTTTAGGGCTGGGGTTCATTATGAACTAAGACACAGATCCTTTTCAAAACCTTTGGTGTTGAGTTTACAATATGAGTGAAGTCACAAATTGAATAATAACTAGTAAGTTGTTCGTGCGATGTATAAATAATTTTGTAATATTTTATGTAAGACAGTTTTGGAGAATATTGTACATATATTATGAGGAAAAAAGTAAACTAAATTAGAGTAAAGAAACATATATATTTTGAGATATTAAAAATTAGTTTAGTAGATTCACCGCACATTTGTAGCATTCTCAAGGTAAGATTATTATTATTATTTTTAAAAATCATGAAACTAAAAATAAATGCAAAAGAGTAATAGACCATGAAAATCAACTAATCTGTGTTGTGTTCACAAATTGCATACCATGAAATGAAAGTATAACTAACTCTCTCACTTCTTTCCACTCATCGATAGTGCAACATTAAGATATGGTGTGAACATGTGTCTTATAGATTTTTAAAACCGTTGTAGAAAGAAAATTACCCGTACGGGTTTTGGTGGCTTAATGGTGGTGGGAGGCCAGTATGATGGAGATAGCGTCCCTTCAAATTCTTCTTTGTCTCTCTTACAAATGCTTTGTGAATCTCATGTCTTTTATTTTTGTGCCTCTCTATCTCTCCTCAATGCCTTCAAACAATATGTCTTATTTAACAGTCCACAACATTTTCGTGCCTTTCTATCTTTCTCCAATGCCTTATTTGGTTAATTACTTTTTTTTTCAAGTATGCCTAACTCAATTATTTTGTTTTTAATATCAAAACAGTGGGTATGCTAAAAGACATGAAGAAGAGAGAAATTTGTGGTGTAGCTCAGACAATTAATGAGAGATTAATGAAATAATAATAAAAATAAGTTAATGTAAACTTTTGGATAACTGTAAAAAATACTTAATGAAAAGAGGTAAAAAAAAGGCTAAATGCAAAATTAAAGCGGTACATGGCAGGATCTCATGCACTCTCACATAAGGTCTTTGTTTTATATATATATATATATATATATATATATATATATATATATATATGTTGATAAGAAGAATGAATATAACATAATTGAGCTTATATACCTATTGGGTTTGTGCATTTTTGGATCAAGTGGTATCTTTATATGTTATATTAACTACTTAAGAGGTGTCTCCCCTAAGTGTTTATCTCCCCAACATTTGGCCATTACACACACACTCTTTTGTAATTTAGTTTTAATTAAAAGATTTGGAATTTAAACAATCATGGATATAGAATTTATCAAACTATATATATTTTTTTATATAAGATAAAAATTTTACTATAGCCTAATCTAAGTGCACGTTTCGTAGACTGCAATGATGATTACATAGGAATAGGAATAGATATTACAAGGAATGCAAAATGTTATAATGTAATAATTATTCCTATTCAGTTGTTTGATAACCCTATAGTAATAGAACCCTGAATTTGTATTCCACATGTTTGGTACAACATCTTAAGACGGTGTAATGAAAGCATTTTAAATCAAATTGCCTAAAATGCCCTTATTATAATAAATTCATTTTTGATGAGGATTACTTTAATGAACCCAATCTTGAATGGAGACCTCTAATGAAAATCTTTTTTTTTTTTTTTTAATAATAAAGTTGCTTTCATTTTATTGCATTAAAATTATTTTGTCTTCTTCTCTCTTAAACAAGTTTTGCTTCTCTACATGTCCAGGGATGGGAAATTGGTAAAATCTTCAATGATCATGCTCATGTCTCACACTTGTAAAATTTGCCCAGCAAACACTAACACTTGTAAAATTTTATCAACTCAAGAAAACAATACATGAAAAAGTCTCAAATCAAAGTATTATATTATTAAACTATATTTCTCTCCTATTTCTCCACATATTAAACATTTCATTTGTCAAATTGGTACTCCATGCACTCCATTCACAATACCATTAATAAAATTTGTACACAATTTAAATAATTGAACAAGATGATAATTAAAATAAAATATTAAATATGAATGACCTGAGTACCAAATGTGTGGGTAACCCACCTCCAAATTCCTTGAGAGTAATGTTCATACTTCAATAAATAATTTTGACACAGACCCACACTTCAATAGATAACTTTTACACTTCAATAGATATCAACTCTCTGCCTCATAATATTAATTAATTGATTTTGAATTTCAGAATTTTAATTGTTTAAAATCACCCCCACAGATTACATTTTGCTATATATCAGACACATTAATATATATACTCCTAAATATAATGCCAAAATGCACAATTGAATAAAAATCTTCTGTTAAATATATATATATATATATATGCTTTGTTGCCAAATTGGCTAGCTGATCAAGGTCACTGTTTCCAATCTTAATATCATAGAACCTCGCAGCTATACAAATATCAAATATGGCAAATCTGAAATTGATATGAATAATGGAAACAGAGGACAGTACCTATAGAAATTACAAATCTAAGGGGAGAAATTTTTTTTTTGAGAAGAGAGAGCAACAACTGAGGCAGAGGGAACAATACTTGTGGAAATTGCAAACCTAAGAGAAGAAAGAAAGAAACAATTTCCTTGAGAAGAGAGAGCAGCAATTGAGGGTGAGGGAAAGACAATTCCCATATAAATAGATCTCTAGTAGTGGGAAAATAAAATTTTAGAGAGGGGGGAGAGAAAATTTAGGAAGGAGAAGAAATTTTGGAAAAGATGCAGGTAGTGGGGGATTATGGGAATTTTGTTAATAGAGCAAGAAGAAGGAATTTTGGAGCAGATGCGGGTAGTGGGGGATTTTGGGATTTTTGTTAACAGAGCAAAGAGAAGCAATTTTGAAGAAGACACGGGTAGTGGGGGATTTTAGGAATTTTGTTAAGCAGAGCTAATTACATTTAGCAAGGGAATAAGAATTCAATACTTTTAATAAGGAATGACTATTCCTCATTTTAAGGAATATGGATTCATATGGAATGATTATTACATGTAATAAAAACATAACCAAACAATTGTATAGCTAAACCATAGGAATAGTTATTACATTATAGTGTCTATTACAATTTACCAAACGTACCCTAAATGTGGCATTTGGTACGGGAGAATCCATATTACTCCTGGCATCCAGATTTTTAAGAATGTGATTCCTTGCAATCTAGATGCCTAGGAATGTAGCTATTCTTATGTTTGGTTTTATTGGGAATCTCTTAAGATTCCTGGGAATATGAGATGATAATGTGTGATTTATTTCCAGGAATCTTAAATGAATTATTTATTTTTCCCATTCTATTCTTAGATTTAAATGTGAACTACCAAGTCTTTTTTTTTTTTTTTTTTTTTAAATCTTCCTCTAAATAAATAATGAAAAACAAAATATAAACTATTAATAATTTGTTGAGCAAAACACACACAACAACAAAAGTGAATACCTAGCAATAATGGCGGGTCCCCTTCAAACTTCTTTTTTTTCCACACGTGAAACCTAAATAGAGCTTTGTTAAAGAGTATATTAACAAAGTTGTCTATCCTATTTATGTTATTTTGGCGGGAAAAGATAAAGACAAGGAAAAAAATATTTGATGATTTGTTTTATATTTTATCTTAATTGCTTAAATGATAAGGAAAAAAGAGTTAAAATTGTCAATTTATAAAAAATGTAATTTCTTTTAAACTTGGGAATCTAGATACCCACCTGTTTTAAAGGGAATCCACATTCCTACTGAGAGGGGTTTAAAGGAGGAATCCAGATTCCCCTGGCATTTGATTCCTTGGCGTGATTTGCAACCAAACATGAGAATCTTTAAACATTTCTGAGAATCCTAAAATATTATCACATACCAAACGCCACATAAGTGTATATGTAAACTCCCTCCTGGATTTTTCCTTCAAAACATTTCAAAAAAACCCATTTAGCCACATTATGGGTCACACAATCGCCTCTCTAAATGAATGATTTACAAACCAATTTGAGCATGAATTCAAAATTAGCTTAGTTTAATTATTAATTTATTGGATCAACCAATGAGAAAAAGATTTATCATTTTGTAAAGGAAGAATCAAATTTCGCGCGACTCTAATTACATTCGTACACCAACATTCTGCTACCTTTTGCTTTTGCCTTTAAGATACCTTGATCTTGTGTTAGCTCTGTCCATGTGAAGATGATCTCTTTTTTATGGTTTCTCTCTACTTCAACCAATCATGTTTTCTTCTCACTCTCTAGCAGCATCAGAACTCACTTTCACCAAAGGGAAAAGGTATATATGTGGTGTAACGGGAATATGAAATGCCCCCTTAGTTACATAGGGGTGGACCCCACAAAATGCCCCCTCACACAATTGCCACTTTTGTTTTGTTTTTTTTTTTTTCAGCCCCTCCCAAAAAAAAAAAGTCTTCATTACAAGCATAATCTCTAGAAACAAGGTGGACAATTTAATTTTTGTTTATTTGTCTACTATTCCTTTTTTTTTTTTGGTTAAAGGGGAACACTGCATTAACTAGCCATAAAAGACGAAGTGTTGGCTACAAGCCTTAAGGAGTATAGACCAAAAGCATCAGAATCTAAAATAATAAAAAGTTCCTTCGATATAGGAGTGTCTAAAACAACAAAATCCCCATCAAGGGTGAACTATTCCTTCTTTATTTGCCTCATAATTCTATTCCTCGTCGTCCGTACTAGATCACAACATATTGTTTATGAATAATGTGAAACTTTCTCTTTCTCTATTTGTGCTTCAACTTCTCTTTAGAAAATAATACAATTTTGATCCAATCAATTAAAGACTTTAATTTATAGAGTTTAAATGCAATTCCCAAAACAAATGGCCATAAGAAAGGCGCCATGTTGTTTTTGCAATAAGACAATTAAAAAAAATTCCAAAACGCCCGGCATCAAATTAGAGTGCAATTTAAAAAATACTTGGCACAAAATTGGAGTGCAAATAGAATTGTAGTATGCACTAATTATGGTTTAGAAATTTAGGTATCTCTTTTACTCATAATACTAAGGTAGTGTCATATTCAACTCGAGTTTTAGGATAAGTCAACATTGACCAAAAACCAAGAGCACCCTTATTCTTCTAAGGAATCCCCAAAGTGTTGCTATAATCCTGCCTTCATCTAGATCATGTATAGGCACAATTAACTAGAAAAGGGGGGGGGGGGGTGACACAATATTAATAGAAGCTTCTTTTTCATTCTTGGACAATGAAATCGAGAAGATTGCATTCAATATTGTGTTTCACCTGAAAGTTTATGGAGCTATCATCTTTCCTAAGTTGTGTTAACAGCCAGGAAATAGATTTATTTTTCTTTTGAAGTTGATCATTTGGAGCAAAGTTTGGCGCATGCTTGCCATTTCATAGGCCATGTATTGGGGTGCTCATAATTAAGCCTAAAAAAAAAATACACATTTGGTATGTGTGTTTGTTATTTAATGTTTTTTATTTTTTGATATGTAAATTTTCTATAATTTTTTTATATAAATTTCCTGATTAATTCTAAATTCTTTTTTAATAATCTTACAAAATTAAAAATGTAGAAGGGTTATAAAAATTAAATATTATTTTTTATTTAATGTTTATATAAAAACATCATAGACATAAACATAAACATAAGAATATTGTTTTTGTTTTATTTTGAGCCCATATACATATTTTAATCTTTATTCATATTTGAGAATAAGAAAATATGGAAATTGAAATGTCAACATATGAAGTTAATATGCTATTTATACCTCTTCATCCTCCGTTTTTAAAATATTGGTTAGAGTCTTTAAGTTCTAAACAAGTTTTATTATCCATAGATAATTCAATATAATTTTATTGATTTCATTGACTACTATTTCATTGTAAATCTTTTGGGTACAATTGCAATTATCCAAACCAAAAAAGAAAAAAAAAGAAAAAAAAAGAAAAAAAAAAAAACGTAGCTTTAGGTAAGTCTTAAAGTGTTCAAAGTGCCGATTCTCTCCTATGTATTCACATAGAAATACACATTTAAGAAAATTTTAAGGTATAAAAATCTACATTAAAAATTCACTATTTATATTTAAATGTTTTTAATTTTTAATTTTTAATTTTAAAATTTATTTATTATTTTCTTTTTATTAGTAGCTAATGAATTTTAACTTATTGTTTATATTTCATATATATAATTAAAAAAAAAAAAACCTAAAAGTGATACAAGTAATAATAATTTTCTGGAATATAATAATTTATGTTTACGAACAACATGATTAAAGCAGAAACATACAATTTTTAGC
Source organism: Quercus wislizeni (assembly GCA_023055345.1). Classification (NCBI taxonomy): domain Eukaryota; kingdom Viridiplantae; phylum Streptophyta; class Magnoliopsida; order Fagales; family Fagaceae; genus Quercus; species Quercus wislizeni. The sequence goes on along the minus strand of JALGQJ010000002.1, from coordinate 8,944,596 downwards.
TTGATCGATAACTGCCCCAACGAATATCAGACCAATAACTATACCAACAAATACTTAACTAGAGAACATTGCAGTTCAAGGTAATGATGTTGACTTTGACTAAACTGATTAGTTTTTGGATGCTGATGCTATCACAACGTTGCAGTTCAAGGCAATGTCCCCATTCCTAATGCTATTGGGAAATAAAATAATTCTCAAGTAAGTTATGCCCAACTTCCACATCACCTTGTATAGTCCCTGCAAAGGTTTTTAAGAATTCAATCTCCATTTTCTACTTTCTCTAATGAAAGCAACTAGAAATCTCTTTATTGGGAGAAAAGAACTATTATGATAGAAAACTCAATGTTAATTGTATGAATTATTAATTTTGATATTATTAATTTTGTCAATATATTTATAACTATATGAATTTTCATATTTGCATCTTTTATTAACATAAACATTAACATAACAATATATATATATATATATGTGGGGGCAAAAGCTTGAACTCTGATATTGGGCCTTAAGCCCCATTTACTAATGGGAATGCGTTCGAGGAGGAGCAAATGACTGGGAAGGTCCCAGCATAGATGGTCGCGTCAAGAAAGAGTAGAAGGCCGTGGTCCGAGAGGGTCATCCTCTTCGGACCTGACGAATTTCAGTCAAGCAGGCATTCGGTTGACTTGGGTAATCTTCTAGGATATTCCAACAATGAGGATAGACTTCAGGTGCATACGGAGATGATAAGGATACATAAATATCTTAGGGAAAAACTGCTACCACTGCATTAAATGCACTGCAGCAGCTTTCCTGGCCGCATTAATGTGGAGAAGACCTCTGAATAGTGTTTTCAACCACTACCGTTCACAGAAAGCCAAAGAAGATGCTCAATAGGACACATACTTGAGTGCAGGGTTGGATGATGAACAAGTGTACGATGGAAATGGCTTGGAAGACTCTATATAATGTGAAAGACCCTCCATAAGAAAAGGATAGGAAAAATAGTAAAGAAAAGTGGAAAGAGAATTACTGTAGCATAACAATGAACGATCTTCTAGAAATAACTGTTTGATCATAAAACCAACTCTTCGAACATACATTCTATCCATAATTGCGAATCCTTTCTTGCTCGAACACACTTGAAACCTTAATACACCGTTATTCAATCCGCTAAAAGCCCAGTTCTTTTACTCACTCTCTACAAATTTATTGTATTGGGCTCATTGGGATTGTAACCCAATTCATTTGGGTTTGGACTACAAATTGTGACCCTACAATTGGCGTTGTCTGTGGGAAGAACTAGTGCTTCAATGGAGTATAACGGTCATGGTGGGATCAGGACCACACCAAACTAGTCTGCACCATGCAAAATCAGCTAATGTTCATCCACAAGGCGAGCTTCACGATCTTGAGCGTGAAAAGGACATGGACAACCAACAGGAAGGTAGCTTGCAAATGCTCCACATAGGCGGAAGCGGTTATCGAAGAAGAGGTCATGCAATACATGAGCAAGGTGATGAAAAAGCTATGCAACTAGAAATTGATGATTTAAAGAAGCGACTTCGTTGAGCACAACGAAAACAATCTCCTCCCAGCTCTGATGTTTCTTCTAATGACGAAGAAGATACAAGTTACAGAAAACGATTTGGAACTCCACCTAGTGAGTCTTTTTCCTGTGAGGAGGAGCCTCTTCACAAAAGGAGGCGCATGAGTCCATCCGGGAGGGGAGTAGGAACTAATATTATGAAGAAAGCTTTGAGCCAAATTTCTAAATCACCCTTCACCCGGAGAATAGAAAAGGCTAAGCTTCCTAGGCGTTTTCATCAGCCAACATTCGCCATGTATAACGGTCGCATGGATCTTGTGGAGCACGTAAGTCAGTTCAAACAAAAGATGGCTGTCCATTCTCAGGACGAGGCCCTAATGTGTAGAGTATTTCCATCCAGTTTGGGACCGATGCCGATGAGATGGTTTGATGGGCTAAGGACAAATTCCATCAATTCCTTTAAGAAGCTTACCCAATCATTTTGTTCCCGATTTATTACATGCAGTAGGGTTCCTCAACCTCTAGACTCTATTGTCTATGATAATGAGAGAAGGAGAGTCCGTGAAGGCGTACGCCGAGAGGTACTGGGAGATATTTAACGAGATTGATGGTGATTTTGATGAAGTCACCATTAGAACTTTCAAGGTCGGTCTCCCATTCGAGCATGGCTTGAGGAAATCTCTGACTGGCAAGCCTGTCACTAGTTTATGCCAGTTAATGGACCGAGTTGATAAATACAAGAGGATAGAAGACGATCAATAGCAAGGAAAAGGGAAAGCTAAGGTTATCCCTCAGGAAAGGAGGGATTTTAGGTCAGACCGATATAGCAACAACTGGCCAAGAAGGGATTATGTAGATCAATCAGGGTCAAACAACATTCAGGTTATCGGTGTAGTCTTCCAAGAGCCTGTGCATCAAGTATTGGAAAAAATCAAGAATGAACCCTTCTTTAAACGACCCAATAAGATGGTGAGAAATCCCGAAAAGCGAAACCGTAACTTCTATTGCCAATACCATCAGGATCATGGGCATACCACAGAGGATTGTAGGAGTTTGTGGGATCATTTGGATCAACTTGTCCGAGAAGGCAAACTAAAATAGTTGCTGCATCATTCTAGCGGTCTGGGGAGCCAAACCAACTCTGGGTCTCAGAGAGACGTCCTTTCAAGACCTCCCTTGGAAACCATCAATGTTATCTTCGCTGCACTAGGCCGAACATGATCATGCCCGTCTTGGGTAATGTTTGTAGCTCGCCTATCTTTCGGGGACTTCAATCAGGAGCTGAAGAGAGCTAGAGTGGAACGACCGTTGGTCACAGGATTCTCGGATGAAGATAAGATTGGAACCATTCAGCCCCACGATGATGCTTTAGTGATCACCCTTCGAATTGGGGGCTACGACGTGAAGAGGGTAATGGTGGATCAGGGTAGTGCTGCTGAGATAATGTATCCTGACCTTTACAAGGGGCTGAACTTAAAAGCAGAGGATCTAATGTCTTATAACTCTCCCTTAGTGAGCTTCGAGGGGAAGATTGTTATTCCAAAAGGTCAGGTCAGATTACCTGTGCAGACTGGTTCGGAGGTGGTGGAGGTAGATTTTATCGTTGTGGATACATACTCCCCATATACAGTGATTGTTGCCAGACCCTGACTTCACACCTTGGGGGCAGTTTCTTCCACCCTACACCAGAAGGTTAAATATCTGTTCGATGGTCAGATTGAGGAAATATTAGGAGACTAGGCTATCGCAAGGTAGTGCATGGTATTTGCCATCCAACATAAACCCGAAGCTGAGCCCTCAGTTTGTGGAGAGAAGTGGTTGTAGCAGTTAAAATCCTCAACTTCGCCCATTGATAAGTCAGCCGAGGATGTGAAGTGTGAATATTTAGTAAAGGTTGTTATAGGGGATGATCTAGAAAAGTTTTTTCAACTTGGATCCTAGCTACCTCATCAAGAGAGAGAAGAGCTGCTAGAGTTTCTTAAACAAAACATTGATGTCTTTGCCTGGAATGTCTACGAGGCCCCAAGAGTAGATCCAGAATTCATTTGTCATCATTTGAATGTTAATCTGTTGATCATACCCAAGAAGCAACCCCCTCGGCGTCCCTCTAAAGAACACGCCGAAGCGGTTTGAGAGGAAGTGACTAGACTTAAGCAAGCGGGGGCTATCAAGGAAGTTTTCTATCCTGAATGGTTAGCAAATACTATAGTGGTAAAGAAGAAGAATGGGAAGTGGCGAGTGTGCATGGATTTTACGAACTTAAATAAAGCTTGCCCCAAGGATCCATTCCCTATGTCCAAGATAGACCAGCTAGTAGATGCCACTGTCGGCCATCCTCGGTTGAGCTTTTTGGATGCCTTCCAAGGTTATCACCAGATACCTTTGGCTTTAGACGATCAGGAGAAGACTGCTTTTGTTACACCTATTGGGAACTACCATTACAAAGTGATGCTGTTCGGTTTGAAAAATGCAAGATCCACATATCAGAGAATGATGACAAGGATGATCGAGTCGCAATTGGGGAAAAACATTGAGATTTACATAGATGATATGGTAGTGAAAAGTGAGATGGTTTCGGAGCATTTGGGGGACCTTCGAGTTATCTTTCAAATCCTTAGAAAGTACAAATTGCGCTTAAATGCTTCCAAGTGCTCATTCGGCGTAGGGTTAGGCAAATTCTTGGGTTACATGGTTACTCACATAGGGATTGAAGTGAACCCTGATCAGATTAAAACTATTAACAACTTATGATCTCCTCAGAATCCCAAGGACGTGCAGAAACTAACCAGAATGGCCGCCACTTTGAACAGATTCATATCTCGATCAGCAGACAGGTGTAGACCCTTCTTCTTTGTTAATCAACAAATGGAAAGGTTTTGAGTGGATTGAAGAATGTGCCACAACTTCCCAGTAACTCAAAGACTATCTAGCTTGGCCACTGATCATGTCTAGTCCTAAGCCAGATGAAGTCCTGTTTGCCTACATTACTGTGGCCCCTTATGCTGTAAGCTTGGTATTGATATGAATTGATTGTGGGGTACAACGACCAGTTTATTATGTGATTAAGTCACTGCATGAAGCCGAAATGCGTTATCTACCATTGGAGAAAGCTATCCTGGCAGTAGTGCTTGGCACACGTAAGTTGCCCCATTACTTCTAGGCATATACAGTTGTCGTTCTTACCCAGCTTTCGCTTAAAACCATACTCTGAAGTGCTGATTACATAGGCAGGGTAGTTAAGTGGGGTACAATTCTAGGGGTTTTTGACATCAAGTATATGCCTCGCTCGTCCATAAAAGGACAAGTTCTCACAGATTTAGTGGCTTAATTCACCGAACCCCCAATAGAAGAGTTAGAATCGGCAGGGCACATGGATGAAAAATTGGTTGGCACAATCTCCTAATATCGCCTCCCAACCTGGGAAGTATATATGGATGGGGCATCGAATCAGAAGGGCTCTGGGGTTGGGCTAGTATTGATATCCCCTGAGAAGGTTATCATCGAAAAATCTTTGAGATTGGATTTTTCGGCTACGAACAATAAAGCTGAGTATAAAGCCTTGTTGATAGGAATGGCCATGGTTCAAAGAATGGGGGGAAAATCAATAAAACTCTTTTCAGACTCAAGCCTAGTCGTCGGCCAAGTAAAAGGTAAATTCGAGGCAAAAGATGAAAGAATGCAAGGGTATTTGAGTCAAGTTAAATGTCTAGAGTCAAAGTTTGATTCTTTTGACTTGCTACATATCTTCAGAAATGGTAATACACATGTTGACTTTTTAGCTATGCTTGCGACTTCCTCGGCCCAAGATTTGCCTTGAGTTATTCTTGTTGAAGACTTGTACAAACCCACAGAAACAAGAAGAGATATAGCACAAATCCATCAAGTTAGAGCAGAGCCGAGTTGGATGGACTCCATAATACAATTCTTGAAAAAGGATATTCTGCCCGAAGAAAGAATAGAAGCTGACAAGGTACGAAGGAAGGCCACTAGGTACTGGTTATCCGAGAACTAGAAGCTGTATAAACGTTCCTTTTCAGGATCTTATTTGTTATGTGTTCATCCTGAGTTAACCGAATCGCTTCTAGAAGAGTTGCATGAAGGAATCTGTGGAAGTCATACTGGAGGTAGGTCCTTAGCATATAGAGCCATTACCCAAGGTTATTCGTGGCCAAATATGTAGAAAGAGGCTTTGGAATACGTCAGAAAGTGTGATTAGTGCCAACGGTTTGCACCAAGCATACACCAACCAGGGGGAATCCTTAATCCGCTATCTAGACATTGTGGGACCATTTCCCAAAGCAGTGGGAAACAAGAAATATCTCCTAGTCGGCACGGATTATTTTACGAAGTACGTTAAAGTGGAACCCCTAGCCAACATTAGGGATGTGGATGCGAAAAGATTCGTTTGGAAAAACATTGTCACTTGATTTGGAGTTCCTCATGTGCTCATCTTGGACAACAGCCTTCAGTTCGACAGCAAGATATTTAGAAGATATTGTGGCGAGTTAGGAATTACTAATAGGTATTCTACTCTTGCTTATCCCCAAGGAAATGGACAAGCGGAAGCTGTAAATAAAGTTATAGTAAGTGGGCTAAAGAAAAGGCTAGATGATGCAAAAGGTAAATGGTTGGAAGGGCTACCACATGTACTCTGGACGTATAGAACCACGCCTTGCAGGTCTACCGGAGAGACCCCCTTTTCGATGACTTATGGAGCTGAGGCTATCATCCCTTTGGAAACTGGTTTCCCAATGTCAAGAACCAGTTCATTCAATCCGAGGGATAATGATGAGCAATTGACAAAGAGTTTGGACTTGATTGAGGAGAAGAGGGAAAATGCGATGGTTCAATTGGCTTACTATCAGCAGAAACTGAAGCAAGGTTATGTTGCCAATGTAAAATTGAGACCTTTAACTCCTGGTGACTTGGTGTTATGTAAAGTTGTGGGCATTGCAAAGAATCCAGCTTGGGGAAAGTTAGGACCAAATTGGGAAGAACCCTACCATATCACCTTAAAAGCTGGCATCAAAGCATATTTTCTAGAAGATCTGGATGAGCATGTAATACCACGTCCTTGGAATGTAAACAACCTAAAGAGGTATTACTATTAATAAATGTTCTCATGATTAATTTATTCGTTCTTCATATAGTGTTTATACTGTTTATCTTTTAGCTCTTTTAAGTGTTTAAACTTAAAACCAATCATGCCTGAAGTCCTCAGACCAGATGATTTGGTTTAGTTAACACTCATTCCAGGTTCGCTTAAGAGTTTAAACTTAAACCCAATCATGCCTGAAGTCCTCGGGCCAGATGATTTGGGTTAGTCAACACTCATTCCAGGTTCCCTTAAGTGTTTAAACTTAAACCCAATCATGCCTGAAGTCCTCGGACCAGATGATTTGGGTTAGTCAACACTCATTCCAGGTTCGCTTAAGTGTTTAAACTTAAACCCAATCATGCCTGAAGTCCTCGGACCATATGATTTGGGTTAGTTAACACTCATTCCAGGTTCGCTTAAGTGTTTAAACTTAAACCCAATCATGCCTGAAGTCCTCGGACCAGATGATTTGGGTTAGTTAACACTCATTCCAGGTTCCCTTAAGTGTTTAAACTTAAACCCAATCATGCCTGAAGTCCTCGGATCAGATGATTTGGGTTAGTTAACACTCATTCCAGGTTCCTTTAAGTGTTTAAACTTAAACCCAATCATGCTTGAAGTCCTCGGACCAGATGATTTGGGTTAGTTAACACTCATTCCAGGTTCCCTTAAGTGTTTAAACTTAAACCCAATCATGCCTGAAGTCCTTAGACCAGATGATTTGGGTTAGTTAACACTTATTCCAGGTTCCCTTAAGTGTTTAAACTTAAACCCAATCAGGCCCAAAGTCCTCAGACCAGATGATTTGGGTTAGTTAACACCTATTCGAAGCAATTGTAAATGTTTAAACTTGAAATTCAACCATGCGTAAAATCCTTAGATCAAATGATTTGAATGAGTCATTATCACAATGTCGCGTTTATAGATATTTATGTAACTTTTACGTTGTGCTTAAAGTCCTGAGCCTATTGATTGAACTTAACTTATAGTGTGTCCTGTTTACATGATATGACAATATATTTTATTCAAGTTCAAATGGTAAAAGATCACCATACTTTGACAATCAATCTTGTAGCACTTATCATGATGTATAAGACAAAAGAAAGATATCTTCATTGATAACAAAAAAAAAGATATACTTCTTTAAAAAAAAAAAACAACAAAACAATAAACATAACCAAAAAAAAAAAAAAAAAATACTACAAAACCCCTAGCCTAAGCTTTCGTCTTGGGAACCCCTGGGTCAGCAGCTTGGTCGGGCTGAGAGACAGCAGTATCTAAGGTCTTCTCAGTGGGGTTGGAAGAATTTTTCTTCTTATCCTGGCCCTTATCCTTGCCCTTGAAAGTTTTAGCCTCCTTCCCTTTACCAGCATCTTAGTGAGAGTCTTTTGGAGCAGGAGGGACTTGGTCTACCTTGGGTAGCTCAGATACTTGGGTGGCTTGTTCAGGATGAGAGGAGTTATGATCTGAGAGCTCGCGAATTTCTGGGTTATAATAAATGCTCTCAGGTAGCCTCAAGCTAGAGTCCGTAGGGACTCTAGCAACATCAAGAGCTTTACCCCAAGAGATGTCGCAGTAGTGCCTAGCTACAGTGGAAATTTCTTCTGTAAGTCTAGCTTAAGTCTCCTCCATCCCAAGCGTGTAAGCAGCTTGCTTCTCGGCCTCGGCTGCCTCTTTAAGTAGTTGGGCAGCCTCCCTGGCTTTTCGAAGTTCTTCACAAAGTTCCGTCACCAGTTGCTTTTCTGTTGCTAGGTTTATTTCAGTGTAGTGCAACTGTTTAAGGATATCTTCAAACTGCTTCTCAGTTGTCTTCAAGCCCACCTTAGCGCTGTCTCTTGCCCTAACAGCTTCTTTTAATTGCTCAGCCATCTTAGAATGATTCTCTTTTAAGGAGCCTAGCTCTACCTTAACCTCAGATCGAGCATCAAAGGCCACCCTGGCCTCGCTATGAGCACTCTTAACCCATTCTTCGGCCACGAAAACCTGTTGGGTAATCTGTGAAAATATATATATATATATATATATATTTTTTTTTTACCTTTAATAAAAAAAAAAAAAAAAAAACTTGCAGAAAGAGCCAAGTATTTAGACAGGACGATGGGTTAAATCACTTACCATGGCCAGATCCCTCTTAAGGGATAAGAAGAGCTCTGGTTGAGTAAAGCTCCTGTAGGACTCCATATCTTTTGGGAGGAGAAGGGGCTGCTCCAAAGCCTCGGCGACATGACCTGCATGGCCCCCATGGTAATGCCTGAGGGAGGAATCCCAAGCAATAGGTACATCGTCCACCTCCAATTTAGGGGACCAAATGCGTGTTGGAATGCGTACTTGGGCCACAAGAGGCTCTTCTCGGCTGTCAATAGAGCCAGACCTCCTACTCCTTTGGTCCTGTGACTACCTCTGTTGTTTGCTTCCTTTTGAAGGGCCTACTTCACCCTCCTTAGGAGCCTCTGAGTGTCTCTTCCTCCTTAGCTCAGGATTGGGTTTTAACTTGAGGTTAGCAGGAAGCTGAGGAGGGGGAGGAGGAGAATTCACTGGAGGCTTAGACTTGCTTTTTTCTTGGGGAGAAGGCGCCTTGTTCCTTCCCTTCATAAGTTCCCTCAAACTTGGGCTAGTTTTTGGAGCTATCTCTTCCTCGTTGTCTAAAGAGTCCTCCACGTAGGTTATTATTGGGGCAGGAGTCTGAACGCACGAGTACTCGTCTGCTTCTTCCTCGGCCTCTGATATGACAATGAATTCCTCTTCAAATCGAAACTTGTCAATCTCTTTATCAAGTGAAGAGGAAGATGCAGCTCCTTCCTCAGTTACAGCCTGTCCAAGGGGTACTTGCTGAAGTGGTTGGGCGGCCAAAGGAATTCCCTGCGGGATGGGATGATCAATTGGTGGAAGATTGTGTGGAGCTAAAAAATCGGGCCGAGATACGTCTATACGGGCCAAACCATAGTCGTTTGCCCTAATAGAGTTGCCGACGTCTAGAAAAGTTCTTGAGATGGGTTCGTAGTCCAAAATTAGATGAGCGACCCGAAGTTGTCCATCGTTGTTCACGAAAACTTGAGACCTCAGCAAGTAGTTGAGCGCGGGTACGTTGATCAAGCTAATTCAAGGGTTTACTTGTGTTTTATCTGCTAAGTAAAAGAACCAAATAGTTAGAAATCTGGAATTGAGTGTAAAAAAAAAAAAAAATGAATGAAAGAAGAAAACATAATCTTTTTGGTGAAGCATGGCAAGGCCGAGGACAAATAACTTAAATCTAAAGTTAGAAAACCTAAATCTAAGGTACCCCACCTGGCTCTCCAAGCTGGGTTGGGCAAGGAAGACCGTCATGCCAAGGTCCTGATATAATAAGGTAGTCATCCTTCATCCCTTTGTTAGACTTGGGAAGACACAAGATGAGCTTGACAGCGTCAGACCGGGATTTAAGGCAAAATCCCGCCCCTGTTTGTTGATGGCCTTCGTATAGGTAGACTATAACGTACCAGGTTAGCCCCAATTCTAAGTGTCGGTCCAGAGCGTTAATTGCTTCTAGAATTCTAAAAAAGTTAGGTGCACACTGTTGGGGGCAAAGCCTATGGGCACATAAGTAGTCTCTTGTAATTCTACCCATAGGGATAGTCATTCCTCCCTCTATGAAGGTAATCGTTGGGATTGTAACTTCTCCCACTTCTCGGTCAAATGCTAATCCCTCCGGGGAACAGTATCGTACTAATACCTCCTAGGGTATATGATATTTTTCTTTGAACATTTTTATCAAGATCTCAAACCTACCCATTCCGAATGAGTAGAAGAGAAAATGACGGGCCGAGAAGATTGTTCAAGGAAATAAAGAAAGATTCGAAGTGAAAACTTACGTGAACTAAAGCAGGAACCGATCTTCGAAATTCTTGAGAGGATCTTTGAAGACTTTTTAAAAGGGTGACGAATGATCTGATGGTTGGTGAGTTTGGATGTTTGAATGCTCTGAAAATTCTAAACTGTGATGAAGAAAAGAGAAAATAATACTCTTGTGAGCCTTTATATAAGGGACTGAAAACGAGGGGGATTTTATCCCGCCCAAATCTTGAAGAGAAACACGGTCCGTCGGATTAAAACCCCACCGTTGGATGCCAGGAGTATAACGCCGCCCAAAATACTTATGACGTTTCACGAGTTCCGAAGCGTCAGAAACAATAGTGAGATGACTAAAATGACCCTCCCCAACGTGCGTAAGTTTGAATGTTTTTGCAATTTTAACTATGATTAAATTGGCAAGTCAAAATTATATTTTTTCTCCTCGGGCAAAAGAGAAAAATTAAAATTTTGAGGGGCTATTGTGGGGCAAAAGCTTGAACTCTGATATTGGGCCTTAAGCCCCATTTACTAATGGTAATGCGTTTGAGGAGGAGCAAATGACTGGGAAGGTCCCAGTATAGATGGTCGCGTCAAGAAAGAGTAGAGAGCCGTGGTTCGAGAGGGTCATCCTCCTTGGACCTGACGAATGTTAGTCAAGCAGGCATTCAGTTGATTTGGGTAATCTTCCAGGAGATTCTAACAATGAAGATAGACTTTAGGCGCGTACGGAGATGATAAGGATACAAAAATATCTTAGGAAAAAGTTGCTACCACCGCATTAAATGCACTGCAGCAGCTTTCTTGGCCGCATTAATGTGGAGAAGACCTCTGAACAGTATTTTCAACCACTACCGTTCACAGAAAGCCAGAGAAGATATTCAATAGGACACATACTTGAGTGCAGGGTTGGATGATGAACAAGTGTACGATGGAAATGGCTTGGAAGACTCTATATAATGTGAAAGACCCTCCATAAGAAAAGGATCGGAAAAATAGTATAGAAAAGTGGAAAGAGAATTACTGTAGCATAACAATGAACAATCTTCTAGAAATAACTGTTTGATCATAAAACCAACTCCTCGGACATACATTCTATCCATAATTACGAATCCTTTCTTGCTCGGACACACTTGAAACATTAATACACCGTTATTCAATCTGCTAAAAGTCCAGTTCTTTTACTCACTCTCTACAAATTTATTGTATTGGGCTCATTGGGCTTGTAACCCAATTCTTCTGGGTTTGGGCTACAAATTGTGACCCTACAATATATATTATTCATATTAGCATGACAATATTTGAAAAATTATTTTGTAAATTGGTGAATTTATTAGGTCGTTTTCACCTCCTCCTAATTTTTTTTTATTATATAAATTACTTTTAAACTGAATTGACAAGAGATGCGTAAGAATAAAATTCCTCAAGCTCCAAACAAGTTTCAACACTTGAAGATAATTTGGCCTTATTGTCATTCTTTGTATTGCTTTCTGTTAGGACATATGTGATTCACTTGTTAGGAATATATGTCACTACTTTATGTAATTGGCTAATCCTTTGACAAAACGCACTTTACTTGTATTGGGGTAGATCTAGGATTTGTTTAATACTTCAAGAAACTTTGTTTTAAGATCAAGTGTTGAAACCATGCAAGTCTGTCCAAGATTCAAGCTGAAAAGTGCCTGTCATTAAAGCTCGACAGCTAACCATCTATCGAGCTTAAAGAGCTGTTCAGCCCGGTGGCTCGACAGTAGCTTGACAAATAGGGTATCTGTCGAGGTTTATGAAAAACAATTTTTAGTTCTGTTTTGACTCCAATCTGTGTTTATGTGTTTGGGCCTTCGTTTCTCACAACCCTAGACATATAAAAGGATTATTTTAAGGGTTGTCAAAGTGTTCACAAGTTGCACAAGTGTTGAGCAAAGTTTGGTCAAGCAAATTGTGATCGGAGACATAGTTTTGCCCTAGTTCATCTTTCTTGTGAAGAAGTTGTTGTATTTGTGCACCGTAGGGTTTTGTGACCTAGCATCTTCTTGATCTTCATCATTGGGATAAACTGAAGAACTTTGCAGCTAACAACTTTCTCTAGTTGGTGATTGAAGTCGCGTACTGGGATCCGCGCAATTGGTTAGTCACATATTGGGAGTCTGCATCAAAAGGAGAAATTGTCATTACAGAACAAGTCCAATTGGGTATTGGGGTAAGGGTTCAACTGTAGGTTGGTATAAGATATTGAGATTCCTTTACTTGTAACCGCTTGTTGTGATAATAGTAGAATTTCGAGAGTGGTAACCTTAACATCACCCAGTGGAGTTTTTGCCATATTGGTTTTCCCCATTCGTAAACAAATTACCGTGTCATTTATTTTTCGCTGCATACTTAGTTTATTAGTGATTTGTTTGTACTACCACGCGTTTGCATGTTAATTTGATTAATTAATAAACTTGGCTAATTAATCAATTAATCTATCACAAGGGGTCAATTCGTTTTTGGCCTATCACTTTCATTGATCGAGGAAAAACTTGTGGCATTAGAAAGATATATCAAAATAAAATAATTTCCCAAATTAAACTATCCTAGCTATGATGGTGCACCCCTATCCTATATTCTAGATCAATGAGATTATGGCACATTAGTAATCATAACTAATTTTTCAAAGGACCAATCATAATTAATTAAATATAATCACTCTGTCTAGTCCTAATTATAAGGATACGTATTAAGCGCTAAAACTTGAGGTTATAATTTTTAATTTTGTGTTTCAATTGATTTGGTTGTTTAAAACTTCTAATTTAAAGAAAAAAAAATGAAGAATTTGGAATTCCTATAGTCGAAGCTATATATATTTTTTATAATACTATTCCTTTTCAGTTTTTTGCAGGTTGGTAAAGAAGAAAAAAAAAAAACATGCCATAACTGGCCCAAAGTATGGCCAGACCTTGAGTGTGTGACATTGATTGAATTTGAAAATTTTGGGATTTGGAGTTCTTATTCTAATATATATATATATATATGATGATGCCGAAATGTTCACCAGTGAGATGCACAGTCCTTGTACTCGAATGACCGTTGCCTGAAAGAGATAACAACAGTGAAACACCTTAAAAGGGCACCGGTGTGGAGCCGGCCAAATACCCTCCGAAGGTTAAGTCAGAAAATGCTTTTTACAACTCTAGAGTGCTAGAGAGGAGTCAGTTACACGTACCTTTTTGTGTGGGTGTTGGGGCCTTTTTATAGTGGTGAGGTCCTACCTCCTTTCCTTTCTCATCCTTGTAGAGCAAGCCCCTCAAGTTTGCTGGGCAAGTCTCTCATCTTTGCTGAGCAAGCCTCTTATCCTTGCAAAACAAGTTTCTTGAAACGTGGTGGGCAAGTCCGGGCCTTCGTCTTGTCAGGGGCCCATGCGAAGGATGGGCTCTACCTTCTTTGGGCTTGCGGACATGGGCCTATTGGGCTCGCCAATGGGCCAATTGGGCTTGCCAAGACTGATTTCATATTTTATCCTCTTCAATATATATATAAATTTTTTTTTTTGGGGGACTCAGAGGTTCAACATTACCAAGCCGAGATCAGAAAGAAAATACTAACGTGTATTGTTGTCTACAATCTCAGTCCCACTTGTTTCTCAAAAGAAAAAGCTCACCCCCCCTCACTTCACCGCAAAATAGCCAAATCTCGCCCCAACATTTGGACCTTAGAATTAGTGTATGACTATGATTCCATCTTAATCTAAGTCAAAATGTAGAAGAGACGTGGCTGCAAATATTCATGTTGCTATTGCAAAAATTGAGTGCTTTTGTAACTGATTCAAATGAATCAAATCAAACCTTTAATTAGGAACGTGCGCCATGGGTTTTGTGTTTATCACACATGTAAATAAAGCCTCCACGTACACTTTTTTTTTTTTTTCTCCCTGTACAGCCGTACAGGAGTATTAGAGTACATTAATCCTTAGGTGAGAATATTGTGCTAGCTATTATTACGTTGATTGATACGCTTTTCAATTATTTGGCCACAGTACTTCTATGATAATATATATATATATATATATATATATATATAAATATAAACTATGTAATGTTCGGTAATTTTCTCATAAATTGTGTAATTTTTATTTTTTATGAATGCTATGACTGTCTCTCCAATACAACATGCAAAACTTCTATATATATATATATATATATATTTTTACCTGTGGGTTGTAATTTTGTACTTTGATTGTTTACATTTGAAGTTTGAGTTGACTGATAAAAGGAAAAATTGTTAACATTAATAAATAAATAACCTACTAAAAGTCTAAAATGATAAGAGCATTCGTGTTAGGCTGGTTAAACTAGTTTAATATTAAAATTTAGCTAAAAACTCACAAAAGCCCATGAATTAATCTCAACAAAGTAACAAAAAACTTTACCATTGAAAGTTGACTTGCCACAACCCATGAGCCATAGAGCTCACTACTGTTAAAATTAAAAAAATGGGTTTAGTTAGCTCAACTAATAAAGTCTCTGATGGTTGAATAAGAGATCTGGGATTTCAACTTCGCATACACAAAAAAAAATTGATTGGTATCTCAATATGGTAATAAAAAGTTATTATCAGGAGCAAATATCATAAGTTAAAACTCTCTCTCTCCAGCGTAACTAGTTGTTTCTCGTTCTCTCTCTTTTCTCCCTTCTATCTCCTCGTTGCTCTCTCTTTCATCATATTTGTTCTCTCTTGCACAAATGTTGAATGGGTTCTCTCTTTCTCTCGCAAACAAGGTGTATGGATTTTCTCTCTCTTATCCACAAATCTATTTAGGGTCTGTTTGAGATTCGCTATTTTGCTGAAATTGAATTTTTTTTTGCTAAAAGTACTGTAAATAAGGGTAAAAGTTAGTGAAAATAGTATAGTGGGGCTTATGAATAGTATCAAAAAGTGCAATAGGACCCATAAATAGTAACAAAAAGAAGTTAAATAATAAAATAAATTGACTATTTAATTTGGAGCCAAACGCCCCCTTAGAGTTTGCTTGGGAACGGCTTATTAAATGGTGGTAATTTTAATGGCGGTTGGTAATTTGTGGGTTTGCTCAATCTATGCTGTCATTGGCTTTAAATTTATATTGTTAACTATTTATAAATTTTTTAATTTACTTTTTCAATATGATATAGGATTAGAAATTCTTAACGTGAGTATCATGCTTATTTTGTATAATTACAGTGATCGTGGCAGGCCAGGTGATGCAAGCATTTTGTATGTGGCTTTGTTTTGGGAGGACTCATATTTGGCACACTCAGTTGTGTATATGCACCTCAGGTCTGGTGCTTCTTTTTTTGTAATTAAATTTTCTTGTGATCTTGTTGGACAGTAGGGGGCACTACAAAAAAAAAGTTCTATAGCCGTGTTTTAAAAACGCCGCTATAGCTTAGAAAAACATGGCTATAGGACGATTTCGCCTATAGCCACATTTTTTTAGGCCGCATAGCTTAGAAAAACGTGGCTATAGGCCTGAGGGGTCTATGGCTATATTTTTGCAAACGTGGCTCTAGGCTAGGACTAATGGCTGCGTTTTTATAAATGTGGCTATAGTTCATACTCTAGCCGCATTTGTCAAATGTGGCTATAGGTGAAAGCTATAGCCGCGTTTAAAACACAGCTATAGGTGACAACTATAGCCGCGTTTTATAAATGTGGCTATAGGGGCCATCTATAGCCGTGGTTAAAAATGTAGCTATAGGTCACTTATTGACAGCTTCGAAGACATATTTTAGCCGTGTTTATAGGTGACAACTATAGCCGCGTTAAATATGCAAGCTCCTCAAGTTTCATTCTTTTCCATCTTGAGGAAAAGTAAACCACAAAAGGCACCCTTGTAATAGATTTTAGGAAGATGCATATAGTATTGTATCCTATTGTAGGGAAAAATTAAAGCTGGTGAAGTATAATCAATCAAAAACAATTTTTAAGTGAGATTCAACAACTTGAGACACATTCAAACAAGTATTACATGAAAGTTAAGAAAATCAATATGATAAAAATTATTATTATTAAATTAAAAAAGTAAAAAATAAAAAACTTAAGATTGGGCATGATCCTTTTCTTTTTCTTTTTGATAATTCAATAGTTACAATGGGGGAAAGGAGATTTGAATCACGGACGTCTCCATCGAAAACCCCAGGGGGTGCCAATTGAACAACAAGTCTCTTGGCAGCTTGAGCCTATTTTTAGTTGTGAGAAACACAAAAATTTTACTTCGGAAAACAACAAACAAAAATTGAAATTGCAAAGTTAATGAAAACTCAAAGAATCCAAGAAACACAAGAACCTTGCGACCAAAAATGCCATATGCTGTGAGGTCTAATCAAATAAGGACTTCAACAGTAAATATTTCAACTTTGCCTTACTTAATTCGTGCCCCTCAAAGCACCTAGCATTCCGCTCTCTCCAAAGATACCACATGAGACACAAAGTGATTGACTATTGTATCCCCCATCACCTCTTCTTACAAACCCTTCCTTTTAGAACTCAATTATCTCTCACATAGACTTAGGCATAACCCAAGAATCCCCAAACAAACCAAATATCACAGACCACATCTCCTAAGCCATAGCATAATGTAGAAATAAATAATTTACATTTGTGCATGGTTTTTGCACATGAAGCACCACTCTATAATAATTATATCATAAAATTTCATTAAAATATCTAATATTGTATTCTATTGCACCATTGAGATTAAAAAGTTATTGCTTTACGTGCCTAATTCCTAGTGGGTGTGATATAGGATGGGTTCATAGAAATTAAAGCCCATATTGTAGTTGCTCACCACTTGTTTTTTAACTAATCATGGATTGATCCAATTTGGACTAACTGGTTGTATCAATGCTTTGCCAAAGCAAAAGGGTCCTAAGAAATCAGAGTTTATACGAAGAAATAAAGCCAGAAAAGAAAAGAGAAGAAGAAACTAATTACAGCCAAGCAGAACCTAAACCACAACATCCAAAAATAAAACACCTTACCCACACAAATCCATAGCCAAACTCCAAAAATCTACCAAGAACAAACTACAACCTCAGTAAAAACCCAAAAACCTTAACTACACAAATCCACAGGCCACAACCAAGTAGGACCCACAAAACAAAATCCCACCAAACCATCTCTTCCAAAAAATACATAACCCCATTCAAACTCAAACACCTTGCCTAGGTTACAAAGCACAAAGGTTGAACCCACCAAGCTAAGACCCATGACACCATAGCCATGGCTGAATCAACTTCTCTTCATCAACCCTTAGTGTTGCCTAACTGCATAGAAGGACCATCATTGGGAGCATCCCTATTGTTGAAATCAAACCAAACATCCCAACTTGAAACTTTCATTTTCTTCAAAAACCCATTACGGACAAAAAATAAAAGAAAAGCGGAACCTTTAAAATCAGTGAACTTTCAAGAAAATTAAACCAACAAAGAAAAAGAAGAGAATAGAGAAACAAACATGAGTCGAAGGATTAGAAATCTCGTACTTGAATCGGAGAAGATGAGCAGCTTGAATCGCCGATCGAGATCCTCAAACAAAATGTTTGAGAGAGCTTGCAAGAAACTAGAAAATGGAGGAAATCAGGAAGTGATTTGAAAAACTGGGTTTAAAAATTTACTTGTGGGGTGTAAGGGCTTCAAATCGGAGAGATGGAGGGTGAGGGCTTAAGACTGAAGATAGAGGGTGAGGGCTTAAGAGTGACAGATGGAGGGTGAGGGCTAGCTTGAGAGATGGAGGCTGATGATGTGCGAAGGGAGAGGGTTGGAAATTTCTAACCTTCCTATTTATACAAAGCCTAAAGCTGCGTTTTTAACCTGCGGCTATAGGCAAAATTTGAAGCCATGTTTCAAAAACGCAACCCTATCCCAAACTAAAGCCACGTTTTAAACACGTGGCTTCAGACTAAATTTAAAGCCGCGTCTATAAAACGTGGCTTTAGGCAAGCTAGAGCCGTGTTTTTTAAATGCGGCCATAGTTAAGATTAAAAAAAAAAGAAAATGAAATACGCAGGTCCTATAGCCGCTTGTTTTAAATGTGGCAATAGCTCCACCCCCAAAAATGCGGCTATAACTCAAGAAAATGCGGCTTTAGACGCGTTCTTTGGCCACTTGTTTAAAACACGGCCTTTGTTGTTTCTTTAAGCAGCATTTTTTAAAAATGCGGCTTTAGCTCGTCTGGAGCCGCGTTTTTGCAAACGCGGCTTAAAAAAATGTGGCCTAAGACCCGTGTGTTTTGTAGTGGGATTTGGTGTGTTGCTGGAGGAGGGTTTGTTGGGCAGAGGGATTGCTGGGAAAGGGGTGGGTGAGGAAGAAGATACAAAATATTTATTTATCTTTGGAGAGAGAAAAAAATAACATTTAAATTGAGTAGAGAAATAAATATGGAGATTGATGTATGAGTGTATTTTTTTTTTTTAAAATAGAATTTTTACTCTAGTTTAATCTAAATGTATATGTGTGTAAAGCTGCCTCCTGGAGACTTGAACCTTAGCCCTTATCCCCTACATCTCACAAGCATTTATACTGGTGTAGTGACCACCGCACCAATGGTGCGTAGTGGTATGAGTGTATTTGTTAAAGTAGTATAAGTATAGTTTTTTTGGGTTAGTTTGTCTAAAATGTTGTTAAGACTAATATGAATACTCTAAGAGGCCCAAACCACATGGGCAAGAAAGCATCATTTAGCAATGTGACAAGCCCAGACATTAAGTGGATCCTAATTCAATTGCGATCTTAGGGCTATTCGTCCTAATTCCTAACTGATGACCATTCATGGAAAAATGATAGGACCTACTTTTATGTGATTATCATTACAAATGTAACAGTGGCACCAAATACCTTCTCCTCTTCATGACCAAAAACTCCCACTCTTTCTTCAATAATCATCTAATACTTTACACAATATATATATATATATATATATATATATATATATATATGTATATATGTGTGTGTATAGGGAAAATGGGTTTTTGCCCTTTTTTTTTTAAATATCTAATACAATGTTCCTATTTTGAAACTATTAAGCATTGTATCATTGTTTTGAAACTCGATTTTATGATTATCGAGTTCTAAGTAAGTTCTTGTAACGCTGGAGGAGCACTCGTGGCTTCTCTCAATTTAAAAAATCCAGCTAGAACTCGATTTTATTGAAATCGAGTTCTAGGGAAAAACTTAACTAAAACTCGATAATCATAAAATTGAGTTACATTGAAACTCGATTTTTAAAATTTTCAAAATAGGGACACGGTGCTAAATAGTTTCAAAACAAGAACAACTTGTTGGATATTTTAAAAAATAAGGGCAAAAGCCCATTTTCCCATATATATATGATCTAATACATTGAATATATGGCTGGCCCAATATAATTTGGGGCCTAAGGAAAAATTTTTATATGGGGCCTATTATATATAAACATTAATTAAATTAAAACTAATTTGATGTATATAAAGAAATTGATGAATGATACTAACTAAACTAAAGTTAATTTCATATGGAGGACTGAATATCATAGTTGAACCATAAATATATATACATAATACTCCATCCGTCCCATTTTTTTTGTCCTGTTTGAAAAGTCAAACTTTTTAAGGGAACATCATTTATTATATTGTCTACCTTTTAAAATTGTATAAGTTTCCAAAATTACCCTTAAAAAAATTTATCAAAAAATTGAATTAATAAATTAATAGGGGTATAATAGGAATATTAGTAAATTAATGACTTTTATTTTTAGAAACATGACAATATTTTAGAACATCTCATAATGAAATAGAGGTAAAAAAAAGTAGGACGGAGAGAATACTATTATATGAGTAGCATTTTTGGTCTTTTCATCACTAGGAAACTTATGAAAAGAACTTGAAGTATTCAACTAAATTAACATGTCTCGCAACTATTAAACGGTGCTTATGGAATAGACGAAATGCTCTCCATTTTGGTCGCCCAGCTCAGGCCCTCTCGAATATCAGTGCCGTCGCAGTGCTCTGCTCCAGGAGTTCATTGCTAGTCAGATTACAGAGGACCCTCGCCCTCGACCCTCTGCTCGGCATCAATGGCGCCCTCCAGAACCAGGTTTTGTGAAAGTGAACTTTGATGCTGCCCTTTTTAATCACTCGAACTCTGCTGGACTCGGTGTGATTGTGCGTGACTGGCGTGGCGTCTCCCTTGGTGCTCTGTCAATGCTTACTCCGCTAGCCTTATCAGTAGCTGACATGGAAGCTCTCGCCTGCCTCAGAGCGGTCCAATTTGCTGCTGAACTTGAGCTCCAGCGAGTGATAGTTGAAGGTGATTCGGCCACAATCATTGCTGCGGTCTCCCAGGGGCGTTCCTTACTATCCTCCTTTGGAAATATCGTGGATGATGTTCAGTGTTTACTGTCTAATTTTTCTTCAGTTAAATTTAGTCATGTTAATGTAGTAGCGGATGCTCTTGCTAAGAAGGTTACATCCATTGTTGGCTGCCATGTTTGGCCGGATGCTTTGCCTTTGGACATTGCTGCTTTAGTTGACATTGATGTCCATTAAGTTTTGATCTTGTTCAATCAATAAATTCCCAGGCTTGAGGTCTGGTTTCTCCCAAAAAATTTACATGTCTCGTAATCTTATCAAATACCAGACACAGCTGTGTGGTCCGGATATAATTTGAAGAAACTATAGAAAAGTTATTGTCGGCAGTTAGATTTTTTTTTTTTTTAATTTATTTTTTTAGTTTGGCCTAAAAGAAAACTCTGCCTAATTTTAGTACTTAATTTCCTTTTTTTGTATATATATTTTTTTATCATTGTGAAACAATTTTGGCTCTTTATCAAAAGTAAATTTGTAACAATCTTTGCGCGCACACAAAGCTCAAAAGAGTCAAATATAAAAATTCATAATCACATCTATTCAAAATAGCCATCTCTTAGGTAGGAAGGGTTCTTTTCACTATAAAATAGAAAAAGGGAAATTGCAACGAGAAAGAAAAGAATAATTGAATCAGATATTGTGTATGTAATTTGGAATCTTGGATTCAGATGTTTGTGGTATAGTGGAGGGTATGATGGATTCATGTGCATTGTTTGGCTTCTAAGCAGTGAATAAGGCTTTTTTGGCTCCTTAATTTCTATGGAAAGTGATTCTTTCAATATAATTTTTTATTTATAATGATTAAATTAAATATTACAAATCTAGATATGTTACTATTGAACATTCCCTCTCCCACCCATTAAAAAAAAATTAAAATTAAAATTAAAATTTATAATAATAATAATAAAAAAGCTTGTGGAAGGCGTTTAAATTGCAAGGCGATTGTTGTTTCTTTGAGATAAGGAATAAGGATACTTCTATCATTTGTAAATAATAATAATAATAATAATAATAATAATAATAATAATAACCAGAAAATTAAAAGCATGACACTTGTAACACTAACAATTAGCCGTTTTTCGTGAATTTTGCTTACAAAAAGTAGGAGGTAAGATTTGAATCCATGGTAGTTTCACTGAATGATAAGATTTTTGATCCCAACTTCTTCATGTGTGTATCCAAGTATTTAAAAATATTTTTCTTTTTCCCTCTCCCATTTGTTTGCCAAACAAATATCAACCAGTATTTAAACTGATTCTTCATTCATGATTTTGCAAGTGAAAGTTGCATTCCCATCCCTTTATCAGTGATATTGCATATCGGGTATGCGTTGCACGTCTTAATAAGAAATTCTTTTCTTCGTTCCTACATTGTCACTTCCCCTTGTGAATTCTAGTGTAAGTTTCTCTCCTTGACTTCCTTTTTATTTTTAGCCTTTTTGCTTTTCTTTCAAGAAAATAAATGTATAGGGCTGGGGTTCATTATGAACCAAGTCAAGGATCTTTTTCCAAACCCTTGGCCATTACTGATTACACACACAAACGTAAAAAGTGATAGGATTTGAGGTTTTTTTTTGGGGAAAAGGGGGGGGGGGGGAGTGGGGTCTTTTTCTCTTTTGTAGTTTAGTTTTACTTCTTTTTATAAAGGTGAAGATTTGGGATTTAACCCATCATGGATATAGAAATTATCAAATTAATTAGGCGGGGTGTCATAACTTGGACAAAGTAGCCTTCCTTTCTATAAAGGTGAAGATTTTGGTTTTTTATAGCTTAATCTAAGTATAGATGTGTGTGAAGCTCTTTTCTATAGACTTGAACTCTAGCATTTGCTCTCCCACACCTTACAAATACTTATACTTGTAAAGTGACCATCGCGTCAAGAGAACGCGATGGTGAAGATTTTGTTTTTAATTCATCATGGATATGGGATTTATCAAACTCGTTAAAGGTGTATAACCTGGTCAATTTAGCCTAAACCAATCAGTGCCTAACTCCAGGAATTTGGACAAGCTAAGTCAATATGAAATTCATTGAAGAGGAGAAAGCAAACAGCTTACAAAATAATTGAATCACTCCTATCTTCATCTTGAAACCCAAGGCAAAATCTTGTAAGGAAAGATGTGGAATATTATTCCTTCAAAACATTTCAAAAAAAGCCCATTTAGCCATATTATGTGCTACACAATTAACCTCTCTAAAGGTATTATTTACAAACCAATTTGAGAATGAATTCAAAATTAGCATAGTTTAATTAGAAATTTATTGGAACAACCAATGAGAAGAAGATAACTCATATTGAGGAAAAATCACATTCAGCGCGAATCCTTGGTAAACTACATTCTTGTATCAATATTCTGCTGCCTTTTGTGCTTTTGCCTTTAAGCGATCTTGATCTTGTACTAGCTCTGTCCATGCGAAGATGGTCTCTTTTGTATGGTTTAGGCATCAAAATTCACTCACCAAAGGGAGAAGATATGTAGCCCCCCCCTTAGAGGGGGCATTACATATACCCGTTATGCAGTATCCATTTTCCACAAAAAGGGGATGTGATAGTCAATGTAAATTTTTGTTAATTTGTCTACTCAAGAGTAAATTATCTAGTACTTCCTTCTCTGTTCATTTCATAATTCTATTCCTTATCATCCATATATGATCACAACATATTGTGAATAATATGAAACTTGCTCTCTCTTTTTGTACTGCAACTTTGCATTTGAAAATAATACAATTTTGACTCAATTAGTTAAAGACTTTTATACCACCGTATATCCTTGGTGTAATGATCACTCTATAAGTGTAAGTGTTTGTGGAGTATGGAGTGTTGGGGGGTTCTCTAGATGAGATCTTTCACACACTTATACACTTAAATTAGGCTAAGGTAGAATTTCTATCTTGTATAAAAAAAGTTAAAGAATGTTATAGAGTTTAAATGCATTTCTAAGAACCTACTCACCATGAGAAAGAGACCATACTATTTTGCAATAGGGCAATTAAAAAATACAAAAATATCAGGCATCAAATTAGAGTGCAATTTGAAAAATACTTGGCACAAAATTAGAGTGCAAATAGAATTTCATTTGGATTCTTGATTTGACTTCCACACACACACACACACACACACACACACACACACTAAATCAATCGAAGTCCAACATAAACTGGGCTTGACCTGAGATTATAACCTAACCTGAAGGCTAAAGAGAAAAATAGGAGCGGCTGCACATACATTTCAGGGGGTTCAAATGAACCCCCTGACTTGAAAAAAATTATATATATATATATATATATATATATAAAATATTGCTTTACTAATTTAAATCATGTATTAAATCTTGCACACCCTGATCATATATCAACTTATTCCATAATTAAACAACAATTTAGTGTATTATTTATGTATGGATGAATGTGGTTGTGTGAATTAATAATTATATAGTGCAAGTGGAGTTAATTTTTTTTATTTAGTTTAAAATATTTTTATAAAAAAAATGACAAATATATCACCACAATTTCATAAAAACAAAAATAATCTACAAACTTAACAAAATAAAATAGTCATACTTACATTGACAATAGATAATGAAAACTGATAATAAACTATCAAGAGGTGATTTCAAAATATAAAAACTCATAAAAGGAAATTGTAAAATTTCATATATTTTTGTGTTTTTTTTTTAATTAAAATTTTTTTTTTAATTTAAGTTTCTTAATGACTCCTTTAAAAAAAATTCTTAAAGCTGCCACTGGACAAAAACATTTATATAGTATGGACTTGGGTAGAGTTGTCTTGATTGAAGGTCGAATTTGTCTGGTCATGAACCTAAAGGTTGAAATTTATAAAAGCTTAGGTTAGCATCCAATAATCGACATACCTTTCTAAATAGCAACACCCGGTTAGTCTTAATTGGCTTTGTTGGATACCATGCATATGGCAATCCCCCTCCATTTTGTTTTCTCTTTATTTAAAAAGAAAGTGAGAAAGGATGAACCGTCGAGATTATCCTACCTGAACGTGATCATTATAATTTATAACTCCCCAACCTATTGAGAAACAAAATGTCTAAGAGGTCTAGATAGGAATAGGGAGCCATACAGCCATAGGCTCTCCCTCAGGAGAGTTTGAGCTATAGATTGACCTCACCTCATCCCCTCAATATATATATAAGCTATGGCTATTTCTATACAGTTAATATAAGTCATTAATAAAAACATCATATATATACATCCTCTTGTCACAATATATGGATCTTAATTAATCCGATGTAGTTTTGAGTTCACATGTTGTGAAAGGGTGGATGTATATATTCACAGCATGAAATAATTATTAAGGAGGTAGAAACTCTATTGCAAAATAAATATAATCTTCTAATCATATCTATAGAAGTTGGAGTTGGATGTGCCTAGTATAATCCTTGGAGAGCAAAAAAGTTGCTACGAATGGTTCAAATCCACTAATCTTGTTTCTTGTTTTTTTTTTTTTTCATAGATAAAAGATAGAACTTCTTTTTCTCTTCTTAAAGCTCTACTTTAGTTAACTACTTGTAATATGTTGTAAGGGTATTGCACCTAGGAGAAAATGGGCTTTTCTCCTCTTTTTTTTTTTTTTTAATCCAACATTTTGTCCCATTTCCCAAACTAATTAGGGAAATGCCTTTGTTTTGAAACTTGATTTTCTAAAAATTGAGTTTCAATTTAAAACTCAATTTTTGGACAATCGAGTTATAACAAACTGAAAATTAAAAAAAAAAAAAAAAAATTCTGGAACCCTATAGTGGTGTTTTAAGGACCTTATAGTGGCATTTTGGAACTCGAGTTCCATGCAAGTATTTTTTTATTTTTTTTTTTTTTAAGTTTGATTGCCCCATACCTATATTGGCATTTTAAAGAGTTCTAAAATGACATTGAAACTCAATTTTGAGAAAATTGAGATTCAAAATAGGAGCATTTCCTTAATTAGTTTGAGAAAGGGAGCAAAATGCTGGATTTTTTGCAGGAAAGGGGCAAAGGCCAATTTTCTCCATGTACTTGACCAAATAAAACCTTCTTACTAAATCCTACCACTTTTAATTTTTAAAACATACAACCACCCTAGGTACATTCTCTCATATTCTCCTAGAGTCCAGATAGGTCCAAGCGCAAAAAATCAAAACGCTAGCCAACAGTGGCTCTGTGGTAACCCAAACTTTTTAACACCAATAGACCCTACAATTATAGTGCATTAATCATGACATATCTGGTGATACATGATGTAATACCTTATATCAATGGTTGAGATTAAGAGTTGAGAAAAGTAATTTTCAATCTCAACTATCAAATAAAAAAGATTAAGAGAAATAATAAAATTAAAGTTAAAAAGTTAGGAATGTTAAAATTTTGTGAGGGGGAAGTGGGCAAGTGCATAGGTGCAATGGAGAAAATGGGCTTTTGCCTTTTTTTTTTAAAAAAGATCTAGCATTTTGCCCAATTTTTCAAACTAATTAGGGAAATGCCTTTATTTTGAAACTCGATTTTTGGACAATCGAGTTCTAACAAACTAAAAATTATATATATATATATATATATATATAAAATATATCTGGAGCCCTATAGTGGTGTTTTGGAACTCGAGCTCCATGAACTTTAGTTCCATGCAATTTTTATTTTTATTTTTTATTTTTTTTATTTTTTTAAGTTTGATCGTCCCATACCTATAGTGACGTTGAAACCCGATCTGCGATCTGCGGTCATAGAAGGATTTGTTGAAGGCAAAGGATCCGTTGGTTGAGTTTCAGAATCCATAGCTACGTTGGAAGCCATTGATGAGTTTGGAAGCTCTGATAACTTGTAAAATTGAGAGCAATTCTAAATAGAAAAATAATTTTATTGATCACAGAAAATATCTGGAAGCTCTTAACTGATTTAAAAGCCCTACTCTTCTTTATATACACGCAGCAGAGAGAGAGGGAAGAATAATTAACTATCAAAGCTAACTAATCACAGATCAACACGTGTTAGCTATTTAATCTAACCGCTCTGTTTCTTCAATCTACTTCTTTTCCTTTCGATTAAAACAGTGTCGTTTTCACCTCCATGTAATTCTTTGACATGCTCTGTTTCTGCTCCCCGAGACTTCATCATCACGTAGTTCACTGGATGCTTCAACAGTAAGATTTAGTAGAAAGGTTCTATATGGTTAAGTACATTTACAAAACAAAATGCTTACTTAATTTCACTATGCAAATACTGAATCTCAAAACATCTTTTGGGTGTTTTTAAAGTTGTTTTATATTTTCTCCATATACTCTCTCTCTCTCTCTCTCCCCCCTTTTTCTTTAATCTAGGATCTACGACCCAAATCAGATAGTGTGCAAGTTTATGGTGTTGCGATTCCACCAATACATATAGCCTGTGCCATGAACCGTCCCAGTGCTAGGAGTTTGGAGTCTTTGGACTCCATCGAATATCTTATATGAAAGTCAAAGTTCGAACTTACAAAAGGCTGTTTATAGTGTTAGCGTAGTAAAGTAGAGCCTAAATTAGTAGCGTCAAGGTAAACAACAAATAATATTGAATAAGCAATATAACTTAGCAAAATTATATATTTATATGTACTTTTACTATAATAATTTTGCAATTGAATCAACTACATGGTACAAACAAAATTAGAAGATGCAACTAGGTTGACATCTTTCTTTTCCTTTGACAAACAGGTTGCAAAGATGCAAGAGAGATAATAGCTAATAAACACAAAAAATTCTACCTTTTTTTTTTTTGGAACTAAAATATTAAACAAAATACAATGCAACAGATTGCATCTTATTGTAACCTTATGACATTTTCTATTTATAAATACTAAAGAGATAATAACTTACCAAGGTAAACTAAAAAGATACCAAGCAACAAATATCTTCCAAATGTGCCTCGATGAATAAAATTTGAAAATTTAATGGGAGAATTATCTTGTTTCAAGAATATTTCAATCTAATATCTCACATGAATTGATTGTCGTACGTTTC
This sequence comes from Quercus wislizeni, assembly GCA_023055345.1. Lineage (NCBI taxonomy): Eukaryota > Viridiplantae > Streptophyta > Magnoliopsida > Fagales > Fagaceae > Quercus > Quercus wislizeni. The sequence goes on along the minus strand of JALGQJ010000002.1, from coordinate 8,916,791 downwards.
TACTTTTAAGAATCCAGAAGATAGTAATTGACTACCTTTTCACTTTGATAAGTTCATCCCTCATATTGACCATATTTCTATTGCCATCAAAATCCGAAATAACATCAACGACACAATATTCCTACATAATGCAATGCATTTTCTAATGGAACTGTCATTTATTACAGGAAACTTCAATAGTACTTGTTGGAAAATAAAATAATACGATCCCTTTAATAACTAGAATAAAGAAGTTTCTCAATATTCTCTAATCACCACTACTTAAGATGTTGTCATGTTAGAAAATTGTAGTATGTCACTAATTATGATTTAGAAATTTAGGAATTTCTTTTACGCAATACTAAGCAAGTGGTATATTCTTAGACTTGGGTGTTAAGATAATACCATACTGAAAAATAACCCAAGAGATAGTAGCATTCACAGGCCACGTCTTGGGGAGCTCACAATTAAGCCTAAAAACAGTATGCATCCAGTATGAGTGTTCTTTAATGTTTTTTTATTTTCTCATATGTAAAGTTTTTATAAATTTTTTAGGGTAAATTGCAAAGTATACCCCTAACATTTAGGAGTGATTAGATTTTATACCCCAACGTTTCAAAACTTTGATTTTACACCCCAATGTTTGGTTCCATTAGCAAATCACTCTCCCAATTATTTTCTACTGTTAACTACCATGTCATCTTGCTGATATTTTTCCCACTAAGTGAGGCCCAAAACGACACAATATCAATGACACAGTTTCAATGAAAATAAAGTCAAGACTTGGCAAATGCAAAATGACGCCGTTTTGCCTAAAGAGAGGAAAAAAAAAATGGTACTAACACCATTTCCCCACCAAACAGAAAATCTCAAAATCTTAAATCTAAACCCATGAACCCAGCCCTTAGCTCCCTAATCCCCAAACCCAACCCTTGCCTTCCTAACCCATATGAACCTAGACCACCACATCGGCTCTGCAACTAGCTCCTTGCATCGTGAACCCAGACGTGAATAAGATCATCAAAGGCTCCATGTCAGCTCCTATCTTGGAAGTTGATGCCATGCAGAAACATATGTAATAAAAGTAGACTTAAAAGTTTGCTACAAATACAGATATATAAGATAGTATAATTCATCCCCTATTCTCTCAATGATCCTTCAAACATAATTGGATACTAATACATAGAAAAAACAACCTTTAATTAACAACTATCACATTAAACACTCCAAAAAATTACACAGTAAAAACCCACCAAAAAATTGTCAAAGGGAAGAGTGAAAGAAATTACATTCCAGCAACAATGATATGGTCATGCAAATCCATCAGTATAAAACAAAACCCACAAATCCATCAATAAAAAAAATTACAAATCCATCAATCAAAAAAAACCCCCACCAAGTCAGAATCCAGCAACATAATCCCTACGAAAAAGTGAAAGAGAGCTAGAAATAAGAGAAAAAGAATTCATTGCCGTTGCCTATAGCCTTATGACGATGGAACTGAGGAGCTGGAAGAGGACCGTTGGTTTTGGGTTTTTATTTTTGAGTTTGGTTGAAGTTGTCGTATAAAAATCCAAATTTTTTGTTTATTTGTTTGTTTTCTCTTTGAGCAAAATGGCGCTGTTTTGCATTTGCCAGGTCTTCACTTCATTTTCACTGAAACTGTGTCGTTTTGGGGCTTATTTGTCAAAAAACCAAAAAATGTCAGCAAGATGACATGGCAGTTAATAGCAGAAACTAATCAGGGGGTGATTTTCTAATGGAGCCAAATGTTGGGGGTATAAAATCATAATTCTTAAACGTTAGGGTGTAAAATCCAATCACTCACAAATGTTAAGGGTGTACTTTGAAATTTACCACTACTTATTTATTTATTTATAAATTGCTTGATTAATCATAACTTCTTGTTTAATATTCATACAAAATTAGAATATTGACGGATTATTAAAATTAAATATTATTTATATTAAAATTAAACACCATAAACATAAACATAAATGTAAGAATGTTGTTTTGTTTTATTTTGAGACTATAAACATATTTGAAAATTAGGAAATATGGAAATTTAAATGTTAACATATGAATTTATTAGGCTATTTATACCTCTTCATCCTTTGTTATTAAAATACAGATCATTGTCTTTAAGCTCTAAACAAGTTTTATTATCCAATATAATACATCATTATTTTGGTGCATCCTACCACTTGGTATGATTTCATTGACTCTTATTTCATTGCAGTTCAATTGGGTACAATTGCAATTGTCCAAACAAACAAAAAAATGTAACTTTAGGTGAGTCATGAAGTGTTCGAGAGCCAATTATCGTTAAGTTATTCACACATAAATACATCTGTAAGCAATTTTTAAAGTATAATATACACATTCACTATGTATATTTAACTGTTTTTTATTATCTATTTAAATTTTATTTATTATTTTCTTTTCATTAGTAGTTATTGGATTCTAACTTATTGTTTATTTTTCAAATATATAATTTTAAAAACTAAAAGTGTTACAAATATATAAAAGTAATAATAATTTTGTAGAATATATCATCAATAATTTATTTATATGATCAACATAATTAGACCAAAAACAAACAATTTTTTCCTTGGAATTCTATCAACAACCAACATGTTAATAATTGTTCCAACTAATATTAAAATGCTATAAAATATTAATTGTCAAAACTAATGTTATATTGCAATGTTTTGACTTTGAACTTAACTTGCCAAATTGTAGTACATGTTGAAAGAACGATAGAATTAAATTAGACAATTTGACGATTGTCATTGGGTAAAGGTATGATTTAGTGGAGCAGGGAGTACGTTCAAATCCCTCATCTTATCGAGGGTCTGGACAAGGTGACGAGGGATTTAGAAATATTGAGTAGAGATTGTGGCCAAACCCCTCTTTGAGAATTAAATCTCCATTCACTACTTCCTCTAATGAAAGCAACTAGGAATCTCTTTATCGGGAGAAAAAAAATATTACAATAGGTAACTCAAAGTTACCTCTATGAATTATTATTTTTGATATGATTAATTTTGTCAATATATTTATAACTATATGAATGTTCTTAGTTGCATCGTCTATTATTTGGATACTAAAAGCAACTAGAAATCTCTTTATTGGAAGAAATGAACTATTATGATAGGAAACTTAGCTAAATAAATGAATTATTATTTTTTATATGATTAATTTTTTCAATGTATTTATAACTATATGAATGTTCTTAGTAGAATCTTCTATTGTTTGGACACTCAAAATTTCGTAGACATAAACATTAACATTTACATAACAATATATATTTTTTTGTTCATATGAACTTGACAATATATGAAAAATTTTATGTAAATTAATGAAAAATTTTATGTAAATTAATTTTAAACTGTATTTATGAGAGATGTGTAAGAATAAAATTCCTGAAGTTCCAAACAAGTTTCAACACTTGGAAGATAGTTTGGCGTTAGTGTCATTCTTTGTATTGCTTTCATTGATTAAGGTAACATTTGTGGCATTAGAAAGATAATTCAAAATAAAAAATTTTTCCAAATTAAACTATCGTAAGTATGATGGTACACCCCCATCCTATATTCTAGACCAATGAGGTTATAGCACATTAGTAATCATAACTATTATTTAAGCACTTATTGTGGTGGGTCATCCTTTGTGGTAGCTTATTTTCGCAGGAGGTATTTTTGGGGCCTTATTATAATCTTTGTTGGATGCAACTTGGACCTTGAGCAAAATGGGCCTTTCACACTTCGCCGATAGCCTTTAGGCCATGTTCCAAGCCTAAAGTCAAGTCTTTGTCTTGACTTCCCAAATATCATGTGAGCAACGTAAGAAAAACGCCCCCAACAATTGTATTTATGAGAGACGTGTAAGAATAAAATTCCTCAAGTTCCAAACAAGTTTCAACACTTGGAAGATAATTTGGCCTTAGTGTCATTCTTTGTATTGCTTTCATTGATTATGGTAAAATTTGTGGCATTAGAAAGATAATTCCAAAAAAAAAAAAAAAAAAAAATTCCAAATTAAACTATCCTAAGTATGATGGTGCACCCCCATCCTATATTCTAGACCAATGAGGTTATAGCACATTAGTAATCATAACTAATTTTTCAAAGGACCAATCATAATTAATTAATTAATTATAATCACTCGTGTCTAGACCTAATTATAAGTATATGTATTAAGCGCTAAAACTTGATCTAGTTATAATTTTTAATTTTGTGTTTTGATTGAATCGCCTGTTTGGTTTTTTGGTTGTTTAAAATTTCTAAATATATATAAAATGAAGAATTTGGAAATTCAATAGTTGAAACTATATATATATATATATATTTATAATAATATTCATTTTCAGCTTTTTGCATGTTAGTAGAGAAAAAAAAAAAAAATGTCATAATTGGCCCAAAGCATACCCAAACCTTGAGTGTGTAACACTAATTGAGTTTGAAAATTTTGGGATTCAGTGTTCTTCTTCTAAATTAATTTGTGTACACTTCACTTCACTGCAAAATAGCCAAACCTCGCCCCAACATTTGAACATTAGAATTAGTATATGGCTATGATTTCCTCTAACCTAAGTCAAAATGTAGAAGAGGACTGTATATCTTTATATGTTCCTATTGCAAAAGTTGAGTGCTTCTATAACTGATTCAAATGGATCAAATCAAACTTCTTTTAATTAGCAACATGGTCTGTGGGATTTGTGTTTGCCACACATGTATAAATGAAGCCTCCACGTATACTTTTTTTAGGTGATCTCAATTCTCAAGATGTTGGCAAGGTTACATGTACATATGCACAATTAGTAAAATTTATATATAACTTTTAAAATTTTAATAATATAATTTCAACAATAATTTAGTTATTGGAAAAAATACATAGTTTATTTATTAGTTATTTTTTGTGACAAAAGTTAATTTCTTAGTTATTAGCATAGATCTGGAGTACGAGGTTTTAGTGATGATGTTTACTATATATAGCAAAAGAATGAGTTTTACAAGTTGCTTGTGAGCAAGTTGACTAGTTGAGCTTGTTCGATAAGAAAATAAACCAAGTTTTGACATAAAATCTAATTTATTGATGATCCCAAATTCAACTTATGTTCAAAATAAAATTAGATGAACATATATTCCTAAATTTTAACGTTTGACATTCCTATAAAATATGTGTGCCTCTAGTACATATAAAGAAACTACACTGTAAGAATATATATCTATGCCTCTGATTCATACATTGCAACTACACTATTACTCGTCCTGTATGTAATATATTATCCCATGCCGCCAAAAATCTATTTGTATGAAATTTCTCCTATAATTTATAAGACTGATATGGGATAATTCTTCATTGTTTGTAATATATTTCTCTCCACGCAATAAATGGAGGCTTAAGGTTTAAACTATGAAACTTACAATTGTGTAATTCAACTAATGAGCACATCTTAATGTTTCCAACAAAAACATATATGGTTCAAATTCCTCTCACTTTAAATATTAAATTATAAATAAATAGATAAATATTACTCATAGAGGGTTCAAACTATGAATGAAATATGCTAAAGTTATGGACTATGAATTTTTTTATGAAATGTTTACTATTGAAATGAGAACGAATATGATTAATCTCATATGAACAACATAATAAATAAATTCTCTAATTATTTTTTGTTTTGTGATTAGACTTAGACAATAAAATTTATAATATCTCTAATATTAATCATATAATATTCTGAAATAAAAAATAGTTGCTTTACTCGCCGAAAAAGGGAGGGGGGCCTAATTTGTATATCCCCTCCCTAACTACGCGATCAAAGGAAATTTCCTGAACGCTTGCTACAGTGCACTAGTCAACACACTCAACATGTACCCTTTTTTGGTTCTTCTTCTTTTCCCATATTTCTCTCTCACATTTGAAATTTTGAATTTAATTGGAAACTTAACTCCTATTTACTGCTGTTGATAGAGACTACTACTCCAAGCCAACTTACATATCCTCATATACCGTACCCCTCTATGAATACCTTTAACATCCCGTATTCTTTCCCATCTTCAAACTATTCATACAATTAACCCTCTCTTACTTCCTCTCTCCGCATACGCATACACACACATACACACAATGGCAATGAACTCATCAAAAATCATGCTCACCTTGCTGGTTTTAACTATGAGTATAGCCATATCTCTTTCAACTGTTGATGATGAATCACATGCCAACATAAAGAATGATAACGCTAATGAACATGTGTTATCAGAAGGTGAGGAACCATCCTTTCGATTTCTTGCCCAACAGTTCAAAGCTGTGAGAACTTGTGAAGTGTACCGTAAACTCTGTCGTGATAAGAACAGCCCGGGGCCTAATTGCTGCAACAAACAATGTGTTAATCTGATGACAAACAAACTTAACTGTGGGAAGTGTGGAAAAAAGTGCACTACTCTGAAATGTGTTGCTAAGGGAAATGTGTGAACCCATCCAGTGATGAGAGACACTGTGGCCAGTGCAACAAGAAGTGCAGCAAGGGAAATTCATGTGAGTATGGGCTATGCAGCTATGCTAATTAAAGAGTTGTACTAGTGCTTTTCTGGTTGTAACAACTAGCAAAGATGTTATGCTTCATATATATAAATGGCTAGGGATAGTAATACATTCACAGGACCAAAGGACCAAAGGAGGAAGTATGATTTTAGGTAACAAATAAAGGCAAGACGATCACTCTTGAATACTCTTTTGCCAACATACATATCTATTGGTGTGAAATATATTGCTTATCTTGTTGCTTGTATATTCAGTTATCCACCAACATCCTTCTAGTTGTATAATTTGCGATAAGTAAGGTAATGACAATTGCATCGTCATGTTGGTGATGGATTCTTTCAACTTCCTCGTTGGTGAATGAAATAGTTGGCTCGTCAATTCCTCTCGTCCTTGGGGATCGTCCAAAGAGTTGGACATTTTGTACCACTTTGAAATACGTCTTCTTTGATTTGGAAGTTTGTCTTGCTGAAGTCCCTCCTATGATGACCTTTATCTCTCCTAACGGGGGCCATGACGATTCTTCCATCTTTGCCTTCAACTTCTCATCTTTATGATCCTTCCAACAAAATGTCTCAACTTTCCTTGTCTGATGAGATTCTTAATCTGCTGTTTCAAGTCATAACATTCGTCCGTGTCATGCCCATGATCCCTATGGAAGCGACAATATTTATTCTTATTGAGCTTATTAGGATCTCCTTTCATCTTCTTTGGCCACTTCAAGGAAGGATTGTCCTTGATCTGCATGAGCACTTGATCGAGTGGGGCATATAAGGGTGTATAATTCTGATTTCTTGCTGGGGGGCCTGTCTTCCTATTATCTCGGCCTTTCTTGTCTTCCGTTCGTCCCTTCTTTGGACGAGGACCTTGTTTAGAATGTCGCGCGGGGTTGGCTTCCATCCTCTTAGCTCTCTTCTTCTTCTTAGCTATAATTGCGTCTTCTGCATTCATGAAGTTTTGGGCCAAATGGACGAGTTCGGCCATGGATTGAGGCTCCTTCTCATAAAGCTTGTGGATGAATAAATCAGAATTAACCTCGTTATGGAAGGCCGCCAAAAGTAACTTGTCATCAACCTCGTCCACAGTTAAGGCTTCCCTGTTGAACCGAGTAATGAAGGAGCGCAGGCTTTCATTCTCCCCTTGCTCTATGGTTAACAGGCTGGATGAAGAACGTTTGTGCCTCTACCCTCTAATGAAATTATTGACAAATAACTTACTTAACTCTTCAAAAGAACTTACTGTGTTAGGGGGTATTTTGCTGAACCACATTTGCACTGGCCCTTTGAGAGTAGTAGGGAAAGCTCTAGACATAATCTCATCCGAGACTCCTTGAAGTTGCATGGTAGTCTTGAAAGTTGCAATATGATCAAAGGGGTCGCGTGCTTCATCGTACGAATCCAATAAAGGCATCTTGAACTTTGGAGGCAAAGGGTGTCCATTGACGGAAGCTGTGAAAGGAGAATCCGTTCGATGGACTAGATCCTCTACTGGGTTTGCCCTTCTTATGTTTTCCCTCATCTCAGCCATAACCTTTCTCATCTGATCCATTTCCCTTTCCAATTATGGCACCCTTCTTGATGTGGTACCCCTCGATTGGCCTTCTGGTTCAGCATTTCCCCTATCTTCCTAACTTTGGGCTTGACCTTCAGCGTACCCTTCATAGTGTTGCTTCTTCACATTAATTTCCCTGGTCAATTCTTGATTCTGTCGTGTTAACTCCGCCATAGCGGCTACCATAGAATGTATGTGTTGAACAGAGGATTGTGGCATCACTGGGGCTGACTGACGGTCACGTTGGGGATGGCTTGAAGCATCCCTACTCTCTTGATGGCCTGGGCTGGTAGCCCTTGACCTAGTTCGAACCATTCAACCCTTTGTCGTAGAAAGAAAAATTGCAAACGTATTGCTTTCCCACAGACGGCGCCAATTGATGCTGCACAGAATCAGTATGTTGAACACTTTGGCTTTGGTGGACTACTAGTGGTTGTGGAAGGCCTACAAAATGAACACGCAATAAAAAAGGGGACCGAAGTGGACCGGCCAAACACCCTCCGATGGCTAAGTTAGTCTCACAAGAATGAAGTTCTAAATTTTTGGGAGTCAAGTGTTAGAGAAAATGTACTTACCTTTGTTTAGTTCAGACCGGTTCTTTATGTAGAGACCATGGGGTGGTTATTTTCCCAGTAACTTCCCCAAGATTCATGGAAGCCAATGAGTATGGATATAACTTCCTCAACGGTTATAGAAGTTGCAACCGCTAATGGAAATTAACTACTCGAGGAATCTAGGGCGATAATCATGGGTTTATTAATCGTTCCAACATGTCGAAGTTTCCTAAGTGTTGCACGTTCGTTCGTCCATTGTATGGACGGTTGGGTCATCTACGGATTTTCGATCATCATCCATGGACAATGTCCATGGACGACCTCATTATCATCCATGGGAGACTTTGTCACTCATGAACCATATTCTCGTTCAAGAACATTTCTTAGTCTCCTTGGGTGATTCCTGAACCTGTCTGCTCTCTTGTACATGGACGATCCTTATGGACGAATTGGAGATGAACTAATTTCTCGCTATCCTATCAAACCTCATCTAATACAACAGAACGCTCAGTCCAAATCTTTCTCTTACAGTTCAGTTTCTTAAAAACCTCTCTGCTTTTGTTAGTCCTAAACAAGTCACTCCTAGAGGGAGACTCAGAGGAAGTGGAGGAATGTCATGATGCATGCTCTAATGCAGTGAAACTGAGTTCAATTTAAGTTCAAATTCACAAAATTGGCTTGAGCATAGAGTTTCTAACAAAAACCCCAAAAATTTTAGAGAACCACTTGTTCAATTTGAAAAAACTAATCATCACACACAATAAAATACAGTTTATAATGATCAAATAAATCAATTCAACAAGCCAATTTTATCAATTTGGACATAATTTAGCAAAATCCCCAATTTGGATACATACAGGCCCTAGAAATTTCAATTTCTCAAAATTCAGCAAATTGATAAAATTAAACCATCAAGATCAAGTTCATAACATCCAAGAACAAAAACCCATTGATTAATTTCAGAAAATTTGGCTTGAATCATCAGAAATCTCAATTTTGCACAGGTTCAAAAATTTACCCAAAAACCATGAATTTATGCATGAAACATGAAATAAAATGCAAAAGGAAGGGTATAATGGACTTACCAACCTTGGGAGATGAAAACCTTGCAAAAAGAATGGACGAAAACGACAAAAAATTGAGATTGAGCCTTGACCGAGTCGTATGGAGAGAGAAAAGTTAAAGAACTTTTTGAAAAAGTGTTTGACTCAACTGAAAATCAGTTTTTAAAAAAACTTCTCATACGGTTTTCGATTGATCAAAAATCAGTTTCAATTGATCGAAACAGACAGAGGCTCCCTTAAAAATTTTAAAACAATTTTGATTGATCGAAAAACAGCCTCGATCGATCGAAATTCTGGAAAAAACACAGTTTTGAAAAACAGCCCAGTTTTGTGCATAAACTCCTCCAAGCATTGAATTTTATGAATAAAATGCATAAGTATGAGATGAAATGCTTTTCAAAAACACAAGTTTTAAACCCAATTTTTCCAAAATTAAGATTTTCAAACATTCTCCATAAATTCTCAAGCATTAAATCTGCTTTGCAAAAAAATTCGAAGTATTTGCAAACTTGGTTGGTCAGACCAAAGACACACACAATTACATGTAAAATGTTTAGTAAAGAGTAACTTGTGTAGTGTGTGAAACTAGCAAAAACTTGAGATACATGTGAGGTGATATGTGAATAGCAATTAAATACAAAGTCTACAAAATTCATCACATAGAATTTGAAAGAGACTGACACCTAAAGAGTTATATTATATAACTCCCACATCTCCTAGAACATAAGCTTGCAATCATGTAAGTTTCTTGATTTGCCTCATAATGTACACACCAATTCTATTTGTTTGATTTAACTTTAAGTCCAATAATGTACACACCAATTTTAAGCAATTAAACTGAGGCTACACCTTATGTTTTTTTTGTGCATGTGCTACACTTTCTCGAGCACAGAATCTTATGATATACACTAAGGTATTCATGATTGGCTAATGAGCAGTGGTGAGATGGTTATTTATGTCTTTCTCAAAAGGTTCAAGTCCGACAGTCAAAGACATGTGACTTCAAGATCAAGACAAGGTGATCAAAACCATAAACATTTTTCCCACATAACATACACTATAAAGCTTCAACTAGTAAGGTGAAATAAGTAAGCTTATCAAAGCTAAACAAGGTACAAAAGGCATGTTATGTGAAAATAGATTGACTAACCTTGTTTTCAAAACCAAGAAAAATAGTGCAAAACACAATTTGCTTCCTTTTTCTTCCTTTTTTTTTTAATTAAAATAAAAAATAAAAACAACCTAGAATGAAATGCATGAATGTTATGTAATGCAAATCCTAGAAACAAAGAGAACGAAAACCAAAGAACAATGGTTACAAAGAGTATAACAATGAAGCACAAGGACCATGTTAGAAGGACTTAATTAGATTAAGCCTTTTGCATCCAAAACTTTTTAGATGCACCATGAGCATTAGAGTTCTTATTCACATGAGAATGATTACCAACTCCAAGATTGGAATAAAGGTTTAGAGTCTTTACCAATTCACCAATAAGCACCATAGGATCTTGTGCTTGAGGCACATGTACTTTTGGTTTGTTTGCTCTCTTAGTAGCTTGTAGCTTGTAACAGTTTAGACAAATGTGCCTAGACTTTCCACAAAAATAACAAATCCATGCAGGCTTATCATGTGTCTTGCCCTTAGAAGGATTGGGAACCTTAGGTTTAGACTCATGAAGATCAACCCTAATCTTCCTAGGAGGTGTCACTTCTATCGGTTTAGCCTCAGTCATAGGGGATTTGACAGCCTCACTCACAAGGGGTTCGGAAGAAGAAGAAGGTACAAAGTTTGTAGCTTGGGGTGCAGACACAGAAATGCTTTCTACAAAACCTAAGCCAGTTTTGTCAAAGGGAGACTTTTGAACACTTAGCATGTGATCAAGTTTGGAGCTTGCAAACCTATCAGTTTGTTCTCTAGCAACAGATAATTCAAGTTCCACATTCTTAACTTTATCAAGCAAAAACATGTTCTCGGTCTTCACATTATTCAAAAGATCATTAGCATCAAACAGTTTAACAAGCAAATTTTTCTTTTCAAACTCAAGAGAAGCAATTTTCTTTAAGCCTAATTCAACATTCATAGCATCCTTTGCGGCAACTTTGCAAAGTTTATTGTAGGCTTCTTGTAGATTTGCATCCTCAGAGAGTTCCTCATCAAAATGGTTCTCTTTAGCAGACACACTTTCATTAACTACAGCAGTAGCAGTGAAAGCAATGAAGTTTCCATCCTTGTCACAACCAGACTCATCATCAGAAACTTCATCATCACTAAGGGTTACAACCATAGTCTTACCCCTAGACTTCAAGTAAGTAGGATATTCAGATTTCATATGACCATACACTTGACATCCAAAACATTGAGGACCCATAGAATTATCAAAAGACCTACTTTTTCTCTAGGTTTTTCGATGTTGTTAACCTTAGTGGGATCATTCTTCCTAATATTTCTAGGTTCAACAGTGTTCTTATCTCTTGCCCTTCTGTTGTTGTTTCTAAGAAAATTCCTAAAGTTCTTGGCAAGGTAAGCAATCTCTGTAGCAGAGAGCTCATCATCAAATTCACCAACATCAACATCATCAACTGACTTAAGAGCCATTGATTTGGATTTGCTAGTCTTAGGTAGCTCCAACTCATAAGATTGAAGAGATCGTAGAAGTTCATCAACAGGGATGGAGTCCACATCCTTGCTCTCAGTGATGGCATTCACTTTGGGTCTAAAATCTTGAGTCAAAGATCTAAGAATTTTCCTAACAATTTTAGGTTGATCATAGATTTCACCCAAGTTGTAAGTAGAATTAACAATATCATTCAGTTTAGCATAGAATTCATCAAAAGATTCATCATCAGACATCCTAATGCTTTCAAATTTAGAAGTTAGTTGCTGTAACTTATTAATTTTAACAGCCTTTGTGCCTTCATGCACAGTTTGGAGGATATTCCAAGCAGTGTGAGCAACCTCAACATTAAAGATTCTCTTAAATTCCTCCATAGAAACAGTGTTAAAGATAGCATTCATAGCTTTCCTATTGAACGTGACTGCTTCTTTTTGAGAAGTTTGCCATTCACTATCAGGAGTAGTAGGCTTCTCCCATCTGTATTCAATGGAGTTCCAGACTTTCTCATCAATTGAATTCTGGAATTCTTTCATCCTTACTTTCCAATAAGCATAATTATTCCCATAAAAGTGAGGAGGAATAACAAGAGAATGTTCGTGTTTCATGACAACAGGGGTCAAGGATCAGCTCAGAGATCAAAAGATCTAAAACAAAAGAGCTACCTGCTTTGATACCACTTATTTGTTTTTAGACCCCTCAAAAACACAATTAGATTAACCTATGTAATTAGCCAAGTGATTAAATTAGTCAAATTAACAAATCTAGGTTAACATAAATATATCATATCAGGCAAAGTAGCGAAAATACAAATAACACAATGATATGATGACCTAGGAAACCACACGGTAAAAACCTGGGGAGGATTTAATCTAACTATCCTTAAGGTAAACCTGAATCCACTATGAAAGAATTGAAATTTTACAATAGCGACTTAGACCACTAACATCCTATTGCTACCTACCAGTAGAAATTTACTGACACGACCACGTGCAAGCTTCGAGACCACGGACTCCTTCTTTCTTGGATTTTCCAGCAAGTACAAACACTCCCGCTTTTGTTTCTTTAAGCTCTTATGGAAGCAACTGAATGATCATCAAGTTCTTGAACGAATCTCCTCTTGATAATCCTAAGCTTGTGTAAAGGAAAGCTCCTCACAGATCTCATAAGAGATTTACACAAACAGCAATATGAGCAACCTCTAAAACATGGCTAGGGTTTGCCTTATATACCTAGGGCAAAAACATAAAACCCTAAACGTTTTAATGAGTTAGGGCTAAGTTGGAATTCTGCAGAAAAACGCATTCTACCCGAATTTCGATCAATTGAGCCAGGCTGAATTGCACTATTAATTCTGCATCAACTCAAATCCAACTTTACATAAAAGACACAACTTTGTGCAAGTCTAAACAAGACTAAACAACCTGTTTTGATCATGGTTTGCCAACAATACACATTAGAGTTCTAAATACATTCGTTCCTAAGTCTTTAGAACCTAACAAACATCTTTGAAGATTTTTGCCAATTCAGGAACTTGACTGTCATTATTATTTGTTTGATTAATTAACATTCAAGTGTAAGATAGATATACTTAATTAATCACAACATGTAATATACTAAGTTTTAAGAAAACGAAAAAAACACGCACCTCCTCATCAATCCTAACAACAAGTGCCTTTGTCCCGCATCTACGTTTGCCTGAAGTTTTCTTCCTATTTATAGAGTTCTTTCTTGATTTTTTCTAATAAAAAACATTCAAAATATTTATTAGATCATGAATAAAACAGTATACATTTACTTCATCTAAGTATTAATATAATTAGTTTACAACATAATATAGTAAACATTGGATAATAATAATATACGCATAAATAATTTACCAACCAATCCTCATTTGTCCATCTCCCATTAATGAGTTCAATCCACAGCTTAAGTGTGGCGTTTTTTGGCGGGTGGCTTCTTGCATAGTCAGCACCATGAGATTGTACTAGCTTTTTATAAGCCTGATGCAACTTGTTGAAGCTAGAACTCAATAATCTTCCACATTTTGTATTTAATGTTTTCGTTACCAAGTTGGAATCTCCTTGTAGCTCGAATTGATCTTATAAAATAAAGTGTATATGTATTATAAAAATATTATTATATGAATTTAATATGCTTAGTGACAACAAAGACGAGTTAGACGTTATCAATGTAAATTTACTGTGATATTTTGAAGCACCAAATCTCTAGTAGCAGCATCAACATTTTTCCAATTTTTCACATTGTAACTGGACAAATTACTTCACACTTGTATGCCAATTTGATTGACAAGGTTGCACACATTCTTCCCAATAGGAGCATTATACTTTGCAGCTATACGTACTGGTAGCTTACCACATGTTGTTCCACGGGTATTTTTGTTAGCAGATCCTATTTAAACATTATTTATGCTAAAAAATTATACATTCAATGTATATTATAGCTAAATTAAGTGAAGTATAATCTCAATAGTAAAAACATGGTGCAGTTGTAATTAAGTATGTAATTACCAGTCGTGCTAGTTAATGCGCCAGTAGTTTGTGCCTTCGTACTAGAAGAACTTTGGGCGGGAGGATTTGCTTCAAGAGGTGTTTCCATAGATTGGACTGTAGATTGGACCATCGTGATAGATGCCTCACCTCGCGAGCGTGTAATTCGTTCTGGTTCCATCTGTAACTAACATACATATAATGGAACAACAAAGTCATTACAAGTAATGGAACAATAAAGTTATTATCATCTATTGTACCCTAAGGAACATCTATTGTACCTTATGGATTACAGAATTAGATGACTCATCATCATTGACATCGTCATCAATAGGTGGTACATAATCATCATTTACCACAACACTAGCTCTACTTCTTTTCCTTTTTGCACAATTGGACTGAGAAGAATTCTTTATAGAAGTTGAGATGTGCTTCAATCCCAAAGCATCAAATCTCTCTTGGTTTTGTCTTATTTTATCCAAACTTGACATCTCATACCTCGGTATGTTATGAGTGTATTTGGCCTTTTTGGACATTTTTTGAAACTATGTATTGATATGAAAAATAAGTACAATTGCTACTAACTTAACATCAAAGTCCACACCATTATCCATATCAAGCATTTGACAAGTGCAAAATTTGAACACAGTTACTACTAACTCAACACAACAAATGACCACATCAATATCCATATCAAGTTCAAGATAAGTACAAAACATCTCAATAACAATTACTACTAACTTTACATATCATAGTCTACACCATTATCCATATCAAGTAATTCACAAGTGCTAAATTTGAACACAATTACTACTATCTCAACACAACAAATGACCACATCAATATCCATATCAAGTTCAAGATAAGTACAAAACAATTGCTACTTAGACAAGCATAAAACTTTAAGACAAGCACACAACATTTAAGACAATTGTTATGAACTCTACATATCATAATCCATATCAAGATCAACATTAGGTATGTCATGCTCTTCATTTTGATTAGCATCTTTTAAAGTTCCACCTTTATAAACAATCTCAATTTCAACATCACTCATACAATAGTTAATAATATTGTCCTCAACATTGATAGAGACAACATCAACAATCGCTTCTTGTTGGAATGCGTCACTATCTTTTATATTATCATTGGATTCTTCACCCCCGACTTCCGAGACATCAAACACTCCCTTATATTGGATAGATTGCACAATTTTCTAAGATTCATCCAATTTGGTATTTTGAAGGTAAAAAACTCGTCTCGCTTGATTAGGAAGTATAAAATGGTTATTTTCATACCACTGACTTGTAACATCAATACTTGTGCAATGTGCATTGGTTCTTATCGTTCTCCTTCGACCATTGGAACCAGTATTGTACCATTCACACTGGAACAAAATAACTTTATGGCAAAACACATACTCCAATTCTCAAATTTTGCATACATGACCATAAAAGTCATGCATTTCTCCCTCATGGTCCCCTTTGGTACATATACCATTGTTTTGGGTTACACGATGATTATCTAGGTCCCTTGTATGGAACTTTACACTATTGACCATACAAACTGTGTACTCCTTCACATGCAGCTTAGGACCATTTGCTAATGACCATAACTATTTAGTAGCTTCTAATAACTCATTAACTTTCAATCTATTCATCTATAATTACATACAATAAGTGATATTAATTAGTAATAAGCAATGACGAAACTATTTAAATGTTTAATTTTTATTAGTGTGTGATTAAATTTCAAATGTCTTACACGTTCTCTGAATCACCTGGGAAACTGTTGTAGTTGGATTTGAGTTATGGCTTCTCCAGTAGGATTATGCAATGTGCTTTTGTGTTCATTGTTAAAAATAAGATGATTTATTTTTAGTTAAGCATTGCAAATAATATTTAAAACTTGATCAAACAATACATGCATATGAAATCACATACTTTAAATAAGGCTCTAACTCAGGACTATTGTACAACAAATACCAATGAGCAGTATCAAGCAATGCATGAGACAAGTTGCCATCATTTCGCCTACCACCTGTAGGTCAGGCAGTCTATGAAAAAACTATCAATCCTTCACTATATTCACCAAAATCTTCATTTCTTTCTCTTCGATTATGCACAGTTTTGATCCCATCAATATACAAAGACCAGTTGTTAATACATTCTTTGAGAATGTAAGTCTTTGCAATCGAACCTTTTAGTCGAGCTCAGTTGGAAACGTATCTTTTCAATTTCCCAAGATATTATGTAATTTTATACCATACGGGAAAGATGCAATTAATGGATGCATCAAAGGATCTAATTACTTTTCAATTGAGTACATCCATCGATATTGTACCAGGCCTCCTAGAATTGCTTCTTGAGGCAAGTGAACAGCAATGTGGACCATAACATCAAAGAATGCTAGAGGAAAGAACCTCTCAAGCTTGCATAGTATAAGAACTATACGTTCTTCTAGTTTCTCCAATTCACTCCGTTTTAGGGTCCTTGAGCATAAGTCTTGGAAGAAGCTGCCCAACTCAAACAATACAATACTAATGTCATTGTAGTAGCACATGACAGTCATGGCTTTTCAAACCAAATAATCTTCCATTTTTTGCATTCATTAACCTTGATATGTTGGTTGCATAGCCATCTAGATACATGATTGATTTCAAAAAGTCACAGAAAACCATCCCTTTCATTTGGGCTTAATGAAAAGAAAGGCCGAGGCTTGTCATATGATCCATCAGGACGTTGTTTCAAATGCAACGTATGCCTAAAGTTCATATTTTGCAAGTCTATCTGTACCTTGTCAGTATCCTTGTTTCTCCCCTCAATGTCCAACAAAGTATCGTAAGTACTCTCACTAATGTTCTTCTCCACATGCATGACATCAATGTTGTGCTTAAGCTCCTTATTTTTCCAGTATGGAAGCTTGTACAAAATATGGCTTCTTCATAACCAACAAAGGTGGTAGGTTATAGGGGATAAGTATGACAAGTCACATACTATAGTTGTTGTTCATATTCCCAAAAGGATTAAATCCATCTGTAGCCAACCCCACCCTTATATTGCAAGGTTCGAGGGCAAAATCAGGAAGTTTCCAATCAAACTTCTTCCACTCCTTACTATCAGCCGAATGCCTTATTATCCCATCGTCCACACGTTTGTCTATATACCATCTCATGTCCTTAGCTTTTTGGCCTGACATTTACAATCTCCTTAGTCTCGATGTCAATAGGAAGTAATGCAATACCTTATGAGGAATCTTCTTACCTTGGGCATGTGCATCTTTGTACCTAGGCACCTCACACACTGGACATTTATCAATGTTTTCATTTTCCTTCCAAAATAGTGCACAATCATTTTTGCATGCATCTTTATGCTCGTATCACATGCTTAAGTCACGTAATATCTTCTTTGCTTCATAAGTTGACCTTGGAACCAAGTTACCTTTCGGTAAAACCTTTGTCAGCAATTCTAGCATCATTTCAAGTCCTTTATTACTTAAGTTGGTCATTACCTTTACATTCAACATCTCAATAACAAATTTCAAGATACTATAATCAATGCAACCCGGATACAACTCATGCTTTGCATCTTCCTCAAGTTTGTCAAAGTTACGCACTTCCTCATCTTTGGTTGCATTTCTTGGTTCCATTCTAATTCAGTCATCTACCAAGGCATTAAGACCATCCATATGATCACCATCCGACATTTTATTATCATGAATGTTCTTGTTCAATACATGAGGTTCTCCATGATTATTCCAATTAATGTAAGACTGCATAATCCCACGATGAAGCAAATGGATACGCACAGTATAAGGAGATTGTCGATAGTAATTCACACAGTGAATACACGGGCACGGAATATTACCACTCAAGTCCACAATCACTTTTGCAAAATTAATAAATGTATTGACTCCTTTAATATATGGATGACTTAATCTACCATCAGTTGTCTTACCCATTGTCATCCAACTTTTATCCATATTTGACCACAATTGCAAGGTGAATGCTATTTTAGTAAAATAAAAACAACTCATGCATAATGTATTCTAACATCTAAGTCTATAAGCTACTTAGATAAAGTTCTATCTCATTCATGAATGCACAAGTCTATATTAATACTTAAACAAATATACATTGTACACACAAATACACACTCCCAATATGAATTTAAACCACCTTATAACACCATGCAAGCCACCCGCTTGTTCCAACACAACAATCCACCACAAAACCAATTACAAACATCACAAGTATAGAGTGATTATAAGTATTGAAATCAATTAAAGTACTATTCATCATATTTAAATCAATAAGGCCCATTCACATTTGCAAGAAACTAAAAAACTCCTAATATGAATTTAAATCACCTTATAACACCATGCAAGCCACCCGTTTGCTCCAACACAACAACCCACCATAAAACCAATCACAAACATCACAACTATAATGCTTACAAGTATTGAAATCAATTAAAGTACTATTCATTACATCTAATCAATAAGGTCTATTCACATTTGCAAGAAACTAAAAACACCCCCAATATGAATTTAAATTACCATATAACACCATGCAAGCCACTCGCTTGTTCCAACACAACAACCCACCACAAAACCAATCACAAACATCACAATTATAATGTTTACAAGTATTGAAATCAAATAAAATACTATTCATTATATCTAATAAAAAATACTCATTCACATTTGCAAGAAATGAAAAACACTCCCAATATGTATTTAAGCCACCTTATAACACCATGCAAGCCACCTCATTCACATTTGCAAGAAATGAAAAACACTCCCAATATGTATTTAAGCCACCTTATAACACCATGCAAGCCACCCGCTTGCTCCAACACAACATTCCACCACAAATTCAATTTCCAACATCACAAGTATAGAGTTTTATAAGTTTTTAACTAGAATTTACTTACTTTGCTCAAGCTAAGTTTACAACTTTCTAAAAAAATCCAAAGTTAACTTGTGTTCTTCACCTTATTCCTCACAATTTCTTCAGCCACAAAAGAGAAAGAGAGTTGGAGATAAAAGAAAGATAACTTTTAGTTAGCTTTAGCCCACATACAAAAGAAAAAAAAAAAAAAAAAAAGACCCATGAATAATCTTAACTTTATGATTATATATGACCAGTGTCCAGTTCTTGTTCACAACAACATTTGAGATCACTTCACTTATGTCTGTTTCAAAACAAAGTGTTGGGTTTGGCTCTCTCTAAAGACTAAACTCAAAAGTAGTTAACAAAATTGGGACCTACAAAATATAAACACGTAAGCCATCTATACTACAAATGAAGATATGCATATAAAGAATCTAAAAATTACAAATAGGCTAGGAACAAACGGCTTCAATCTTCCTATGAATAACTCTCTTCCATTAAAAGTAAGTCCACTCCTTACTCTCTAGATATATCACATTAATCAAAAAGATAAAGGATTCACCTTCCACACTTCAATACCATCTCATTTTAACAAATTATCTCTTCCAACACACCAATTAGTCAACCACCTTGCTCTTGTCCTCAAACAAGCAAAACCACACAATTCCAATTCCAAACTACAAATAACACAGTGTAATAATAAACAATCCATCAAACTCCCCCCCCTTTGAGTATGCAAATACACCACAAATCCTTTATCATCAAATCCCAATAACAATTACAAACAAAGGCTTAGTACCAAAATTTTTGCAATTCTATCCTATCCAAAAATCATTCTCTCATTGTATCACAAGTGCTCATATGAGATTAACTCATTCTTCGCGATTTATTTGGATAAACAAATTAAACTAGGTAAAAATACATTAGAAAAAGTAAAGCTTTAAAAACTTGTACATAACCTGAATAAGCTGGGGAAAAAGTTTCAAAAATATCTAAACCTCACTTTCTCAAATATTTATGCTAAAAACGATTATTTGCAATGGTGCTCAGACTGCAATAGTTAAAGCTATCAAATTTCTTCACCAGTTTCAAAGCTCAAACAATAACTCGACGCTGATAGTGTTTTTTTTTTTTTTTTTTTTCATGTAATTCAAATAGCACTATCAAATATATTTCATAATCCAAAATGGGTAAAATGAACAAATCAAGGAAAAAAAAAAGAAAAAAAAAAAAGAGTCAAACCTCTTGGCCACGACCATAGGCAAACGGCGGCTCCGGCGTCCTTTTCCAAACCTTGGCAGCTTCTTTGCTTGGCAAGTTGGAGCAAATGTGGTGAAACATCGGAGCTCGGAAAGTGAAACGTTAGAGCTCGAAAGGTGAAATGTCAGAGCTCGGAAGGCGAAATGTTGGATTCGGAAGGTGAAACGTCGGAGTCGTCGGCGTGGGTTTGTGGAGAGAGGAGTCGAGTTGTTGGCGTGGGTTAGCGGAGAGAGGAGTCGAGTTGTCAACAACGATTGGCGAGCTGAAACGTGTCACGATTGGCGAGCTGAAGCGTCGCGATCGGCGAGTTGAAGCGTCGCGATTGGCGTTGGTGGTGGTTTGAATCAAAATTGGTAAAACTTCAAAATCGTCGTGAAAGGGTAATGTATTGGCGACGGTGGGAGCTTAATCGGTGCCAGTTGAGCTTAATCGGCGACGGTGGGAGCTTAATCGGTGCCGGTTGAGCTTAATCGGCGACGGTGGGAGCTTATCAATGATGGTGGGTTTTTTTGGTTTGGGAAGAGTCGAGCTTATGGGTTTCTTTGCTTCTTGGTATTTTTTTTTTTTGACCGAAATGATACGTAGGTATTGAAATATTTTGTGGTTAGCTGGGTATTGAAATTAGGCTTTTAAGCTTTTAGTGACGAATTTCAATTTCATCATTAAAGACCCAGGCTTTGTTAAGATTTTTAGAGACAAAATTCATATTTCGTCGCTCAAGCATACTTTTAATGATGAATTGTGATTTCGTCACTAAAAACATATAAGTGCAAAACTATTATTATTTTTGGTGATGAATATTTTTCGTTGCTAATTCTTCCTTATAGCGATGAAAGGATTTTCGTCACTAATACTATCCACATCAATACCTATAGTGACGAAATATTTTGTCGCTATAGATTAATTAAACTCGCGCCAAAGTTTCCCTCCACTAGCGCCCATTTTTCAGATCACAATAGCGACGAAATTTATTTTTCGTCGCTAAATGTTATAATTTTTTTCATTTTATTGACAAAATTCATATTTCATCACTAAAGTTGTATTTTTAGTGATGAAAAATATTTCCTCACTAATTTTCGATGCTAAAAATACATTTTGTTGTAGTGCTTATTCGTAACAATTATATCAAGTGCAATACCTTACCTAATCTCTATCCCTCTTTTACCTTGTTTTATTTCTTATTTTTGTTTGTGTGAGTGAGCCCACGATTGGGCCTCTTGGACTATTACTCAACATACATATAACAAACTAATATTTTTAACGGCTATTTTACAATATTACAATAAGTCTATTATAGCATTCACATCAAAGATGTGAAAAGTGCTAAAATGCTATTTTATAACTCAAAACACTAAAACATGCCCTACATCAAAGGTGCCAAATGTAAAAAGTTTTAACAACTTGCTACAGTAAGGTGTTAATTGACTCAGAACATTAAAACATGCTCTACATCAAAGGTGCTAAATGTAAAAAGTTTTAGCAACTTGCTACAGTAAGGTGTTACAATTAACACCTTACTGTAGCAAGTTGCTTTATTTTTTTTATTATTTTCTCTTTCTTTCTCACTCTCTCTCTATCCAGGTCTCTTTTTATTTTTATTTTTTCTCTCTGCCTTTCTTTCTGTTTTTGTCTCCCTCTTTCTCTCTGCTCTTCGTCTCCCTCTTTCTCACTAAGGTTAGTGATAGTCTGCCTCGTCGGAGCCATCGTGGCTCGCACTCTTAAAGATCTTCTTGGCCCACCCTGTCTCCACTCGTCGGATCCTCTTAGGTGAAACCATCAACGAATGGTTGCCGATACTCAACTCATTCGACAAGCCTCCGCAACCAGTGAAGGAGGTGAGGTTGTCCACCATAATTACGGCAGCTAGGGTTGTTCTGTGGTTAGGGGTGTGTGTTGATCGAGTTTGGGTTGTAGAATCGGATTAGGGTTGTGGGTGGGTTTTGGCAACCTTGGGTGGTTTTGCTGGGTCTGGGTGTGAGTTGATTGGGGTGGCTTTGGGTCGTGGGTGTGGGTTGATTGATTTGGTGGTTGGTTGTAGTGGTTTGTTGTGGGTTGTGCTGTATGTTGAGGCCATGGGTTGCTAGGTGTTGAGGCACTCCAGAACTTCCATTTGATCCTTAAACGCGGCGTCGAGACTTCACCGGATGATAGTGCTCGCTAATGGCTTCAATCCTAGAACGACTCGTAGATTCAAGTTGTTCCTTCATGCTTCTGCACTCAACTTCACTTCTTGATCTCTCTTTGGGGGGTGTGGGTTGATTAATTCAGTGGTTAGTTATGGGAGGTGACATTGATTGCAAATTCAAGCTGTTGCTTCAATTTCTTTTGCGCTCGCCTCCGCTTCTCGATATCTCTCTGGTGGGTGTGGGTTGATTGATTTGGTGGTTGGTTGTGGGTTTGCTATGGGTGGTGGCTTGGGTGGTGATTGGCGGTGGCTATGAGGAATTATAAATAATACATAAATAATATTTTAAAGAAGTGGTAAAAAAAAAAACATTTGATGTTGAGTGTATTATAAAGTAGAGTGTTAAAATAGATAAAGTAGTTTTTTGAGATGTTAAATGCTATATTTTTTGACATGTTTAATGTGAATGCTCTTAATGAGTATTTATAGTAGTCTAATAGTATATCTTAGACAAGCTATAGTTAAAAAACAAAGTTATAATAGAAGTAAAATTAAGATTTCTTTATTTGCTCAACTACGATTGAATTTAGGATTATTATTATTATTATTATTATTATTATTTTCATTGGACAACTTGGGCCTTTTTTTTAACATTGATCAGCATGGGACTTACTTTTAAATCCCACCTAGAG
The DNA here is from genome assembly GCA_023055345.1 of Quercus wislizeni. Lineage (NCBI taxonomy): Eukaryota > Viridiplantae > Streptophyta > Magnoliopsida > Fagales > Fagaceae > Quercus > Quercus wislizeni. The sequence continues at coordinate 8,893,001 of JALGQJ010000002.1, read as the reverse complement.
AAGGGGGAAAAAATCCAAGTATGGTTAAATTTCATGTGTTCATAGTCCGCGAACTTTTGCATGTTAAGAATCTTGTAATTGAATGGGCACTAGTTGATAATTCCAATAAAAATGTTTAGGATTTACATTTTCACTCCTCTATTGTAATTGTTGAATTAAACTAAGAGATTTGTGTATTAAGTTTAGGAGTACTCAAAATTTCCTACATCCTTGCTTGGATTTGCTTAATTTACTAGTCTGTTTTGAGTTTGATTTCATCTAGAAAAATAATGGTCCATTAGGTGTTCGCAAGCTTCATGTCTCTAGCTTAAATTTTTTTTTTTCCTAACTTATTCCGAAAAAAAATATCACACAAGTTCAAAAATAACGAGTCTTAAAAGTGCCGTTGGAAGAATATCAACGACTTGTGTCTGCCCAGAAAAATTCTTAAGTTTCTGTTAAGCTGTTTGGTTGGATTACACTTTCTTTGTAATGTTCCAGTTGTTATTTAGGACCTTCTTTTGCTGTTTCCTTTTGTCACTGCTTACGACGCCGAGTCCTCTCTTTGTGTACATTTTTCCTTTTGCGGTTCATCAATACAATTTGCTATCTTTTATCTTAAAAGTGCCGACACTGATCAAATAATGGCTTAACATAATTCCTTTTTCTTGAAAGTAGAGTTAGTTTAGGCATGCGCATGATCGACCAAATTCACTTGATGACTTCTGCAATACATACATACATACATATATATGTGTGTGTGTGTCCTAGCCAAAATTAGCTTCCATGACATGTGTTAGGTTTTTAGATCCTTGTAAAACTAGATTGTTTAACCTAATTAATTAACCAAGTGAATACTTAGGTTTATTATTCAGATCTAGGTTAAAACAAAACAATCATATCATGCAACGTAGCGAAAAAGTAAATAACACAATGATATGATAACCCAGGAAAACCGAATCGGTAAAAAACCTGGGGAGGATTTAACCTAGCTATCCTCTAGGTAAAAAGCAAATCCACTATAGAGAATCGAAGTTTACAATAAGACTTAGACCATTAACATCTTATTGCTACCACAGGTAGAACTTACTGACATGACCATGTGCAAGCTTTGAATCCACAGACTCTTTCTGTATTAGGTCTTTGCAACACAAGCACCCACACTTGTTATAAAAAAACAAAAACTCTCCTGTTTGTGACTCCAAGACCACCCTTGAAGGTTTAGATCTTCAACTATTGTTGATCTTCATGCAGCAACTTCAGATCTACTGGTTCTAAAGATGTGAGAGTGATATCCTGTAGTGACTTTGATAGAGGAAGGCATAGAACCTTTTAAATCTCACAAAAGCACCTCCAAAGTCATCATAAAACATGCCTAGGGTTTCCTTTATATACTAGAAGAAGTAGATCTGAAACCCTAATCTTTTTTGGGCTTGAATTGCTGTTGGACTTAAAATTTTGCAAACCCATATTTCGATCAGTTGAGCTTGTCTCTCGATCGCTCGAACCAGGAAAATTACGAAATCTTCTTCCTACAACTTGTATGTTCTTGAATCTTGACTTATATCAACTTGAGCATTGTCTAATAATACCTATAGACTCTAGGATCTATATTTAGACAAGTTTGTGCTCACGGTTTGCCAATTGTTCTAAACTTTTAGAACCTAACAACATGGGAAAATGATCAATAACTTCCTAGTCTAATTTAATCCAAAGAAACTTATGAATTTTCCAATTTTAACATGACTTCTTCATTTGAAAGACTTCTTAGTTCTTACTCTTTGAGCGTGGCACCAACACAAAATTGATTGCTTCAAACTATTTCACCCTCCTCCATAAAGCTTCTAGGCATGACGCTATCCATGTTACTTTAACTTATGACAATGATTTCTTTAGCACTATTTTTCTTCCTATCTCCCATCTTCTTACTTATTTCCCAAGCCATGGCCCAGCCAGATTTCCTATACCATATATGTTAAGAGTCTTTAGGCAGTAAGGGTAACTACAATGCTAACAGTACCTGTAAGACAAACCTCAACGATCTCCTCTCCTCCATATCCTCAAACAATGAAGTTGAAAATGGCTTTTACTCTGACTCCAATGGAGAAGACCCTGGCAAAGTTTAAGACACTGTTTGATAGCATAAGAAGTGAAGTTGCTTATCAGGTGGTTCTCTCAAATTTGCAACGGGAACCCCAATCGCTCTGGACTTCATCACAATATATGAGCTTGTGCAGTGAACTCCTGATTTCCTACTTGTGTGATATGATTTCGTTAAGTAGGACCAATCTACTGACAAATGAATAACTGTATTCAACAATTGACATGATTTTGTATTTATTTATTTATTTATTTATTTTTTGTTTCAATATATTTGACAGGACGCTTTTGGTTTTCTCAGGAAAGGAGAGAAAGAAAACTCGAAAGGCCATCATCATTGTCGTTCCATCAGTTATTGCTATGATGCTTGTCATCAGTGTTTGCATATTTCTTAGAATGAGGAAGTCAAAGGATAATTTTGAAAGTAAGTCACTTACAATCAATTAGTTTCAACATTGCTAGCTTGTTATCCACTTATCTGAGAGGTGTTTTCCTATATCAAACAGAGATAATGTACTTACCGCAATTTCACTAAACATGCTTGTTTCTAAAATGATTTTTTCTTTTAAATAACAAACTTTTTATAGTATGAAAGTTGTAAAGTCCTTTAGAAACTACTTAAATTGTTTGATTGTGTATAACTTGTTTCCTATTAATTTGAAGCTGTGGAAGGAATGCAAAGTGTGGAATCCCTGCAATACGACTTTAGCACCATTAGAGCTGCAACAAACAATTTTTCTGATGCAAATAAACTTGGAAAAGGTGGATTTGGGATAGTTTACAAGGTAGGAAAACATTAAGATATGGAAAGATATAAAATTTCAGTCAAACTGTGTTAAATCAATGTTTTAAATTCAATCAAAGTGATTAACTTGAATTTTTTAATTTACACATTATGCAAATGATTTCAGGGAAATCTTTTAAATGGACAAGAGATAGCTGTGAAAAGGCTATCAAGAAACTCTAAACAAGGAGATTTTGAGTTTAAGAATGAGGTTCTATTAGTGGCCAAGCTTCAACACCGAAATTTAGTTAGACTTCTTGGATTTTGCTTGGAAGGGAGTGAGAGACTTCTTATATATGAATTTGTGCCTAATAGAAGTCTTGATTACTATATTTTTGGTATTGTTACATTCTCACTTCAATTTATATTATGTGATCATAATAAATTCTTTTGAATTCCATGGTATATGAATAAAGAATATAATTTCATGAATATATAGATCCAATGAAGCGTGCACAGATCAGTTGGGAAATGCATTACAAAATCATAAAAGGCATTACTCGAGGACTTCTATATCTTCATGAGGACTCATGACTTCGGATTATTCATCGTGATCTCAAAGCTAGTAATATTCTTTTAGATGCAGAAATGAACCCTAAAATTTCATATTTTGGCATGGCAAGAATATTTGTACTCGATCAAACTGAAGGCAATACAAATGGAATTGTTGGGACCTAGTAAGTATAAAAAGATGCATTAGTTGATGATAATTAATATTTATGCATGTCTTATATACTAGATTTTAGTAGTTGTTTTTTCTCAAGGTAAAACCATATTATTGCTATAACAAAGATGGAAATAAAAATGTTTGAACAGAATCATTGTTTTGTCACAATTCAAATTGAACATAGATTTGTTAACATTGAAATGCAGTGGATATATGGCACCAAAGTATGCAATGCTTGGATAGTTTTCAATAAAATCAGATGTTTTTAGTTACGGTGTGCTAATTTTGGAGGTTTTGAGTGGACAAAAAATTACTCATTTTCATGATGGAGAAAACTCGGAGTATCTTCTAAGCTATGTGAGTATGACTACTAAGTACGGAGTAGACATTTCCTTTCTATAAACAAAAAATCATGAATTGAAAAATACATAATCGAACTTTCTCTATAAGTTTGTATGTGCATAATGAACTACTTTCGCAGGCTTGGAAAAATTGGAGGGAGGAGACAATTTCAAATCTCATAGATCCCACATTGAGAGGTGGTCCAATAACTGAAATGTTAAGATGTATCAAAATTGGGCTACTATGTGTGTAAGAAAATGTAAGTGACAGACCAAGTATGACTTCTGTTTTTCTCATGCTCAACGGCAATTTGGATCCAATTCCAACACCAACACAGCCTGCAAGTTTTATGCAAAGCAATATTGTATCATCCACATTAGTACAGAATGACAAAAGTTCCAGCATAACTAACAATGAGGCTTCAATAACTGAGTTATGTCCAAGATAATGGTTTGTGAATTGGGGCTACAATAAGTATATTTGTTTAGGAATTACACTTGAAACAGTTAATGTAAATTATTTGAAGTACAAGTCAAATATTACAATTTTAACTGCTTGTATGTATTGTTATGACCTAAATTTATAATTCCAAATTTCTTTTCAAATTCTAAGTTGTGATAAATTTCTTTATCTACGAATGTGTCTATCATGGTTGTCAAAATCGCGATTTGGATCGTAGGATTGCACAATTTTATGATCCCACCTTATGAAAATGTTTAGCATCGCATTAGGATCGTAAAAACTATAGGATCGTGTAGAATTGTATAGGATCGTAGGATCGTATGGGATCCTACCAATCCTACCAAAAACATAAATTTTTGGGTTTTTTTTTTTTTAATTTTCTTTTATTTTTATGGGATAAATTTTTTGTTTTGATGAAGCTTTAAGGGTTTTTATTTTTTCATGTTGTGATGGAATGACTTTTTATATTATTTTTTATAAAATTATGTTAATTTAAGCAAATGTTTTCCAGATTCTAGTTCACTTGTAATCAAAATGAAGGAATGTTTCATCATTTCAAAATGAAGAATTTGATGTTGGTTTTGCTGCTTTATAAGCCATAATATAGTTTTGTTAAATTTGTTTGATCAATATACTAATTTTTGTTCTAATATTGCTTAAATATTTTTTATATAATTTTATCAGTTATGCACTTATGCTTGTATTTGTATATTGATTGATTGATTTTTTTGAGCATGCTCTTTAATTGCTGCTGAGTGGCATAACTTGAATAGTTGAGTGTGAAATTGTATTTTGATGTCTTTTGCAGCTCTCGTATACAAATATGTAATTTCTATATAGATGATGAAATGTATGATGATGATGAGGAATTTAGGATGGTGGTTATAAGAACCTTATAATAAGAATAATTAAATGTTCACTTCACCTTAATATTCATCTTGCTTTTGGATTTTATATTGTAGTTAGCTAGTTTCTATTTGTTAACTTATTTTGGATTTCAAACTTGCAACTTAGAACTTGGAAAATATTTTCCACATGTTTTGTTAAATATTTTGGTATTTGGTTGCTAATTAAACATTTATTGAACTTTTTAGATAATTGGGTTAAAACTTAAATATATTTGTTTCATTATTATAGACTTAGCAATGTATGACATATAAATTACATCATATGATGCAAATCTTAGTTTTTTAATTGATGTATTTATAATTTATGTGATTATTCAATATACAAAGTCATTATCAATGTGTTTTCTGTTTTAAATTTGAAAATATGTAGGATCTTGCAATTCATGGTCCGATCCTACGGTCTATGATCCCACCTACCTTCAACGATCCTACGTAGAATTCCGATTTTGACAACCTTGGTATCCATGAAATAATTATTTCATTGAGACTAATAAACACTTTAAGCGAGTGTGTGTACTTTACACCTTCCTACAACATAGCCTAACCTTTGAACTTGTTCTTGGTAGAATGTAAACTTATAGGACTGTGCAAACCTTCACCGAAGCCGACAAGACCAACCGGCACCGACCTTCCCGCACCGCCACTGCCACCGATCGACGGAGCCGATGCCGGTGATTGGAACGCGAACGGAGTTCCGATGCTGGTGCGGTGAAGACATCGGAGAAGGAAACCCAGCAACGAGTGAGAGCCGAACCGAATTGATGAAGGTATATCTCTTTGCTTTTGCTGCTTATGGCATCATTTACACCCAGACCCAATATCCTTTTTAATTTTTTTTACTAAAGCGTTGTTGTATTGGTATTATTATAAATTTAAAAAAAAAAAAAAAAAAAAAAAACACACACACACACACACACACACACAAAACAGCACCGTTTTATGCTAGGTTTTCAGGTTTCCCTAAATATAAATTCACTCTATTCTCTCTCATGACCCTTAACTCTCTTTCTTGCTCTCGCCTCTAGCCTCTCGCCGCTTAGAATTGGTGAGTCAGTTTCAGAACTCTACTGATGAAGGAATTATACATTATAATCATAGTCTAGATTACAGCTCCGCTTGTTTGTGATGACTTCTTGCAACCTTGGAAAACAGTTTGTGCTGTTTGGTTTGTGTTCGGATGTGCTTTTCTGATTTGCTTATTTGTTGAAACTAAGGAAAACTGTTTGCTTTTCTGTTTGGTTTGTGTTCGGATGTGCTTTTCTGATTTCCTATTTTCTTTTTACTTGTTGAACGCACTTTTCACTCGAGTGGGGGGAGTGTGGGGTGGACCATTTTCTTTTTCAATGTTGCATAGTGTGAGTTATGGACAATCGGCAAAAACAAAGCCAAGCTATGAGTTAGGTGTATTGTGTAATTAAGCCCGCTATGCTATGTTCCTTATATTTATTAAAGCAATTAGGGGTGTCAATTCGGGTTAGCGTGTCGGGTTCGTGTCGTGTCAAGGTAGGGGTATTCGACTAAATGGCTCAACCCTAACCCGACCTATTTAATAATCGTGTCATGATCCTTCAACCCTAACCCGACCTATTAATAAGGCGGGCTGACCTAACCCAACCCATTTAACACGCTTAATAAACGAGTCGTGTTGAGTTGACACGAATGTAACACAACCCATTTCAACTTGCATAATATTAAATATAATATCTATTTAGAAATAATATTTTTTACATCCCAAAAAGAAGTGCATACACTTCAAGTCTTCAACCCACATTCAAAATAATATAGTTCAACAAAAATATAACATTCATCTAGAAAATAAATTATTTACACTCCAAAAGACGTGCATACACTTCAACCCAAATTCAAAATAACTAAGTTTAATAAAAATAAAATAACATAGTTCAACAAAAATATAATATCATTGGAACTCATCAAATGCTAAGTATCAATATTGAAAGAATCTTCAAGTCTTTAACCCACATTCAAAATAATATAATTCAACAAAAATATAACATTCATCTAGAAAATAAATTATTTACACTCCAAAAGAAGTGCATACACTTCGACCCAAATTCAAAATAACTAAGTTTAACAAAAATAAAATAACATAGTTCAACAAAAATATAATATCATTGGAACTCATCAAATGCTAAGTATCAATATTGAAAGAATTTAAGTAAATAGTAGACTAATCCTGATTATGACCACAATTATCATTCATAGATTCTTTGTTGATATCCAAATTCATAACATCTTCCACAAGTTCATCCAATTTCATTTGTGCAAGTTCTATGCCAAAAAAGAAAAGAAAAGAAGTATTAGTAGTTCTAAGGTCTGAAAAGTTTTAATTTCCAATTATATCTCTTGAAAATTTTTGTAATTACTCACTTTTCTTTTTAAATTTAAAAAATACGTTGGATATAAAAGGTATTTGACAAATCCAAAATAAAATAAATATTTATTTGTTATATGAGTTAAATGGGTTGTGTTAAGTGGGTCATTTCGGGTTGACACAAATAAATTGGCGTGTCAAACGTGTCTATTGCGGGTTATGCGGGTTGACCCACTTATGACACGTTTCTTATCGTGTTGCTTTCGGGTTGACCCGTTTATGACCCAAACCCATTAAGGTCCAACCCTAACCCGAAAAAACCCGTGTCGGGTTCGTGTCGTGTTCACGAGTTGGGTCGAACGTTGACACCCCTAAAAGCAATGTATAGGGACACAAGTTAGAGATGTAATTAAGCCTACTACTCTGTGTTACTTATTTACATAAACTCACTATTTGATACTATTTTTATTGTACATGGATTACAGTATCTGAGCTCAAAAGTTGTGAATTTTTGTTTGTCATTAGACTTACTATGTTTGTAATAGGCCATTTGTGAGTGGTGCTTTTATTTTGATTAAATAAACAGACTTAATAGAAGTTCCATTACCATTATTTAAATTAATCCTTCCAAATCTTAGATTAGGAACACTGATTTAGCACTTAGCTGGTATCCAATTTTTCAGACTTACTATGTTGCTTTTTGTTTGTCATTAGATTTGCTATGTTTGTAATGTTTTTTTTGGACAGTGAAACTATGAAATTGTTTGGACAGGTTTTGGACAGATTTTTTGAACAGATTTTTTTTTATGTGAACAGATTTTTTGCACAGGTTTTGGTTCATTACTGTTTGGGTGAACATATTTTTTTTATAAAGTTTCTGTTGAACATATTTTTTTTTATAGGTTGAAAAGGTTAAAAAAAAAAAAAAAAAAAAACAAAAACAGATTGTTAATGTTTCAAACCGATTAAACCGAACCGATCAAATCGCACTGCTATAGGTTGGAAAACCGACCCTAATCGGTATGCATCGGTTTTAATTATTACAAAACCGATCCCTATCTGTTCGGTAACAAATTTAAAAAAGAACCGAGCCGACCGAACCGTGCACACCCCTGAAACTAATATGTTGAATCAATTAAATTAAAAAAGTTTTCATTTCTTATTTCATTTTTCCTCTAAAAACTAAATATCAAAATCAGTGGTAATTCCTAAATTTTCAAAAACTTGTGCTTTTCAAGACAAAATTACTAATAAACAATCTATTTTCTAGAAAACCAGGTGGTTTCCAGTTTCCACGGTTAGGCGCGCAAATGGTCAACCAAATTCACTTGACAACCCCTGCAATATTTAAGTTTGCCATGTCCTGGCTATGACTAGCTGCCATGACGTAGGAAAAGGATCGGTATCTTCCTAGCCTAATTCAATCCTAAGAAAATGATGAATTTTTCAAATTTTAGAAGAATTTTCCTGGTCATCAAGGACTTCTTCTTATGCTCTGAGCGTGGCACCAACACAAAATTTATTACCGCAAACTAGTTCACCCACCTCGATAGAGATTCTCAGCATTAATCTACCCATTCTACTCGACTTACGGCAATAATTTCTTCAATACTAGTTGTCTTCCTGTCTCCCATCCTCATACTCATTACGAAAGCCACTGCTCAGCTAAACTTCCTATACGTACCATTTCTGTTTAGACCAAGCTAACTATTCAATAGAAGGTATGATAAACAAACCTCACATGCGCCGCGGTTCCTAGTAAAATTAAATTATTTATCTTTTTTTTTTTTTTAATGAACATATAAAGATTTAGATGCATTTTACTAAAATATAAATCTTATATTGTAAAACTAAGTAAATGTGTACAACATGTAAATTTTATATTCATAAAAAAAAAATAGTACTAACATATGTAAAAAATCTTATATTGTAAATATTTGCAGAAATTATATAATATTGTACACTTTTTGTTATACACATTTATTTAATCTATAATATGAATCTCACATTAATAGTAACTACTATAATATAAAGTATAAACTAAAAAATGTAAATCTTAAATTACAAGAACAATATAAACTAATTTTTTTAAAAAATAAATAAATATGGACTTCTATCAATTTCATTAAGATTCTCATAAGAATTTTCATTTTGTTTATTAATTTTGACTTTTTGTGGCAAATTAATTTGATTCTCTCGCTGTTTTATTTCTCATTTTTGTGGTGTGATTTTGTTAATACGAACCTATATATCTACAGACGATGAATAATTGAAATGCTCATGTTCATGTTTTTATATTAATGAAATGAGATGATACTAATGTCATGAAATCAAGGTAGATTATTATTATTATTATTATTATTTTTTTGGTGTGAATAATAAGAAGTTTTATTAAAGAACAACAGATCAGAGCAAACAAACGGACCTAGCCCATCCATTAGCCCACTGCCACTGGACCTCCAAACCAGAAAGGGGGATAATTGGACACCTTCTCAAACAGAAGAGCCCAATGGGCTAAAGTAATCTATCTAAGAATGAGTTGAATATAAGAATCACAATCAGTTTGTAAAAATCAAAATCAGTTCCAACAAACTTGGCTAAACAAATCTATTAATTAATTTGTCCGAATCTGTTTACATCACTGCTGAAACCAAAGATTAGCACATCACAATATCACATGCCTCTTTTTGGGTTAGTCAAAGTTTGTACAAAACTTGTAAATCTATAATATGTGATAATGATGTTGAACAGATAGCACATGCTTTCCTGGAACAGGAGGGGCGTAGGGAGTCACAACACAAGATCAAAGGAGGGTGCCAGTAGGGGCCATTGGGATAACAGTGTCACCAAAATTTAGGCGAATTCCTTCATTAAGACCCCGAAAATAGTGTTTTTACTATTTATAATAATATATATATTTTTTTTCTTTAATAACTTTTAGTTTAAAAGTCATAATAATGTTCTATCTATTTTGAGACGACCTTTAAGGTCAGTAGTTTGTGATTATGCATTTAACTCAATTTTGCCAGTTTTGGTAAATTTTGGTATTTTGTCACCTAATCTCGTAATTAGTTCGAATTAAGGGTTTTAGACATTTTTTCTTAGTATTTATATATTTTGTAGCCATCAAAGGCAAGGTAGACTATTATCAATAAACACAGACTTTTGTTAAATTATTTCTCTGGTGGATTCCAGTTTTCTTCTCCTTGTGGATTCAGAGAAACCCCTCATGGATTCGAGGTTTTCTACCAAGAACTAACAGTTTAGTTTCTATTCTATCAAGAGAGTTTTGTGTGTGCTTTCTTTAGGCTTCCATGAGATCAGTTGGTATTAGAGCCTTGACTTACCTTGGTCTGACAGCTAACCGGAAAAACAGTGACCATCACAACATTGATGGTGGTGACAACGTCCACAACCTAGTCCTTACTAGGGCTGAGTTCCTTGATTTTCGTGATGAAAATCAGCAGTTTCATGATTCAACCCAACAGACTCTAGACCAGATTCAAGAAGCACTTGCCACTTTGCTTAACCAAAACCCTAATTGTGATGATGAAGAGCGACGTGATAATTAAGCGTGTGGCCCTCCCTATTGTGGTCCAAACCAAAATAGGCAACAAGACTACAACGAAGAGAACATTGAGGATGAGGAGTATGCAGAGAGAGTCCTTGGGAATCATTGTGGTCCTACGAGGGATAATGGTCAAGATTATCAAGAGCAGAGAGACTATTGAATGAAAGTAGAGTTACCATCCTTTAATGGTAATGTCTCCATTGAAGAGTATCTGGATTGGGTCAGTGAGGTGGAAAATTTTTTCGATTATATGGGTCCTGCAGATCACAAATAGGTGTGTTTGGTGGCCTACAAATTAAAGGGAGGAGTATCTTCCTAGTGGGATCGTATTCAATTAAACCATACAAGTGAACAAAAGTTTCCAATACGTTCATAGAGGAGAATGAAGAGATTAATGGCAGATTAGTTCTTACCACCAGATTACTAGTAGGAGTTATTCAGATAGTACCAAGATTGTAGGTAGGGTACTCGAACTGTTAATAAGTACATGGAGGAGTTTGACAGGCTAACGAATCGCAATGATTTGGAGGAAACTGAAGATCAATGGATATCCAGATTTGTACATGGGTGTGAGTTTCCATCCGAGATCAAGTATCCTTACAAACCCTATATACTTTAAATAAGGTTCTAACCTTATCCAAGAAAATAGAATATCAGCATCTCAAGGCAGGTTTGAAGTTTTCCAACCACAGTTCGAAGTCCTCCAATTCCACTACCAAAAAAGATAAACAATCCATGTTTACGTCATGATCACAACCTATGGTTAGGGAGAATAGTGGGGTTAACCAGTCCACAATGCCAGTAGCAGGTTCCGTAGCCCAGCTAATAGTGAACACCAACCCCTATGCTAGACCAAATGGGAACAAGTGCTATAGGGAGAACTAGGACATCAATCTAGTAATTGTCCTAAGCGAGCCGTAGTGAATCTTGTGGTGGCAGAAGGTGAACAAGAGGGTGAAGAGGTGTATAATGATGCTGATCCATATGCTTATGATCCCAATAAGGCCCAAGAAGATAAGGAAGGCGTGCCATTAAGGAGGTCTTTGGTCATTCAGAGGTTGTTGCTCACACCGAGGGTGAAATACAGTGATCAACATAATGAGATCTTCCGAGCATGATGCACCATCAGTAAAAGAGTTTGTGATTTGATCATTGACAGTGGCAGTGTAAAGAACATCACGTCAAAGAGTTTGGTTACCAAACTGGGATGGAAAACAGAAAAGCATCCCTTTCCATACAAGACAGGTTGGATCAAGAAAGGTATGGAAACTCTTGTTAATTAACAATGTTGTGTTACTTTTTTTATGGGTAAATGTTATGTAGATGAAGTAGTTTTTGATGTTGTTGAAATGAATGCATGTCATTTAATATTAGGTAGACCTTAGCAGTATGATGTAGATGCTACTCATAGGTGTAAGGATAATGTGTATGTATTCTTTAAGAATGGAAAAAAAAAAAAAAAATTGTCCTTGGTCCTATTAAGGAAGGTAGTGTACCCAAAGTTTCTAAAGTGGAAGGGAAGCTATCACTTCTTATAGTCAACAATGAGGACGAGTTTGACAAGGAGTACAAGGAGTTGAAATAGGTATATGCTGTAGTGGTAACAGATGGCGAGCCGAAGAAGGTTGCTGAGATACTCGAGGCAATTCAACCATTGATCAAGGAGTTTGAAGAGCTTTTTCCAGAAGAGTTGCTTGCAGGTTTACCACCAATGCGCGACATCCAACATTGCATTGATTTAGCTCTTAGAGCTAGTCTACCAAATCTGCCACATTATAAGATGAATCCTTAAGAAGGTCAAATTCTACAGGGGCAAGTGGATGAGCTTCTAAGAAGGATGGGAGAGTATGAGGGAGAGTATGAGTCCATGTGCAGTACTAGCATTGTTAACACCGAAGAAGGATGGGAGCTTGGCATATGTGTGTGGATAGTCGAGCCATCAACAAGATTACAATTAGGTATCGATTTCCTATTCCTTGACTAGATGACATGTTTGATATGCTGAGTGGTTCCAAGTGTTACACTAAGCTGGATCTTAAGACTAGGTATCGCTAGATTTGGATCCAACTTGGAGATGAGTGGAAGATAGCTTTTAAGACAAAGAAGGGGTTGTATGAGTGGATGGTGATGCCTTTTGGATTGTCCAATTCTCCTGGCACTTTCATGAGGCTTATGAATTAGGTATTGAAACCATTTATTGGAAAGTTTGTGGTAGTTTATTTTGACAATATCTTGATTTACAGTACGACAGAAGCAACCCACTATAATCATGTGTGAGAAGTATTGGCGGTGTTGTAGGCCTATGAGTTGTATTTCAACTTGAAGAAGTGTAGCTTCTTGACTGATAAGTTGCTGTTCTTAGGGATGTGGTCAGTATGGATAGGATTTATGTTGATGAGGACAAGGTCCATGCAATCAGAGAATGGCCAACCCCAAAGACAATTAGTGATCTGTGAAGCTTCCATGGGCTAGCAACCTTCTATCGAAGGTTTGTTTGAGATTTCAGTAGCATAGTAGCCCCTATCACTAAGTGTTTGAAGAAGGGGAGGTTCTTATGGGGAAATGAGGTAGAAAAAAGCTTTGCTTTGATTAAGGAGAAGTTGAGCACAGCCCCAGTTTTGGCATTACCTAACTTTGATAAGGTATTTCAAGTGGAGTATGATGCATCTATGGTCAGGATAGACACTATTCTTTCACAAGACAATAGACCAGTAGCATTCTTTAGTGAGAAAGTTTGTGAAACTCAAAGTAAATGGTCGGCCTAGAGCTGGAGTTCTTTGCTATAGTTTGGACTCTTAACCATTGGGAGCACTGCCTGATTCAAAGGAAGTTTGTATTATATATAGATCATCAGGCATTGAAGCACATCGATAGTCAAGTTAGCATTAACAAGATGCATGCTCGGTAGGTAGCTTATATATAGTGCTTTCATTTCACATTGAAGCACAAGTCTGGCGTCACTAATAAGGTGGTTGATGCACTCAGCAAATGAGCATCTTTGTTAACCATCCTACGTATTGAAGTTATAGGGTTTGATTACCTTAAGGAGTTGTATGAGAATGATGAGGATTTTTGTGATATTCGGGGTAAGTGTTAACAAACTCATACTGCTATCAATAGTATGTACATCCAGGATGGTTTTCTCTTTCGAGGTAATCAATTACACATCCCTAAAATTTCATTGAGGGAGCAGATTAAGGAGCTGTATGGTGGAGGTTTGGGTGGACATATGGGCAAAGATAAGACTATAGCATTGGTGGAAGAGAGGTATTATTGGCCATAACTCAAGAGGGATGTTGGCAATCATATGAGGAAGTGTCCAATTTGCCAAACTGCCAAGGGTCAATCTCAGAATACTGGTTTATACATGCCTTTGCCTGTTCCATAAGCACCATGGGAGGATTTGTCTATGGACTTTACACAGGGTCTTCATTTATGACTAATCGTATTTAGGAAATGCAAGAGGAGGTGAGGCAGAAACTTGAAGCTACAAATGCCAAGTACAAGGAGGCTGATGATAAGAAGAGGCGTGAGAAGATCTTCAATGTTGGAGATTTAATGCTGGTCTATCTTAGAAAGGAGAGATTTCTTGTTGATACCTACAACAAATTGAAGGACAAGAAGTATGTGCCATTTCAGATTACTAAGAAGATCAACAACAATGCTTATGTGGTTGCTCTTTCTCCAGACATGAGCATTTCTTCTACCTTCAATGTTACTGACTTGTATGATTATCATCCTCTTGATGAACTAGATAGTGGGAACTCGAGGTCAAGTTCTTTTCAAGTGAGGGAGACTGATGTAGAACAGATAGCACATGCCTTCTTGAAGCAGCAGGGGCACAGGAAGTCACAACGCAAGATCAAATGGGGGTGCTAGTAGGGGCCATCGGGGTGACAGTGTCAGAATTGCATGAAATTTGGCAGGTTGAAGGAAAATGGCGTTCTGATCTAGATTCATGATTGTATGAAAATCGCTAGAATTTAGGCAAATTTCTTCATTAATGCCCCAAAAATAGTGTTTTTGCTATTTATAGTAATATTTGTTTTTCCTTAATAACTTTTACTTTAAAAGTCAGAATAAGGTCCTGTCTATTTTGGGATGACCCTTAAGGTTAGTAGTTTATGATTCTGCATTAAACTCAATTTTGCCATTTTTTGTAAATTTCGGTATTTTGTCACCTAATCATAATTAGTGCGAATTAGGGTTTTTAGACATTTTTTCTCAGTATTTATACGTTTTGTAGCCTTCAAAGACAAGGTAGACTATTATCAATAAACACGGACTTTTGTCAAATTATTTCTTTGGTGGATTCCAGTTTTCTTCTCCTTGTGCATTCAAGGAAACCCCTCGTGGATTCGAGGTTTACTACTAGGAACTAACAGATTAGTTTATTTTCCATTAAGAGAGTATCATGTGTGCTTTCTTTAGGTTTCCGCGACATCAAATAATCAATCTAAACTTTAATAATTACCTTATAATCAAGATATGCCACACGGCACATGGTTGGATTTTGAATGAGTTGAACTTGAAATGGGAATATCATAGGAGCGAATTATGGCAACCAATGGAGGTCATGATTCATGACTACTTATGAGGGTGTGTAACATACAAATTAAGAACAAAGGTGGAAAAGCGGGTCAGAAATTTGGAAAAAACATACAAGACAAATAGACACATTGCTCGGCTAATCCAGTGGGCATTTAACATGGGGGCTTTTTTCTTCTTGTTGGTTTAAAATAGATTGACCCTAATTAATTAATTCAATTACCCAAGTTGATTAATTATGTTGAATTACATGCAAATTATGGAGGCACGAACAAATCACCAAATAATCTAGAGTGTAGTGGAAATTAAATTAACATGGTGATTTATTGACTAATGAGAAAAAACTCTCTCACAAGGCAAAAACCTCCCACCAGGTGATTTTTAGGTCACCACTCCCAAGAATCACTAATCAAGAATCAAGCGATTACTAGTACAAGGAATCTTACCACTATGCAAAACTATCCCAAAGTACTAACTTACAATTAAACCTTTACACCAATCTCCAATTGGATTTGATCTTGTAGAGATTTCTTCCCTTTACATGGATTTTAGTACATGACTAACTCCCAGCAACCGATGTTTGTTGTTGGATACAAAGTTCTTCACTTCAATACACATTGAAGATCTGAAAGCACTTGGTTACAAAATCATAAGGCGCATAAGAACGCAACAATTTCACCAATAGTGTATGAGTTCTCTAATTAAGTCTCTGTGTCTTGTGATGACTTTAAAATAAAGCTTTTATATCTCCCAGTGGTTTAGTGAATGAAACCTTAGTAATCCAAGTCACCAAGGGCTGAAACGTAGATCTAAGAATTTTAGAGATCTGCAAAGCTTGATAGATCGGGAGGTGTTGAGACTAGTATTGAGATTCTTAATTTATTCTTGATAGTTGCTAGATCAAACTAGTATTGAGACTAGTGTCGAGGTTCACTTTTTCAGCTTTTCTTCACTTGTTTCTTGGTGCAGTTTTCATGTCACCAATAATACCACTTGTCTTGTTTGCTCAAAATATTTCATGATATTTTAGAAACAGCATAGAATTACCCAATTACAAGTAAAGTGTGTTTTGTCAAAGGATATGTCAACACATGAAAAACATGACCCTAACACTACTTATTTGCCTCCATCTTTCTTTCAAATTTTAGCATGACAATAATAAAGGATTTTCTTCTTCTTCTTCTTCTTCTTCTTCTTCTTCTCTCTCTCTCTCTCTCTCTCTCTCTCTCTCTCTCTCTCTCTCTCTCTCTCTCTCTCATATATATATATATATATATATTGACAAAGAAATTTGCATAAGTGACACATTTCCGATAATTTTTTACACTTCCAAGAAATGTTACTTTGATTGTGTATAACTTGTATCCTATTAATTTGAAGCTTTGGCAGGAATAAAAAATGTGGAATCATTGCAATTCAACTTTAGTACCATCAGAGCTGCCACATACAATTTTTTTGACCAAAATATACTTGGGAAAGGTGGATTTGGTATAGTTTACAAAGTAAGGAAAACACTATGATATGGAAAGATTTTCAATCTTTATCAAACTGAATTAAATCAAACTGACTAGAATTATTTAATTTACACATTATTTCTATATAAGTTTAGGGTAGGCTTTCATGTGGACAAGAGATAGCTATGAAATGGGTGCCAAGAAAACTCTCAACAAGGAGATTTGGAGTTTAAGAATGAGGTTCTACTTGTGGATTTAGTTGACTTTTAAGATTTTGCTTGGAAGGGAGTGAAAAGCTTCTCTTATATGAATTTGTGCCTAATAAAAGCTTTTTTTTTTTTTTTTTTGTGTGTGTGTGTGTGTGTGTGTTGCTACATTTTTGGTAATTTTACCTTCCTATGACTTCAATTTGTAATTTTTTTTTTATTATGATAAATTCTTATGAATTTCATGGTATATGACTAACTACATTATTTCATAAGTACGTAGATCCAATGAAGCGTGCACATATAAATTAGGAAAGGCATTACAAAATAATAAGAGGCATTGCTCGAGGACTTCTATTTCTTCACGAGGATTCTCGATATTGGATTATTTATTGTGATCTTAAAGCTAGCAATATTCTCTAAAATGCAGAAATGAATTTTAAAATTTTAGATTTTGGCATGTTAACAATATTTGTATTGGATCAAATTGAAGGTAGTACAAATAGAATTGGGGGGACCTGTAAGTATCCTAATTTCCTAGAGTTGATGCTAATATTTAAGCTTGCCTTTTATATATATATATATATATATATATATATATATATTATAAAACTGAGTTTATTAGGTTACTATTTTCTAGATCAAACAAAGAAGCAATAACAAAGTTGGAAATAAAAAATTTGAACATAATTGTTTCTTTATTACAAAGCAATTTGAAAATAATTAAGTTTGTTGATATTGAAATACAATGGATGTATGGCACTAGAATGTGCAATGCTTGAACAATTTTCTATGAAGTGAGATGTTTTTAACTTTGGGGTGTTAATTTGGAGTTCGTGAGTTGGCAAAAAATTACTCATTTCCATGACAGAGAAAATACAGAGTACTTTCTAAAATTTACTGATTATTCATTCCAAGAAGAAAAAGTATTTTAGTAATTTCATATGCTAAAAAATTACCAAAATGCTTCTCAATTTTTTAGATTACTTAAATTGCACATTTGTAAATTTTTCGTTAAAGTTAACCCCAAATTAGACAATATGAGGTTTGTTATTTGTGACAAAAGAAACCTCCCAAATTAGGTGGTTAATCTTGCACTCAAAATTTTTGGGGGAGCATTATAAATCACTTAAAGATTGGAGTGAAAAACTATAATTTTCCCTAGAATTTACTTACGGATAGCATGTAACAAATATGAAGAAAGTTCAAAGTTTCGTAAATAAATCCATGTTTTTGAATTCAACCCGTTCACATCTACGTGGCCTACGGAGGAAAAGTCCTTTTTGAATTCTATTTTGTGACTGTTGGATCCAGTTCTTAAGGTACTCTACTATATAGAGTTTTTTTAGTCCTAACCTTTCATTTTAAAATAAATGGTTTGAATTATACTAAGTCAATAATCTGTTAACAAAAACCTTAAAATAAACTCCACATCAGTTATTAAAATGGCCATGTCAAAATTTAAATGTATTTTATTTCTAAAAGAATAAAAATCTGAACCCTAATTTCATTGTGATACTTGTAGCCCCTGACTTGTTCCACAAAATACATCTAAAGAAAAATTAAAAACTCCGCCCACAAGTGTTGAAGAATTCTTTTTTATTTTTGAGAGAAAGGTGTTGAAGACCCAATTTAGCAGTGGCAGTCTATTTTCTCCAACGTTTTTTTGACCGCCTTCCTTGAAATCTAATTTGCCTATCTGAACCTTTCCCAGCTATGGAAGCCCCAATCATCAACATATGTTCAAGGGAGAGATTACTTTCAATTGCGTATAGGCAATGAAACTTACTAGGATTTTCTGTCGTTCCACTGCCTAAATATTGCTAGAGACAAGATCTTTGCCGCTGGTGCCAGCACAGAAATAAGTTTGGGACTCAGATCTTCTGAGTTTTTTAATTTTTTAAACTCAAAAATAAATTTGAAATCGGACATTTCCATTTTAATAGCTGATGTGGCATCTATTTTAAGGCTTTTTTTTAGTGGATTAATGACATGGTTTAATCTAAACCTTTAATTTTAAAAAGAAAGGTTAGAATTAAAGGAACTCTAGTTGGTAGGCCAAAAATGAATTAACCCCTTATGATAAATTATTTGATTAATTAGCCAAGTTTATTAATTAATCAAATTAACATGCAAACGTGTGGTAGCACAAACAAATCACCAATAAACTAAGTATGCAATGAAAAATAAATTAACACGGTGATTTGTTTACGAATGGGGAAAACCAACACGGAAAAAACCCCACCGGGTGATTTTAAGGTCACCACTCTCAAGAATCCACTATTATCAAAACAAGCGGTTATAAGTAAAGGAATCTCAGAACCTTATACCAACCTACAGTTGAACCCTTACCTCAATACCCAATTGGACTTGTTTTGTAGTGACAATTTCTCCTTGTAATGTACGGCTCCCAATATGTGACTAACCAATTGCGCGGATCTCAGTACGCAACTTCAATCACCAACTAAAGAAGGTTGTTGGCTGCAAAGTTCTTCAGTTCATCCAGACGATGAAGATTGAGAAGCTCCTTGGTTACAAAACCCTATGGTGCACAAACACAGCAGCTTCTTCACAAGAAAGATGAACTAGGGCAAATTTTGTCTCCGGTTACAATTTACTTGAACAAACTTTGCTCAACACTTGTGCAACTTGTGTTACCTTTGACGGCCCTTAAAATAATCCTTTTATATGTCTAGGGTTGTGAGAAAAGAAAGCCCGAGCATACAATCACGGATTGAATGAAAAAAGTCCTAAAAAACTGAACTTCATAAACCTCGACAGATATCCTATTTGTTGAGTTGCTGTCGAGCTACGGGCTAAAATAGTTCTTCAAGGCTCGATAGATGGCTAGCTGTTGAGATTTAATGAATAACACTTTTTGCACCTGAATCTTGGACAGACTTTCATGGCTTTAACACTTGAACTTGAAACAAGATTTCTTGAAGTATTAAACACATCCTAGATCTACCCAATTACAAGTAAAGTGTGTTTTCTCAAAGGATTAGCCAATTACATAAAATAGTGACATATGTTCCTAATAAGTGAATCACATATGTCCTAACAATCTCCCCCTTTGGCAATCCGTGACAAAACCACAACATACAAATGAGATATGAGAGAAGTCATAAAACACTGAACTTATATTCACTAGTTAAATACAATAAAATTTATCCTAACACAAACTCTTGAAAAACTTTGCAAGAAGAGAGTCTATAATAGGAAAGACTTTGACAACCTGTATTTCTGAAACACTTTAAACAAAACTCATCAATGCATCTTTGTGTGAAACAAAAATAATAGATTGCATACAAGTATAAGAAACATGTGCATAAAGATAGAAAAGAAGCAACACATGTAAGGATAGGTGAAAGAAAAAACATACATCAATATGTAAAGAATATAAGTACAATGTATGTCAATAATGGTCGCAAGACCAATATACAGGATATAATGTATCTCTAATAGAAAGAAAAGAAAAGAAATACATCAAGTCCTCACTACATCCCTCAATATGCACACTCCCCCTAACAAAAATCTCCTATGCTAACCCTTCCCCTAAGTATGATTACTCTCATAACCCAAAACTACTCCCCCTTTTTGTCGCAAGTGACAAAGTGTAAAAGTGTCAAATAGACATCTCATCAGAACTGGAAGAGCTATCATCTCTATCCACATCATCATCATTGTTGTTGGAGTCGTCGTCGTCCTGGGATATCTCAAATGACTTGGGAGGAGGAGAGGGAGACTCCACAAAGCCATCAAGGCGAGCCTGCCATCTAGCAATATGGCCAACATGGGTGTTCACCTGATACAAATCAGTAGAGAGTGTATCAAGGCAAGCATCCATGCGTTGAAGTTGTGCCATGATTGCATCAAGGGTCACACCTCTTGCTGAATTAGAGGGAGCAGAGGTGGATGGAATTGAAAGAGTGGGAGGAGCTGTCGTACTAGACTGCCTCGAATGAAAGTGCGCCTTGCTCCATTTAACGGTAGTGGCATCAATGCCGCACATAACAGAGAAGTGGTCAGAAACGGGAAAGGGAACAGAAAAATGGCATAAAATCAGCGTGATAGCTGAAGGGAAAATGGGCTTATCACGGGTTGTCGTATCCCTATAAACATCTATAATGGAAAGAATGAAATGTGAGGGAAAATCTATAGTGAGATGCTCTAAAAAAGAAAGCAAAAATCGAGCACGGGGCTCTGTGATAGAGTTATAGTGTGAAAAAGGGTGAAGAACAAAAGTCATAACCATGTTCATGAATCTAGGACCTTTAGCAAAGGTCGAACATGGAGTAAACTGACGATCACCCCAATTAGAAGGGCACTTGCAAAAAGCAGATATCAACTCGCCTTTGGACACAGTCCTCAGACACTTATAATCGGGGTAGTCGAGATGCTCTACCCTCGGGACACGGAGTACATCGAATACCAACTCTGGTGTGACCACTATGCACATACCTCAAACACAAGTATGAAAGAGAGGTACTGAATAATCCAGTCCATGCATGTTGGAGTAGAACTCTTGGATTAGCATGGTAGGACAGGTAACCGGGACGTCACACAGTGACTCCCAACCCCGACTGTGAATGATAGTAGGTAGGTCGGAGTCGGAGAAGTTTGACAAAATGACTCAGTGTTCTGAATGAACACCTCGTTGAGAAAAGTTCTCCAAGAAAGCCTTTCAAGCATCCTCATCTCGGAACTGAATAGAAGAGGGGGGTAGGATCAGAAAACGAAGATGCGCTGGAACGAAGAGGGTTTTGAGATGCAGCAGACTTACATTTTGGTGCCATAACGCACTAACGTAAACTAGAGAGTGAAGGGGAAAGAAAGAAACACTCAAAAAAGTTCCAAGGCAATTCAAATATACAAAAGCATGAAAATGCATGAGCATGTGATGTGCAACAGTAATATCATCATAGGCTCAGCCCAATTCAAACCTACCAGCACACAACCAGTTTAACATATGTAACACACATCTAAATGCATGAAAATATAGTGATAATGCACATGGGATGCAATGCATGAAGAGATTAAAGGATTTTCACAAAAACCAACCCAAAAATTTCACAATAACTTCATCAATTTTGAAGAACCCTAAAACTTTTTCAAAAACCCAAAAACTTAGGTTAAAAATCATGAAATGCATGAATATGAGAGATTTAGATACTTACCAAGTGAAGAAGAACTTGATTAAGGCCGAAAATCTCTTTGAGATGAAGTTTGGAGTGTGAGAGAGAAGTTTGGAATGTGAAAAGGCACGAAGAGATTGAGAGAGATCAAGAAAATGAAGACTGAATCACACTGAACAAATATATAAGTGCTCAGTAATTCTCGACAGATAGAGGTGTCGAGATAGGTGTCGAGCTTTAAAAGCTTCGACAGATGCAGCTATCAAGAGATGTCCATAGCAAAAGATGCTCGATGGATCGAGAAGGTATCGAGGGGACAAGAACTTTCTCGATCGATCGATCCACCTAGATATTGAGAGGTGTTGAGATTGCGATAAAAAACAATTGAAGAGCTCGACAGATAGGCTAGGTAGTTGAGGATTTGTCAAGATTGCTTAAAAATAGTTTTTCAAAAGAGAAAAACACAAATATGAATGCAATCAAACATGCAACTCAACCAATGATCCAAACAGCATTTTGAACTCTCAAAATCATTTCTCGACAAAAATATAAGCATTTTGATCCCAAAACACACACTAAACAAGTCTAGCCAATTTTATATTTCAAAAACAAGTCAAGACAGTTTAGTGAGCATACATTAACTCATGTAAACCTTGTGATGACCAAATCACATTGTACTTGCACAAGAATCAAAAGTAGCAAAGAATATTGCATATTGTGTAGGAAAAACATCACAAGATTGCATAAGTGTATACATGTTATGACGATTTGCGATATGAGAAAATTACTTTAACTCACACACAATCATAACTATTTGATGGGGATTATCGCCTTCAAGGTACATCTTATAACTCCCACATTTCCAAGAATACACGCCTGCAATCATATTTAAAGCTTTTTTTTTTTTTTTTTGCATTTTATTTTCTTTGCATATTTTTCTTTTAAGCAAATCATGCATGAGCATATAAGAGAGAGAAAAGAAATATCCAATTATGTTAAGCTCTTGACATTGCACTATTGCTATGCCGAAACATACAAATGTCATTGACATTGCACTTTTGCGATGTCGAAGCATACAGATGTCATTTTATGATTGGCGGGCAATAGTGGTGAGATGGTTATTTATGCATTTCTCTTAGGATTTTCTAGTCCTTCCTATCAAAAAGAGTGATACGAGTGTTAAGTACAAGAGATAACTTAATCTTAATCATCACAAACACGAGTCACTAAGCTTACTTGCTTAGTTGTGCATAGAGATGCTCATCTAAGGTACACAAGTATCAATGTACACAAAACACACACCGTTTTTTGTATTTTTCTGATTTTTCAAAAAAAATTTAATTTTTATAAGAAAGAAAATAATGTAAAACTGAAAAATAACTAAACAAAAACATGTTAAACAAAGCAAAGCATAAAACTAGATTGATTCAAAATAATAAAACAAAACAAACAAGTAATGAAAACAAAAACAAGAAAGGAAGAGAGAGAGACCACGTCTTTAACAATCCCCTCTGTAGGATTGACAGTGGCAGTAAAAGCATTCAGGATTCCATCATCCTCATTGTCGGAATCATCCTCAGGCTTGGTGTCACTTAATGTAGCAGCAAGTGCCTTGCTCTTCCCAATGGTCTTGAGATATGTAGGATACTCTGGTTTCATATGTCCAAAGCCTTGACACCCAAAACACTTTGGTCCTAAGGGAATAGTGTACTAGCCACCATCCCTAGCATCCTTCTTCCCTTTATCTTAGCTCTTGAACTAAGAAGAACTGGATTGCTTACGGTCCTTGTCGAAACCCTTTCCATTTGCATTCTTCATAAACTTCTTGAATTGCCTGGTGATGCAAGACTTCATCTTAGAATCTTCATCGTCTGAAGACTCATCCGTGTCACTGCTCTTGACCTTCAGTGCCATGCTTTTACTCTTACTCGATTTACCAATTCTTGTTAATTCTAACTCATAGGTCTGCAGATTACCAACCAGCTCTGTCAAAGGAATATTGTCAATGTCCTTTGATTCTTCTATAGCAGTAATCTTGGCATGAAATCTCTCAAGTATAGATCTAAGCACCTTTCTCACAATCTTGGGTTCAAGAATGGTTTCCCCAAGATTGAAGGTTGAGTTCACTATGTCCTTGAGCTTGGCATAGAATAGTTTGTCCCTGCTTGTGAAGGTGCTATTAGGTTCCTTGGAATACCAAGTGTATTCCTCGACTTGTGGGGTTTTTTTTCAAGGGGTGTGGGAAACAGTTTTCCATGTGGTGGGGTGGAAGTTCAAACAAGGTCTATCGAGGATCTAGCACAATCTATGAAGCATCTATCCTTATCAGATAGGGAAGGGCTGGGCTGCTGCCTTATGGAAGAAGAGAGTGTGAACCAATTCTCTATAGCTGCAAAATTCACAACAAAGAGAGCCATTAATGTTGACTCAATAGCAAGGAACTTTAATCCATTGTCGCGGACAAAGAAAGGCTACAAGATACAAAATATTGGAGATCATGAGATGCTCTTTTCCTTTGAAAAAAGGAGGATGTTGACGGAATCCTAAGTAGCGAGCCGTGGAGGTTCGACAAGCACTTGATGATCATGTAACGTTATGATCATGAGCAACCATTTCAGGACATTAAGTTTGAAAGGACTACCTTCTAGGTGCAAGTCCATGGACTTCCAATGAAGTATATGACAATTGCAGCAGGGGAGAAAATTTGTAGAGTCGTGGGAGATGTTATCAGCCAATCAGAGCAAAAGCTTCACGATGGGGGTCACTTTATTCACGTGAAAGTCATAGTAGACATAATGCTGTCATTATGTCGAGGTTGCCTTGTTTCTTTGAGCGATAAGAAACAAGTGTGGGTTTTGTTTAGGTATAAAAGATTACTGAATCTCTGCTATTGGTGTGGCCGCCTTATACAAGATGATCAGGACTGCAAGCATTGGATTGAAAGTGAAGGGACCCTTAAGATTGATCAAAGGGAGTTCGGACCTAGTTTACGAGCATAGCCATTTGTGGTTTCAGAAAAGAATGCAGTTTCTTTGCCAAGATTTTATTCCACTAGGAAGAAAGATCATCCTGGTAAGGCCTGCCAACCAATGGAAGAGGAGATACTAGTTCAGCCACACCACTCAGAATTTGCCACTGTGCTGGAGGAAGCAACAGAGGATGAGGTCCATTACATCTCATGCTGTAATCCATAATCAATGTGCAACAGTCATGGCGATTTAAATCCCATTAAGGCTGCCGACCCAATTATCACGCCATTTAATTATTCCATGATTTATGGAATTCTAGAAAAGTCCAATAATGCTGAAACGTGCCATCCGAGGAAAATTACACGACTGAGGTGTCAAAAAAGGAACAAGAGATTGATGTGGAATCCATGACACATAAGGGAATTAATTGCAAGAGTCCAACTCAGGAGATTAATAAAAAAACTCCTCACGTGCCTACTATGGTTTCAACTCATGCAAAGTGTGTTCTCCTCTCTTGGACACACAGGTATAAGCTAGCCATACAAACTCTAAAACAACCGATACCAAAAATCACAGGAAAGAAAATAAAGCTTTTGATCTCAAGGGACTATGTGGAATTAACTCCAAAGCGTCTTCAGATTTCTCACAATGTTGACAAAGCACCTATCATATTGGCGGCGGCTGATCATTAGCCCCGCCATGAGTTGTTTAGCTTGGAGCTGTCATGGGCTTGGGAACCTAGCACAGGAAGAGAGCTTGTTGAAATCACAAGAGTAAAAGATCCCTCTGTAGTGTTTGTGGTTGAGATACTTATAGATGATGCAAGGTTGATGATTGTACAAAGAAGCATTGACCATGATCATTGATGGGTGGTCCAAAGGGAAGGTCGAGGTGGTGGTTTGGCTCTGTTTCGGAAGTCTTCCATTAATCTGATAGTAGTAGGATCATGCAAGTATTACATTGATGCAGTAGTAGATAAGGGTTTAGAAAATGAATGGTGTTTGACTGGTTTTTATGGTAAGCTTGAAATAGAAAGAAGGACAGAGGCGTGGGAGAAACTCAAGTATCTCCATTCCCTATCTGATATTCCATGGTTATGTTTTGGGGATTTTAGTGAGATAATTAGACAAGATGAGAAGTTGGGCGGTGCACTTAGGCCCTATAACCAAATGTAGCTTTTCAGAGAAGTTTTAGATGAATGCGGATTTATGGATTTGGGGTATGTTAGACCTAAATTCACATGGGCTAGAAATTTTGATAATGGCAACTCAATTTGGGAGAGTATAGATCAAGGTTTGGCCACAAATAATTGGTTTTTTAAAGTTTCCTGGCACGAGGGTTCACCACTTATGTTGTGATTCATTAGACCACATCCCAATCCACATTGTGTTCTTGGTTTTAGACCCTCCTAAAAAAAAGAAATTGTTTTGATTTGAAGAAATGTGGTTGTCAAATCTTGGATGTTCTGAAATTGTCCGAGCTGTGTGGAATAGGGGTGGAACTGAATCTGAGGAAGGGATATTGCATAGAGTGGAAAAGTGTGGTAGGGATTTAAGTTGGTGGAATAAGAATATGTTTGGGAATGTGCGAAGGGAGTTGGAAAAATCGGGGAAATTACTCCTCAACGCCAAAGAGGAAGCTATCCAAAGGGGTGATAACACTAGGGTTAGGCAATTAAAAAAAGAAATTGAAGAGTGGTGTGATAAGGAGGCTACTATGTGGGCATAGAGGTTAAGACTATTATGAGCAAGGCAAGGAGATAAAAATTCAAAGTACTTTCATAGTTGTGCCAAAAGATACCAGAAAAATTTGATAGAGGGTATGAGAGACGAAGAGGGCTCATGGAAAACCAATATGGAAGAGATTACTGAAGTCCTTGTAAGCTACTATCAATCGCTTTTCACTTCTAAGTGTCTGGATGCTTCAAGGGTGTTGGAGTGTGTGCCAAATGTGATTACAAATGAGATGAATGCTTTGCTAAGCCGAAAATTTGAAGTCCATGAAGTGGAGGTGGCCTTGCAACAAATGGCTCCCCTAAAAGCACCTGGTTTGGATGGAATGCCACCATTATTCTACGAACACTTTTGGGGCATGGTTAGTCATGATGTTACCTCCTCCATCTTGATATGGCTAAACTCAGGTACATTACCACAATCCTTTAAATCATACTTTTATCACACTGGTCCCTAAAATTAGCTCTCTTGAACATGCCCACCAATATCGCCCTATTAGCTTGTGCAATGTGTTGTATAAAATTTACTCCAAAGTTTTAGCCAACTGTTTAAAAAAGTCTTACTCTCTATCATTACAGAACACCAATCAACCTTTACTAAAGATAGACTAATTTCTGATAATATATTGGTGGCTTTTGAAACCCTACACCACTTGCAAAGATATAAATCTGGTTCCAATGGCTATATGACAGTAAAACCTGATACGAGTAAGGCTTATGATAGGGTGGAATGGCCTTTTTTATAAGGGATTATGAGAAGGATGGGATTCAATGAAGGGTGGATACATTTGATTATGCTGTGTGTTAAAACTATTACCTACTTAGTGTTGGGGAATGGAGAACCATGTGGCATGATTTACCCAACAAAGGATATAAGGCAAGGTG
Source organism: Quercus wislizeni (assembly GCA_023055345.1). NCBI lineage: Eukaryota > Viridiplantae > Streptophyta > Magnoliopsida > Fagales > Fagaceae > Quercus > Quercus wislizeni. The sequence goes on along the minus strand of JALGQJ010000002.1, from coordinate 8,864,927 downwards.
ACCCTATCTCCCCTTTTCTTTTCTTGCTTTGTACTGAAGGGTTGAATGGGTTGATTAAAAAGGCAGAAAAGAATGGGTGATAGGCCACAAACTAAATGACCCTTTGTGATAGAAATTAATTAATTAATTAGCCAAGTTATTAATTAATCAATTTATTATGCAAACGCGTGGTAGCACAAACAAATCACCAATAAACTAATTATGCAGTGGAAAATAAATAACACGATGATTTGTTTACGAATGGGGAAAACCTAATGGCAAAAACCTCATCGGGTGATTTTCAAGTCACCACTCCCGAAACTCCACTATTATCACAACAAGCGGTTACAAGTAAAGGAATCCCAAGTACCTTACCTACCTATAGTTGAACCCTTACCCCAATACCCAATTGGACTTGTTCTGTAGTGACAGTTTCCCTTTCTGATGCATGGCTCCCAAGTACGTGACTAACTAGTTGTGCGATCCCAGTATGTGACTTCAAACACCAACTAAGAAGATTGTTGGCTGCAAAGTTCTTCAGTTCATCCACACGATGAAGATCAAGAAGATGCTTGGTCACAAAACCCTATGGTACAAATACATAGCAACTTCTTCAAGAGAAAGAGATGAACTAGGTCAAAAACTTCGTCTCCGATCACAATTTGCTTGAACAGAGTTTGCTCAAACTTTGTGCAACTTGTGTACAATTTGACGGCCCTTAAAACAATCATTTTTTACGTCTAGGGTTAGAAGAAAAGAAGGCCCAAAGACATAGTCACAAATCCCGAGAAAATCAGATTTGGTTTCTAAAATTCTTAAACCTCGACAGATAAGAGGTGTCGAGCAGCTGTCGAGCTTTAATGAATTTACACTATTTGCTTGATTTCTTGAACAGACTTGAAGGCTTCAACACTTGATCTTAAAACGTGGTTTCTTGAAGTATTTAAACACATCCTAAGTCTACCCAAATACATGTAAAGTGCATTTTGTCAAAGGATAAGCCAATTACATAAAATCATGACATATGTTCTTAACATGTGAAACACATATGTCTTAATAATCTCCCCCTTTGGAAATCCGTGACAAAACCACAACAAACAAATAAACATATAAGAGAAGTCATAAATCACCCAACTCATACTCACTTATTGAATACAATAAAGTCTATCCTAACACAAACTCTTGAAAAACTTTGCAAGAAAAGAGTTTATGGCAAGTAGACTTTGGCAACTTATATTATTAAAACACTTTAAACAAAACTCATCAAGGCATCTTAGTGTGAAATAGAAATAATAGATTGAATACAAGTATAAGAAACATGTGTATAAAGGGAGAAATGAAACAACACATGAAAGGGTAGGTGAAAGAAAAACATACATCAACAATATAGAAGAGGAAATAAGTACAATGTATGTCAATAAATGGTCACAAGACCTCATGTACAAGAACAATGTATCTAAGAAAGAAATAAAAGAAAAGATACATAATATCCTCACTACATCCCTAAAAAAGAAACAACATTCCCCTTAACACAATGATCCAAAAACTAACTCTCCCCCTAAGAGTAACTACTCTCATATCCAAAACTACTCCCCCCTTTTTGTCACGAGTGACAAAGGGTGGAGTGTCAAGTAGACATCTCATCGGTATAGCTTGCATCACCATCAACATCATCGGAAGCATCATCGTCATCACCATCATCCTCAGACTCAGAAGCCACGGGAGAAGGTGGTAAAGGAGTAGCCTTAGGAGCAAAATCACCCATGGACGCCTATTGTCGTGCAATACGACCGACACGAACGTTCACCTGATACAATTCCGTAGAGAATATATCTAGGCGAGCATCTATGCGTTGCAGATGTGCCATGATGTCTCCTAAAGTCACATCGCCCGAAGAAGAAGGAACGGATGCAGATGGAGCAGAACGGGATGGTGCGGAACGGGAAGAGGGTGCTGTTGAATCCGACTGCCGTGACCGAAACTGGGCCTTGCTACGTTTAACGGTAGCGTAATCTATGGCACACATGATGGTGAAATGGTCAAAAGAGGGAAAAGGAACGTAAAAATGGCGTAAGATCCTCGTGATAGCGGAAGGAAAGATGAGCTTATCACGGGACGTCAAATCTAAATGAACATCTATAATAAACAGAATGAAATGAGAAGGAAAATTTATAGTAAGATGCTCAAGAAGAGATAACAAAAATCGAGCACGAGGCTCTGTAATGGAGTTATAATGAGAGAATGGATGCAAAACAAAAGTCATCACCATGTTCATGAATCTAGAACCTTTAGCAAAAGGTCAACATGGTGTAAACATACGTTCACCCCAAGCAGAAGGGCGCTCACAAAAAGTAGACATGAGCTCATCCTTGGACACAGTCCTCAGACACTCACAACCAGGATAGTTAGGAAACTCTATCCTAGGAACTCGAAGCACATCTACAACAAGTTGTGGTGTGATAGGAATGCGCATACCTCGAACGCGAGTGAAGAAGAGAGGTACTAAACGATCAATCTCATGCATGTTGGAGTAAAACACTTGGATAAGTACTAGAGGACAGGTGACCGGGACATCACACAGTGACTCCTATCCCCTACTGTGAATGACAGAAGGAAGGTCGGTGTCGGCAAAGTTCGACAAAACGACTTAGCGTTCCGAATGAATGCCTTGTCTAGAGAAGTTCTCCGAAAATGCTTTAAAGGCAACATCATGATGGAACCGAACATTAGAAGGTGAAGGATCAGAAGACGAAGAAGCACCGGAACGAAGAGGGTTCCGGGCTAGAGTGGATTTACGTTTAGGTGCCATAGACACGACTAACGTAAACAAAAAGAGAGGGAGAGAAAGAAAAGTCAATCAGAAAGGTCCCAAGCAGCATCAATAATATCAAATATATTGAAAGGAAAGTACGTATGCATGGGAAATGTATGAACATGTGACATGCAAAATAAATTGCATCATGGGCTCAGCCCAATCCAAACCTATCAGCACACAAACAAATAGCACACATCTAAATGGATGACAATATTGTTATAATGCTAATGTGATGCAATGTATGAGGTTTTAAACTTATTTAAGTGAAAACCCATCCCAAAATTTCAATAATAACTCATCAATTTTGAAAAATCCCAAAATTTTTCAAGAACCCCAAAACCTAAGTTTCAAAACATGAAATGCATGAAGAATGAGAGATTAGAAACTTACTAAGAGAAAAAAAAACTTGAAAAAACACAAAGGAAGAGGTTTGGAGTGAGAGAGATGGTGTTTGGGAGATGAACAGATGTGGACAGATTGAGAGAGATCGAAGAAATGAGAATCAGATTACGAAGAAATGAATATATAGACCCTTAGTAAAGCTCGATAGATGCAGGTATCGAGAGGTATCAAGGAAGCTATCGAGGGAGGTATTGAGGAAAAGGTTGTCGATAGCTGAGGTATTGAGTAGGTATCGAGGAACAACTCATCAAATCCAAGAGCAAAAGCTCGATCGATCCACCAAGTGTCGAGAAGCTATCGAGGAGGCAAGAGCTTTCTCGATTGATAGACCAGGTGTTGAGAAGCTATCAAGGAGGCAATAGCTTTCTCGATCTATCCACCAGGTATCGAGAAGCTGTCAGGAAAGCGATAAGAAACAGCTGAAGAATCTCGACAGACAGTAAGGTGTCGAGGAGGTGTTGAGCCAGCTTTTAAAACCAGTTTTTCGAGATGTGAGAAACACAGACATGAATGCAATCCAACATGCAATTCAACCAATGATCCAATCAACATATTAAGCTCTCAAAATCATCTCTCAATAATAATTTAAGCACAAGGATCTCAACAACAAACACACACACACACTAAACAAGTCTAACCAATTTTTATATTTCAAAAAAAAAAATTCAAAATAGTTTAATGAGCATACATTAACACATGTAAAACCTTGTAATGGCCAAAACACATTGTACTTGCACATGTATCAAGAATAACAAAGAATATTGCGTGTTGTGTGGAAAACATCGCAAGATTACATAAGTGTATACATGTTATGACGATTTGAGATACGAAAAAAACACTTTAACTCACACATAATCATAACTGCTTGATTGGGACTATCACTTTCAAGGTACATCCTATAACTCCCACATCTCCTAGAATACACGCTTGCAATCATTTTTAAAGTATTTTTGATCTTTTTGCTTTTGATTTTTCTTTGCATATTTTTCTTTTAAACATATTATGCATGGGCATATTAGAGAGAGAGAAGAAATACCCAATGATATTTGACATTCCCAATTTTGCTATACCTAAGCATACAAATGTCATTGACATTGCACTTTTGCTATGCCGAAGCATACAGGTGTCATTTTATGATTGGCGGGCAACAGTGGTGAGATGGTTATTAATGCCTTTCTCTTAGGATTTTTTAGTCATTCCCGTCAAAAAGAGTGATACGAGTGTTAAGTATAAGAGACAACTCAATCTTACTCATCACAAACAAGAACCACAAAGCTCACTTACTTAGTTGTGCATAGAGATGCTTATCTAAGCTACAAATGATACAAAGTTTTGAAAACTTTGTTTCAATGGTCATCCAAGGTACACAAGTACCAATGTAGACAAAATACACACTGTTTTTGTATTTTTCTGATTTTTCAAATTTAAAAAAAAATAAACAAAATAAACAAAACTGAAAAACAACCAAACAAAAACATGTTAAACAAAGTAAAGTATAAAACTAGACAGACTAAAAAATAAAGCGAAACACACACAAGAGATGCAAACAAAAACAAGAAGATAGAGAGGAAAGTGATAGAATCACTTGGAGCCCTTTTCCTTCCACACCCTGGAAGAACCCTTCCTTTGATTAAACTTATGAACCGGCAGTGACGGGGAAGAATTAAAACCGTTCAAGTTCGAAAGGAACATGAGGGCTTTGAGAAGATATCCAAGAGGAGTAAGAGAGGATTGAAGCTGATTCTAGTTGCCATGTGCTATCATGTCATTGCTTTGTTGAGTGGCAAGCCACTTGTAGCAATTTGGTCGAGTATGACCATCAGCTCCACAATGATGACAGAGATGCTACTTCTTTTGTTTAGGCTTTTGAGAGTTAGTCTTCTTAGCCTTAGGGTTTTTAATATCTTTCTTCTCAAGCTTAGGGGGTGCTCTTAAGATAGATTTACCCTTGTCTAAGTTCTCACTAACTAATTCAGTTTTAATCTCATTATTCTCAATTTTAACATTATTAGCTAGAGGTACAAAAACAGTAGTACTAGAAGAAGCAGTATTAGAGGAAGAAAGACCATACCCTAAACTTGTTCGATCTGAAGTAGATTTCTATATGCTGAGCATATCATCAAACTTTGCACTTGAAGTCCTCTCCAGTTGAGCTCTAACTTGAACCAGTTTCACTTCAAGCTTCTTGGTCTTCTCAGCTAAGAAATTGTTCTCGAACCTCAGTGCTTCAATAGTCTAATTAGCTTTATCAAACTTTGTGGAAAGCTCCTCACGATCAAGTTCCACATCATTGAGCTTCTTGGAGGTTAGTCTATATAATTTCTCATGCTTCTCAGAAAGCTTGTACAGGTTCTCATAGGCTGTATGAATGTCATCTTGATCATCCATCTTCTCAAATTTGGATTCCACCAATTCCTCCTCTTTAATCACATCTTCAACAATCCCATCAGTAGGATCAACAGTGGCAGTGAAGGCTTTCAAAATTCTGTCATCCTCATTGTCGGAATCATCCTCAGGCTCGATGTCGCTCAAGGTAGCAGCAAGTGTCTTACTCTTCCCAATGCTTTTGAGATATGTAGGACACTCATGTTTCATGTGCCCGAAGCCTTGACACCCAAAACACTTAGGTCCTGTAGGAACAGTGTACTGACCACCTTCCTTAGCATCCTTCTTCCCTTTGTCTTGCCCTTATACTAAGAAGAACTGGATTGCCAGCGGTCCTTGTCGAAGCCTTTTCCATTTGCATTCTTTATAAACTTCTTGAATTGCCTGGTGACGTAGGACTTCATCTTGGAATCTTCATCATCAGAAGATTCATCTGTCTCACTGCTCTTGGCCTTCAGTGCCATGCTCTTGCCTTTACCCATCTTACCAATTCTTGTCAGCCCTAGCTTGTAGGTCTGCAAGTTTCCAACCAGATCTGTCAGAGGAATCTTGTCAATATCTTTTGATTCTTCTATTTTTGTAATCTTGGCATGGAATCTCTCAGGTAGAGATTTGAGCACTTTCCTCACAGTCTTGGGTTCAGGAATGGTTTCCCCAAGATTGAAGGCTGAGTTCATTATGTCCTTTAACTTGGCATAGAACTCATCGAATGACTAATCCTCCTCCATCTTTATTTCTTCGAAACTTGTAGTGAGTCTCTGAAGCTTTGAGTCCTTGACAGCCTTAGTACCCTCATAGGTTGTCTGGAAGATGGTCCATGCTTCCTTAGCAGTTTCAGTAGAGGATATCTTCTTGAACTCCTCATTTATGACTGCATTGAATAAGGCATTCAATGCCATGCTATTGAAATTTGCCGCCTTGATCTTGGCTTCATCCCAATCGGTCGGCGCTTCCTTTGGCTTAGTCCAGCCAATCTCAACAGCTTGCCACACTTTTTCATCTAAAGACTGCAAGAAAGCTTTTATGTGTACTTTCCAGTATGCATAGTTAGTGCCATAAAATAAAGGAGGTATGATTAATGACTGTCCTCTATCCATGACAAACAGGGGTCAATGGATTAACACAGCAAAGATTAAACCCTAATCAGAGTGTGCCCGCTCTGATACCACTTGATAGGCCACAAATTGAATGACCTCTTGTGATAGAAATTAATTAATTAATTAACTAAGTTATTAATTAATCAATTTATCATGCAAATGTGTGGTAGCACAAACAAATCACCAATAAACTAATTATGTAATGGAAAATAAATAATAAGGTGATTTGTTTATGAATGGGGAAAACTTAACGGCAAAAACCCTACCGGGTGATTTTCAGGTCACCACTCCCAAAACTCCACTATTATCACAACAAACGGTTACAAGTAAAGGAATCCCAAGTACCTTACCAACCTACAGTTGAACCCTTACCCCAATACCCAATTGGACTTGTTCTGTAGTGATAGTTTCCCTTTTTGATGCACGGCTCCTAAGTACGTGACTAACCATTTGCGCAGATCCCAGTATGCGACTTCAAACACCAACTAAGAAGGTTGTTAGCTGCAAAGTTCTTCAGTTCATCCACACGATGAAGATTAAGAAGATGCTTAGTCACAAAACCCTATAGTGCAAATGCACAGCAACTTCTTCAAAGGATAAGACAATTACATAAAATCATGACATATGATCTTAACATGTGAAACACATATGTCCTAATAATGGGGATATCCATGGCTTCTCCCTTTGTAGAAGAGGCCCTAAACCAATACATTTACTTTTTAAAGATGACAGTCTCCTTTTTTGCAGGGCTAAAATGAAGGAGTGTGGCAAGTTGCTGGATATGTTGAATGATTATGAAGATGCTTCCGGCAAAAAAATTAATAAGAGCAAGACGACACTTTTCTTTAGCAAAGCAATGGATGGTGCTATAAAGGACCAAATCAAAGAAGCGTGGGGTGTACCAGAAATTATGCAATATGAGAAATACTTGGGGCTGCCATCTTTTGTGGGAAAAGGGAAAAAAGAAAGCTTCAACTACATTAAGGAGAGGGTCTGGCGAAAAATCGAAGGATGGGAAGGGAAGTTACTTTCACAAGCAGGAAGGGAGGTGTTGATAAAATCACTCATCCAAGCCATTCCCACTTATACAATGGGATGTTTCAAAATTCCAATGGGTCTATGCAATAAGATTGAAGCTATGATAAAAAAATTTTGGTGGGGACAAAGAGGTGAACGAAGGAAGATCCATTGGGTTAAATGGGATGAACTGACCAAGTCCAAAGATGTGGGTGGTATGGGTTTTAGAGATTTAGCCAAATTCAATGACTCTCTACTAGCAAAGCAAGCATGGTGCCTTTTGCATAATCAAAACTCCCTATTCTACAAAGTTTTCAAGGCTTGGTTTTTTCCAAATTCAACTATTATGGAGGCAAGGGATTCAAGGATAGGATCTTATGCTTGGAGGAGTATATTAGTAGGGAGGGATGTTATTCAAATGGGGGCTAGGTGGAGAGTTGGTGATGGGAAAAAAAATTAGAATTTGGCAAGATCACTGGCTGCCAAAGAATCCTACCCATTGGCAGATTTTGAAAATTCTACAGTGGATATCTTAATTGACCCAAGCAGTAGGAAATGGAATGTAGAAATGGTAGATGGGTTGTTCAACACTGAAGAAGCAGATCTAATTAAGAAAATTCCCTTAAGCCATGAAGTAGCTGAGGATGTTTTGTTCTAGCCACACTCAGGTGATGGAAGGTATAGTTGCAAGACCAGGTACAGGTTTTTAAAAATAGAGGAGGAGCAAGTATGGAAGGAGATATGGTCCATGAAGGTCCCACCGAAGGTAAAAATGTTGTTGTGGCATGCTTGCTGCAAGGCCATGCTGACAAAGAATTCTCTATATCGTCACACAATATCGACGGACCCTCTTTGTGTTAGATGTCACACTTCCTCTGAAACTTCCTTGCACGCCATGTGGTCATTCCCAGAACTGGATTCAGAGTGGGCAGATGTGGAGCTATGGAGCTGTCGGGGTTTAGTTCAATTCTTGGACTTCAAAAAGCTCTTATCATGGCTAATAAAAAATAAATGTCAGGTCGAGCTCTTTGCAGTCACAGCTTGGACAATATGGAATTAGCGGAATCGAGTTTGCCTTAACTAGCTCGCGAAAGCACTTCACTAGCTTGCTCACCTCTCAAAAGTTTGGCTAGTTGATTACAATGGCAGGCAAGTAATCCTAGCTACATAAGTGCAGCAAATTCATCACTCTAAAAATTATTGGAAACCACCACCATTAGAACTTTACAAAATTAATTTTGATGGTGCGGTGTTTGCACATGATAAAAGATCAAGCGTAGGAATCATGATTAGAGATCACAGAGGTCATGTAATAGCATCATGCTCAAAACGGGTGCACCAAGAGCTATGCAGTAATGAGATTGAGGCAATAGCTGCAGGTTGGGCACTTTCTTTTGCACTAGAGGTAGGAGTAAAACGAGCTGTCTTGGAAGGTGATTCTTTGATTGTCATTAAAGGATTAATGGAGGAAGAATGGCTACTGGTCCCATTGGGTTTGTTGATTGAGGATGCAAAAAACTTGTCACGACGTTTTAATAAATTATTTTACTCTCATACAAGGAGGGAATGTAATACTTTAGCTCATAGTCTGGCTAGATATGTCGTAGGCATACCAGATTTTTTAGTATGGATGGAGGAGGTTCCACCACAGTTTCAAAATGTACTTCAAACTGATTCATTAGGATTAAAAGAAGTTCCATGTTTTTCCCCTCAAAGAAAAAAAAATAATAATAATATAGTTTGCTAAGCAACAATATTTGATCTGTAACCATTATGCTTATAATTTCCACAAGCATGTCAACATCGTGGTCTGTTGTAAGGGGTTCTGGATAACATTGGATTTGAGAGATTTTTGTGCATTATATGCCACCTCCTGTTTTAGATGTGGGATCACGTCCATTTTCTATTCAATGGACAGTCAGTTTTAATTATTCTATGATTCTATTCATTGTCTCTCTATGCACCACATACAAATTCTACTAGCTCTTCAATTCTGTATATATCTAAGTGTCACTTTGTGATTATATTAAATATTTTACTTGTAAAGTTGTAATTTACAACTATGTATTTTGTTGGCTTTAATTCTGTGCTAAATTTGATTGTAATTTTATTCAATCTTTTATACCCTATATTTATTGTGGGATTTAATTGTAAGGGTTGTGTGATAAAGAGAGAGTGTGATGACTTAAGCAATTGAAGTCAAAAGAGTTTTCATGGGTAGCTCGTAACTGAACATCTCACGAAATGATGCACGTGGCCTGCACATCACTGGAATGCAAAGAGTCGAGACAGATGGAGACAACTGTGTTTTGCGAGTAGCTCGCGGGTAAGATCTTCTCGTGAGACACTTGCAAAACATTCTATTTTGCCAAACTATCATTTTTGATACACACTTTCTGTGCGTACACTATTTGTTCTCACATTACCCACAGATGTTGAGAAGTGCTTCAAAAAGAAAACCCTAGCCACAAACTTTAAGAGTTAGAGATTGTTATACCCACATATCTCTACACATTTCTTTGTAGATTTTCCTCAACTCCTACCTCTCCATTTCCATACCATTGAGAGGTTGATAGCCCAAACACTTACCACACCCTTTCAGAGTATTTAGTGAGATTTTGGTGCTGCTGGAAGTATTGGAAGAAGCTAAGGATGGTAAATGCAACATGGAGCTTATTGCGGGATCTGGAGAGCTAGACAAGACATGGTTCCAAAAAGCCTTGTTGGAGTAGGAGCTTGGAGGGCTTAGGTATAGTGGATAGATTAGGCTTAGAGGCTCTCTTGCTAACCCATGTATTCCAATTGGTTGTCTAGTAGATCGATTACTGCTTGGAGGACGGTGGAGAGGTTTTACGCCGAGGACTTCGGTTTTCTCTTCGTTAACACATCGTTGTATCATCTTTGTGTTTGCATCCTTCTTCCCTACTCTTTTTCCTTTCATTTTACTACTATGTTATTTTTAATATGGATTAGAGTAGCTTGTTTGTTTATCCACTCGTATTTACTCTATTCTAGACTTAGTATAAGTTAGAGTAAAATCAATCGAGCTGTAATTTTAATTTGGGGGTCTAAATAACTCTTGTGTTTTCACACATTTTAGAGCATTCATTACTTATGAACCACCGAGTGTGGCCCAGTGGTTTGTCCACCATGGGGTAAGAGTTATAGAGTTCCACTAGGTTTGCTCTCCAATTCGAGTCCTAGTAGCAGGCTCTCACCGCAAATGGGGATTAATCGAGATACACGTAAATTGGCCGTGACACCCATTGGGAAACCCAAAAAAAAAAAAAAATTGCTTATGAAACCGTCATATATATGCACTTGGTAAACAATAGTGCTAGAATCACCAAATTTAGTATAATTTTGTGTCATAACTCGCTAATGAAATTATCGGTTTCCGATAAGAAGTTAACCCATGGCCATGTTGTCAACTTGGATAAGATGTCTCTGCAGTCATTTCAAAACAAAATCCGTGTTTTCCAAATACGGTAACTTCTACGTCTTCATCTTCTACGGAAATTGCCTTTTTTTATTTCCATTTTGTCGTAACGCTATTCTCTGACGTTTTCGTCAACAGTGTATTATTTTATTCGGTTCAAAGCTCTGAATTGGTCGTAAAGTTATAGAAGTTTCGAAGAAAGTAGATTATAGAGCAAGAATGATATATTATTGCTGGCTAAAATGCTTCCAACCTTCAACTGCAAAGGAACAATGAAAATCGGCTGTTCAAAACTAGTGTTATTCTTCTGCTTTGCTCTCATTCATCTTCTTATTCCCACAGCTGCCCAGAGACCCCTAATCAGGTGTTATAACGCTGGTAACTACACCAGTAACAGTACCTAATAGGAGGGTAAACAAGCCCTTGATCCTTGATTGTAATGGCCTAATAGGAGGGTAAAAACAAAATAGTGAGAGGTGTATTGGTAATTGAATTACAAATCAACAATTTTTTACTGAAATAATTATGAATTTAGAATGAAATTATTAGAAGTTTAGGCTACAAGAAAGAAAAGTTTAATACAATCGATTAGTTAAGTAGCTTTTCGGTTTTGGATAAATCCGAAATATTTCTTACTTTTCCTTGGCTATGTAGGATTTTGAGATTACATCCCCTCTAAAATATTCAGCATGGATTTGTCGAGCTATTTTGAATATGACCGTATTCTAGACCTCACATGCCTTGATTGTCGAGCTATTTCCTTAGTCATTACATTTTTTGTACCATTGTTCTAAAAACCAGACCGGCTGGATTAATCGTGAATTGGACTCAAACTGGCCTGCTCAAAACTAAGAAGAAATAGTCAAATTTATGGGAAAACTAGTCTTTTTTTCTAGTTCTTTTAACCGTTACGGTTTTAAAACTATACATAGTAAACATCATGTTTTAGTCTCTATTAAATTTAGGCATTCTTAAATGATCAATGAGTTTCTTACAATAATTTTTTTCACTTTAAAAAAAAAAAAAAAAATTTAGATACGTTAAAATGTGAATGCTTCTACATCATAAATCGTGGATATTGATATAAATTATCTAAACAAGTGTAAGATGATATTTTCTCTTCTTAAAAAATACAGACACTTTGATGTAAAAGTGTAGACACTATATCTATATTAAAAAGTGTGAAACTATAATATTTTTCCATAATTAACCCAAAGAAAAAGCTTTACTAGGCTTTGCTCAGAAAGTTCAATGAAGGTGACTCTTATTTGTTCGGTGGAACTACTGGCCTACTGCCTTTCTGAAACCAAACGTTTAGAAAAGCGTGTAACGCAATAAAAAACATTATACGTGGTCCATATTGGCAAAGACATTCTTTATGTTTATTATATAGTCAGTTAGCTTTCAAAAGTATATGGTGTGAACTGTGAACTTCCTGTCGTTCAACACTTCAACGCAGACAGAAGAAACTTCAATATATTATTGGGTGTCGTTACCTTCGCACCGCTTTCGATCTCAGAATTGAATATTAGGTTGTCTTAAATAAGAACATATTTCCTTAACATTATTCAAAATGTACCATAAAATACATATTATATAATTATAAAATATGCTAAAGTATATAGACCTACGTATGGCATAACCAAATAGAATAAAACATTGATATATTAAAAAAAATTATGATAGATGACTAAAATAATTTAAAATTATGGATATTTTTTATTAAGTAGGCTATTTTTAGAGAGTGTAATGTTATACCTATATTTAAGCTTCTTATTTTTCCTTACAGTTTTATTATTTTTTTCCTCCTCTGTTCCGACATTAAGCAATTTCCCGGATTGTGCAGGAAAGGAAAGTAACTCATCTCGAACTGTAATCATTGTAGTAGTGACTACTATTTCTTCTGCTGTACTAATCATCTCTATCAGCATCTGCATCTATTTAAGGGCGAGGAACAAAGAAAAAAAAGCTGAAAGTAAGTTAGAAATTGGTTTACCTTTCCCTTTCGCTAAGTGATAAGTGAATCATTACTATAAAAACAAGAAAAATCACCATATCCCTACAATTTGTATGTAGTGGTGAATGCATTTTTAGAGAATTAAGTAATATTAGTGAAAGTAAGATTCCGCTATTTCAGGTATTATTTTCTCCTTATCATTTTAAATGAAACAAAAACATTATCTAGAGGCCATTAATTGGATATTAAATCGGATTTAGTAGAAATTACCCTACTGCAAGAGTTGTACTAAACAAATACAAGAATATTACATAGAAGACATTTATAGTTCCCTTAGAATTCAAGAAGAAAGGATTTCAGTAATTCGTTCTGCATACCTTTTGTTGTTTTTGTATATACATAATTGCAATTTCGATATAGGCAATACTTAGTAATCTAACTCAGACGTATTGACTTATTCTTCAGTTGATACTGATGATCAAATTAGTGCTGTTGAATGCTTGCAATTTGACTTCGGCAAAATCAGAGTTGCTACACAGAACTTCTCTGATGCTAATAAGCTTGGAGAGGGTGGATTTGGTGCTGTTTACAAGGTAATGTGACATTATCGAGTGAAAGAGTGTATCATTTTTTTTCTCATAATATGTTAAATCCGAAATTTTGAATTATTATGAATTACATATATATATATATAAATTTTTTTCTTTTTCCAGGGTAGGTTTTCAAATGGACACGAAATAGCTGTGAAAAGGTTATCCAAAAATTCATCACAAGGAGAAATAGAGTTTAAGAATGAGGTCATGTTAGTTGCTAGGTTACAACACCGTCATCTTGTAAGACTTCAAGGATTCTGCTTGGAAGGAGATGAAAGGCTTTTAGTCTATGAGTTTTTGCCAAATGCAAGCCTCGACCGCTTCATATTTGGTATGGTTTCACTTCCACTTAACTATCATAATCTTTTTTGTAGTAATTTCTTCTCTTAAAAGAAGTTTTGTTGGTTGAAAACACTTCCACATATATTTATTTATTAGAATTATACACTTACATTAATTTGTAGATCCCGTCAAGCGTGCACAATTGAATTGGGAAAAGCGATACAAAATTATAGAGGGTATTGCTCGAGAACTTCTTTACCTTCATGAAGATTCACAACTTTGTATTATTCATCTAGATCTCAAAACTAGCAACATTCTACTAGATGCCTATATGAACCCCAAGATATCTGATTTTGGTATGGCGAGATTATTTCAAACAGATCAAACTCAAGGCAACACAAATAGAATTGTGGGGACCTAGTAAGTATATCCATCTAAATTATAACTAATAATCACAGCATTGCATACATTCATAAGGGAAAAAATCATTAATAAACAATTGGGAATACCTAAAACTATTTTTAACATTCGCTCACAAATATAAAAAGTTCTATTACTATTCAAAGAAACTAATCTTACTCATATTCACATTTAGTGGATACATGCCTCTAGAATATGTGTTACATGGCCAGTTTTCAGTGAAGTCCGATGTCTTTAGTTTTGGTGTACTAGTTCTGTCGATGGTGTCTGGACAAAAAAATCTTACTTTTTGTGGTGAAAACAATGGAGAAGGCCTTCTAAATTATGTAAGTTATATTATCTTCACCTACTTTCTAACTCATTTACGTGACTATTGATCCATATGATTAACTTGTGCTACTAATTCATATTATACAGTAGGGTAAAACAATATTCTCTTTGTTGTTGTGTTTACTATTTTAACATACCTTTGCAGGCCTGGAAAAAATGGAAGGATGGGACAACTTCTAATCTTGTAGATCCTACATTACGCACTGATTCAACAATTGAAATGATGAAATACATCCATATTGGGTTACTTTGCGTTCAAGAAAATCAGGGACAAAATGGGCTTTTGCCCTTTTTGGGCAAATTAATTAGTCTTTTTCCCTTCTTCTCAAACTAAATAGGGAAGTGCCCCTCTTTTGAAAATTGAGTTTCTCAAAATCGAGTTAAAAAAAAAAATTCTGAAGCCCTATAGTGACGTTTTTAAGGACCTATAGTGATATTTTAAGAACCTATAGTGACGTTTTATAACTTGATATCCCTGAAATCGAGTTATAGGCAATAAAATTGCCTATAACTCGATTTCATGGATATCAAGTTACAAAACGCCACTATAGGTCTTTATAAACGTCACTATAGGTCCTTGAAAACGTCACTATAGGGCTTAAATCGATTTTGAAAAACTCGATTTTTAAAAGAGGGGTATTTTCCTATTTAGTTTGGAAAGAAGGGCAAAAGGCTAATTAATTTGCCAAAAAAGGACAAAAGCCCATTTTGTCCAGAAAATGTGGTTAATAGACCAACCATGGCTTCAGTTGTTCTCATGCTTAATAGTGAATCTATGACTCTCTCAATACCCTCAAGACCTGCGTTTGTGATGGACAGCCACAGTAGATCAAGCATGGGGACAACACCATCCAGAAGTAGCCCTGTCCAAGCCTCAGTAAATAATGTTTCAATTACTGAATTAGACCCTAGGTAGCGTTAGATGGAAGTTGCATGGGTTCATGATTCCTTCTTACATTTTAAGATTTCCATGTTTGGGTAGATAAATTTATTTTTTTGGGTTCATTCTCACATATCCATTTCCGTTTACGTTTCACGAAATCAATTCGCCGCATGTATCCTTACACAAGTCGTATGCGGTATATAAAAGCAATTTTGGTCTGTCATATACATTCAAATTTTAGATTTTCATTTCACAAAAGTAATGCACGCAAATCGTGCTCGTGCCCACCTAAAATGTCATTACTACGTGCGTCTCGTAAGGCATTACCGCATGCAAATATTGCTTTTCTTACGGCAATTTTGGAGAGACATCAGACATATTATTAAGGAGTGGTATCTTATGGAGTTGCTATATATGTCATCGCTGTCTCGCAGAATGTGGGGTTCACTTGCAATGAAGGCCCTGAAAAATTCTCAAAGAATTAGCCATTGTATTATGCATACCTCTTGAAATTATGAATTTTCATGCTATCCAAATAATGACCAACGTAGATGGGCCATCGCAATAAACATAGAACACTATCTTTCAAGAAAAAACTTGTAAATCCGCGAGGGATTACTTGAGTCTATAGGAAAAAAGTTTAAAATCTACCACGAATTAGAAGAAGAGAACAAATCTCAATCTCTCTAACATTTTTAATCGTCGAGGTTTGACACCCCCCAACTCCCCCAGCAGGTTATAAGCACTAGTTTATAAGGAAATTTCAAAAAGCCTAAAGAGATTCGCAAAACTATAAAGGAATTCAAATTCCCACAAAAAAGAATAATAATGCTTGTTTGTTTAGATCCCTTAAAGCAGTTTGTTTAACCTAATATATTAGCCAAGTGATTACTTATGTTAATTATGAGATCTAGGTTAAACAAGGATAGATCATATCATGCACAGCAACGAAAAATAAAAAAGACAACGATATAATGACTTAGAAAAACCAATGAAACCAACAGTTTCCAGGAAAAAACTTGGAGAGGATTTTACTTATTTATCCTCAAGGTAAAACAAATCTACTATAGAGAATCGAAGTTTTTACAATCAGATTTAACCATAAATTTATTGCTACCTCCAGTAGTAACTTACTAATACGACTATGTGCAAGCTCTGAAGTCACGAACTTCTTCTCTCTTGGATTTGCAGCCCATAAGCACCCATGCTTGTGACTTTGAGATCCCACTCAAAAGTTTCAGATCATGGCTTGTTGATCTTTGCAGCAACTAGATTCTACTAGCATTTGATTGTAGATCTTGTTTCGGTAGATGCTTGTAGAGTTAGAAGGTATAGAACCTCTCAAATCTCATAAGAGTAACTCACAAGTCTTCCACAGTCTTCAAAACATGGCTAGCGTTTTCCTTTTATACGTAGGAGTGTTGGACTGAAACCCTAAACATTTTCGCTAGCATGGGTCTGTTTAAAATTCTGCAAAAATTCTTTTTCTGCAGTTTTCGATTGATCAAGCTTGACAATTCGATTGGTTGAGTTTCACAGAAAAATAATTCATTTTCCTATAGTTTGTACATTCTTGAGTTTTGACCTGTACAACTTTAAGCAATGTCTAACACTTATTCTAAACATGTTTTTGTTCTTGGTTTGCCAACACATACAAGTTGAAATTCTAAACATTTAAACCTAAATATTTAGAACCTAACAAATAATAATAGTTGTTAATGTGTAATAGGCTTGTATGCTTTAGATCTACTTTACTTGTCTTGTTTAGCACATATATCTACACGACACACTTACCTCCTATATAAAGGTACTCTTATATATGATATTATTTGAAAAATACAATACAATTATTTAGTATTTCTAACAATAGTAAATAAAATACTTAAACGTGTTTTAGTTAATACTCTACCATGTAAGGATTTAATTTTCCCTAAAATACTATCTAAAACAAGGAATAAAGAGTAGATCTATACCACTCTACTCATTTGAAAGGAATAGAAATCATTTTCTCATATAGTGCATTCTACTTTGCGCTCCATCAAATATAATATTCTATGTGTAGTATTTTTTTTTTTTTTTTCTATTTTAAACTTTTGTAATTTTATAAGAAAAGTGACAACAATATGTTTCAAGACCATATTCTCAAAAGTTGAATATAATTCTCTTAATTATTTTTCTTGTTTCATAGATTTTTTGAGATGATGTGAGATATAGGGGTGGGGAGTGGTGGGGTAACTAATATGTCCTTTTCTTTTTAGTTTTTCTTAGCTTTCGATTGTCATTATTCTCGATCAGTTCAACCTTCTTCTCTTTGGATTCTTCACCAATTTCTTGAAAAGAAAAAAAATCAAGGTTCAACTCATCGATTTGTTGTATAACATGATAACCAATACAAGTTTTTTATCACATCTTGGTCCTATATTGTTGACTCCTAATATTTATATATTCTCTTGATGGTTGAGTATAGAAAATAAAATGTTATGTTCCTTGAGTATAAACTTTTTGGCAAGTAATCTTGCCATAAGAATAAAAAATATTACATTATAACTCAAGGGAAAGAAATTCAATTGGATGCACCTTCTTCATTTTGTTAGGTTCCAGAATTTTATGAATTAATTGGAAAACATGGGAACACAAACTTATCTAGATATAATTTTTAGACTCTATAGAATTGATTAGACAATATTCAAAAAGTTGGTATTCAGTGTGCAAAAACAATAAATAAGCTAATTCAAGAATCTAAATATTTAACAATTACCAGTCGAAATGTAACTTCAACCAATCGAAATTCATTTTTTAGAATTGGTCCTTCATCCCATCAACCCATTAAATGTCTAGAGTTTTAGACCTACTTCACTAAGTATTTAAGGAAAACTTTGAGGAACATTTTATGAGACTTTGCAATAGCTCAATTTGAGTCTAAAGGTTTGTGCCTGCTGTTCTTTCAAAGTTACTACCGGTGATCATTCACACTCATTGAACTAGTGGATTCAAGTTGCTAATCTTCAACTATCAAGTGTACTAGAGATTCAAATCTTCAATGAGATTTTATAGTGCATGGAATGGAAGTTCACGTTGCAACAATTTACTATAAAAGAAATATGTAGAATTTAGAGCTCAGTTTACATTTACTACAAATAGATTATTCTTGAATGAAAATCTCGAGCTTATAGTGAAATCATTACCTCTAGTTTGATTAGGTCAAGTCCCTCAGGAATTTCCTTTGGAACAATTTATTTCATAAGGTTTCTTGGGTCATCATATCCTGTATTGCATTTATTTTCCATTGTGCATGATGTATATGCTTGTTTGTTTAACCTAAAGCTTTAATAATAAATTTAATTAACAACCTGACCTTAAAACTAGTTAATTAAACATTGTTTGTCACAAGGGTCTAAAACTTACACATTCTTTATCATGAAAGAATTTTTTCTTTTACCTTTTTGGAATTCATTGAAATTGAATTCATCCCACTTGCTTAAAGTATAATGATTAAATTCATCTCACTAACTTAAGTTCATAACTTGCAAGTTATACCCCTAAAGTTTAGGAGTGATTGGATTTTACATTTGGAAGTTTCAGAATTTGGATTTTACTTTCTAAAGTTTAGGGTGTTTGGATTTTACACCCTGACATTTTAGAACTTGAATTTTACCCCCTTAAGTTTAAAATTATTTGAATTTTACACCCCAAATTCTAAAATTTTAGGGTATTAAATTTAAATACTCTAAAACTTTAGGGAGTAAAATCTAAATACTTCTAAATTTTATGGGGCAAAATCTAACTTTTGAAACGTTAGAGTATAAAATCTAAACTTCAAGGGGTAAAATCCAAATTTTGAAACTTCAGAGTGTAAAATCCAATCAACCCCACACTTTAGGGGTGTAATTTGTAAATTTACCTAAAATAAAATAAAATTTTAACTTTTTTTTCCTCAACCAAAACCAAATAGTCAATGAAATCTCCTTGATGAAGTAACTAGGGAACAAAAATGGTAAAGTGAAAATTACAACTCTAAAGTTTTGGGGTGTTTAGATTTTACACTTTAAAATTTCGTAATTTGGATTTTACTCCCTGAAGTTTTGGATATTTAGATTTTACACCCGAACGTTTTGGAATGATAGTAGGTAGGTCGGTGTCGGAGAAGTTTGACAAAATGACTCGGTGTTCTGAATGAACACCTCGTTGAGAAAAGTTCTCCGAGAAGGCCTTTCGGGCATCCTCATCATGAAACTGAACAAAAGAGGGGGTAGGATCAGAAAACGAAGATGCACTGGAACGAAGAGGGTTTTGAGATGCAGCAGACTTAGATTTTGATGCCATGACGCACTAACATAAACTAGAGAGTGAAGGGGAAAGAAAGAAACACTCAAAAAAGTTCCAAGGCAATTCAAATATACAAAAGCATGAAAATGCATGAGCATGTGCTGTGCAACAGTAATATCATCATGGGCTCAGCCTAATTCAAACCTACTAGCACACAACCAGTTTAACATATATAACACACATCTAAATGCATGAAAATATAGTGATAATGCACATGGGATGAAATGCATGAAGAGATTAAAGGATTTTCACAAAAACCAACCCAAAAATTTCACATTAACTTCATCAATTTTGAAGAACCCTAAAACCTTTTCAAAAACCCAAAAACTTAGGTTAAAAATCATGAAATGCATGAATATGAGAGATTTAGATACTTACCAAGTGAAGAAGAACTTGATTAAGGCCGAAAATCTCTTTGAGATGAAGTTTGGAGTGTGAGAGAGAAGTTTGGAGTGTGAAAAGGCACGAAGAGATTGAGAGAGATCAAGAAAATGAAGACTGAATCGCGTTGAACAAATATATAGGTGCTCAGTAATTCTCGACATATAGAGGTGTCAAGATAGGTGTCGAGCTTTAAAAGCTTCAACAGATGCAGCTATCAAGAGATGTCCATAGCAAAACATGCTCGATGGATTGAGGAGGTATCGAGGGGACAAGAACTTTCTCGATCGATCCACCTAGCTATTGAGAGGTGTCGAGATTACGATAAAAAGCAATTGAAGAGCTCAACAGATAGGCTAGGTAGTTGAGGATCTGTCAAGATTGCTTAAAAATAGTTTTTCAAGAAGAGAAAAACACAAATATGAATGCAATCAAACATGCAACTCAACCAATGATCCAAACAGCATTTTGAACTCTCAAAATCATTTCTCAACAAAAATATAAGCATTTTGATCCCAAAACACACACTAAACACGTCTAGCCAATTTTATATTTCAAAAACAAGTCAAGAAAATTTAGTGAGCATACATTAACACATGTAAACCTTGTGATGACCAAATCACATTATACTTGCACATGTATCAAAAGTAGCAAAGAATATTGCGTATTGTGTAGGAAAAACATCACAAGATTGCATAAATGTATACATGTTATGACGATTTGAGATATGAAAAAATTACTTTAACTCACACACAATCATAACTATTTGATGGGGATTATCGCCTTCAAGGTACATCTTATAACTCACACATTTCCAAGAATACATGCTTGCAATCATACTTGAAGCTTTTTTTTTTTTTTTTTTGCTTTTTATTTTCTTTGCATATTTTTATTTTAAGCAAATCATGCATGGGCATATAAGAGAGAGAAAAGAAATATCCAATTATGTTAAGCTTTTGACATTGCATATTTGCTATGCCGAAGCATACAGGTGTCATTGACATTGCACTTTTGCTATGTCGAAGCATACAGATATCATTTTATGATTGGCGGGCAATAGTGGTGAGATGGTTATTTATGCCTTTCTTTTAGGATTTTCTAGTCCTTCCTATCAAAAAGAGTGATACGAGTGTTAAGTACAAGAGATAACTTAATCTTAATCATCGCAAACACGAGTCACTAAGCTTACTTGCTTAGTTGTGTATAGAGATGCTCATCTAAGGTACACAAGTACCAATGTACACAAAACACACACCGTTTTTGTATTTTTCTGATTTTTCAAAAAAATATTTAATTTTTAGATGAACAAAAATAAAGTAAAACTGAAAAATAACTAAACAAAAACATGTTAAACAAAGCAAAGCATAAAACTAGACTGAATCAAAATAATAAAACAAAACAAACAAGTAATGCAAACAAAAACAAGAAAGGAAGAGAGAGAGACCACGTCTTTAACAATCCCCTCTGTAGGATTCACAGTGGCAGTAAAATCATTCAAGATTCCGTCATCCTCATTGTAGGAATCATCCACAGGCTCGGTGTCACTTAATGTAGCAGTAAGTGCCTTGCTCTTCCCAATGGTCTTGAGATATGTGTGATACTCCGGTTTCATATGTCCAAAGCCTTGACACCCAAAACACTTTGGTCCTAAGGGAATAGTGTACTAGCCTCCATCCCTAGCATCCTTCTTCCCTTTATCTTGGCTCTTGAACTAAGAAGAATTGGATTGCTTACGGCCCTTGTTGAAACCCTTTCCATTTGCATTCTTCATAAACTTCTTGAATTACCTGGTGATGTAAGACTTCATCTTAGAATCTTCATCGTCTGAAGACTCATCCGTGTCACTGCTCTTGACCTTCAATGCCATGCTTTTACTCTTACCCGATTTACCAATTCTTGTTAATTCTAACTCATAGGTCTGCAGATTACCAACTAGCTTTGTCAAAGGAATCTTGTCAATGTCCTTTGATTCTTCTATAGCAGTACTCTTGGCATGAAATCTCTCAAGTATAGATCTGAGCACCTTTCTCACAATCTTGGGTTCAAGAATGGTTTCCCCAAGATTGAAGGTTGAGTTCACTATGTCCTTGAGCTTGGCATAGAATAGTTTGTCCCTTCTTGTGAAGGTGCTGTTAGGTTCCTTGGAATACCAAGTGTATTCCTCGACTTGTGGGGTTTTTTTTCAAGGGGTGTGGGAAACAGTTTTCCAAGTGGTGGGGTGGAAGTTCAAACAAGGTCTATCAAGGATCTAGCACAATCTATGAAGCATCTATCCTTATCAGATAGGGAAGGGCTGGGCTGCTGCCTTATGGAAGAAGAGAGTGTGAACCAATTCTCAATAGCTGCAAAATTCACAACAAAGAGAGCCATTAATGTTGACTCAATAGCAAGGAACTTTAATCCATTGTGGCGGGCAAAGAAAGGCTGCAAGATACAAAATATTGGAGATCATGAGATGCTATTTTCCTTTGAAAAAAGGAGGATGTTGACGGAATCCTAAGTAGCGAGCCGTGGGGTTCAACAAGCACTTGATGATCATGTAACGTTATGATCATGAGCAACCATTTCAGGACATTAAGTTTGAAAGGACTACCTTCTAGGTGCAAGTCCATGGACTCCCAATGAAGTATATGACAATTGCAGCAGGGGAGAAAATTTGTAGAGTCGTGGGAGATGTTATCAGCCAATTAGAGCAAAAGCTTCACGATGGGGGTCACTTTATTCACGTGAAAGTCATAGTAGACATAATGCTGTCATTATGTCGAGGTTGCCTTGTTTCTTTGAGCGATAAGAAACAAGTGTGGGTTTCGTTTAGGTATGAAATATTACCGAATCTCTGCTATTGGTGTGGCCGCCTCATACATGATGATCAGGACTGCAAGCATTGGATTGAAAGTGAAGGGACCCTTAAGATTGATCAAAGGGAGTTCGGACCTAGTTTACGAGCATAGCCATTTGTGGTTTCAAAAAAGAATGCAGTTTCTTTGCCAAGATTTTATTCCATTAGGAAGAAAGATCATCCTGGTAAGGCTTGCCAACCAACGGAAGAGGAG
The DNA here is from genome assembly GCA_023055345.1 of Quercus wislizeni. Lineage (NCBI taxonomy): Eukaryota > Viridiplantae > Streptophyta > Magnoliopsida > Fagales > Fagaceae > Quercus > Quercus wislizeni. The sequence goes on along the minus strand of JALGQJ010000002.1, from coordinate 8,841,568 downwards.
ATACTGGTTCAGCCACACCACTCAGAATTTGCCACTGTGCTGGAGGAAGCAACAGAGGATGAGGTCCATTACATCTCATGCTGTAATCCATAATCAATGTGTAACAGTCATGGCGGTTTAAATCCCATTAAGGTTGCCGACCTAATTATCACGCCATTTAATTATTCCATGATTTATGGAATTCCAGAAGAGTCCAATAACGCTGAAACGTGCCATCCGAGGAAAATTACATGACTGAGGTGTCAAAAAAGGAACAAGAGACTGATGTGGAATCCATGACACGTGAGGGAATTAATTGCGAGAGTCTAACTCAGGAGATTAATAAAAAAACTCCTCACGTGCCCACTATGGTTTCAACTCATGCAAAGTGTGTTCTCCCCTCTTGGACTCGCGGTACAAGCTAGCCATACAAACTCTAAAACAATCGATACCAAAAATCACAGGAAAGAAAAGAGAGCTTCTGATCTCAAGGGACTATGTGGAATTAACTCCAAAGCGTCTTCAGATTTCTCACAATGTTGACAAAGCACCTATCATATTGGCGGCGGCTGATCATTAGCCCCGCCATGAGTTGTTTAGCTTGGAGCTGTCGTGGGCTTGGGAACCTAGAACAGGAAGAGAGCTTGTGGAAATCACAAGAGTAAAAGATCCCTCTGTAGTGTTTGTGGTTGAGATACTTATAGATGATGCAAGGCTAATGATTGTACAAAGAAGCATTGACCATGATCATTGATGGGTGGTCCAAAGGGAAGGTTGAGGTGGTGGTTTGGCTCTGTTTCGAAAGTATTCCATTAATCTGACAGTAGCATGCAAGTATTACATTGATGCAGTAGTAGATAAGGGTTCAGAAAATGAATGGCGTTTGACTGGTTTTTATGGTAAGCTTGAAACAGAAAGAAGGACAGAGGCGTGGGACAAACTCAAGTATCTCCATTCCCTATCTGATATTCCATGGTTATGTTTTGGGGATTTTAGTGAGATAATTAGACAAGATGAGAAGTTGGGCGGTGCACTTAGGCCCCATAACCAAATGCAGCTTTTCAGAGAAGTTTTAAATGAATGCGGATTTATGGATTTGGGGTATGTTAGACCTAAATTCACATGGGCTAGACATTTTGATATTGGCAACTCAATTTGGGAGAGACTAAATCAAGGTTTGGCCATAAATAATTGTTTTTTTAAAGTTTCCTGGCATGAGGGTTCACCACTTATGTTGTGATTCGTTAGACCACATCCCAATCCACATTGTGTTCTTAGGTTTAGACCCTCCTAAAAAAAAGAAATATTTTTGATTTGAAGAAATGTGGTTGTCAAATCTTGGATGTTCTGAAATTGTCCGAGCCATGTGGAATAGGGTTGGAACTAAATCTGAGGAAGGGATATTGCATAGAGTGGAAAAGTGTGGTAGGGATTTAAGTTGGTGGAATAAGAATATGTTTAGGAATTTGTCAAGGGTGTTGGAAAAATCAGGGAAATTACTCCTCAAGGCCAAAGAGAAAGCTATCCAAAGGGGTGATAACACTAGGGTTAGGCAATTAAAAAAAGAAATTGAAGAGTGGCATGATAAGGAGGCTACTATATGGGCATAGAGGTTAAGACTATTATAAGCATGGCAAGGAGATAAAAATTCGAAGTACTTTCATAGTTGTGCCACGAAAAGATACCAGAAAAATTTGATAAAGGGTATGAGAGACGAAGAGGGCTCATGGAAAACCAATATGGAAGAGATTACTGAAGTCCTTGTAAGCTACTATCAATCGCTTTTCACTTCTAAGTGTCTGGATGCTTCAAGGGTGTTAAAGTGTGTGCCAAATTTGATTACTAATGAGATGAATGCTTTGCTAAGCCGAAAATTTGAAGTCCATGAAGTGGAGGTGGCCTTGCAACAAATGGCTCCCCTAAAAGCACTTGGTTTGGATGGAATGCCACCATTATTCTACCAACACTTTTGGGGCACGGTTAGTCATGATGTTACCTCCTCCATCTTGATATGGCTAAACTCAGGTACATTACCACAATCCTTTAAATCATACTTTTATCACACTGGTCCCTAAAATTAGCTCTTTTGAACATGCCCACCAATATCGCCCTATTAGCTTGTGCAACATGTTGTATAAAATTTACTCCAAAGTTTTAGCCAACTGTTTAAAAAAAGTCTTACTCTCTATCATTACAGAACACCAATCAGCCTTTACTAAAGATAGACTAATTTCTGATAATATATTGGTGTCTTTTGAAACCCTACACCGCTTGCAAAGATATAAATCCGGTTCCAATGGCTATATGATAGTAAAACTTGATACGAGTAAGGCTTATGATAGGGTGGAATGGCCTTTTTTATAAGGGATTATGAGAAGGATGGATACATTTGATTATGCTGTGTATTAAAATTGTTACCTACTCAGTGTTGGTGAATGGAGAACCATGTGGCATGATTTACCCAACAAGGGATATAAGGCAAGGTGACCCTATCTCCCCTTTCCTTTTCTTGCTTTGTACTGAAGGGTTGAATGGGTTGATTAAAAAGGCAGAAAAGAATGGGTGATAGGCCACAAACTAAATGACCCCTTGTGATAGAAATTAATTAATTAATTAGCCAAGTTATTAATTAATCAATTTATTATGCAAACGCGTGGTAGTACAAACAAATCACCAATAAACTAATTATGCAGTGGAAAATAAATAACACGATGATTTGTTTACGAATGGGGAAAACCTAATGGCAAAAACCCCATCGGGTGATTTTCAAGTCACTACTCCCGAAACTCCACTATTATCACAACAAGCGGTTACAAGTAAAGGAATCCCAAGTACCTTACCAACCTACAGTTGAACCCTTACCCCAATACCCAATTAGACTTGTTCTGTAGTGACAGTTTCCCTTTCTGATGCATAGCTCCCAAGTATGTGACTAACTTGTTGCCGATCCCAGTATGTGACTTCAAACACCAACTAAGAAGATTGTTGGCTGCAAAGTTTTTTAGTTCATCCACACGATGAAGATCAAGAAGATGCTTGGTCACAAAACACTACGATGCAAATACATAGCAACTTCTTCAAGAGAAAGAGATGAACTAGGTCAAAAACTTCATCTCCGATCACAATTTGCTTGAACAGAGTTTGCTCAAAGTTTGTGCGACTTGTGTACAATTTGACGGCCCTTAAAACAATCATTTTATATGTCTAGGGTTAGAAGAAAAGAAGGCCCAAAGACATATTCATAAATCCCAAGAAAATCATATTTGGATTCTAAAATTCTTAAACCTCGACAGATAAGAGGTGTCGAGCAGCTGTCGAGCTTTAATGAATTTACACTATTTGCTTGATTTCTTGAACAGACTTGAAGGCTTCAACACTTGATCTTGAAACGTGGTTTCTTGAAGTATTTAAACACATCCTAAGTCTACCCAAATACATGTAAATTGCATTTTGTCAAAGAATAAGCCAATTACATAAAATCATGACATATGTTCTTAACATGTGAAACACATATGTCTTAATAATCTCCCCCTTTGGAAATCCATGACAAAACCACAACAAACAAATGAACATATAAGAGAAGTCATAAATCACTCAACTCATACTCACTTATTGAATACAATAAAGTCTATCCTAACACAAACTCTTGAAAAACTTTGCAAGAAAAGAGTTTATGGCAAGTAGACTTTGGCAACTTGTATTATTAAAACACTTTAAACAAAACTCATCAAGGCATCTTAGTGTGAAACAGAAATAATAGATTGCATACAAGTATAAGAAACATGTGTATAAAGGGAGAAAAGAAACAACACATGAAAGGGTAGGTGAAAGAAAAACATACATCAACAATATAGAAGAGAAAATAAGTACAATGTATGTCAATAAATGGTCACAAGACCTCATGTACAAGAACAATGTATCTAAGAAAGAAATAAAAGAAAAGACACATAATATCCTCACTACATCCCTAAAAAAGAAACAACACTCCCCCTAACACAATGATCCAAAAACTAACTATCCCCCTAACAGTGACTACTCTCATATCCAAAACTACTCCCCCCTTTTTGTCATGAGTGACAAAGGGTGGAGTGTCAAATAGACATCTCAACGGTAGAGTTAGCATCTCCATCAACATCATCGAAAGCATCATCGTCATCACCATCATCCTCAGACTCAGAAGCAACGGGAGAAGGTGGTGAAGGAGTAGCCTTAGGAGCAAAACCACCCATAGACGCCTGTCGTCATGCAATACGATCGACACGAACGTTCACCTAATACAATTCCGTAGAGAATATATCTAGGCGAGCATCCATGCGTTGCAGATGCGCCATGATGTCTCCCAAAGTCACATCGCCCGAAGAAGAAGGAACGGATGCAGATGGAGCAGAAGGGGATGGTGCGGAACGGGAGGAGGGTGCTGCTGAATTCGACAGCCGCGACCGAAACTGGGCCTCACTACGTTTAACGGTAGCATAATCTATGGCACACATGATGTTGAAATGGTCAAAAGAGGGAAAAGGAACGGAAAAATGGTGTAAGATCCTCGTGATAGCGGAAGGAAATATGAGCTTATCACGGGACGTCGAATCTAAATGAACATCTATAATAGACAGAATGAAATGAGAAGGAAAATCTATAGTAAGATGCTCAAGAAGAGATAACAAAAATTGAGCACGAAGCTCTGTAATGGAGTTATAATGAGAGAATGGATGCAAAACAAAAGTCATCACCATGTTCATGAATCTAGGACCTTTAGCAAAAGGTCAACATGGTGTAAACAGACGCTCACCCCAAGCAGAAGGGCGCTCACAAAAAGTAGACATGAGCTCATCCTTGGACACAGTCCTCAGACGCTTACAACCAGGATAATTAGGAAACTCTATCCTAGGAACTCGAAGCTCATCTACAACAAGTTGTGGTGTGATAGGAATGCGCATACCTCGAACGCGAGTGAAGAAGAGAGGTACTAAACGATCAATCCCATGCATGTTGGAGTAAAACTCTTGGATAAGCACTAGAGGACAGGTGACCGGGACATCACACAGTGACTCTCATCCCTTATTATGAATGACAGAAGGAAGGTCGGTGTCGGCAAAGTTCGACAAAACAACTTGGCGTTCCGAATGAATGCCTCGTCTAGAGAAGTTCTCCAAAAATGCTTTAAAGGCATCATCATCACGGAACCGAACATTAGAAGGTGAAGGATCAGAAGACGAAGAAGCATCGGAATGAAAAGGGTTCCGGGCTAGAGTGGATTTACGTTTAGGTGCCATAGACACGACTAACGTAAACAAAAAGAGAGGGAGAAAAAGAAAAGTCAATCAGAAAAGTCCCAAGCAGCATCAATAATATCAAATATATTGCAAGGAAAGTACGTATGCATGGGAAATGTATGAACATGTGACATGCAAAACAAATTGCATCATTGGCTCAGCCCAATCCAAACCTATCAGCACACAAACAAATAGCACACATCTAAATGGATGACAATACTATTATAATGCTAATGTGATGCAATGTATGAGGTTTTAAACTTATTTAAGTGAAAACCCATCCCAAAATTTCAATAATAACTCATCAATTTTGAAAAACCCCAAAAGTTTTCAAAAACCCCAAAACCTAAGTTTCAAAACATGAAATGCATGAAGAATGAGAGATTAGAAACTTACCAAGAGAAGAAAAAACTTGAAAAAACACAAAGGAAGAGGTTTGGAGTGAGAGAGATGGTGTTTGGGAGATGAATAGATGTGGACAGATTGAGAGAGATTGAAGAAATGAGAATCAGATTGCAAAGAAATGAATATATAGACCCTCAGTTAAGCTCAATAGATGCAGGTATCGAGAGGTATCAAGGAAGCTATCGAGGTAGGTATTGAGGAAAAGGCCGTCGATAGCTGAGGTATTGAGTAGGTATCAAGGAACAACTCATCAAATCCAAGAGCAAAAGCTCGATCGATCCACCAGGTGTCGAGAAGCTATCGAGGAGGCAAGAGCTTTCTCGATTTATCCACCAGGTATCGAGAAGCTGTTAGGAAAGCGATAAGAAACAGCTGAAGAATCTCAACAGACAGCAAGGTGTCGAGAAGGTATCGAGGAGGTGTTGAGCCAGCTTTTAAAACCAGTTTTTCGAGATGTGACAAACACAGACGTGAATGCAATCCAACATGCAATTCAACCAATGATCCAATCAACATATTAAGCTCTCAAAATGATCTCTCAATAAAAATTTAAGCACAAGGATGTCAAAAACACACACACACACACACTAAACAAGTCTAACCAATTTTTATATTTCAAAAAAAAAAATTCAAGATAGTTTAATGAGCATACATTAACACATGTAAAACCTTGTAATGGTCAAATCATATTGTACTTGCACATATATCAAGAATAGCAAAGAATATTGCGTGTTGTGTGTGGAAAACATCTCAAGATTACATAAGTGTATACATGTTATGATGATTTGAGATACGAAAAAAACACTTTAACTCACACACAATCATAACTACTGCTTGATTGGGACTATCACTTTCAAGGTACATCCTATAACTCTCACATCTCCTAGAATACACGCTTGTAATCATTTTTAAAGTATTTTTGATCTTTTTGCTTTTGATTTTTCTTTGCATATTTTTCTTTTAAACATATTATGCATGGGCATATTAGAGAGAGAGAAGAAATACCTAATGATATTTGACATTCCCAATTTTGCTATGCCTAAGCATACAAATGTCATTGACATTGCACTTTTGCTATGCCGAAGCATACAGGTGTCATTTTATGATTGGCGGGCAACAGTGGTGAGATGGTTATTAATGCCTTTCTCTTAGGATTTTTTAGTCATTCCCGTCAAAAAGAGTGATACGAGTGTTAAGTATAAGAGACAACTCAATCTTACTCATCACAAACAAGAACCACAAAGCTCACTTACTTAGTTGTGCATAGAGATGCTCATCTAAGCTACAAATGATACAAAGTTTTGAAAACTTTGTTTCAATGGTCATCCAAGGTACACAAGTACCAATGTAGACAAAATACACACTGTTTTTGTATTTTTCTGATTTTTCAAATTTTAAAAAAAATAAACAAAACTAAAAAACAACCAAACAAAAACATGTTAAACAAAGTAAAGCATAAAACTAGACAGACTCAAAAATAAAGCAAAACACACACAAGAGATGCAAACAAAAACAAGAAGATAGAGAGGAAAGTGATAGAATCACTTGGAGCCCTTTTCCTTCCACACCCTGGAAGAACCCTTCCTTTGATTAAACCTATGAATGGGCAGTGACGGGGAAGAATGAAAACCGTTCAAGTTCGAAAGGAACATGAGGGCTTTGAGAAGATATCCAAGAGGAGCTAGAGAGGATTGAATCTGATTCTAGTCGCTAGATGCTATCATGTCATTGCTTTGTTGAGTGGCAAGCCACTTGTAGCAATTTGGTCGAGTATGATCGTCAGCTCCACAATGATGACAGAGATGCTACTTCTTTTGTTTAGGCTTTTGAGAGTTAGTCTTCTTAGTCTTAGGGTTTTTAATATCTTTCTTCTCAAGCTTAGGGGGTGCTTTTAAGATAGATTTACCCTTGTCTAAGTTCTCATTAACTAATTCAGTTTTAATCTCATTATTCTCAATTTTAACATTATTAGCTGGAGGTACAAAAACAGTTGTTCTAGAGGAAGCAGTATTAGAGGAAGAAAGACCATACCCTAAACCTGTTCGATCTGAAGCAGATTTCTGTATGCTGAGCATATCATCAAACTTTGCACTTGAAGTCCTCTCTAGTTGAGCTCTAACTTGAACCAGTTTCGCTTCAAGCTTCTTCGTCTTCTCAGCCAAGAAATTGTTCTTGAACCTCAGTGCTTCAATAGTCTGATTAGCTTCATCAAACTTTGTGGAAAGCTCCTCATGATCAAGTTCCACATCATTGAGCTTCTTGGTGGTTAGTCTATATAATTTCTCTTGCTTCTTAGAAAGCTTGTACATGTTCTCATAGGCTGTATGAATGTCATCTTGATCATCCATCTTCTAAAATTTGGATTCCACCAATTCCTCCTCTTCAATAACATCTTCAACAATCCCATCAGTAGGATCAACAGTGGTAGTGAAGGCATTCAAAATTCTGTCATCCTCATTGTCGGAATCATCCTCAGGCTCGATGTCACTCAAGGTAGCAGCAAGTGCCTTACTCTTCCCAATGCTTTTGAGATATGTAGGACACTCATGTTTCATGTGCCCGAAGCCTTGACACCCAAAACACTTAGGTCCAATAGAAACAGTGTACTGACCACCTTCCTTAGCATCCTTCTTCCCTTTGTCTTGCCCTTTATATTGAGAAGAACTGGATTGCCTGCGGTCCTTGTCAAAGCCTTTTTCATTTGCATTCTTCATAAACTTCTTGAATTGCCTGGTGACGTAGGACTTCATCTTGGAATCTTCATCATCAGAAGATTCATCTGTCTCACTGCTCTTGGCCTTCAGTGCCATTCTCTTGCCTTTACCCATCTTGTCAATTCTTGTCAGCCCTAGCTTGTAGGTCTGCAAGTTTCCAACCAGATCTGTCAGAGGAATCTTGTCAATATCTTTTGATTCTTCTATTGTTGTAATCTTGGCATGGAATCTCTCAGGTAGAGATTTGAGCACTTTCCTCACAGTCTTGGGTTCAGGAATGGTTTCCCCAAGATTGAAGGCTGAGTTCATTATGTCCTTTAACTTGGCATAGAACTCATCGAATGACTCATCCTCCTCCATCTTTATTTCTTCGAAACTTGTAATGAGTCTCTGAAGCTTTGAGTCCTTGACAGCCTTAGTACCTTCATAGTTTGTTTGGAAGATGGTCCATGCTTCCTTAGCAGTTTCAGTAGAGGATATCTTCTTGAACTCCTCATTTATGACTGCACTGAATAAGACATTCAATGCCATGCTGTTGAAATTTGCCGCCTTGATCTTGGCTTCATCCCAATCGGTCGGCGCTTCCTTTGGCTTAGTCCAACCAATCTTAACAGCTTGCCAAACTTTTTCATCTAAAGATTGCAAGAAAGCTTTCATGCGTACTTTCCAGTATACATAGTTAGTGCCATAAAATAAAGGAGGTATGATTAATGACTGTCCTCTATCCATGACAAACAGGGGTCAATGGATTAACACAGCAAAGATTAAACCCTAATCAGAGTGTGTCCGCTCAGATACCACTTGATAGGCCACAAATTGAATGACCCCTTATGATAGAAATTAATTAATTAATTAGCCAAGTTATTAATTAATCAATTTATCATGCAAACGTGTGGTAGCACAAACAAATCACCAATAAACTAATTATGTAACAGAAAATAAATAATAAGGTGATTTGTTTATGAATGGGGAAAACTGAACGGCAAAAACCCCACCGGGTGATTTTCAGGTCACCACTCCCAAAACTCCACTATTATCACAACAAGCGGTTACAAGTAAAGGAATCCCAATTAAATTACCAACCTACAGTTGAACCCTTACCCCAATATCCAATTGGACTTGTTCTGTAGTGACAGTTTCCCTTTTTGATGCATGGCTCCTAAGTACGTGACTAACCAATTGCGCAGATCCCAGTACACGACTTCAAACACCAACTAAGAAGGTTGTTAGCTGCAAAGTTCTTCAGTTCATCCACACGATGAAGATTAAGAAGATGCTTAGTCACAAAACCCTATGGTGCAAATACACAACAACTTCTTCAAGAGAAAGAGATGAACTAGGTCAAGAACTTCGTCTCTGGTCATAATTTGCTTGAACAGAGTTTGCTCAAAGTTTGTGCAACTTGTGTACAATTTGATGGCCCTTAAAACAATCCTTTTATATGTCTAGAGTTAGAAGAAAAGAAGGGCCAAAGACATATTCATGGATCCCAAGAAAATCATATTTGGATTATGATATTCTTAAACCTCGATAGATAAAAGGTGTCGAGCAGCTATCGAGCAGCTGTCGAGTTTTAATGAATTTGCACTATTTGCTTGATTTCTTGAACAGACTTGAAGGCTTCAACACTTAATCTTGAAATGTGGTTTCTTGAAGTATTTAAACACATCCTAAGTCTACCCAAATACAAGTAAAATGCGTTTTGTCAAAGGATAAGCCAATTACATAAAATCATGACATATGATCTTAACATGTGAAACACATATGTCCTAACAATGGGGATATCCATGGCTTCTCCCTTTGTAGAAGAGGCCCTAAACAAATACATTTACTTTTTAAAGATGACAGTCTCCTTTTTTGCCGGGCTAAAATGAAGAAGTGTGGCAAGGTGTTGGATATGTTGAATGATTATGAAGATGCTTCCGGCAAAAAAATTAATAAGAGCAAGACGACACTTTTCTTTAGCAAAGCAATGGGTGGTGCCATAAAGGACCAAATCAAAGAAGCGTGGGGTGTACTAGAAATTATGCAATATGAGAAATACTTGGGGCTGCCATCTTTTGTGGGAAAAGGGAAAAAAGCAAGCTTCAACTACATTAAGGAGAGGGTCTGGCGAAAAATCGAAGGATGGGAGGGAAAGTTACTTTCACAAGCAAGAAGGGAGGTGTTGATAAAATCACTCATCCAAGCCATTCCCACTTATACAATGGGATGTTTCAAAATTCCAATGGGTCTATGCAATAAGATTGAAGCTATGATAAAATTTTTTTGGTGGGGACAAAGAGGTGACTGAAGGAAGATCCATTGGGTTAAATGGGATGAACTGACCAAGTCCAAAGATGTGGGTGGTATGGGTTTTAGAGATTTAGCCAAATTCAATGATTCTCTACTAGCAAAGCAAGCATGGTGCCTTTTGCATAATCAAAACTCCCTATTCTACAAAGTTTTCAAGGCTTGGTTTTTTCCAAATTCAACTATTATGGAGGCAAAGGATTCAAGGATAGGATCTTATGCTTGGAGGAGTATATTAATAGGGAGGGATGTTATTCAAAGGGGGGCTAGGTGGAGAGTTGGTATGGGAAAAAAAATCAGAATTTGGCAAGATCACTGGCTGCCAAAGAAGCACCCTCCACATGTGTTATCCTACCCATTGGTAGATTTTGAAAATTCTACAATGGATATCTTAATTGACCCAAGCAGTAGGAAATGGAATGTAGAAATGGTAGATGGGTTGTTCAACACTGAAGAAGTAGATCTAATTAAGAAAATTCCCTTAAGCCGTGAAGTAGCTGAGGATGTTTTGTTCTAGCCACACTCAAGTGATGGAAGGTATAGTTGCAAGACCAGGTACAAGTTTTTAAAAACAGAGGAGGAGCAAGTATGGAAGGAGATATGGTCCATGAAGGTCTCACCGAAGGTAAAAATGTTGTTGTGGCATGCTTGCTGCAAGGCCATGCCGACAAAGAATTCTCTATTTCGTCACTCAACATCGACGGACCCTCTCTGTGTTAGATGTCACACTTCCTCTGAAACTTCCTTGCACGCCATGTGGTCATTCCCAGAACTGGATTCAGAGTTGGCAGATGTGGAGCTATGGAGCTGCCGGGGTTCAGTTCAATTCTTGGACTTCAAAGAGCTCTTATCATGGCTAATCAAAAATAAATGTCAGGTCGAGCTCTTTGCAGTCACAGCCTGGACAATATGGAATTAGCGGAATCGAGTTTGCCTTAACTAGCTCGCGAAAGCACTTCACTAGCTTGCTCACCTCTCAAAAGTTTGGCTAGTTGATTACAATGGCAGGCAAGTAATCCTAGCTACATAAGTGCAGCAAATTCATCACTCTAAAAATTATTGGAAACCACCACCATTAGAACTTTACAAAATTAGTTTTGATGGTGCGGTGTTTGCACATGATAAAAGATCAAGCGTAGGAGTAATGATTAGAGATCACAGAGGTCATGTAATAGCATCATGCTCAAAACGGGTACACCAAGAGCTATGCAGTAATGAGATCGAGGCAATAGCTGCAGGTTGGGCACTTTCTTTTGCACTAGAGGTAGGAGTAAAACGAGCTGTCTTGGAAGGTGATTCTTTGATTGTCATTAAAGGATTAATGGAGGAAGAAAGGCTGCTGGTCCCATTGGGTTTGTTGATTGAGGATGCAAAAAACTTGTCACGACGTTTTAATGAATTATTTTACTCTCATACAAAGAGGGAATGTAATACTTTAGCTCATAGTCTGGCTAGATATGTCGTAGGCATACCAGAATTTTTAGTATGGATGGAGGAGGTTCCACCATAGTTTCAAAATGTACTTCAAACTGATTCATTAGGCTTATTTGATTAAAAGAAGTTCCATGTTTTTCCCCTCAAAGAAAAAAAAAAATATAGTTTGCTAAGCAACAATATTTGATCTGCAACCATTATGCTTATAATTTCCACAAGCATGTCAACGTCGTGGTCTGTTGTAAGGGGTTCTGGATAACATTGGATTTGAGAGATTTTTGTGCATTATATGCCACCTCCCGTTTTAGACGTGGGATCACGTCCATTTTCTATTCAATGGACAGTCAGTTTTAATTATTTTATGATTCTATTCATTGTCTCTCTGTGCACCACATACAAATTCTACTTGCTCTTCAATTTTGTATATATCTAAGTGTCACTTTGTGATTATATTAAATATTTTACTTGTAAAGTTGTAATTTACAACTATGTGTTTTGTTGGCTTTAATTCTGTGCTAAATTTGATTGTAATTTTATTCAATCTTTTATACCCTATATTTATTGTGGGATTTAATTGTAAGGATTGTGTGATAAAGAGAAAGTGTGAAGACTCAAGCAATTGAAGTCAAAAAAGTTTTCATGGGTAGCTCGTAACTGAACATCTCGCGAAATGATGCATGTGGCCTGCACATGACTGGAATGCAAAGAATCGAGACAGATGGAGACAACTGTGTTTCGCGAGTAGCTCGCAGGTAAGACCTTCCCGTGAGACACTTGCAAAACATTCTATTTTGCCAAACTGTCATTTTTGATACACACTTTCTGTGCCTACACTATTTGTACACACATTACTCACAGATGTTGAGAAGTGCTTCAGAAAGAAAACCCTAGCCACAAACTTTAAGAGTTAGAGATTGTTATACCCACATATCTCTACACATTTCATTGTGGATTTTCCTCAACTCCTACCTCTCTATTTCCATACCATTGAGAGGTTGATAGCCCAAACACTTACCACACCCTTTTAGAGTATTTATTGAGATTTTGGTGCTGCTGGAAGTATTGGAAGAAGCCAAGGATGGTAGATGCAACATGGAGCTTGTTGCGGGATCTGGAGAGCTAGACAAGACATGGTTCCGAAAAGCCTTGTTGGAGTAGGAGCTTGTAGGGCTTAGGTATAGCGGATAGATTAGGCTTAGAGGCTCTCTTGCTAACCCATGTATTCCAACTGGTTGTCTAGTATATTGATTACCGCTTGGAGGACGGTGGAGAGGTTTTATGCCGAGGACTTCGGTTTTCTCTTCAATAACACATCGTTGTGTTGTCTTTGTGTTTGCATCATTCTTCACTACTCTTTTTCCTTTCATTTTACTACTGTGTTATTTTTAATATGGATTAGAGTAGCTTGTTTGTTTATCCACTCGTATTTACTCTATTCCAGACTTAGTATAAGTTAGAGTAAAATCAATCGAGCTGTAATTTTAATTTGGGGGTCTAAATAACTCTTGTGTTTTCACACATTTTAGAGCATTCATTATTTATGAACCACCGAGTGTGGCCCAGTGGTTTGTCCACCATGGGGTAAGAGTTCTGGAGTTCCACTAGGTTTGCTCTCCAATTCGAGTCCTAGCAACAGGCTCTCATCGCAAATGGGGATTAATCGAGATACACATAAATTGGCCGTGACACCCATTGGGAAACCCAAAAAAAAAAAAAATTTTGCTTAAGAAACCGTCATATATATGCACTTGGTAAACAATAATGCTAGAATCACCAAATTTAGTATAATTTTGTGTCATAACTCGCTAATGAAATTATCGGTTACCAATAAGAAGTTAACCCATGGCCATGTTGTCAACTTGGATAAGACGTCTCTACAGTCTTTTCAAAACAAAATCCGTGTTTTCCAAATACGGTAACTTCTACGTCTTCATCTTCTACGGAAATTGCCTTTTTTTATTTCCATTTTGTCGTAACGCTATTCTCTGACGTTTTCGTCAACAGTGTATTATTTTATTCGGTTCAAAGCTCTGAATTGGTCGTAAAGTTATAGAAGTTTCGAAGAAAGTAGATTATAGAGCAAGAATGATATATTATTGCTGGCTAAAATGCTTCCAACCTTCAACTGCAGAGGAACAATGAAAATCGGCTGTTCAAAACTAGTGTTATTCTTCTGTTTTGCTCTCATTCATCTTCTTATTCCCACAGCTGCCCAGAGACCTCTAATCAGGTGTTATAACGCTGGTAACTACACCAGTAACAGTACCTACAGAGAAAACCTCGATAGCCTCCTGACCACCATGTTTAACAACTCCAAAATCGATTATGGGTTTTACAATTTATCTGCTGGTGAATCTCCTGACAAAGTATACTTGATTGCACTTTGTAGAGGAGACAATTCACCCAGCGAATGCCGAAGTTGTATCAATGGTTCAAGATATGAACTATTAAAGGCTTGTCCATACCAGAAGGAGGCTATCATTTGGGAGGAAACATGTTCACTTCGATACTCATACAGATCCATATTTAATATTATGGAAGCTAGAACTGTAACATACCGTATCAACGGAGCAAACTTCTCAGACGTAGAAGCATTCAATAGCGTGCTAAGATCCTTGTTAGATAGCCTAAGGAACCGTGCTGCATCAGGGAATTCTACTCACAAGTTTGCTCTGCAGAGTGCGCCTGCCCCAAAGTTCAAAACCATATATTCACTTGCGGAGTGCACCCCTGATTTGAGCGAGCTGGATTGCAACAGTTGCCTGCAGCGGGTGCAGAATATTATACCACAATGTTGTGATGGAAGGCAAGGAGCGAAATTTGTAACACCCAGCTGCGATTTAAGGTATGAGCTACACCCATTTTATGATTCTTCAGCTGAGCCACCACCATTGTCGCCTCCACCACTGCCACTAGTCCCATCAGAATCCCCACCACCAGATTTGCCTACAACTACACTAGGTATGGCACTGACGTGTCTTGGAATTTAGAATGTGACTTATCTTCTTTGTTTAATTATTTATTGGTACGTGGTTTTATGTTGAATTGTTATCTTAGATTTAATTCTACTTTATTCTATTATATTTCTCTCAATCCAAGTAGATCATTAATTTAATAGTTTTTATTTGAAAAAACAAACAATAGTGCAAAATTGTATTATTGAATTTTTCTTTTCTCGAGTATGGTTAATTAGTAACTTTAAGACATTTGTTAATTGACTATTTAAAAAAAAATTATACCATTTTTATTTAAAATATAAAAAGCTAAAAAAACTGTTTTTTATTAATATTTTCCCATAAACAATTCCTAAAATTATTTACTAAACCAATGCCTTTAAAGTATTTGTTAACTTTTATTAAACCAATGCCTTTAAATTATTTGTTAACTTTTACCTTTTCTAATTAATATTTTTTCAATTAATGTTGAAAACAAATTATTTTCATAGCACATTAAAATAATATATTTCTTCAATAGTAAATTTTGTTTAATTAAAGTGGAAAAAATTCCGTTGAAACGGAATCTCAAATCTACGCCAAGAATTATTAATGTGTTGTGGTTGATCAGAGGTTAGGCTAAACGCCATATTAATAAGTAAATAAAATATTATATTCTGATCACAGTTTTTGAACTAGTACTTATAGACCACACATGCGAAAGAAAAACAAGCCCTTGATCCTTGATTGTAATGGCCTAATAGGAGGGTAAAAACAAAATAGGGAGAGGTGTATTGGTAATTGAATTACAAATCAACAATTTTTTACTGAAATAATTATGAATTTAGAATGAAATTATTAGAAGTTTAGGATACAAGAAAGAAAATTTTAATACAATCGATTAGTTAAGTAGCTTTTCGGTTTTGGATAAATCCGAAATATTTCTTACTTTTCCTTGGCTATGTAGGATTTTGAGATTACATCCCCTCTAAAATATTCAGCATGGATTTGTCGAGCTATTTTGAATATGACCGTATTCTAGACCTCACATGCTTTGATTGTCTCACATTAGTCATTACATTTTTTGTACCATTGTTCTAAAAACCAGACTGGCTGGATTAATCGTGAATTGGACTCAAACCGGCCTGCTCAAAACTAAGAAAAAATAGTCAAATTTATGGGAAAACTAGTCTTTTTTTCTAGTTCTTTTAACCGTTATGGTTTTAAAACTATACATCGTAAACATCATGTTTTAGTCTCTATTAAATTTAGGCATTCTTAAATGATCAATGAGTTTCTTACAATAATTTTTTTCACTTTTTAAATTTTTTTTTTTTTTTAGATACGTTAAAATGTGAATGCTTCTACATCATAAATCGTGGATATTGATATAAATTATCTAAACAAGTGTAAGATGATATTTTCTCTTCTTAAAAATACATACATAAATTATCTAAACAAGTGTAAGATGATATTTTCTCTTCTTAAAAAATACAGACACTTTGATGTAAAAGTGTAGACATTTTTTTTTAGAGAATTTCAACCTATGGCGTTCGCTCCTGATGATAGCTCTTTATCATCAGACCAAGACACCAATCAGTTTTTAGTATAGGCGGAGATTAAACCTCAAATCTCTTATACAACCATCAGAAACTTTACCAGTTAAACTAACTGGAACCCACAAAAGTGTAGACATTATATCTATATTAAAAAGTGTGAAAATATAATATTTTTCCATAATTAACCTAAAGAAAAAGCTTTACTAGGCTTTGCTCAGAAAGTTCAATGAAGGTGACTCTTATTTGTTCGGTGGAACTACTGGCCTACTGCCTTTCTGAAACCAAACGTTTAGAAAAGCGTGTAACGCAATAAAAAACATTATACGTGGTCCATATTGGCGAAGACATTCTTTATGTTTATTATATAGTCAGTTAACTTTCAAAAGTATATGGTGTGAACTGTGAACTTCCTGTCGTTCAACACTTCAACGCAGACAGAAGAAACTATATATATTATTGGGTGTCGTTACCTTCGCACCGCTTTCGATCTCAGAATTGAATATTAGGTTGTCTTAAATAAGAACATATTTACTTAACATTATTCAAAATGTACCATAAAATACATATTATATAATTATAAAATATGCTAAAGTATATAGACCTACGTATGGCATAACCAAATAGAATAAAACATTGATATATTAAAAAAAATTATGATAGATGACTAAAATAATTTAAAATTATGGATATTTTTTATTAAGTAGGCTATTTTTAGAGAGTGTAATGTTATACCTATATTTAAGCTTCTTCTTTTTCCTTACAGTTTTATTATTTTTTTCCTCCTCTGTTCCGACATTAAGCAATTTCCCGGATTGTGCAGGAAAGGAAAGTAACTCATCTCGAACTGTAATCATTGTAGTAGTGACTACTATTTCTTCTGCTGTACTAATCATCTCTATCAGCATCTGCATCTATTTAAGGGCGAGGAACAAAGAAAAAAAAGCTGAAAGTAAGTTAGAAATTGGTTTACCTTTCCCTTTCGCTAAGTGATAAGTGAATCATTACTATAAAAGCAAGAAAAATCACCATATCCCTACAATTTGTATGTAGTGGTGAATGCATTTTTAGAGAATTAAGTAATATTAGTGAAAGTAAGATTCCGCTATTTCAGGTATTATTTTCTCCTTATCATTTTAAATGAAACAAAAACATTATCTAGAGGCCATTAATTGGATATTAAATCGGATTTAGTAGAAATTACCCTACTGCAAGAGTTGTACTAAACAAATACAAGAATATTACATAGAAGACATTTATAGTTCCCTTAGAATTCAAGAAGAAAGGATTTCAGTAATTCGTTCTGCATACCTTTTGTTGTTTTTGTATATACATAATTGCAATTTCGATATAGGCAATACTTAGTAATCTAACTCAGACGTATTGACTTATTCTTCAGTTGATACTGATGATCAAATTAGTGCTGTTGAATGCTTGCAATTTGACTTTGGCAAAATCAGAGTTGCTACACAGAACTTCTCTGATGCTAATAAGCTTGGAGAGGGTGGATTTGGTGCTGTTTACAAGGTAATGTGACATTATCGAGTGAAAGAGTGTATCATTTTTTTCTCATAATATGTTAAATCCGAAATTTTGAATTATTATGAATTACGTATATATATATATATATATATATATATATATATAAATTTTTTTCTTTTTCCAGGGTAGGTTTCCAAATGGACACGAAATAGCTGTGAAAAGGTTATCCAAAAATTCATCACAAGGAGAAATAGAGTTTAAGAATGAGGTCATGTTAGTTGCTAGGTTACAACACCGTCATCTTGTAAGACTTCTAGGATTCTGCTTGGAAGGAGATGAAAGGCTTTTAGTCTATGAGTTTTTGCCAAATGCAAGCCTTGACCGCTTCATATTTGGTATGGTTTCACTTCCCCTTAACTATCATAATCTTTTTTGTAGTAATTTCTTCTCTTAAAAGAAGTTTTGTTGGTTGAAAACACTTACACATATATTTATTTATTAGAATTATACACTTACATGAATTTGTAGATCCCGTCAAGCGTGCACAATTGAATTGGGAAAAGCGATACAAAATTATAGAGGGTATTGCTCGGGGACTTCTTTACCTTCATGAAGATTCACAACTTCGTATTATTCATCGAGATCTCAAAACTAGCAACATTCTACTAGATGCCTATATGAACCCCAAGATATCTGATTTTGGTATGGCGAGATTATTTCAAACAGATCAAACTCAAGGCAACACAAATAGAATTGTGGGGACCTAGTAAGTATATCCATCTAAATTATAACTAATAATCACAACATTGCATACATTCATAAGGGAAAAAATCATTAATAAACAATTGGGAATACCTAAAACTATTTTTAACATTCGCTCACAAATATAAAAAGTTCTATTACTATTCAAAGAAACTAATCTTACTCATATTCACATTTAGTGGATACATGCCTCCAGAATATGTGTTACATGGCCAGTTTTCAGTGAAGTCCGATGTCTTTAGTTTTGGTGTACTTGTTCTGGAGATGGTGTCTGGACAGAAAAATCATACTTTTTGTGGTGAAAACAATGGAGAAGGCCTTCTAAATTATGTAAGTTATATTATCTTCACCTACTTTCTAACTCATTTACGTGACTACTGATCCATATGATTAACTTGTGCTACCAATTCATATTATACAGTAGGGTAAAACAATATTCTCTTTGTTGTTGTGTTTACTATTTTAACATACCTTTGCAGGCCTGGAAAAAATGGAAGGATGGGACAACTTCTAATCTTGTAGATCCTACATTACGCTCTGATTCAACAATTGAAATGATGAAATGCATCCATATTGGGTTACTTTGCGTTCAAGAAAATGTGGTTAATAGACCAACCATGGCTTCAGTTGTTCTCATGCTTAATAGTGAATCTATGACTCTATCAATACCCTCAAGACCTGCGTTTGTGATGGACAGCCACACTAGATCAAGCATGGGGACAACACCATCCAGAAGTAGCCCTGTCCAAGCCTCACTAAATAATGTTTCAATTACTGAATTAGACCCTAGGTAGCGTTAGATGGAAGTTGCATGGGTTCATGATTCCTTCTTACATTTTAAGATTTCCATGTTCGGGTAGATAAATTTATTTTTTTGGGTTCATTCTCACATATCCATTTCCGTTTACGTTTCACGAAATCAATTCGCCGCATGTATCCTTACACAAGACATGTGCGGTATATAAAAGCAATTTTGGTCTGTCATATACATTCAAATATTAGATTTTCATTTCACAAAAGTAATGCACGCAAATCGTGCTCGTGCCCACCTAAAATGTCATTACTACGTGCGTCTCGTAAGGCATTACCGCATGCAAATATTGCTTTTCTTACGGCAATTTTGGAGAGACATCAGACATATTATTAAGGAGTGGTATCTTATGGAGTTGCTATATATGTCATCGCTGTCTCGCAGAATGTGGGGTTCACTTGCAATGAAGGCCCTGAAAAATTCTCAAAGAATTAGCCATTGTATTATGCATACCTCTTGAAATTATGAATTTTCATGCTATCCAAATAATGACCAACGTAGATGGGCCATCGCAATAAACATAGAACACTATGTTTCAAGAAAAAACTTGTAAATCCGCGAGGGATTACTTGAGTCTATAGGAAAAAAGTTTAAAATCTACCAGGAATTAGAAGAAGAGAACAAATCTCAATCTCTCTAACATTTTTAATCGTCGAGGTTTGACACCCCCCAACTCCCCCAGCAGGTTATAAGCACTAGTTTATAAGGAAATTTCAAAAAGCCTAAAGAGATTCGCAAAACTATAAAGGAATTCAAATTCCCACAAAAAAGAATAATAATGCTTGTTTGTTTAGACCCCTTAAAGCAGTTTGTTTAACCTAATATATTAGCCAAGTGATTACTTATGTTAATTATTAGATCTAGGTTAAACAAGGACATATCATATCATGCACAGCAATGAAAAATAAAAAAGACAACGATATAATGACTTAGAAAAACCAATGAAACCAACAGTTTCCAAGAAAAAACTTGAAGAGGATTTTACTTATTTATCCTCAAGGTAAAACAAATCCACTATAAAGAATCGAAGTTTTTACAATCAAATTTAACCCTAAATTTATTGCTACCTCCAGTAGTAACTTACTAATACGACTATGTGCAAGCTCTGAAGCCACGAACTTCTTCTCTCTTGGATTTGCAGCCCATAAGCGCCCATGCTTGTGACTTTGAGATCCCACTCAAAAGTTTCAGATCATGGCTTGTTGATCTTTGCAGCAACTAGATTCTACTAGCATTTGATTATAAATCTTGTTTCGGTAGATGCTTGTAGAGTTAGAAGGTATAGAACCTCTCAAATCTCATAAGAGTAACTCACAAGTCTTTCAGAGTCTTCAAAACATGGCTAGCATTTTCCTTTTATACGTAAAAGTGTTAGACTGAAACCCTAAACATTTTCACTAGCATGGGCCTATTTAAAATTCTGCAGAAATTCTTTTTCTGCAATTTTCGATCGATCAAGCTTGACAATTCGATCGGTTGAGCTTCACAGAAAAATAATTCTTTTTCCTGTAGTTTGTACATTCTTGAGTTTTGACCTGTACAACTTTAAGCAATGTCTAACACTTATTCTAAATATGTTTTTGTTCTCGGTTTGCCAACACATACAAGTTGAAATTCTAAACATTTAATCCTAAATATTTAGAACCTAACAAATAATAATAGTTGTTAACGTGTAATAGGCTTGTATGCTTTAGATCTACTTTACTTGTCTTGTTTAGCACATATACCTATATGACACACTTACCTCCTATATAACTATATAAAGGTACTCTTATATATGATATTATTTGAGAAATACAATACAATTATTTAGTATTTCTAACAATAGTAAATAAAATACTTAAATGTGTTTTAATTAATACTCTACCATGTAAGGATTCAATTTTCCCTAAAATACTATCCAAAACAAGGAATAAAGACTAGATCTATACCACTCTACTCATTTGAAAGGAATAGAAATCATTTTCTCATATAGTGCATTCTACTTTGCGCTCCATCAAATATAAGAGCCTATTTGGCCAACAAAATTTGGTCACTCAATTTCCGTCACTCAATTTCCATCACTCATCACTCATCACTCAATTTTTCACATCCGTTTGCCTTCATCACTCAGTTTCCATCGCTCACTATTTTTCACACTATTTGGAGGGCCCACGTCTATCACGGTGCAGCTTTTTTTTTTTTTTTTCCACTAGCGACTTCTTCTTTTTTTTTTTCCTCCTGGGTTGGCTGTTCCGTCTGGTTTTTTTTTTTTTTTTTTTTTCACTAAGTTTGGTGAGTCTAGGTACTAAAGAAAAAAAAAAAAAAAAAAAACAGAATTGAACAAAACAGACCGAACCAGTATAAATAAATAAATAAATAAATAAAGAAACCCAGACCGAACAGCCAACCCAGGAGGAAAAAAAAAAGAAGAAGAAAAAAAAAGAAAGAAGAAGGAACCAGACCGAATAGCCAACCCAGAGAAGAAAGAAAAAAAAAAAAGTCAAAGGTCAAAAGTTGCGGCTGAGTACTGTTTGTGGGTCCCCTATGTGTGTTTAATTACAATATTTCCATTGAGTTATGAGTTATGGAAACTGAAAACAACCAAAATGTGTTTTCAGTTTCCATAACTCATAACTCAAAAATTAGAGAATTGATTGATGGAAACGGAGTTATGAAAACAGAGTTATCTTTTGCCAAACAACCTTTTTGCTATGAGTCCCACCATTTTTGAATTATGAGTTATGGAAACTCAGAATTGAGTTAAGGAAATTGTGAATCCAAACGGCCCCTAATATTCTATGTGTATAGTATTTTTTTTTTTTTCTATTTTAAACTTTTGTAATTTTATAAGTAAAGTGACAACAATATGTTACAAGACCATATTCTCAAAATTTGAATCTAAATTCTCCTAATTATTTTTCTTGTTTCATAGATTTTTTGAGATGATGTGAGATTTAGGGGTGGGGAGTGGTGGGGTAACTAATATGTCCTTTTCTTTATAGTTTTTCTTAGCTTTCGATTGTCATGATTCTCGATCAGTTCAACCTTCTTCTCTTTGGATTCTTCACCAATTTCTTGTCAAGAAAAAAAAATCAAGGTTCAACTCATCGATTTGTTGTATAACATGATAACCAATACAAGTTTTTTATCACGTCTTGGTCCTATATTGTTGACTCCTAATATTTATATATTCTCTTGATGGTTGAGTATAGAAAATAAAATGTTATGTTCCTTGAGTATAAACTTTTTGGCAAGTAATCTTGCCATAAGAATAAAAAATATTACATTATAACTCAAGGGAAAGAAATTCAATTGGATGCACCTTTTTCATTTTGTTAGGTTCCATAATTTTATGAATTAATTGGAAAACATGGGAACACAAACTTATCTAGATATAATTTTTAGACTCTATAGAATTGATTAGACAATATTCAAAAAGTTGGTATTCAGTGTGCAAAAACAATAAATAAGCTAATTCAAGAATCCGAATATTTAACAATTACCAGTCGAAATGTAACTTCAACCAATCGAAATTCATTTTTCAGAATCGGTCCTTCATCCCATCAACCCATTAGATGTCTAGAGTTTTAGACCTACTTCACTAAGTATTTAAGGAAAACTCTGAGGAACATTTTATGAGATTTTGCAGTAGCTCAATTTGAGATCTAAAGGTTTGTGCCTACTGTTCTTTCAAAGTTACTGTCGGTGATCATTCACACTCATTGAACTAGTGGATTCAAGTTGCTAATCTTCAACAATCAAGTGTAATAGAGATTCAAATCTTCAATGAGATTTTATAGTGCATGGAATGGAAGTTCACGTTGCAACAATTTACTATAAAAGAAATCTGTAGAATTTAGAGCTCAGTTTACATTTACTACAAATAGATTATTCTTGAATGAAAATCTCGAGCTTATAGTGAAATCATTACCTCTAGTTTGATTAGGTCAAGTCCCTCAGGAATTTCCTTTGGAACAATTTGTTTCATAAGGTTTCTTGGGTCATCATATCCTATATTGCATTTATTTTCCATTGTGCATGATGTATATGCTTGTTTGTTTAACGTCCTAAAGCTTTAATAATAAATTTAATTAACAACCTTACCTTAAAACTAGTTAATTAAACACTGTTTGTCACAAGGGTCTAAAACTTACACATTCTTTATCATGAAAGAATTTTGTCTTTTACCTTTTTGGAATTCATTGAAATTGAATTCATCCCACTTGCTCAAAGTATAATGATTAAATTCATCCCACTAACTTAAGTTCATAATGATTAAGTTTACATTTTTGCAACCTGCAAGTTACACCCCTAAAGTTTAGGAGTGATTGGATTTTACATCTAGAAGTTTCAGAATTTGGATTTTACTTTCTAAAGTTTAGGGTGTTTGGATTTTACACCCTGACGTTTCAGAACTTGAATTTTACCCCATAAAGTTTAAAAGTATTTGAATTTTACACTCCTAAATTCTAAAATTTTAGGGTATTAAATTTAAACACTCCAAAACTTTAGGGAGTAAAATCCAAATACTTCTAAAATATAGGGGGCAAAATCTAAATTTTAAAATGTTAGGGTATAAAATCCAAACTTCAAGAAGTAAAATCCAAATTTTGAAACTTCAGAATGTAAAATCCAATCAACCCCAAACTTTAAGGGTGTAATTTGCAAATTTACCCAAAATAAAATAAAATTTTAACTTTTCTCTCGTCAACCAAAACCAAATAGTCAATGAAATCTCCTTGATGAAGTAACTAGGGAACAAAAATGGTAAAGTGAAAATTACATCTCTAAAGTTTGGGGATGTTTAGATTTTACACTTTAAAATTTCATAATTTGGATTTTACTCCATGAAGTTTTGGATATTTAGATTTTACACCCTAACATTTTGGAATTTGGATTTTACTCTCTAAAGTTTAGATTTTGATCCCTAAAGTTTAGGGCTATTTAGATTTTATACCTTAATGTTTTAGAATTTGAGAGGGTAAAATTCAAGCACCTCCCAATTTTAGGGATCAAAATTCAAATTCTGAAATATTCATAAGATATTAAAATCTTCTATATATCTATCTATATATATCTATATATATATATATAGATATATATATCTTCCGTATAAAAAATATATATGTTTAATTTGTTCATAAGATATAATCAATGTTAATAGTATAAAAAGGAAACATGCTTATTAATAAGTTTCTATTTTAATTCTTAATTATTTCATAAGATCTTTACTGAGATATTCATTGTTAATAGTAGGTTGCTTCGGAGCTATATTTGATATGCGATCATTATGCTTATAATTTCCACAAGCATGTCAACGTCGTGGTCTGTTGTGACGGGTTCTAGATAACGTTGGCCTCGAGAGATTTTTGTACATTATATACCACATCCCGTTTTAGAAGTAGGATCTCGTCCATTTTCTATTCAGTGGACATCAGTTTTAATTATTCTGTGCTTCTAATATGTTTTATATTGTAGCATCCAAGAATTACCATTATACGGGGAAATTGGAATCATTCTTATACTATAGCTTTTCTTTTGGCCCATAAAAATCTATCTTCTTCTAGGACACACAAGGAAAGGTATTCCCTCAAGTCCCATTTCTTATACTCTAATTTTAGATTATGCTCATCTTTCGAAACAGGCACTTGCTTCCGTATCCATGGGAACCTCGAATCACGCTGTTATTAACAACATTGGAAATAATTCTGCGTAAAGCCTTTTTTTCAAGATTATTTGGGTGGACTTAATTTATGGGCTTGCCTTGTGTGATCTTTGCTTTTGATGCCTCCGATGACACATACCTACCTTGTTCATGCTCCAACTTGTAACGGGACATGTGCCCAACTCTAATTGAGTAGTTAATGTGATCTATAATGATATCAATTAATCTAAAACTTTAAGCCAATGCATTTGGGCTAATTATGTTATATTAATCAATAAAACTTCACTCACACTTGTATATCTAACAATCTCCCCTTCAAGTGTGAGTCATTGCTTCTCTTTAGGTCTTGAACAAGTGCGACTAGCTCTCTACTTTCACATGTTTGGATGTTAACTTGTGATTAAATTATATCAGTTATATATCAGACCACCATATGTACTTAGTGAAAAATGAAATTATTGTGCACCAATTAGAAATTAACACTTAGGCAAGTTATGAAATTGGATACTAACTTGGGTGTGTCTTTGGAGTATTCAAAAACATAATCTGTGTTTGCCAAAGCGTTGTTTTTCTTTTTACACAGTTTCCTTTTAGGGTATGTGTCAAGTCACAATTTTAGTTTCTTTACTGTTTATGCGTAAAACTATTTTAAGTAAAAGTTCTTTAACCATTTTCCAAATGAGATAAAATCTACATTGCGCATGAAGGAAAACACATTTATTTTTTTACAAAAATTATATTACCACAAACTAAATCATAATTTTTATCACAATTATTCAAATGTTTGATTATGAGTGGTTTGTTCATGTGAGAGTGACATGGAGATAATTGTGTTAAAAGTTGTAACTTAGTTTGCAAAACAAGAATTAGTTTTTTTTTTTTTTTTCATTACTATTCACTCACGTCTTCATCAACCGTGCATTATTCGGTTCAAAGCTTTGAATTGGTCAATGGATGAAAGTATAGAACAGGAAAGATATAGATGTATATTGCTAGACTAAAATATCTCCAAACTACAACTGCAGAGGAACAATGAAGTGAACTGTTCGAAACCACTGCTATTATTCTATTTAGCTGTAATTCATCTTGTTATTCCCACGGCTGCCCAATACTGTTTTGACACGGTGACTACACCAGTAACAATACCTACAGGGAAAACCTCAATACCCTCCTGTCCTCATGTATTCCAACACCGAAATCGATTATGGGTTTTACAATTTCTCTGCTGGTGAATCTTCCAACAAAGTAAACGCGATTGTACCCTGCAGAGGAGACGTTTCGACCAATGTATGCCGTACTTGTATCAATGAGTCAAGTAGCACCATATTGCAGTCTTGTCCAAACCAAAGGAGGCAATAATTTGGGCTGAGAAATGGGTACTTCGATACTCGCACAGATCCATATTTAATACGTTGGATACGGTCCCTTTATTAGGCTATTACGCCACAGGAGATGTTCCAGACGTAGAAGCTTTTAACAAGGTGCTAAGACCCTTGTTAGATAGCCAAAGAAACCGTACTGCATCAGGAAATTCTACTCACAAGTTTGCTCTGCAGAGTGTGCCTGTCCCAAACTTCGAAACCATATATGCACTTCTGGAGTGCACCCCTGATTTGAGCAGATTGGATTGCAACAACTGCTTGTCTCAGGTTCAGGTTTATATACCACAATGTTGTAATGGAAAGCAGGGAGGGAGATTTGTAATACCCAGTTGTGATATAAGGTATGAGATATACTCTTTTTATGAGCTTGCAGCTGAACCACCACCATCACCGCCACCACCACTGCCAATAGTCCCATCTGCTGCATCCCCACCAACAGAATTGTCTACAACTACACCAGGTATATAAGCACTGTTGTTTCATGACTTGAAACTTAAAAGTTAACTTATTTTCTTGGTTTAATTATCTATTTTTCAGTTTGTATAATTGTCTTACAAACCTGTACACAGTAGAATAATTGTACTACAAAACGGAAAAACTACTAGTAATTGTTTGTTTCTTAACACAGTTTTTGATGGTAAATTATTAATCACAATTTTTTACTGAAATAACTCCGAGCTTTAATTCGATGAAATTTTTAGAAGTTTGGATACAAGAACAAACGATTAGTAGTAGTTTTTTGGTTTTGGATAATTCCAAATTGGTTCCTACTTGTCCTGCATTCTGCACGAGTTTGTCCGGTTATTTTGAATATGACCATGCTCATGACCTCACTTGATCGTATTTTCTTGTTTCAAAAGTAAAGGGTATTGATTTTCTCACATTCTCTCTATACACTAATTCTATATATGTGTTGTTATATGTTAAATGTAAGCATTTTTTTCAAAATGTTGATACGTAATGTGAAAATACGGATATCGTATATATTACGGAGTATGAAACAATAATTTTTCAAAAACTCATTCACCAAAGATTAAGTTGAACGTAGATCACTTTTTAATATTTGCTCAGTGGAAGTCCATCTGGTCTAGAAGAAAAATAGCCCACTGGGTGGGGGCGGTGCCTCCCCAATTTACAGTGTTTTTAAAAAAAAAAAAAAAAAAAAAACAGTAGAAGGACTCACCACTCTATAACTTCTACCTATAGAAACCCTGTAAGACGTTAGAAAATATGAACCTCAATCAGCCTTCCTAAGTACATTAAAAATTAGATATTCCTTTTTTTCATTTTTTTTTTTTTAGTACATTAAAAGCTACGTACATTCATGCATTAAAGTGTTCATGTAAGGTTGAATTTAATCAACTATTTTGTTGTCTTTTTTCCGTGCCAATTTGCTTATAATTTAGCATCGATCTAAAACTCTCTCTCTCCAGCATAACTATCTGTTTCTCTTTCTCTCTCTTTTTTACCTTCTGTCTCCTCGTTGCTCTCTCTTTTATCATATTTGTTCTCTCTTGCACAAATGTTGAATGGATTCTCTCTTTCTCTCGCAAAGGTGTATGGATTTTCTCTCTCTTATTCACAAATCTATTTAGGGTCTATTTGAGATCCACTTATTTTGTTGAAATTGAAAATTTTTTGCTAAAAGTACTGTAGATAAAGATAAAAGTTAGTTAAAATAGTATAGTAGGGTCTATAAATAGTATCAAAAAGTACAGTAGAACCCATAAATAGTAGCAAAAAGAAGTTGAATAGTAAAATAAATTGGTTTTTTAATTTAGAGCCAAATGCCCACTTAGAGTCCACTTGGGAACAACCTATTTAATGGGGGTAATTTTAATGGCGACCAATAATTTGTGGGTTTGCTCAATCTATGCTGTCATTGGCTTTAAATTTATATTGTTAACTATTTATATTTTTTTTAATTTACTTTTTCAATATGATATAGGATTAGAAATTCTTAACGTGAGTATCATGCTTATTTTGTATAATTACAGTGATCGTGGTAGGCCAGGTAATGCAAGCATTTTGTAAGTGGCTTTGTTTTGGGAGGACTCATATTTGGCACACTCAAGTCTGGTGCTTCTTTATTTGTAATTAAATTTCCCTGTGATCTTGTTGGATAGCTCGAGGTACTACAAAAAAAATGTTCTATAGCCACATTTTTAAAATGCGGCTATAACTTAGAAAAATGTGGCTATAGGACAATTTCGCCTATAGCCGCATTTTCAAACACGGCCTAAACTCTGTGACTATAGGCCTGAGGGGTTTATGGCCGCATTTTTGCATACACGGCTCTTGGCCAAGACCAATGGCCACGTTTTTATAAACATGGCTATAGGACATACTCTAGCCGCATTTGTCAAACGCGGCTATAGGTGACAACTATAGCCACGTTTTATAAATGTGGCTATACGGGCCATCTATAGTTGCGTTTTATATGCAGGTTCCTCAAGCTTCATTTTTTTTCCATCTTGAGGAAAAGTAAACCACAAAAGGCGCCCTTGTATTAGAATTACTACATTTACTATACTGCCATTGAACAATGTCTTCCAGTAAACAACATAAAGGTTTTACAAATTCTCTCTCCTTATTAACAAGATCTCAACAGATTTAACCACAAGTGAAATTACCGCTTAGAAGTATAATTACTTTTTAAAAAATTCCACGTTTAAACATCAATAAGAATTTCAAGAGAAAAGAACTTATAGGAATGGACTTGAGAGTTCTCATTTTAGGTGGTTCTATCATCCACATTATCATCTAGTGCTCCAATTTTTTATGCATGTGAGATTTTCCACTTTTTTTAATGAAATAAACTGATCTAGTTAATGAACATCTTATACAACCAAAAAACAAAAAAAAAAATCAAGAATATAGAAAAGCTAAGAGAAGGATATTTACCTTTTCAACTAGATGCTCCTTTGGAGGTTGAAGCATAAAGTCAGGAGTTCTGCCTAACTGGCCCAAGATATCAAGTCTCTGGACTGAAAAAGAAATCAAAATTAATAGATTTTAGGAAGATGCATATGGTATTGTATCCTATTGTAGGGAAAAATTAAAGCTAGCAAAGTTTAATCAATCAAAAACAATTTTTAAGTGAGATTCAACAACTTGAGACACATTCAAACAAGTATTACATGAAAGTTAAGAAAATCAATATGATAAAAATTATTATTATTAAATTAAAAAAGTAAAAAATAAATAACTTAAGATTGGGCTTGAGCCTTTTCTTTTTCTTTTTGATAATTCAATAGTTACAATGGGGGAAAGAAGATTTGAACCATGGACGTCTCCATCGAAAACACCAGGGGGTGCCAATTGAACAACAAGGCTCTTGGCAGCTTGAGCCTATTTTTAGTTGTGAGAAACACAAAAATTTTCCTTTGGAAAACAACAAACAAAAATTGAAACTGCAAAGTTAATGAAAACTCAAAGAATTCAAGAAACACAAGAACCCTACGATCGAAAATGCCATATGCTGCGAGGTCCAATCAAATAAGGACTTCAGCAGTAAATATTTCAACTTTGCCTTACTTAATTCGTGCCCCTCAAAGCACCTATCATTCTGCTCTCTCCAAAGATACCACATGAGACACAAAGTGACTGACTATTGCATCCCACATCACCTCTTCTTATAAACCCTTCCTTTTAGAACTCAAACATCTCTCACACAGACTTAGACATAACCCAAGAATCCCCAAACAAACCAAATATCATAGGCCACATCTCCTAAGCCATAGCACAATATAAAAATAAATCATTTACATCTGTGCATGGTTTTCGCACACGAAGTACCACTCTATAATAATTATATCATAAAATTTCATTAAAATATCTAATATTGTATTCTGTTGCACCATTGAGATTAAAACTTATTGCCTTACGTGCCTAATTCCTAGTGGGTGTGATATGGGATGGGTTCATAGAAATTGAAGCCCATATTGCAACTGCTCACAACTTGTTTTTTAACTAATCATGGACTGATCCAATCTGGACTGACTGGTTGTATCAATGGTTTGCCAAAGCAAAAGGGTCCCAAGAAATCAGAGTTTACTTGAAGAAATAAAGCCAGAAAAGAAAAGAGAAGAAGAAACTAATTTCAACCAAGCAGAACCCAAACCACAACATCCAAAAATCAAACACCTTACCCACACAAATCCATAGCCAAACCCCAAAAATCTACCAAGAACAAACTACAACCTCAGTAAAAACCCAAACACCTTAACTACACAAACCCACAGGCCATAGCCAAGCAGGACCCACAAAACAAAATCCCACCAAACCATCTCTTCCAAAAAATACAGAACCCCATTCAAACTCAAATACCTTGCCCAGGTTACAAACCCTAAAGGCCGAACCCACCAAGCTAAGACCCATGACACCATAGCCATGGCTGAATCAACTTCTCTCCATCAGCCATTGGTGTTGCCTAACTGCATAGAAGGACTGCCACAGAGAGCATCCCTATTGTTGAAATCAAACCAAACATCCGAACCTGAAACTTTCATTTTCTTCAAAAACCCATTATGAACAAAAAAGAAAAGAAAAGTGGAACCTTTAAAATCATTGAACTTTCAAGAAAATTAAACCAACAAAGAAAAAGAAGAGAATAGAGAAACAAACATGAGTCAAAGGATTAGAAATCTCGTACTTGAATCGAAGAAGATGAGCAGCTTGAATCGCTGATCGAGATCCTCGAACAAAATGTTTGAGAGAGCCTGCAAGAAACGAAAAAATGGAGGAAGTTAGGAAGTGATCAGAAAAACTGGGTTTAAAAATTTACCTGTGGGGTGTAAGGGCTTGAGATCGAAGAGATGGAGGGTGAGGGCTTGAGATCGAAGATGGAGGGTAAAGGCTTAAGAGTGACAAATGGAGGGTGCAGGCTTGAGATCGGAGATGGAGTGTGAGGTTTTGAGAGATGGAGGCTTGGAGGGTGAGGGTTGAGATCGGATGGAGGGTGAAGGCTAGCTTGAGAGATGGAGGCTGATGATGTGTGAAGGGAAAGGGTTGGAAATTTCTAACCTTCCTATTTATACAAAGCCTAAAGCCGCATTTTTAACCCACGGCTATAGGCAAAATCTAAAGCCACGTTTCAAAAACACAACCCCATCCCAAACTAAAGCTGTGTTTTAAACACACGGCTTCAAACTAAATTTAAAGCTACGTTTTAAACATGCAACTTCAGAATAAATTTAAAGTCGCATTTTAAACATGCAACTTCAGACTAAATTTAAAGCCGCGTCTATAAAACGTGGCTTTAGGCAAGCCAGAGTTGCATTTTTTAAACACGGCCATAGTTAAGATTAAAAATATATATATATATATATATATATATATATGAAATATACAGGTCCTATAGCCGTGTGTTTTCAACGCAACAATAGCTTCACCCCCTAAAATGTGGCTATAGCTCAAGAAAACGCAGCTTTAGGCGCGTTCTTTGGCCGCATGTTTAAAACGTGGCCTTTGTTGTTTCTTTAAGCCGCATTTTTTAAAAATGAGTCTTTAGCCTGTCTGTAGCCACATTTTTGCAAACGCAGCTTAAAAAAATGTGGCCTAAGACCTGTGTGTTTTGTAGTGGGGTTTGGTGTGTTGCTGGAGGAGGGTCTACTAGGCAGAGGGATTGCTAGGAAAGAGGTGGGTGAGGAAGAAGATACAAAATATTTATTTATTTTTGGAGAGAGAAAAAAATAACATTTAAATAGATTTGAGAAATAAATATGGAGATTGATGTATGAGTGTTTTAAAAAAAAAAAAAAAATAGAATTTCTACTCTAGCATAATCTAAATGTATATGTGTGTAAGACTCCCTCCTGAAGACTTGAACCTTGGCTTTTATCCTCTACACCCCACAAGCATTTATACTAATGTAGTGACCACCGCACCAATGGTGCGTAGTGGTATGAGTGTATTTGTTAAAGTAGTATAAGTACAATTTTTTGGGTTAGTTTATCTAAAATGTTGTTAAGACTAATATGGGTACTCTAAGAGGCCTAAACCACATGGGCAAGAAAGCATCATTTAGCAATGCGACAAGCCCAGACATTAAGTGGATCCTAATTCAATTGCTATCTTAGGGCTATTTGTCCTAATTCCTAACTGATGCCCATTCATGGAAAAATGATAGGACCTACTTTTATGTGATTGTCATTACAAATGTAATGGTGGCACCAAATACCTTCTCCTCTTCATGACCAAAAACTCCCACTCTTTCTTCAATAATCATCTAACACTTTACACTATATATATATATATATATATATATATATATATAGATGTATGTATCTATGTATGTATGTATGTGTGTGTGTATGGGGAAAATGGATTTTTGCCCTTATTTTTTTAAATATCTAATACAATGTTCCTATTTTGAAACTATTAAGCACTGTATCACTGTTTTGAAACTTGATTTTTAGAAAATCGAGTTTCCCATAGAACTTGATTTTATGATTATCGAGTTCTAAGTAAGTTCTTGCAACGCTGGAGGAGCACTTGTGGCTTTTCCCAATTTAAAAATCCAGCTAGAACTCGATTTTATTGAAATCGAGTTCTAGGGAAAAACTTAACTAAAACTCGATAATCATAAAATCGAGTTATATTGAAACTCAATTTTTAAAAATTTCAAAATAGGGACACAATTCTTAATAGTTTCAAAACATGAACAATTTGCCGGATATTTTAAAAAATAAGGGCAAAAGCCCATTTTCCCATATATATATATATGATCTAATACATTGAATATATGGCTGCCCAATATAATTTGGGGTCTAAGGAAAAAACTTTTATATGGGACTTATTGACAAAAAATTGTTAACCAATGTTTAACAAAAATTGTTAGATGTTTAACAAAAGTTGTCAACTTATGTTTAACAAACGTTGTCAACTTATATTTAACAACTATTGTCGAATTAGTCAAATTCATCAAACATAATTTCACTCATAGGCCTTTTGGTGTATGAGTTTTATTGATGTGAGTAGTGCTCATTCAAGATAATATATCTCTTAATTACAATCCCCTATTTCAAGGGAAGACCCTTTGATTCCAACCATGTCGTCTTTGTACATGAGTTTATTCATTTTTATGTTTAAAGGGATATATGTTTTTATTTATTTGTGGCTGCACCTAATAATTTATTTAGGTTGCCTACGTACCCTTGGCAGGGATCACGCCACTTCATAGTTCTTAATTTGAGATTTTTGATTTAAAGTCTCAAATATGGTCTTGTCCAACTTTAAATAATGGATCTATCTTTAAGTCAATACTTGGTGTTTAATTAAGTATTGACATAATTTATTTTTGAGATAATTGATTTTAGTCTCAAGGTTCATCTCCTTTTTTCTTTGCTTATTTTTCGGAATTTCAATAATATTTTGATTAAAATTCCCAAATTTAATTAAAGGAGAGAAAATTCCCTTTGAAGCAATTTAATCATTGTTAACATACTTGGAATTAGAAAATTTCCTCAACCCAATTTTATGGTCAATTTATTTTAAGAATTATTAACTCTAATCTTGTTTTAAGGAATTAATAAATCCAAAGAATTAGTCATGATTAATTTGGTTGAGTTAATGTTTCCATTAATTTGATGGTAGAGTCAAGGACTCCATTAATGGGGTAAAGTCAAGGACTCCAACGATGGGGTAGAGTCAAGGACTTCATTGATAGGGTAGATTCAAGGACTCCATTAATGGGATAGAGTCAAGAACTCCATTGATGAAAACATTGCACCAAAAATTTGAGAGGATTTTTATTTGGTAATTTTCAAATAGGATTTAAGAGTCAGAGACTCTTGTATAAAGCTTCATCTATAGAATTAGGAATTCCTCATGAAACCCAACCTTATTTGTTTTACCAAACAAAAATTATTTGAAGACGAATGAGAGAAAGATTTTGGTAGTGAAAGAATTTTTATTTGGTAATATTCAAATAGGATTTAAGAGTCAAAGACTCTTATCTAAAGTTTCATGCACGGAGTTAGGAACTCCCCATGAAACCCAATCCTATTTGCATTACCAAACAAAAATTATTATTTGAGAATGAGAGAGATATAGAGAAGAAAGGGATTGATGAAATCCCGTATACAAACCTGTGTTGCGTATTTTTCCTCTGCTTTATGTTGCTCTCTCTGTTTGTGCCTCTTTTTTGTTCTCTCTATGTCTTTGCTGTGTGTATATTTGCTCTCTCTTTTTGTATCTGCCTTCTTTTTTTCTCTTCCCTCTTTTCTCTCTTTTTTTTTTTTTTTTTCCTCGTGTCTTCCTCTATTTATAGAGAGACTCCGAAGAAGTTGTTCCCTTATTTTTCTCTCAACCGATCAGATCATGGAGCAGTTTTCGTCAGTTTTTTTCTTCCACAATTCCTAATTTCATGTTGAGCCATGACCCACTATTCAGCTTTTGGCTCTTTTATTTGTTTTGTTGCTTTTTAAGCTCCTTCTTTTTAGTTGGTGACAGTCCCACTTTTCATCTTTTGAGGCCCAATTTCATCAAACCATGTTCCTTACTTTCTGGTGATGCCACTTCCCTATTCACTTTTTAGATTTTTTATTTTATTTTACTTGATTTGTTTCTATCTTTTTCATAGGTACTAGGCAGCAGACCACTTACGTGGCTTTTATTTTTATTTTCTTAGTATAGGCTAGTCAACTTTTTGTAGATGACCATGCATGACTTTTGCACCTATCGTATTATTTAGTCCACAGTTGCCATGCACCTATCCTATTGTTTAGTCCACAGTTGCCGTGTAAATACAGTTATCTATGACACATTTTATATGTATTTTTTAAGTTTCAACAGTTGCCCCCCGGGTGTCAATGTCATGCATGAATTAGAATTCTTGTGTGACACTCGTGTCTTGAGATTTTCTTCTTCTTCTTCTTCTTCTTCTTTTTTGGCTTGGACTCCTTCTATTGAATCTGAAGTCCCAATTGGCAGATTGATTTGGCTTTGCATCTTTTGTCTTGATATTTTTTGTTTTTGTTTTGGGCATTGATTTGTAATTATGCAAATTTTCTTGCGTGCATAAGATTGATCACTTATTTGGTGGGAAATTTTTTTTTTTTTTTGACATGTGACTAAACCTAATAAATAATACCAAGCTACCTACGTACCCGTTAGGGGATCAAGTCAACACGTAGTTCAAAAGGGGATGGTGATTTTTGGGGATGTGACTGAACTCAATAAATGATAACAAGCTACCTACGTACCCGAAAAAGGATCAAGTCATCACGTAGTTCAAGGGGGATTTCAAAATGGTTTTTTTTCTTTAGTTGAAGATGTAACTGAACACAATAAATGATACCAAGCTGCCTACGTACCTAAAATGAGATCAAGTCAACACGAAGTTCAAGGGGGGCAGAGGTTTTTTTTTTTTTTTTTTTTTTTTTTTTTTTTTTTTGTAAATCCGTTTAATGAACTTCTTATTTACACAGGGTAAACACATTGTTCCTCACCCTTCCTTCTCAGTATCCTTGTTTTTTGGACAAATGTATAAGCATAGTTGTTGCTTAAAGTTTGGCATCAAGATAATTCACCTCTTCTCTTGTGAAAGGGTTAGGATCAGTGTACACCATTTTCACATTTCCATCTTCATCACAAAGTTTAAAGCATTAATGGAGTGCAGAACCGATTATGCCATAAGTGTGTACCCAAGGGCATCCCAACAACACGTTGTAGGAAATATCGACATCAAGTACATGGAAAAAAGCTTCAGAATACAAATCTCCTATTTCCACTTTTAATGAGATGCTTCCCATGGCTCTTTGTCCAACTTAGTTGAAGCTTTGAATGGTCAAGTTGGATGGGGACAATTGTTTAGACTTCATCCCCATTACTTTGAATGTCTTATAAGGGAGAACATTTACAGTTGATCCATAATCCAACAGGATTTTTGATAACCATATGTCTCCAATTATGCCATTGACATATAAAAACCAATTCTAAAAATCTTCTCCAAGCTGGAGGTCCTTATCACTAAACATTATGCATGCCAAGCATGAAACACATAGTCTAGGTGACAAGGGTTGTGAGGAATTGCCTACTTTCCCTTCAAAAGCATCATTTTTTTTTTTTTTTCATTTTGGCTTAATTTTTCCTTTTGTGGTAATGACAAATGTTGCCCTGAAAGCAAAGTTACTTCATCTACCTCTCGTTCAATGTCATCAATTGAAAGCATGCAACATTGCACAACTTCCTCCTTCATCTCATCCTCGGAATGATTTTGAAGAAATTCCTTAGGAAGATATTCAACTAGAGTTATTGGCATTTTCTCAAATTGAATATATTTTTCTTCCTCTAAAATCATGCTTTTCTTTTGAGTGTTCTTCTTTTTCTTGGATTCCTTCCTTCTATGGATTTTGACTCATGGCTTCTCAAAGGGCATAATGATTGGTAATGGTCTCTTAGCCATTTTCTTGGACTGCTTACCAATATATGTTTGCCATTCTTCTTCATTTCCATCTTTAGAGGAATTTTCCCAAAAGTCTAATTTTGCTTCAGTCATAAGCTCATAAAGACTTGGGAGACTGCTTGACTTGACCTTGACATTAAGAGTTTTTTTAATCCTTTTGACATTATTGGTTTTGCCCCTAGTGGGCAAGGCAAAGTGGACTTTGGTTCCTCCTCAAGCAAAGAAATGCTATTTGATGTAGCAACTGGTACTCGAGAGGAACTATCTACCTCGATTTCACCATCATTTATCATTTTTTGAATTATATTCTTCAGGATATAGCATTCTGATAGAGGATGGCTAATGATTCGATGGTAGCGGCAATATTTAGGGTCATCTATCTTATCAACTTTAGAAGGTCTTTTAGGCTCAGGGAGTTGTATTGCTTTTTCTTTCATCAACTCATTAAAAAACCCTTCCACATCATCATCATGGAATGCGTATTTTGTTTTCTTTTTCTCTTCAAGAGTGAGATTTTTCGAGCCTTCCTTACCTTTCCCATTTTGCCTTCCATTATTGACAAAGGTAGCCATCACTTCTCCATTATTTTAGAGCTTTTTTCCTTCTGTATTTTTTTCTTCTAAATTACACCCCCTTTGTGTGGTACTCTTTTGTCGGGCAATTTGTCTTTCAACATTGCTTGCCTTAGAGACCAATGCATCAAAACTCTGAGGTTTTGCAGTCCCTATGAAAGTGGCAATCTCTGGTAAGAGATTGTTTGAACACATTTGTACTGCAGATTGTTCAGTCAACTTTCAGAACATTGGAGATTTAGGCTTCTCCATCTTGTA
Source organism: Quercus wislizeni (assembly GCA_023055345.1). Lineage (NCBI taxonomy): Eukaryota > Viridiplantae > Streptophyta > Magnoliopsida > Fagales > Fagaceae > Quercus > Quercus wislizeni. The sequence goes on along the minus strand of JALGQJ010000002.1, from coordinate 8,803,660 downwards.
ATGAATTCATTGACACTTTCATTTGACTTTTGTCGAGCATTGGCTAAATCAATGATTGAAACTTTCTTCTTTGAACTCACAAATTGGGCAAGAAAAGCCCTTTGTAAATCGTCCCACATATGGATTGACCCTAGTTGTAATTGGGTGTACCAAATAAACGCAGAACCCTTGAGAGATTGGACAAATTGTCTTATCAACAAAGCATTTGACAAAGCAAATTCTCCATAAGCTGAATAGAAATGTGCCAAATGTTCTTGAGGGGAATCGGTCAAACCATTAAATTTCTCAAAGTTTGGTTTTTGACAACCGGTTGGGAATGGAACAGTATCATAATGAGCTGGATAAGGTTTTCAACACCCATGAACAGATAAATTTATAGATGCCTGAAATTCTTTGATTCCCTTCGCAATGAGTGTCTTTAATTCCTCTTGTGTTATAGAACTAGATGATGTGTGCCCTTCTTCGGTTATAGGCACTTGAGTTCTAGTTGATGTACTTGCTTAAGATGCTACTCGAGCTACCAAGGCAGCTATTTCAACATCTTTTTCAATGAGTTTCCTTTGCAACTCTTGGAGTTGCTCTTCTAAATTTGTGGTGCTAGTTACTAGAATCGGCATGTCTTCAGAAACACTTTCATCTGAGATCTTTAACACTTTGCCAAATTGATTTATTAGAATTCCTGGTAAGTCTTCTTCTTGAAAAATAGATTTTGAATCTCCATATAATGGACTATGAAAATCACTTTACATTTCCATAGTATCAAAAGAAGTGGTGGAGATTGAAGAATCATCGATGATGGATTGGGACATGGCACGGGCCCTAAAGCTTGTGATAGGACCTGAGTAAGGCCTTGGTGACTTGTTAACCTCCTCACAAATCTCTGTCACATTTTTGTGCTTTGAACTTGTCCCTAATCCAAAATTTTCTTCTTTTGCCAACAAATAACCTGAGAAGAAGGCCCATTTTTGAACCTCCAAGTTTGACTTGGCCCTTTTTGATTGTTCAGTACAAAAGAGCTGTTAACGGAAAATGATCAAATAATTCAGAAGTTTGACTTTCTTCTCTATTTACACTTTTTCTAGGACCTTGCTTGGTTGGTGGCAATGTTTCAATGGAGGCATCAATGTCCATCTCTACTTCTTTTCCCTTGATAACAAGATCACTCTTTGGTGAAGTTAATTCAAGAATGCGAGGCCGCATTATCTTTGGTTGAGGAGTGACCTTTTGCTTTAGTGATGATGCCTTCTTCAAAACCTTGATAGATTTCTTAGTGACCTTAAGTTTCAGGGTTTTGGTAGGACTAGTTTCCCTTTCTTCAGTTGAAGTCACCATTACTGACTCGGTTGTTCCCAATGTGATTGGGATGGAGCCAATCATGATTTGGACAAGGAGATGCCTCGAGGCTATACCCATAGTGTTAGAGTCATTCACATTTGAAACCTCGGTTTGAGATTTCTTAGCTTTAGCACTTTTCCTTGCCCTCCTCTTCTTTGAAGTCTTTGAAGTTGATGAAACTTGGATGTTGGTGATGCGTTCATCATTCGGTACTTCAAGCTTGACAGAAGGGCGACCAAGGGTGAATGTCATACGACAACCACTAGCTCCTTGTGCGGTTGCAGGAAGCTTATGGAAGTAAACAGTCACTTGGGGAGCCATCAGTAGACTTATGTATAATGCAAAAGTAGAATGTATTAAATCAAATGTATAAGTGACATAGTTGGAGATGAAAAGGAGAATGGGTCCCGCCGGGTGTGCCAAAAATTATGTTGACGAAAAATTGTTAACCAATGTTTAACAATAATTGTTAGATGTTTAACAAATGTTGTCAACTTATGTTTAACAACTATTGTCGAATTAGTCAAATTCGTCAAACATAATTTCACTCATAGGCCTTTTGGTGTATGAGTTTTATTGATGTGAGTAGTGCCCATTCAAGATAATGTATCTCTTAATTACAATCCCCTGTTTCAAGGGAAGACCCTTTGATTCCAACCATGTCGTCTTTGTACATGAGTTTGTTCATTTTTATGTTTAAAGGGATATATGTTTTTATTTATTTGTGGCTACATCTAATAATTTATTTAGGTTGCCTACGTACCCTTGGTGGGATCAAGCCACTTCGTAGTTCTTAATTTGAGATTTTTTATTTAAATTCTCAAATATGGTCTTGTACAACTTAAAATAATGGATCTATCTTTAAGTAAATACTTGGTGTTTAATTAAGTATTGACATAATTTATTTTTGAGATAATTGATTTTAGTCTCAAGGATCATCTCCTTTTTTGTTTGCTTATTTGTCGGAATTTCAATAATATTTTGTTTAAAATTCCCAAATTTAATTAAAGTAGAGAAAATTCCCTTTGAAGCAATTTAATCATTGTTAACATACTTGGAATTTGAAAATTTCCTCAACCCAATTTTACGGTCATTTTATTTTAAGAATTATTAACTCTAAACTTGTTTTAAGGAATTAATAAGTCCAAAAAATTAGGCACGATTAATTTGGTAGAGTTAATGTTTCCATTAATTTGATGGTAGAGTCAAGGACTCCAATTATGAGGTGGAGTCAAGGACTCCATTGATGGGGTAGAGTTAAGGACAACTCCAAAAATGGGGTAGAGTCAAGGACTCCATTAATGGGGTAGAGTCAAGGACTCCATTGATGAAAACATTGCACCAAAAATTTGGGAGGATTTTTATTTTGTAATTTTCGAATAGGATTTAAGAGTCAAGGACTCTTGTATAAAGCTTCATCTATAGAATTAGGAACTCCTCATGAAACTCAAACCTATTTGTTTTACCAAACAAAAATTATTTGAAGATGAGTGAGAGAAAGATTTTGGTAGTGAAAGAATTTTTATTTGGTAATATTCAAATAGGATTTGGTAATATTCAAATAGGATTTAAGAGTCAAAAACTCTTATATAAAGTTTCATGCACGGAGTTAAAGAACTCCCCATGAAACCCAATCCTATTTGCATTACCAAACAAAAATTATTATTAGAGAGAGAGAGAGAGAAGAAAGGAATTGATGAAATCCCGTATACAAACCTGTGTTGCGTATTTTTCCTCTGCTTTATATTGCTCTTTGTCTTTGCCTATCTTTTTTGTTCTCTGTCTTTGTTGTGTGTATATTTGCTCTCTCTTTTTTATCTGCCTTCTTTTTTTCTCTTCCCTCTTTTCTCTTTTTTTTTTTTTTCCTCGTGTCTTCTTCCTCTATTTATAGAGAGACTCCAAAGAAGTTGTTCCCTTATTTTTCTTTCAACCGATCAAATCATGGAGCAGTTTTCGTCAGTTTTTTTCCTCCACAATTCCTAATTTCATGTTGAGCCGTGTCACACTATTCAGCTTTTGGCTCTTTTATTTGTACCGTTGCTTTTTAAGCTCCTTCTTTTTAGTTTGTGACAGCCCCACTTTTCGTCTTTTGAGGCCCAATTTCATCAAACCATGTTCCTTACTTTCTGGTGATGCCACTTCCCTATTCACTTTTCAGCTTTTTTATTTTATTTTACTTGATTTGTTTCTATCTTTTTCATAGGTACTAGGCATCCGACCACTCACGTGGCTTTTATTTTTATTTTCTTAGTATAGGCTAGTCAACTTTTTGTAGATGACCATGCATGACTTTTGTACCTATCCTATTATTTAGTCCACAGTTGCCGTGCACCTATCCTATTGTTTAGTCCATAGTTGCTGTGTAAATACAGTTATCTATGACACATTTTATATGTATTTTTTTAGTTTCAACAGGACTTATTATATATAAATATTAATGAAATTAAGACTAATTTTATGTATATAAAAAAATTGATGGGTGATACTAACTAAACTAAAGTTAATTTCATATTGAAGATTGAATATCATAGTTGAACCATATATATATATATATATATATATATGAGTAGCATTTCTGGTCTTTTCATCACTAGGAAACTTATGAAAAGAACTTGAAGTATTCAACTAAATTTACATGTCTCGTAATCTTATCAAATACCAGACACAGCTGTATGGTCCGGATATAATTTGAAGAAACTATAGAAAAGTTATTGTCGGCAGTTAGATTTTTTATTTTTTATTTATTTTTTTAGTTTGACCTAAAAGAAAACTCTGCCTAATTTTAATACTTAATTTCCTTTTTTTGTATATTTTGTTATCATTGTGAAACAATTTTGGCTCTTTATCAAAAGTAAATTTGTAACAATCTTTGCGCGCACACAAAGCTCAAAAGAGTCAAATATAAAAATTCATAATCACATCTATTTAAAATAGCCATCTCTTAGGTAGGAAGGGTTCCTTTCACTATAAAATAGAAAAAGGGAAATTGCAAGGAGAAAGAAAAGAAAAATTGAATCAGATATTGTGTATGTAAGTTGGAATCTTGGATTCAGATGTTTGTGGTATAATGGAGGGTATGATGGATTCATGTGCATTGTTTTGCTTCTAAGCAGTGAATAAGGCTTTTTTGGCTCCTTAATTTCTATGGAAAGTGATTCTTTCAATATAATTTTTTATTTATAATGATTAAATTAAATATTACAAATCTAGATATGTTACTATTGACCATTCCCTCTCCCACCCATTAAAAAAAATTAAAATTTATAATAATAATAATGATAAAAAGCTTGTGGAAGGTGTTTAAATTGCAAGGCGATTGTTTTTTCTTTGAGATAAGGGATAAGGATACTTCTATCATTTGTAAATAACAACAATAATAATAATAATAATAACCAGAAAATTAAAAGCATGACAATTGTAACACTAACAATTAGCCGTTTTTCGTGAATTTCTTATCTTTAAGGGGTATGGATAAATATGTATTCCTTTTTGGAAAATATTCTCTTTATGAAATATGGTGCATAAGTAATTCTCCCAACTATCTTTTTCTTATTATTTTTATTTTTGCTTACAAAAAGTAGGAGGTAAGAATTGAATCCATGGTAGTTTCACTGAATGATAAGATTTTTGGTCCCAACTTCTTCATGTGTGTATCCAAGTATTTAAAAATATTTTTCTTTTTCCCTCTCCCATTTGTGTGCCAAACAAATGTCAACCAGTATTTAAACTGATCCTTCATTCATGATTTTGCAAGTGGAAGTTGCATTCCCATCCCTTTATCAGTGATATTGCATATCGGGTATGCGTTGCACGTCTTAATAAGAAATTCTTTTCTTCGTTCCTACATTGTCACTTCCCCTTGTGAATTCTAGTGTAGGTTTCTCTCCTTGACTTCCTTTTTATTTTTAGCCTTTTCGCTTTTCTTTCAAGAAAATAAATGTATAGGGCTGGGGTTCATTATGAACTAAGTCAAGGATCTTTTTCCAGACGCTTGGCCATTACTGATTACACACACACAAACGTAAAAAGTGATAGGATTTGAGGTTTTTTTTTTTTGGATAATTGTAGTAAACCCATCTGTGGTATGACCCGTTTTCACTGTGCCTACCCATAGTTTAAAACTTTACACTTTGCCTACCCTTTAGTTTTAAACCATGGGTAGGCAAAGTGAAAACGGGTCATACTATAGGTGGGTTTACTGTAATTATTTTTTTTTTTTTTTTCTTTTTTGTTTTTGGTAGGGGGGGGGGGGGGGGAGTGGGGTCTTTCACTCTTTTGTAGTTTAGTTTTACTTCGTTTTGTAAAGGTGGAGATTTGGGATTTAAACAATCATGGATATAGAAATTATCAAATTAATTAGGCGGGGGTGTAATAACTTGGACAAAGTGGCCTTCCTTTCTATAAGGGTGAAGATTTTGGTTTTTTTTAGCTTAATCTAAGTATACATGTGTGTGAAACTCTTTTCTATAGACTTGAATCTTAACCCTTACTCTCCCACACCTTACAAGTACTTATACTTGTGAAGTAACCATCGAGTCAAGAGAACGCGGTGGTGAAGATTTTGTTTTTAATTCATCATGGATATGGGATTTATCAAACTTGTTAAAGGTGTAAAACTTGGTCAATTTAGCCTAAACCAATCAGTGCCTAACTCCAGGAATTTGGACAAGCTAAGTCAATATGAAATTCATTGAAGAGGAGAAAGTAAACAGCTTACAAAATAATTGAATCACTCCTATCTTCATCTTGAAACCCAACGCAAAAATCTTGTAAGGAAAGATGTGGAATATTATTCCTTCAAAAAAAGCCCATTTAGCCATATTATGGGCTACACAATTAGCCTCTCTAAAGGTATTATTTACAAACCAATTTGAGAATGAATTCAAAATTAGCATAGTTTAATTAGAAATTTATTGGAGCAACCAATGAGAAGAAGATAACTCATTCTGTTGAGGAAAAATCACATTTTAGCGAATCCTTGGTAAACTACATTCTTGTACCAATATTCTGCTGCCTTTTGTGCTTTTACCTTTAAGCTATCTTGATCTTGTACTAGCTCTGTCCATGCGAAGATGGTCTCTTTTGTATGGTTTAGGCATCAAAATTCACTTTCACCAAAGGGAGAAGATATGTAGCGCCCCCTTAGAGGGGGCATTACATATACCCGCTATGCAGTATCCATTTTCCACAAAAAGGGGGATGTGATGATCAATGTAAATTTTTGTTAATTTGTCTACTCAAGAGTAAATTATCTAGTACTTCCTTCTCTGTTCGTGTCATAATTCTATTCCTTATCATCCATATATGATCACAACATATTGTGAATAATATGAAACTTGCTCTCTCTTTTTGTACTGCAACTTTGCATTTGAAAATAATACAATTTTGACCCAATTAGTTAAAGACTTTTATACCACCGCACACCCTTAATGTAATGATCACTCCATAAGTACAAGTGTTTGTAGAGTGTTGGAGGGGGGGAGGGGAGGATCGGGGTTCAAGTCTCCAAAAGGGATATTTCACACACTTTTATACTTAGATTAGGCTAAGGTAGAATTTCTATCATGTATAAAAAAAGTTAAAGAATTTTATAGAGTTTAAATGCATTTCTAAGAACCTAATTACTCACCATGAGAAAGAGACCATACTATTTTTGCAATAGGGAAATTAAAAAATACAAAAATACTAGGCATCAAATTAGAGTGCAATTTGAAAAATACTTGGCACAAAATTAGAGTGCAAATAGAATTTCATTTGGATTCTTGATTTGACTTCCACTTATATATATATATATATATACATACACACACACACACACACACACACACACACTAAATCAATTGAAGTCCAACATAAACTTGGCTCGACCTAAGATTATAACCTAACCTGAAGGCTGAAGACAAAAACAAGGGCGGCTGCACATACATTTCAAGGCGTTCAAATGAACCTCCTGACTTGAAAGAAAATATTATATATATATATATATATATATATATATATATATATATATATATATATAATATTGCTTTACTAATTTAAATCATGTTTTAAATCTTGCACACCCTGATCACATATAAGCTTATTCCACAATCAAACAACAATTTAGTGTATTATTTATATATGGATGAGTGTGGTTGTGTGAATTAATAATTATATAGTGCAAGTGGAGTTGATTTTTTTCATTTAGTTTAAAATATTTTTATAAAAAAAATGACAAATATATAACCACAATTTCATAAAATCAAAAATAATATACAAACTTAACAAAATAAAATGGTCATACTTACATTGACAATAGATAATGAAAACTAATAATAAACTATCAAGAGATGATTTTAAAATATGAAAACTCGTAAAAGGAAATTGTAAAATTTCATGTATTTTTGTGTTTTGTGTGTGTGTGTGTGTGTGTGTTTTTTTTAATATATAAATTAAAATTTTGTTTAATTTATGTTTCTTAATGACCCCCTTAGAAAAAATTCCTAGAGCCGCCACCAGACAAAAACATTTATATAGTATGGACTTGGGTAGAGTTGTCTTAATTGATTGAAGGTCGAATTTGTCTGGTCATGAACCTAAAGGTTGAAATTTATAAAAGCTTAGGTTAGCATCCAATAATCGACATACCTTTCTAAATAACAACTCCCGGTTAGTCTTAATTGGCTTTGTTGGATACCATGCATATGGCAATCCCCCTCCATTTTGTTTTCTCTTTATTTAAAAAGAAAGTGAGAAAGGATGAACCGTCGAGATTATCCTACCTGAACGTGATCATTATAATTTATAACTCCCCAACCTATTGAGAAACAAAATGTCTAAGAGGTCTAGATAGGAATAGGGAGCCATATAGCCATAGGCTCTCCCTTAGGAGAGTTTGAGCTATAGATTGACCTCAACCCAACCCCTCAATATATATATGCAATGGCTATTTCTATACAGTTAATATAAGTCATTAATAAAAACATCGGACAAAATTGGCTTCTGCCTTTTTCGGGCAAAATAAATAGCATTCTACTCCCTTTCCCAAACTAATTAGGGAAATGGTCCTCTTTTGAAACTCGAGTTTCTCAAAATTGAGTTAAGTCTTATAGTAACGTTTTTAAGGACATATAGTGATATTTTTAAGGACCTATAGTGGCATTTTTTAACTCAAGCTCTATGAAATCTAGTTATAGGTAAAAATATTGCATGTAACTCGATTTCATAGAGATCAAGTTACAAAATGCCACTATAGGTCATTAAAACGTCACTATAGGCTCCTTAAAACGCCACTATAGAGCTCCATAAATTTTTTTTTTTTTTTTAACTCGATTTTGAGAAAGTCAATTTTCAAAAGAGGGGCATTTTCCTAATTAATTTGGGAAAGATGGTAGAATGCTATTTATTTTTCCCGAAAAGGACAAAGGCCAATTTTGTCCTAAAAACATCATATATATACATCCTCTTGTCACAATGTATGGATCTTAATTAATCTGATGTAGTTTTGAGTTCACATGTTGTGAAAGGGTGGATGTATATATTCACATCATGAAATAATTATTAAGGAGATAGAAACTCTATTGCAAAATAAATATAATCTTCTAATCATATCTATAGAAGTTGGAGTTGGGTGTGCCTAGTATAATCCTTGGGGAGCAAAAAAGTTGCAACGAATGGTTCAAATTCACTAACCTTGTTTCTTTTCTTTTCTTTTTTTTCATAGATAAAAGATAGAACTTCTTTTTCTCTTCTTAAAGCTCTACTTTAGTTAACTACTTGTAATATGTTGTAAGGGTATTGCACCTAGGAGAAAATGGGCTTTTGCCATTTTTTTTTTTTTAAATCCAACATTTTGCCCCATTTCCCAAATTAATTAGGGAAATGCCCTTGTTTTAAAACTCAATTTTCTAAAAATCAAGTTTTAATTTAAAACTCAAATTTTGGACAATCGAGTTATAACAAACTAAAAATAAAAAATAAAAAATAAAAAAAATTTCTAGAGCCCTATAATAGTGTTTTAATGAGCCCTATAGTGACGTTTTAAGGATCCTATAGTGGCATTTTAAGGACCCTACAGTAGCATTTTGGAATTCGAGTTCCATGAACTTGAGTTCCATGCTATTTAAAAAAAATATATATATATATTTTAAGTTTGATCGCCCTATACTTATAGTGGTATTTTAAGGAGCCCTATAGTGACGTTGAAACTCGATTTTGAGAAAATTAAGCTTCAAAATAGTGGCATTTCCCTAATTATTTTGAGAAATTGGGAAAAATACTGGATTTTTTGCTCGAAATGGGCAAAGGCCAATTTTCTCCATGTACCTGACCAAATAAAACCTTCTTACTAAATCCTACTACTTTTAATTTTTAAAACATACAACCACCCTAGATACATTCTCTCATATTCTCCCAAAGTCCAGATAGGTCCAAGCGCAAAAAATCAAAACGCTAGCCAAAAGTGGCTCCGTGGTAACCCCAACTTTTTACCACCAAAAGACCCTACAATTATAGTGCATTAATCATGACATATTTGGTGATACTTGATGTAATACCTTATATCAATGGTTGAGATTAAGAGTTGAGAAAAGTAATTTTCAATCTCAACTATCAAATAAAAAAGATTAAGAGAAATAATAAAATTAAAGTTAAAAAGTTAGGAATGTTAAAAATTTTGTGAGGGGGAAGTGGGCAAGTGCATAGGTGCAACGGAGAAAATGGGCTTTTGCCTTTTTTCTAAAAAAAAATCCAGCATCTTGCCACATTTCCCAAACTACTTAGGGAAATGCCCCTATTTTGAAACTCGATTTTCTAAAAATCGAGTTTCAATTTAAAACTTAATTTTTGGACAATCGAGTTCTAACAAACTGAAAATTAAAAAATAAAATAAAATAAAATCTGGAGCCCTATTGTGGCGTTTTAAGGAGTCCTATAGTGGTGTTTTGGATCTTGAGTTCCATGCAAGGTTTTTTTTTTTTTTTTTTTTTTTGTAAGTTTGATTGCCTCATACCTATAGTGGCTTTTTAAGAAGCTTATAGTGACGTTGAAACTCGATTTTGAGAAAATCGAGTTTCAAAATAGGGGCATTTCCCTAATTAGTTTGGAAAATGGGGCAAAATGTTGGATTTTTTGTGCGAAATGGACAAAGGCCAATTTTCTCCATAATCTTACAATCTAATCAACTACATGGTACAAACAGAAGTAGAAGATGTCAACATAATGCAACTATGTTGACATCTTTCTTTTCTCTTGACAAACAGGTTGAAAAGCTTTAAGCGAAGACTGCTAATGTTCTTGCAAGGATGCAAGAGGGGTAATAACTAATGAATACAAAGATTCTACATTTTTATTATGGAACTAAAATATTAAACAAAATAAAATGCACATATTGCATCTTATTGTAACCTTATGACATTTTCTATTTATAAATACTAAGATGAAAATAGCTTACCTAGGGTAAACTAAAGAGATACCTAGCAACAAATATCTTCCAAATACGTCTCAATGAATAAAATTTGAAAATTTAATGGGAGAATTACATTGTTTCAATAATATTTCAATCTAATATTTCACAGGAAACTCCCATTGTACTTGTTGGGAAAAAAAAATGTGAACCCCTTTAATAACTAGAATAAAGAGGTTTCTAAAATAAAATAAAATAAAAGAATCAAGAGCAAAGAAATTCTAATTGAATATTCTTCAATCACCATGGCTTAAGATATTACCATATTGAAAAATTGTAGTATATCATTAATTGTGGTTTAGAAATTTAAGAATCTCTTTTATTCGTAATACTAAGGTAGTGGTATATTCTTAGAGTCGAGTGTTATGATAAGGACACACCAAACAAAAACCCCTAGAGAGCCATTAAGTTGGTAGACATAGTAGCATTTGCAAGCCACATCTTGTGGTTCCAAATCTTCTGTCTCATCTTTTCTACTCCACTCCATGCTCCACCAATGAATATTTGCCATATGTACACCTATTTAAGTCAAATTTGATTTTCAGATTTTTATTATTTAGTTTCCTTAAATAAATTAAAAAACCCAAACCCTCCCCATAGCCACCATTACTATTCCTCCTCCACCACTACCACCACCACCACCAACAAGCTTCATTGGCGCCACCAAGAGGAGATTCGACATCGTCAACGGCTAGCCACCCACCACCACCGGTTGTCAGTTACCAAAAAATGAATTTAAAAAAAAAAAAAAAAAAAAAAAAAAAACCAACACATCCCCCATCAATCACCACCGGTCCACCACTCTTATTCAGCACCTCTAGGAAGAGATGGTGACGCCATCAAAGTCACCATGTCTGGGTACCAGCCATGGATTTGAAGAAGAATGGCGGTCATGGATACCCACCAACAAGATGTCATAAAACTAATATTAGACATGGATTTTGAAGACAAGGAGTGGTGGTGGATAGCCATTGATGTCACCAGCGATCTTCTCCAGGTAGCACCGATGAAGTTGGTGGTGGTGGTGGTGGTAGAGGAATGGTGGTGGTGGCTGGTGGGGATTATTTGAGTTTTTGTTTTTTACTTTTTTGGTTTTTGATTTATATTAGGAAACTGAAACAATGAAAGGCTGAAAATTAGATTTGACTTAAATAGGTGTACATATGGCAAATATTTATTGATGGAGCATGGGGTGGAGCAAGAAATATGAGACAGAAGATTTGGACTCCACAATTAAGCCTAAAAAATTGTATACATATCTAGTGTGAGCATTTCAATGTTCTTTAATGTTTTTTTTTTTTTTCTTTCTAATATGTAAATTTTTTATAATTTTTTTTATTTATAAATTTCCTGATTCATTCTAACTTCTTGTTTAATATTCACACAAAATTAGAAATACTGAAGGGTTATAAAAATTTAATATTATTTTTTATATGGTGTTTATATAAAAACATCATAGACCTAAACATAAACATAAGAATGCTGTTTTTGTTTTTTTTTTTTTTTTTTGGAGCCTATAAATATATTTTAATCCATATTCAAATTTTTGAATAGTTGCGCCCAAACCCTTTGTGTACCGTCTTCATAAAGGTCTTTAAGAATTCACTCTCCATTTCCTACTTCTTCTAATGAAAGCAACTAAGAATATCTTTATTGGGGAGAAAGAAACTATTTTGATAGGAAACTCAAAGTAACCTATATGAATTATTATTTTGATACGATTAATTTTGTCAATATATTTATAAATATGTGAATGTTAGTTGCATCTTCAATTATTTGGATACAAAAAAGAACTAGAAATCTCTTTATTGGGAGAAAGGAACTATTATGATAGAAAACTCACAGTTAACTATATGAATTATAATTTTTTGTATGACTAATTTTTTCAATATAATTATAACTATATGAATTTTCTTAGTTGCATCTTTTATTATCTTTGTAGGCATAAACATCAACATTAACATTAACATAACAATATACGTTTTTATTATTCATACGAACATGAAAATATATGAAAATTCTTATGTAAATTAGTGAATTTATTTAAACTTTTTTTACGAGAGATGCGTAAGAATAAAATTCCTCAAGCTTCAAGTAAGTTTCGACATTTGATGATAATCTGGCCTCAGTGTCATTATTTGTATTGTTTTCATTAATTGAGGTCAAACTTGATTTGGTTATAATTTTAAATTTTGTGTTCCGATTAAATCACATGTATGTTGTTTTGGTCGTTTAAAACTTCTAAATATTTTTTGAATGAAAGAATTTGGAAATCTAATAGTCGAAACTATATATATATATATATATATATATATACATATTTATATATATTACACTAGTATTCCTTTTCAGCTTTTTGCATGTTCCTATGTAGGTAAAGAAAGAAAAAGAACGTCATAACTGGCCCAAAGCATGCCCACACCTTGAGTGTGACACTAATTGAGTTAGAATATTTTGGGATTTAGTGTTCTTCTTCTAAATTAATGTTCTTTTAGGCCAGATGTTCAACGTTTACAAGTCAAGATCAAAAAGAAAATACTAATGTGTATTGTTCTGTACACGCCCACCCCCACTTCTCTTCACCACAAAACAGCCAAACCTTGCCCCAACATTTGGGCCATAGAATTACATCTAATCTAAGTCAAAATGTAGAAGAGACGTGATTGCATATCTTCATGTTGCTAATGCAAAAATTGAATGCTTTTGTAACGGATTCATGTTGTATATCTTCATGTTGTACAAGCCCACCCCCACTTCTTCTTCTTCTTCTTCTTTTTCTAGGTGAGTGTTGTTATCCCGTTTCACCCGCATCGAAAATTTATTGAAAGCAATCTTTTAAGGTGATTTTCAAGATGTCTTTTTTTTTTTTTTTTTTTTTGCTATTTTTTTTTGCTACACGTGATCCTAAGATGTTAGCAAAGTGACATGTACATATACACAATTAGTAAAACTTATACTTAACTTTTATAATTTTAATAATATAATTTTAACAGTAATTTAGTTAATAGTTATTCGCATAGATTTGAAGGTGTACAAAGTTTTAGTAATGGAATACACTATAAATGGCAAAAGAATAACTTTTGCAAGTTGCTCATGAACATGTTTGACTGGTGTAGATACTGCATTTTGTATCCCTTACGACTTGGGCCCTCGTTCCTCAATGCTAGTAGTATTCTAAAGTCTAAGGTTGGTTTAGGGCCCAGTCAAATGAAAATTTACTTTGAGGACAATATTTGTAGAAAATATAACTTATTTTTGGAAGAATAAAACTATTTTTAGAAAAGAAAGACCATAGGAAACCCTAAAGTGGGCGCACGCATACATGGGTATGCGTATGCACACTTAAGCCATGGGTATGCATACTTATTGCATGTGCACACATGCACGGGCATGCGTACGAAGCTAGGGCAAGGAAGGAAAGCTTTTTGCACTTAATTCTAGTTTGGAACGAATCCCACATCATTTGGGAGCCGCCCCAAGCCCCTATTTTTTTACTATATAAAGCCATAAAAGACACTTTTTTAAAGGAGGAAGAGTATGGTGGTAAAACACACAAGATTCACTAGAAAATAGTGAATCAAAGAGAGAGTTTTTCACACAAAAAATCTCCAATTCAAATTTTGATTGATTAGGACCTTTTCTGGTCTTGATTTTTGAGTTTTAAAGTTTACTAATCCATTTGGTTGTGAATAGATTGACTGAAGGGAACGATTAATATCAAGCTCTGTTAGGTTCTAAGTAATTAGGAACTAATGTATTAGAACTCTATTTTGTAATGTTGGCAAACCATGATCAAGAAAGATGTTAGTCTTGTTTAGACTTGCTCAAAGTATAGGCCTTTTATGTAAAGTTGGAATTGAGTTGCTGTAGAATTAAGTGTGCAATTCTGTCTGGCTCAATCGATCGAGAATTAGACTCGATCGATCGAAAGTCGGGCAGAACGTTTTTTTGCAGAATTTTCCAATTTAGCCCTAAGCCCATATAATGTGTAGGGTTTTATGTTTTGCCCTATATATAAAAGGGAAACCCTAGCCACGTTTTTGAGGTTACTCTATTTGCTAGGTGTGTGAATCTCATGTGAGATCTAGAGGTGGTTGCCTTCACACATGCTTAGGATTATCAAGAATGAGATTTCATTGAGAGCTTGATGATCATTCAGTTGCTGTACTAAAAAGCTTAAAGAAACACTAGCGGGTGTGCTTGTATTTGTTGGAGAATCTAAGAAAGAAGGAGTCCGTGGTCTCAGAGCTATCACGTGGTCATGTCAATAAGTTTTCTACTGGTGGGTAGCAATAGGATGTTAGTGGTCTAAGTCGCTATTATAAAACTTCGATTCTTTCATAGTGGATTCAGGTTTACCTTGAGGATAGTTAGGTTAAATCCTCCCCAGATTTTTACCGGTGTGGTTTCCTGGGTAATCATATCTTTGTATTCTTTATTTTCCATACTTTACATTGATATGATTATATGATTGTGTTAACCTAGATCTGAAATTTGGACTAAGTAATCACTTGGCTAATTTACTAGGTTAATTCAGTTATGTTTTAAGGGGTCTAAAAACTCACAAGTGGTATCAGAGCAGGTAACTCTTTTGTTTTAGATCTTTTGATCTAAGAGCTGATCCTTGACCCCTGTTGTCATGGATAATTTGAAGTGTCTTTCTGATCATGTTTTTGCTCATGCTTCTGTTGATTTTATTGATGCCTGTAAAACTCTTCGTAAGGAATTATTGAAATCTATGAAAATTGCTAAGAAATTCAAGGAAGAGTTAAAATTTGCTAATCTTGAAAAATGAGAATTGGTTGTTAGATTAGATGAATCTAATAAAAAGAATGAATTTTTGAGAAATCAAATTTCCTCTCAAGATGAGAAGATGAAAAGCTTGGAACAAGAATTAGTTGAATCTAAAGATAAAATTGAAAATTTGACTAGTACCAAGCTTGCTATTGATAACATAAGTGTTTCTGTTTCTCTTAAGCCTAAAACTAAGTAAGTTTATATTCCTCATTTTAAGAGGAATAATAAAGAAAATGCTTATTTTGCAAGGTTAGACAAAGGTAAAAGTTCTGATGTAGACGCTGAAGTTTCTAAACCTAAGTCTAAACTTATCGTTAGAGAGCATAATAAATCTGTTTTTGTGCCTACCTATCACCTTTGTGGTGTTGTTAGTCATAATCAATCAAATTGTTCTTTGTTGAGGCAAAAACCAAAATCTGAGACTAGATTTGTTATTAGGAATACTGATGTTCCTAAATTTGTTCCTGTTTGTCACTTTTGTGGTGTCTGCGGTCACATTCATCCTAATTGTCATCAATTGAAATTTAAGCATTCTGTGTTTCAATCTAGGATTTGTGATGATATTTCTCCTACCATAAGTCCATATAAATTGTTTCATATTCTTTTGAAAAATTTGAGCTTGTTGGCTTGTGAAAAGAATTTGCAAGATTTTAGTCTCTCTCAGAAGATTGGTGTAATTCCTCAAATACACTCTACTTTTCATAGATTTTCACCTACAAAGCCAAAGACTTGTGCTATATGGGTGAGAAAAGATTCTCTAAGGTGAGTGTTGTTTTACTTGTCCCTGATTTAATTCTTTCAATTGTTTGTGGACATGTTTTATTTTTGTTTTTGGTTGTTTTGTTTTTTAGATTGTTTTTTATTAAAAAAAAAAATCCAAAAATATTGAAAATTTTCAAAAAGACAAAAATATTTTATTTTGTGTCTTGTTTTATTTGTTTTTGAGGATTACATGAATTATGATATCTCTCTCTTGATTTAGAATATGCTTGATTTTGTGGAGAAACTTGAATAGTATGTGTTATATAAGTGCTAAGCTATTTATGATTTTTTGTAAGTATGTACTAATTTCTACATGTACTCAAGGGTTAATTAAGAAATTGATATTTCTTATTTGTGTACCCTCTATAGCTTAGTTAAGCACTGTCATGCATTACATTTGCATTGTTCATTTAGCATAATTTGTGCCTTTTGTTTTTTGTCATAATTTTTTTTTTTATCAAAAAGATTTTTGTGTTTTGTACTTTACATCTTGGATTTATAATCAAGGATTGGCCATATTATCTTCACATAACATGTTTATGTACCTTGTTTAGCTTGGATGAGTTTTTCCTTGGAATATAAAAGTAATAATAATTTTGTAGAATATAGCATCAATAATTTATTTCTATGATCAACATAATTAGACCAAAAACAAACAATTATTTCCTTGGAATTCTATCAACAACCAACATGTTAATAATTTTCCCAACTAATATTAAAATGCTATAAAATATTAATTGTCAAATCTAATGTTATACTGCAAAGTTTTGAATTTGAATCTAACTTGCCAAACTGCAATTTATGTCAAAAGAATGATAGAATTAAATTAGACAGTTTGACGGTTGTCATTGGGTAAAGGTACGATTTAGTGGAAAAGGGAGTACATCCAAATCCCTCATTTTATAGAGGGACTGAACAAGGTGACGAGGGATTTAGTAATATTGAGTAGAGATTGTGGCCAAACCCCTCTTTGAGAATTAAATCTCCATTCACTACTTCCTCTAATGAAAGCAACTAGGAATTTCTTTATCGGGAGAAAAAAAAAATTATGATAGGAAACTCAAAGTTACCTATATGAATTATTATTTTTGATACAATTAATTTTGTCAATATATTTATAACTATATGAATGTTCTTAGTTGCATCGTCTATTATTTGGATACTAGAAGCAACTAGAAATCTCTTTATTGGGAGTCTGATAGGAAACTTAGTTAAATAAATGAATTATTATTTTTTATTTGATTAATTTTTTCAATATATTCATAACTATATGAATGTTCTTAGTAGAATCTTCTATTGTTTGGATACTCAAAACTTTGTAGACATAAACATTAACATTAACATAACAATATATGTTTTTTCGTTCATATGAACTTGACAATATATGAAAAATTTTATGTAAATTAATGAATTTATTTGGTCGTTTGCACCTTCTCCTCATTTACTAAATTAATTTTAAACTGTATTTATGGGAGATGTGTAAGAATAAAATTCCTGAAGTTCCACACAAGTTTCAACACTTGGAAGATAGTTTGGTGTTAGTGTCATTCTTTGTATTGCTTTCATTGATTAAGGTAAAATTTGTGGCATTAGAAAGATGATTCAAAAAAAAAAATCCAAATTAAACTATCCTAAGTATGATGGTACACCCCCATCCTATATTCTAGACCAATAAAGTTATAGCACATTAGTAATCATAACTATTATTTAAGCACTTATTGTGGTGGGTCATCCTTTGTGGTAGCTTATTTTTGCAAGAAGTATTTTTGGGGCCTTATTATAATCTTTATTGGATGCAACCTGGACTTTGAGCAAAATGAGCCTTTCATGCTTCGCCGATAGCCTTTGGGCCATGTTCCAAGCCTAAAGTCGAGTCTTGGTCTTGACTTCCCAAATATCATGTGAGCAACGAAAGAAAAATGCCCCCAACAATTGTATTTATGAGAGATGTGTAAGAATGAAATTCCTCAAGTTCCAAACAAGTTTCAACACTTGGAAGATAATTTGGCCTTAGTGTCATTCTTTGTATTGCTTTCATTGATTAAGGTAAAATTTGTGGTGTTAGAAAGATAATTCAAATATATATATATATATATATATATTCCAAATTAAACTATCCTAAGTATGATGGTGCACCCCATCCTATATTCTAGACCAATGAGGTTATAGCACATTAGTAATCATAACTAATTTTTCAAAGGACCAATCATAATTAATTAATTAATTATAATCACTTGTGTCTAGTCCTAATTATAAGGATATGTATTGAGTGCTAAAACTTGATCTGGTTATAATTTTTAATTTTGTGTTTCGATTGAATCGCTTGTTTGGTTTTTTGGTTGTTTAAAATTTCTAAATATATATAATATGAAGAATTTGGAAATCCAATAGTCGAAACTATATATATATATATATATATATATATATATTTATAATCATATTCATTTTTAGCTTTTTGAATGTTGGTAAAGAAAAAAAAAAAGGGATAATTACAGTAAACCCACCTGAGATTTGGCCCGTTTTCACTTTGCCTGCCCGTGATTTAAAACTTTACACTTTGTCCACCTGAGGTTAGTTTTGTTAGCCTTCCATAACCCATCTCTCCGTTTGCTGTTAGAAAATCTCATTTTTAGGCTAAAACAAATATAACAAGAATAAAAAAGCTAAGGTTTTTCATTGCTCATGAACTTTAATAAGAACAAAATGGAGGAACAACACACCAATCAAATGACTCAATGAAATTATTTTTAATCTATAACAATATCAACAATTTCACAACAGGCCAACTATCACAACAGCCACAATCACACCCGTACTTAACCCTTTCTTCAAAGAAAATTTTCCTTTTGCTTGACTCATTACAAGCGCTTCTGGTAACGAGCTCGGGTTCGATGGCACCATCTGAGCCAATGCAGTCATTGGAGATGTATTGGTGAACGAACAAGCAGGCAAAGGACTCAACCCACATAGCCTGATTTCCTTCATTCATCTCGTGTTCCTTGGTGAACGAACGAGCTCAGGTTCATTTGATTCCCTTCGTTCTCGCATCCATCTCGGTCTCAGCCTCCGTCTCGACGGTTTGGAGCAGATCCAGGAAGAGGTCTGGTGATGGTTTAGAGAGAATGGACCTCGATCTCGACCTTCGTCTCAGCCAAAATGGAGCTCGATCTCGGCCTCTGTCTTGGTTGGTAGTGGTTTTCTTTTTTTCTTTTCTTTTTTTGCTTTTGGGTTGTGGGTTTGATAATGATTTGATTATGGTGGGGTTATGGGTTGTGGCTTGTGGTGGTTGTGGATTGTGGGCATGGTGATGGTGGAGTGGGTGGCAACGCTTCATGGGTTTCAAATTTTTTTTTTTTTGGGTTGTGGGTTTTATTTGATTTTGGCTTGCTAATGGTGGTTGACCTCCATGGCCGCCGTTAGCACCACTATGAGCCACCGCCACGACAGCCAAGCCACCATCAAACTTTATGTCGAAGCATTCGACGACCACCATTGGCAGGATGAACAATGGTGCTGTTTTTCACTCTTTAGTTTGTTTCTATTTTCTGTTTAATCTATGATTGGGTTCTAAAACTTTTTTTATTACAGTTTGGGTTTGAAAAATGAGAGGGATTTTGGTATGGATTCAGAGGATTTAATTGGTTTTGGATGTGTGTAACTGAAAATTTTGAACTATATTTACAAATGTTGTGTTCTTGTGTTCATGAGGAAAAGATTTAATGGTTCGTGTTTGATCCGTGTTATGTTCTATTTTTAATAAGAGGGTGTTTTTCTAACGTCAGAGGGTGAGGTGGGTAACGGATGGGTAACAGATTGAAGTTTAGGTGGGCAAAATGTAAAGTTTTAAACCACGGGTAGGCAAAGTGAAAACGGGTCTAACCTCAGGTGGGTTTACTGTAATTATCCAAAAAAAAAAAAAAAAAAAGGTCATAATTGGCCCAAAGCATGCCCAAACCTTGAGTGTGTGACACTAATTGAGTTTGAAAATTTTGGGATTCAATGTTCTTCTTCTAAATTAATTTGTGTACACTTCACTTCACTGCCAAATAGCCAAACCTCTCTCCAACATTTGAACATTAGAATTAGTATATGGCTATGATTTCCTCTAGCCTAAGTCAAAATGTAGAAGAGACGTGACTGCATATCTTTATATGTTCCTATTGCAAAAGTTGAGTGCTTCTATAACTGATTCAAATGGATCAAATCAAACTTCTTTTAATTAGCAACATAGGCTGTGGGATTTGTGTTTGTCACACATGTATAAATGAAGCCTCCACGTATACTTTTTTTTGGGTGATCTCAATTCTCAAGATGTTGGCAAGGTGACATGTACATATACACAATTAGTAAAATTTATATATAACTTTTAAAATTTTAATAATATAATTTCAACAATAATTTAGTTATTGGAAAAAATACATAGTTTATTTATTAGTTATTTTTTGCAACAAAAGTTAATTTTTTAGTTATTAGCATAGATTTGGAGTACGAGGTTTTAGTGATGATGTTTACTATATATAGCAAAAGAATGAGTTTTACAAGTTGCTCATGAGCAAGTTGACTAGTTGAGCTTGTTCGATAAGAAAATAAACCAAGTTTTAACATATAATCTAATTTATTGATGATCCCAAATTCAACTTATGTTCAAAATAAAATTAGATGGACATATATTCCTAAATTTTAACGCTTGACATTCCTATAAAATATATGTGTGCCTCTAGTACATATAAAGAAACTACACTGTAAGAATATAGATCCATGCCTCTGATGCGCATCAGAGGCATGCATACATTGTGACTACATTATTACTCGTTCTGTATGTGATATATAATCCCATGCCGCCAAAAATCTATTTGTATGAAATTTCTCCTATAATTTATAAGACTGATATGGGATAATTCTTCATTGTTTGTAATATATTTCGCTACACACAATAAATGGAGGCTTAAAGTTTAAACTATGAAACGTACAATCATGTAATTCAACTAATGAGCACATATTAGTGTTTCCAACAGAAACATGTATAGTTCAAATGCTTAGACTTTAAATATCAAATTATAAATAAATAGATATGGACTATTAATTTTTTTTATGAAATGTTTACTATTGAAATGAGAACAAATATGATTAATCTCATATCAACAACATACTAAATAAATTCTCTAATTATTTTTTGTTTTGTCATTAGTATTAGACAATAAAATTTATAATATCTCTAATATTGATTATATAATATTCTGGAAAAAAAAAAAAAAAAAAAAGGGTTGCTTTACTCGCCGAAAAAGGGAGGGGGGCCTAATTTGTATATCCCCTCCCTAATTACGCGATCAAAGGAAATTTCCTGAATGCCTGCTACAATGCACTAGTCAACACACTCAACATGTACCAATTTTTGGTTCTTCTTCTTTTCCCAGATTTCTCTCTCACATTTGAAATTTGAAATTTAATTGGAAACTTAACTCCTATTTACTGCTGTTGATAGAGACTACTACTCCAAGCCAACTTACATATCCTCATATACCGTACCCCTCTATAAACACCTTTAACATCCCATATTCTTTCCCATCTTCAAACTGTTCATATAATTAACCCTCTCTTACTTCCTCTCTCCACATACGCATACACATACACAAACACATACACATACACACAATGGCAATGAACTCATCAAAAATCATGCTCACCTTGCTGGTTTCAACTATGAGTATAGCCATATCTCTTTCAACTGTTGATGATCAGGGGCAGAGCCACCTTATGCATTGGGGGGGCCATGGCCCCTCCAAAAATTTTTAAAACCTCTCTAATTATAAGTAAATATAGGCTACAATTATTTTGAGTTAAGAGCTGGCCCCCACAAGATTAAAAGATTGGCCCCCCTCCAACACATCACTCATAAAATTCTCCCCACCCCAAATCCCAACTGTGCAATCATAAAAATTAAACCCTCTTGTCTTTCCCATTCTTCTCTAAAGCATGATATCCACGTTCATATTATTTTAGTTTTTAGTTATTCAATTTTTGTGAAAGGATAATATTGAGGTGTAGTACATTAGATTACTTGATTAAACTCATATATATTGAATTTAATTGTACTTAAAAATAATATCATTGTTTGTATTTTATTGGACATGTTAAATATGTGCTTGAATTTAATTGAAGAACCTAATATATTACACTTAAAACATTGTACTTAAGTTTTACACTTTCTCAAAACTATTACAATATCTCCTTCCACTTTACAATTCCACAAAAGACTCTCCTCATCACTTGGTGCTCTCTCTTCAATTTCTTTTCATTAATTCTTCCATAGGATGCTCTCTTGTAATCACATTTTCATTAGTTTCTCCCTCTTCCTTAACAAAGAGTTTTCTTATTTAAAGCTAAGCAAATATTGAGAAATACCAACTTCTTCTTTTTCTTCTTCTTCTTCTTCTACAATTTTGTTGTATACTTATATTTGATTTCTATGAATGTTATGGACTTACAGATTTTTAAAAAAATAGGAGAAGTTCAAGGAAAAAAAAAAAAAGACTTAAGATGCTTAATTGGTCGATTAACTTATTAGTATTTTGATTTTTGAGTGCTATAGAATTACACTGACAAAAAAGTTCTATCAATAAACTTGTGTTATAGATATACTGTACTTTGAGTTTTTCGTTAAATCAAAATGATAATTTTACCTTGGCCCCCCCAAGAAAAAATTTCTAGCTACGCCCCTGTTGATGATGAATCACATGTCAACATAAAGACTGATAACGCTAATGAACATGTGTTACTAGAAGGCGAGAAACCATCCTTTCTCCCAAGAAGGGGTCGATTTCTTGCCCAACAGTTCAAAGTTGTGAGAACTTGTGAAGTGTACCCTAAACTCTGTCGCGGTAAGAACAGCCAGGGGCCTAATTGCTGCAACAAACAATGTGTTAATTTGATGACAAACAAATTTAATTGTGGGAAGTGTGGAAAAAAGTGCAACTACTTTGAAATGTGTTGCCAAGGGAAATGTGTGAACCCATCTAGTGATGAGAGACACTATGGCCAGTGCAGCAAGGGAAGTTCATGTGAGTATGGGCTATGCAACTATGCTAATTAAAGAGTTGTACTAGTGCTTTTCTGGTTGTAATAGTTAGGATTAGTGTCCTTAAATCCTATTGTATAATGCTATGTATAATATTATGTATGGCATTATGTATGACTTAATGTTGTGATTAATAAAGTTGTTTTATTATTATCTAAAATGATGGTAACTTGAATATTTTGACATTATCATATAGTATATGAGATGCATAGTATGTGATTTATGTGAAAAGTCACAGAAGATATAAATCACAAGTTCTTTGTAAACTCAGAATATTAGTTTGTAGTCGGTGATGAATTTGAACATTTCATCTGCAAAGACTATAACATATCAACTAAAATGATTTATCTTGATCATAGAAGTAAAAACTTCTAGTTGATGTGTTGATATGTTTTAAGAGTTAAGATATATTAAATTGGATCTTTGTGAAATTTATTATTCTCCTAACGATTGTCAAATGAATAATAAATCTCATGACTTCTTTTTACATGAACTCTTATGTTGCTTTGATATATCAGAAGTGAGATCTAATATAACGGTCAAAACCTCCGTATGTTGGGTAGTCACATTTAGTGTTGATGGAACATATATTCTCAAGATGGGATTCATAACGAAGATATAAAATATTTCCTTGAGATAAGTTTAATGGATTTGGTTATTCAGAGTGTTAAGTCTAACCACTTTGGTAAGAAATTACTATAGTATATATTTATGAAATTGGATTTCATAAATATATGATGAATAACTTAAAATGATTAAATTGGGTATTCAAAAATTAAGATGTAGTGATCTACAAAGTGGCAGTCTTCATACATAACTTTGTATTACTACGAATATTTTATGAAGGGGTTGCATGTATGATAAAGTATTGGGATAGATTTTATTAATAAGGCCTAGAGTGCAATTATATTTATATAGTGGTATTAAATATAATTAATGGTAACTTTGGACTTGTCAAGAGTTGATAGAAAAGCCTAAGGCTTATTGGAGATACAGTCTTATTTGTTCCCTTTTGGTCCCACTCTAAGCCACATACTAAAGTCCAATTGGAAAGGCCCAAAAGGCTAGCCCAATTAAATAATCAGTTATGTGGAGAGAAACATATAGAATTTTTTGTAAGAACTTGAAATGGTATGTATGTGGTTGTTGGAAATTTTATTATTCTCTCTAGAATATATACATATAACTGATTGAGAGACCACACTTCTTGGGCACAAGTGGAATTGAAGTGAAGATTGAAAGTGTTCTCAAGAACTTCTGATCTTTGGTTTTGAAATTCACCATATCGAGGTACACTCTTATTCCTAAATTCTAAAACTTACTTAGTACATGTTATCAATTACGAATGAAGTAGCGAATGAAGTAGATCCGTTAATTTTCCGTTGCATAAATTCATATTTCCTACAGTAACAACTGGCAAAGATGTTGTTAATGTATATTATGTTATGGGCTTTAGGCCCAATTACTTTACTTGTATAGTACACTTGTACTTGTACTACACTTTACTTGTACCGCACACTTATGCCTCCTATATAAGGCACTGATGTATATTCTCTTATTAAGAAATACAGTACAATCTTTCAGTATTTCTAATATGGTATCAGAGCCATCGCTCTGACTTTTTCTTGGCAGTCCTGTCTTCATTGGTATTATTTCAGACTCACAATTGCTTCCGCCTTTACAACTGCTGCTGCAGCCATTTGCCGTTAAACCTTTGACGCGTTTCAGTCACTATCTCTGGTTTCGGACCTGCAACTATCGTCATTCAGATTCTTGAGACCACTGCCATACTGTCGCCGTTGTGATCGTTGCTCCGATTGTGTTTTTGCAGGTACCACTAAGATTGTCCTTCGCCAATCTACCCTCTCATGGAATCCTGACCATCATTGGAGCTTCCATGCGCCATCACGCGCTGCCAAAAGAGTTTGCGCAGAAGCTCACGCGCTTCACGTGCCACCACGCTCCTCCACGCGCCGTCACGCATCTCCACGCGCCGTCACACTTTCCCACGCGCTCGCACACGCTAGGTGTTGATTTGCTGACGTCAGCCCTAGGTGACGTCATCACTGCCATGTCATCTACTAACATCACTCGCCAGTCAGTTGACGTCATTGTTGACCAGGACGTTGACTTGCGTTGACTTTGACCGTTGACTTTTCTCTAGGGTTGACTTTTTCTCAGTCCAGGTTCTTCTTACCCAGTTTTTCGCGTAGATTTCATTTTTGCAATTTGTTTTTGCATATTGTGTCTTTAAATGGATAAAAATGATGTTTTTCTTCCTCACCCCATAAATTCTGTGTTGGAGGGGAGTAAGAATTACTTATCTTGGTCTCAAGCTATGCGCAGTTTTCTTAAGGGTCGCATGCTCTAGCATTATTGTACTGGTGCAATCACTGTTCTTGTCAAGGGAGCCAATGAAGAAGATGCTGCCCTCCTTGGTCGCATGATTGAATGGAATAGTCACAACCACATGATCCTCACATGGATTCGGAACATTTCCATTCCTTCCATCTCTAACCTGTTGGGCAGCTTTGATGATGCCAAGTTAGCGTGAGATATGTTGGCCAAAAGGTACTCCACTACTCATGGCTCCATGAAATATCAATTAGTTGTTGAATTGTATCAACTCAGACAAGAACCAGGGCAATCCATCAATGACTACTATGATCAGCTTCGCTTCATTTGAGACCAAATTGACCTTTCTGATCCAACTTGGGCATGCTCAAAGGATGCTCAACAATATGCTTCCATCAGAGATGAATTTCGGCTCTATGAATTCCTGATGTCCCTTCACAAGGATTTTGAGCCCATTCGAGGTCAGCTTCTAAATCGCAGTCTTGCTCCCTCTCTTGACACTGCTGTGAACGAGTTGGTTAGAGAAGAAGCTCGTCTTGAAGCCCTTCAAGCTCAGAATAAGCTCAATGTTTTGGCTATTACACCTTCTGCTCCACCCATAGAGCAACCTCAGCAATCAGGTGATTCCTCTGGCTCTAACAATCATCGCAAGCAAACCAACAAAAAGTTTTGCAACTATTGCAAGCGTCCTGGCCACACCATTGAGACTTGTTATCGTCGCAGCAAATCTATTGCTACTGTTGCTAATAATGAGCCTACTCCGCCAATGGCTTCCATTTCGACCGAGTCCCAGTCTTCTGGATCCACTATCAACCTCTCCCCCACTGAACTATAGGAGATCATAGCTCAGGTTGTTCGTATGGCTAGTAATGCATCATATATCAAGTTCAGTCCAGCAGTGTTCTCTTGATTATGTGATGCATCTCTTTCCACTGCTCTCTCTGTTCTACCCGGTAAGTCTCAAACTTGGCTTTTTGATTTTGCCTGTTGCAATCA
Organism: Quercus wislizeni; assembly: GCA_023055345.1. Taxonomy (NCBI): domain Eukaryota; kingdom Viridiplantae; phylum Streptophyta; class Magnoliopsida; order Fagales; family Fagaceae; genus Quercus; species Quercus wislizeni. The sequence goes on along the minus strand of JALGQJ010000002.1, from coordinate 8,776,898 downwards.
CATGACACCTCACTCCTCTTTATTCTCCAAACTTGACCCTGCACCACACCCTCTAAATATTCATATAGCTAATGGTTCCACCATGCATAGGAATAGTCTAGGTCTTGTTTCAACTTCCAACCTTTTTGTTCCTGGAGTCTTCCATGTACCTGACCTATCCTATAATTTATGCTCTGTGGGACAATTAGCTAAACTAGGTTATCGCCTTATTTTTTACTATTCTTGGTGTATTGTGCAGGATCCGAGGACGGGACAAGAGCTTGGGACCGGCCCTAGAGTTGGGCGTATGTTTCCCGTGGACAATCTTCATCTTCCACATGTTGCTCCTATTTCTGTTGCTGCTGCAGTAACTTCCTTACCATCTCTTGCACTTTGGCATTCTCATCTTGGTCATGCATCATCTTCTCGGGTACAACAGTTAGCTTCTAGGGGTCTGTTGGATTCTGTGTCCAAAGACAATTTTGATTGTATTTAATGTCAGTTAGGAAAACAACCAGCTTTGTCTTTTAATAACAGTGAATCCATTTCTAATAGTATTTTTGAGTTAATTCATTCTGATGTTTGGGGACCTTCTCCTGTTGCTAATATTGGTAGATCTCGATATTTTGTTGTTTTTATTGATGATTATTCTCGTTATAGTTGGATCTTTCCCATGAAATCTCGTTCTGAAATTTTACCAATATATAGCAACTTTGCAAAAATGGTTGAAACCCAATTCTCCAAACGTATCAAAACCTTTCATTCTGATAATGCTCTTGAATATACTCAATATACGTTTCAAGCTTTGTTACATTCTTATGGCACTGTACATCATCTAACTTGTCCAGGTACCTCTCAGCAAAATGGTCGAGCCGAAAGAAAACTTTGTCATATTCTTGACACTATTCGTGCTCTTCTTCTTTCTGTCAAAGTTCCTGCCCCTTTTTGGGGTGAAGTTGCTCTTAATGCTATTCATGCGATTAATCGCATTCCAAGCGCTGTCATCCATAATCAGACTCCGTATGAGCGTCTTTTTGGGTCATCTCCTGACTATCATCACCTTCGATCTTTTGGATCTGCTTGTTTCATTCTTCTTCAGCCTCATGAACACAACAAACTTGAGCCTCGATCTAGACTTTGTTGTTTCCTTGGTTATGGTGAAACTCAAAAAGGGTATAGGTGTTATGATCCTGTCTCTCATCGTCTTTGCATTTCTCATAATGTTGTCTTTTGGGAACACCGATTATTTGTTGAACTCTCTCACTTTCGTTCTTCCTTAACTACCTCCTCTGTTTTAGAAATTTTTCCAAATGAGTCTCTTATTCCTTCTAGAAATACTTTTGATCCTCCTTTGGACCTTTCTCCAGATATTTTTGATGCTTTTCCTAGACAGGTTGAAGATGAACAGGTTGATGACTAGCTACCCCACCTAGAGCCTGGGTCCTCTGCTTCTGCTCCGCCTGAAGATCCTCCACAAGACATTCCACCTCACCACTCAACCCGGGTAAGATCCATTCCTACACATTTACTTGACTATCATTGTTACACTGCCCTTGCTACACTTCACGAGCCTTAAACCTATCGTGAGGCCTCTACTGACCCTTTATGGCAGATTGCAATGAAAGAGGAACTTGATGCATTAACCAAAAACCATTCTTGGGATCTGGTCACTCTCCCTCCTAGATAGTCTGTGGTTGGTTGTAAGTGGATCTATAAGATCAAGACTCGCTCTGATGAGTCCATTGAGTGCTACAAGGCCCGTCTTGTTGCAAAAGGTTTTACACAGGAGTATGGGATTGATTATGAAGAGACCTTTGCTCCAGTTGCTCGTATCTCATCTGTTCGTGCCCTCTTAGCTGTTGCTGCTGCTAGTAAATGGGATCTTTTTCAGATAGATGTAAAAAATGTTTTCCTTAATGGGGAGTTGAGTGAAGAAGTCTATATGCAACCTCCTTCTGGTCTCTCTGTTGACTCAAACAAGGTTTGTCATCTTCGTTGTGCATTTTATGGTCTTAAACAAGCTCCACAAGCTTGGTTTGCCAAGTTCAGGTCAACTATCTTTCGCTTGGGTTACACTGCCAGTCCGTATGATTCTGCCTTATTTCTTCGTCGTATTGATAAAGGCTCCATTTTGCTTCTTCTATATGTGGATGATATGATCATAACTGGTGATGACCTCAGTGACATTTAAGAACTCAAGGATTTTCTCAGTCAACAGTTTGAGATGAAAGATCTTGGACATCTCAGTTATTTCTTGGGTCTTGAAATTACTCATTCCACAGATGGTCTTTATATTACTCAAGCCAAGTATGCTTCTGACCTTTTATCTCAAGCCATTGTCTAATCCTTCTCTTTATAGATGATTGGTTGGCAGCCTAGTTTATCTCACAGTTACTCGTCCAGACATCTCCTATGTTGTTCATTAGGTGAGCCAGTATCTGTCTGTTCCACGATCTACTCACTATGCTGTTGTTCTGCGCATTCTTCGATACCTGAAGGGCACTCTCTTCCATGGCCTTTTCTACTCAGCTCAGTCTCCTCTTGTGCTCCGTGCATTCTCTGATCCTGATTGGGCAGGGGATCCCACTGGTCGCAGGTCCACTACAGGTTATTGCTTTCTCCTTGGTTCTTCTTTAATTTCTTGGTGAAGTAAGAAACAAACCTTTGTGGCCCGCTCCAGTACTGAAGTAGAATATCGTGCCCTTGCTGATACCACATCTGAGCTCCTTTGGCTATGATGGCTTCTTAAGGATTTAGGTGTGTCCACATCCTCTACTACTTCCCTTTATTGTGACAACCAGAGTGCCATTCATATTGCTCACAATGATGTCTTCCATGAACGGACTAAACACATCGAGATTGATTGTCATTTTATCCGTTATCATCTTGTCCATGGTGCTCTCAAGCTCTTCTCCATCTCCTCCAAAGATCAACTTGCAAATATCTTCACCAAGTCACTTCCTAATGGACACACTCGTGATTTGGTTAACAACCTCAAGCTGGTCTCACATCCACCTTGAGTTTGAGGGGGGCTGTTAATGTATATTATGTTATGGGCTTTAGGCCCAGTTACTTTACTTGTATAGCACACTTGTACTTGTACTATACTTTACTTGTACCACACACTTATGCCTCTTATATAAGGCACTGATGTATATTTTTTCATTAAGAAATACAATACAATCTTTTAGTATTTCTAATAGATGTTATGCTTTATATATATATATATATATATAAATGGCCAGGGATAAAATGTGATAGTAATACATACACAGGACCAAAGGAGGAAGTATGATTTTAGGTAACAAAAAATAAAGGCAAGATGATCACTCTTTCATACGCTTTTGCCAACATGCATATCTATTGGTGTGAAATATATTGCTTATCTTGTTTTTGGTGTAATTGGTGTGATACTAATTAATTATTGGTTTTGTTTTTGACGTAACAAAGTACAGAATTACCTCTCTATCTTATAATATTTGAGTATGCTTAATGCTTGCAATTGTAATTTCCATCTATGCTAAACCACATTACAATTTACAAATACATATATATGTGGGAAATTGGTTTTTATTGTAGCACAAAATTAAACATGATTTTAGTATGTGAAAATATTGTGCACTTTTCGATTTTACACAAGTTGATTGATATACTTTTCGATTATTTGGGCACTGTATTCTATCAAAAAAGAAAAATTATGTGACGTTCAGTAATATTTTTATAAATAGTGTAATTTTTTTTATGTAAAATTCTCTCTCTCTCTCTCTCTCTCTCTCTCTCTCTCTCTCTCTCTCTCTCTCTCTCTCCAATACAACATGCAAAACTTTTATTTTGCTGCCTTTTTTTTTAACCTCCGCCACCCCCGCCCCCCCAAAAAAAATGTAATTTCTATTTACCTTTTTAGAATGGAAATTTGAACTGACTGATTAAAGGAAAAACTGTTAACATTAATAAATAAATAACCTACTAAATGATAAGAGGCCCAAACCGCAAAGGCAACAGCAGGAAAGCATCATTTTAGCACCAAAAAAAAAAAAAAAAATAGCAAGAAAGCATCATTTTAGCAACCATCCATGTGAATAGAATAGTGAGTATGACAAGCCCAACCTAGAGTTGAATTTAACAACCAAACCAATGGGTCAGACGTTTGACTGCATCCTAAACTGCCATCCTGGACTTTTCGTCCTAACTCATCCATCGAAAAAGGATGGGACTCACCTTTGTGTGATTTACACTGCATGTGCAATGGTGATACCGAGTACCAGTTCTTATCAAAAAAATTATTATATCTATAGGAAGAACTATTAAAACGGTTCTCCTTAGTTTTCTTAATCGATAAAACGTTATCAATTATACAGGTTATCATTCTGATGAATCTAATAATTTTTCATCCCTATTCATGATCGAAATCTCTCTTGTCATTTTTTTTTCTTTTCTCTTTTATAATAATCATCTACTAATACTTTACCCAAAAAAAAAAAAAAAATCATATAATACATCATATATATATATATATAGACGCACACACATAACATAAGTACCATCTTTAGCCTTCTATTTTATTATTATTATTATTATAATCACTTACGGAAAGAACTTGAGGTATTTACCTAAATTTACGAGTGTGGTCCGGATGTAATTTGGAGAAAGTATACAGGAGTTATTGTCGGTATAATTTGATTTATTTATTTATTTATTTTTAGTTTGGCCTAAAAGAAAACTCTTCCTTATTTTATAGTTCCTTTTTTGGTACATTTTGTAATCATTCGGAAACAATTTTGTCTAAAAAATCAAAAGTAAATTTGTAACAATCTTTGCACGTACACAAAGCTCAAAAGAGTCCCAAAACATAAAAATTCATAATCACATTGATTTAAAATAGCCATCTCTTAGGAGGAAGTATTCCTTTCACTATATATAATTTAAAAAATAACAATACAAAGGGAAATTGTAAGGAGAGAGAAAAGAAAAATGGAGTCAGATATTGTGAATCAAATATTTGTGGTATATATAATAGAGCGTATGATGGATTCATGTGATTGTTTTTCTTCTAGGCAGTGAATAAGGCTTTTTTGTTCCTTCATTTCTATGGAAAGTGATCCTTTCAATAATTTTTATTTGAACTGGATCTAGTTTATAATTATCGAATTAGATATTATAAATCTAAATGCATTAACTATTTCCTCTCCCACCCAAAAAGAAGAAGAAAAAAACACCTTGTGGAAGGGCGTTTAGATTGCAAGCCTATAAAGGATCTAGGATACTTATATCATTTGCACATAATAATAATAATAATAATAATAATAATAATAATAAAATTGTTCAATCAGTAAAGTCCCTTAAGGTTGAACAAGAACCAAAGTTAAATCTTAATTATAGTAAAACCAATTGATATTTTAACTTAATAATAAAGAGCAATTATTCTGAAGTAGAGCAATTATTATAGAGTAGATATTATAAATTCAAATATATAGTATCAATAATACAATGAGTTCTAAGTTAGTGCCGCACTATAAGTTAAATTTCTATCAAATCTATTAAAAAATATACTAATAACAAAAATAATAATAATAATTTGGTCCACCATGCTTTTCCAAATAGTTTTATGATAAAAGCCTAAAAGGTCAAAACATAGACTGCATGGAAGTGCTTCCGTACCTGTTTTTTGTTTTGGTTTTTTTTTTTTTTAGTCTCGGAAAAAGAAAGTTGTAACCAGTCTTGCAATGATATATGCAATTCAGTCTATGTGACAAGTTAATACGATTAATCATTTTTTATTTTTCGGATAATATTATGATAGGTAAACAAATTTTTTCACTTCGGGGTTTGCAATTTTTTTTTTTACCTTTCATTGATGAGACCTTTTTCTTTTCGTTGTTTGCAATCTAAATAGGGAAAACCGGGAAAAAAGACTTATAGAGCCTTTCCGAATCTCTCTTATATACGTATTTTTCTTCCTAAAGTGCTCTTTCACATGTGTTGCCGTCCTTTTCTATAATTATTATCCAATTTTCAAAACTAAATTATTTCATGCAAAGTTTAATTCATAATTGTTAAAAACTTAAAAATGTCATTGTGATCAATGTATAGGAATTAAAAAAATATGTTAATGATATATCCATGAGATTGAAGTTGTAAAATTCACAACTTATCGGTTTTTCAAGGTAGTTTAAAGCAAAGATAGAAATTTGAAACTTTTTGGCTTTTCGTTATTCTACCTTTGGACTAAGTCTATCATTTGTTTAAAATACTAGTAAAATGTAATCCCACCGAATATGGCATAACCATGAAAATAGATATTACCAACGATTTATTTATTAGGGGTGGATGGAAATAATCTCTTTAACCACATATATATGATCCATAGGAATTAATATTAAGGAGCAGGAGTGTAGGACACAGTAGCCTACCCTGCCTACCACCTTAAATTTAATGTGTCACTTTTTCAATTTTCCCCTAATTTGGAGCTTAAAAATTCTTTAGAAGCCTAACTTCGTTTACTGAATCCTTTTGTAACCATTGAATTAGACCATCTCACCAATTAATGAACACAGCATATGGCCCATGCAACTTTGAACTTTACTTTCCATACCATGGCGTTCCAATTCTCTATAAAAATCTCTATCTCTAGCTACATTTTTATCCATTCAAACTGTTCCCTCCTCTTTTAATTCCTTCATACTTCAAATCTCTCTCCCTTATATTACACACACTCACACACAAAATCATGATGTCCCCAAGTGCTTTCCTTATGCTAGTCATGCTCATGGCTTTAGCCATTACTACGGTAACACCATATGAAAATGACTTATTTCTCAATGATGAGGATAGTGCTACAAAGCAAAACAACCTTGATGATGTTCCTTTCTCTGAAACCCACGAACCGATTTCTCTTCGAGGAACAAGTCGCTTCCTTGCTCAAAGCTCCCGGGTCGTGATGACATGTAACAAGTACCCTAGGGTTTGCTATGCTAAGGACAGCCCAGGGCCAGATTGTTGCAAGAAGAAATGTGTGGATGTGAGGGTAGACAAACTTAATTGTGGGACGTGTGGGAAGAAATGCAAGTACACAGAGATATGCTGCAAAGGTGAGTGTGTGAACCCAATGTCCAACAAGAAGCATTGTGGAAACTGCAACAACAAATGCAAGAAAGGGACTTCCTGTGTGTATGGGATGTGCAACTATGCATAAAAAGACCCCAACTTCAATAAATTAGAATATTCTACTTCTTTAGCTATTCTTAGAAATGATTGTATAACTTATTAAGAATGATAAAATTACTACAAATTTTACCATAAAATTTTTAAAAACTAATGTTATAAGGAATGTGATTAGAGCCACCTTAACAAGATAATAGGTGGATCTTATGACATATGTAATAAAATCTGTGACATCCCTAGCATCACCCGTAACTTATATTATAATTAAATTTATAAATTTATAAAATGTGTATCTAAAGGCAAGTCATCAATATATCTGATGGGATTTTGTCATTTCCATGCCTCTTCTTTATATTTACATGGGTCATGATAAACGACATCTAGATCTAGTGTAACTCTTCGTTATTCTTATTCTATTTATGAACTTTTTGATGAATTAATAGTATAAAAACTCCCTAGTTGGAGTATACATTCTTATTATTTTTAACAAGTCAAATATCATGTGAATTGAATGTTATTTACTATTATATCCAATAGCTCACATTCTATAGATTTTAAATTATAAAATTTTTAAATTTAAATATTTTATAGATAAGAGAGCAATTAATTTTTAATCATCATGAAATTTTGCAATTAGAAGAAGTATATAAAAAAAATGTAATCCAAAAATATATTTGACAAATTTGATATGAAATATAAAATTATTAAATGATATAACATGACTAAAATAATAAAAATAGAAAAGACTAACGCAATTTTTTTTTTTTTATAAATTATACGAGATCAATATGAGCCCACGCAGATTCTCAAAAAAAAAAAAAAAAAAAAAAAAAAAAAAAAGAGGCCCACGCAAGATGATTTCCTTAACACCCCAAAGATTGAAGTGCAAGTTGTCTTGCTCTCACACGCGAACGGGAAAATCGTTAAGTGTATTAGGCTATTAGCACATGTTTTATATTGTATATCTTAGTTAGTCCATGATTATGATTAGATTTAAGAAACATTTTTTTTTTAATTTTTAATAATTCAATAGTTAGGAGAAGGAGAATTTGAACCCAAAATATTTTCGATAGAAACACCGTAAGCTTGTTTGTTTAGTTGAAAAAAATGCAATATTATGTATTTATTTTCAGTTCTTTTGTGGGACTCACCAATAAAAAATTGGTTTGGTTTCAATATCCTAAAAGTTAGATTTAAATACAAAAATTGAAAACAACTTTTCAACAGTTTCGTTTTCTATAAATATGAATATAATGGTGTATTTGTAAATATTAAGAAAACATAAAGTTACTGTTTTTGAGTGATGTGAGTGTGTGCAAATGAGAAAAGTTACTTTTAAAAAAAATAAAAAATGGTGACCAAACTTAGGTATGATGTATTTTACATCGAAATTATATATTTAAAATAACTTACCAAATACTACCAAATATGAAAATCAGTGTTTTTTATTTTTCTACACACCATTTTTTTTTAACGAAAATGATAGAATACCATTTTTTGAAACTAAACAGATCCTAAGGTGTAAACTAGTTAAATAAAAAAGCTCTTGGAAAATTCAAGAGACATTAATTGCCCTTAGTTTTATTTTAACCAACTGGCTGTCCATAAGTCAAATATCATGTGTATTTTTTTTTTGTGTGGGAGGGGGGGGGGGGGGGGGGGGGGAACCATTACGTGTATATAATATATATTCACATTGTAAATCTTTTATTTTTTATTTTTTTTACTGAAAACTCACTAAGTGTATAAAACACTTGTGAATGTTTAGACCCCCAAATACAAATTTCCTAATACAAGCTTATATTCAAACAATATAAGTGCGGAATATGAAATATAAGCAATACCCAAATAAGCAAACTACTCTAAGTCATTAATCAATCACAACTAGCAGAAATTAAAAGCTAAGAGTAACAGAAAGAGAGATGCAAATACAAGATAACACCGGCACGTGTTATTGAAGAGGAAACCAAAGAATTTGGCGAAAAACCTCTCCGCCACTCCCCAAACGGTAAATGATCTACTAGAAAATAAGTTGAGATACATGAATAGTAATAGACCCTCCAAGCCTAATCTACTCAATGCACCTAAGCCCTCCAAGCTTCTTGCTCTAATAAGGTTACGCAGAACCGTGTCTTCTTTAACTTTCCAGATCCCGCAATTAGCCCATTGCATCTGTAAAGTTGTAATTTACAACTAGTTTATGTTGGCTTTAATTCCGTGCCAAATTTGATTGTAATTTTGTTTAATCTTATGTACCCTGTATTTTATGTTGGATTTATTTGTAAGGGTTGTGTGTGAGAGAGAGAGAGTGTGTGAGCACTTAAGGCAATTGAAGACTAAAGCAGTTTTCACGAGTAACTCGCGAGTAGGCTTCTCGCAAAGTGAAGCATGTGCCTAACCACATGACTGGAATGCGAAAAGTCAGGACATGATGGAGACAGTTGGTTTTCATGAGTGTATCGTGAGTAAGGCCTTCCCGCGAGATACCTGCAAAATATTCTGTTTTGCTGAACTGTCATATCTGATACACACTATCTTTGCCCACACTATTTATAACCCCATTACCCACAGATGTTGAGGAGTGCTTCTGAGAGAAAACCCTAGCCACAACCCTTGAGAGTTAGAGATTGTTATACCCACATTTCTCTACATAATCCATTGTGGTTTTTCCTCAACTCCTATCTCTCCATTTCTATATCCTTGAGAGGTTAATAGCCCAAAAATTTACCATACCCATTCTGAGTGTCAAGTGAGGTTTTGGTGCTACTGGGAAGCATTGGAAGAAGCCAAGTTTTGGCAGATGCAATCAAGCGTATTGTGGGATTCAGAGAGATAGACAAGACACGGTTCCAAGAAGCCTTATTGGAGTAGGAGCTTGGAGGGTTTAGGTGCATTAGGTAGATTAGGCTTGGAGGGTCTCTTGCTACTCGTTTATCCCAATTGATTGTCTAATGGATCGACTTACCGCTTGGAGGGCGGCGGAGAGGTTTTACACCAAGTACTTCGATTTCTTCTTCAATAACACATCAAAGTGTTATGTTAGGGACCCGATGGTTCCTAATGGAGATTGATAGGAATTATAGGAGAATTGATGGAAAATGTAGGGAAATTTACTTAATTTGAGGTAGTGACCCTCTATAGAGAAAGAGAGAGATTAAGAGAGATAAAGAGAGAGAGAGAGATGCATTAATGCACTAAGAAGTTGGTTTATTCTTCAATTCATATCCAATGTTGAATTACAATCATGTATTTATAGGAGACTAGCTCTAATCTCATTAGCCCACATGGCCTCATCCTATTGGTTCTATTATTCCCCATGTGCATTAATAATTCCAACATGTACTAAATGTGATTAACATGTTTGGAATTGTAACTAACAAACTAACTAACTAAATCTCAATACAACAATTATTATTCATATACTTATAGCATTCCTAACATTTCCCTCCCCTTGAAAACACCTTGCCCACAAGGTGTTGTTGTAATCTTCATGAGGGGTGATCGGCCACTACACCAATACCTCAAGGCATCTTGATCGTTGAACACGCCAACAACTCCAAAGCAATTAATCATAGCCCAAAATTTGAGTAAACAGGTTTCATTTTGAATTAGACCAGTAAACCGAATTAGACCAGCAAATGAACACTCCCAGCAGAACCTTGACCTTTGATTTGTTGGATGATGGAAGCCATGCACAACAATCCCAACAAGAAAGTTTACTAGTACACCATCACATACGAGACTGTATCCCTCTGGACCAATAAGACCGAATTCTATCATTCTTTGTTGTCCGTAGTATACATCATCTTCTTTTTTTGCTTAGACCATAGCCAAAGCACCAAGGAACTTGAAACATTTTATACCTTTCCATGTAGCCAATATTCCACACCCACACATCATTCTCAATGCCAAGGGTTGTTCAAATGAATGGTTGGTGAATGGGAAGTACATATCAATCCAAAACATTTCCATAGTACCAACTATATCACAAGGTTCAAAATTTCTCAATTTTGGACAAATCTCCTTCCCATGCAATGGACCATAAGCACCCGGTGTGATTTCGATCTCTAAGTGATCCGCATTGACAAAGAATGTTGGAGTTATACCAAAATGATAACCCATAAAGGAACTATTATTCAATTTTCTTTGTTCACTAAACGCGGTCAGTTTACTATTCTCAAGAACCATTGTTTGTTCTTTGAGCTTCTCAGGACTTTTGCTTAATGAACAACAAAGATTATCGCATGAATCTTCAAAATCATGGGCAAGTTCAGTTAATTCACGAAGCTTTAACTTGTCGCTTGTTCCTTCAAGAAGTTGTAACTCCTTTTCGGACATATTCTCAAGATCCTCTTGCACTCTTGAAAGTTCTTCCCTCATGGCAATGTTAGATTCAGCCAAGGCCTTCATCTTCTTTGAAATATCCTTGACTTCTTCTATGGCGTTGTTCAACATTTGCTGTATTTTTTTCAAAAGTTTTCTTTGGTCACAATTGCTCGTCTTTGGATCAACAACTCTTATACCAAATGTTAGGGACCCAGTGGTTCCTAATGGAGATTGATGGGAATTATAGGAGAATTGATGGAAATTGTAGGGAAATTGACTTAATTAGAGGTAGTGACCCTCCATAGAGAAAGAGAGAGATTAAGAGAGATAGAGAGAGAGAAAGATGCACTAATGTACTAAGAAGTTGGTTTATTCTTCAATTCATATCCAATGTTGAATTACAATCATGTATTTATAGGAGACTAGCTCTAATCTCATTGGCCCACATGGTCTTATCCTATTGGTTCTATTATTCCTCATGTGCATTAATAATTCCAATATGTGCTAAATGTGATTAATATGTTTGGAATTGTAACTAACAAACTAACTAATTAAATCACAATACGACAATTATTATTCATATGCTTATAGCATTCCTAATATGTTATCTTATGTTTGCATTCTTCTTTCCTACTCTTTTAGCTTTCATTTTACTGCTGTGTTTTATTGAATATGGCTCAAAGTAGTTATTTTGTTTATCCACTTGCATTTGCTTTATTCTTATTCCACACTTAGTATAAGTTAGAGTAAAATCAATCGAGCCATAATATTTAATTTGGCGGTCTAAACAACTCTTGTGTTTTTAACACATTTTTGAGCTTTCAGTATCAACCAGTATGAATTGGTTCTCTCTTGAGCTACTTCCCAAACACCAAGAATCTTCTCATTACTCTGAATTTGGTGAGGTAAGGATTTGGTTTATGATCCTCTCATGGGTATGACAGTGGAGAGGGTGAGAGTAGAGAAATTTGGAGAATCAAGTGTATAAGATTGTGGATGAATTAATCTTGTTTTTCTTTAGGGATGAGTCATGAGTTCCAATAGCCAATTACTAGACTAAGTCAGACTGTACTTTTTGTCTTGTAGTGATTCAGCTGACCTGACTCTTCATCTTCTTGCATGCTTCACATGTATGCTTCATTTTGGCAAGTCACCACTCTTGAGTCAGTTGCGAGTCTAGTCGCAAGTCATCTTCTTGTTGCAAACTCTTGATCAAATCTTCACACTCTCTCACACACGACCTTTACATTATTCGCACCTAAATACATGGTTTCTAAATGCTAAATTACAAGAAAATTTGACACGGAATAAAGAGAACACATAGTTGAATAAATTCAACTTTACAATCTCCCCATTTGGCTATTCTATGACAAAAACCTAAAAAAAACTCTAAAATTAAAAATGTTAGTTGAGAATAGTTGCCAAAACTCACTCACACTTAATTCTAGATTTGTGAAACTCTTGAACAATATGAACAAGTCTCTTGAAAACAATATCACAAAATGCACTCATTAAGTTCATTGTAAGCGGAAAACTTAAAATGCATATAGAGCAAGCACAATACGATCAAGCAAGTATGAATATGATAATGAAGCATAACTTGACCATACAAGAACAATCACTATAAATAGTGACTACAATGAACATTCACACGGTGAATGAATATCCGAACATGCAAGCAAATAAGCTCAATATAAAGTATCATTTGCATGTCCAACACTTAACCGATGCAAAAACACTAAAGCAAGAAGCATAAGGTTTAAATTGCAATAAGGATACAAGAACCAACAAGGGCACAAGAGTACTAAAGAAAATACCAGACATTAACTAAAAGTACTAAGCTACATAAGCAAGGGTACATAAAAACATAGTCTAAATAACTAAAAAATCCAAGTATCCATAGCAAAAAAATATCCAAGTATTTTAAAAGCAAAATACTAAAACCATAGAGAACTAAAACGAAGTGCTATGAAAACCAAAATAAAAACTATAAAAACCATAAACCATAACAACCATAAGCTAAACCAACTAGGAATCAATGCTATTTACTCCCCCTCAATATAAGCTCCCCCTCAAAAGTTACCATACTACTCCCCCTTTTTTTTGACCGAAATGGCCAAAGGGCTAAGGTTGGTGAGTAAAGCTGTCAAACTTGGTTGCCAACATGTTGATTTAGTCCTGGATAGCTACAAGTCTGTTGGAATGCTCATTTGCTACATCCCGAGGACCATCAATCCTCTCAAGTATGATCTGAAAGCATCAGGAAGTACTAATGATGATGATGATGCTTCTCTCCTACCTCGACCACCACCATGTCTTGGAAAAGATTGTTGTCCTTCCACTTCAATCTCTGTATCAACAGGAGGTGCTTCTTCAGTCTCTTCAGCATGTTCATCTCCAGGAAGTCGAACCCTACTTCTTAGGATTTTTTAAGAGTTGATGGGAGGAGTTAGAGGCATTAGGCCTATGTTTTGTGGAGTCTCCACACCTTTGTTACAAAGAATCCTCATTATAAAATTTGGGACAACAAGCTTTGATCTTGAGGTCATCTTTGTGGACTCTACAATGATGTTGTATAAGTGTCAATGTAGGTGTTCTTACGAATCTCCATGAGGAATATGGCTCTAGCATTGTTGATGGTTGACAACTTCTTGACTGAATACAAGTTGTACATCATGATATATGCTAGGCATCTCAAATCCAAGGGAAAGGTTGTGTTGAGACTTCTTCCATCCCTATGGCCACCAAGGCGAAGTTGCATAGATTCTAAAGAGAGCATTATATCCTTGAACAGAGTGAACCCTTCATGATTTTGTTCTTCAAATCCAAGCATAGCATCAATGTCCTCAATGTCAAGGGTGAACTCATGACCTCTAACCCAACAGTCTATGTTTTCCTCCCTGAGTGATGCAGTAGCGTAGAACTCTTTGATCAAAGGATTGTAAATTCTGGAAAATTCACCAAGAAGTTTATCCTTGCCTCATCCTTCAAAACAACTAGGAATGAAGGAATTCTGAAGATCATCAAGATACACTTGTCTCTCTTAAATGATTGGAGCTATTTTGAATTGAAGGGCATATCTCTCAAAATGTTGAGGGGTGCAAAATAATCTGTCATCATTTCACTTTCTCTTGTCACCACGTTGAGCAACAGTTTTTCGTGGAGTCATCTACAAAACATAGCAAACAAAGACCACAAAAACTATGAATTAAACCCTAAAAACTGAAATTTAAAGAACAATTAAAAAAAAAAAAAAGACATGTGAAGATGCTAAACATCAAAGCATGACATAGTCATGGCATTAGACACACAACATGTCAAAGATTGTGTGTGTGTGCATCATATGGAAAAGTGTGCATATAAGAGGCATGAAATCATGCAAGGGGCAAAGTGTGAAGCACATAACCATTAGTTGTTCCAAACATGGAAACATGATTATTTATCCCTAAGTTTTGTACTCGATGGAGTCCAAAATTACACATAAAAACATCTAAATAGACATTTTATCAACAAAATGATATGCACACCACAACACAAAACACTGTATAATGTATAAGCATGTAATATTCTTGACAAAAACATGAAAAACAAGCATTATAACATCATTCTCAACAAAACCCATATATCAATTTCATCAGAAACTACAAAAACCCATGTTCTTCAATAATATCTCAACAAAACCAACAAATCCATGAAATAGAATGCTTTAAACTTGAAGTAAAGTAAAAAGGAGTGAAAAGTCATACCTTTTCTTGGATTTTGGGTGAAGATTGAAGAGAATAATGAAGGTTTTTAGAGTGAAAAATGTGGTTTTAAGAGAGGGAGAGGCGGAGAAGACAAAGGGACAAACACATGATGCGAGGGAAAGTAAAAAGTTTTGAAAAACTGTCTGATTTTTAACCCTATTTTTGCAAAACACGCATTTTTCGCGACTCAATTGACTCGCTAATGAGTCACCAAGTGAGTTGCTAAAAACCCTTAAACCTAGATTTTGAAAAAAAATTCTAAGTCTTTTTCATGACTGAACTTACACTTGCCAAGCAATCGTGAGTGAGTCATGAATGCCTGGGGTTGGAAAATTGAAAAATCAATATTTTTGAAAATTTTTCTGAGTCTTTTTTGCAATTGAGACTTACACTCGCCAAATAGTCGTAAGTGAGTTGTGAATACCTTTGGTTAAGCTCGCAACTTGAGCATGATTTGCGAGTGAGTCGCGAAAATGCAGAGTTGCAGATTTTTGGATTTTTTTGGTGAAAATTTTCAAATCAAAATACTTCCAAAAAACAACTAAAATACTAAAAATCTTTTTGGGTTTGATCAATAGATGCTTGAGTATGTACATCATATTTAATCAAGTACAATCACACAAATGAATAAGGCATTCATTGAACATAGACATGTGTGATGTGGGTGGGTATCAATTATGAGATAGTCCTTAGTCTAATGTGAAGGTTCAATGATCGATTCAACCAAGTTATACACAACTAGCACTAAGTAGAGTGAACTATCTCAATTGTAGAAATGAACATATATGACCTCCCACATAAACTTGATTACATTGAATTAAAAGCTTTTCATTTGGCTTCTTTTCTTTTGATAACATTTGATCATTTTGATCTTTACATCTCTTTTTGAGATCGATGCCTAAAATTTTTGATATTTTAATTTGATGGGTAAGTCTTTGGCTTTTGGTACCATACATTTTAAAATACATGTCACTTTTCCTAATTCCTAGTCAAATACTAGTTTATGCAATCACTTTTTCAGCTCACTATCTCTTTTCGAGATTTGACATTGGTTGAGCTTTTAAGCAACAAAAAAAAAAGAGTGGGAAGAGATATAGGCATAAGTTTACGCATGTCTCAAGATCAACAAAATTATTGACTAATCATTCATGACAAGTTTGAAGATCTATTTACAACAATCACATAGATTCCAAGATGATTCCCACAAAGATACAAGTGCATAGAGAACAAGCTAAGCTCATTAATCCACAAAGTCATTAGTACGGAGGTACAAGACTAAACATGCATGTGACAATGCACAACATCACTGCTGATCAAACTTTTTGGATTATATATTTTTATGTGTTTTTGGATTTTAAGCAAAGTAAAGAATGATAAAAAACAACAAACAACCAAAACTTTTAAACCAAAAAAAAAAAAAAAAAAATTAAAATCATCCTAGAATGTAAAATAAACAAGCAAACAACGTCACATTATATAAAAAGAATTAATGCATGGACATGTTATAATGCTTATAGATGAGTACCCTTCTTCACCCACATGGCATGTGTGTTTGAGGTGATATCCTTTGAGGATTGGGTACTTGAGTCATGATTCTCCAACCTTAAGGTGAAGTTGGCCAAACATGAGGTGATGGTGTTAATCATCACATCACTCATAACGGGTTCTCCTTCTTGCCCTTTTGGTTGCTTGGGTTTCCCATTGCCTTTTCCTTGTCTTCTTGGCTATTGAAGATCTGCATTCTTCAATGCTTGGAGCTTGTAGCAATTTGGTCTAGTGTGACTTAGGATTTCACAATGATGGCAATAGTTTTGCGATTGTGGACCTCTTTGTCTCTTAGGAAGAGACTTTCCTCTTGCCTTGGGCTTAGCCATAATTGGCTTGGGAGACTTTGTCAAAGCCATTTGATTCACCACATTTGGCTTCTTTTTAGATTTTAGATTGTTAACAAGAGGAGTTGATGCTTCTTTAGCCTTGACAAACTTCATTTCCTTTGACACTTTAGAGTTTGAGCTACCTTCTCCAGTATACCCTAAGCCACTTCTATCCGAAGAGGGCTTTTGATAGGCAAGCACTTCATCAAGTTTCTTGGAAGCAACAAGCTCCACTTTGGCATTTGCTTAAACAACCTCAAACTCAAAAAACTTTATCTTGGAATAGGCATTGCCTAGTTCTTCATTTAACCCTTCAATTTCACACTTGGTCTCTTTGTACCATGTGAGGATGCTTTTATAGTCCTCTTTGGCTTTCTTCATCTTTCTAATGGCTGCCTTAGCCACTCTTGCATATTCTCCACTCTTTTCAAGTAGTGCATTGTAGGATTCTTGCAATCTATTTGTTCCTTCATAAACGCACTCTTCATCATCATCATTGGATTCATCTCCAACACCAATAGATTCCACTTTGGTATGCTCACCAAGCTTTTCCATTAGAATACTTAAATCTTCCAAAAAATCTTCGAGTGCAATGGCCATGAAAGCAGAGTAGTTTCCTTCCCCATCACAACTTTCTTCAAAATCAGAGTTTGAGCTATTCGAATCACTAAGGATTGTAGCAAGATCTCTACCTTTTCCCTTCAAATAGGTAGGGCATTCATCCTTTAAATGACCATGCTCGTTGCACTCATAACAAGTGATTTCTTGAGTAGGAGAAGAGTCTTTTGAATCCTTCCTTTTGAAGTCCTTCTTGTCTTTGTCTTTCTTGAAATTGGAGAATTTTCCTTTCTCAAAGGACTTCCCATCCTTTTTGAACTTCAAGAACTTGAGAAAGTTCTTTGCAAGGAATGCTACCTCTTTTTCAACATCGTCATCTTCCGAGGAATCTTGAGCTTCAATTCTCTCATGGATCATCTTAAGAGCAAGGGATTTGCTCTTTCTTTGAGATGGTAGAGTGAGCTCATATATTTGAAGAGAGCCAATAAGTTCTTGGACCTTTATTTCATTAAGATCCTTGCTCTCCTCAATGGCGGTCACCTTGGCTCGGAAGCTCTCTGGCACTAAGGATCTTTCTTACTACTTTGGAGTCTTTTGTCTTCTCACTCAAGTTCAATTTCCTGATTACCACTTCATTCAACTTTCCATAGAATGAGTTGAACAATTCATCTTCACTCATCTTCAATTCTTCAAACCAAGTGGTAAGCATTTGAAGCTTGGTATCCTCACCTTTTTAGTGCCTTCGTAGGTAGTCTCCAAAATTTGCCTTGCCTCCTTGGCAATTGGCACATGAGAAATCCTGTGAAATTCATTCGGTGAGACACCACAAAATATAGCATTAAGTGCTTTGCTATTAGCATTAACCGCCATGAGAGCTGCCTTATCCCAAGAGGATTTGGTAGCCTTCGGCCTTGTCCAACCAATTTCTACAGCATCCCACACACTCTCATCAATGGAGCACAAAAATGCACGCATACACCCTTTCCAAAATGCATAATTACTCCCATCAAAGAAGGGAGGTGCACTGAGGGATTGAGACTTATCCATCCAAGGGGTCAATGATCACACTACAGATATATAAATCTGACATCTGATACCAATTGAAAACTCACTAAGTGTATAAAACACTTGTGACTATTTAGACCTTTAAATACAAATTTTCCATCACAAGCTTATATTCAAACAATATATATGCGGAATATGAAACATAAGCAATAACCGAATAAACAAACTACTCTAAGCCATTAATCAATCACAACCAGTAGATATTAAAAGCTAAGAGTAAGGGAAAGAGAGATGCAAATATAAGATAACATTGGCACGTGTTATCGAAGAGGAAACAAAAGAACTCAGCGAAAAACCTCTCTGCCGCCCCCCAAGCGGTAAATGGTCCACTAGAAAATCATTTGGGATACATGAATAGCAATAGACCCTCCAATCCTAATCTACCCAATGCACCTAAGCCCTCCAAGTTTCTTGCTCAAACAAGATTATGCTGAACCATGTCTTCTCTAGCTTTCCGGATCCCACAATTGGCTCATTGCATCAACCAATATGAATTGGTTCTCTCTTGAACTGCTTCCCAAACACCAAACACCTTCTCACTACTCTGAATTTGGTGAGGTAAGGATTTGGTCTATGATCCTCTCATGGGTATGACAATGGAGAGGGTGAGAGTAGAGGAATTTGGAGAATCAAGTGTATAAGATTTTGGATAAATCAATCTTGTTTTTCTCTAGGGTTTCTCTCTCAAAATTATCTTTGGAAGCTCTCTACATTTTGTGGGTATAAAGGTATTTATAGTAGGGTTTGAGATGGAATGTGAAAAGTCACTTTTCAACTAAACAAGGTGCACTGGTGAGTCACTCGTGACTAGGATGAGTTGCGAGTTCTAGTTGTCAATTACTAGTCTAGGCTAGACTGTACTTTTTGTCTTGTAATGATCCAGCTGGCCTGACTCTTCATCTTCTTGCATGCTTCACACGTGTGCTTCATTTTAGTGAGTCACCACTCGCGAGTCACCTTTTTGTTGCACACTCTTGATCAAATCTTCACATTCTCTCACACACAACCCTTATATTATTCCCACCTAAATACAGGGTTTTTAAATGTTGAATTACAAGCAAATTTGACATGGAATAAAGCCAGAACATAGTTGAGTAAATTCAACTTTACATTTACTAACACATTGTACATCACTTTGAGACATATAAAATACAAAGATTATTCAATACCTTTCCCTTTATTCTTTCCCTATCCTTTTTATTTTGTATAAACCCGGGACATTTCTCTCTCTCTCTCTCTCATATATATATATATATATATATATATATATAAAATAAAGTTACGTACTCAACTAGTTGTTATATAATAAGCGTGTCACCGTTAGACGGAAGTATTATTTTTCTTTTTCCTATTTGGCCAAATTTAACAGGACTACCTTTATAGGAAATCCATTACTTCTTGTGAATTCTGATTATATATATATATATAGTCAACCGTAGGTTTCAAATATATTATACTGCTATTAGTATATATTTCATATTTGCAATAGTCAGAAATATTAGGAACTAAGTGCTATCTTCTCAAAAAAGAAAATAAAAAAATAAAAAATAAAAAAATAAAAAAATAAAAGAAAAGGAAAGAAAAAGGAACTAGGTGCTTCCGGGCCTAACGGTTTTTTGTCTACTCGGAAAAGAGTTGCCTGTTATCCTCGTGGCCTTTGAAGTTTGAACAAGAAAATTAGAGATTCAAAAATCTCAAAGAGAGAGAGTCGACTGATCAGGTAAGACTATAGTTGCAAATTGCAAATGCAACTATGCATGCAAGTGTGACATTCTTTCTAGTATGTCTGAAAATGAAAGACCTCCTCTGGTTCTTGCTTTTTATAACAAACTGAAAGATATTTTGTAATTAAATTCCTCTCCTAAGAAAGGAGAGAACTTGCTTAAAACATTAATTCTTAGAGCATGTCCTCAGCATTGAGGTGTGTGAGATTTATGGAGGATTGGGTTTTTTTTGCTTCAATTTGTATGCTAAACATGGCATGTTGGTGGATCATGACAATATTCATTAACAAAAATTCTAGAATTACAAACTAACCCACAACTTTTGTCACAACTATTTGTGTAATTAACTGTGAGTAGTAGAAAAAAGTTGTGAGTTTATGTAAAAATGACAAGCAACTAATCATAGTTTTCTACGTGAATAGTTGTGGCAAAAAAGTGGATTAATTTGTGGTTTTAGAATTACTCATTCATTAAATATTGATTGAATTAACATTAAGGTTGCGCTTGGGATATGCCTATATTGGGTAACTTCTTTTACTATTTAGCTTATTTTTGTTATTATTTATTAGTTATTTTGCACTTTTTGGCACTATTCACGGATAATACTATACTATTTTAGCTAACTTTTAATTTTATTTACAGCACTTTCAACCAAAAGTTTTCAATTTTAACTAAATAAGTTATTCCCCAACAGACCCTAAATGCATATTTGAGATATAAAAGCCTGCGTTTATCCAATAGGGATTGGATTTCTCCATGTAATTTTCAGCTTCTCTCACAATAAATCCATCATTGGCTTCGTCCAGATCTTGAGTGATTTAGCTTTTTCTTGATGAGTAGCAGTATTTTTTCCAAATATGTGAAGTCTATTTTCTTTGGATTATGCTTTTGGGCCCAAAAAAAAAGTCCCAAAAAATACCGATTGTTGTTTACATAATGTTACATAACTTAATACCTATTAGAGATATGTTAGCTCAATGTAATGGACCCAAGTCCAATCTTTCTAATCTAGGGTTTAACCTAAAATATATAGATATATTATAGTTCATTATAACACAAAATTTGTATTACACTTAAATATATTATTGATGTAGCCCTTTAGGTTTCTTTCTGTGGACGTGGGCCGTTAAGCTGAACCACCTAGCCCTCATGTTCTCTTGTGTTCAATACTTTATGCTTCTGCTTCCATACTAGCATATTCAACATGGTGTATCAATGTGTAATATTTAACAATAACTTTTCTATTACATTATTATATACTAGTGTTTAACCCGCGCAATGCGCAGCATCATTTTTTGATGGTAAAATAGGGAAAGAATTGTTCATAAGAAGAAGAAATATAATTTAAAACATATATTATAAAAAAAAAAAAAAAAAAACTCATTTATAATCATCAAACAATATTATTTTAAACAGAAACATTGTTTAAAAAATGACATTTTTAACTATGGACAAAACTTATGTACAGTAAATACTGTTTCTTAGATTACCTTCTTAAGATTTTGTCATGTGGCTATTTAACTTAAAAAATACACTTCCATCAATGAGAAAAAAGCCACATCGTAGAAACACAATCGATATGCATAGTATTCTCTCATTGTAACAAATATATTTAGCTCCATCTAGAGCTTTGGTGTGATTCCTAATTGACCAAGCCATTTGTTAAATCTAACGATTTTCTAATATATTTTAGGATGCAAATTTTTAAGTCAATTACCAATTTGTTGCTACCCTATCTTTGTAGCTCAAAGATAAATGTCTACTCAAAAAATAATTAGTATCTGAGAAAGTAAATATATTCAAATAATTTAAGATAAATATTTGAAGTGAATATTTTTTATTAAAAGTTTTAGTTAAATAAATTTAATTAAATAAGTATGTAGCCAATGTATTAGAAATTAAAAAATTTTAAATTAAGAATTTTAAAATAGCACTCAAAATGTCAAAACCAAAATCAGAATTTAAAACTAATTTAACATCATTGGTTTAATATTTTTTAAATCTTAAGATTTCTCTCTCTTTATCTCTTTTATATGTATTATCTTTGCATTTTTTTGAAGTTATTATTATTTTTTTTTTGAAAAAAAGCAATAATATATTTGTATCTAAAAATTCTTAGGACTCGCAAATGTCCACAAAGTAATTGGCACGGCAATCAAATTGGTTCATTTTGCAAACTCTAAAGATTACTATTGCTTATAAAACACTACTAATTAATAGCAATTACATGATCTACTAATTGAATTACATGCAATTTCTGTCAACTTGATAGCAATTACATTCACATTTCGAGATACACTTTTAAAACATTAACTATGCTCATACATTAGCTAACAGACCTACACTAACAGATCATACATTAACTGTGCTTCTATTAAATTACAGCAGCACCTGTGTTGCACCAGCTTAATGAGATAACACTCAAAGCTATACCAATCAGCAAAAGTGAGAGTACATATCCTACGTGTGGTAAGTACTAAGTGGCATGCCACAGTGAAAACTTCTGCAGAAACAGTCAAGATTTTAGTTTACTTGCCAAGTTAAAAAGGAAAAAACCGCTTCCTTAGTGAATAAAGATTTCAGTTTACTTGCCAAGTACAAATAGAGGCATCTTTGAATAATAACATGGTACTTTGGTTACCAATTGAGACTTGACCTCAATAGCATGTATTTCACCTTCCTCATTCTTGAGTCGGCCTCAAATATCCTAGCATTACTTCGACGCAAAACATGATATAGAACAAACCCCATACTATCTACATCAATATATATATATATATATATATATATATTTTTGCTAAGATAGTTCAATAGAATTAGAATATAGTATTAAATTAAAATTTATTCTAGATTTTCACTTTCTCAATTTCATAATGTCTTCCTTTATTTTAACTCAATAAGAAACTTTGGAAGTGTACTATCTTACATAGAATTGGCCCTTATATACAGTAATATCATTATTGTCAAAACCGTTATCATCTACAACGGCTAAACTCCTAGCCCCAGATTTTGCAAAGCATAATTTTCCAACACCAAAGATAACAAAAACAGTAGAGTCATTTACATTAGTTCAAGGCGAATTGGGAAACATAACTACATTATTGGCAGACCTACATTCAATCTGAGTTTATGGTTTGGAACATTAAAAAATCTTATCAGATTAATATGGAATTAAAAAGAGTAGAAGTCAAATGGATAAGAATGATAGTTAGGCTGTCCTAACCTATCAACTTTATCCAGCAATGTTTCTTAAGAACAACTGGTGAATGTTATAAATCTGTCTAAACAAAGGTAATTCAAACAATAAATGCATAATGGATAGAATCTTGATAGAGAACTATAGCAAATCTGAATTTAAACGAAATGACAGGATAAGAAGGTTTGTTAAAATTACTAAACTTTCAGATTTTAGACAGTTTAAAACAAAAACATATGTTTATTGGAGATTTAATATGATAATTCGTAAAGGAAATGCAGTGGTGAGAAGTTTAAGGAAAAAAAACTATTTGAAGTAATGAAAGAGTATGGTGATCTTTGAGGCAGAGCAGCAAATACTCCTCTAATAAAATAAAATAAAATAAAACAACATAAAGAAATATATAAAGATTCATAGAGTAAGGTAGTATATTCATTTGTTTGTCTTGCTTGTAAGAGTAGGTTATTTATAAAATAGATTGAAATGCATTAGACTTCAGATTTTTTTTCTTTGATTCAAATTGCTTAGTACCGTTTTGACATTTTTGAAGCATTTGGAGCGGTGTTCTTTTATAACCAGGTCTATCATCTTCAGTAGTTATAGCAAGTTATGTATAGACTAATGTTTAAATCATATAGTAAGAAAAGTGAAGTAAGTATGCTTCAATTACCTAATGTTCTTCAACTTTACGTAAGTCATTATGCTTATGTGCAATTTTTGTCTCCAAAATCTTCGAAACTGTGTAATTTTCTTTTCCATACTTCAAATTATATTCATCGAGATGTAGTTGGAACAAATATTCATTGCCAATTATTTTCTGAATCTCTTTTGGTAAAATATTCTCATCTAATTTCAAAATATGTTTGAACAAAGTATCATACAATTAGCAAAATATGTACACATACACACGTCATGTCTTGTGTAGTTATTTTTTTTTTTTTTGTAATTTTTTTTTAAAAACAGAAAATGGTGCATGTATAGGGGTGTGTGTGTGTGTGTGTGTCTATACAACATTGGTAAGAAAGTATTAAAACTTCAATTTTCAGATAATAAAGATATAGGGCTGATATTTATATATGAAATTACCTCTTTTTGCATCTCTGCAAGTTCTTTGTAGTATAATAAATGGTCTTATCAGTGAGAGGACCCTTTGAAGCATTAAGTAGTTGGGAATGAGAAGTTAAAGACTTTAGATAAATTGAAAAAGACTTTGACTTAGTAATCTCTTAGCATGTAGTCATCGACAAAACATAATTAGTTCAAGAAAACTAAACAAAACAGAACTCAAGAAATTTGAAAAAAAAAAAAGGAAATTAGGGAAAAAGGTAGCCAAACCTTAATCCTTGATTGAGTAATGCAGCAAAACAGTATTTAACAAAGTCTTAGAAGAAAGGTACAACCTATTAAGAAAATCAACACTTAATGGACACATATAATAAATATAACCTCTGTTAGCAGAGAAAGTAAAACCTAATATGTGACCCCTTCTTTTGATTCAAAATGTTGTATTGCTAAAGCACATCCCTAAGATTCCATTACTCATCAATAAAAAATCAGCCCACTACCTTCTATTTATCTCTTCATTGGGTTGCGAAGCTAAATTTTCAATAAAAACTCAAGAACTAACACCAAAGGGTGGATGCACGCACATATGAAAAATTATGTGAACATGAAACACTTTATGAATCATATACTTATTCAGAGCAGCCCAAAACACCAAAACCTACAAACATTGAAAAAAATAAAATGCTAAGAAATCAACCATTATTGAACGACAAACATGTTTAAGCAGGAAAAACAAATATTGTAATTTGAGGCCAAAACATTGAAAGAGAGAGAATAAACATCCGGATTTTAATTCTAATTCAAATTCAAATAACAAAAAGTAGCGGTGAAGACGTGAAATAAGTAGAAGGGAGAATTGGTTGAAGATAATTGAAACAGGAATATAGTAAACAAAAAAAATGTAATACAAAGTATGAGATAAGTAAAAATAAAATCAGCATTCAAGCAAACTATATTAAAATGTAAAATGGTTTTATCTTTCAATTATCTACCAAACAGGGAAAAACATTCTAACCAAATAACAATAATAGACAAAACAGAACCCAAAAAATTGGAAAAATAAAATGGGAAATCAGGTTACCTTTAACTTTGATTCAATAATTTTTTTGGCATAATGACTCCTAGAAATGTATTAAAAAATTTAAAAGATAAGTGACTGATGGGAAGCCAAAACATTTTTTCTAATCAAAACATAGTCACTAACCAAATTGAGTCTTAAGAATTGAAAGTGGTCTCTACCATATAGCATATTGCCAAAGAAAACATGGCATTAATACATTTAAAAATAATATAAAAAATCCTCCACACCATTAATACAGCCAGCAAATGTCACCAAGTCTTAGTCTTCTTCTCCTATGTTATCTCATGTAAAGATATTGCCTTAAGGTGCACACATGTTGCTAATTCAACACATGGACACTCAAATTCATGTAATGAGTCTACCCACACCTAAATATGAAAAAAGATCTTGATCTACCTTAATCGATAAAATCTTCAAATTAGCACTTGAATCAAACCATTCACTTTCAAACCAATAACTTTGAGAACAACACTACTTATTTAATAGGAAAAACAACAACCAAAGCCTATATGCAAAAATTACCGAAATTAAATGGATGCACAGAGTTCCAAAATAACTCAACAAAACAACGTATTCAACAGTATGAAAGATAGAGGCTAACAATTAAATAGATACTAATATAAGATACCCACACTTGTAATAAATAATCTGCTACTATTGCAACTCAAATCTTACAAACATGGGTGGGGAAAAATGCTAGAGATCACAAACCATATATAAGAGCTCTATTTGAAATTGAAAGTTCCATTCATAGAATCATCACAAACAGCAACTGAAATCCCTTAGAATCAAGAAAATTTAATTTGTGAGGTAGACTGAAATGTAAATCCTAAAAAATGGATTTTTATTTTCAAAAAATAAACCAAATAGAACTCTAACAATCTAATTTTGCTTAGAACTATCCCAAATTCATCAATAAACAAAATGTAATTCAAAATATCAGATAAATAGAGGGATAGTAAGGCCATCCTAAGGTGAAACAAAGTCTACAGAAAGAAGCTGAAGTAATCATTATAAGGAAGTTGATCACAAAGCATGACACCAACCAAAAAAAAAAAAAAAAAAACAATTTTACAGGTTAGTTGAAAAAGAATCATGGAATGCATTTTTTTTTTTTTATATAGAAAAAGCTGTCTAAAATATGCAAAAACAGAGGAAATTCAAACAACGAATACATAATGGAAAGAATTATAAGATAAACAAAGAAAAATTAGGCTTTCCTAACCTATCAGTTTGTTCCAGCAACTCTACTTGCAAATTACTCAAGATATGTACTTGATAGAGAACTACAGCAGCAAATCTGAATTTCAACAAAATGACAAGGTAAGAAGGTTTTTTATAATTTCAATAACACAGTGTCTAACAAATTGTTGGAAGGTGTATAGTAATCAGTTGGTTATTAATTAATTTATTTATTTTTCAAGAACCCAGTAATTAATCCAAAAAACCATAATTTCACTTAGAAAAAATTATAAATTACTATACACTCTAAACTTTCAGATTTTAAACTATCCAAGTATTAAAATCAAGGGCGAAGTCACTAATGTTGCCAAAACGTAAAACCAAAAATAGGTATTTCAGACCAAATCATCCATAGAGAGAGAATAAACCCATCATTACACACTCTAAACTTTTAGACTTATAACCATCTAAGTTGAAATTTGGCCACTAAAAGCAAGGGCAAAATCCCTTATGTTACCAGTACTTAAAACCGAGAATTATAATTTTTCAATAGAAAGAGAAATAAACCCATCTATATTTCAAAAGGAGTCAAAGAAGAACCCTAGACAATTCGGTATGGAGAAAATTTTGAAATACAGATATATTGAAAAGGAAGATGGTAATTCTTGTAGTATAAACATCTAGTTTTAAACTAAAAACATATACATATTGGAGATTTAATATGCTAATTCGAAAAGGAAAAGCAATGGTGAAAAGTTTCAGAAAACCAAAACAGTATTTGAAGAAGAAAAGAGTACGCTGACCTTTAGAAAAATTTTCTTGCAGAGGAGAGATGAGGCAAAGCAACAGATCAGATGGCGATGGCCGACTGTTCTCTATATCGCAGTATCGCTATGGGTTTTTTTTAGAGAGAGAAAATGTTAAGCGACGTCTGATGAGAAGAGATCGCTAGGGATTTTTTAGAGGCTACGTTGTTTTTTTTTTTTTTTTTTTTTTTAAAAACCATTTTTTTCTTTTTTATATACCCAACCACGGTCAAACGGTATTCGCCTTGCCAAACAATATAATGTATCACTTTTTTAAGTGATACATGCCTGAATTTTAGATAAGCAGTTATCTTATTTGTCAACACCTCCTTAATTGTAGGAATTCACTTTCTCTCAGCTTATGCTATTATATATATATATATATTATTTGCAAAATTCCATCAATACTAGTTGAACACTCTCTTTGTTTCAACACTTATGTCAAATGTGTGTTAGTTGGATACTTATTCAATCTATAAACTCATTATTTATGTATATATAGTTTTAAAGTACAAAAAAAATTAAAAGTTAAGCATTTTATAGATGAATTATTAATTTATATTCATTTTGATCTTTTACAAATATAAAGGGTATAAGAAAAAAAATATAATCCAACAATTAATTAATCAAAAAATTATAAAATTATGTATACTGACAAAAGTTATATATACTAGTAAATATAATTTGATCCTAACTCAACTGAGCAAAGCACTAAATTGAAGGATTTTTTTTAATCCATCTTTTTTCAAGTCTATTAATCTATGCCGATGTGGGTTTCATGTTTTGTAAAGTAAGAACATTATCAAGTTAAGTAATCAGTTATACCAGATATTATCGAACTAACTCAATTAATTAAGCAAACCCCTTACCTGAGTTTTTTTTTTTTTTTTTTTTTTTCCTGCAAACCCATAAATTTTCAAGACTATCATCATTAAGAATTTAAGACACGTGAGTTTCTTATTCTATAAAGCAAAACAAATCAATTATGCATGCTTCTCGTTTTATTTATATTCCTCCTTTTCGTTACTGTAATTTGGATTAATATTCAAAGTTTGTTAACGAGCACGCTCAAAGATTTGCTTGAAAAGGTGGAGGAAATAGCCTAACCCACCTAACTTTTTATTTTTTATTTTTTGACTTAAAAACGTTAGAAATTTTATTAATGAAAGAATGTATGGTACAAGGTGTACAACTTATTTGACCAAAAACTCCACTATCGAATGGGGGCCAAATAAATTGCATGCATGGCATGCAAAACTATCTCTAAGTGCCTTAAAATATATCTATAAACTTGGATAACCACAGAGTCCTTAAGCAAGCTGGTTGTTCCTTTGGGTCTCATTAGCAAGAATTCCGAGCTGGATCTTCTGAGTTATTCTTTCTCCATTTTCAGCTGAAATTGGAGTTTTTCGAAGCCTAACCTTCCACTACAACAAAATGTATTTTTAGTGACGAAAATTAGTGAGGAAATATTTTTCGTCACTAAAAATACCGCTTTAGTGACGAAAAAAATTATAACATTTAGTGACGAAAAATAAATTTCGTCACTATTGTGATTTGAAAATGGGCGCCAGTAGAGGGAAATTTTGGCACGAATTTAATTAATCTATAGTGATGAAATATTTCGTCACTAAAAGTTGAAATTTTTAGTGACGAAAAATATTCGTCACTAAAAATAATAATAGTTATGCACTTATATGTTTTTAATTTATTTAATAGATTAGAATAAATAGTTTTTTATTTTATTATTTTTTTGTAAAGTGTATTTTAAAAGCAATACAGGTGGCGTCGTGGTGAAGTCACTTCGCCACCTGTATTGCTTTAATGATATCAACAGACCTCTATATTAATGACCTTATAAGCACAAATATATCAACAGTCCATTATAAGCACAAATCGTCACAAACCTTCTCCATTTCGGTCAAAAAAAAAAAAAAAAAAACCTCACCGTTGCCATTGAGCTCCCATCGTCGCGATTAAGCTCCCACCGTCACCATTGAGCTCCCACCGTCGCCGATGAAGCTCCGTTAAGAGCCAACCATCGCCGATTAAGCTCAACGGCGACCCTTCGCATTCCTTCGAACCGGCGACAATTCGACTTCCCGGCGACCCTTCACATTCCTTTGAACCGGCGACCCTTCGCCTTCCTTCGAATCGGCGACCATTCGACTTCCCGGCGACCCTTTACATTCCTTTGAATTGGCGACCATTCGACTTCCTGGCGACCCTTCGCATTCCTTTGAACCGGCGACCCTTCACCTTCCCGGCGACCGTTCGCCTTCCTTCGAATCGGCGACCGTTCGTTACCAAAAGCTCAATTTCCTCCCGGTGACCGTTCGCCTTCCTTCCCTCAGGTCCTCTCTCTCTCTCTAAATTTTTTCAATTTTTTTTGGTTTTGATTTTTTTGCTTATTAACCCAAGAGAAATTTGACTTATGTGTATCTTCGTCTCCACCAACATTCACAGACAGAGAGATATCCTTCTTCTTCTTCTTCTTCTTCTAGGGTTTCTAATTCATCTCCGATTTTGGCTTTTTTACCTTTCTTTTTTGGTTTTGGTGATTTTGGTATTTATATATTTGCCGTTTTGCTTTGTTTGGTTCCTTAGAAATTGCAAAAGAATAGTAATTACACCAAAATTATTTCCTTTGTTTAATTTTATTATTATTATTATTATTATTTTGTTTTGTTTTTAATATCTTTGCTATTATGCTATGTTTGGTATCTTAGAAAATCCAAAAGAACAGAATTAACTTACACAACAAAATCAGTCCCTTAGTTGATTAATTTATCTATAATATTTTTTTGGTTATGCCTTTGTTGTTTGGGCACCAACCTATGATAGTGGTTGGATTGGTGATGGGTGTATTGGAATATAGTTTTTTCCTAAGGCGGTTAGCGGTGGTTTGGGCATTGAGGCCATGGGGCTTTAGTTATGTGGTGTTTGTGGGCATGGATTTTCACAGGTTTGTTGTCGGAGTTGAAAGATGCTCATGGTTGGTGGAGACAAA
This sequence comes from Quercus wislizeni, assembly GCA_023055345.1. Classification (NCBI taxonomy): domain Eukaryota; kingdom Viridiplantae; phylum Streptophyta; class Magnoliopsida; order Fagales; family Fagaceae; genus Quercus; species Quercus wislizeni. The sequence goes on along the minus strand of JALGQJ010000002.1, from coordinate 8,746,125 downwards.
TTATTGGTCCTGGTTGCTGGTGAAAAGTTTCAGGGCGGTGTGGTTTTATTGGAGGATGCTTAGGTGATACTGGCGGAATCATGGCTGTGTAATGGCTATGGTCTTTGGGTGGACCCTTTCTATGTAGTTGTTTTCTTTTGCCTCTGTAATTGTGGTTTTATTCCATAGTTATTTTCTATGGAATAATTTATCTGTGGCTTGTCTATGTCTCTCATTTCAGTTAGTAGGCTAGTAATACTCTATTCAAGTTATAGAGGTTCTTGCTTTTTTATAGTGTAGCTATGTAGATATATGTAAAACTGGTGACCAAACCTCTAAAGAAGTCCATGTGGCTATCTTTCTGAACTTGGTGAATGTATTGCTGACTTAGGGAAGTGGGTTTTTAAAATGTAAATATTTATATACTATTATTCCTATTTCTTTGCACTGAAAGTTTGCTCACCATTTGCATCCTTTAGAATTAGCTAGGTGATTCATTAGTTAATAAAGCGGTTGTAAAGAACTTACTCCACCATAATGGGTGCTAGACATCGTAATACTTCATTAGTTGTGGTGGGGTGCCACTTGGATATATCATCCTTGTTTACTATTTGGCTTGTGTCTTTATTAATGGCCAGAGTTATCTGAGTGGTCGGGCTTCACTTGTAACTGTAATTCTTAACACTTTCCATGACACATATGGCTCTAGCCTCTATCTAATTGTGTCATGTCCATGGGTCATGATTAGTTGATTACTACTTTGTTATTGCCAAGTCCCTTAAGTCTCTTTTCTGGCATTTGCCAAATCCTAGGATAATTTTCTAGTCAACTTATTATAATGTGATTTGACCGAATAATTTTATAGTCAACTTCTTCTTCTAATGTTATCCTTTTTTTTTCTCTAAATTCCATGTCACTTTCAATTTGGTTCTGACTTCTATCTCACTCTTGGATTGATAATCTCTGATTACAAAATGAGGGAGAGTTTCTATTTGCTTATCTATGAAGAAAGTTTATCACATGTACTGTTATTGTCTAAGATGTTTACAATTATTGTAAAATAAGTTACATCTTTTAATTTATCAAAAAAAAAAAAAGAAAGGAAATTACATCTTTTACCTTTTCATTTTCATCCCCAAAATGATTGTAAACCCTGTGTTTGAAATCAAATTGGACTGGACGGTTTAGTGATAAGAGCCTTTTCATTTTGATGCCTATTCTCATTGCTTTCTTGTAGTGTTTGCTAATGCAAGTACCAAACAAGTATTATATTTTCAAAATTATTTCATTTGGTCAGTTTTGTATTAGAATATTACTTTGTTTAGGGTCCTCCAAAAGGTTGAATATTTATATTAAAATTAGACCTTACAACTAAGATTTGAGACATTTTTTATTTGTGCAAGAGACCATATTGTTTAGAAAATTGAAATTTTAATATTTAAATTAAAATTTGGTTCACTAAAAGTTATCTTTCTTTTATCTCCAGCTCTCTTTCTCTTTGGTGGCTGAAGAAATTGTGAGGAACAAGGTGAAGAACACAAGTTAACTTTGGATGTTTTTTTTTAAGTTGTAAACTTAATTTGAGCAAAGTAAGTATATTCTAGTTAAAAACTTATAAAACTCTATATATATTTGTGATGTTGGAAATTTGTTTTGTGGTGGGTTGTTGTATTGGAGCAAGCGGGTGGCTTGCGTGGTGTTATAAGGTCATTTAAATTTATATTGGAAGTGTATATTTGTGTGTGCAATGTTTATTTATTTAAGTATTAATATAGATTTGTGCATTTATGAATGTGATAAAATTTTATCGAAATAACTTATAAACTTAGATGTTATAATACATTATACATGAGTTGTCTTTATTTTACTAAAGTAGTATTCATCTTGTAATTGTAGTCAAACATGGATAAAAGTTGGATGACAATGGGTAAAACACCTGATAGCAGATTAAGTCATCCATATATTGAAGGGGTTAATGCATTTATTAATTTTGCAAGAGTAGTTGTGGACTCGAGTGGTAATATTCAGTGTCCGTGTATTCACTGTGGGAATTGCTATCGACAATCTCCTAGTATTGTGCGTATTCATTTGCTTCATCGTAGGATTATGCAATCTTACATTAATTGGTATAATCATGGAGAACCTCATGTATTGAACGAGAACATTCATGATAATGAAATGTCAGATGATGATTATATGGATGGTATCGATGCTTTGGTAGGTGATCGAATTAGAGGGGAACCAAGAAATGCAATCGAAGATGAGGAGGTGCGTCATTTTGACAAACTTGAGGAAGATGCAAAGCGTGAGTTGTATCCGGGTTGCAATGATTATAATATCTTGAAGTTTGTTATTGAGATGTTGAATGTAAAGGTAATGACCAACTTGAGTAATAAGGGACTTGATATGATGTTAGAATTGCTAACAAAGGTTTTACCGAAAGGTAACTTGGTTCCAAAGTTAACTTATGAAATAAAAAAGATATTACGTGACTTGGGCATGTCATACGAGCATATAGATGCATGCAAAAATGATTGTGCACTACTTTGGAAGGAAAATAAAAACCTTGATAAATGTCCGGTGTGTGAAGCGCCTAGGTACAAGGATACACATGCCCAAGGTAAGATGATTCCTTATAAGATATTGCGTTACTTCCCATTGACACTGAGACTGAGGAGATTGTACATGTCAAGCCAAAGAGCTAAGGACATGAGATGGTATATAGAAAAACGTGTAGACGATGGAATAATGAGGCATCCAGCTGATAGTGAAGAGTGGAAGGAGTTTGATTTGCAATATCCTGATTTTGCCCTCGAACCTCGCAATGTAAGGCTGGGTTTGGCTACAGATGGATTTAACCCTTTTGGGAATATGAACAACAACTATAGTATGTGGCCTGTCATACTTATCCCCTATAACCTACCGCCTTGGTTGGTTATGAAAGAGCCATATTTTATGTTGTCCTTGCTTATTCCTGGTCCCCATCAACCGGGAAATGAGATTGATATTTACTTGACGAGTTGAAGGAGTTGTGGGAAGAAGGTGTAGATACTTATGATGCTTATAATAAAGAGCATTTTCAGATGCGTGCAACTTTGTTGTCTGATCGCGAGGTGAGGCATCTATCCCGGTGGTCCGATCTACGGTCCAATCTACGGAAACACCTCCTGAAGCAAATCCTCCCACTCAAAGTTCTTCTAGTACGGAAGCACAAACTACCGACACATTAACTAGTACGACTGGTAATTACATGGAACATACTTAATTACAACTGCACTATGTTTTTACTATTGAGATTATACTTCACTTAACTTAGCTATAATGTATAATAGGATCTGCTAGCTGAACTACCCGTGGAGCAACACGTAGTATAGCAGTACGGGCACTTGCTGAAAAAAGTGGTAAGCTGCCAGTACGTATAGCTGTAGAGTATGATGCTCCTATTGGGAAGAATGCGTGCAAGCTTATTAATCACGTTGGCGTACAAGTGCGAAGTATTTTGCCCAGTTACAATGTGAAAAATTGGAAAAATATTGATGTTGCTACTAGAGATGTAGTGCTTCAAAATATTGGGGTAAATTTACATTGATAATGTCTAACTCATCTAATTCATATAATAATATTTTTATAATACATATACACTTTATTTTACAGGATCAGTTTGAGCTAGAAGGAGATTCCAACTTAGTAACGAAAACATTAAATACAAAATGTGGAAGATTATTGAGTTCCAACTCCTACAAGTTGCATCAGGCTTATAAAAAACTCAAACAATCTCATGGTGCTAACTATGCAAGAAGCCACCCGTAAATGAATGCCACACTTAAGCAGTGGACTAAACTCATTGATGGGAGATGGACCAATGAGGATTGGCTGGTAAATTATTTATGCGTATATTAATATTTAATCAATGTTTACTATATTATGTTGTCAACAGATTAAATTAATATTTAGATGAAGTAAATGTATACTGTTTCATTCATGATCTAATAAATATCTTAAATGTTGTTTATTAGAAAAAATCAAGAAAGAACTCTGAAAATAGGAATAAAACTAAAGGCAAACATAGATGCGGGACAAAGGCACTTGCTGTTAGGGTTGATGAGGAGGTGTGTATTTTTTCATTTTCTTAAACCTTAGTATATTGCATGTTGTGAATAATTAAGTATATCTATCTAACACTTGAATGTTAATTAATCAGACAAATAATAATGATGGTCAAGTTCCTGAATTGGCAAAAATCTTCAAAGATGTTCATTTCAATCCAAATACAAATATGTGGATACACCCTGAGGATGAAGTGACATACGTATGTGTATCATTCCATCCCTATCATGTTTGTAAAGCTATAACATATGTAGTATTAATGTTGTGATTGTTTCTTTCTTTCTTTCTTTCAAATGATAGGAAAATATTCTCAAAGTGCAAGCGGTCATTGTCAAGATCCTAATGCAATTCCCCTTACACAAGAGGAGATCTCAAACTTGGTGTTTAAGAAGAAATCTGGTATTGTAAAAGGACTTGGCATGAGACCTTCCTCTTCTCTAGTAACCACTGCCTCCTCTAATTCATCGGTGGAGTATATCCAACGGTTAGAAAATGAGATAATTGAGCTCAAAGAGGCAAGAGCTAGAGATCAAGAGGAGCGAGCTAAGGACCAAGAGGCACGAACTAAGCAAGATGAGATCCAAAAGAATATTCTTAACTTTTTGAGGAGGAAGGGTTATGATGATGCTCTTACTTATGGGGGTCGTTCAACTTCAAGTTAAAATACTTTTTGGTAAGTACTTTATTTGCTTTCTACAACTTATACATTAGGAATTGTGATTTTATAACATAGTTAATGTTTTTACTTTACGTTTTTAACAAAGTATTGTTTTTATATTTGTGCAGATTTCTTATTGGTGGCTTTTAGGTGATTTACTTTTGGCATTACTTGAAGGCATATGAGGACATCTTCCATTAGTTCTAAAATAGGGTTTAGGTAGAGTTATTGAAATAAATGTATGGATCTTTTTTACTTGTGAAATGTATGGATATTTTTTTATAAATGTGTTGTTGAAATAAATGTGTTATTTAAATGTGAGATTTTAATAATGTAATGACAGGTTACAAGTTAATATCAAAGCCATGAAAAAAATAAAAACAGAAATTAAGTTTTAGTGACAATTTTTTTCGTCACAAATATAGCAACAAAAAATTGTTTTAGTGACGACAATTTCGTCACTAAATATAGCAAAATTTTGTAAGAAATGGTTTTAGTGACGAAAATTTTCATCACTATATGTGCTTGGATTTTTTTTAAAATAGTTTTAGTGACGAATTTTTTCGTCACTATATGTACCCGAACATAGTTTTAGTAACGAAATTATTCGTCATTAAATATGATTTAGTAAACTAAAGTGTTTTTAGTGATGAAATATTTTCGTCACTGAATAGTGTTTTTAGTGAGGAAAACATTTAGTGACGAAACGTTTTCGTCATTAAAAGTTTTCAAAAAAAAAATCAAATCAGACTTTTAGTGACGAAATTTTTCGTCACCAGGACTTTTAGTGACGAAATGAGTTTCGTCACTAAAAGTCCAATTTCGTCACTAAAGGTCCTTAGTGACGAAAAACTGGACTTTTAGTGACGAATTTTTTCGTCACTAAAAATACATTTTGTTGTAGTGTTCGTTTACTTGACTCTTATAGGCCGTTGAATTAGACCACTCCACTAATAGTAAGGACTAAGGAGCATTAGAATATATGCATTATAATTCTTTTTCAACCAAACACGTTATCTTTTAGTCTCCAATCTTCTCTATAAATACCTCTATTCCTCCCTCCATTCTTTCCATCCTAAGCATTCAAACCTTTTACCCTTTATTCTTCATTTAGTTCATTCCCACTTCCATCCAGATAATCTTTCTATCTCTCTTTCTTACACAAACACACACCCAAAAACATGAAGTCCCTAATGCTATTCTTTGTCCTGGTCAATCTCATGGCTTTGTTCATTACTCTTTCAGCTACAACATCTAACAATGAACAATTCCTTAACGAGGATGATGAAACTCAAGAAGCAATTTCTCTCCGAGGGACTAGCCGGTTTCTAGCTCAGAAAAATGCCCGAGTTGTCATGACATGTGACAAGTACCCTAGAGTTTGTCGTGCCAAAGGCAGCCCGGGGCGAGATTGTTGTAAGAAGAAATGTGTGAATGTGTTAACAGACAGACTCAATTGTGGGAAGTGTGGGAAGAAATGTAAGTACTCAGAGATTTGTTGCAAAGGTGAGTGTGTAAACCCCAGGTCCAACAAAAAGCATTGTGGAAGTTGTGGCAACAAGTGCAAGAAAGGGAATGTATGCGTATATGGGATGTGCAGCTATGCTTAAAGTTAAAGATGAAAAACCAACTTCAAACCAATCAGGATCAACTAGTTGTGCAGCAAGCTAGCTATACTAGAATATTAATGTGTTTCATTATACTTATAGCTATAGATGAATTTGTCAATGTGTGTGACTAATAAAGGCGAACCATCACCAATATTTGATGGCTATTGCCGTTGGTAATGATTATTTTCATTAATTTCTGTAATGAGCTACATTCGATATTCTTGATTTGGAGTAAGTTGTAAGGTTGTTTCTGAATTAATTCATGTAATTATTTTTAGTTTTATATGACTAATCACACCACAATGGTGGCAAGTTGGAACAAACTTAGATCCATCTAAAACCTTAAGTTGAGACCTAAACCGAGGCTTTGGCTTAATAGTCTTTCTCTCCACCTTTTGATTTCTTTTGTGTGGAGGAATGTACACCGATTTTTCATTTGAGGTAGAACACACAATAGGAACAAAATCAGGTGTCACAACATGATTGCAACAAATATTTTCATCATTTTTAGCAATAGGTTCAGCAATCAAATACTTGACATGCATCTTAAGAGATTCATTTTCACATTTTAGCTCGTCAACAAGTTTGTTATACAAAACAAGTTTAGCATCCAAATCCACATTCGAAAATTCAAACTCTTTCAGCTTTTTAAGAGAATTTTCAACAAGTTTCTTATATTTCTCAACCAATTTGTTGGATTCATTGAGCTTAGCAATCAAATCATCATTTTCACAGATAAACTTGCTCAAATTCTTACGAAACTTCTTAGCTTCTTTCTTAAAAATTTTGTCATTTGGAATTTCAACAACACCTATAGATTCAAGTAATATATCATCACAATTGTGAGGATTAACACTCATAGAGGCATTTTCACAAACACATGGCACGTTACACTCACAAACATCCATAGAAGCATATAAAACACTATCCATGGCAATAAACACAAAGGGTCAAGGATCACACTTAGGTAATGAAACCAAAACAACAAGTGTACCTACTCTGATACTAATTGAAAGCTCACTTAGTGTATAAACACTTATGATTGTTTAGACCCCAAATTCAATTTTTCCAATACAAGCTTCTATTCAAACAATTGATGTGCGGAATGATAAATATAAGTAATACCCAAATTGGCACAACACTCTAAACCATAATTAATCACAAACACATCAACAATTAAAAGGAATAGAGTAGGGAAGAGAGAAGCAAACACAAAAATAACACTGAGACGTTTTATCGAAAAGGAAATCGAAGAACTCGGCGAAAAATCTCTCCGCCGCCCTCCAAACAGTAAAATGATCCAGTAGAAAATCAATTGGGATACATGAATAGTAATAAACTCTCCAAGCCTAATCTACCTGATGCATCTAAGCCCTCCAAGCTTCTTGCTCCAATAAGGTTACACCGAACCGTGTCTTCTCTATTTTTCCGGATCCCGTAATAAGCTCCATATTGCATCTGCCATCCTTGGCATCTTCCAATGCTTCCTAAGGTCCAAAAACACTCTCAACACTTTGAATGTATGTGGGTAGCATTTGGGTAAAAATCTCCTTTCAATGGGTATAACAATGGGAGAGAGAAGGAAAAGAGACTACAAAGATTTTCTCTAAGAATGAGTAGCTCTCTTTTTAGTAAGGTAGGTGTGTTGTAGAAACCCCTCTTAGGGTTTTTCTCTTAATAGGCTCCTCACAATTTATGTGTGTAATTATGGTATATATAGTATGAGTGATGAGCAAATATGTCACATGCAAAAATCCTCCAACCAGTGAAATTCACGAGTCACTTGCGGGTTGACTGAGTCACGAAAATAGCTGACACAGCTAGCACATGACTCTTCAACTTCCACAATTGGTACTTGACGCTTCAACTTCTAGCATGTGCTCCTCATGTGATTTTTAGCTGTCTTGATCAAATCTCCACCACTTAATACTAAACCCATTACAAATAAATCCCACAAAAATATAAGGAAATAAATTTATGCAATTACAACACTGTGGGCTTTTAAATTTCTCAGTTTGAAATAAATCAAACAATTAAAATAGTGTCACAAGTGCGAATTTATATTGATGATTGTGTGGTACATTTCTCTATAATTACAAAAGAGTGATCCTCTGATTCGATCTCCTTGAAAGATTTGTTGGTTGGATTTGTAGTAATGTGATTTTGATCCAAACACCCAATATACTTCAATTTGGTTGAAGAATGGATTGAAGATCTTTGGAACTGAATTACAATAAATCTTTGGCTATGAGCTTGTTGGAAATCCTTTGTTCTTCACGTTTTTTATGTTCTTCATGTGCTCTTCATCTTTGAAGGTTTGTGGAGGAAGTTCTTCGGGGCTTTAGAGGGTTGAATCCGCAGAGCTTCACTAATTTGTGGTTTGTGAGGTTTCTGGAGGCTTTTGAGCTTGATTCCGGTGAACTTTGAGATCTAGGAATATGATTTAGATGGTTCCTCTTTGAATGTTCTTTGGATTTGAAGGTTTGTGGTGGAAGTTCTTCGGGGCTTTGGAGGCTTGAATCCGTAGAGACCAATTTGTGGTTTGTTGAGGTTTTTAGAGGCTTTTGAGCTTGATTCCAGTGACCTTTGAGATCTAGGAAGATGATTTGGATATATGATTTCTCTTCAAATGTTCTTCGTATTCAAAGTTGAAGTTCTTGAAGTTCTTGGAGGCTTCAAAGCTTGGTTCCAGTGACCTTTGAGATCTAGGAAGATGATTTGGATGATTCCTCTTCGAATGTTCTTTGGATTCGAAGGGCAAGTTCTTAAAGTTCTTGGAGGCTTCAGGGCTTGGTTTCAGCAGAGCTTCTGTACTTTTGAATCTTGGTGTCTCCTCCCCAACTCTCCTTAAGATCTCCCCAAATGCCTTAGGAATGCTTCTATTTATAGAAATTTGGGGGTGGGTGAGCGACACGTGGCGGAGTTTGATTGGTGACACACGTCACAGCCTGATTGGTCCGCTTATGTCATCGCTTACATGTACTGAATTGCATATGTCATCGCTTACACATGCTGGACTGCTTGTGTCATCGCTTACATGTGCTGATGTGTGATTGGTTTTTGCATGATAGTTGGCAAATTTCTATTGGTTTCTGAATAGTGATAGCAAAACCTAGCAGTAATACGTGGCGCTTTGTAATTGGATGTATTTTATGGACTTGGTAGTATGACGTGTCAGCTTATGATAGATCGGGAATTTTCTCTTTCTACAAACACTTTTTGTCATAGAATAATCCAACACTAATGTTATGATAAAAATCATAACTTAACAAAAGATAATTTAAAATAAAAGAATATTTCAAATTAAACCATCCTACGTATGATGGTGCACCCCTATCCTAATTCTAGACCTATGAGATCATGGCACATTAGTAGTCACAACTAATTGTTTAAAGGATCAATCATAATTAATTAAATATAATCACACATTTCTAGTCCTAATTATAAGGATACATATTAAGCGCTAAAACTTTCTTTGGTTATAATTTTTAATTTTGTGTACCGATTGACTCACGTTTATGTTGTTTTGGTCATTTAGAACTTCTAAATTTCTTTTAAATGAAGAATTTGAAAATTCAGTGTTTGAAACTATATCTTTTCGTTATAGTACTATTCATTTTCAGCTTTTTGCATGTTCCTATGTTGCTAAGGAAAAAAAGAGTAGTCATAACTAGCCCAAAACATGCCCAGACCTTGACTGTGGGACACAGATTGCGTTTTAAAATTTCGGACTTCAGTGATCTCGTCCTTCTAAATTAATTTTCTTTTGGGTCAGAGATTTAACTTTACCAAGCCAAGATAAAAAAGAAAACGATAGCGTTCATTATTCTCTCCTCCTAAAATTTGTGTAAACTTCACTTCACCTCACCGCAAAATAGCCAAACCTCGCCCCAACATTTGGACATTAGAATTGGTGTATGACTATTATTACATCTAATCTAAGCCAAAATGTAGACGAGACATGGCTGCATATATTCATGTTGCTATTGCAAAAGTTGAGTACTTCTAAAATTGATCCAAATGAATCAAATCAAATACTTCTTTTAATTAGCAACATTGGTTGTGGGCTTTGTGTTTGTCACACTTGTAAATGCTAAAAACATATACTTTTTTTCTCCCCTTCCTGATGGAGATGTATAGGACCATTAGAGTGCTTGATTAATCCTTAGGTAAGTATTGTTATCCCGTCACACGCATCGAAAATTTATTAATTGAAAGCCTACACGTATATTTTTCTGGGTTATCTCAAGATGTTGGTAAGGTGACATGTACATATACACAATTTAATAATATGATTTCAACGATAATTTAATTATTGGAAAAAAAACATAGTTTATTTATTAGTTGTTAGCATAGATTTGAAGTAGTACAAAGTTTTAGTGATGGGGTTTACTATATATGGCAAAAGAAAAAGTTTTACAAGTTGCTCATGAACAAATTTAGTTGAGTTTGTTTGATAAGAAAATAAACTAAGTTTTAACATATAATCAAATTTGTTAATGATCTGAACATAACTTATGTTCAAAATAAAATTAAATGAATATTCCTAAATTTTTAATATTGACTTGTTTTGTTTACATTCCTACAAAATATATGTGTGCCTCTAGCACATACAAAGAAACTACACTATAGATACATACATGCCTTTGGTGCATTTATACATAGCAACTATACTATTATATTGTCCCATATATAATATAAGAGCAATTCTTAGGTACTTCCAAAACATCATTTCTCTTTACTCTAAGAGTATCTAATAATTTTCCATAATATAATCCCATGCAAATCTATTTGTATGAAATTTCTCCTGTAATTTATAAGGCTAATACGGGATAATTCTTCATTGTTTGTAATATATTTCTCTCCATGCAATAAATGGAGGCTTAAGGCATAAACTATGAAGCCTAGATCTGTGTAGTTCAACTAATTAGCACATCCTAGTGTTTTCAACAAAAACATATAGGGTTCAAATCTCCCTCTCCTTGTAACTATCAAATTATAAATAAATAGATTTTTTTTTTAAAGGGTTCAAACTATGAATGAAATATGCTAAAGTTATGGACTCTTTTTTTTTTTTTTAATGAAATTTTTTCTATTGAAATGAGAACGATGATTAATCTCACATCAACAACATAATAAATAAATTTTCTAATTATTTTTTATTTTGTGGTTAGAGTTAGATAATAAAATTTATAATATCTCTAATATTAATCATATAAAATTCAGAAGAAAAAAAAAAAGTTGCTTTACTTGCTGAGAAAGGGAGAGGGACCTAAATCACAAGGACCTACTATACATCACCTAACTATGCGGTCAAAGGAAATTTCCTGAACGCCTGCTACAATGCACTAGTCAACACACTAAACATGTACCAATTTTTGGTTCTCTTCTTTTCCCAAATGTCTCTCTTACATTGGAAAATATGAATTCAATTGGAAACCTAACTCCCACTTACTTGAATTTCATATGCTGTTGATAGAGACTACTACTCCAAGACAATTTACATATCATCATATACCCCTCTATAAATACCTTTAAGGCTTTAACATAACATATTCTTTCCCATCTTCAGACTACTCATATAATTAACCCTCTCTTTCTTCCTCTCTCTGCTCTCACATACACATACACATACACACAATGGCAATGAACTCATCAAAAATCATGCTCAACTTGCTGGTTTTAACTATGTGTATAGCCATATCTCTTTCAACTGTTGATGATGAATCACATGTCAACATAAAGAATGATAACGCTAATGAACATGAATTACCATAAGGCGAGGAACCCAAGAAGGGGTCGATTTCTTGCCCAACAGGTCAAAGCTGTGAGAACTTGTGAAGTGTACCCTAAACTCTGTCGCGATAAGAACAGCCCAGGGCCTAATTGCTGCAACAAACAATGTGTTAATCTGATGAAAAACAAACTTAACTATGGGAAGTGTGGAAAAAAGTGCAACTACTCTGAAATGTGTTGCCAAGGGAAATGTGTGAACCCATCCCCTGATGAGAGATACTGTGGCCAGTGCAACAAGAAGTGCAGCAAGGGAAGTTCATGTGAGTAAGGGCTATGCAGCTATGCTAATTAAAGAGTTGTACTAGTGCTTTTCTGGTAGTAACAACTAGCAAAGATGTTATGCTTCATATATATAAATGGCTAGGGATAAAATGTGATAGTAATACATACACAGGACCAAAGGACCAAAGGAGGAAGTATGATTTTAGGTAACAAATAAAGGCAAGATGATCGCTCTTTCATACGCTTTTGCCAACATACATATCTATTGGTGTGAAATATATTGCTTATCTTGTTTTTGGCGTAATCGGTGTGATACTTTTTTTTTTTTTTTTTTTTTTGCGGTAATAAGTGTTGGGAAATTTAGACCCCGGTTGATCGAATTAACAAGTTTTAGACCCAAGTTATTAATTAGATTTATTATGAATAAACCTTGTTAAAATAAACAAGCATCAATATCATGTCAAAATCATGCACAGTGGAATAGTAAATAAAACAAGATATGATGATCTAGGAAAAATAATGAAACAAACTAGTTCCAGAGTAAAAAACTTGGAGAGGGAAACCTTCCCGAAAAACAATTCACTATAGTAAAAAAAAGTTTCAAATCTAGTACAAAACCTTTGTCCCTAGACTTTACAATCCCTGTCACACCCCAAACCCCAAAGGGTCTGAAGCATGAGAAAGACATCTCAAAATACTTGTAGATTTTTCGTTCTTTCCTTTTTGACAATGCAATCCACAAAATTATATCAAGTTCTAATATCAAGAATTATCATAATAATTTCATTGAATATACTCTTAGAGTAAGTCAAAGCTCTAAATAATAATTACAAAGACCATTGGCTACAAAAGAATAGAGGTCTGATTAATTAATTACATATCATCAGCTTGTCTCATCAGTGGGAATAACATCACAACCACTATAATATACAAAAGAATGAGTCAAGCCTATTCTAAGATGTACACCATCTAATATACCAATTACAAAAGTTCAGCCTCCATTAGTAGTTAGTCTAACTACTATTAGCCACCAAAAAGCTGTCTCAAAAGGTTGTTGCCTACTCTGAAAAAGTTATAAAAATAATGGGATGAGACATAGCCCAATAAGTAGCATAATTAATAGGGGTGGGGGAAATGAGAGTTTCATCCTCAAAAATAATAATATGACAAGAATGATTGAATAATGAAACACAAAGTTTCTCAAAGTAAATACCTTGAAGCTATATACTATAATCTGTGAGTACTATCAATATAATTTCCAAGGCCATAAAATCTACATACAATAATTTTATCACAAATCTACCATATTACCATATAAACCGGTCAGGGGATCCACTCATTCACAATTGGCATGATATTGTCCTCTTTGGTATTCAGACTCTTGGCCCCATGGACAGCAACCTCACCCATACCCTCAAGGTTTTTCTCTCTCCCCACGGGCAGCAAAGAGAGCGCGTCAAATAGGACCTCTCTTGCATGTGGTCTCTTGGCCCCATAGGCAGCAGCCTCACCCATACACAATTAAGGAACCTCTTCCCCCCATGGACAGCAGGAAAGAACACGTCATCCAAAGTAAAAGGGCACTAACCTGGATTTGATTTTGTTGTCACAAAGACTACAGAAACCAAATCGGATGATCATCGGGAAATCACACATATCATGGTCTCAAAACCTCATAAAGCTCACAGTTATATATTTCCTTTCAAATACATAGTTTATAACCAGATAGTTTCAAAAAAACCTTAACTAATTTAACTTCCGCAAAGTTTGTAAGGTTTTCAACTTCATTCTTGTCAAAGATTTTCTAACAATTTCCCACATAACAAGACAAGATAAGCATCTTTAAATTTTCTAATATACCATAACATCCAAGATTTCCTTATCAAAGATTAAATAAAAGATGCTTATTTTTCCATATCAACAATTCATGCATTTCCCTAAATGCAATACAAAATATGATGTACTTTTCATATATAATAGGGTCACAACATAATACTTTTAAGAAAACATATATCCATATATAATTTTCCAAAATGTGTTTAACCCAAAACAACATTTATAAAGCATGGTTATTTTCCAAAAATCCTATTAAAAAGCTACTTATCTCGCAACCGCAAAATCCTAATTCTCCAAGCTCCAAGGGAGATTAGCTAGAACCTAAATAATATCAAGCAAACCTATCACAATGAACACAAAGCTTGAAATTGTATCTAACTACAAATTAGGAATTGCCAAGTAAGAACTTAATTAGGCAAGCCTAGTATTCAACCTCACATGTAATGTATTCCACTTCCAAAATTTCTCAAAACACTTTAATTTGCAAGGCATAGACTCCCATTTATACTCATAAATCATTCAAGGTGTCATATCTAACATCAAAACCTCCACACTTTATAAGTACTTCCCACAAGATTTATATAACATCATCAAGTGACCCATGACACCAAAATCATAATTTTCTCCAAGACAAACAATTTAAATCTTTAACTAGCTCCAAATAATCAATAAACATTATATTCACCATAACAAGCCTTAGATAGCCATCATTGTAAAAATCATGAACCCACTTATCAAATACATCCACCAAGACCAAAACCCATACATATAAACACATGAATATCAATTCCAAAGCTCTTAAATCACATGAATATCATTATAAAAGCTTGGGTAAAATAACCTCAAACAAGAACATAATACCCATCAAAAGAGATTAGAACTTTTACCACACAAAAAATGATGAAGATGCTTTGGGGTTCTTAAGTATTTTTCTGGTGATCTTACCGGAAAGTGATGGTGAGATGGTGTGGTTTGGAGTGGAGGCTGGCGGGTGAGTGTGGAAGTGAGTGTGTGTGTGTAAGTAAAGAGCAAAGAAAGAAAATGAAAGAAAGAAAAGAGAGAGCCGGCCAAAAGAGAGAAGAGAGGTGGGTGAAAATGAGTGATGGGGAGTGGGGTTAGGTGGGGAGCACGTGGGAACCAAAACACTATGATCCTTTCCCTTTTTTTTTTTTTTTTTTTAATTGATGGGACGTTACAATCCCCGTAATTGAACTTACAGCAGAAATCTTCTATCGCTTCAGAACCTCTGAACTCTTTAATATATAAACACCACCCTTAATGCATGAATCCCATTACGTGACTAACCAATGATACATGAATCTCAGTACGTGACTAACTCCAGCAACTTGAAGAAGGTTGTTGGCTACAAATTTCTTCACCTCTCAACAATGAAGATCAAGAAGTACTTGGTTACAAAACCCTAAGGCGCAAAAGATGTAGTAACTTCTTGCAAAGAGAATAAGGCACCTGGTTACAAAACCTTTGTCCCTAGACTCTACAATTCCCGTAGATGAACTTACAGTAGAAACCTTTTACCGTTTCAAAACCTTTGAACTCTTTAATATATGAACACCACCCTTAATGCACAAATATCATTACGTGACTAACCAATGATACATGGATCCAATTACGTGACTAACTCCAGCAACTTGAAGAAGGTTGTTGGCTACAAATATCTTCACTTCATCAACAATGAAGATCAATAAGTACTTGGTTACAAAACCCTAAGACACAAAAGACGCAATAACTTCTTGTAAAGAGAATAAGACACTAGGTCTCTGCATATATTCTCCATAATGTCGTCTTTTAAAATAAGTCTTATATATGTCTAGGGTTGTGAGAAAAGAAACCCTACACATACATGTCAGCATAAGCCGAAAGTCAGATCTGGAAATTCTAATTTCGTAGATCTTGACAAATTTAGCTTCTATCGAGTTTCGTTTTTAAATCTTGATAGATATTGATTCTGTTGAGATATCTGTCAAGATTTAATGAACAGTTTTTCTTCACTTATTTCTTGGTCCAATCTTCATGGCTTTAACACTTGACTTGAACAACATGTTTCTTGAAGTACTAAACCCATCCTAGATCTACCAAATTGCAAGTAAAATGTATTTTGTCAAAGGATTAGCCAATTACATAAAATATGTCCTTAACAATCTTCCCCTTTAGCAATCCATGACAAAACCACAACAAAACAAATAATCATGAGAGAAGTCTTAAATCACTCAACTCATAACCATTTGTTGTATTACAAAATAAATCTATCCCTACTACAAACTCTTGAAAAATTTGCAAGAAAAGAGTTCATGGCATGATAGACTTTCACAACCTGTCTTTCAGAATCACTTAAACAAAACTCATCAAGGCATCATGTGAGAAGCAGAAATAAAGATTGCGTACATAAAAAAACATATGTATAAAGAGAGAAAAGAAACAACACATGTAGAGATAGGTGAAGAAAAACATACATCATCATGTATATATGAAAATAAAGTACAATGTATGTAAAAATGGTCACAAAACCGGTGTACAAGAAGCTAAAAGAAGCTTCTAAAACAGCAGGGAGGTAAACACTCCCCCTAACAAGATGAAACACAACTCCCCCTTACAAAAGCATATATCTCTTCCCCTAACATATAGAATCTAAAAAAAAAAAACTACATTTTCTTCCCCTTTTTGTCATGATTGACAAAGGGTACAAGAAGCTATAAAACTTCACTCGAGAAACATAAAGATGATCAAGGGGGTAAAATGAATCCATATAAATGCATGAATGTAATGAAATAAGATGTTATGGATGACAAGATAATAGAAAGATGGAAAAAAATGTGAAAAACAATGCATGCAAGAGGGTCATAACAGATCGAGAAGCTGTCAAGCTTCTATCAAGATGAAATCTAAAAATCTCAATGGATAGAGAATCTATCGAGGATGTGTTGAGCAGACAGAAAGCACAAGATTTTGGCTCGATGGATCGACCTATCTTTCGAGAAGCTATCGAGGTCAAACTCAAAAATCTTAATAGAAGAGGTATCTATCGAGAAGCTATCGAGGATGCAGAAAAGAGGTTCTTCAAGGGGAAAAACACATAAGATGAGAAAGCAACAAGATGGCTACTCAAACAAGCATCCAAGCAACATGTTAAGCACTCAAACCACACTTCAAACTCTAGATGTAAAGCATTCCTAGAACAAAACACACACACACACACACACACACACACACACGAAACAAGACTAACCAATTTTATTTTTCAAAAACAAGTTAAGATAGTTTAGTGAGCATATATTAGTACATGTATTTCTTGTAATGGCCAAATCACATTGTACCTACATATGTATCAAAAATAGCAAAGAATTTGCGTGTTGTGTGTAAAAACATAGTAAGAGTGTACAAGTGTCTCATATTATGATGATTTGAGATATGAAAAAAAATAAAATACACTCACACACAATCATAACTGCTTGATGGAGACTATCACCTTCGAGGTACTTCCTATAACTCTCACATCTCCTAGAAACACGATTGCAATTATATTTAAAAGCATTTTTATTCTTTTTTCTTTTGTTTTTCTTTGTATATTTTTCTTTTTGAGCATACCATGCATGGGCATATAAGAAAGAAAAAAAAAAAAAAAAACCCAATTATATAAGCCAAAATATCACAATTTTGTTATGCTAAAGCACGCAAATATTATACATGATTGGTGGGCTTTAGTGGTGAGATGGTTATTTATACCTTTCTCTTAGGATTTTCTAGTCCTTCCCTTCAAAAAAAGTGATGTGAGTGTTAAGTATAAAAGATTACTTAATCGTACTCATCACAAGCACGAACCACAAAGCTCACTTACTTAGTTGTGCAGTGAGATGCTCATCTAAGCTATAAGAGATACAAAGTTTAGAAAACTTTGTTTCAATGGTCATCCAAGGTACACAAGTACCAATATACATCAACACATTGTTTTTGTATTTTTCTGATTTTTTTTCTTTTTGAAAACAAAACAAAATAAAAACTAAACAACTAAACAAAAACAGAAAAACAAGATGAAAGCATGAAAGAAAGATGCAGATGCATGAAAGCATGATTCCAAAAGTACAAGAAATCAAGCAAAAGAGAGTCCAACTTTAGGTAGAAAGAATTCAAGTAGAGGACAGACAGAAAAGACAATTAAGTCTTAGGCTTATTTTTCACTCACACAGCACGAGTCTTTGGCTATAAAGATGAAGAGACATGTGTCCTAGTATGTCTACTAAAGGACATAGAAGAATTAGAATTCTACTGAAATTGAGTTAAAAAGCTTAAAGTTTTTAATAACTCTCCAAACAAAGGTGTAGTTCCATGAGAAGGAACCTATAATCGTTTGGACACTTGCTTATTTGGATACAACTTGAAGCGATTAGGACGAATGTGTCTAGAAACACCACAATGGTGACAAACATGAGTAGTTTTTGAACTACTAGGCTTCCTAGAGTGAGGTCTAACAAATGATTTAGAATTACCCAAATTAGTTTTGGATTTTGTACCTTTATCAACTTTCTTAAATTGGGGCACAAAGACAATCTTTGATCCAAAAGTCATGGAAGAGGAAGGGCCGGAGGAAACAGTCAGCATATCCTAGGCTAGTCTTATCAGAACTAGGCTTTTGAGTACTCAATACCTCATCAAGCTTTGTACTAGACATCCTCCCTATTTAAGTTCTAGCTTGACTAAGCTTAACCTCGAGATTCTTGACATTTTCTTCTAATGAGGTGTTCTCCACAACAAGAGTCTTAACTAACCTTATAGTCTCATCTAGTTTGACTACTAGTTCAGCTTTTTTAGTTTTTACCTCATTAAGCTCTTTTCTATAAAGATGAGAAGTCTTTTCAGATTTTATAAATTTAGTGCATAGCTTATCATAGACTTCCTAAAGGGTCAACTTCTTCGAT
The DNA here is from genome assembly GCA_023055345.1 of Quercus wislizeni. Lineage (NCBI taxonomy): Eukaryota > Viridiplantae > Streptophyta > Magnoliopsida > Fagales > Fagaceae > Quercus > Quercus wislizeni. Next base: position 8,726,986 of record JALGQJ010000002.1, on the reverse strand, counting down.
ACTTCATCATCAGAAGAATCCCAATTGTCACTAGCACTCTCCATAATCATCTTATCAGTTGTGGCAGCAAAAGCTATAAAATGACCACTTTCATCCACATACTCATTAGAAGAGTCATTCTCAGTGTCACTCAAGGTAGCAACCAACCCTTTACCTTTTGAATTCTTAGTCTTTTCCTTCGTAAGATAGTTTGGCCACTTTATCATCATATGACCAAAACCCTTACACTCATGGCATTGGATAAGGGGTTTCTCATTCTTGCCCTTCCTAGAGGATTTAGATTTCCTAGGAGGTTTGTCCTTATTCTTTTTCCTATATTAAAGAAGCTTGATAATCTCATTAGCTATGAAGGTTAGATCCTCATCCTCATCCTCATCATCATCTTCATCTTTGCTCTCATCTTCATCTTCAGAGTCATCAATCTCTTCCTCTATACTCTTAAGAGCCAAGTTTCTACTCTTTTCACCTTTTCCTTGAGCAATGTCCTTCATTTCTTCAATGACAGTGATCTTGGCATAGAATCTTTTAGGTAAGGACCAAAGGATTTTCCTAAAATTTTTTGGTTTTGCTATAGATTCTCCAAAGTTGAAGGTAGAATTCACAATATCCTTGAGTTTAGCATAGAACTTATCAAAGGTCTCATCTTGCTCCATCCTTATTTCTTCAAAACTACTAGTGAGTCTTTGAAGTTTCACAGTCTTTACTGCCTTGGTACCTTCATAGGTGGTCTTAAGTGTTAGGGTCATATTTGATGTAATTAGCTAATCTTTTGACAAAATGCACTTTACTTGTAATTGGGTAGATCTAGGATGGGTTTAGTACTTCAACAAATAAGTGTTCAAGTTTAGTATTGAAATCATGCAAATCTGACTAAGAAACAAGTGAAGAATGTGTTGCTCATTAAATCTTGACGAAAGTCTCGACAGAATCCTTTCTATTGAGAATTACCGCTAAAGCTCAACACAAGCTCGACACAAGCTATATCTGTCAAGAATTACGAAATCAGACTTTTTCAAATTTGATTACACGCATATCCTTGAGTATTTGTGTAGGGTTTCTTTTCTCACAATCATAGACATATATAAGAATTATTTTAAGAGCCGTCACAAGTGACACAAGGTGATGCAAAGTGATAACTCATGCATACTGTGATAAGAGATAGAAATTGCTCTAGTTCATCATATTCTTTGTAGAATCTACTGCGTCTTTACGCCAAGGGTTTTATGACCAAGGAGCTTCTTGATCTTCATTGTTGATGAACTAAAGAACTTTGCAACCAACAATCTTTCTCAAGTTGGTGTGTTAGTCATGTACTGGGATCTGTGCATTATTGGTTAGTCACGTACTGTGATTTATGCATTGAATGGAGAGATTGCCGCTACAATACAAGTCCAATTAAGTATTGGGGTAAGGGTTCAACTATAGGTTGGTACTGAGTACTGGGATTCTTTTTACTTGTAATCACTTGTGATTGATAATAGTGGATTCTTAGGAGGGGTGATCTTAAAATAACTCGGTGGAGGGTTTTGCCTTGGTGGTTTTCCTTATTTGTAAACAAATCACCTGTGTCAAATTTAATTTCTACTGCATTTAGTTATTTTGTGATTTGTTTATGCTACCACGCTATTGCATGTTAAATTGACTTAATTAATTAACTTGGACAATTATTTAAATAATTTGCCAAAGGAGTCAATATATTTTTTGGCCTATCATCAAGAATGGTCCACGCTTTCTTGGCAACTTTCGTGGATGATAATTTCTTAAATTCCTTATTGGCAATTTCTGTGGATGATATTTTCTTAAATTCCTTATTGGTCACCCCACAAAACAAAGCATTCAAGGCCTTACTATTGAAATTTGCTGCTTTGATTGTTGCTTCATCCCAATCCATTGGCGCTTCCTTTGGCTTAATCTAGCCAACTTCAATAGCTTGCCATACTTTTTCACCAAGAGCTTGCAAAAAAAACTTTCATATGAACTTTCCAATACATATAGTTAGTACCATCAAACAAAGGAGGAATCAATAGGGATTATCCATGATCCATGACAATAGGGGTCAAGGATCACACTCAGGAAATTAATCCAATCAGAGTGTACCCGCTTTGATACCACTTGTTGGGAAATTTAGACCCCGATTGATAGAATTAACAAGTTTTAGACCCAAATTGTTAATTAGATTTATTATGAATAAACCTTGTTAAGAAAAACAAATATCAATATCATGTCAAAATCATATACAACGGAATAGTAAATAAGACAAAATCTGATGATCCAGAAAAACCAATGAAACAAACTAGTTTCACAGTAAAAAACCTGGGAGGAAAGCCTTCTCGAAAAGCAATTCACTATAGTAAAGAGAAGTTTCAGATCTAGTATAAAACCTTTGTCCCTAGACTCTACAATCCTCGTAGATGAACTTACAGTAGAAACCTTCTACTGCTTCAGAACCACTAAACTCTTTAATATATGAACACCACCCTTAATGCACGAATCCCATTACGTGACTAACTAATGATGCACGGATCCCAGTACGTGACTAACTCCAGCAACTTGAAGAAGGTTGTTGTCTACAAATTTCTTCACTTCATCAACGATGAAGATCAAGAAGTACTTGGTTACAAAACCCTAAGGCGCAAAAGACGCAATAACTTCTTGCAAAAAGAATAAGGCACTAGGTCACTTTCTGCATATATTCTCCATAATGATGACCTTTAAATAAGTCTTCTTTATGTCTAGGGTTATGAGGAAAAAAACCCTACACATACATGTCAACATAAGCCGAAAATCAAATCTGAAAATTTTGATTTCGTAGATCTCGACAGATTCAGCTTCTATCGAGCTTTGTTCTTAAATCTCGGTAGATACTGATTCTATCAAGGTATTTGTCGAGTTTTAATGAACAGCTTTTCTTCACTTTTTTCTTGGTCCAATTTTCATGGTTTTAACATTTGACTTAAACAACATGTTTCTTGAAGTACTAAACCTATTCTAAATCTATCAAATTACAAGTAAAGTGCATTTTATCAAAAGATTAGTCAATTACATAAAATATATCCTTAGTGGTAAGGTATAGAATTACCTCTCTATCTTATAATATTTGAGCATGCTTAATGCTTGCAATTGTAATTTCCATCTATGCTAAACCACATTACACATTACAAATACGTATATATATGTGGGTAATTGGTTTTTATTGTAACATAAAATTAAACATGATTTTAGTATGTGAGAATATTGTGCTATCTATTAGTTGATTGATATAATTTTCGATTATTTGGGCATAGTACTTCTATAAAAAAAGAAAAAAAAAAAATTATGTAACGTTGAGTAGTATTCTCATAAATTGTGTAATTTTTTTAATGTAAATCTCTCTCTCTCCCCCCCCCCCCCCCCCCAAAAAAAAATACAACATGCAAAACTCTTATTTTGCTTCCTTTTTTTTTAACCTCCGCCACCCCTCCCCCTCAAAAAAGTAATTTCTATTTACATTTTTACATTGGAAATTTGAACTGACTGATTAAAAGAAAAACTGTTAACATTTAAAAAAAAAAAAAAACTAAATGATAAGAGGGCCAAACCGCAAAGGCAACAGCAGGAAAGCATCATTTTAGCACCAAAAATAAAATAAAAAATAGCAAGAAAGCATCATTTTAGCAACCATGCATGTGAATAGAATAGTGACTATGAGTTTGTTTAAATACCGCTTATTACTGAAAACTGAAAATATTGTAGTAAAATAATTTTTAAATATGTTAATAATGCTATAGAATCTAGTTTTAAAGCAAAATTTTAGTTTTTCCGTACTTGCGGGTCCCATAAACAGTACACGAGACCCACTACTTAAAACACAAACACAAACGTGAAGGTTTTCAGTGCAATCCAAACTAACACTATGACAAGCCCAACCTAGAGTTGAATTTAACAACTAAACCAATGGGTCAGACGTTTGACTGCATCCTAAAATGCCATCTTGGACTTTTAGTCCAAAACTCATCCATGGGAAAATGATGGGATGGGACTCACCTTTGTGTGATTGCCGCTACATGTGCAACGGCGATACCAAGTATCAGTTCTTATCCCAAATATATAAATATATATATATATATATATATTATGTCTATCAGAAGAACAATCATTTAAAATGGTCCTCCCTAGTCTTCTCAATTGATAAAACATTGCTATTTATGCAGGGTTATCCTACTAGTGAATCTAATAATTTTTTATCCTTGTTCATGACTGAAAACTCTCTCTTCCTTCCTCACTTTTTCCTTCTTTTTTTTTTTTTTTTCTCTTTTATATTAATCATCTACTAATTCCTTAAAAAAAAATTCGTACAATACATCACACACACACACATATATATATATATATATATATATAGACACAACATAAGTACCATCTTTAGACTTCTTCTTTTTTTTTTTGGTTGATTATTTTCATCACTTACGGAAAGAACTTGAGGTATTCAACTAAATTTACGTGTGTGGTCCGGATGTGATTTGGAGAAAGTATACAGAAGTCATTGTCGGTATCATTTGATTTTTTTTTTTTTTAATAAGTTTGGCCCTAAATAAAACTCTGCCTTATTTTATAGTTTCTTTTTTCGTATATTTTGTAATCATTCCGAAACAATTTTGTCTCAAAATCAAAAAGTAAATTTGTAACGATCTTTGCACGCACACAAAGCTCAAAAGAGTCCCAAAACATAAAAATTCTTAATCACATTGATTTGAAATAGCCATCTCTTAGGAGGAAGTACTCCTTTCACTATATATAATTTAAAAAATACAAATACAAAGGGAAATTGTAAGGAGAAAGAAAAGAAAATTGGAGTCAGATATTATGATGGATATTCATGTGATTGTTTTCCTTCTAAGCAGTCAATAAGGCTTTTTTGTTTCTTCATTTCTATGGAAAGTGATTCTTTCAATATTTATTATTTGAACTGGATCTAGTTTATAATGATCTAATTAAATATTATAAGTCTAAATGTATTAACTATTTCCTCTCCCACCCACCCAAAAAAAAAAAAAAAAACCTTGTTGAAGGGCATTTAGATTACAAGCCTATAAAGGATCAAGGATACTTCTATCATTTACACTTCATAATATAATAATAATAAAATAGTTCAATCAACAAAGTCCCTTAGGATCGAATAAGAACCAAGGCTGAATCCTTACTAAACTAAAACTAATTGATATTTTAATCTGATAATAAAAAGCAATTATTATAAAGTAGACATTGTAAGTTCAAATATATCGTATCAATAATATAATGGGTTCTAAGTTAGTGTAGGCACTATAAGTTAAATTTCTATCAAATCTATTAAAAAATACTAATAACAAAAAAAATAAAAAATAATATAGTCCACCCTGCTTTTCCAAATAGTTTTATCATAAAATCCTAAAAGTTCAAAATATAGACTACATGGATGTGCTTCCGTACCGGGTTTTTATTTTTGTTTTTTTAGTCTCGGAAAAAGAAAGTGCTCTTTCCGAATTAAACGAGCCTAAGAGCATTCATAGCAGATGTTCTATAAAAAATGTCATTTTGACATACCAAAAGTCTATTTTATTATTTTTCCACATCATTTTACAACATTCCATTTATTAGATGTTTTATCATTCAATTCTATATATTAAAATAATATTTACAACACATTAAAATAATATATTAAATTACTTCCCCATCATCATCATCATCAACGACAACGGCACAACCACCTCGGCTGCAACAACGCCGACAACCACCACGGGCACAAACCCACATCCACCAACACCACCTTATAAAAATAAAAAATAAAAAGAAAGAAAAGAAAACCACCAAAATCAAAACACAACCGCCGCCACCCACCGCATCCCCCACACCCACCCACTATCGCTGCCAACCCACTCACCATCGACTCATCTTTTGAAACCCATTCATAGGCCAGTCCTCCCACCACCAATTTCGCACAACAGAACCCACCACCACCGATTCGCCCATCATTGGCCGACCCATCCACCCATTGGCTGACCCACCCACCACTGAATCTGACCATCGCAACCCACCACTAGTGATCCGCCAATCACCATCTCAACCCAACCACTGCCGAACCGGGTATCAAATCACTACAAAAAAAAAAAAAAAAAAAAAAAAAAAAAAAAAAACCCACAACGACAAAGATCATAGTGAAAGAAGAAAAGAGTGAGAAGAAAAAACTAAGGGTGATGTCTGAGAGGAAGAGAGAAAAACCACGAGATTGAGAAGAAAAAAGAGTGAAAGAAGAAAAGAATGGAGAGGTTTGATGTCTAAGGAAGAATGAGAAATAAGAGAAATGAATAAAGTGAAGAGAGAGGAGAGAGAAAAGAGAATAAAAAACATTAAATCGTTATACCATTTCTGTTTGTACCGTGTCAAAATTGAAAGGGTACTGTAGTATGTTACAAAAATTTGACACATTTAACATATCTGATAAAGCTCCGTTTTTTGTGTTTGGTGCGTCAAATGCCAAATATTAAAGCATTTAGCACAAATACCACATCTACTGTGGATGTTCTTATAGAGCCTTTCTGAATCTCTCTTATATACATACTGTTCTTCCTAAAGTGCACTTTCGCATGTGCTGCCGTCCTTCTTTTTATAATTATTATCCAATTTTCAAAACTAAATTATTTCAGGCAAATTTTAATTCATAATTGTTATAATGACACTAATTGTGAATTTGTGATCAATGTATAGTAATTAAAAAATATATTAACGATATATCCGAGTAAAGTTGTACAATTCACAACTTGTCTGCTTTTTCAAGTTAGTTTAAACTTTAAAGCAAAGATAGAAATTTAAAACTTTTTGGCTTTTCGTTGTTCTACTTTTGGATCTGCCCAACCAAGCCTGTCATTTGCTTAAAATACTAATGCTATGTTTGGGTCAATGTAAAATATTTTCAGAGTGTAAAATAATTTCAACTGAAAACATTTTTGGAAAAGGAAAATATTTTTAGGTGTTTGGTTGCATTCCAAAAAATCTTTTCGAAAATATTTTCATGTGTTTGTTTGTGTTCTTGAAAATGCTCTAGAAAATACATTTTCTACCATTTCTCACATTTTTCTCAACTTCGAAACAAATATTATAATAAAAATCCCAATATATAAACCCAAAGAAACAAAAAAAAAACAAAAACAAAAATCTTTATGGCACAAACCCAACACTAGATCGTGATATATATATATATATATATATATAGAGAGAGAGAGAGAGAGAGAGAGAGAGAGAGAGAGAGAGAGAGAGAGAGAGAGAGAGAGAGAGAGAGAGAGAGAGAGAAGAGAGAGGGTTGAGGAGGTGGCAATGGCGGCAACAGTGAGATTGAGAGAGAGAAGCAACGACGATGAGCTTGAGAGAGAGAGAAGCAATGATGATGAGATCGGCGATGAGATCTAAAGGCCCCATCAAAGCAAAGGTTGTTCGATCTAGTCACGATGGTTGTTAGTGGGTGGGTGGGCGTAGTGGTTTGATCGGTTCGTTTGTGGGTGGGTCAGGGTGGTCTGATCAGTTCGTGGGTGGGTCACAGTGGAGCAATGGTGAGCAATGACTACGACGACGACGAGGATCCGATGAGAGGAGGCATGAGGCTGCGATGGAGCTATGGGTAAGCTCTCTCTATTTCCTTCAGCTAGCAGATGTGCAATGTGAAGAGAGTGGAAAATGATTTGAAGGTAATTTGGAAGTGTAAAACATATTACACTCCACATCACCATATTTTCTAGTCAACTGAATTTATTTTCAGTTTGACCAAATTTTCATGTTTACCCAAACACCATCAAAGGTGTAAAATATTTTCCCAAATTTCTTTATAGCTGAATCAAACATAGCCTAAAATTCAATCCCATCGAATATGATATTATTACCAACGATTTATATTATCTACAAGAATTAATAGTATGGACTAAGGAGTAAGGACATAGTAGCCTACCACCTTAAATGTAATCTGTGTCACTCTTTCAATTTTCCCCTAATTTGGAGCTTAAAAATTCTTTGGAAGCCTGACTTCATTTAATGAATCCATTTTTAACCATTGAATTAGACCATCTCACCAATTAATGAACACACCATATGGCCCATGCAACTATGAACTTTACTTTCCTTATCATAACCTTCCAATTCTCTATAAAAATCCCTATCTCTAGCTACATTTTTATCCATTCAAATTGTTCCCTCCTCTTTTAATTCCTTCATGTTTCAAATATCTCTCCCAGTCTCCCTTATATTACACACACACACACACACACACACAAAATCATGATGTCTCCAAGTGCTTTCCTTATGCTAGTCATGCTCATGGCTTTAGCCATTACTAGGGCAACACCATATGAAAATGACTCATTTCTCAATGATAAGATAGTGCTACAAAGCAAAATAACCTTTATTCTCTGAAACCCAAGAACCAATTTCTCTTTGAGGAACAAGTGGCTTTCTTGCTCAAAGCTCTCGGGTCGTTATGACATGTAACAAGTACCCTAGGGTTTGCCATGCCGAGGGCAACCCAAGGCCAGATTGTTGCAAGAAGAAATGTGTGGATGTGAGGGCAGACAGACTTAATTGTAGGAGGTGTGGGAAGAAATGCTCGTACTCAGAGATATGTTGCAAAGCTGAGTGTGTGAACCCAATGTCCAACAAGAAGCATTGTGAAAACTGCAACAACAAATGCAAGATAGGGACTTCCTGTGTGTATGGGATGTGCAGCTACACATAAAAAGAAACCAACTTCAAAGAAATTAGAATAAACTAGTTTCGTAGCTATTAGAAAAGAATGTATAACTTATTAAGAATGCTAAAACTACTAACTTTACTTCAAAAAATTTTATAATTGATGTTATAATGAATGTAATTAGTACCTCCTTAACAATACAATAAATGGATTTTAGAATTACTTTCTGTAACTGGCCACTTGGTTTATGTGACATACGAAGTAAAATTTGTGATATTTCTAACATCACTCACAACTTCTATTATTGCTATTTATAAATTTATGAAATGTGTATCTAAAAAAAGGCAAGTCATCAATATGATTGACGAGACTTTGTCACATGCCTCTGTGTGTGTGTGTGTGTGTGTGTGGGGGGGGGGGGGGGGGGGGGGTCATGATAAACTTACATATAATATAATTCTTTATTAAATCTTATTCTACTCATGAAATTTTTATTGAATTAAAATTTTAAATTTCCTTAGTTGGATTATACGTCCTCATTTTTTTTTTAACACATTTCAAATTTCACGTGAATTGAATGTTATTTATTATTAGATTCAAAAACTTACATTTTATGTATAATATTAAATTATAAAAACTTGAAATTTAAATGTTTTATAGATGAGAGAGCAATTGATTTTTGATCATCATGAAATTTTGCAAGTATGGAAAGTATAATAAAAAAAATGTAATCCAACAATATATTTGATAAATTTCATATAAATATAAAATTATTAAATGATATGACATTACTCAAGCGATAAAAAAAATTTAAAAAAAAAAAAGAAAAGAAAAGAAAGGAAAGATTCACATGAATTTTTTTTGTTTTGTTTTTGTTTTTATGAGATCAATATGAGCTTGACAAGATGATTTCCATAACCCCAAAGACTGAAGTGCAAGTTTTCTTGCTCTCATATGTGAATGTGAAAATATGAAAATATTAGCACATGTTTCATATTGTATATCTTGGTTAGTGCATGATTTTGATTAAATTCAAGAAACATTTTTTAATTTTTGATATTTCAATAATTTTAGGAATGAAAATCTTACATATAAATATCTTCATTTCAAAACACAAAAAATTTTTAATTAGTTGAGTTATGAAATTCTTGATAAATTCAAGAAAGATTAAGGCCCTGTTTGGATTTTTTTCATCACTCATCACTTCTTACTCAATTTTTGTCGCTCATCACTTAAAATACCCTAACTCCCTACACCCCACCCATTTGGACACTGTTTTCAGTTTTCATCACTCAAATATTTCAACCTTTTTGTGGGATCTATACCTGATCACCAAGTCAAACCTTTCTTCTGTGGGACCCACTCTTCTTAAAACCACCAAACACAAAGCCAAAAATAAATTAGAAACAACGCCACCCAAAAAATTAAAAAAAAAAATCTCTTTGCCTCTCTCTCTCTCTCTCTCTTTCTCTGGGGTTCATGGTCCAATACAACCACAACAACAGCAACAACAACATCCATAGCCATAGTGGCGAAAAGGAGAAAGGAAAAAAAGAGCAACGCCATTGATGAAAAAGAAAGAACGATCAAATGCTGTACATTACTCCCACATCAGCATGCAAATCGGGGCCCATCGATCCAATGCCAGAGATGGTAACTCTGCCATAGACGAAGTTCCCTCCCCTTCCCCCTTCAACCTTGTTTCTTGAAATTTATTATTATTTTTTTTTATATGGGTCTAAAATGAGAAAGGTGAAAAAGAAAAAAAAAAAAGAATGAACTAAGATGAGAAAGGCGAAAAAGAAGAAAGAAAGACCAAATTGAAGGAAAGAGAAAGAAGAAAGAAAAGTGGAAAAATAAATAAATAAAAAGGAAAGTGAATCAAAAGTTGCGGCTGGTAGGTCCCTTGGTGTGTGTTTAATTATGGAAATGCCATTGAAAACTGAGTTATGGAAACTAAAAACACATAAAATGTGTTTTCAGTTTCCATAACTCATTATTTAAAAATCAGAGAATTAAGTGATGGAAACAAAAACTAGAAATTAAATCCAAACGGACTTCTCAGCCATGGTTCCCACCATTTTTGAATTATGAATTATAGAAACAGAGTTATGAATTATAGAAACAACAAATCTGATCGCCCCTAATTGTCCTTGATTTTAAATTAATCAATTCGCTGCCCATAAGTCAACTATCATGTACTAATAGTACTATATAATTATGTTTTTTGGAACTAATATTTTTGTGTGTGTATACATACATACATATATATAAATATATATATATACACATTGTAAATCTTTTTTTTTTTTTTTTTTAACTTACACATTGTACATCACTTTGAGACATATAAATGATAAAATACAAAGATTGTTCAATCAATACCTTTCCCTTTATTCTCTCCCTGTCCTTATTTTATAAAACTAGGAGATTTATTGCATATTTTGATATTTATATATAAATAAATATAAACAATTATAAATAATAAAAGTTACGTACGTACTCAACTTCTTGTTATATGATAATCGTGTCACCGTCAGACCGAAGTATTCATGGTGATTAACATATTACTTTTCTTTTTCTTATTTGGCCAAATTTAACAAGACTACCTTTATAGGAAATCCACTACTTCTTGTGAGTTCTGATTATATATATATATATAGAGAGAGAGAGAGTCAACCATAGGTTTCAAATATATTATACTAGTATTATTATATATTTGCAATTAATAGTCAAAGATATTAGGAACTAAATGCTTCCCTGACGGTTTTTTGTCTACTTGGAAAAGAGCAACCTGTTTTCCTCGTGGCCTTTGAATTTGAAGTTTGAACAAGAAAATTTGAGATTTAAAAATCTCAGAGAGAGAGAGAGAGAGAGAGAGAGTCGACTGGTCAGGTAAGACTAGAGATGCAAATTGCAATGCAACTATGCAATTATGACATTCTTTCTAGTATGTCTGAAAATGAAAGACCTCCTCTGGTTTTTATAACAATCTGAAAGAATTTGTAAATTCCTCTCCTGAGAAAGGTGAAAACTTGCTTAAAACATTAGTTCTTAGAGCATGTCCTGAGCATTGAGGTGTATGAGATTTATGGAGGATTGGGTTGGTTTTGCTTTGTATGCTAAACATCGTATGTTGATGGATCTGGATCGATTTGATGATTTGTTGTTATAAAGGCAATGATAGTTTTCTTGAGCTGATGAATTTGGAAGTTCATGACAATATTCATTAACAAAAATTTTAGAATTACAAACTAACTCACAACTTTTGTCACAACTATTCACATAACTGACTGTGAATGGTTAAAAAAAAAAAAAAATTGTAGATTTATATAAAAGTGACAAATAGTGTCAATCTTAACCTTTGATGTAAATAGATTGACAAAAAATTGAATTAGTTTATGATTTTAAAAGTACTCATTCATTAAATATTGATTGAATTAACAATAACGACATATTTGAGATTTGAGAGCTTGCATTTATCCAATAGGGAATGCATTTCTCCATGTAATTTTCAGCTTCTCTCACAATAAATTCATCATGGGCTTCGTCCAGGTCTTGAGTGATTTTTAGATTTTTCTTGATGAGTATCAGTTTTTTTCCAAATATATTAAGCCTGTTTTCTTGGGATTTTGCTTTTGGGCGCCCAAAAAATAAAAAAATGGTACCAAAGAATACCGATTATTGTACGTAACTTAATAACTTTTCTATTACATTTTTTTTTGCAAAATTCCATCGGTGGATTGAAGATTCTCTTTGTTTCAACACTTGCGCCAAATATGGTGTTAGTTGAATGCTTATTCAATTGATAAACTTATTATTTATTTATAGTTTTAAAGTTAAAAAGAATTAAAAAGTTAAACATTTTATGAATCAAATAGTTATTAATTTATTTTTGTTTTGATCTTTTACAAATATAAAAAGTATAAGAAGAAAATATAATCTAACAGCTGATTAATCAAAAAATTATTAAATTATATATACTGACAAAAGTTATTTATTTTAGTAGGTATAATTTGATCCTAACTCAATTTAATCATCTTTTTTTAATTCTATTAAGCTATGCCAATGTGAGTTTCATATTTTGTAAAGTTAAAACATTATCAAGTTATGTAACACTGACAAAAGTTATACTAGATATTATCAAACTAACTCAATTACACAAACCACTCCGTGACTCACATGAGATTTTTTTATTTTTTATTTTTTTTTCTCACAAATGCATATTTTTTCAACACTATTGTCATGTAAGACATGTGGATTATATTTCTTATTCTATAAAGCAAAACAAATCAATTAAGCATGCTTCCTGAGTTTCTGTTTTATTTATTTAAATATTCCTCCTTTTTGTTACTGTAATTTGGATTAATATTCAAAATTTGTTAACGAGTAAGCCCAAAGAATTGCTTGAAAAGGGGAAGGAAATAGCCTAGCACACCTAACTTTTTGTTTTTCATTTTTTGACTTAAATAAAATATTAGAAATGTTATTAATGAAAGAATATAAGGTACAAGGTGTACAACTTATTTGACCAAAAAAACTCCACTATCGAATGGGGGCCAAATGAATTGCATGCATGGCATGCAAAACTATCTCTAAGTGCCTTAAAATATATCTATAAACCAATTGTATAAACACAGAGTCCTTAAGCAAGCTTTTGGTTCCTATGGGGCTCATTACCAAAAATTCCGAGCTGTATATTCTGAAATATTCCTTCTCCATTTTCAGCCGAATTTGGAGTTTAATATTTCTTTGGAAGCCTAACCTTCGTGTACTTGACTCTGATAGGCCGTTGAATTAGACCACTCCACTAATAGTAAGGACTAAGGAGCATTAGAATATATGCATTATAATTCTTTTTCAACCAAACACGTTATCTTTTAGTCTCCAATCTTCTCTATAAATACCTCTATTCCTCCCTCCATTCTTTCCATTCTAAGCATTCAAACCTGTTACACTTTATTCTTCATTTAGTTCATTCCCACTTCCATCCATATAATCTCTCTATCTCTCTTTCTTACACAAACACACACCCAAAAACATGAAGTTCCTAATGCTATTCTTTGTTCTCATGGCTTTGTTCATTACTCTTTCCGCAACAACATCTAACAATGAACAATTCCTTAACGAGGATGATGAAACTCAAGAAGCAATTTCTCTCCGAGGGACTAGCCGGTTTCTAGCTCAGAAAAATGCCCGAGTTGTCATGACATGTGACAAGTACCCTAGAGTTTGTCGTGCCAAAGGCAGCCCGGGGCGAGATTGTTGTAAGAAGAAATGTGTGAATATGTTAACAGACAGACTCAATTGTGGGAAGTGTGGGAAGAAATGTAAGTACTCAGAGATTTGTTGCAAAGGTGAGTGTGTAAACCCCTGGTCCAACAAAAAGCATTGTGGAAGTTGTGGCAACAAGTGCAAGAAAGGGAATGTATGCGTATATGGATGTGCAGTTATGCTTAAAGTTAAAGATGAGAAACCAACTTCAAACCAATCAGGATCAACTAGTTGTGCATGCAGCAAGCTAGCTATACTAGAATATTTATGTGTTTCATTATACTTATAGCTATAGATGAATTTGTTAATGTGTGTGACTAATAAAGGCGAACCATCACCAATATTTGAAGGCTATTGCCGTTGGTAATGATTCTTTTCATTAATTTCTGTAAATAGCTATTTGTTCATTCGATGCTCTTGATTTGGTGTAAGCTGTAAGGTTGTTTCTGAATAATTCATGTAATTGTTTTTTTTTTTTGTTTTAGTTTTTTATAAGGTAATTCATGTCAATCATATATTCAATCATTATAGTACACTGTCATTTCAATTTGCGAGGCGGGTTATTAGCAATAAGTTTGAAAAATTCGCAGACTCAAAGGTTGTTTTCATGCTATGATCGACGATGAAGCCATGTCTCACCCTCCACTATTGTAAATGATGAAACCAAGATTGCATTTATGATATTAACACAGTATTATTTTGGTACGTGCTACGTCACAACCTCTACAAGCCAAATGAAGAATTTTATACTCCTATTGACATATTTTTAGACATCAAGTTGGACTACAAATGAGTTTCACACAAATAGTTACTCATTGTCTACTTCTATGTATGTTTTCTACAAAAGTTGGCATGCAACAGGCGAACACAAATCAGTGGCGGAGTCAGGAATTTATATTTGGGGGGGGCCAAACATAAAATTAGACAATTAATTATTTCTGTGTATATATTAATTATATCCATACTAACAGCAATATACATACAATTTAATAATCGAAACACAAAAGTGTATTATTTCTGAATTACCATCTCCTAAACTTGTCCATGAACCTAGATTTTTCAAATTAAATTATCACTCATTAAATATAATGACTAAAATTTTAAAAAAACACTAATAATTTAAAATATTTTAAATAAAAGACAAACAATCATTCAAATTTCAATATATATATATATATATATATATATATAAAAAAATAGCTATAACTACAACCAAATACATGTTATATTATTTTATATATAAATTAAATGATAAAAATAATATATTTTTATCATATATATTTATGATGTTATGATACATTGATTATTTTAATATTTTAAGAACAAATAAAAATATGAGAAAGTGAGAGTAGCCTACACAGCTACACACCTGCTTTTGCAGGAAGTATTTTAACCACACACATGGTTATGCAGTGGAGGAAAATAATTTAAGTACTACCTCTACAATCTTTTTACAACAATTTCACAATAAATCCTAAGTGGTAAGTTGTTATTAGTTCTAATTTTAATCCACAACTTAAATAACTTTTTTGCGCACACATAACAACCAATAATAACTTGTTACTTAAGATTTATTGTAAAAATATTGAGAATGTAGCATTTTTTTAATTAAAATAACTCTACTATATATATATACATTGTAAAAATATTGTGAATGTAGGATTTTTTTTATTAAAATAACTCTACTATATATATATATACTAATTTTTTTCAAATATTTTGGGGGGGCCAAGGCCCCCTTGGGTCCCAATGTGGCTCCGCCACTGACACAAATCATCTTGTTGCATTTTTTGTATTTTATTATATAATTTACCAATCAAAGTATGTCATGTTTGGTTTTTTTTTTTTTTTGAATCCAGTGTTTGATTATTTGTAATTTGTAATTTTAGTTATTTTATAAATAAAATCAAATAAATACATGATAAATTGTAATTGGTGGAACATAAAAATGTGACAAAAAATTTGTTTTTGCAATAGTAAATATGAGCAAGTCCCCATATATTTTTTTTTTGTTAAAAAAAATAAAAAAATAAAAAAAGATAGAGGGAGGCGAACTGTGTGGCTTCCCTACTTGAGCATGACTATAATAAGTCTCCATATCAATTATAATAAGAATTTGACTTATGGCTCGTTGAATTTAGCAGTTAATGCATTGTGGAGACAATTTTAAAATTAGAGTTTTAACCATTAAACTAACCTAGTTGCCTAATCCATGTGCACCAAGTGGTCTTGGGGCCATTTAGTGGGCCGTACTAATCATATTTTTGGAACTAGATAGCTGCCGGTCTCCAGTGCTCAACCTTGGTGTGATTAATTTCTTCCCCCAATCACGTTTTGGGGCTGACCGTTTCAAACTATAATCACACTTTTCATCGTCCACTTATTTTAGGATTTGTTTACTCGATTTTTGTTTTCTTGCAACAAATGAAAGAGTGATTTGAATTTAGTTTCTCCTAATTAAGGTATATGAATAGTGTAACCACAAGACTTTTAGTAGGATCTCTTTATTTTCTTGAAGATTTGTTTACTAGGATCTTTTATTTAGTATTTAAATCTTCATATTCAAAAGTTTGGAACCCCCCCCCCCCCCCCCCCCCGCCCCAAAAAAAAAAAAAAACTCTTGGATCTTCATATGATTGCCAATCTATTTCTTATACTTCTAATATGAACAATGTTTTTGTGAAAATGCTCTATTTTAGCCACCGGCAGAGATAGGGGAGGCCATGGTATCTCTTTCTCTAACCTATGAATGCTACTACACCTTTGTTTGTTTTAATGGAAAATCTTGTATAAAAATATTTTTTCCATATTTTCTATTGTTTGGTAGTATCATAAGAAATTAGTTAATGGAAAACTATTTTTACTACACAGAGAAAAAATTACTTATTTTTAAATATTGTTCTCCACTAATTTATTTTTTGGAAAACAACTCTATCACACAGTAAGACTAAAAAGGGAAATTAGAAAATTATTTTTCAACTCATTTAAGGTTGATACCAAACATAAGAAAATGAGATAGTTTTATAGAATTTTTTTTAAATGACTCATTTTCTAGAAAATATTATCGCCAAAACAAACAAAACGAAGAACTACTTTACTAATAAAAATGTGTATAGTTTCTACTTTTGTTGTTTATGTTTTAAGATATTCCTATAGCTGTATTTCTGTAAAGTAATTCAAAACCTATTTTAGTACAATACAAGAATGTAGAGAGCACAACTTATTTGTGTTAAAGTTAATTTATGAAAAGCATTTTTTTAATCATTGTTTTTTTACTTAAAAATTTTATTATATTTTCATGGTCTTCCAGGAGAAAAAAAAAATTTCTGACTTTCCCATTGATTTTAGTGATTTAGCTAAATCTTGGTAATATTTAACAATAAATTTTAGTAGAAGGCAGTCACTTTTATTATTATTTTAGAGAATTTGAATACTATCTACTAATAGTAAGTTTTGTAGTTTTCCTTAAGCTAAGAGGTATTATAAATTTAAGAGTCACCAAATAACCCATGGTCCAAGGCCCGACCCAAAAGCCTAATGGGGGCTAATGGGTGATCTCGCCCATTGTTATTGAGACCCATGAGTAGCCCACTAGTCTAGTAAGTCAAGTTGTGGGCTAGTTTTTATGCCCATGGGCACCGGTAGGCTAGCCTAATAGCCCAGCCCGTTGGCCTAACTAGTTGCCTAGCTCAATAACTTAGAAGTCATAACAAAAATATATAGAATAAGTATAAAGGATTGATCTTGAGATATTATAAAAGAATTTTTTAAGAGAATCCTCTAAACCACTAAGATACTTAAAGTGATTATGTTAATTCAGTTTAGTAAATATATATCCTAGTAGTTTAGCAACTTTGAATTAATCATATGACATTTTTTTTTTTTATTAAAGATAAAAATTAAAAACCATTTAAAGCATTAATAAACAAAATTAAATAGGTTTCCATCAACAAAACAATAAATTAAATAGATTTGACAATAATTTTTTTTAATTAAGTATTAAATTCTTTGATTCTTTCCATTAAAAAAAAAAAATAGATTGATTATTCCCTTATAAAAAAATTGATTCTTTCGTTCTAAAAATAATAAAATAAGATGCCAACACAAGTGCATGGGTATCCCATTAGGCTCAACTCGGTAGCCCAGCCCACTAAAGACAAAATGGGCATTGCCCATGGATAGGGTCATGGGCTGTGGTTTTCTCTTTCAACCCAGCCTGACCCAACCCATTATCTAGTTAATAACCTACTATGCCCGGTTCATTGTGCCCATGGGCCAAGAAAAAATGGGTCGGACCAACCCAACCCAGCCCATTGATGACCCTTATATAAACCAGTATAATTTATTGCTTTTGAATCTATACATGGCTGAATTTTAAGGGGTCATTTTTTCTATCGTAACAGCACCTCCTTAAGACTTCTGCTATTATGTATAGTATTAGATTGTACTGTATATACCGCATAAATGAATTCCGTGAATTTTAAACACATAAAAGATTTTAATGCTAATCACATTTACTATTTGGTCAATTTGTAGAAAAATCATCCTCTCCATTTCAAATAAAACAATGGAGAAATTCCATTTCATGGTTAATCTTCTAGACCACAAAATGCATCCTAATACCACGTTGTAACCTTTTATAATAAAATTGACAATAACTCTACCATTTTTCTTTCCTTAACAATCTACTCATTAATTTTCTTCATTGACATACTAAATATCTTGTTGGTCTTTACTCTTTATCATTTTTTTTTTTTTTTTAAGGAGATAGCAACTTTCATTATGAAAAAATAAAAGCAATACATCTTCTGCCAAAATAGACTCAATCATATAAGGATTATTCTTTATCCAAGTTACATAACTATCAATACCCTTAGTGAATTATGCCAAGATATATGCTGAGTTGCTGCACATGAGATACTTTTGCTGATCTAAAATCTTGCAGTCTTTGCCAGATCCCGACTATAACATTATCAATAGCCACCTGTGGAGTGTGAAAACTCAAAACCGCAGCAGCTACAATTTTTAAGTCACATTCAAACACGGCATCAAGAATACATGCAACCCAGCAAAGCTAACTTCTTCCTCCAAAAAGCCTTGGCCTCAGCCTCTACCGAAAGGCATATGGAGGTTCTTAATAAGTCTAGCTTCCACCTGTATAATTGAGTACTTGCTCCCGTGAAATAAGTTGGTGCATATTTCTATATAGAAATAGGAAGTAGATATTCTCAATGTTTAATATTTGACCACCGCTGTTTTCGGCCAAGCTAAGCTCGTGCACCCACGTTTATTTTGATGGCCAAAATCATACCAAATTAACAAATATAAATTCATCCCCTAAATCGTGTGCACCAACTTCTCTACATCAACACCTATTTATATTTCTCTCTTTGTCCCACCTACTTCATTGTCTCACACATACAATATAGCCATGGCCTCCCTATTCCTTCTCTTACTATTGCTTTCATGTTCTCTAACACACATTGCTTCAATCTCAGAAGCAAATTACTCCCCAACACCTTGGAGCTATGCCTCCACTACTAATTCCTTGCCCACAAACAAAATTACGAATGTAATAGACGCATGTTGGCGCACCAAATCAAATTGGGCCTCAAATCGTGGTGCTTTAGCAGATTGTGCTGTAGGGTATGGCAAAGATGCTATAGGAGGGAAATATGGTGCAATATACGTAGTCACAACAGCTGAAGATGACCCTGTAAATCCAAAACCAGGCACACTTCGATATGGTGTTATCCAAACACAACCTCTTTGGATCATTTTTGCCAAGGACATGGTCATTACACTCAAGAATGAGCTCATTGTGAATAGTTACAAGACCATAGATGGAAGAGGAGCTAAAGTTGAGATTGCATACGGGCCATGCATTACAGTGCAAGGTGTTAGCCATGTTATAATACATGGGATTAGTATTCATGATTGTAAGCCAGGGAAATCTGGACTTGTTAGGAATAGTCCAACACATGTTGGACATCGTCGAGGCTCAGATGGAGATGCCATTTCCATATTTGCATCTTCATATGTTTGGGTTGACCATTGCTCTCTTTCCCTTTGCACTGATGGCCTTATTGACATAATTCATGCTTCAACTGCCATCACAATCTCTAACAACTACTTCTCCCAGCATAATAAAGTATGGAGATAACATTTTCCTTTCACTACATTGGTTCACTTTTAAAATTTTTGAGTCCTAAGTTCAATGGGTCTCACCTCCACGTACCTTAAGGTGGCCTAATTTCTGGGGCTCGACCCCAGTAGTTTCAGTTTAAAAAGGGGAAAAATGGTCAGGGCAGTTAGTTATACTTAGGGTTAGCCTTTTTTTTCTTTTTTTCTAGAATCTTTTTTTATATGCATTTAAATGAGAGGGGGATCCCAAATTTCGAACTCTAAACATTTTCATAAAAAAAAAATGCTAGAAAGTGTCAATTGATTTAAAAATCATTGGCTCCTAGAATGTCTTAAAATTTGATAAGAAACCTATCCATGCCTCAAAAAAACATATATTAGTACCACCATGAGCTCCATCAACAACTTAAGTTATAGGTTTTATTTGGATTATATGTAACTAAATATTGATTGTGCTTGCAGGTGATGCTACTTGGACACAATGATAATTTCACTGCAGATAAAATTATGAGAATTACAATAGCCTTTAACCATTTTGGCGCTGGCCTTGTACAAAGGATGCCAAGGTGATCAGGGAGACTATTTTTATGATTTCCAAAAGTTAAAAGCAGTCACTTTATTCTCATATCAATTATGTGAATATTGCAGGATCAGGTTTGGATATGCCCATGTAGCCAACAATAAATATGAAGAGTGGCGTATGTATGCTATTGGTGGCAGTTCTAATCCAACCATCTTCAGTGAAGGAAACTATTTTGTAGCTTCTAATCTTCGCTTTTCCAAACAGGTAACAAAATGGGCAAGATGTTCACTAAAACCTTTAATTTGGAAGCAACTAAGAGTGAATTATTCGAAATGATATAGATGTCTTTAATTGCTTTAGATTTTCTTAGGGCATGTCTCTTTCTTGTATGACAGGTAACCAAGAGAGAAGCAAGCAATGGATGGAAGAATTGGAAATGGAGGTCTTCTAAGGATGTATTTCTTAATGGTGCTTATTTTGTTCAATCTGGGCGGGGAAATTGCGATCCATACTACTCTCAAGCTCAATCATTTGTGGTTGCTCATGGATCAATGGTGCCTACTCTGACGTCTAGTGCTGGTCCTTTGAAATGTGTATATGGCAAAGCTTGTTAATTTGGCTAAGTATTTTTGTTACAACCTTTTTCCTTTCTCCCTTCCTGAAGTGATATACAACAAGCTTCATTGAAGCATGTAACACAGTTAGCACTAGAGAGTAATTGGAAGGGAAAGTGTATCTGAGAGCTTGTAATCAATCATAAATATCAATTTGAGACTATCCAAAATAAGTTCCTAGTCAATAGATGTAAAATCCTTTTACCAAATATATATATTTTGGTTAAAATTATTCACCACTTCGGGGTAGTGACCTCTCATCTCAAATGAATGGAAAACTTTATCATGAATTTATTTAAGGTGTAGATGTACTTTTAATCCCTACATTTTATCTTTTTTTCATTTTAGTTCCTACATTTTATTTTTAGTAGTTTTAATCCCTAAACCAATTAAGAACATTTATTTAAGTCTTTGAAACTCCATTATATCACCAAACTCATGAGGAAACTCACGGATCAATAAAATAATAATTTTATTTACACATTGGTACTCCTCACGCAATAAAATAATAAACTCACGTGAAGCACTTAAAGGAATCAAGCACACCCATATGATTACCTCTCTGGCGCGTAGGTAAAGAAATCAAGCACACTGCAATTGACACATGGCTTTACTGCTCTACACGTGTATAAAATTGGATGTACTATGCTCCCTCCTCATAAGTAAGTCCAAGCCTAGAGCGTGCGTATCTTAACCTTTAAGATAAATGAAAATGGTGGGGGCTGAGTTCAGAGGTGGCGGTGGAGGTTGGAGAGCCATGAAGAGCTTCGGCTTGCATGTGCTCCTTGGTAGATGGTTCATGGCCTTTGCATCGTTGTTAATCATGTCTGTCTCAGGTTCAACGTGCATATTTAGCGTATATTCCATCGACATAAAATCAACCCTAGGCTATGACCAGACATCGCTCAACTTGGTCAGCTTCTTCAAAGACTTGGGTAGCAACGTTGGAGTCCTATCTGGGCTTATCAACGAGATCACACCCCCATGGGTGGTCCTCTTAATTGGGGCAATCATGAACTTGTTTCGCTACCTCATGATATGGCTTAGTGTCACTGGCCGTGTTGCCAAACCCAAGCTATGGCAAATGTGTTTATATATATGCATCGGTGCAAACTCACAAGCATTTGCAAATACTGGAGCTTTAGTCACTTCCGTTATGAACTTCCCCGAAAACCGTGGCAGTGTCATAGGCCTTATGGAAGAGTTTTGTGGGTATAAGTGGTGCTATTCTGACACAACTCTACTATGCTATCTATGTGGATAACTCAAAGGCTCTGATTTTGCTAATTGCTTGGCTTCCGGTAGCTGTTTCCGTGGTCTTTCTTCGAACGGTCTGGATTATAAAGACAACTCGACAATCCAAAGAACTCAAAGTTTTCAACAACTTCCTCTATATTTCACTTGCCTTGTCGGGTTTCTCATGATTTTGATTCTCATACAAAACAGTCTCAGGTTTAATAGAATTGAATATGTTGGAAGTGCTTGTGTTGTTATTTTACTATTTCTCCCACTTGTAACAGTTTTGAAAGAAGAATCCAAACTTTGGAGGAGAAAGGAGCACCCCATAAATGATCCTGTACAAGTGAAAGCAGTAGCTGAAAATCCACAAATATTGGAGGAACCTGTACTGCCCCCAATTGAAGCACAAGCAAGTGAAAGAAAGCCAGATTCTTGCTTCAGCAACATATTCAAGCCCCCAGATAGAGGTGAAGACTACACAATATTACAAGCATTATTCAGCATCGACACGTTAATTTTGTTTGTAGCCTCAACTTGTGGTGCATGGTGGGACTTTAACAGCCATTGACAACTTGGGTCAGATTGGTAAGTCACTAGGCTATCCAGATCACAGCATCGAAACCTTTGTATCACACGTGAGCATTTGGAATTAACTAGGACGAGGTATGTCTGGCTTTGCTTCTGAAATCTTCTTAGTCAAATACAAATTCCCTCGTACACTAGTGCTTTCATTTGTCCTTCTTTTCTCCTGTGTTGGCCATCTCTTAATCGCCTTTCCAGCCCCATACTCTATTTACTTTGCTTCAGTGATTATTGGGTTCTGCTTTGGTGCACAATTGCCTTTAATATTCGTTATCATATCTGAGATCTTTGGCCTCAAGTACTATTCCACTTTATACAATTTTGGTGCCGTTTCAAGCCCAGTTGGGTCTTACATTCTCAATGTGATAGTGGCTCTTCGTTTATATGATAAGGAGGCTTTGAAGCAACTGGAAACTTTAGGTCTCACAAGGAAGGCAGGTCAGCAATTAACATGCACAGGCCCTCACTGTTACAGGATGGCTCTTATTATAATCACATTGGTAACGTTGTTTGGGTTCTTTATTTCTATTATTTTGGTTCTTAGGACGATAAAATTTTACAAAGGTGATATCTAAAAGAAGCTCAGAGAGGAAGCAAAGGCAGCAGCTAGTGAAATGGCCCCTAGGGAAGATGACATAGTACCGATGAGAGAAAGAGAAGGTGGAGCCAATTTTATTGACCAACGTGTAAAAAGAATTATTATTTTATTGATTCGTCAGTTTCTCCGTTAGTTTTGTGACGGAAATGTGCTTCAAGGACTTAAATAAAGGGCGTTAATTGGTTTAAAAACTAAAAGTGATAAAAATAAAATGTAAGGACTAAAATGGAAAAAAGTCAAAATGTAGGAATTAAAAGTGCATTTACACCTTCATATAAAGCAAACCATTATTTTTTTTATATTAAAAGACAATAACTTTATTAAGAAGAAGATAAAAGCAGTACATCTTGAGCCAAAGCGGACTCAATAAAATGAGCTGGCCAGTTCCCTATTTGCTTAACGTGTGAAAATTGGAAAGACCTAAATGCTTGTACCTTCTGACCAATGCCTGTAATGATGTTATAGATAGATGCTTGAGGACAGCTAACATCGAGCACAGCATCTACAATCATTTTGGAATCACATTCAAAATGAACATCCCTTATACCAACATCCCAAGCGAAGTCCACAGCCTCCTCTAGAGCTTTAGCCTTAGCCTCTAAAGGACCTAAAGGACAGAACACCTTCTTGCTCAAGGCTGCTGCTACCATGCCACCCTGGTCTCTGATGATAACCCCCACACCTGATGCCTGTTGGGCCGCAAAAACTACTCCATCGACGTTGACCTTGTACCATGGGGGAGAAGGGTTGGTCCACTATTCCCTATCATGCATCACCGTCTTTGAAGGTTGGGAGTTGGCAAGCTGAAACTCCTCAAGCAACAATCGTGCCTTCTACAAAATCGTTGCTGCCATTTGTCGTGCTTTTCCTTGTCATACCGCATTCTTGTTAAATCACATACTCCAGGCAATTGTTATTACAAGTCCCAACAATTCATTACCCACCCGCTAAAAGAATTGTAGATGCCACAAGAGATCAATGAAGTCTCGAAAGTGTACTCCACAGTTATCAAACGGAGTTCCTGACAACTTCCATACTTCCTAAGCTCGGTCACAACTCCAGAATAGGTGACCATCGGATTCAGTGCCTAACCCACATGCTTCACAAATCGGATCATTAAGGACTTTTCGATGACACAAATTGTCCTTTGTAGGTAAAATATTATGACTTGCTCGCCAAGCAAATGACTTAATTTTATTTGGGACATTTAATTGCCAGAGATTTTTCCAAAAGTTGCTATGATTTCCACTGCTAGAATTGTCAGGTCTCTGATCCGAAGAAGAAGACAAGGCAATCTTGTAAGCACTTCGAACTGTAAAATTGTCTTTGGAGGTATATGCCCATATTAGCCAATTTTGGGGAAGCCTAGAGCTCAAGGGAATGCTCATGATTGACCCTGCATCGTCTGAAGAGAACGTATGCTGAATCAGAAACATCAACGTCTTCAACTGTCCCTAGCATTTTTCCTATAGCCTCAATGTTTTCCCTTCGCATGCACCTCAATTGTAATCCATGGATTTGAACCCAGAAAAAGGCTCTGTCAAATTTAGCATCTTCAACGCTTGCCTCCTCCCCAGGTTTGAACAACCCTATTAAATACTTGTCAAAAGTCCAAGGTCCTTGCAATAGAATACAGTTAACATCCATTTCATCATCAAGTAGCAGTAAGACTGTGTTTGCCCCAAGGTCCCTAATCTCAAAGTTACCTCCCGATCTCCACATGCTCCTCAGTGTTCGAGTTATGGCATCCATATTTGGTCGTCTCTTGGTAAAAAACTTCACCACTAATACCCTGTTGTTGGTGTTATTAGTGTCTGGGGTTACCAAGTCCATGGTATGATTCTCCTTACTGTTCAGAGACAAGTTGGCCCACCTACCAGTGATGTCCTCCATAGTTGTGTAGAGAAAATTGTACGAAGATTCTACCCATAGGAAAAAGTGGCCTACCTAAGGTAGGCAAAAGGTTTCACGGCACTAGGGTTTTTCGAGAGAAAACCTAGGTCAGGATAGCAAACCATTATTATGTGAGAAATGAATCAAATCTCCTCTTAGTCTATTTTATTGTTAAAATTTTATACTTTGTACTTAGTAATGCCCATGGTATCGCGTCATTTAAGTTTGAAATTTAAGTGGTTCTAAATACAACTTTATATTTATAATATTTAATTTAAATTACGTTCTTTTTTTTTTTTCAATATAAAATGAAGACGCTATTGTTCGTGAAGTGTTGATTATTATAGACATTCTGCTGATCCCAGCTATGCATTTGAATTGAAGGTTGATTGAAATTATTGTATGATATCAAGCAAAAGATTGATTCGCACCTTGCCTCCTTCTCTTTTTACAGATCTTCATTAAATCTTTCACTTTTGAGTCAACATATATATTAATTATGAAGGATGCATAAGAAAAAGAGGCATAAATTGTAGCTAATAACTGTAAAATTAAAGCAAAATCATGTGCTTTCTTAATAATTTAATATAGACAAAGAAACAGAAGCCATCAAAACAGACATGTTAAAAGTGTAAAAAGCAATCAAAAAATTAATAAATGAAAAGAAAGGTATTTAATTGGTTAAACGTCGAATGTCTTCAGAAAAGCGTGTTCTCGTTGCTTTGAACCCCGCATGTTACTGGTGCCTTGGCTCTCACTTTCTTCAAGTACCATACTCCACCTACAACTCCTAAGGCCCCAGCAGCTGAAACTGCAGTTACTGTCCCAGCACAAGTTGTTCCTGAACAAATTTTACTAGTTGAGCTTATTTGATAAGAAAGTAAATCAGTTTTAACATATAATCGAATTTGTTAATGATCTGAACTCAACTTATGTTTGAAATAAAATTAAATGAATATTCCTAAATTTTTAATACTGACTTGTTTTTTTTACATTCCTACAAAATATATATGTGTGCCCCTAGCACATACAAAGAAACTACACTATAGATACATGCACGCCTTTGGTATATACATAGCAACCAGACTCTTACTTGCCCCGTATATAATGTAAGTGTTGTAAAGTTGTAATTTACAACTATTTCATATTGGCTTTAATTCCGTGCCAAATTTGATTGTAAATTTCTTCAATCATATTTCCCTGTATGCATTTATTGGGTTTCTAATTGTAAGAGATGAGTGTGAGAGAGTGTGAAAACTCAAGTTTCAAAGGATGAACAAGTAGATTTCGCGAGTATCTCACAAGAAGCTTACCCGCGAAAGAGCTACGTGTAAAGCATATGATTGGAAGATGAAGAGTCATGCCAGCCTGGAAGTTTTCGCAAGTATCTCGTGAGTAAGGCCAACCCGCGAAGTAGTCGCGAAACATTCTATTTGACAAAAAGTTATGTTTTTCTTTACCAAGTCTTTACTCACATTATATATACCCTCATTACCCACAAATAGTAAGGAGTGTTTTCCAGAGAGAAAACCCTAGAAAATACACTTGAGAGTTAGAGATTGTTATACCCACAATCATCTACACATTTCTTTGTGTTTTTCCTCAACTCCTATCTCTCCATCTCTAAATCCTTGAGAGGCTGATAGTATAAACACTTACCACACCCTTTCAGAGTGTAAAGTGAGATTTTGGTGTTGTTGGGAAGCATTGAAAAGAGTCATTCATTGGCGGATGCAATCGGGTTGAATTGTGGGACCCGAAAAGCTAGAGAAGATAAGGTTCTAAAAAGCCAATTAGTAGCAGGAGCTTGGAGGGCTCAAGTACATAGGGTGGACTAGGCTTGGAAGGTCTTTTGTTATTTATGTACTCTAAATTTATTCTCTAGTGGATCGATTTTGACTTGGAGGGTCGCAGAGAGGTTTTTCACCAAGTTCTTCGGTTTCCTCTTGAATAGCACGTCTCGGTGTTATCTTGTGTTTGTATCTCTCTTCCCTACTCTTTAAGTTTTCCTATTATTGTTGATAATGGATGAATATGGTTTAGGGTGTTATCGGTTGTTTGCAGTTATTTACTCTTATTCTGCACTTAGCTTAAGTTAGAATAAAAGTAATATAGCCGTAATTTTTATTTGGAGGTTTGAACAAGCTCTTGTGTATTTATACAAACCCAAGTTTTCAATTGGTATTAGAGTGGATACAGTTACCGGATTTCATTATCCTAGTGTGATCCTAGACCCCAAGTGAGATGGATAGATCTCAATCCCTCAATGCTCCTTCATTCTTTGATGGGAGTAACTATGCTTTTTAGAAAGTATGTATGCATGCTTTTTCTTTGTGCCATTGATGAGACGGTGTGGAATTCTATCTGTGGTGTTTCTACTGATGGGTTTCATAGGATTTCACATGTGAAAACCGCCAAAGAGGCATGGACCATTCTTGAGACAACCTACAAAGGTACCAAGAAGGTTAAGGACACTAACCTTCAAATGCTCACTACTTGATTTGAAGAAGTAAATATGAGAGACGATGAGTCATTTGATTCCTTTTATGGGAGACTTAACGAGATAGTGATTGCCAAGCTCAATCTTGGGGAAAAGACAGAAGATGCCAAGGTGGTGAGAAAGATCTCAAGATCCTTATCCAAAAGCTTTCGGGCTAAGGTTACAACTATAGAGGAGAGTAAAGATTTGGATGACATAAAGATTCAAGAACTTATTGGATCTCTCCAAACCTATGAGCTCAGACTCCCCTCTCACAAGTCTAGCTAATCACTCGCTCTTAAAACTATAAATAAGAGAATGGGTGATTCCTTTGAAGAAGACGATGTAGAAAAGGAGGTGGCGTTTCTTGCAAAGAACTTCCAAAAATTTCTCAAGATGAAGAACAGTGGGAAGTCATTTGGTAAAGGAAAATTCTCATCCTCAAAAAATGACAAGAAGGAGTTCAAGAAAAAAGGATGGGAAAGACTCGTCATTAACTCAAGGAATCGTGTGCTATGAATGTAATGGGCACGGACATCTCAAGAAAGAATGTCCAAACTATTTGAGAGTAAAAGGGGAAGTGTTTACTACCACCCTTAGTGATTCAGAAAGCTCAAATTCCAACTCGGAAAAAGAATGTGATAGTGAGGGAAACTATTTAGCCTTCATGGAAATTACCACGGTTGACTCTAGAGATGAGTTGAGCAACTTGGTTGATGAGCTTGGTGTACATTCCAAAGGCAAAGAAGTTGAAGATTCAGAAGATGAGGATGTGTGTCTCAACAAAGATGAGAAGAACCTTCAAGAAGTGTATGATGCGTTGTTGGAAGATTGTGGCAAATATGCCAAGTTGCAAACAACACCATAAGGAAGATGAAGAAAATTGAAGAAGAGTATAAGTACACACTTGTGCAACTTAAGGAGGCAAAGTGTGAAGTTGAAGGGATAAAGGAAGAATTGGTGAATGCCTACTCGAAAATCAAGTTCCTTGAACTTGAAATCATTCAAGCAAATGTTAAAGTGAAGCGCATATCCACCAAGAAACTTGATAGCCTGCTCTCCTTTCAAAAATCTTCAAATGATAAGGCTAATCTAGGCTATATTGATGAAGGAAGCTCAAGCAGCGAACCCAAGAAGGAAGTGATGTTAGTATCGGCTAAAAAAGTAGAGAAATCCAAAGTGGAGAAGCCTAAAATTGAGACCCATGTTGTTGCAAAGAGAACCATTAGTACAAAACCAAAGGAAAAAGGGAAGTCATTACCCAAAAGTCAAAAGGGACCTCAAGTGAGGCATTTTTGTCATTGTTGTGGCGTGCGAAGGCACACAAGGCCAAATTGCTTCAAGCTTCAAGCACTCAAGAGGGCTGATTCTTTTCGTGGCCAAGACACCTCAAAAAGAATGCCAAAAGGAATTCAAGCTAAAGGAGAAATGAGGGACAACTCATTGGAGATGTTACGGAGATGTTGAAGAACGTTTCATCAAGCCTTGCTAGCTTCACCCCAAGGCTTGAGAGTTATGTCAATCGTACCCCTCCGTCTAGGGATCTCACCCAAAACACTCATACAGTGTGGGTGAAGAAGGGTACTCGTGCATGATCATTCACTATGCCCATGCATTAATACTTCCAAGGTATTAAGGTTATAGTTTCATGCATCATGACATATGCAATCTTCTTGTGTCATTGCTTTCGTTTTTAGCATGTTTCTTTTACAAGTTTTTGTTTGTTGTTTTTGTTGGTCTTACTTTGTTTGTCTTATTTTTGAGTGTGCTGAAAAATTCAAAAACCCATAAAAAGTAAAAAATCTCAAAAAGTTTGATTGCTTGTGTTGTGTATATCACATGTAAGTTTGGCCTAGTACCTCCGTACTAATTGCTTAGTGCATTTACGAGTTTAACTTGTTATGTATGCACATTTTCTAAGTGTGAGCGTCATCTAGAAATCTACATTTGATTACTATAAATAGATCTTCAAGCTTGTCATGAATGACTGGTCAATAGTTTTGCTTGATCTTGATACATGATTAGACTTGTGGCTATATATCTCCTCACATTTTTTTTCTTTTTCAAAAGAGCTATTTAAATGTGAATCTCCAAAAGGAGAAACAACTGAAAAAGCCTTACTTTGAAAACTAGTTTGACTAGAAAAATGTGGAGCAAATATGTATTAAAATGTATGGTGCCGAAGCTAAAAGCTTATTTTTCAAAAATACATCAAAAAGTTCATGGCATCACTTCTCAAAAATTTGATTTGTATTTTATCAAAAGTACGAAAAATGGAAGCCAAATGAAAAACTTTCAATCAAATGTAAACACTTTGGTGAGGGGTCATATATGTTCATTTCTATAAGTGAAATAGGTCACTTGACTTCGTACTACTTGTGTATGACTTGATTAAATTGACATTGAAGTTTCATACTAGACATATATAAGGATTATTTTAAGAGCCGTCAAAGGTGACACAAGTTGCACAAGTATAGAGCAAAGTTTTGTTCATACAAATTGTGACTAGAGACAGAATTTGCCCTAGTTCATCTCTCTCTTGAAGAAGTTGTTGTGTTTGTACATCGTAGGGTTTTTATAACCAATGAGCTTCTTGATCTTCATCGTGTGATGAACTGAAGAATTTTGAAACCAACATCCTTCTCTAATTGGTGATTGAAGTCTCGAAGTGGATCTGCGCAATTAGTTAGTCATATACTAGGAGCTGTGCATTAAAAATAAGAGATTGTCACTACAAAACAAGTCCAATTGGGTTTTGGGGTAAGAATTCAACTATAGGTTGGTATAAAGTACTAGAATTCCTTTACTTGTAACCGCTTGTTGTGATAATAGTGAATTCTCGAGAGTTGTGATCTTAAAATCACCCGGAGGGGTTTTTTCCATGTAGATTTTCTCCATTCGTAAACAAATCACCGTGTCAATTTTTCCACTGCATATTTTAGTTAATTGGTGATTTGTTTGTGCTGCTATGTACAATTGCGTGTTAATTTGATTAATTAATAAACTTGGCTAATTAATCAATTAATTTATCACAATGGGTCAATACGTTTTTCTCCTATCAAGTGGTATTAGAGCAAGCACACTCTGATTAAGGTTAATCTTTGTTGTGCGATCCATTGACCCCTGTTTGTCATGGATAGAGGACAGTCTCTTATTATACCTCCTTTATTTAATGGCACTAACTATGCATACTAAAAAGTACGCATGAGAGCTTTCTTGCAGTCTTTAGATGAGAAAGTGTGGCAAGCTGTGGAGATAGGTTGGATTAAGCCTATAGAAGCGCCGACCGATTGGGATGATGTTATGATCAAGGCGGTAAACTTTAATAGCAGGGCATTAAATGCCTTTTTAGTGCAGCCACAAATGAGGAATTCAAGAAGATATCCTCCACTGAAACTGCGAAGGAAGCATAGACCATTCTCCAGACAACCTATGAGGGAGCAAAGGCTGTCAAGGACTCGAAACTTTAAAGGCTAACTACTAGCTTCAAAGAGATCAAGATGGAGGAGGATGAGTTGATCAATGAGTTGTTCAATGAGTTCTATGCCAAGTTCAAGGACATAGTAAACTTGGCTTTCAATCTTGAGGAAGCCATTCCTAAACCCAAGATTCTGAGAAAGGTGCTCAGATCTTTACCCAAGAGATTCCATGCCAAGATCACTGCGATTGAGGAATCAAAGGACATTGACAAAATTCCTTTGACAGAGTTGGTTGGAAATCTACAGACCTATAAGTTGGGTTTGACAAGGATCGGGAAATCGAGCAAAAGCAAAAGCATGGCATTGAAGGCCAAGAGCAGTGATACTGATGAGTCTTCAGACGATGAAGATTCTAATATGAAGTACTATATTACAAGGCAATTCAAGAAGCTCATGAAGACAAAGGGAAGAAGGATGCTAGGGATGGTGGTGAGTACACTGTTCCCTTAGGACCAAAGTGCTTAGGGTGTCAAGGTTTTGGACATATGAAACAAAAGTGCCCTACGTATCTCAAGACCATTAAGAAGAGTAAGGCACTTGCTGCTACGTTGAGTGACACTGAGCCTGAGGATGATTCTGATAATGAGGATGATAGAATCCTAAATCCCTTCACTACCACTGTAAATCCTACTGAGAGGATTGTTGAAAATGCGGATGAAGAAGAGGAATTGGTGGAGTCTAAGTTTGAGAAGATGGATGAACAAGATGACGTCTACACAGCCTATGCAAAGTTATACAAGGTCTCAGAAAAGCATGAGAAGATGTATAGGTTGGCCACCAAGAAGCTTAGTGATGTGGAGCTTGAGCGAGAAAAAATCGCTACAAAGTTTGATGAAGCAAATCAGACTATTGGAGCACTGAGGTTTGAGAATAATTTACTGGCTGAGAAGACCAAGAAGCTTGAGGTAGAATTTTTCCAAGTCAGAGCTTAGCTGGAAAGAACTTCAAGCGCTAAGCTCAATAAGATGCTCAATCTTCAAAATCTGCTTCCAATTGAACCGATTTAGGATATGATTTCTCTTTTCCTAGTATTGCTTCTACTAGTACTACTGTTTTTATTCCTCCTGCTAATAATATTGAAACTGAGAACAATGTTATTAAAAATGAATTAGCTAGTGAGAACATAGACAAGGTAAATCTATCTTAGGAGCACCCCCTTAAGTTTGATAAGAAAGAGATTAAAAACCCTAGGGCTAAGAAAGCTAACTCTCAAAAGCCTAAACAGAAGAAGCAGCATCTCTGTCATCATTGTGGAGTAATTGGTCATACTCGACCTAATTGCTATAAGTGATTAGCCACTTAACAAAGCAACGGCTTGATCGCATCGGGAAACCAGAATTAGTTTCCATCCTCTTTTGCTCCCCTTGGAGATCTTCTCAAAGCCCTTATGTTCCTTTCGAACTTGAACGGTTTCAATCCTTCCCCCTCACCACCGATTCAAGGGTTCACTCAAAGGAAATGTTCTTCTAAGGTGTGGAAGGAAAATGGCTCCAAGTGATTCTATCACTTTTCTTTCTCTCTTCTTGTTTTTGTGTTTGCATTACTTATGTGTTTTTGCTTTCAAGTTTTGAGTCAGTCTAGTTTCTACTTTGCTTTGTTTAACATGTTTTTATTTGTTTTCAGTTTTGTTTATTTTGTTTTTAATAAAAAGAAATTGAAAAATAAAAAAAATACAAAAACAGTGTATGTTTTGTGTAAATTGGTACTTGTGTACCTTGAATAGCCATTGAAACAAAATTTTCTAAACTTTGTAGCTTAAATGAGCATCTCTATGCACAACTAAGCAAGTAAGCTTTGTGGCTCATGTTTGTGATGAGTAAGATTAAGTAATATTTTGTACTTAACACTCGTATCACTCTTTTTGAGGGGAAGGACTAGAAAATCCTAAGAGAAAGGCATAAATAACCATCTCACCCCCGTTGCCCGCCAATCATGAAATGACATTTGTATGCTTCGGCATAGCAAAATTGGAATGTCGATTGCTTAACATAATTGGATATTTCTTTTCTCTCTCTTATATGCCAATGCATGATTTGCTTAAAAGGAATATATATATATGCAAAGAAAAATAAAAGCAAAAAGATCAAAATGCTTTATATATGATTGCAAGCGTGTATTCTAGGAGATGTGGGAGTTATAGGATGTACCTTGAAGGTGATAGTCTCCATCAAACAGTTATGATTATGTGTGAGTTAAAATGATTTTCTCATATCTCAAATCGTCATAAGATGTAAACTCTTATGCAATCTTGCAATATTTTTCACACATAACATGCAATATTCTTTGCTACTCTTAATACATGTGCAGGTACAATGTGATTTGGCCATCACAAGGTTTACATGTGTTAATGTATGCTCACTAAACTGTCTTAATTTGTTTTTGAAATATAAATTGGTTAGACATGTTTAGTGTGTGCGTGTGTTTTGGGATCTATGTGCTTAACATTTTTTGTTGAAAGATGGTTTTGAGAGTTCAAAATGTTGTTTGGATCCTTAGTTGAGTTGCATGTTTAATTGCATTCATGTCTGTGTTTTTTTCTTCTTTGATAAACTGTTTTTAAGCAATCTTAATAGCTCATCGACACCTCTCAACACATAGCTTATCTATTGAGCTCTTCAGTTGCTTTTTATCTCAATCTCAACACCTCTCGATAGCTAGGTCGATCGATCAAGCAACTTTCTGTCCCCTCAATAGCTCCTCAATAGATCCTCGATCCATCAAGATTCTTTTTGCCTTGGACACCTTCTCGATAGCTGCATCTGTCGAACCCTGTAAAGCTTGACACCTGTCGACCTCTCTCAATCTGTCGAGAATTACTGAGCTTGTATATAAAGGGTTCTCGCGATCTCAGACTCATTTCGCTCGATCTCTCTAGATCTCTCTTAACTCTTCACCTCTCAAAACCTCTTTCACTCATTCCAAACCTCTTCCTCAAGGATTTTTTGGCCTAGATCAAGTTTTTCTTCACTTGGTAAGGGTCCTAATCCTTCTTTTTCATGCATTTCATCTTTTATGACCTAACTTTTGGGGTTTGATTAAAAATTTGGTTTTTTTAAAAATCAAAGAGGTTATTGCAAAATTTTTGGGATGGGTTTTGTGTTTTTTATCTTGAAACTTCATGCATTACATTTCACTTGCATTATAATAATGTTTCATGCATTCTTAGATGTGTGTTTACCTTGTTGCAAACTTGTGTGCTAGTAGGATTGGATTGGGTTGGGCCCATGATGCAATTACTTTTGCATGTCACATGTTCATGCATTCCCTTGCATATGTACTCTATATTCAATACATTGTGATATTATTTTGCTGCTTGGGACTTTTTCAATTGTCTCTTTCTCCCTCTTTCTCTTCTGTTTGCATTAGTCTGCTTTTATGGCCCCCAAACGCAAATCTACTCCGTCCTGGAACCCTCTGTTCTGAGGCATCCACTTCTTCTAATCCTACACCTTTTTCTATCCGATTCTGTGATAAGAAGGCCAAATCAGACTTCTTTGAGAACTTCTCTAGATGAGGAGTTCATTCGGAATGCCAAGTCATTTTGTTAGACTTCTCTGACACTGACTTACCCACTGTCATTTATAGTAGGGGTTGGGATTCACTGTGTGACGTCCTGGTCACTTGTCCATCCGTGCTTATCCAGGAGTTTTACTCCAACATGCATGGATTTGATTATTTAGTACCTCTTTTTGTTACTTGCGTTTGAGGTACGCACATTGTGGTCACACCAGATATTGTATCCAATGTGCTCCATGTCCCGAGGGTAAAGCGTCCCGACTACCCCAGTTGTGATCGTCTAAGAACTATGTCCAAAGACGAGCTTATATCTTCGTTTTGTGAGCATCCCTCTGATTGGGGTGATCGTCAGTTCACTTCTTGTACGGCCTTTGCTAAAGGCCCTAGGTTTCTTAACATGGTCATGACTTTTGTTTTACATCCTTTATCTCATTATAATTCTATTACAGAGCCCCGTACTCAATTTTTGCTTTCCCTTTTAAAGCATCGCTCTATAGATTTTCCCTCTCATTTCATTATTTCTATCATAGATGTACATAGGGATTCGGCGACTCGTGATAAGCTCATCTTCTCTTTGGCTATCACAAGGATTTTACGCCATTTTTCTATTCCCTTTCCCTTGTTTGACCACTTCCACATTATGGGTGCTATAAATGCCGCTACCATTAAACGAAGCAAGGCGTAGTTTTGTTTCAGGCAGTCTAGGTCGGCAACTCTTCCCACTCCTTCAGCTCCATCCACCTCCACTCCCTTTTCTTTTGCGGCAGGTGTGACTCTTGATGCGATCATGGCGCAGTTTCAGTGCATGGATGCTCACCTTGATACACTCACTATTGAGATGTATTAGGTGAACACCCGTGTCGGCCGTATTGCCAGACGACAGGCTCGCCTTGGTGGCTTTATGGAGTCTCCCTCTCCTCCTCCCGAGGCATCCGAGGATGATGATGACTTCCGCGATGATGATAATGATGAGGATGCAAATACTAGCTCTTCGGCTATCACAAGGATTTTACACCATTTTTCTGTTCCCTTTCCCTTGTTCGACCACTTCCACATTATGGGTGCTATAGATGCCGCTACCGTTAAACGAAGCAAGACGTAGTTTTGTTCGAGGTAGTCCAGGTCGGCAACTCCTCCCACTTCTTCAGCTCCATCCATTTCCACTCCCTTTTCTTATACGGGAGGTGTGACCCTTGATGTGATCATGGCGCAGTTTCAGTGCATGGATGCTCACCTTGATACACTCACTACTGAGATGTATTAGGTGAACACCCGTGTCGGCCGTATTGCCAGATGGCAGGCTCGCCTTGGTGGCTTTGTGGAGTCTCCCTCTCCTCCTCCCGAGGCATCCGAGAACGATGATGACTCTGAGGATGATGATGATGATGAGGATGGAGATGCTAGCTCTTCGGCTATCACAAGGATTTTACGCCATTTTTCTGTTCCCTTTCCCTTGTTCGACCACTTCCACATTATGGGTGCTATAGATGTCGCTACCGTTAAACGAAGCAAGGCGTAGTTTTGTTTGAGGTAGTCCAGGTCGGCAACTCCTCCCACTCCTTCAGCTCCATCCACCTCCACTCCCTTTTCTTTTGCGGGAGGTGTGACCTTTGATGTGGTCATGGTGCAGTTTCAATGCATAGATGCTCACCTTGATACACTCACTACTAAGATGTATTAGGTGAACTCCCGTGTCGGCCGTATTGCCAGACAGCAGGCTCACCTTGGTGGCTTTGTGGAGTCTCCCTCTCCTCCTCCCGAGGCATCCAAGGACGATGATGACTCTGACGACGATGATGATGATGAGAGTAGTTTTAGATGTCTACTTGATGCTCTTACTCTTTGTCACTCATGACAAAAAGGGGAAATAGTTTTGGATATGAAAGTAGTCATACTTAGGGGGAGGGTTAGTATAGGAGATTTTTGTTAGGGGGAGTGTTGATTATGAGGGATGTAGTGAGGATTTTATGTATCTTTTTTTTTTTCTTTCTACTTTAGATACATTTATCTCTTGTACATAGGTCTTATGACCATTTTGACATACATTGTACTTATATTCTTTATATATTGATGTATGTTCTTTCACCTATCTTTACATGTATTGTTTCTTTTCTCTCTTTATGCACATGTTTTTTATTACTTGTATGTAATCTATCATTTCTGTTTCACACTAAAATGCCTTGATGAGTTTTGTTTAAAATGTTTCAGAAATATAGGTTGTCAAAGTCTATTTGCCATAAACTCTCTTATTGCAAAGTTTTTCAAGAGTTTGTGTTAGGATAGATTTTATTGTATTCAACAAAAGAGTATGAGTTGAGTGATTTACGATTTCTCTCATATGTTCATTTGTTTGTTGTGATTTTGTCACAGATTGCCAAAGGGGGAGATTGTTAGAACATATGTGTTTCACATGTTAGGAACATATGTCACTATTTTATGTAATTGGCTAATCCTTTGACAAAACACATTTTACTTGTATTTGAGTAGATCTAGGATGTGTTTAATACTTCAAGAAACAAGGTTTCAAGTTCAAGTTTTAAAGCCATGCAAGTCTATCCAAGAATCAAGTGTGAAAGTGCTGCTCATTAAAACTCGATAGCTAGCATCGATCGAGGCTTAGAGAGCTGTCTGAATCCTGTGGCTTCACAACTACTCGACAGATAGGTATTTGTTAAGGTTTATGAAAAACAGATTTTTCAGTCCTGTTTTCATCCAATTCATGGGTATATGTTTGGGCTTTCTTTTCTCATAGCCTTAGACATATATAAGGATTATTTTAAGGGCCATCAAAGGTGACACAAGTTGCATAAGTGTGGAGTAAAGTTTTGTTCATGCAAATTGTGACCGGAGATAGAATTTGCCCTAGTTCATCTCTTTCTTGAAGAAGCTGTTATGTTTGTACACCATAGGTTTTTTGAAACCAAGGAGATTCTTGATCTTCATCGTGTGATGAACTAAAGAACTTTGAAGCCAACATCCTTCTCTAGTTGGTGATTGAAGTCGCGTACTGGGAGCCGTGCATTGAAAAAGAGATATTGTCACTACAGAACAAGTCCAATTAGGTACTAGGGTAAGAGTTCAACTGTAGTTTTGTATAAGGTACTGAGATTCCTTTACTTGTAACAGCTTGTTGTGATAATAGTGAATTCTCGGGAGTGGTGACCTTAAGATCACCAAGTGAGGTTTTTGCCATGTAGGTTTTCCCCATTTATAAACAAATCACCGTGTCAATTTATTTTCTGCTGCATACTTTAGTTAATTGGTGATTTTTTTTTTGCTGCCACATACAATTGCATGTTAATTTGATTAATTAATAAACTTGGCTAATTAATCAATTAATTTATCACAAGGGGTCAGTACATTTTTGCCCTATCAAGTTTGTTTCCTTGTTTGTTTTTGTCTTTGTTTCTTTGTGTTTGTGTTTGTTTTGCAGATGTCTCCTCTTAAGAAATCAGCCACAAAGAAATCTTCAAAGTGTCAACGCACCTCCTCGAATGCATTCCGAAGCGATGATGTTGATATGGCCTTTAACGATCATTACAAAAGGGCCCCAATCATCTTGGAAAGAATTGTGGACTTAGAGTCCTTAGAAGGCACTTTCATTCCGAAAGTGTTCAAAGAAAGGGCGTGGGCAAAGCTGTTGAACCCGATGGGCAATGTTTATGAAGAAGTCATTCTGGAATTATATGCCAATGCCATTATGGAAAGGGATCGCATAAATTGCTTGCTGAAAGGGAGAGAATTCTATATTATAAGGGAATCAATTCAAGAGATCTTGGAGGTTCGTCCAACGACTCCTCACACATCCCTACAATATAATGAGAGAAGGGAGAAACTAGAACCCTTTATGGAAGTCCTTGGTGGACAAATCAATAAGAAGGCCCTACACACCATTCCGTTCACTCTAGAGATGCGAACATTGGCCTATATCATGATCTTCAACCTCTACCTGGTGAGGAACTTGACGAACTTGTCAGCACCATAGTCTATATTCCTATTTGATCTTTTCACCCACAAGGAGATCAACATCTACAGTCACATCTACCACCTCTTCACCAAATGCATCACAAAAAGGAATTCAAGGCTGACTCTACCATTTCCAAGTCTTGTCATGTCTCTTATCACAAGGGCAAGGGTGAAGATTCCGAGTGGACTTCCGGTGATGCAAAGAGATTATCCAATAAGTGCACAAACCATGACCCGAAGCAAAGCTCATATCCCCAGACCATCGATTGGTGTCTCTTAAATTCCAAGAGGCAATGTTGTTGAAGAAGGTGGAGACATTGAAGGGGAAATTAAGCATTTCACTTTAGTTCCGGAGGACACTACACAACCCTCTTCCCAAGCGCATACACGAGCACTCGATCGTCTTGATCATCTAATCGAAAAGGTTGAATAGATGTATGGCATGCCAAACTCCCACATGCGACATTCCTCATCTCAATTCACCTACATAGAAGGCCAAATCACTGCTTTCTTGTTCCAGATTGATGACATGATGAGGGACCAGCAGCAGCAGAACTCAGAGTCAGAGTCCGAGGCATTCTAGCATCTTTGGCCATTCCGGTCAAAAGGGGGGAGTAGTTTGAGGGGGAGTACAGGTTAAAGAGGAGAACAGTTTAGCACACCTTAATATACATTGGTTTATTATGGTGGTTTTCTAGTTTACTTTAAAGTTTTTATAGCTTTTGGATAGTTTTTACATTGCTTTCGTTTAAATCTTTTAAGTACTTTAGTTTAGAAAGTTTAAAACTTAATTATCTTTAGTAATTTTTGTGTATCTTGGTTTTTATAGCAGTTTTGATGCTTATTGCTTTCTATTACTCTTAGCTTTAGTTTCCTTAATGCATCATACTTGTTGGACATGCAATTGATTTTAGCATTGCTCTTAATTGCATTGTGTGTCTGGATGATCATTTACTAGATAAATGTTCATTGTAGTCATTTCTTAATAACTATTCATGTTTGATCAAGTTATGCTTCACAGCTTATATCTCTTTTGGTATCTTAATCACATTTTACTTGTTCCTATACATACCTTGTATTCTACTTGTCATAAGCTTAATGAAAGTTTGTTGTATGTGCAAGTATTTCAAGATACAAGTGTATACGGTGCAAGTGTTTCACAGATTCTAGAATTAGGTGTGAATGAGTTTTGCCTATGTTCCCAAACTCACGTTTAAGTCTAGAGTCTATTTGGGTGTTTTGTCACAAAATAGCCAAAGGGGGAGATTGTAAAGTTATAATAACAACTATTTTATGCTGGCTTTAATTACGTGCCAAATTTGATTGTAAATTTCTTCAATCATATTTCCCTATATTTATGTGGGTTTCTAGTTGTAAGGAATGACTATGAGAGAGTGTGAAGACTCAAGTTTCAAAGGATGAACAAGTAAATTTCCCGAGTGTCTTGGGAGAAGCTTACCTGCAAAAGAGCCATGTGTAGAGCACTTGACTGGAAGATAAAGAGTCATGCCAGCTTGGAGGTTTTCGCAAGTGTCTCATGGGTAAGGCCAACTTGCGAAGTATTCGCGAAACATTCTGTTTGGGAATAAATTGTGTTTTGCTTTATCAAGTCTTTACCCACATTATATATACCCTCATGATGAGAATGACAAAATGTCATATTTTCTCCCTTAATGTTTAGTCTTCTATATTCATTTGGTGCCTTAATGTACTCATTATTCTTATATTTTGATTTAGGATGCAAATATAGGCATTAAGTGCAAAACGAAGCTAATTGGGCAATTCTGGACATTTTTGACATCACTTCGTAATCTGGGCATAACTCTCTCATCCGAACTCTGATTGAGATGATTCAAGATTCTATGGAACGCCAAGAAAACTCTCTACAACTTTCATGTTTTGAGTTTTGAGAGATACTCGCTTCATCAAGGTTGAAATAGGGCTTGAAGTTGATGCACTTGCACTACTGACGTTCTGGAACATTCCTTAGCTTGCAATTCTAATACGCAGATCTGATGCGGTTTATTTTCAGAAGTTTCCAGATCTAATGCACAAAATTTCCAGATGAAAACACCACTTTCCTAGTTATATTAGGACTATTTTATTTTATTTTATATATTCTTTAATTAATCATATTTGGATGTTGTTATTTTAGCATAATATTTAGAATATTTTTAGGAGATCTTGTAGGCTTGGAAAATGGAGAATTGACACAAATGCCTCTCTCTCCCCTCTTCTCTAATTTTCTCCTTCGAGTTTTCATCATGGGCCGGCTTGGCTAAACTTTTATACTTGTTTGAAGTAAACAGAAGCATCGGAATCAATAAAACTGTGAGATCTAATTTGTTTTTACTGTTCAATTTTATGCTTTGAGTATCAGATGTTCTTCTGCACCTACTTTCATGATTGTCTCGTTTAATTACTAAGAGGCCTGCTAGTTTATTATTCGTTGCAATCTATTGCTAGGTTAGATATCAAATCCGTAATTGTTTGATCTCTCTAATTTGTGAAGCAACCAAGATTTAATTATTTGCTGCATTAAAAATTATTAGATCTTTGGAAGAATGCTTGACTAAATTAAATACAACCGCTTGTGCTTGTGTTGTTTAGTTTCATCGATCTCTCTAATTCTTAAGGCTGCTGCTAGATTAAACCTTTAGCGCTTGTCTTAGGTTGGTTAGTAGTTAGGGTTTATTAGATCGCTTGTTTTCTGAATAACTACGAATAAGGAGAAATAGGAAAATAGTTCCAACAGTAAATATTCAAAGTGTGAATTGATATATACTTGCATCGATGATCAATTGTAAAATTCCGATGGTGGATGTTGACTTAGACCAAGGTTTGTTCTTTTGATTGATTTCGATATTTTAATTTGAATTGTTTCTTAGTTGTTTTTCTTAAAATTGTTTTCATTATACTTAAACCCCCCCCCCCTGATGTGCATGAAATATATACAATAAAGTACTCACATATCTACATATTTAGTCTTACTTTTATTTTATTTTGTGACTGATTATATAATATCTTTGTGTTGCAAGTAACAAGGGCTTTACATGCAAAGTGGGGTTAGGCCAATTGAATCAAGCCAACTTACATCCAGCCAAGCATGAATTCAAGAGAAGACCAACCCAATTAAATTTAAGTCCAATTGGAACAAGGAATTAAAGGAAATTTGCACCAAATCCAAGTCCAATTCGGATTAGGATTCCAACCTGCACATTAGTTAGTATTTTTGGTATAACTTTCGGCTCAGATGTCCAATTGAGATGATTCAAGTTGGGCTAGAAATTCAACTTAAAGGGCTACAACTTTGTAGTTTACCAAAAGTCCTAATTCTGAAGTTAAATGGGCCAAAATCATCGGTTAAATGAAGCCTA
The DNA here is from genome assembly GCA_023055345.1 of Quercus wislizeni. NCBI lineage: Eukaryota > Viridiplantae > Streptophyta > Magnoliopsida > Fagales > Fagaceae > Quercus > Quercus wislizeni. The sequence goes on along the minus strand of JALGQJ010000002.1, from coordinate 8,684,616 downwards.
AAAATCTGGGATTTTCTCCAAACGGGAATTCAACTTGTAATAGAATTCTTTGACCTATTTAAAGGCTCTTTAGGGAAAAATTCAAGAAGGCTAGTGCTAGGGTTGAGGGCTGAATGTATAGAGAGTGCGGCTACCTCTTCCATGACAGTTAGTTTTAATTATTTTTCTAATTTAATGTTTTGTATTTTATTTTTGTTTTTTCTTTTAATTACTATGAGTAGCTAAATTTATAATTACGGTTGAGGATGAAACCTTGTTAAGGATTATCAGTAATATTTATGTGATTTGATTTTTCCCACAATAGTTGTTCTTTAATGATTTAAATTGTTCTTGCTTCATATCAATTGACTAAGATGAGATTTTAGATATGAGTTCAATCATGTTTTTCTCATGATTTAGGATTTGTTTTAATTAATTGAATGCTTGGTTTATTAATTTTTTATTATAAAATTGTGATTTGTCTGTCAATAGATACAATTTATGATTTGATTTTTAGAATTGGATATATCTTGTGATTTGTTTGGCTACAAATACAATTGATGATTTGATTTTATACTTAAGAAGTGAAGAAGAACATGCTTTTGATTTTTAAAATAAGGATTTTAATGAGAATATTTTCCATGATAACAAGATTGATTTCTAGATTATCATGTAGTGAGTTGGGAAAAAATAATGATCATAAATATATGTTGTATGACTTATAAGGTGGATTCCAAAACCTTAATTCTTTTCTCTTGATTGTATACATCTTTTTATTACTTTATATCTTTTACTTAGTTTAACTATTTGCTTAATTTTATTATTTGCTGAGTTTATTTTATCTCAGAAAAACCAATTTTTGTTAAACTAGATTAGAATTAATTTGGTTAATGTTTAATTAATTTTCCTACATTCATACAAGTCCCTGTGGGTTCGACCTCATTCTTGTCCAACTATACTTCGATACGGTTCGTACACTTGCGAGTACTTTAAAATTTCACAACAACCCCCAATCCTTGTTCATGTAGGATAAAACTAGGCTAGATACTCTCCATGGGAATGATCATTACTCACACCACTACATATATTTTTAGGAGTATAGGTTTTATTTTTGGTTGCCTGTAATAACACACCAACATTACCCACAAATTGTAAGGACTACTTTTCAGAGAGAAAACCCTACAAAAAACACTTGAGAGTTAGAGATTGTTAAACCCACAATCATCTACACATTTCCTTGTAGTTTTCCTCAACTCCTACCTCTCCATCTCTAAATCCTTGAAAGATTGATAGCCCAAACACTTACTACACCCATTCTAACTGTAAAGTGAGATTTTGGTACTATTGGGAAGCATTGGAATGAGCCATTCATTGGCAGATGCAATCGGGCTGAATTGCGGGATCTGGAAAGCTAAAGAAGACAAGGTTTCGAGAAGCCAATTGATGGCAAGAGCTTGGAGGGCTCAAGTACATGGGGTAGACTAGGCTTGGAGGGTTTTTTGTTATTCATGTACTTCAACTTTATTCTCTAGTGGATCAATTTCGACTTGGAGGGTTGCAGAAAGGTTTTCCGCCAAGTTCTTCGATTTCCCCTTCGATAACACGTCTTGGTGTCTTCGATTTCCTACTCTTTAAGCTTTCCTTTTACTGTTGATAATGGATGAATACGGCTTAGGGTAGTGTTATCGGTTGTTTGAACTCATTTACTCTTATTCCACACTTAATTTAAGTTAGAGTAAAAACAATCTAGCTGTAATTTTTATTTGGGGATCTGAACAAGCTCTTGTGTATTTACACAAATCTAAGCTTTCAAGTGTAATTCTTAAGTACTCCCGAAAAACCATTTCTCCTTACTCCAAAAGTACCTAATCATTTTCCATGATATAATCCCATGAAAATCCATTTATATGAAATTTCTCCTATAATTTAAAGGGCTGATATGGGATAATTCTTCATTGTTTGTAATATATTTCTCTCCATGCAATAAATGGAGGCTTAAGGTGTAAACTATGAAGCCTAGAGCCGTGTAGTTCAACTAATTAGCACATCTCATTGTAACTATCAACTTATTAATAAATAGATAATTTTTTTTTAAAGGGTTCAAACTATGAATGAAATTTGCTATAGTTATGGACATTTTTTTTTTTTTTTAATAAAATGTTTACTATTGAAATGAGAGCGATGATTAATCTCACATCAACAACATAATAAATAAATTTTCTAATTATTTTTTATTTTGTGATTAGAGTTAGATAACAAAATTTATAATTTCTTTAATATTATTCATATAAAATTCAGAAGGAAAAAAAAAAAAAAAAAAAAAAAAAGTTGCTTTACTCGCTGAGAAAGGGAGGGGGACCTAATTACAAGGATCTAGTATATATCCCCTATCTATGCGATCAAGGGAAATTTCCTGAACCCGTACTACAATGCACTAGTCAACACAGTAGACATGTACCAATTTTTGGTTCTCTACTTTTCCCAAATGTCTCTCTTACATTGGAAAATATGAATTTAAACTTAACTCCCGTTTACTTGAATTTCATATGCTGTTGATAGAGACTACTACTCCAAGACAACTTACAAATCATCATATACCCCTCTATAAGTACCTTTGAGGCTTTAATATCCCATATTCTTTCCCATCTTCAAACTACTCATATAATTAACCCTCTCTTACTTCCTCTCTCTGCACACGCATACACAGACACATACGCACAATGGCAATGAACTCATCAAAAATCTTGCTCACCTTGCTGGTTTTAACTTTGTGTATAGCCTTATCTCTTTCAACTGTTGATGATGAATCACATGTCAACATAAAGAATGATAACGCTAATGAACATGTGTTACCATAAGTCGAGGAACCCAAGAAGGGGTCGATTTCTTGTCCAACAGGTCAAAGCTGTGAGAACTTGTGAAATGTACCCTAAACTCTGTCACGATAAGAGCAACCCGGGGCCTAATTGCTGCAACAAACAATGTGTTAATCTGATGAAAAACAAACTTAACCATGGGAAGTGTGGAAAAAAGTGCAACTACTCTGAAATGTGTTGCCAAGGGAAATGTGTGAACCCATCCAGTGATGAGAGACACTGTGGCCAGTGCAACAAGAAGTGCAGCAACGGAAGTTCATGTGAGTATGGGCTATGCAGCTATGCTAATTAAAGAGTTGTACTAGTGCTTTTCTGGTAGTAACAACTAGCAAAGATGTTATGCTTCATATATATAAATGGCTAGGGATAAAATGTGATAGTAATACATACACAGGACCAAAGAACCAAAGAAGGAAGTATGATTTTAGGTAACAAATAAAGGCAAGAAGATCACTCTTTCATACGCTTTTGCCAACATGCATATTTATTGGTGTGAAATATATTGCTTATCTTGTTTTTGGTGTAATTGGTGTGATACTATTTAATTATTGGCTTTTTTTTTAGGTAATAAGGTATAGAATTACCTCTCTATCTTATAATATTTGAGCATACTTAACGCTTGCAATTGTAATTTCCATCTATGCTAAACCACATTACACATATTACTATTGGGAAATTTAGACCCCGGTTGATAAAATTAACAAGTTTTAAACTCAAGTTGTTAATTAGATTTATTATGAATAAAACTTGTTAAAACAAAAAAACATCAATATCATGTCAAAATCATGCAATGGAAAAATAAATAAGACAATATATGATGACCTATAAAATAAACCAATGAAACAAACTAATTTCACAGTAAAAAACCTGGAGAAAACCTTCCCAAAAAGCAATTCACTATAATAAAGAGAAGTTTCAAATCTAGTACAAAACCTTTGTCCCTAGACTTTACAAACCCCATAGATGAACTCACAGCAAAAACCTTCTACCACTTCAGAACCTTTGAACTCTTCAATATATGAACGCCACCCTTTGATGCATGAATCCTAGTACATGACTAACTAATTGCGCGGATCCCAGTACGCAACTTAATCACTAACTTGAGAAGATTGTTGGCTGCAAAGTTCTTCACTTCATCAACAATGAAGATCAAGAAGCATTTGGTTACAAAACCCTAAGACGCAATAACTTCTTTCAGAGAAAATAAGGCATTAGTCACCTTTTTCATATGTTCTCCCTTATATTCTCTTATGTGACGGCCTCTAAAATAAGCCTTATATATGTCTAGGATTAGGAGAAAAGAAGTCCCAATGACACATTCACAGATTTCGAGAAAACAGATCAGAATTTTTGTTTCTTTCTTAAATCGACAAATAGCAGGTGTCGAGCTTTAAACTTCAACAAATACAGCTATCGAGGAGGTGTTGAGGGGACAAAAATTTGCTCGATTGATCGACCAAGTGTCGAGGAGGTGTCGAGATTGCGATAAGAAAAAGCTTGGAAGCTCGACAGATAAGCCAGGTATCGAGAGGTGTCGAGTAGCTATCGAGCTTTAAAATTCAGCACTTTCTCACTTGATTCTTGGACAGACTTGCATGGTTTTAACATTTGAACTTGAAACAAGGTTTCTTGAAGTATTAAACACATCCTAAATTTATTCAAATACAAATAAAGTGCGTTTTATCAAATGATTAACCAATTACATAAAATAGTGACATATGTTCCTAACAAATGAATCACATATGTCCTAACAATTACAAATATGTATATACGTGAGTAATTGGTTTTTATTGTAACACAAAATTAAACATGATTTTAGTATGTGAGAATATTGTGCTATCTATTAGTTGATTGATATACTTTCGAATATTTGGGCACAGTACTTCTATCAAAAAAAGAAAAATTATGTAACGTTGAGTTATTCTCATAAATTGTGTAATTTTTTTAGTGTAAAACTCTCTCTCACACTCTCCCCAATACAACATGCAAAACTTTTATTTTGCTTCCTTTTTTTTTAACCTCCGCCACCCCTACCCCCCAAAAAAGTAATTTCTATTTACATTTTTACATTGAAAATTTGAACTGACTAATTAAAGGAAAAACTGTTAACATTAATAAATAAATAACCTACTAAATGATAAGAGGCCCAAACCGCAAAGGCAACAGCAGGAAAGCATCATTTTAGCACGAAAAATAAAATAAAAAAATAGCAGGAAAGCATCATTTTAGCAACCATGCATGTGAATAGAATAGTGAGTATGACAAGCCCAACCTAGAGTTGAATTTAACAACTAAAACAATGGGCCAGACGTTTGACTGCATCCTAAACTGCCATCTTGGACTTTTCGTCCAAAACTCATCCATGGAAAAAGGATGGGATGGGACTCGCCTTCGTGTGATTGCCGCTACATGTGCAACGGTGATACCAAGTATTTAAAACGGTCCTCCCCGGTCTTCTCAATTGATAAGACATTGCCATTTATGCACATAACATAAGTACCAACTTTAGCCTTCTTTTTAAATAACTTGAGGTATTCAACTAAATTTACGTGTGTGGTCCGGATGTAATTTGGAGAAAGTATACAGAAGTCACTGTCGGTATAATTTGAAATTTTTTTTTTTTTTTTTTAGTTTGGCCTTAAATAAAATCTGCCTTATTTTATACTTTCTTTTTTCGTATATTTTGTAATCATTCCGAAACAATTTTGCCTCAAAATCAAAAAGTAAATTTGTAACGATCTTTGCATGCACGCACACAAAGCTCAAAAGAGTCCCAAAACATAAAAATTCTTAATCACATTGATTTGAAATAGCCATCTCTTAGGAGGAAGTACTCCTTTCACTATATATAATTTAAAAAATAAAAATACAAAGGGAAATTATAAGGAGAAAGAAAAGAAAATTGGAGTCAGATTTTGTGAATGTAATTTGGAATAAAATATTTCTAGTATATATAATGGAGCGTATGATGGATATTCATGTGATTATTTTGCTTCTAAGCAGTGAATAAGGCTTTTTTGTTTCTTCATTTCTATGGAAAGTGATTCTTTCAATATTTTTTATTTCAACTGGATCTAGTTTATAATGATCTAGTTATATATTATAAATCTAAATGTATTAACTTTTTCCTCTCCCACCCAAAAAAAAAAAAAAAAAAAAAAAAAAACCTTGTTGAAGGGCATTTAGATTGCAAGCCTATAACGGATCAAGGATATACTTCTATCATTTACACTTCATAATATAATAATAAAAAAATAGTTTGATCAATAAGGTTCCTTAGGATCAAATAAGAACCAAGGCCGAAACATTGCTATACTAAAACTAATTGATATTTTAACTTGACAATAAAAAGCATTATTATAGAATAAACATTATAAGTTCAAATATATGGTATCAATAATATAATGGGTTCTAAGTTAGTGTAGGCACTATAAGTTAAATTTCTATCAAATCTATTAAAAAATACTAATAACAAAAAAAATAAATTAAAAAATAATATGGTCCACCCTGCTTTTCCAAATAGTTTTATGATAAAAAGCCTAAAAGTTCAAAACATAGACTACATGGATGTGCTTCCGTACCGGGTTTTTGTATTTGTTTTTTTAATCTCGGAAAAAGAAAGTGCTCTTTCCGAATTAAACAAGCCTTTTATAGAGCCTTTCCGAATCTCTCTTATATACGTATTGTTCTTCCTAAAGTGCTCTTTCGCATGTGTTTCCGTCCTTTTTTTTATAATTATTATCTAATTTTTAAAACTGAATTATTTCATGCAAATTTTAATTCATAATTGTTAAAAAGACATTAATTGTGAATTTGTGATCGATATATAGTAATTAAAAATAAATGAATGATATATCCGAGTAAAGTTATACAATTCACAACTTGTCGGCTTTTTCAATTTAGTATAAACTTTAAAGCAAAGATAGAAATTTAAAACTTTTTGGCTTTTCGTTATTCTACTTTTGGATCTGCCCAACCAAGTCTGCCATTTGCTTAAAATATTTTTGTTATACTAATGTTGTGTTTGGCTCAATGTAAAATATTTTTTGAGTATAAAATATTTTCAGTTGAAAATATTTTTGAAAAGGAAAATATTTTTAGGTGTTTGGTTGCATTCCAAAAAATCTTTTGGAAAATATTTTCATGCGTTTGTTTGTGTTTTTGAAAATGCTCTAGAAAATGCATTTTCTACCATTTCTCACATTTTTCTCAGCTTTCAAGCAAATATTATAATAAAAATCTCAATATATAAACCCAAAGAAACAAAAAAACAAAACGAAAATCTCTATGGCACAAACCCAACACCAGATCGTGATATAGAGAGAGAAATTTGAGAGAAAAAATAGAGCGTTGAGGCGGCGATGGCGAGATTGAGAGACGGCGAGCTTGAGAGAGAGAGAAGTAACAACGATAAGATTGGCGGTGAGATCTAAAGGCCCTGTTGAAACAGAGGTGGTCCGATCTTGTCACGATGGTTGTTGTTAGTGGGTGGGTGGGCACAGTGGTTCGATCGGTTCATTTGTGGGTGGGTTAGGGTGGCCTGATCAGTTCGTGGGTGGGTCACGGTGGAGCAATGGTGAGCGATGACAACGATGAGGGTTCGGTGAGAGGAGGCATGAGGCTGCGGTGGAGCTATGGGTAAGCATATTACACTCCACATCACCATATTTTCCAGTCAACTAAATTTATTTTCAGTTTGACCAAATTTTCATATTTACCCAAACACTATCAAGGGTATAAAATATTTTCTCAAATTTCTTTACAGCTAAATCAAACATAGCCTAAAATTCAATCCCATCGAATATGATATTATTACCAACAATTTATATGATCCACAGAAATTAATAGTAATGACATAGTAGCCTACCACCTTAAATGTAATCTGTGTCACTTTTTCAATTTTCCCCTAATTTGGAGCTTAAAAATTCTTTGGAAGCTTGACTTCGTTTACTGAATCCATTTATAACCATTGAATTAGACCATCTCTCACCAATTAACGAACACACCATATGGGCCATGCAACTATGAAATTTACTTTCCTTATCATGACCTTCCAATTCTCTATAAAAAAATATATATAAAAAATAAAAATAAATAAAATAAAATCTCTATAAAAATCCCTATCTCTAGCTACATTTTTATCCATTCAAACTGTTCCCTCCTCTTTTGATTCCATCATGCTTCAAATATCTCTCCCAGTCTCCCTTATATTACACACACACACACACACACACACAATCATGATGTCCCCAAGTGCTTTCCTTATGCTAGTCATGCTCATGGCTTTAGCCATTACTAGGGCAACACCATATGAAAATGACTCATTTCTCAATGATGAGATAGTGCTACAAAGCAAAATAACCTTGATTCTTTGAACCCCAAGAACCAATTTCTCTTCAAGGAACAAGTCACTTTCTTGCTTAGTGCTCCCGGGTCATGATGACATGTAACAAGTACCGTAGGGTTTGCCATGCTAAGGGCAGCCCAAGGCCAGATTGTTGCAAGAAGAAATGTGTGGATGTGAGGGCAGACAGACTTAATTTTGAGAGGTGTGGGAAGAAATGCAAGTACCCAGAGATATGCTACAAATGTGAGTGTATGAACCCAATGTCCAACAAGAAGCATTGTGAAAACTGCAACAACAAATGCAAGAAAAGGACTTCCTATGTGTATGGGATGTGCAGCTACGCATAAAAAGAAACCAACTTCAAAGAAATTAGGATAAACTAGTTTCATAGCTATTCTTAGAATATGTATAACTTATTAAGAATGCTAAAACTACTGACTTTACTTCAAAAAAAAAAAAAAATAAATTGATGTTATAATGAATGTAATTGATACCTCCTTAACAATACAATAAATGGATCTTAGAATTACTTTTCGTAATTGGTCACTTGGTTCATGTGAGGTATGAAGTAAAATTTGTGATATTTCTAACATCACTCACAACTTCTATTATTGCTATTTATAAATTTATAAAATTTGTATCTAAAAAAAGGCAAGTCATCAATATAATTGACAGGACTTTGTCACATGCCTGTGTGTGTGTTGGGGGGGGGGGGGGGTCATGTTAAACTTACATATAATATAATTCTTTATTAAATCTTATTCTACTCGTGAACTTTTTATTGAATTAAAATTTAAAATTTTGCTTAATTGGATTATACGTTCTCATTTTTTTAACACATGTCAAATTTCACGTGAATTGAATGTTATTTACTATTAGATTCAAAAACTCACATTTTATGTATAATTTTAAATTATAAAAACTTGAAATTTAAATGTTTTATAGGGGAATTCTAGGGTACCCCAAAAAAATGGGGGTACAGTACCCGCTAGTAGATAACCTGCTATACCAGGTTAATTTTTTCTCATATTTGACAGTTTCATCTTCACATTATACAGTTCCAACATCATATGTGACAGTTCTTTTCTCACATTTGGTAGTTCCCTTACTTTTTTCTCACATTTGACAGTTCTATCCTCACATTGTGCAGTTTCGACATCACATGTGATAATTCTTTTTGTCACATTCGGTGGTTCCCTAATTTTTTTCTCATATATAACGATTTCATCATCACATTATGCAATTCCAACATCATATGTAACAATTCTTTTGTCATATTTAGTGGTTCCCTTACTTTTCTCTCACATTTAACAGTTCCATCTTCACATTGTGCAGTTCCAACCCTTGCTCCTCAATCTAAATACAAATAGATGGATACACCATAAGGATGAAGCAACATATGTATGTGTATCATTCCATCCCTATTATTCCATCTTTATCATGTTTGTAAAGCTATAACATATGTATTATTAATGTTGTGATTGCTTGTTTTTTTCTCTTTCAAATGGTAGGAAACTATTCTTAAAGTGCAATAGGATCATTGTCAAGATCCTAATGCAATTCCCCTTACACAAGAGGAGATCTCAAACTTGGTTTTTAAGAAGAAATCTGGTATTGTAAAAGGACTTGGCATGAGACCTTCCTCTTCTCTAGTAACCACTGCCTCATCTAGTTCCTCGGTGGAGTATATTCATCGGTTAGAAAGTGAGATAATTGAGCTCAAAGAGGCAAGAGCTAGGGATGGAGAGGAGCGAGCTAAGGAGCAAGAGGTGCGAGCTAAGCAAGATGAGGTCCAAAAGAATATTCTTAATTTTTTGAGGAGCAAGGGTTATGATGATGCTTTTACCTATGGGGGTGGTTCATCTTCAAGTTAAATCACTTATTGGTTAGTACTTTATCTTTAAGTTAAAACACTTCATTTTTTATGTATCATTTGAAACTAATTGTATTATATTACACTTGAAAATTTATATTTGCTTTCTACAACTTATACATTAGGAGTTATGATTTTAATTTATTGGTGTGGTTACTCTTAATTCATTGTTAGAAATATTTCTTATAACATAGTTAATATTTTTACTTTACGATTTTAATGTAGTAGTGTTTTTATATTTGTGCAGATTTCTTATTGGTGGCTTTAGGGGATTTCCTTTGGGCATTATTTGAAGACATATGAGAACATCTTCTGTTAGTTCTAATTATATTATGCTACATTTTTTTTATTGTTATAAAACATCTTAAGTTATTGTATGTGTTACAAACAATTATTGTATGGAAGGAGTTTGAATTGGATACTTGTTTTAATTTTAACTTGTGGAATGTATGGATAGATTTTTTATAAATGTGTTATTGAAATAAATGTGTTAATCAAATGTGAGGTTTTAATATTGTAATGATAGGTTACAGGTTAATATCAACGACATGAAAATAATAAAAACAGAAAATAAGTTTTAGTGACGAATTTTTTCGTCACAAATATGGCAACAAAAAATTGTTTTAGTGACGAAATATTTCGTCACTAAATGCAGCCGAATTTTGTAAGAAATGGTTTTAGTGACGAAAATTTTCGTCTCAATATGTGCCTGGATTTTCTTAAAAATAGTTTTAGTGACGAATATTTTCGTCACTATATGTACCTAAAAATAGTTTTAGTGACGAAATTTTTTGTAACTAAATATGATTTAATAAACTGAAATGGTTTTAGTGACGAAATATTTTCGCCACTAAATATTGTTTTTAGTGAGGAAAACATTTAGCGACAAAACATTTTCGTCGCTAAAAGTTTTTTTTTTAAAAAAAAACATTGGACTTTTAGTGACGAAATTTTTCATCGCCAGGACTTTTAGCGATGGGGCTATAGCGACAAAAGGAATTTCGTTACTAAAAGTCCAATTTTGTCACTAAAGGTTCTTAGTGACGAAAACCTAGACTTTTAGTGACGAATTTTTTCCACTAAAAATACATATTCTTGTAGTGATGTAACAGTTCTTTTCTCATATTTCGTGGTTCCCTTATTTTTTTTCCACATTTAACGGTTTCATCCTCACATTGTGCAGTTCCAACATCACATATAACAATTTTTTTGTCACATTCGGTGGTTTCCCCTTTTTTTTCTCACATTTAACGATTCCATTGTCACATTGTGCAGTTCCAACATTACATGTGACAGTTCTTTTATCACATTTAGTGGTTCTCTTACTTTTTTTCTCACATTTGACAGTTCCATCTTCACATTGTGCAATTTCAACATCACATGTGACAATTATTTTCTCACATTTGACAATTCTATGCTCACATTGTGCAGTTCCAACATCACATGTGATAGTTCTTTTCTCACATTTGGTGGTTCTCTTACTTTTTTTTTTCTCACATTTAATGGTTTCATCCTCACGTTGTGCAGTTCCAACATCATATTTGACAATTCTTTTGTCACATTTGGTGGTTTCCTTTTTTTTCTCACATTAGACGGTTTCATTACCACATTATGCAGTTCCAGTATCACATTTGATAATTCTTTTGTCACATATAGTTGTTCCTTTATTTTTATTTTTAGTTTCTCAAATTTGATGGTTCCATTGTCATATTAAGTAGTACCAACATTACATCTACTCTATTTTTGTCACATATGATAGTTCTTTTATTATATTGGGTTTTTCCCTTACTTTTTTTCTCACATTTGACAGTTTCATCCTCACATTGTATAGTTCCAACATCACATGTGACAGTTCTTTTGTCACATTCGGTGGTTTCCTTATTTTTTTTCTCATATTTGACAGTTTCATCCTCACATTGTACAGCTCCAACATTATATGTGACAGTTCTTTTCTCACATTTGGTGGTTCCCTTACTTTTTTCTCACATTTGATGCTTTCATCCTCACATTATGCAGTTCCAACATCACATTTGACAGTTCTTTTATCACATTCGGTGGTTTTCTTTTTTTTTTCTCATATTTGGCGATTCCATCTTCACATTGTGCAGTTCCAACATCACATTTGACAGTTCTTTTGTTACATTTAGTGGTTTCTTTATTTGTTCCTCAAATTTGATGGTTCCATTATCACATTGTGCAGTTTTAATATCAAATTTGATAGTTCTTCTGTTGCATACAATGGTTCCTTTATTTTTTTCTCAAATTTGATGGATCCATTATCACATTAAGTAGTACCAACATCGCATCTGACTTTATTTTTGTCACATTCAGTGGTACCCTATTTTTTATTCTTAAATTTGATAGTTCCATTGTTATATTAGGCAGTACCAATATCACTTCTGACTGTATTTTTTCACATTCGGTGGTACCTTTTTTTTTTCTTACAATTAACAGTTCAATTGTCATAGTAGGCAGTACCAATATCACATCTTACCATAATTTTACATTTGGGTCCACCACTAAAGTTACTTTTTTACTTACTAATAATCGCTCATCACAATAGTAATTTTTTTAAAGTTATTAGTAACTTTAAAATTTACTAATGTAAAATTTACTTACTAATAACTTTTAAATTTTTTTTAAAAAAAAAAAGTTATTAGGAACCACTGAAGTCATTTCCAGATCTTATACTTACATGTTGTTCACTGCCCCTAATACTATTTCATAGCCAATTCCATGCCGGTTCAAAATTTACTTAATGAATGAAAAAATCAATGCTTTCTTTTAAGTTTCTGACATCCAAAATACCAAAGCAGGTACTATTTTTCCAAGCGGGTCTTGCATGAAGTGGAGATATGATCTTGGAGGTAAAAACCCAAAAAAAAAAAATTATACAAAATGAGATGCTGTCAACATCACCAACTTGCTGGTCATCTAATTCCTAAACTCAAACATCATTTCATATTTGCTCATTACCTTGAAAACAACCAATCCTCAAATAGCCCAGCCTTGCAGTTGGTACCCAATAGGTTCCACCATAATGCTGGTTTCTCCATTATCATCCTATAGATTGCCCATTCAAGAGTGGCTACTCTCCATCTACTTTGAAGCAAAAACAATCAGTTTATATCCAACCTCCTCCAACATAAATTCAATGCAAATAAAGCACCACAACAAATTAAATTTTCCAATTATTCACAAATCTAATCCAACACAAATTCAATGCAAATAAAGCACCACAGCAAATTAAATTTTCCAATTCCTCACAAATCTAATTGTCAACTACATTGCACGTGTGCACACAACATGTACATTTGTGATCATGAATGATAAAAATTCAATCTCCCTTTCAATTAAAAATAAAATTTACTAAATTGCAGTATTTTCCAAAAAATTCAGTCATCAAATTATACAAATCACTGTCATTCCAGTGACTAAAAATTATCTTGTAATGGAGTATTTCTAGCATTTTCTATTATTTTTTAACATTGTTCATTTTCCTTTGAAAGCACTAGATTTGATGCCAACTTGAATGGAATACATTCCAACCAACTCTCCTGCAAAGAGTAGACACTATTGATGAATAAGAAGCTTAAGCAAATTACGCAAAAACAAAAATTGTAAAATATACTTCCAATAAATATATTACCAAAAAGGTTAGATTGTCTTTGATAATTTTTGTATACATGTGCTTAATAACATACATGCCACAATCATACTTGAAATATGAAAACAATTAAAATTTAGAAAACCTAAAGATTCACACAATAGTTATCTGTATGTGCAAATCTACAATTTAGTACATACCCATTATTTTGTGTTGGCCCCATGTGGCATTATAAATGTATTTAAACAAGATTGTAACATGTTCATGCATTGTTCATGATATGTGTAAAGTGTGTGCACACTCTGTGTTTGATAAAATGCCTTTATGGTATTTATTTCATTCTTTTGGACTCCGATGAGTACCAAATTTTGGGGTTTACCATGTTTACTCATGTTTAACATATTTTGATTAATGCTTGTGTGTTTCACACACTTTGCCCCATAAGTGCTTGTTCATGCATTGATCATGCAATGCACATGCACGCTTGATGCACACACCCTACCACTTGACATGTTTTGCATTCATTCATACTAATTAAGTCTTTCTAGACCTAATAGCACATACAACATGTTCATGTGATTTTGTTATGCTCGTTTAATCATATTTTAGAGCATTTCCTTATGTTCTGCTTGGTTTTTGAACTAACTTGTATCTAATCAAGTTTGTTACCATTTTTGTGTATGGTTTGTGTGTTTGTTCATTTTTGTAGATGTCTCCTCACAAGAAGACCACTGCCAAGAAACCTCTTAAGCGTCAAGCATATGAAGAAGATCGCTTCCGAGATAGAGATGCATTTGAGGAATTCTCGGAGTATTATAAGGATGCAATTATTATTGTGGAGAGGGAGGCAGATCTTCGATCTCTTGAGAGCACTTTCATTCCTGATGTATTTAGAGATCGCACTTGGGCTCCACTCCTCACAAGCTCGATGGATGTGCATCATATCCTACTTTGGGAGTTCTTCCCGAATGACAAAATTGCCTTAAAACTTAAAAAAAAAAAAAAAAATTACCAAAATTACTATAAAACCCAAAAAATGACCGAAATAACCACGAAATCTAAAAAATTACCAAAATACCCATAGAACCTTGCAAATGACTGAAATGACCCTAAAACCTAAAAATTGACCAAAATACCCTTCGGAAAAAAAAAAAATTAAAATGACCTTGTAACCTAAAATGTGACTGAAATACTCTTAGTACCTAAAAAATTACCTTAATGCACTGGAAACCTAAAAAAATTACCAAAATACCCTCGAAACTTATAAAATTACCAAAATACCCCCTCAAACCCTCTAAAATTACCGGAATACCCTTAGAACCTAAAAAATGATCAAAATGCCCTTGAAACCTAAAAAATGACTGAAATGGCTATGAAACCTAAAAAATGATCGAAATACTCCTAAAACCTAAAAAAAGACCAAAATACCCTTAGAACAGAAAATGCTATAGATTTGACAAAAAAATTTGGGAACTAATAACGAAACAAATACAATTTTCTATTAATAACCCTTCAATCATTACACAGTATTGAGATTGACCATAACATTTAATTTGACGCTCCATTGAGTGCATGAAAGCATGATTTGGCATCCTCTTTCACTCTGATGTTCTTGAATTCTCTTATCTTGGCTAACTATGTTGCCCATAAAATGGCCACTACTTCTGTCATTAAAGGATCACTAGAATTAAACTGTTTTGTCCAAGCTTTAAAATAGACTACATTTCATCTCGAGCTACTTCTCTCTCTCTCTCTCTCTCTCTCTCTCTCTCTTAGTGAGTCTTAGAATCTCTCTCACCCTCTGCATTTGAGATATTTTAAAATATTTTGAAATTTTCAATTTCATATTTTAATAAAAAGATATTGGATTGTATAAAGAGTCTCAATCTCTCTCACTATCTTTACCTCTCCAAATGGATGGCTCAAATTGTCATTGTTCGTCAATTTTAGTGAAACACTTGATAATAATGTCCTATGAGTTCCAAAATATCATCATTGTTGTCTCAAAGCTAGAGAAATGCTTTAGATTTTTTTTTTTTTTTATTATTTGATAATGAAATTAAAGGGCAAATGGGTCAGAGAATATTTTATCATTCTATTCCAAAAAACATCCTTAAGCAAACGTGAGAAATCAAATCAAAAGTATATAGAGGATGATTCAATATGATTCATGAAGAAATAATAAACAAACAAAAATTCATTGTGGTTGATACCACTAATAGAGAAGATTATTGCACCTACACTTTTATCTTAGTACACACTACAAATGTCAAAACTCAAAATTGAAGGTTGTGTATTATCTAGATGATGTATACAGTGCTCTTGTTTGATAATAGATAAAGACTCACATTCACACTTATACAAAGCATTGTCATTTGAGAGGCTGAAAAAAAAAAAAAAAAAATCCAATAGCTCTATTTTTTAGTTCTTTAAATACTTTAACAATGTTGTTTATTATCCTTTGAAAGCACTAGCTCTGCTACCAACTTGTATCGAAAAAGTTCCAACAAGTCCTCCTACAAAATAATGAGACGTGTAATTAAAAATTATTCCACAACAATGGAACCAAATCTTAATATAATTCTCTCTTCTAAAATAGAAAAAAGAAACAAACATAAATTTATATATTAGGCATACCTGTATAAGTGCACCAATATTAAAAAAAGAATTCTGCAAGGAAGGAGCCATAAGAACCTGCTTCATAATGGATATCAAAAGTTGTCTTGCACAAATATTCTATTAAGATGGATATCAAAAGTTGAGACATTATAAGAGCTTTGTATAGAAAGTGGTTTTGCACATACATAACATGAATTTCCTTTCATCTTTGATGTAGACTTGAATTCATAGGGTTGCTTAACTTACCATAAAGGCATAAAGTTATAATCTAGACTTTGTTTGACATCTATAAAAAAAACATATAAATTCATTAAATTGGAATTTTCTATGTGCTAAGTTGAATGCTTGATGGTAAGAAAAAAAATAACAAATAGATAGCAGTCAAGGAAAAAACATATAGTTATAAAGAAGACAAAACTACACTATCGATCCTTGAACTCAATTATTGAAATCAAGTTCCTTGTTTTATTCTAATTTCTTATTTTTGATATCTATTATTTCTAGGAAATCTGGAGTGCCCCTAGAAGAAAATATTGTTGCATAGGGAAATAATTTGGCAAGGAAGAACTAAACACCAATGCTTTCTCATAACAATATTATCCTGAAGAGATTTTTCAGAACCAAGAAAAGAAGACTGTTCAGTACAAATAGAAGGTGACATTTCCTTATTCCTTCAGAATCTGAAATTGGTCTCCACTAATTACTAGAGGATTAGAGAAAAGCTTCATTTTTTTTCTTTTTTCCCACAAAGGTACTTTCCTTCAAAATCTAACATTTCTTTTTTTCTTTTTTTTTCTTAATATTATATAGTTGAAATTTTTCATTTTTTGCACTCACTAGATCTGGAAATCAAAGTTCATATGATACAGATGTTTGAGAATATATATGTTAGTCCATCTAAATTTTGAAATATATATTAAGAAATTAAGGTGAAAACTATTGTAAAGAATTAAGGTGAAAACTATTGTAAAGTTCTATGTGATGTGGTTTTAGTGTTCCTTGAGTCCTTGTTTTGTTGTTTTAGATGCCTATGCAGTCCCTTTGTCCTCTGTTTCTTTTCTAGAAATATGAAGGAAATATTAAGACATATTTCAATGAAATGATTTTTTAGCAAGATCTCTAGTAGTACACCTAATAGCTAGTTCTGGATTTCAGTAGTTCTAAGTTAGGACAAAAAAAAACTCTTTTGATCTCTGTTAAACAAATTGCCTTTGTTTAACTAGTATTCAGTCTCTAAACCAAAATGCCAGGATAATATTTCACTTAAAAGGACAAAGATGTTGTCGGAATCCCAATGTATTTAGGTTATCATTTATAAGTCCAAAGTTATTGCTAATTATATAAAAATGATAGAAAGACAAATGTCTCATATCCTTCTATATTTTGTTTCTTGTGAATTTCAGGATTGAAAGACACGAGTTTTGGCATATTGACAATTAAAAAATTTTGGCCTCAAGCTGCAGTTTTTAAATTACTCCAACATCCATAAGAGTAAAAGAAAAAGATGCTACTAAATGGCAAGCTGCAATGGGCTAACAGAAGATTAAGTTTTAATTCTTTCCCTAGCAATGTGGCTTATTCTGTGGGTGATTTAGATCACTATGCATCAGCTTAAACCTTCTGCATTGTGCCCTCTTTGAAGTAACTATACCACATATTTATCTGTATTCTTCTTCTTTTTATATTCAATGGAAGAGGGAGGATGGTTTCACCATCCATCCCACCTCCATTATTCAAGGATGAGAATTTGACATTGTTTTCCTATCTTTTGAGTTATAATTTGTCCCCATTTTTGAACTTCGTATAGTTTCCACTTTCCACTGTGTTTTTCCCACTCTAAATCATTTATTTATGTCAATACTTGTATTATAAATCAACAATTTCTTAACAAAACTAAACCAATGCAGTTCCGATCCTTACCAGTTGATACAAACCCACAAATAATCATAAACAAATCAAACAAAACTCACAGAAAAATTAGAAAAAAATCAAACGAAACCCCAAAAAATCATAAACTAATCAAACAAAATCAACAGAAAAATCATAAACAAATCAAATGAAACCCACATAGGCACAAATAAACCTAGACAATCCTATCAATATTTTGTGATTCAGATTTACAATTGATGGAAGAGATAGAATCCATGGCATGCAAATAGATCACTCGGGTTTTTCCCTAACTTCAACAAATACAGAGGAAAAGGGTTAAGAATCAAAATCCCTAAATGAATGCTATAAAAATTTAGAGGCTCTAGATTGTAAAGACACAGGATACCAAAAAATAGATTCAATGATTTACCTAAGAACATCAGCAATGAAAGTTGGAGAGAAGAGACATCGAGATGCGAGAGAAGAACCTGCTTCAAATCAGATCATATGAGATGTAAAAAAAGAAGCAGAACCAGAACCACATGTTAACCTGACTGGCCGATAACTGATATCCTATTAAAATTACATAAATGGCTAAGATTAAAACGAGTAAATCTAATGGCTAAAACTTATGTGAGTACTGTACCCCGCTAAAAAAAAGAGGTGTATAGAAGAATGACCCGCTATAATATAGTTGAGAGAGCAATTGATTTTTGCTCATCATGAAATTTTTCAAGTATGGAAAGTATAAAAAATGTAATCCAACAATATATTTGATAAATTTCATATAAATATAAAATTATTAAATGATATAACATTACTCAAGCGATAAAAATAATAAAAAAAGGGAAAGATTCACATGAAATTTGTTTTTGTTTTTGTTTTTATGAGATCAATATGAGCCCAACAAGATGATTTCCATAACCCCAAAGACTAAAGTGCAAGTTTTCTTGCTCTCATATGTGAATTTGAAAATATGAAAATATTAGCACATGTTTCATATTGTATATCTTGGTTAGAGCATGATTATGATCAAATTCAAGAAACATTTTTTAATTTTTGATATTTCAATAATTGGAGGAACGAAAATCTAAACCCTAAATATCTTCATTTCAAAACACAATTTTTTTTTTTTAATTAGTTGAGTTATGAAGTTCTTGACAAATTCAAGAAAGATTAATTAATTGTCCTTGATTTTAAGTTAATCAATTCGCTGTCCATAAGTCAACTATCATGTACTAGTAGTACTAAATAATTATGTTTTTTGGAGCTAACATTTTTGTGTGTGTATGCATATATATATATATATATATACACACACACACAGTGAATCGTTTTTTTTATTTATTAACACATTGTACATCACTTTGAGACATATAAATGATAAAATACAAAGAATATTCAATCAATACCTTTCCCTTTATTCTTTCCCTGTCCTTTTTATTTTATAAAACCAGGACATTTCTTGCATATTTTGATATTTATATATAAATAATAAAGTTACGTACGCACTCAATTAGTTGTTCTATAATAATCGTGTCACCGTCAGACCGAAGTATTCATGGTGATTAACATATTACTTTTCTTTTTCTTATTTGGCCAAATTTAACAAGACTACCTTTATAGGAAATCCACTACTTCTTGTGAGTTCTGATTTTATATATATATATATATATATATAGTCAACCATAGGTTTCAAATATATTATACTAGTATTATTCATCAAAAAAATATATATTATACTAGTATTAGGGACAAAATGGGCTTCTACCATTTTCAGGCAAATTAATTAATTTTATGCCCTCTTTTCCAAACTAAATAGAGAAATGTCCCTCTTTTAAAACTCGATTTATCATTTTCCAAACTAAATAGAAAAATGTCCCTCTTTTAAAACTCGATTTATGATAAATCGAGTTAAAAAAAAAAAAAATTTTGAAACCCTATAGTGATGTTTTAAAGAGCCTATAGTGACATTTTTAAGACCTATAGTGACGTTTTTTAACTCGACTTCAATAAAATTGAGTTATAGGCAATTTTTTTTATCTATAACTCGATTCCATTGAGGTCGAGTTAAGAAATGTCACTATAGGTCTTAAAAACGTCACTATAGGCTTCTTAAAACTCCACTATATGGCCTAACTCGATTTATCATAAATCGAGTTTTAAAAGAAGGATATTTCCCTATTTAGTTTGGAAAAAAGGGTATAAAGCTAATTAATTTTCCCAAAAAGGGAAAAAGCCCATTTTTCTCATATTGGTTGATGCAATTTGCTCATTGCATCAACCAATATGAATTGGTTTTCTCTTGAACTGCTTCCCAAACACCAAAAACCTTCTCACTACTCTGAATTAGGTGAGATAATGATTTGGTCTATGATCCTCTTATGGGTATGACAAAGGAGGGGATGAGAGTAGAAAAAATTGGAGAATCAAGTATATAAAATTGTGGATAAATCAATCTTGTTTTTCTCTAGAGTTTCTCTTTCAAAATTCTCTCTAGAAGCTCTCTGCATTTTGTGGGTATAAGGGTATTTATAGTAGGGTCTGAGATGGAATATGAAAAGTCACTTTTCAATAAAAGAAGATGTAATGGTGAGTCACTCGCGATTGGGATGAGTCGCGAGTTCTAGTTGCTAGTTACCAGACTAGGCTAGACTGTACTTTTTGTCTTGTAATGATCCAGTTGGCCTGACTCTTCATCTTCCTCCATGTTTCACACGTGTGCTTCATTTTGACAAGTCACCACTCTCGAGTTAGTCGCGAGTCACCTTCTTGTTGCACACTCTTGATCAAATCTTCACACTCTCTCACACACAACCCTTACATTATTCCCACCTAAATACAGAGTTTCTAAATGTTGAATTACAAGCAAATTTGACACGGAATAAAACCAGAACATAGTTAAATAAATTCAACTTTAC
Organism: Quercus wislizeni; assembly: GCA_023055345.1. NCBI lineage: Eukaryota > Viridiplantae > Streptophyta > Magnoliopsida > Fagales > Fagaceae > Quercus > Quercus wislizeni. The sequence goes on along the minus strand of JALGQJ010000002.1, from coordinate 8,663,525 downwards.
ATTTACTGCCAGAACATAGTTGAATAAATTCAACTTTACATTTACTAACACATTGTACATCACTTTGAGACATATAAAATACAAAGATTATTCAACACCTTTCCCTTTATTATTTCCCTGTCCTTTTTATTTTGTATAAACCCGGGACATTTCTCTCTCTCTCTCTCTCACACAGATATATATATATATATATATATATATAAAATAAAGTTACGTACTCAACTAGTTGTTATATAATAAGCGTGTCACCGTCAGACTGAAGTATTATTTTTCTTTTTCCTATTTGGCCAAATTTAACAGGACTACCTTTATAGGAAATCCATTACTTCTTGTGAATTCTGGTTTTATATATATATATATATATATATATATATATATATATATATATACATATAGTCAACCGTAGGTTTCAAATATATTATACTACTATTAGTATATATTTCAAATTTGCAATAGTCAGAAATATTAGGAACTAAGTGCTATCTTCTATAAAAAAAAATAAAAATAAAAAAAAAATAAAAAAAAAAAAAGGAAAAAAGAAGGAACTAGGTGCTTCCCGGCCTAACGGTTTTTTGTCTACTCGGAAAAGAGTTGCCTGTTATCCTCGTGGCCTTTGAAGTTTGAACAAGAAAATTAGAGATTCAAAAATCTAAAAGAGAGAGAATCAACTGATCAGGTAAGACTACAGTTGCAAATTGCAAATGCAACTATGCATGCAAGTTTGACATTCTTTCTAGTATGTCTGAAAATGAAAGACCTCCTCTGGTTCTTGCTTTTTATAACAAACTGAAAGATATTTTGTAACTAAATTCCTCTCCTAAGAAAGGATAGAACTTGTTTAAAACATTAATTCCTAGAGCATGTCCTCAGCACTGAGGTGTGTGAGATTTATGGAGGATTGGGTCTTTTTTGCTTCAATTTGTATGCTAAACATGGCATGTTGGTGGATCATGACAATATTCATTAACAAAAATTCTAGAATTACAAACTAACCCACAACTTTTGTTACAACTATTTATGTAATTAACTGTGAGTAGTGTTGTGAGTTTATGTAAAAGTAATAAGCAACCAATCATAGTTTTTCACGTGAATAGTTGTGGCAAAAAAGTGGATTAATTTGTGGTCTTAGAATTACTCATTCATTAAATATTGATTGAATTAACATTAAGGTTGCGCTTGGGATATGCCTATATTGGGTAACTTCTTTTATTATTTAGCTTATTTTTCCTACTATTTATTAGTCCCTTTACACTTTTTGGTACTATTCATGTATCCTATTGTACTATTTTATCTAACTTTTAGTTTTATCTATAGTAATTTCAGCCAAAAGTTTTCAATTTTAAGTAAATAAGGTATTCCCCAACGGACCCTAAATGCATATTTGAGATATAAAAGCCTACGTTTATCCAACAGGGATTGGATTTCTCCATGTAATTTTCAGCTTCTCTCACAATAAATCCATCATTGGCTTCGTCCAGATCTTGAGTGATTTAGCTTTTTCTTGATGAGTAGCAGTATTTTTCCAAATATGTGAAGTCTATTTTCTTGGGATTGCACTTTTGGGCCCAAAAAATAGTCCCAAAAATAGCGATTGTTGTTTACATAATGTTACATAACTTAATAATTGTTAGAGATATGTTATCTCAATGTAATAAACCCAAGTCTAGTCTTTCTAATCTAGAGTTTAACCTAATATATATAAATATATTATGGTTCATTGTAACACAGAATTTGTATTACACTTTAATATATTATTGATGTAGCCCTTTAGGTTTCCTTCCGTGGACGTGGGCCATTAAACTGAACCACCTAACCCTCGTGTGATCTTGTGTTCTATAGATTATGCTTCTGCTTCCATACTAGCATATTCAACATGGTATATCAATGTATAATATATAACAATAACTTTTCTATTACATTACTATATATTATTTGCAAAATTCCATCAATACTAGTTGAACATTCTCTTTGTTTCAACACTTATGTCAAATGTGTGTTAGTTGGATACTTATTCAATCCATAAAATTATTATTTATGTATATATAGTTTTAAAGTACAAAAAAAAAATCAAAAGTTAAGTATTTTATAGATGAATTATTAATTTATATTCATTTTGATCTTTTACAAATATAAAGAGTATAAGAAAAAAATATAATCCAACAATTGCTTAATCAAAAAATTATAAAATTATGTACACTTACAAAAGTTATATATACTAGTAAATATAATTTGATCCTAACTCAATTGAGCAAAGCACTAAATTGAAGGATTTATTTTAATCCATCTTTTTTCAAGTCTATTAATCTATGCTGATGTGGGTTTCATGTTTTGTAAAGTAAGAACATTATCAAGTTAAGTAATCAGTTATACTAGATATTATCGAACCAACTCAATTAATTAAGCAAACCCCTTACTTGAGTTTTTTTTTTTTTTTTTTGCAAACCCATAAATTTTCAAGACTATCATCATTAAGACACGTGAGTTTCTTATTCTATAAAGCAAAACAAATCAATTATGCATGCTTCTCGTTTTATTTATATTCCTCCTTTTTGTTACTGTAATTTGGATTAATATTCAAAGTTTGTTAACGAGCACGCCCAAAGATTTGCTGGAAAAGGGGGAGGAAATAGCCTAACCCACCTAACTTTTTATTTTTTATTTTTTGACTTAAAACGTTAGAAATTTTATTAATGAAAGAATATAAGGTACAAGGTGTACAAGTTATTTGACCAAATACTCCAGTATCGAATGAGGGCCAAATAAATTGCATGCATGGCATGCAAAACTATCTCTAAGTGCCTTAAAATATATCTATAATCCAATTGTATAACCACAGAGTCCTTAAGCAAGTTGTTTGTTCCTTTGGGTCTCATTAGCAAGAATTCCGAGCTGGATCTTCTGAGTTATTCTTTCTCCATTTTCAGCCGAAATTGGAGTTTTTCGAAGCCTAACCTTCGTTTACTTGACTCTTATAGGCCGTTGAATTAGACCACTCCACTAATAGTAAGGACTGCGGAGCATTAGAATATATGCAATTTAATTCTTTTTCAACCAAACACGTTATCTTTTAGTCTCCAATCTTCTCTATAAATACCTCTATTCCTCCCTTCATTCTTTCCATCCTAAGCATTCAAACCTTTTACCCTTTATTCTTCATTTAGTTCATTCCCACTTCCATCCATATAATCTCTCTATCTCTCTTTCTTACACAAACACACACCCAAAAACATGAAGTCCCTAATGCTATTCTTTGTCCTGGTCAATCTCATGGCTTTGTTCATTACTCTTTCCGCTACAACATCTAACAATGAACAATTCCTTAACGAGGATGATGAAACTCAAGAAGCAATTTCTCTCCGAGGGACTAGCCGGTTTCTAGCTCAGAAAAATGCCCGAGTTGTCATGACATGTGACAAGTACCCTAGAGTTTGTCGTGCCAAAGGCAGCCCGGGGCGAGATTGTTGTAAGAAGAAATGTGTGAATGTGTTAACAGACAGACTCAATTGTGGGAAGTGTGGGAAGAAATGTAAGTACTCAGAGATTTGTTGCAAAGGTGAGTGTGTAAACCCCAGGTCCAACAAAAAGCATTGTGGAAGTTGTGGCAACAAGTGCAAGAAAGGGAATGTATGCGTATATGGGATGTGCAGCTATGCTTAAAGTTAAAGATGAAAAACCGACTTCAAACCAATCAGGATCAACTAGTTGTGCAGCAAGCTAGCTATACTAGAATATTAATGTGTTTCATTATACTTATAGCTATAGATGAATTTGTTAATGTGTGTGACTAATAAAGGCGAACCATCACCAATATATGATGGCTATTGCCGTTGGTAATGATTATTTTCATTAATTTCTGTAATGAGCTATTTGTTCATTCGATATTCTTGATTTGGTGTAAGTTGTAAGGTTGTTTCTGAATTAATTCATGTAATTATTTTTAGTTTTATAAGATAATTCATGTCAATCATATATTCAATCATTATAGTACACTGTCATTTCAATTTGCAAGGCGGGTTAGCGATTAGTTTGAAAAATTCGCAGACTCAAAGGTTGTTTTCATGCTATGATCGACGATGAAGCCATGTCTCACCCTCCACTATTGTAAATGATGAAACCAAGATTGCATTTATGATATTAACACAGTATTATTTTGGTACGTGCTACGTCACAACTTCTACAAGCCAAATGAAGAATTTTATACTCCTATTGACATATTTTTAGACATCAAGTTGGACTACAAATGAGTTTCACACAAATAGTACGTAACTCATTGTCTACTTCTATGTATGTTTTCTACAAAAGTTAGCATGCAACATACGAACACAAATCATCTTGTTCCATTTTTTATATTTTATTATATACTTTACCGATCAAAGTACGTATGTCGTGTTTGGTTTTTTTTTTTTTTTTTTTTTTGAATCCAGTGTTTGATTATTTTTAATTTTTAATTTTAGTTATTAAATAAATAAAGTAAAATAAATACAAGATAAATTGTAATTGATGGAACATAAAAATGTGACAAAAAATTTGTTTTTGTAATAGTATATATAAGCTGGTCCCATATATATATATATATATATATATATATATATGTGTGTGTGTGTGTGTGTGTGTATGTATATTTTTTTATTTTGTAAAAAAGAAAAAAAAAAAAGTAGAGAGAGACCCATGTGACTTCCCTACTTGAGCATGATTATAATAAATCTCAATATCAATTATGGTAAGAATTTGACTTATGTCTCGTTGAATTTAGTGTGTAGTGCACTGTGGAGACAATTTTAAAATAAGAGTTTTAACCATTAAACTAACCTAGTTGCCTAATCCATGCGCACCAAGTGGTCTAGGGGCCATTTAGTGGGCCGTACTAATCATATTTTTGGAACTAGATAGCTGCCGGGCTCCAGTGTTCAACCTTGGTGTAATTACTTTCTTCCCCTAATCACGTTTGGGGACTGACCGTTTCAAACTATAATCACACTTTTCATCGTGCACTTATTTTAGGATTTGTTTACTCGATTTTTGTTTTCTTGCAACAAATGAAAGAGAGATCTGATTTCAGTTTCTCCTAATTAAGGCGTATGAATAGTGTAACCACAAGACTTTTAGTAGGATGTCTTTATTTTCTTGAAGATTCGCTTACTAGGATCTTGTATTTAGTTTTTTTTTTTTTTTTTTTTAATTTAATTTTATTTAATTTTTAATTTTTTTATTATTTTTTTTGAAACCGATCTTGTTTTTAGTATTTAAATCTTCATATTCAAAAGTTCCCTCCCCCACCCCCCCCCAAAAAAAAAAAAAAAACTCTTGGATCTTTATATGATTGCCAATCTATTTCTTATATATTTCTAATATGAACAATATTTTTGTAAAAATGCTCTATTTTAGCCACCGGCAGAGATAGGGGAGGCCATGGTATCTCTTTCTCTAACCTATGAATGTTACTACAGGTCTGTTTGTTTTAATGGAAAACCTTATGTAAAACTAATTTTTCTGTATTTTCTATTGTTTGGTAGCATCGGAAAAAGTTAGTTAACGGAAAATTATTTTTAGTCAACAGAGAAAAAATGACTTATTTTTAGATATTGTTTTTCTCTAATTTTGTTTTGGAAGACAATTCTATCACAAACTAAGCTTTAAAAGGGAAATTATAAAATTATTTTTTAACTCATTTAAGGTTGCTACCAAACATAAGAAAATGAGATAGTTTTATAGAATATATATATTTTTTTTAAATGACTCATTTTCTAGAAAATATTATCACCAAAACAAACAAAACGAAGGACTACTTTACTAATAAAAATGTGTATAGTTTCTACTTTTGTTTTTTATGTTTTAAAATATTCCTCCAGTTGTATTTTTGTAACATAATTTAAAACCTATTTTAGTACAATACAAGAATGTAGAGAGTACAACTTATTTGTGTTTACGTTAATTTATAAAAATCATTTTTTTAATCATTATTTATTTACTTGAGAATGAGAACCAGAGATGCACATAGACAAAAAGGTAAGAACATCAAAAACGTTTTTCAACAGCTTACCATTTTCTCCCAAAACTGGTCTTACTTTCATAGCACAACTTCCAAGAAGCTCAAATTTCTCTTTTCTTTTGATCCTTTTAAAAGCTTAAAACATGGAATAATGAGGTCTAAGATGATCAAAGGCACCATAATGGTGACAAACAACATGTTTAGGTCCACTAGGCTTTTTGGGAAGGGATCTAGCAACATGGTTTTGTTCTCTCTTCAACTTAGGATATTAAAGTCTTATATGACCAATCACACCACAATGGTGGCAAGTTTGAACAAACTTAGATCCATCCAAAACCTTAAGTTGAGACCTAAACGGAGGTTTTGGCTTAAGAGCCTTTCTCTCCACCTTTTGATTTCTTTTGTGTGGAGAAATGTACACCAATTTGTCCTTTGAGGTAGAACACACAATAGGCACAAAATCGGGTACCACAACATGATTGCAACAATTATTTTTATCCTTTTTAGCAATAGGTTCAGCAATCAAACACTTGACATGCATCTTAAGAGATTCATTTTCATATTTTAGCTTGTCAACAAGTTTGTTATACAAAACAAGTTTAGCATCCAAGCCCACATTCAAAGATTCAAACTCTTTCAGCTTTTCAAGAGAATTTTCAGCAAGTTTCTTATATTTCTCAACCAATTTGTTGAATTCATTGAGCATAGCAATCAAATCATCATTTTCACAAATAAACTTGCTCAAATTCTTACGAAACTTCTTAGCCTCTTTCTTAAAGATTTTGTCATTTGGAATTTTAACAACACCCATAGATTCAAGTAACATATCATCACAATTGTGAGGATTAACACTCATAGAGGCATTTTCACAAACACATGACACGTTACACTCACAAACATCCATAGAAGCACACAAAGCACTATCCATGGCAATAAACATAAGGGGTCAAGGATCACACTTAGGTAATGAAACCAAAATAAGTGTACACATTCAGACACTAATTGAAAGCTCACTTAGTGTCTAAACACTTATGATTATTTAGACCCCAAATTCAATTTTTCCAATAAAAGCTTTTATTCAAACAATTGATGTGTGAAATGATAAATATAAGCAATACCCAAATTGGCACAACACTCTAAACTATAATTAATCACAAACACAGTAGCAATTAAAAGAATAGAGTAGGGAAGAGATAAGCAAACACAAAAATAACACCGAGACGTTTTATTGAAAAGGAAACTGAAGAACTCGGCGAAAAACCTCTCCACCGCCCTCCAAACAGTACAATGATCCACTAGAAAATCAATTGGGATACATGAATAGTAATAGACCCTCCAAGCCTAATCTACCTGATGCACCTAAGCCCTCCAAGTTTCTTGCTCCAATAAGGTTACGTCGAACCGTGTCTTCTCTAGCTTTCCGGATCCCGCAATAAGCTCCATATTGCATCCACCATCCTTGGCATCTTCCAATGTTTCCCAAGCTCCAAAAACACTCTCAACACTTTAAATCGATGTGGGTAGTGTTTGGATACAAATCTCCTTTCAATGGATATAACAATGGGAGAGAGAAGGAGAAGAGACTACAAATATTTCTCTCTAAGAATAAGTAGTTCTCTCTTTAACAAGGTGGGTGTGTTGTAAAAACCTCTCTTAGAGTTTTTCTCTTAATAGGCTCCTCACAATTTATGTTGGTAATTATGGTATATATAGTATGAGTGATGAGCAAATAAGTCACACTCAAAAATCCTCCAACCAGTGAAATTCACGGGTCACTTGTGAGTTGACTGAGTCACGAAAACAGCTGGTACAGCTAGCACATGCCTTTTCAACTTCCACAACTGGCACTTGACTCTTCAGCTTGTAGCATGTGCTCCTCATGTGATTTTTAGCTGTCTTGATTAAATCTCCACCACTTAGGGTACGTTTGGTACACTGAATGAAGATTACGACATGAATTGTAGTATTTATTACTAGTAATAAAGTGCGTTGTAATGTAATAACTAAACATATTCATTAGTTTGGTTGTGAGTTATAACATTAGAGTGAAACTTAACATTTATTTTAGGAAATATCTTACTGATACAATTATATCTTCTTAAAAATTATTATTTTTAAATTTAAGAGAGATATGTGTTATTTTTTATGATTTTTTATTTTTATAATTGTTAGATATATATATGGAAATTTTGTTTATTTGGAAATATATTAAGTTTTGAAATTATTACACTTACTAAGGAATAGTTAATACAACCTTTTAAAGAGAAATAGTTATTCCTCATTTTGAAGAATAGCTATTCATAAGGAATGATTATTCCTTGTAATAAAAACATAACCAAATTAAAGAATAAATAAACCATAGGAAAAACTATTACATTACAGCACCTATTACAGTCTACAAAATATGCCCTTAATACTAAACTCATTACAAATAAATCACACAAAAATACAAGGAAATAAATTTATGCAATTACAACACTTTTTGTCATAGAATAATCCAACACTAATGTTATGATAAAAATCATAACTTAACAAAAGATAATTTAAAATAAAAGAATATTTCAAATTAAACCATCCTATGTATGATGGTGCACCCCTATCCTAATTCTAGACCGATGAGATCATGGCACATTAGTAGTCACAACTAATTGTTTAAAGGATCAATCATAATTAATTAAATATGATCACACATTTCTAGTGCTAATTATAAGGATATATATTAAGCGCTAAAACTTTATTTGGTTATAATTTTTAATTTTGTGTACCGATTGACTCACGTTTATGTTGTTTTGGTCATTTAGAACTTCTAAAATTCTTTTAAATGAAGAATTTGAAAATTCAGTGTTTGAAACTATATCTTTTCGTTATAGTACTATTCATTTTCAGCTTTTTGCATGTTCCTATGTTGGTAAAGAAAAAAAGAGCATGTCATAACTAGCCCAAAACATGCCCAGACCTTGAGTGTGTGACACAGATTGCGTTTTAAAATTTCGGACTTCAGTGATCTCGTCCTTCTAAATTAATTTTCTTTTGGGTCAGAGATTTAACTTTACCAAGCCAAGATAAAAAAAGAAAACGACAGCGTTCATTATTCTCTCCTCCTAAAATTTGTGTAAACTTCACTTCACCTCACCGCAAAATAGCCAAACCTCGCCCCAACATTTGGACATTAGAATTAGTGTATGACTATGATTACATCTAATCTAAGCCAAAATGTAGACGAGACATGGCTGCATATATTCATGTTGCTATTGCAAAAGTTGAGTACTTCTAAAACTGATCCAAATGAATCAAATCAAATACTTCTTTTAATTAGCAACATTGGTTGTTGGCTTTGTGTTTGTCACACTTGTAAATGCTAAAAACATATACTTTTTTTCTCCCCTTCCTGATGGAAATGTATAGGACCATTAGAGTGCTTGATTAATCCTTAGGTAAGTGTTGTTATCCCGCCACACGCATCGAAAATTTATTAATTGAAAGCCTACACGTATATTTTTCTGGGTTATCTCAAGATGTTGGTAAGGTCACATGTACATATACACAATTTAATAATATGATTTCAACGATAATTTAATTATTGGTGTTAATGTATATTGTGTTATGGGCTTTAGGCCCTTTAGGCCCAATTATTTTACTTGTACAGCACACTTATACTTGTACTGCACTTTACTTGTACCGCACACTTATGCCTCCTATATAAGACACTGATGTATATTTTCTCATTAAGAAATACAATACAATCTTCCAGTATTTCTAACATGGTATCAGAGCCACTACTCTAATCCTTTGGTGTGCCGCTCTTCAGCAGTCTTGTCTTCTTGGGTGTCATCTGCAGCCGTTGTTGTGAGCAGCACCACTGCCTCCACCGCGACTTCAGTACATCAAAGACCACTGCCTTGCCGCCACCTCCGCTTCCGCTTCTCCGATCAGACCACTAATTACACCATCGGAAAGAAATCCCTCCGATCTACCGTTCTGTGAAATTTAGTCTTCATCGGACCTCTCACGCGCCCCCACGCGCCACCAGAAGTTTCGGCGTCAGTGTCACGCGCCTCCAGCTTCCTCCACGCGCCACCACGCGCCAGTGTTCCCCTGCTGACGTCAGCCCTAGGTGACGTCATCTGCCACGTCATCTGCTGACGTCATCTGCCACGGTACCTGCTGACGTCATCGTTGACTAGACCGTTGACTTTGACCCGGGGTTGACTTTTTCAGTCCAGGTTCTTCTTACCCAGTTTTTCACGTAGATTTCATTTTTGCAGTCTATTTTTGCATATTGTGTCTCTAAATGGATAAAAATGATGTTTTTCTTCCTCGCCCCACCAATACTGTGTTGGAGGGGTGTAAGAATTACTTATCTTGGTCTCAAGCTATGCGCAGTTTTCTTAAGGGTCGCATGCTCTGGCATTATTGTACTGGTGCACTCACTGTTCCTGTCAAGGGAGCCACTGAAGAAAATTCTACCTTCCTTGGTCGCATGATTGAATGGGATAGTCACAACCACATGATCCTCACATGGATTAGGAACACTTCCATTCCCTCCATCTCTAACCTGTTGGGCAGCTTTGATGATGCCAAGTCAGCGTGGGATATGTTGGCCAAAAGGTACTCCACTACTCATGGCTCCATGAAATATCAATTAGTGGTTGAATTGCATCAACTCCGACAAGAACCTGGGCAATCCATCAATGACTACTACGATCAGCTTCGCTTCATTTGGGACCAAATTGACCTTTCTGATCCAACTTGGGCATGCTCAAAGGATGCTCAACAATATGCTTCCATAAAAGATGAATTTCGCCTCTATGAATTCCTGATGTCCCTCCACAAGGACTTTGAACCCATTCGAGGTCAGCTTCTGAATCGCAGTCCTGCTCCCTCTCTTGACACTGCTGTGAACGAGTTGGTTAGAGAAGAAGCTCGTCTTGCAACTCTTCAAGCTCAGAATAAGCTTAATGTTTTGGCCATTACACCTTCTGCTCCACCCTTAGAGCAACCTCAGCAATCAGGTGATTCCTCTGGCTCTAGCAATCGTCGTAAGCAGACCAACAAAAAGTTCTGCAACTATTGCAAGCGTCCTGGCCACACCATTGAAACTTGCTATCGTCGTAGCAAATCTACTGCTGCTGTTGCTAATACTGAGCCTACTCCACCAATGGCTTCCATTTCAGCTGAGTCCCAGTCTTCTGGATCCACTATCAACCTCTCCCCTACTGAACTATAGGAGATCATAGCTCAGGCTGTTCGTATGGCTGGTAATGCATCTCTTTCCACTGCTCTCTCTGTTCTACCCGGTAAGTCTCAAACTTGGCTTTTCGATTCTGCCTGTTGCAATCACATGACACCTCACTCCTCCTTATTCTCCAAACTTGACCCTGCACCACACCCCCTAAATATTCATATAGCTGATGGTTCCACCATGCATGGAAATAGTTTAGGTTTTGTTTCGACTTCCAACCTCTTTGTTCCTGGAGCCTTTCATGTACCTGACCTATCCTATAATTTGTGCTCTGTGGGACAATTAGCTGAATTAGGTTATCGCCTTATTTTTTACTATTCTGGGTGTATTGTGCAGCATCCGAGGACGGGACAAGAGCTTGGGATCGGCCCTAGAGTTGGGCGTATGTTTCCCGTGGACAATCTTCATCTTCCACCTGTTGCTCCTGTTTCTGTTGCTGCTGCAGCTGCTGCAATTTCTTCCTTACCATCTCTTGCACTTTGGCATTCTCGTCTTGGTCATGCATCATCTTCTCGGGTACAACAGTTAGCTTCTAGGGGTCTGTTGGGTTCTGTGTCCAAAGACAATTTTGATTGTACTTCATGTCAGTTAGGAAAACAGCCAGCTTTGTCTTTTAATAACAGTGAATCCATTTCTAATAGTATTTTTGAGTTAATTCATTCTGATGTTTGGGGACCTTCTCCTGTTGCTAGTATTGGTGGATCTCGATATTTTGTTATTTTTATTGATGATTATTCTCGTTATAGTTGGATATTTCCTATGAAATCTCGTTCTGAAATTTTACCAATATATAGCAACTTTGCAAAAATGGTTGAAACCCAATTCTCCAAACGTATCAAAACTTTTCGTTCTGATAATGCTCTTGAATATACTCAATATGCGTTTCAACCTCTGTTACATTCCTATGGCACTGTACATCATCTAACTTGTCCAGGTACCTCTCAGCAAAATGGTCGAGCCGAAAGGAAACTTCGTCATATTCTTGACACTGTTCGTGCTCTTCTTCTTTCTGCCAAAGTTCCTGCCCCTTTTTGGGGTGAAGCTGCTCTTAATGCTGTTCATGCGATTAATCGCATTCCAAGCCCTGTCATCCATAATCAGACTCCGTATGAGCGTCTTTTTGGGTCATCTCCTGACTATCATCACCTTCGATCTTTTGGATCTGCTTGTTTTGTCCTTCTTCAGCCTCATGAACACAACAAACTTGAGCCTCGATCTAGACTTTGTCGTTTCCTTGGTTATGGCGAAACTCAAAAAGGGTATAGGTGTTATGATCCTGTCTCTCATCGTCTTCGTGTTTCTCGTAATGTTATCTTTTGGGAACACTGATTATTTGTTGAACTCTCTCACTTTCGTTCTTCCCTAACTACCTCCTATGTTTTAGAAATCTTTCCAGATGAGTCTCTTATTCCTTCTACAAATACTTTTGATCCTCCTTTGAACCTCTCTCCAGATACTTTTGATGCTTCTCCTAGACAGGTTGAAGATGAACAGGTTGATGACGAGCTACCCCACTTAGAGCCTGGGTCCCCTGCTCCTGCTTCGCCTGAAGATCCTCCACAAGACATTCCACCTCGCCACTCAACACGGGTAAGATCCATTCCTACACACTTACTTGACTATCATTGTTATACTGCCCTTGCTACACTTCACGAGCCTCAAACCTATCGTGAGGCCTCCACTGACCCTTTATGGCAGATTGCAATGAAAGAGGAACTTGATGCATTAACCAAAAACCATACTTGGGATCTGGTCACTCTCCCTCCTGGACAGTCTGTGGTTGGTTGTAAGTGGATCTATAAGATCAAGACTCGCTCTGATGGGTCCATTGAGCGCTACAAGGCTCGTCTTGTTGCAAAAGGCTTTACACAGGAGTATGGGATTGATTATGAAGAGACCTTTGCTCTAGTTGCTCGTATCTCATCTATTCGTGCCCTTTTAGCTGTTGCTGTAGCTCGTAAATGGGACCTTTTTCAGATGGATGTTAAAAATGCTTTCCTTAATAGGGAGTTGAGTGAAGAAGTCTACATGCAACCTCCTCCTGGTCTCTCTGTTGACTCAAACAAGGTTTGTCATCTTCGACGTGCACTTTATGGTCTTAAACAAGCTCCACGAGCTTGGTTTGCCAAGTTCAGCTCCACTATCTTTCGCTTTGGTTACACTGCTAGTCCGTATGATGCTGCCTTATTTCTTCGTCGTACTGATAAAGGCACCATTCTGCTTCTTCTATATGTGGATGATATGATCATAACTGGTGATGACCTCAGTGGCATTCAAGAACTCAAGGATTTTCTCAGTCAGCAGTTTGAGATGAAAGACCTTGGACATCTCAGCTATTTCTTGGGTCTTGAAATTACTCATTCTACAGATGGTCTTTATGTTACTCAAGCTAAGTATGCTTCTGACCTTTTATCTCGAGCTGGACTCACTGACAGCAAGACGGTTGACACTCCAGTTGAGCTTAATGCGCATTTGACACCCTCGGGGGGGAAACCATTGTTTAATCATTCTCTTTACAGACGTTTGGTTGGCAGCCTAGTATATCTCACAGTTACTCGTCCAGACATCTCCTATGCTGTTCATCAGGTGAGCCAGTATTTGTCTGCTCCACGATCTACTCACTATGCTGTTGTTCTGCGCATTCTTCGATACCTGAAAGGCACTCTCTTCCATGGCCTTTTCTACTCAGCTCAGTCTTCGCTTGTGCTCCGTGCATTCTCTGATGCTGATTGGGCAGGGGATCCCACTGATCGCAGGTCCACTATAGGTTATTGCTTTCTTCTTGGTTCTTCTTTAATTTCTTGGCGAAGTAAGAAACAAACCTTTGTGGCCCGCTCCAGTACTGAAGCAGAATATCGTGCCCTTGTTGATACCACATCTGAGCTCCTTTGGCTTCGATGGCTTCTTAAGGATTTAGGTGTGTCCACATCCTCTGCTACTCCCCTTTACTGTGACAACCAGAGCGCCATTCATATTGCTCATAATGATGTCTTCCATGAACGGACTAAACACATTGAGATTGATTGTCATTTTATCCGTTATCATCTTGTTCATGGTGCTCTCAAGCTCTTCTCCGTCTCCTCCAAAGATCAACTTGCAGATATTTTCACTAAGTCACTTCCTAAGGGACGCACTCGTGATTTGGTTAACAACCTCAAGCTGGTCTCACATCCACCTTAAGTTTGAGGGGGGCTGTTAATGTATATTGTGTTATGGGCTTTAGGCCCTTTAGGCCCAATTACTTTACTTGTACAGCACACTTATACTTGTACTGCACTTTATTTGTACCGCACACTTATGCCTCCTATATAAGGCACTGATGTATATTTCTCATTAAGAAATACAATACAATCTTCCAGTATTTCTAACAATTGGAAAAAAACATAGTTTATTTATTAGTTATTAGCATAGATTTGGAGTACAAAGTTTTAGTGATGGTGTTTACTATATATGGCAAAAGAAAAAGTTTTACAAGTTGCTCATGAACAAGTTTTACTAGTTGAGATTGTTTGATAAGAAAATAAACCAAATTTTAACATATAATCAAATTTGTTAATGATCTGAATTCAATTTATGTTCAAAATAAAATTAAATGAATATTCCTAAATTTTTAATACTGACTTGTTTTGTTTACATTCATACAAAATATATGTGTGCCTCTAGCACATACAAAGAAACTACACTATAGATACATGCATGCCTTTGGTGCATACATAGCAACTATACTATTAATTGTCCCATATATAATATAAGAGTAATTCTTAGATACTTCCAAAACATCATTTCTCTTTACTCTAAGAGTATCTAATAATTTTCCATAATATAATCCCATGCAAATCTATTTGTATGAATTTCTCCTATAATTTATAAGGCTGATATGGGATAATTCTTCATTGTTTGTAATATATTTCTCTCCATGCAATAAATGGAGGCTTAAGGTGTAAACTATGAAGCCTAGAGCTGTGTAGTTCAACTAATTAGCACATCCTAGTGTTTTCAAGAAAAAACTATAGGGTTCAAATCTCCCTCCCATTGTAACTATCAAATTATAAATAAATAGATAATTTTTTTTTAAAGGGTTCAAACTATGAATGAAATATGCTAAAGTTATGGACTCTTTTTTTTTTTTATGAAATTTTTACTATTGAAATGAGAACGATGATTAATCTCACATCAACAACATAATAAATAAATTTTCTAATTATTTTTTATTTTGTGATTAGAGTTAGATCATAAAATTTATAATATCTCTAATATTAATCATATAAAATTCAGAAGAAAAAAAATTGCTTTTCTTGCTGAGAAAGGGAGAGGGACCTAAATCACAAGGACCTAGTATACATCCCCTAACTACGCGATCAAAGGAAATTTCCTGAACGCCTGCTACAATGCACTAGTCAACACACTAAACATGTACCAATTTTTGGTTCTCTTCTTTTCCCAAATGTCTCTCTTACAATGGAAAATATGAATTCAATTGGAAACCTAACTCCCATTTATTTGAATTTCATATGCTGTTGATAGAGACTACTACTCCAAGACAATTTACATATCATCATATACCCCTCTATAAATACCTTGAAGGCTTTAACATCACATATTATTTCCCATCTTCAAACTACTCATATAATTAACCCTCTCTTTCTTCCTCTCTCTGCACACGCATACACATACACATACACATACACATACACACACATACACACGATGGCAATGAACTCATCAAAAATCATGCTCAACTTGCTGGTTTTAACTATGTGTATAGCCATATCTCTTTCAACTGTTGATGATGAATCACATGTCAACATAAAGAATGATAACGCTAATGAACATGAATTACCATAAGGCGAGGAACCCAAGAAAGGGTCAATTTCTTGCCCAACAGGTCAAAGCTGTGAGAACTTGTGAAGTGTACCCTAAACTATGTCGCGATAAGAACAGCCCAGGGCCTAATTGCTGCAACAAACAATGTGTTAATCTGATGAAAAACAAACTTAACTATGGGAAGTGTGGAAAAAAGTGCAACTACTCTGAAATGTGTTGCCAAGGGAAATGTGTGAACCCATCCCGTGATGAGAGATACTGTGGCCAGTGCAACAAGAAGTGCAGCAAGGGAAGTACATGTGAGTAAGGGCTATGCAGCTATGCTTATTAAAGAGTTGTACTAGTGCTTTTCTCGTAGTAACAACTAGCAAAGATGTTATGCTTCATATATATAAATGGCTAGGGATAAAATTGTAGGGAATTTAATCAAAATTCCAACCTGTGAGAAACAAAACAAATAGAGAAAACACACGTCAAAGAAAACAATCACACGCATAAGACAATATTTACGTGGTTCGGCAATTTGCCTACGTCCATGGAGTTGCAGGGATTTCACTATAAAATAAGGAGATACAATAGTACACAAGAACACTCTCAAGAAACCCAATTCCCAAAAACCCTAACTCTCTCTCACCCACAAGACAAGAAAACACTATTCTTTCTTCTTTATGCGGCTGCTAGGTTATTAGGAATTTTTTCTAATTCTCACTCACACCTTTTTCTATATCACAAACCTAATATATATATATATATATATATATATATAGGTTGGCTTGTACTAGGAATTATAATCCTAGTTGAATTCGGTTTCCTAATACTGCTTGTATTTGGTTTAGAAGAATAATTGGGCTTGGTAATTCAAGCCACACATGGCCCACTTCAACAAAAATGTGATAGTAATACATATACAGGACCAAAGGGCCAAAGGAGGAAGAATGATTTTAGGTAACAAATAAAGGCAAGATGATCACTCTTTCATACGCTTTTGCCAACATACAGATCTATTGGTGTGAAATATATTGCTTATCTTGTTTGTGGCATAATTGGTGTGATACTATTTAATTATTGGGTTTTTTTTTTTTTTTTTTTTGAGGTAACAGGTGTTGAGAAATTTAGACCTCGGTTGATCGAATTAACAAGTTTTAGACTCAAGTTGTCAATTAGATTTATTATGAATAAACCTTGTTAAAACAAACAAACATCAATATCATGTCAAAATCATGCACAGCAAAATAGTAAATAAGACAAGATATGTTGATCCAGAAAAAATAATGAAACAAACTAGTTCTACAGTAAAAAACTTAGGGGGGGGGGGGGGAGGAGCTTCTCGAAAAGCAATTCACTATAGTAAAAAGAAGTTTCAGATCTAGTACAAAACCTTTGTCCCTAGACTTTATAATCCCCGTAGATGAACTTATAGCAGAAATCTTCTACCACTTTAGAAGTTTTGAACTCTTTAATATATGAACACCACCCTTAATGCACGAATCTCATTACGTGACTAACCAATGATGCACGAATCTCAGTACATGGCTAACTCCAGCAACTTGAAGAAGGTTGTTGGCTACAAATTTCTTCACTTCATCAATAATGAAGATCAAGAAGTACTTGGTTACAAAACCCTAAGGCGCAAAAAATGTAGTAACTTCTTGCAAAGAGAATAAGGCACTTGGTTACAAAACCTTTGTCCCTAGACTCTACAATCCCCATAGATGAACTTACAGTAGAAACCTTTTGCCGCTTCAGAGCCTCTGAACTCTTTAATATATAAACACCACCCTTAATGCACGAATCTCATTACGTGACTAACCAATGATATATGAATCCAAGTACATGACTAACTCCAGCAACTTGAAGAAGGTTGTTGGCTACAAATATCTTCACTTCATCAACAATGAAGATCAAGAAGTACTTGGTTACAAAACCCAAATACACAAAAGACGCAATAACTTCTTGTAAAGAGAATAAGACACTAGGTCACTTTCTGTATATATTCTCCATAATGAAGGCCTTTAAAATGAGTCTTATATATGCCTAGGGTTGTGAGAAAAGAAACCCTACACATACATGTCAGCATGAGCCGAAAATCAGATCTGGAAATTCTAATTTCGTAAATCTCAACAGAATCAGCTTTTGTCAAGCTTCTATCGAGTTTCGTTTTTAAATCTTGATAGATATTGATTCTGTTAAGGTATCTGTCGAGCTTTAATGAACAACTTTTCTTCACTTGTTTCTTGGTCCAATCTTCATGGGTTTAACACTTGACTTGAACAAATGTTTCTTGAAGTACTAAACCCATCCTAGATCTACCAAATCGCAAGTAAAGTGTATTTTGTCAAAAGATTAGCCAATTACATAAAATATGTCCTTAACAATATTCCCTTTTGGCAATCTGTGATAAAACCACAACAAAACAAATAATCATGAGAGAAGTCTTAAATCACTCATGATAGGCCATAAACTGAATGACTCCTTGTGATAAAACTTAATTAATTAATTAGCCAAGTTATTAATTAATCAATTTATCATGCAAACGCGTGGTAGTACAAACAAATCACCAATAAAATAATAATACAGCGGAAAATAAATAACACGGTGATTTGTTTACGAATGGAGAAAACATAACGGCAAAAACCCCACCGGGTGATTTTCATATCACCACTCTCAAAACTCCACTATTATCACAACAAGCGGTTATATGTAAAGGAATCTCAAGTACCTTACCAACCTACAATCCTTACCCCAATACCCAATTGGACTTGTTTCGTAGTGACAGTTCCCCTTTCTGATGTACGACTCCCAAGTACGTGACTAACAGTTGCGTGGATCCCAGTACACAACTTCAATAACACCAACTAAGAAGATTGTCGGCTGTAAAGTTTTTCAATTCATCCACACGATGAAGATCAAGAAGATGCTTGGTCACAAAACCCTATGATGCAAATACACAGCAGATTCTCCAAGAGAAAGAGATGAACTAGGTCAAGAACCTTGTCTCCGGTCACAATTTTCTTGAACAGAGTTTGCTCAATGCTTGTGCAACTTGTGTACCGTTTTACGGCTCTTAAAACAATCCTTTTATATGCCTAGGGTTAGGAGAAAAGAAGGCCCAAAGACAGATTCACGGATCCTAAGAAAATCAGAGTTGAATTCTGAAATTCTTAAACCTCGACAAATAAGAGGTGTTGAGAAGCTATCGACCAGCTATCGACCAGCTATCGAGCTTTAATGAATTTGCACTTTTGCTTGATTTCTTGAACAGACTTGAAGGCTTCAACACTTGATCTTGAAATGTAGTTTCTTGAAGTATTTAAACACATCCTAAGTCTACCCAAATACAAGTAAAGTGTGTTTTGTCAAAGGATAAGCCAATTACATAAAATCATGACATATGTTCTTAACATGTAAAACACATATGTCCTAACAATCTCCCCTTTTGACAATCCATGACAAAACCACAACAAACAAATGAACATATGAGAGAAGTCATAAATCACCCATCTCATATTCACTTGTTGAATACAATAAAATCTATCCTAACACAAACTCTTGAAAAACTTTGCAAGAAGAGAGTTTATGACAAGTAGACTTTGACAACCTGTATTTCTGAAACACTCTAAACAAAACTCATCAAGGCATCTTTATGTGAAACAGAAATAATAGATTGCATACAAATAATAAGAAGCATGTGTATAAAGAGAGAAAAGAAACAACACATGAAAGGGTAGGTCAAAGAATAACATACATCAACAATATAGAAGAGAAAAAGTACAATGTATATCTATAAATAGTCACAAGACCTCATGTACAAGAACAAAGTATCTAAGAAAGAAAAGAAAAGAAAAGATACATAACATCCTCACTACATCCCTCAAAAGAAAAACAACAACACTCCCCTTAACACAATGATCCAAAAACTAACTCTCCCCCTAAGAGTGACTACTCTCATATCCAAACTACTCCCCATTTTTGTCACGAGTGACAAAGGGTAGAGTATCAAGTAGACATCTCATCTGTAGAGCTAGCATCTCCAGTATCATCTAAAGCGTCGTCATCATCATCATCATCATCCTCAGCATCAGAATCCAAAGCCACTGGATGAGGTGGTGAATGAGTAGGCTCAGGTGCAAAACCACCCATAGTCACCTGCCATCGTGCAATACGACCGACACGAACGTTCACTTGATACAACTCCGTAGAGAGTGTATCCAAGCGAGCATCCATAATTGCAGTTGTGCCATGACATCTTCTAAAGACACATCACCTGAAGAAGAAGGAGTGGATGCAGAAGGAGTAGAACGAGATGGTGCAGAACAAGAGGAAGGTGCTGTTAAGTCCGACTGCCGCGATCGAAACTGGGCCTCGCTACGTTTAACAGTAGCGTAATCTATGGCACACATGACGGTAAAATGGTCGGAAGAGGGAAAAGGAACGGAAAAATGGCATAAAATCCTCGTGATAGCGGAAGGAAAGATGAACTTATCACAGGACGCCGAATCTAGATGAACATCTATAATAGAAAGAATGAAGTGAGAAGGAAAATTTATAGTAAGATGCTCAAGAAGAGACAGCAAAAATCGAGCATGAGGCTCTACAATGGAGTTATAGTGAGAAAATGGATGCAAAACAAAAGCCATCACCATGTTCATGAATCTAGGACCTTTAGCAAAAGGTCGACATGGTGTAAACAGATGCTCACCCCAAGCAGTAGAGCGCTCACAAAAAGCAAACATGAGCTTATCCATGGACACAGTCCTCAGACGCTTACAACTAGGATAGTCAGGAAACTCTATCCTACGGACCTGAAACACATTCGCAACCAGCTGCGATGTGACAAGAATGCGCGTACCTCAAACGCAAGTGAAGAAGAGAGGTACTGAACGATCAATCCCATGCATGTTGGAGTAGAACTCCTGGATAAGCACGAGAGGACATGTGACCAAGACGTCACATAATGACTCCCATCCCCTACTGTGAATGACAGAGGAAAGGTCAGTGTCGGCAAAGTCCGACAGAACAACTTGGCGTTCCGAATGAATGCCTCGTCTAGAGAAGTTCTCTGAAAATACCTTAAAGGCATCATCATCACAGAACCGAACATTAGAAGGTGAAGGATTAGAAGATGAAAAAGCACCGGAACGAAGAGGGTTCCGAGCTAGAGTGGATTTATGTTTAGGTGCCATAGACATGACTAATGTAAACAAAAATAGAGGGAGAAAAAGAGAAGAACAATTAGAAAAGTCCCAAGCAATATCAATAATATCAAATATATTGAAAAGAAGGTATGTATGCATGGAAAATGCATAAACATGTGACATGTAAAACAAAATGCATCATGGGCTCAGCCCAATCCAAACCTATCAGCACACAAACATATAGCACACATCTAAATGCATGTCAATACTGTTAAAATGCTAATGTGATGCAATGTATGAGGTTTTAAACTCATTTAAGTGAAACTTCATCCCAAAATTTCAAAAATAACTCAACAATTTTTAAAAACTCCAAAATTTTCAAAAACCCCAAAACCTAGGTCTCAAAACATGAAATGCATGAAGAATAAGAGATTAGATGCTTACCAAGAGAAGAAAATCTTGAAAAATCTTGAAGAAACCTTTGAGGATTGAGATTGGAGTGAGATGAGAGAGTTTGGGAGAGAAAACAGAGAGCAATTGAGAGAGGGATCGAGTGAAATGAGAATTGGATCGCACGATGAGGTTTAAATAGAACCTTCAGTAATGCTCGACAGATGAGGTATCGAAAGGTGTCGAGGAAGCTGTCGAGTTAGGTGTCGAGAAAATGCTTGTCAACAGCTGAGGTATCAAGAAAGTATCGAGCAACAAGGAATCAAATCCAAGAACAGAAGCTCGATCGATCTACCAAGTGTCGAGAAGCTATCGAGGAGGCAGGAGCATTCTCGATCGATCCACCAGGTATCGAGGAGCTGTTGGGATTACAACAAGAAAAAGGCTTAAGAAGCTCAACAGATAGCAAAGTGTTGAGGAGGTATCGAGGAGGTGTCAAACCACATTTTAAAACCAGTTTTTTGAGAGGAGAAAAACACAGACATGAATGCAATCCAACATGCAACTCAACCAATGATCCAATCAACACAATAATCTCTCAAAATAGTCTCTCAATATAAAATTTTGAGCACATGGATCTCCAAAACACATACACACACTAAACAAGTCTAACCTTATATTTCAAAAACCAAGTTAAGACAATTTAATGAGCATACATTAACACATGTAAAACTTGTGATGGCCAAATCACATCATATCTACACATGTATCAAGAATAGTAAAGAATATTGCATGTTACTCGTAAAAAACATCGCAAGATTGCATAAGTGTATACATGTTATAACGATTTGAGATATGAAAAAATCGCTTTAACTCACACACAATCATAACTGCTTGATAGGGACTATCACCTTCAAGGTACATCCTATAACTCGCACATCTCCTAGAATACACGCTTGCAATCATATTTAAAAGCATTTTTGATCTTTTTGCTTTTGATTTTTCTTTGTATATTTTTGCATGGACATATTAGAGAGAGAAAAGAAATACCCAATGATATTTAACATTCCAATTTTGCTATGCCTAAGCACACAAATGTCATTGACATCACACTTTTACTATGCCGAAACATACAGATGTCATACATGATTGGCGGGCAACAGTGGTGAGATGGTTATTAATGCCTTTCTCTTAGGATTTTTTAGTCCTTCCCGTCAAAAAGAGTGATACAAGTGTTAAGTAGAAGAGACAACTCAATCTTACTCATCACAAACAAGAGCCACAAAGCTCACTTGCTTAGTTGTGCATAGAGGTGCTCATCTAAGCTACAAAAGATACAAAGTTTAGAAAACTTTGTTTCAATGGCCATCCAAGGTACACAAGTACCAATGTACACAAAACACACACCGTTTTTGTATTTTTCTGATTTTTCAATTTTTTTTTTATTTTTATATCAAAAAATAAATAAACAAAAAACTAAAAATAAACAAACAAAAACATGTTAAACAAAGCAAAGCATAAAACTAGACTAATTCAAAATAAAAGTAAAACACACAAGTACTGCAACAAACAAAAAACAAGAAGATAAAAGAAGGTGATAAAATCACTTAGAGTCTTTTTTCTTCCACACCTTGGAAGAACCTTTCCTTTGATTAAACCCTTGAACCGGTGGTGAGGGGGAAGAATTAAAACCATTCAAGTTCGAAAGGAACATGAGGGCCTTAAGAAGATCACCGAGAGGAGCGAGAGAAGATTGAAGCTGATTCTAGCTGCCAGATGCTATCATGTCGTTGCTCTATTGAGTGGCTAACCACTTATAGCAATTTGGTCGAGTATGACCAGCAGCTCTATAATGATGACAGAGATGCTGCTTCTTTTGTTTAGGCTTTTGAGATTTAGCCTTCTTAGCCTTAGGATTTTTAACATCTTTCTTATCTAGTTTAGGAGGTGCTCCTAAGATAGATTTACCCTTGTCTAAGTTCTCACTAGCTAGACTAATTTTAACATCAGTGTTCTCAATTTCAGTATTAATAGTAGGAGGAACAAAAATAGTAGTACTAGTAGAAGTAGTATTAGAGGAAGAAAGACCATACTCTAAACCTGTTCAATCTAAAGCAAATTTCTAAATACTGAGCATCTCGTCTAGCTTAGCGCTTGAAGTCCTCTCCAATTGAGCTTTGACTTGAGACAGCTCCGCCTCAAGCTTCTTGGTCTTCTCAGCCAAGAAATTGTTCTCAAACCTCAATGCTCCAATAGTCTGATTAGCCTCATCAAACTTTGTGGATAATTCTTCACGGTCAAGTTCCACATCACTGAGTTTCTTAGTGGCTAGCCTATAAAGTTTCTCATACTTTTCAGAAACTTTGTACAATTTCTCATAGGTTGTATGGATATCATCTTGATCATCCATCTTCTAAAATTTGGGCTCCACCAATTCTTCTTCTTCGTCCACATCTTCAACAATCCCATCAGTAGGATTGACAGTGGCAGTGAAGGCATTCAAGATTCCGTCATCCTCATTGTTGGAATTTTCCTCAAGCTCAGTGTTGCTCAAGGTAGCAGCAAGTACCTTACTCTTCCCAATGCTCTTGAGATACGTAAGACACTCATGTTTCATGTGCCCGAAACCTTGACACCCAAAACACTTAGGTTCTGCAGGAACAATGTACTGACCACCTTCCTTAACA
This sequence comes from Quercus wislizeni, assembly GCA_023055345.1. Taxonomy (NCBI): domain Eukaryota; kingdom Viridiplantae; phylum Streptophyta; class Magnoliopsida; order Fagales; family Fagaceae; genus Quercus; species Quercus wislizeni. The sequence continues at coordinate 8,639,258 of JALGQJ010000002.1, read as the reverse complement.
TCCTTCTTCCCTTTGTCTTGCCCTTTAAATTGAAAAGAACTAGATTGCCTGCGGTCCTTGTCGAAGTTCCTCTCGTTGGCATTCTTCATAAACTTCTTGAACTACTTGGTGATGTAGGACTTCATCTTGGAATCTTCATCATCGAAAGACTCATCTGTCTCACTGCTCTTGGCCTTTAGTGCCATACTCTTGCCTTTACCTGTCTTGCCAATCCTTGTCAACCCACTCATAGGTCTGCAAGTTACCAACCAGCTCTGTCAAAGGAAGTTTGTCGATATCCTTTGATTCTTCTATCGCTGTAATCTTGGCATGGAATCTCTCAGGTAGAGATCTGAGCACTTTCCTCACAATCTTGGGTTCAGGAATGGTTTCCCCAAGATTGAAGACTAAGTTTACTATGTCCTTAAGCTTGGCATAGAACTCATCAAACGACTCATCCTCCTCCATCTTTATTTCTTCAAAGCTTGTAGTGAGCCTCTGAAACTTTGAATCCTTGATAGCTTTTGTACCCTCATAGGTTGTCTGGAGGATGGTCCAAACTTCCTTAGCAGTTTCTCTGGAAGATATCTTCTTAAACTCCTCATTGGTGACTGCACTGAATAAAGCATTCAATGCTCTGCTATTGAAGTTTGCCGCCTTGATCTTTGCTTCATCCCAATCAGCCGGCGCTTCCTTTGGCTTGGTCCAGCCAATCTCTACAACTTACCACACCTTCTCATCTAAGGACTGCAAGAAAGCTCTCATACGTACTTTCCAGTATGCATAGTTGGTGCCATCAAATAAAGGAGGTATGATTAAGGACTGTCCTTTATCCATGACAAACAGGGGTTAATGGATCAACACAATACAGATTAAAACCTAATCAGAGTGTGCCTACTCTGATACCACTTGATAGGCCACAAACTAAATGACCCCTTGTGATAGAACTTAATTAATTAATTAGCCAAGTTATTAATTAATCAATTTATCATGCAAACGCGTGGTAGTACAAAAAAATCACCAATAAACTAATAATGCAACAGAAATAACACGGTGATTTGTTTACGAATGGGGAAAACCTAACGGCAAAAACCCCACTGAGTGATTTTTAAGTCATTACTTCCGAAACTCTACTATTATCACAACAAGCGGTTACAAATAAAGCAATTTCAAGTACCTTACCAACCTACAATTGAACCCTTATCCCAATACTCAATTAGACTTGTTCTGTAGTGACAATTCCCTTTTCTGATGCACGGCTCCCAAGTACGTGACTAACAGTTGCGCAAATCCCAGTACGCGACTTCAATAACACCAACTGAGAAGATTGTCGGCTGCAAAGTTCTTCAGTTCATCCACACGATGAAGATCAAGAAGATGCTTGGTCACAAAATCCTACGGTGCAAATACACAGCAGATTCTTCAAGAGAAAGAGATGAACTAGGTCAAGAACCTTGTCTCCGGTCACAATTTTCTTGAACAGAGTTTGCTCAATGCTTGTACAACTTGTGTACCGTTTTAGAGCTCTTAAAACAATCCTTTTATATGTCTAGAGTTAGGAGAAAAGAAGGCCCAAAGACAGATTCACAAATCCCAAGAAAATCATAGTTGAATTCTGAAATTCTTAAACCTCGACAGATAGGAGGCGTTGAAAAGCTATCGACCAACTGTCGAGCTTTAATGAATTTGCACTCTTTGCTTGATTTTTTGAACAGACTTGAAGGCTTCAACACTTGATCTTGAAACGTGGTTTATTGAATTATTTAAATACATTCTAAGTCTACCCAAATACAAGTAAAGTGCGTTTTGTCAAAGGACAAACCAATTACATAAAATCATGACATATGTTCTTAACATGTAAAACACATATGTCCTAACAACTCAACTCATAACCACTTGTTGTATTACAAAATAAATCTATCCCTACTACGAACTCTTGAAAAATTTGGAAGAAAAGAGTTTATGGCATGATAGACTTTCACAACCTATCTTTCTGAAACACTTAAACAAAACTCATTAGGGCATCATGTGAGAAGCAAAAATAAAGATTGCGTACATAAAGAAACATGTGTATAAAGAGAGAAAAGAACCAACACATGTAGAGATGGGTGAAGAAAAACATACATCATCATTTATATATGAAAATAAAGTACAATGTATGTAAAAATAGTCACAAGACCGGTGTACAAGAAGCTAAAAGAAGCTTCTAAAACAACAAGGAGGTAAACACTTTTCCTAACAAGATGAAACACAACTCCCCCTTACAAAGGCATGTATCTCTTTCCATAACATGTAGAATCTAAAAAAAAAAAAAAACCACATTTTCTTCCCCTTTTTGTCATGATTGACAAAGGGTACAAGAAGCTATAAAACTCCACCCGAGAAACATAAAGATGATCAAGGGGGCAAAAGGAATCCATATAAATGCATGAATGTAATGAAACAAGATGTTATGAATGACAAGATAATAGAAAGATGCAAAAAAAATTGTGAAAAACAGTGCATGCAAAAGGGTCATGACAGATCGAGAAGCTGTCGAGCTTCTATCGAGATGAAACCCAAAAATCTCGATGGATAGAGAATCTGTCGAGGATGTGTCGAGCAGATAGAGAGCACAAGATTTTGGCTCGATGGATCGACCTATCTTTCGAGAAGCTGTCAAGGTCAAACCCAAAAATCTCAATAGAAGAGGTATCTGTCGAGAAATTATCGAGGATGCAAAAAAGAGGTTTTTCAAGGGGAAAAACACGTAAAATGAGAAAGCAACAAGATGGCTACTCAAACAAGCATCTAAGCAACATGTTAAGCACTCAAACCACACTTCAAACTCTAGTTGTAAAGCATTCCTAGAACAAAACACACACACACACACACACACAACAAGACTAACCAATTTTTTTTTTCAAAAACAAGTTAAGATAATTTAGTGAGCATATATTAATACATGTATTTCTTGTAATGGCCAAATCACATTGTACCTACATATGTATCAAAAATAGCAGAGAATTTGCATGTTGTGTATAAAAACATAGTAAGAGTGTATAAGTGTCTTATATTATGACGATTTGAGATATGAAAAAAATAAAATACACTCACACACAATCATAACTACTTGATGGAGACTATCACCTTTGAGGTACTTCCTATTACTCTCACATCTCCTAGAAACACGATTGCAATTATATTTAAAAGCATTTTTATTCTTTTTGCTTTTGTTTTTCTTTGCATATTTTTCTTTTTGAGCGTAGCATGCATGGGCATATAAGAAAAAGAAAAAGAAAAAGAAAAAAAAAAACCCAATTATGTAAGCCAAAATATCACAATTTTGCTATGCCGAAGTACACAAATGTTATACATGATTGGCGAGCTTTAGTGGTGAGATGGTTATACATGATTGGCGAGCTTTAGTGGTGAGATGGTTATTTATGCCTTTCTCTTAGAATTTTCTAGTCATTTCCTTCAAAAAGAGTGATATGAGTGTTAAGTATAAAAGATTACTTAATCGTACTCATCACAAACACGAGCCACAAAACTCACTTGCTTAGTTGTGCATTGAGATGCTCATCTAAGCTATAAGAGATATAAAGTTTAGAAAACTTTGTTTCAATGGCCATTCAAGGTACACAAGTACCAATATACACAAACACACATTGTTTTTGTATTTTTCTGATTTTTTTTCTTTTTTTCTTTTTTTGAAAACAAAACAAAATAAAAACTAAACAACTAAACAAAAACAGACAAACTACATGAAAGCATGAAAGAAAGATGCAGACGCATGAAAGCATGATTCCAAAAGTACAAGAAATTAAGCAAAAGAGAGTCCAACTTTAGATAGAAAGAATTAAAATAGAGGATAGATAGAAAAGACAATTAAGTCTTAGGCTTCTTTTTCACTCACGCAGCATGAGTCTTTGGCTATAAAGATGAAGAGACATGTGTCCTAGTATGTCTACTAAAGGACATAGAAGAATTAGAATTCTCCTAAAATTGAGTTAAAAAGCTCAAAATTTTTAATAACTCTTCAAACAAAGGTGTAGTTCTATGAGAAGGAACCTGTAACAGTTTGGACACTTGCTTATTAGGATACAACTTGAAGCAATTAGAACGAATGTGTCCAAAAACACCACAATGGTGACAAACATGAGTAGTTTTTGAATTACTAGACTTCCTAGAGTGAGGTCTAACAAAGGATTTAGAATTAGCCAAATCAGTTTTGGATTTCATACCTTTATCACTTTTCTCAAATTGGGGCACAAAGACAATCTTTGATCCAGAAGTCATGGAAGAGGAAGGGCTAGAGGAAGCTAGTCTTATCAGAACTAGGCTTTTGAGTACTCAATACCTCATTAAGCTTTGTACTAGACATCCTCCCTATTTGAGTTCTATCTTGACTAAGCTCAACCTCAAGATTCTTGACCTTCTCTTCTAATGAGGTGTTCTCCACAACAAGAGTCTCAACTAACCTTATAGTCTCATCTAGTTTGACTACTAGTTCAGCTTTTTTAGTTTTTACCTCATTAAGCTCTTTTCTACAAAGATGAGAAGTCTTTTCAGATTTTAGAAATTCAGTGCATAGATTATCATAGACTTCCTGAAGGGTCAACTTCTTGGGTACTTCATCATCAGAAGAATCCCAATTGTCACTAGCACTCTCCATAATCATTTTATCAGTTGTGGCAGCTAAAGCTAGAAAATGACCACATTCATCCACATACTCATCAGAAGAGTAATTCTCAGTGTCACTCAAGGTAGCAACCAACCCTTTACCTTTTGAATTCTTAGTCTTTTCCTTCGTAAGATAGTTTGGGCACTCTATCATCATATGACCAAAACCCTTACACTTATGGCACTGGATAAGGGGTTTCTAATTTTTGCCCTTCCTAGGAGATTTGTCCTTATCCTTTTTTCTATAGTGAAGAAGCTTGATAATCTCATTAGCTATGAAGGTTAAATCCTCATCCTCATCCTTATCATCATCATCATCTTCATCTTCATCTTTGCTTTCATCTTCATCTTTAAAGTCATTAATCTCTTCCTCTATACCCTTAAGAGCCAAGTTTCTACTCTTTCCACCTTTTCCTTGAGCAATGTCCTTCACTTCTTCAATGACAGTGATCTTGGCATGGAATCTTTCGGGTAAAGACCAAAGGATTTTCCTAAAATATTTTGATTTTGCTATAGATTCTCCAAGATTGAAGGCAGAATTCACAATATCCTTGAGTTTAGTATAGAACTCATCAAAGGTCTCATCCTGCTCCATTCTTATTTCTTCAAAACTACTAGTGAGTCTTTGAAGTTTCACAGTCTTTACTGCCTTGGTACCTTCATAGGTGGTCTCAAGTGTTAGGGTCATATTTGATGTAATTAGCTAATCCTTTGACAAAATGCACTTGTAATTTGGTAGATCTAGGATGTGTTTAGTACTTCAAGAAACAAGTGTTCAAGTTTAGTATTGAAGCCATGCAAATCTAACCAATAAATAAGTGAAGAATTTGCTGCTCATTAAAGCTCGACAAAAGTCTTGACAGAATCCTTTCTATCGAGAATTACTGCTAAAGCTCGACACAAGCTGTATCTGTCAAGAATTACGAAATCAAACTTTTCAGATCTGATTACACGTATATCCTTGAGTATTTGTGTAAGGTTTCTTTTCTCACAATCCTAAACATATATAAGGATTATTTTAAGAGCCGTCACAAGTGACACAAGGTGATGCAAAGTGATAACTCATGCATATTGTGGCCGGAGATAGAAATTGCTCTAGTTCATCATATTTTTTGTAGAATCTACTGTGTCTTTATGCCAAGGGTTTTGTGACAAAGGAACTTCTTGATCTTCACTGTTGATGAACTGAAGAACTTTGTAGCCAACAATCTTCCTCAAGTTGGTGTGTTAGTCACGTACTAGGGTCTGTGCATAATTGATTAGTCACGTACTGTGATTTGTGCATTGAACGGAGAGATTGCCGCTACAATACAAGTCCAATTGAGTATTGGGGTAAGGGTTCAACTGTAGGTTGGTATTGGGTACTGGGATTCTTTTTACTTGTAACCGCTTGTGATTGATAATAGTGGATTCTCAGGAAGGGTGATCTTAAAATAACTCGGTGGGGTTTTACCTTGGTGGTTTTCCTCATTCGTAAACAAATCACCTGTGTCAAATTTAATTTCCGCTGCATTTAGTTATTTGGTGATTTGTTTATGCTACCACGCTATTGCATGTTAAATTGACTTAATTAATTAACTTGGAAAATTATTTAAATAATTTGCCAAAGGGGTCAATACATTTTTTGGCCTATCATCAAGAATGGTCCATGCTTCCTTGGCAACTTCCATGGATGATATTTTCTTAAATTCCTTATTGGCAACTTCTGTAGATGATATCTTCTTAAATTCCTTATTGGTCACCCTACAAAATAAAGCATTCAAGGCCCTACTGTTGAAATTTTCCGCTTTAATTGTTCCTTCATCCCAATCCATCGGTGCTTCCTTTGGCTTAATCCAGCCAACTTCAACAGCTTGACATACTTTTGCACCAAGAGCTTGCAAAAAAAACTTTGAACTTTCCAGTATATATAGTTAGTACCATCGAACAAAAGAGGAATCAATGGAGATTATCCACGATCCATGACAACAGGGGTCAAGGATCACACACAGGAAATTAATCGAATCAGACTGTACCCATTCTGATACCGCTTGTTGGAAAATTTAGACCCTGATTGATAGAATTAACAAGTTTTAGACCAAAATTGTTAATTAGATTTATTATGAATAAATCTTGTTAAAACAAACAAACATCAATATCATGTTAAAATCATGCATAGCGAAATAGTAAATAAGACAAGATATGATGACCTAGGAAAACCAATGAAACAAACTAGTTTCACAGTAAAAAACCTGGGGGGAAAACCTTCCCGAAAAGCAATTCACTATAGTAAAGTGAAGTTTCAAATCTAGAATAAAACTTTTGTCCCTAGACTCTACAATCCCCATAGATGAACTTACAGTAGAAACTTTCTACCGCTTCAGAACCTCTGAACTTTTTAATATATGAACACCACCCTTAATGCATGAATCTCATTACGTGACTAACCAATGATGCACGGATCCCAGTACGTGACTAACTCCACAACTTGGAGAAGGTTGTTGGCTACAAATTTCTTCACTTCATCAACAATGAAGATCAAGAAGTACTTTGTTACAAAACTCTAAGGCACAAAAGACGCAATAACTTCTTGCAAAAAGAATAAGGCACTAGGTCACTTTCTGCATATATTCTCCATAATGACGGCCTTTAAAATAAGTCTTATATATGTCTAGGGTTGTGAGAAAAAAAACCCTACACATACATGTCAGCATGAGCCGAAAATCAAATCTGGAAATTCTGATTTCGTAGATTTTGACAGATTCAACTTCTGTCGAGTTTCGTTCTTAAATCTCGATAGATACTGATTCTATCGAGGTATCTGTCAAGTTTTAATGAACAGCTCTTCTTCACTTGTTTCTTGGTCCAATCTTCATGGTTTTAACACTTGACTTGAACAATATGTTTCTTGAAGTACTAAACTCATCCTAAATCTATCCAATTACAAGTAAAGTGTATTTTATCAAAAGATTGGCCAATTACATAAAATATGTCCTTAGCAGTAAGGTATAGAATTACCTCTCTATCTTATAATATTTGAGCATGCTTAATGCTTGCAATTGTAATTTCCATCTATGCTAAACCACATTACACATTACAAATAAGTATATATATGTGGGTAATTGGTTTTTATTGTAACATAAAATTAAACATGATTTTAGTATGTGAGAATATTGTGCTATCTATTAGTTGATTGATATTGTGGGGGCCAATTGAGCCCTGCGTTCAAACTGCATTGGAGGAGGCCAGGCCCAATATCTAGCCCCATATGTACAAACGGCGTAAGAAAGGGCCAAGCCCAATATTAGGTCTGAGGGTAAGCGAATATCCGAGGACAACCAACAAAAGAAGGGATAAAATTACCCTCCGAGGAGAGGTGGAGCGTGCTTGTGAGGAATTGGGGAGTGTCCGAGGACGATGGTCACCTCGGAACTTCTGTCCAAGGTATCTGGTGAACTTATTAATCACTCAGAGCAACGCCTGGGACAAACCTTACAGCAAAGTGAAGGAGAAAAATATCAAATAAAGGATAATAGTAATAAATAACGAATATCTAAAGGAACTGTCACCTCCGCATTAAATGCCACCCAGCTAACTTTCTGGCCGCATTAATGTGGAGGTGATACCTGAACAATGAGCGGGCAGCCTTTCAGCTAAGAATGGAAGATTCAAGAAAGGGCAAGAGAGATGGTGAAAAAGAACTTTCGACGCCAAGTCCACACGTGGATGATGAAAAAGGTAAAAAAGCCATAGTATATAAGACGAAGGAAGGAGAAAGGAAAGGGGACTGAAAAACTATTCTAAAATCATAGCACTAGGGCTCGTCCGAGGATACTCTTTGCTTAAACTGTGCTTGTAGCTCTAGCCTCTTTATGCTAAAATCCAATATCTTGGCCCAAGATTCGGACTAGCTTTCTCTCCTACACTCTATAAATTTATTGTTTGGGCTACGTGGGCCTGGATCCATTCCTGTTCTGGATTCAAGTTAAATCTGGTCCTTACAGATATACTTTTCGATTATTTGGGCACAATACTTCTATATAAAAAAATTTTAAAAAAAAAATGTAACGTTGAGTAGTATTCTCATAAATTGTGTAATTCCCCCCCCCCCCCCCTCCGCCCCCAAAAAAAAAAAACAACATGCAAAACTTTTTTTTTTTTTTTTTGCTTCCTTTTTTTAAACCTCCGCCACCCCTCCCCCTCAAAAAAGTAATTTCTATTTACATTTTTACATTGGAAATTTGAACTGACTGATTAAAAGAAAAACTGTTAAAAAAATAAAAATAAAAATAAAATAAAATAAAAACTAAATAATAAGAGGCCCAAACTGCAAAGGCAACAGCAGGAAAGCATCATTTTAGCACCAAAAATAAAATAAAAAATAGCAAGAAAGCATCATTTTAGCAACCATGCATGTGAATAGAATTATGACTATGAGTCTATTTGGATACTGCTTATTTCTGAAAACTGAAAACACTGTAGTAAAATAATTTTTAAATATGTGAATAATGCTATGGAACATAATTTTAAAGCAAAATTTTAGTTTTTCCTCACTTGCAGGTCCTATAAACAGTACACGAGACCCACTATTTAAAACACAAACACAGACGTGAAGGTGTTCAGTGCAATCCAAACTAACTCTATGACAAGCCCAACCTAGAGTTGAATTTAACAACTAAACCAATGGGTCAGACGTTTGACTGCGTCCTAAACTGCCATCTTGGACTTCTAGTCCAAAACTCATCCAAGGAAAAACGATGGGATGGGACTCACCTTTGTGTGATTCCCGCTACATGTGCAACCGCGATACCAAGTATCAGTTCTTATCCCAAAAAAAAAAAATATATATATATATATATATATATATAATGTCTATCAGAAGAACAATCATTTAAAATGGTCCTCCCTAGCCTTCTCAATTGATAAAATATTGCTATTTATGCAGGGTAATCCTACTAATGAATCTAATAATTTTTTATCCTTGTTCATGACTGAAAACTCTCTCTTCCTTCCTCAATTTTCTTTTTCTTTTTCTTTTTTCTCTTTTATATTAATCATCTACTAATTTCTTTAAAAAAAAATCATATAATACATCACACATATATATATATATATATATATAGACACATAACATAAATACTATCTTTAGCCTTCCCTTTTTTTTTTTTTTTTTTTTTTTTTGTTGTTGTTGTTGTTGATGATTATTTTCATCATTTACGGAAAGAACTTGTGGTATTCAACTAAATTTACGTGTGTGGTCCGGATGTAATTTGGAGAAAGTATACAGAAGTCATTGTCGGTATAATTTGATTTTTTTTTTTTTTTTTTTTTTTTTTTTTTTAAGTTTGGCCTTAAATAAAACACTGCCTTATTTTTTAGTTTCTTTTTTCGTATATTTTGTAATCATTCCGAAACAATTTTGTCTCAAAATCAAAAAGTAAATTTGTAACGATCTTTGCACGCACACAAAGCTCAAAAGAGTCCCAAAACATAAAAATTCTTAATCACATTGATTTGAAATAGCCATCTCTTAGGAGGAAGTACTCCTTTCACTATATATAATTTAAAAAATAAAAATACAAAGGGAAATTGTAAGGAGAAAAAAAAGAAAATTGGAGTCAGATATTATGATGGATATTCATGTGATTGTTTTCCTTCTAAGCAGTGAATAAGGCTTTTTTGTTTCTTCATTTATATATATATATATATATATATATATATATATATATATATATATATATATATATATATATATATAACTGAAACCTTTGAAACTCCCACAATTTTCCACGTCAGCATTATTTAAAAAAAAAATCGATTTTTAAAAAAAACCCAATAACACATAAAACCCAATAATACAAAAAACTAAATTCTAATTTTCTATTTCTCCTATTCGCCTTCTTCTTCCCCATTCCACTTCTCTGTCATCCAATACACGCCTCACGGTCAAACCTTCGCCGTCATCCAAAACATTCTCTGTCGTCCAAAATAGACCCTACAGCCAAAGCCCTTCTCCATCATCCAAAACCCAGACCCATATTAGCTCCAACAAAACCTGATCCCATTCCCCTTCTCCGTCGTCCAAAACGCCTCTGAAGTGATTCACTCCAATCGCAGATACAGGTCGGCCAAACCCCTTCTCCGTATCAGACTATTCTCTCTGTATTTCTCAATTAATCTATGAATAATATCTTTTCCTATTGTCTTTAATTAGGTTTTTCTGTCAATTTAGGGATTTTTTCTTTAATTAGGTTTTTCTATCATTTTAGGGATTTCACTTCCTAACCCTCGGGTGTGTTGGGTTTTGGCCGTCAACTGCAACTGAGGCCAGTTTCCTCTGTAAAGGAAGTCCAAACCCGAGGTAAGAATTCTGATTTGCTCTTCAATTGAAAACCTACCTACCTAGTTATTCTTCCAATATACTGTTCTTTCTCCACTTCAATTGTTCATGGAATTTTGTTTGTGGTTGTGGGCGATCTACTTTGAACTTATTTTACTCAATTTCCCTCAACGATTTTTCATATTTTGAAACCGTTGCATGATTTCTTCACACTTAATAGTCCTAAATATATCTTTCTCAATATATGTGACTAAGCAATCATTCATCTACTGATCTCCTATTTGATTACGTAATCGATTTTTAATTATGTTCATTACTGAAAAAACTCTTTCAACAGTAGCTATTGCAACTAATAAGATCAATGCCAAAGTCACAAATGAGTAAACCAATGGATATGAAACATTCTTTTTCATTTCTACTATCTTTTCAACAAGCTGTCCAATTCCTCTAAATGCTGAAAACTCTTCAGTGGACTGCATGTCATGGATGTATGTCTCAAGTTGGTTATCCAAGAAAGAAATTTGAGACATAAAAAAATTCTATAGGTGGTTTGGTCTAGTCCATCAAGTTTACTAAGTGGGACTCATTAATATTATATATATAGAATTGTACTAGGAGTTGAAGTCTACTACTGCTGGGAAAGCTGGAAAGGTAACGTGAATTCACTTAATTGAGATTTTTTTTTTCTTTTGTGTGTTGAGGGTGAGGGGGGGGGGGGGGGAGGCAAAACATTTGAAATTTCAGGGGGGGCAGGTGCCCCCCCTCCCCCCACCCCTAGCTAAAACTACTGACTTTACTTCACAAATTTTTATAATTGATGTTATAATGAATGTAATTATTACCTCCTTAACAATACAATAAATGGATCTTAGAATTACTTTTTGTAACTGGCCACTTGGTTTATGTGACATATGAAGTAAAATTTGTGATATTTCTAACATCACTCACAACTTCTATTATTGCTATTTATAAATTTATGAAATGTGTATCTAAAAAAAGGCAAGTCATCAATATAATTGACGGGACTTTGTCACATGCCTCTGTGTGTGTGTGTGTGTGGGGGGGGGGGGGGGGGGGGGTATTCTACTCATGAACTTTTTATTGAATTAAAATTTTAAATTTCCTTAGTTGGATTATACGTCCCCATTTTTTTTTTTTTAACACTTTTCAAATTTCACGTAATTAGAATGTTATTTATTATTAGATTCAAAAACTCATATTTTATGTATAATATTAAATTATATATAAAAACTTGAAATTTAAATGTTTTATAGATCAGAGAGCAATTGAGTTTTGATCATCATGAAATTTTGCAAGTATGGCAAGTATAATAATAAAAAAATGTAATCCAACAATATATTTGATAAATTTCATATAAATATATAATTATTAAATGATATGACATTACTCAAGCGATAAAAAAAATTTAAAAAAAAAAGAAAAAGAAAGGAAAGGAAAGATTCACATGAAATTTGTTTTTATGAGATCAATATGAGCCTGACAAGATGATTTCCATAACCCCAAAGACCAAAGTGCAAGTTTTCTTGCTCTCATATGTGAATGTGAAAATATGAAAATATTAGCACATGTTTCATATTGTATATCTTGGTGCATGATTTTGATTAAATTCAAGAAACATTTTTTAATTTTTGATATTTCAATAATTTGAGGAATGAAAATCTTACATATAAATATCTTCATTTCAAAACACAAAAATTTTTTAATTAGTTGAGTTATGAAATTCTTGATAAATTCAAGAAAGATTAAGGCCCTATTTGGATTTTTTTTCATCACTCATCACTTCTTACTCAATTTTTGTCGCTCATCACTTAAAATACCCTAACTCCCTACACCCCACCCATTTGGACACTGTTTTCAGTTTTCATCACTCAAATATTTCAACCTTTTTGTGGGACCCATACCTGATCACCAAGTCAGACCTTTCTTCTATGGGACCCACTCTTCTTAAAACCACCAAACACAAAGCCAAAAATAAACTAGAAACAACACCACCTAAAAAATAAATAAAAAAATCTCTGTGCCTCTTCTTCTTCTTCTTCTTCTTCTTCTTCCTTCTCTCTCTCTCTCTCTAGTTCGTGGTCCAATACAACCACAACAGCAGCAATAGCAACATCCATAGCCACAGTGGCGAAAAGGAGAAAGGCAAAAAAGAGCAATGCCATTGATGAAAAAGAAAGAACGATCAGACGCTGTACATTACTCCCACATCGGCACACAAATCGAGACCCACTGATCCAACACCGGAGATGGTAACTCTGTCGTAGACGAAGTTCCCTCCCCTTCCCCCTTCAACCTTGCTTCTTGATTTTTTATTTTTTTTATTTTTATGGGTCTGAGATGAGAAAGGTGAAAAAAAAAAAAAAAAAAAAAAAAAGAACGAACTGAGATGAGAAAGGCAAAAAGGAAGAAAAAGAAAGAAAGAAAGACCGAACTGAAGAAAAGAGAAATAAGAGTGGAAAAATAAATAAATAAAAAGGAGAGTGAATCAAAAGTTGTGGTTGGTGGGTCCCTTGATGTGTGTTTAATTACAGAAATGTCATTGAAAACTGAGTTATAGAAACTAAAAACACCTAAAATGTGTTTTCAATTTCCATAACTCATCACTCAAAAATCAGAGAATTGAGTGATGAAAACAAAAACTTGAAATAAAATCCAAACGAACTTCTCAGCCATGAGTCCCACCATGTTTGAATTATAAGTTATAGAAACAGAATTATGAGTTATGAAAACAGCAAAACCTATCGGCCCCTAATTGTCCTTGATTTTAAGTTAATCAATTCGCTGCCCATAAGTCAACTATCATGTACTAATAGTACTATATAATTATGTTTTTTGGAACTAATATTTTTGTGTGTGTATACATACTTACATACATACATACATACATATATATATATATATACACACACATTGTAAATCTTTTTTTTTTTTTTTTACTAACACATTGTACATCACTTTGAGACATATAAATGATAAAATACAAAGATTATTCAATCAATACCTTTCCCTTTATTCTTTCCCTGTCCTTATTTTATAAAACCAGGACATTTCTTGCATATTTTGATATTTATATATAAATAAATATAAATAATTATAAATAATAAAAGTTACGTACGTACTCAACTTCTTGTTATATAATAATCGTGTTGTCATACCGAAGTATTCATGGTGATTAACATATTTCTTTTCTTTTTCTTATTTGGCCAAATTTAACAAGACTACCTTTATAGGAAATCCACGACTTCTTGTGAGTTCTGATTATATATATATATAGAGAGAGAGAGAGAGAGAGTCAACCATAGGTTTCAAATATATTATACTAATATTAGTATATATTTGCAATCAATAGTCAAAGATATTAGGAACTAAATGCTTCCATGACGGTTTTTTGTCTACTTGGAAAAGAGCAACCTGTTTTCCTCGTGGCCTTTGAATTTGAAGTTTGAACAAGAAAATTTGAGATTCAAAAATCTCAGAGAGAGAGAGTCGACTGGTCAGGTAAGACTAGAGATGTAAATTGCAATGCAACTATGCAATTATGACATTCTTTCTAGTATGTCTGAAAATGAAAGACCTCCTCTGGTTTTTATAACAATCTGAAAGAATTTGTAAATTCCTCTCCTGAGAAAGGAAAAAACTTGCTTAAAACATTAGTTCTTAGAGCATGTCCTGAGCATTGAGGTTTTTGAGATTTATGGAGGATTGGGTTGGTTTTGCTTTGTATGCTAAACATGGTATGTTGATGGATCTGGATGGATTTGATGATTTGTTGTTATAAAGGCAATGATAGTTTTCTTAAGATGATGAATTTGGAAGTTCATGACAATATTCATTAACAAAAATTTTAGAATTACAAATTAACTTACAACTTTTGTCACAACTATTCACATAACTGACTATGAATAGTTAAAAAAAAAATTTGTAGATTTATATATAAGTGACAAATAGTGTCAATCTTAACCTTTAACCTTTGATGTAAATAGAGTGACAAAAAATTGAATTAGTTTATGATTTTAAAAGTACTCATTCATTAAATATTGATTGAATTAACAATAACGGCATATTTGAGATTTGAGAGCTTGCGTTTATCCAACAGGGAATGCATTTCTCCATGTAATTTTCAGCTTCTCTCACAATAAATTCATCATGGGCTTTGTCCAGGTCTTGAGTGATTTTTAAATTTTTCTTGATGAGGGGTCATTTTAATGTACCCCCTCCAAAAAAAGGGGTACGGTACCCACCTTAATCTTAACCGTTGATTTAACATTGTTTAAATCCTAACCATTGGTATAATTTTAAGGGATACAAGTTACTGGCTAAATAGGTTATATATATAAACCAAAAAAAACAAAGCAAAAGAACGCAGAATCATTCACGCATCAACAACACCTCTGGTTTTCCTCTCTACTCTGTCTCGTCTCAACACTAAAGCCTCTCCAATCCAACCTCAAATCCACATCCAATCCAACTCAGCGGCGCTTCTTCCGTCTCTCTGCCCTTTTGTTCGAAGTTTCCACCATTTATCGAATCTAAAATCTCAGTACGTCTCATCCTTATTCTTTAATTTTCCATACGGGTTTTTTAACTGCTGCCATTTGTTCTCTGTATGGCTGAATTGTAATTAATTTTGTTTTGTTTTGTTTTTGTTTACCTTTTGGTTTCGCAGGGTTGCTAGGAACAAAACCAATCTATTATTCCTTTTGGTTCATAGCAGGTGAGAGAATAAGTTATTGTATATACTTGAATTAGTAAAACTTCTAATTTTATGTTTAATACTAATTTCAATTTGGTTTATTTTTCTTTATTTTGTCTAGTTGGGTTTGTTAGTATTGTCGTTTATACTATTTGGGTTATTTATCATAGGTTTTTCTGGTTGGGTTGAACAATTTGGGTTTTTTTCTCTGGCTTGGCAAGAGTTGGATAATTTCTCTAGGTAAACCCCTTACAATCAGAATTAAATTGCTTACTGAAAAGAAGAAAAAAAAAGTGTGTGTGTGTGTGTGTGTGTGTGTGTGTGTGTGTGTGTGTGTTGATAACCTTTGGGCCAAATTATCAGTTGAAGCAATGAAGTGCCTCGCTTTGACCCTGGTCATTAGAGTGTGAAGGGGGTTGATGTTGTGGGAAGAAAAGTTCCAATGGTTGACCAAATATGATATTGAATATTTTTTTGGCATGTTCCTTGTCCACCTATAATCATGAAGTCCTGAAGTTTTGAAATTCAACCTCTGACTTGGTATTCTGAATTCTTTATATAAATATCATTTCTTTTTAGGTATTGATGGTGAAAATTTTCCAATTTTCTTAGAAAATGAATACAAAATTTAAATAACATTGATGAACTAGCAAACGCTATAATATATTGCAAACATTAATATAGATTCTATTTTATTACTTTCTTAGTCCCTCTTGTGGAACTTTCTCTTTGAAGTTCGATATGCATAAGGTAATTGCTTCATGTTAGTTTTGAATGCAGCTTGGTTGGTGATTTTTGCCTAACTGGACTTTTTAAATGTCAGAAAAAGCATGGTGCTAGAAAAGACCATACTGGTGAAGAAGAAACATGACAGCTATCATGTTTTTACCCCATGATTGAGGTAAAATAAACACTAATTTCCTTTTAGATGGTTCTATGTATATAGGACATGCTTGTCATCATTAGATATCCCGTATTTGGGAGTACCTTTGTGGTCTTGTTTTGGCTAATGGTGATGTTTTGCATGTCTTAAATATATCTTGCTACCTTGAGAGTATTGTGGCAATGGAGGACTTATGTGTGACCAATATCTTTTCTACATTGGAAACTAAATTGATGGGATTGGTTATATTGCCATTTGCAATATCAGTGGCAATTAGTATATGCAATCAATGATTGATTCTATTGTTAGGTCTATGGTATGTTAATTTTTTATCTTGTTGGTAGAATAAAAGGCATATAAGAACAGAAAAAGTGGAGTTAGATAGTGTCTAGCAATGTGTCCAGAAATATTGCCAATGATATGGACAAGCCAAGAACTTAGCCAAATGTGGAGTACTCTTTGCTCCAAGGAATGTGAGTAATGGCATGGTGAACAAGCTTTTGTCTAAGGCCTGGTTTCAAAAGACTTGGTGCCAATTTGAAATATCCTGGGTCACCTCTATTCTTAAACTAGAATGGAAGCAAAGGATTTTTAGTTTTTCAACCAAAAACTGGAAAGGAAGCTAAGTGGTTAAGCCAATAAGTGTCTTTCCTGAGATGGCTGTGTCACTATGATTAAGTCAAGTTATAGCCTCAAGCTATTTCCCTCTACCTTCAAAGATATCATCTCTGCATTGTTGGCAAAAATCAATTGGATGATTGCTGTTAGTTTTATATCTATATAGGGATCATTATTTGAGTATCTAAGTAAATTTATTACTTATACTCTTATATAATTGGATAAAACATTTGAAGCAAAATATTTTTGATTTAGAAAATGAATTTTTTATTTGGTTTTTCAATTACAACTAATTGGTTAACCACTGTGGAATTTTTTTGGGTTGCAGGTACATGACTGGGAAGCTACTTTTGAAGTTGGATACTATTAAATTCATAGTAGCAAATCATACCATAATTTCAGCTCTAAACTATATCTTTAAAAAAAAAAAAAAAAAAAAAACATTTTCCACTTTTTATCTGACTCTCTATGAAATGAATCTTTATACTTATCATAGTCACTCTTCTGTACTCATTTCTTTTGGATTATGGTATTTTACACTACCTAATAGCAACAATGACTGCAATGGCAACCCAACCTAGTGGTTGTAGTGATGCTTGAATAATGAAAATGCCCATGGGACAAGATTGAGTAGCCTAACTCCCTGTTTCATCTTTTTATTTTATGGAAATTTATTTATATCAAAGTTTGTGTTGTGCTTGTGGTTGGAGAAGAACACATACTCTAACAGATGCACACTTGTGTTATTGTGATGGAATTTGGAGTTGATCAGACATGCGGCCCTCTTGTCCACATTAGCTGCCATATTTGTTATTTTTTAGGGTCTATCCTAACTGAGTTCATTTACTTGATATAAAATTTTTTATTTATCTTAGTTTTGGTTAAATGTGGAATCAATTGGAAAAAAGAATTATCTTTTCTTTTTTCTAAGATCTAATCATATTAGCTTCTGCCCCTCTCTTTGCATCTGCATTTTTTTAATAAGTGAAGGATAGAAGTTAAATAAGTAATGACTAATGAACAATGTATGCAACTAAAAACATACATACAGATATATATCAATTGTTTTGGTTAAACTTCATTTTTTGGTTATTGTTATCACATTGTTAGTTTTTGGAATAAAGTTACTAGATTGGAGTTGGTGTTAAGTTCATCTTGTTATCACTAGTTCTTTTTAGTTGCTTTCTTTATGTTTTCTGATATGAAAAACTCTTTGAGTACTGATCTTAGAAGCAAACCCCGAGTTCTTAGTCATGTGGCTTAATGGTTAGAAATTTTCTGTTCTAGGTTCTGTTTCTATTTTTCTTTTCTTTTTTTTTTTTTTCTCTTTTTTCAGCTGCTAACCAGAACAATATTTTTATGGAACTATGACATGAACATTTGAGGTAATTGATGTAGTCACTTCCTTTTTGCTTGTCTAATGTTTTTTGTTTTTCATTTCAGCTAGTGCTTATATACCTGGAGCACTAGATTTGATGACTGACTTACTTCACAGCCTCCAATATAAAGACTATGGATTATGGTTTCCATATGACAATTACAAAATGGGATGTAGTTTTTTCAAAAGAAATGGAAATCATGGTTAAGGAAAAAGGTTGCTTTTCTTCTATTTTCTGTTTGTATTGTACGGATTTCATCTTACATTGGACCTTTGTGAACACTTCTTAAATTTCCTTTTTGTCCATTTCACGTTAAATCTATTTAAGTTTTCATGTATGTGCCAACATATAGGTATAAACTCTTTCAAGTTCTTCAAAAGCAAGTATTAACTAAACATCCTAGTTAGGAACCTACAGCATTATGGGCTAGTGTTATTTTCCATTGCAGCTTGTTGGTTGCATAAAATAGCCCTAATAATGATGGAAAAAAAATACCCATAGAGTTCTCTAGAAGGAACCATGATATCACCTGTACATATTCTGCTGACTTTATTTCAGCCTCATGGATGCTCTCACTAGCCCATTTTCAAATATTTCTTGAACGCATTGATTTGATCCCATAAGCAGGACTGCCACTCTATAGCATGTTGCTGCCAGAGGTTCAGTTGTTGTTCCACTTCGACCCACAGGAACTTCTTTGATCAATTTATTTCCCCTGTTGTTAAGGTGGAGAATTGAACCAAGAGTTCTCTTTCTTTGCTGCTAGCCAAATTCCAATTGAAATGAAATGTTTGTGATGAATCAATGCAATTGAGGAGGACCTAATAATAGTTCATTAATTCAAATCCTTGATTTTCAAAGTTAAGGGATGCTTATATTGGCAAACTTCAAGATGTTGTTCATGTCCTGTGACAACCTGATAGGGTTATACAAGTTGAGATGAGTGTAGATAAGTGTTTACCATAGATTTGGATAGAAGGAAAATATGAGAAAGAAGGAAATGGAATTAGGAGTTATACACCCTCTTGACCATGGATCCATTTCTTTTAATAAATCATGAGTGCCTTAATAATGAATTAGTTCTTTAATTACAATGTTATCGAATGGTGCAAATATTGCAATAAGTCCCAAATAACTTAAATATTCAATTAATTGTGCAAGAAGCCAAATATTTCGTTTAAATCTTTGACAAACTTGCTCTTTCATTTCTTTTTGCCCTTTTCACAACACTCAAGTTGAATAATTTTTTTCCCATCATTGCTAACATAGCTTTTCTGAAAGTGATCAGACCACTTGATGTTACTTTCCTTCAAATTATCCTAGATTGGAGCCACTACCTCCACCCTCTTAAGAATTTCTTCATTTTTATTCCGACTTTTCCTTTTGTTACTTTGATTTCACATGGCTGAGACCTTTTATAGTGAGATTTGGAGTAGTTATTTGTTTAGTAACTTCCTCAACTTGAATGGAAGTTAGAAAGTTTAGACTTAACTTCTACAACTACCATCAGAAGTTAAGAAATTAGTGAGAAGTTAGAGCGATGAAGTTAGATCTTAATTTTTTAATAACTTAAAAAAATTACTATTGTGATGAGCGGTTATTAGTAAGTAAAAAAGTGATCTCATGATAAGCCTAAATATAAAATTACGGTCAGATGTGATATTGACAGTGCTTACTGTGACGATTGAACTATCAATTGTAAGGAAAAAAATAGGGTACCACCGAATATGACAAAAGTATGGTTATGAGTAATATGGGTATTGCCTAATGTAATAATTGAACGGTCAAATTTGAGAATAAAAAAATAGGGTACCATTAAATGTGACAAAAATAGAGTCAAATGCGATATTGGAACTACTTAATGTGACAATGGAACCATCAAATGTGAGAAAAAAGTAAGGGAACCACCAAATGTGAGAAAAGAACTATCACATGTGATGTTGGAACTGCACAATATGAGGATGGAACCGTCAAGTGTGAGAAAAAAATAAAAGGAACCACCAAATGTGAGAAAAGAACTGACACATGTGATGTTAGAACCGCACAATGCGAGAATAGAACCGTCAAATGTGAGAAAATAAATAAGGGAATCACCAAATGTGAGAAAAAAACTGTCATATGTGATGTTGGAACTGCACAATATGAGGACGAAACCATCAAATGTGAGAAAAAAGAACTGTCACATGTGATGTTGGAACTGCACAATGTGAAGATGGAACCGTCAAGTGTAAGAAAAAAAAGTAAGGGAACCACCAAATGTGAGAAAAAAACTGTCACATGTAATGTTGGAACTGCACAATGTGAGGATGGAACCATCAAGTGTAAGAAAAAAAGTAAGGGAACCACCCAATGTGACAAAAGAACTGTCATATGTGATGTTGAAACCACACAATGTGAGGATGAAATCGCCAAATGTGAGAAAAAAGTAAGGGAACCACCAAATGTGAGAAAAAAACTGTCACATGTAATGTTGGAATTGCACAATGTGAGGATGGAACCGTCAAATGTGAGAAAAAAATAAAAGAACTATCAAATATGAGAAAAGAATTGTCACATGTGATGGAACTGCACAATGTGAGGATGGAATCATCAAGTGTGAGAAAAAAGTACAGGAACCACTCAATGTGACAAAAGAACTGTCATATGTGATATTGGAATTGCACAATATGAGGATGAAACTGTCAAATGTGAGAAAAAAAAAGGAATGGAACCACCAAATGTGAGAAAAAACTGTCACATGTGATATTGGAACTGCACAATATGAGGTTAGAACTGTCAAATGTGAGAAAAAAGTAAAGGAATCATCAAATGTGAAAAAATAACTGTCACATGTGATGTTGGAACTACATAATGTGAGGATGAAACCGTCAAGTGTGAGAAAAAAGTAAAGGAATCACCCAATGTGACAAAAGAACTGTCACATGTGATGTTGGAACCGCACAATGTAAGGATGGAACCGTCAAATGTGAGAAAAAAAGTAAGGGAACCACCAAATGTGAGAAAAAAACTGTCACATGTGATGTTGGAACTGTACAATGTGAGGATGGAACCGTCAAATGTGAGAAAAAAGTAAGAGAACCACCAAATGTGAGAAAAGAACTATCACATGTGATGTTAGAACTATACAATGTGAGGATGGAACCGTCAAGTGTGAGAAAAAAGTAAAGGAACCACCAAATGTGACAAAAGAACTGTCACATGTGATGTTGGAACTGCACAATGTGAGGATGGAACCATTAAATGTGAGAAAAAAGTAAGGGAACTACCAAATGTGAGAAAAGAACTGTCACATGTGATATTGGAACTATACAATATGAGGATGGAACCGTCAAGTGTGAGAAAAAAGTAACTTGGTGTAGCAGATTACCTATTAGTGAGTATTGTACCCCTTTTTTTTGGGGTACCATAGAATTACTCCTTGATGAGTAGCAGTTTTTTTCCAAATATGTTAAGCCTGTTTTTTTGGGATTTTGCTTTTGGGCGCCCAAAAAATTTAAAAAAAAAATGGTACCAAAGAATACCGATTATTCTACGTAACTTAATAACTTTTCTATTACATTGTTAGTTGCAAAATTCCATCAGTGGATTGAAGATTCTCTTTGTTTCAACACTTGCGCCAAATATCGTGTTAGTTGAATGCTTATTCAATTCATAAACTTATTATTTATTATAGTTTTAAAGTTAAAAAGAATTAAAAAGTTAAACATTTTATGAATGAAATAATTATTAATTTATTTTTGTTTTGATGTTTTACAAATATAAAAAGTATAAGAAGAAAATATAATCTAACAGCTGATTAATCAAAAAATTATTAAATTATATATACTGACAAAAGCTATATAGTTTAGTAGGTATAATTTGATCCTAACTCAATTTAATCATCTTTTTTCAAGTCTATTAAGCTATGCCGATGTGAGTTTCATATTTTGTAAAGTTGAAACATTATCAAGTTATGTAACACTGACAAAAGTTATTCTAGATATTATTAAACTAACTCAATTACACAAACCACTCAGTGACTCACATGAGATTTTTTTTTTTTTTTTTCCACAAATGCATATTTTTTCAACACTATTGTCATGTAAGACATGTGGATTATATTTCTTATTCTATAAAGCAAAACAAATCAATTAAGCATGCTTCCTGAGTTTCTGTTTTATTTATTTAAATATTCCTCCTTTTTGTTACTGTAATTTGGATTAATATTCAAAATTTGTTAACGAGTAATCCCAAAGAATTGCTTGAAAAGGGGAAGGAAATAGCCTAACACACCTAACTTTTTGTTTTTTATTTTTTGACTTATATAAAATATTAGAAATGTTATTAATGAAAAAATATAAGGTACAAGGTGTACAACTTATTTGACCAAAAAAACTCCGCTATCGAATGGGGGCCAAATGAATTGCATGCATGGCATGCAAAACTATCTCTAAGTGCCTTAAAATATATCTATAAACCAATTGTATAAACAGAGTCCTTAAGCAAGCTTTTGGTTCCTATGGGGTTCATTACCAAAAATTCCGAGCTGTATCTTCTGAAATATTCTTTCTCCATTTTCAGCCGAATTTGGAGTTTAATATTTCTTTGGAAGCCTAACCTTCGTGTACTTGACTCTGATAGGCCGTTGAATTAGACCACTCCACTAATAGTAATAGTAAGGACTAAAGAGCATTAGAATATATGCATTATAATTCTTTTTCAACCAAACACGTTATCTTTTAGTCTCCAATCTTCTCTATAAATACCTCTGTTCCTCCCTCCGTTCTTTCCATCCTAAGCATTCAAACCTTTTACCCTTTATTCTTGATTTAGTTCATTCCCACTTCCATCCATATAATCTCTCTATCTCTCTTTCTTACACAAACACACACCCAAAAACATGAAGTCCCTAATGATATTCTTTGTTCTCATGGCTTTGCTCATTACTCTTTCCGCAACAACATCTAACAATGAACAATTCCTTAACGAGGATGATGAAACTCAAGAAGCAATTTCTCTCCGAGGGACTAGCCGGTTTCTAGCTCAGAAAAATGCCCGAGTTGTCATGACATGTGACAAGTACCCTAGAGTTTGTCGTGCCAAAGGCAGCCCGGGGCGAGATTGTTGTAAGAAGAAATGTGTGAATATGTTAACAGACAGACTCAATTGTGGGAAGTGTGGGAAGAAATGTAAGTACTCAGAGATTTGTTGCAAAGGTGAGTGTGTAAACCCCTGGTCCAACAAAAAGCATTGTGGAAGTTGTGGCAACAAGTGCAAGAAGGGGAATGCATGCGTATATGGGATGTGCAGTTATGCTTAAAGTTAAAGATGAGAAACCAACTTCAAACCAATCAGGATCAACTAGTTGTGCAGCAAGCTAGCTATACTAGAATATTAATGTGTTTCATTATACTTATAGCTATAGATGAATTTGTTAATGTGTGTGACTAATAAAGGCGAACCATCACCAATAATTGATGGCTATTGCCGTTGGTAATGATTATTTTCATTAATTTCCGTAATGAGCTACATTCGATATTCTTGATTTGGTGTAAGTTGTAAGGTTGTTTCTGAATTAATTCATGTAATTATTTTTAGTTTTATAAGATAATTCATGTCAATCATATATTCAATCATTATAGTAAACTGTCATTTCAATTTGCAAGGCGGGTTAGCAATAAGTTTGAAAAATTCGCAGACTCAAAGGTTGTTTTCATGCTATGATCAACGATGAAGCCATGTCTCACCCTCCACTATTGTAAATGATGAAACCAAGATTGCATTTATGATATTAACACAGTATTATTTTGGTACGTGCTACGTCACAACCTCTACAAGCCAAATGAAGAATTTAATACTCCTATTGACATATTTTTAGACATCAAGTTGGACTACAAATGAGTTTCACACAAATAGTAACTCATTGTCTACTTCTATGTATGTTTTCTACAAAAGTTGGCATGCAACAGACGAACACAAATCATCTTGTTCCATTTTTTGTATTTTATTATATAATTTACCAATCAAAGTATGTCGTGTTTTGTTTGTTTTTTTTTTTTTTTAATCCAGTGTTTGATTATTTTTAATTTTAGTTATTTTATAAATAAAATCAAATAAATACATGATAAATTATAATTTGTGGAACATAAAAATGTGACAAAAAAATTGTTTTTGCAATAGTATATATGAGTAGGCCCCCCTTTTTTTTTTTTTGGTTAAAAAAATAATAATAAAAAATAAGGTAGACGGACGTGACCTGTGTGGCTTCCCTACCAGAACATGACTATAGTAAGTCTTCATATCAATTATGATAAAAATTTGACTTATGGCTCATCGAATTTAGCGTGTAGTGCACTGTGGAGACAATTTTAAAATAAGAGTTTTAACGATTAAACTAACCTAGTTGCCTAATCTGTGTGCACCAAGTGGCCTATGGGCCATTCAGTGGGGAAATTATTGTGTACTCCTGGAGTACCATAAATGCGTACTCCCTCCACTCAAATGAATGATGGGTCTCACTAATTAAATTCATAATAGGACTCATCATTCATGTGAGAGGAAGGAGTACGCATTTATGGTACTCCAGAAGTACCTAATAATTTTCCCATTTAGTGGGCTGTACTAATCATATTTTTGGAACTAGATGGCTGCCGGGCTCCAGTGCTCAACCTTGTTGTGATTAATTTCTTCCCCTAATCACGTTTGGGGGCTGACCGTTTCAAACTATAATCACACTTTTCATCGTTCACTTATTTTAGGATTTGTTTACTCGATTTTTGTTTTCTTGCAACAAATGAAAGAGAGATCTGAATTTAGTTTCTCCTAATTAAGGTGTATGAATAGTGTAACCACAAGACTTTTAGTAGGATGTCTTTATTTTCTTGAAGATTCGTTTACTAGGATCTTGTATTTAGTATTTAAATCTTCATATTCAAAATTTTGGACCCCCACCCCCCCAAAAAAAAAAAAAAAACTCTTGGATCTTAATATGATTGCCAATCTATTTCTTATATTTCTAATATGAACAACATTTTTGTGAAAATGCTTTATTTAATTTAGCCACCGGCAGAGATAGGGGAGGCCATGGTATCTCTTCCTCTAACCTATGAATACTACTATCGCTCTGTTTGTTTCACTGGAAAACTATCTATATAGATAGTTTTCCACATTTTCCAATATTTGGTAGCACCAAAAAAAAAAAAAATTAGTCAACGGAAAACTATCTTTAGTCAATGGAAAACCCTAATAAAAACAAGGCTTATTTTCTATGGGATGTTTTCCATTTTTTTTTTTTTTTTTTTTTTTTTTTGGTGTGGAAAACAATCTCTCTCTCGCATATCACATCTCCTATAAATATTATCTTTTTCTTTACCTTTTGTAGCCACGGGAAAGAACTTATTTTGGTGCCTACTCTATCTCACAGTCTCACGATAAGCTCTCAGTTTTCTCCCTTCTCTTTGCTTTTTCTCTCCTCTCATATTCTCACTGTCTCTCCCCCTCTAGTCTCTTTTCTTTTCAATTTTCACAGATCTCTCTCTATCTGTCTCCAACAGTCAACAACTCTTCCTTGCACTGGTAATATTTCATTCTTCTCTACAAAAACCCCAATTTTATATTTTGCTTTCTATGTCACTGACGATATATATAGTAATTTCATTTTTTTATTAGTTTCTTGGTTTCAATTACAGTATTCCCATGTTCGGCATTTTTTAATATTAAATTTTATAACCTTTGGCATTTGTTGTGAGGCGGGGGTAGTTTGAGTTGAAAATTTGTATGAGAACAAATAGACTATAATTTAGGTGTTTTATATGGTTTTTTATGTTTGTGTCTAACGATTTTGACAGTCAACCATGTGGGCATGCTTGGATATCTATAGTTCTAATTATTGTTATTACTATTTACCATGATACAATTTGTTGTTCTGCCTACTCTATTCACAATTTAGTCTCCTAAGATTTGCATGGCTGGTTCTTGTTCGTGTGTGTTTCAGTATACTTGATTTTATTCTTTTTGGTTTGATGGATTCCTGTTTGGACTACTGCAGAATTTTGAGCTTGCTTTTATTTTTTATCACTATGAATTATGCAGATTGTGTAATGTTCTATTAGTAATATTAGAATCCTCTCTCAATGTCTAGGGAATTAAAATTATTAAAGAGTTTTTTTTTTTTTGGTTGTCCTTCTTGTTTTAAGAAGATTCCTCATTTGCCAATTGGAAATTGAGGAGTGAACTAACTCGGGCATGTCAAATTAAGGTAATACTTGTTTAGTATCTCAGGTAGAACATCACTAGGAGAATTAGTTTGCTAGATAAAGCTCTATCTGAAACAACATAGTCTCATCAAACTTATGAAGTGATGATGTTGTTACCTTATGGTTTAGTCTCATCAAACTTAAAGTGGTCATTTTTTTATGAAGTGTTTTCTTTAGGTACCTGTATATATGAATACTTTCTTTAAGTACACATTTAATTTATACTCATCATTTTTTATTTTTTTTTGGTGGAAATATAGATGGATAACCCATCACTTCTTGCTGCCATAATGGGGGCAGCTACATCTATTATTGCTTTGGGTGTTGTTCTTTTGAAAGGACTAAGATCTAGGAGAGTTATGCCTAGAGAACCTCATGTCAATCGAGAGTATGAAAGAGAGACATATATGAATGATATTCTTTGTAGAGGTGATACGCGCAAGGAAGTCGATACTGTACCACACCGGCCGGTACGGCCAGAATTCTTCATACTGGTCGATGAACCGGTACCGAAACACCTTCAAAATGTACCACTCAAGATACCGGCCTATATCGGACAATACAGGCCGTACCAGAGTATACTAGACGTTTCAACCGGAAAAGAGAAATTCGACCCGTACAAAAACTAAAAGGAAAAATAGAAGAAATGCATGATTTGAACAAACCCCAGTGCAGCAAGTTGCCACCACATTGACATCACCAATTAGATCTTCTTCTTCCTTTTTTTTTTTTTTTTTCCTTCTTCTCGTCTGTTGTCCTTCTCCACTGCTCTAATTTCTTCTCTTTTTTGCTGAACAAAGAACGTTGCTATGTGGTTTCTTTTTCTTTGATTTGTATCTTATTTGAAATTTCCTAAGCCCTTTTACACATGACTAGCCTTGGAAATGTTGAAAACTTATTTTTTTTTAATAAAATATGGGCTGAATGGTTCAGCCTTTACTTCTTTTTCAGTTTTGAGCCCCACGTTATGTGATGCATTAATTGCATCACATCAATAGAACCTTTTAGTTTTCTTTTTTTTTTTTTTTTTTTTTTTTTTTTTTTAAGTAGCAACTTTTTAGTTTTCTTTTTATGCAATGAATATGCAATGAATAATTAAATTTTCTGATTTTTATAGTTTAGTTTTTTGTTTTTTTTGTATGTAATGAACAATTGAAGTAATGTTTTATATAAATAAAGATTTTTGAGGTAATGTTTTATGGTAAATAAAGATTTTGTGTGTGTGTGTGTGTGTATATATATTAAATATATAAAATAGCGGTAAACCCGAAACGATACACTGGTATTGACCGATACTTGAAATATATTGTACCACTAGCCAAATCAGTACAGCCTCCGGTACGGTATTGACTCCCTTGGATATGCGTTGTCTCCATCAAATAAGGATGAGACCCATTGCTTTTTATGCGCTATGTAAAATTTTGAACGAGAATAATCTACTTCAAGAGACCGTCCATATGTCCATTAAAGAACAAGTGTTAATTTTTTTACACACTATTGGGCATGATGTGAGGTTTCGAGTTGTTGGTGGGAGGTTTTATAGATCAGTTGAGATAGTGCACCGATACTTTAGGCATGTCCTTAGAGCAGTTTTGTAATTATACAAACACATGATTAGAGAGCCTGACAAAGATACACTCTTGGAGATAAGAAATAGCAACAAGTTTAACTCATATTTTAAGGTAAATTCCAAAGGCTTTCATTTTCCTCTTTTTTTTATATACATATAAAGATATAAGATAAATGTAACTTATATTGGTCGTAATTAGGATTGTGTGGAAGCTATTGATGGAAATCATGTTCGTGCATTTGTTCCAATTCAAATACAAGGAAGGTTTCGAGACCGAAAGGATGGAACAACACAAAATGACAAAGAATAGCTTTTGGAGTGATTTTATTATGGATAATAGCTTTTGGAGTGATTTCTTTTCCTTTTGACTATGAACGTGTAGGTAAATATTATCTTGGTGATGCTGGTTATGGAGTTCGGAAAGGAATTATATCCCCTTATCGTGGTGCTCGTTACCATTTGAAAGAGTTTAGTGATAACCCACCAAGAAATGACAAAGAATTATTCAATCTTCGCCATTCTTCTTTACGCACTAGCATTGAGTGTTGTTTTAGGGTTTTGAAGAAACATTTCCGTGTGTTAGATGTAGAACCTTTTTGGTCATTCCCAACACAAGTGGATGTAGTCTTAGCTTGTTGCATAATTCACAATCATATAATAGGAGTTGACCCTTTAGACTCAATTATGAGCAATGGGTTTCATGGTAGTCCACTTGTAGATGACAATACAAGTAGAAGAGTCCAACAATCACAAAGGGAAGTCTAAGAAGAAAATAGAGAATGGGTTCAAAAATGGGATGATATTTGTTGTAAACTGTCAGAGGATTATAATGCTATGCAGTGATTTCATACTCTTTATATTAGTTGGTTGTGTAATGGATTTTTTTGGTTTCATATTATCAAGACTTTTATGTTACAATTATTTTTGTTTGACATGGACACCCCCAGTTCATATTTTGTATTGAATATTATTTATAATCTTCTTTCATTTTGTCTCATTTTTCTTGTAAATATCATTATAATAGAATTGCAATGGGAAATAAAAAGGATACTTACTCAGAAGGTCAAGGACACCAAGACCAACTTCAGGTGGTCACAAGCAATGCAGAATTTATTACTTGAGATACTTGCAGATGAGGCTCTTCATGGAAATAAGCAATCCAACACATTTAAACATGCATCATATGCTAAAGTAGCTAAATCAATTGCTGAGAAATTTATGACTGAATGTACTCCAAAGCATGTGGAACATCACTTTAAAACACTCAAAACCAATTGGAATACAATTGCATTACTTTGTAATAAGAAAAGCGGGTTTGGATGGAATGTTGATTTGAAAATGATCACCTGTGATAGGACAATGTATGATGAAGAAGTCGAGGTAAGAAAATTTTATTATTTTTATTTTATAGGTAGAAACTTTTTAGTTTGTATCATTGTAAATTTTAAATTTTTTCATTATTCTTATTGCTCTCATATTAGTTTTTGTCTCTTTTCCTTTCTTTTTCTTTTTTTTTTTTTAATTTTTTCTTTTCCTTTCTTTACATAGGCACATCCAAATCATGCACAATTTCTAAACAAGAAAATTGAGATGTTTGATGAGATGGCTTTGGTTGTGGGTAAGGATATGGCTACAACAGGTTTTTCCAAGGGAGTAGGTGATATAGGTGTAGAAGTATTGGATGACTCACCTCCGCTTGTTGATGCTGATGTTGATGACATTTCCAAAAAGAAGCAAGTTAATCCCTCACATGTGGCCTCAAATGAAACAAGGTCTCACAGGAAACGAAGTCATGCTACTATGATTGAAGATGTTGTTTACCAAGATTTGTCCATACAACTTGGTAAGGTTGCTTCTGCAATAGAAAAGATTTCTGAAAATCAGATAAATTTTGGTAGTCTTTATGAAGAAGTTATGAAGATGGATGGGTTTGAAGAAAATATGCTTGCATCTACATTTGACCATTTGAATGGGGATGAAAAACAAGCAAGGTCATTCATGTTGAAAAATGACAAGCTCCGTAGACAATGGTTGCAGAACTTCTTTGACAATTATTTAAGCCAATTTTGATTATGTAGGTGCCTTTTTGTTAGAATTTATGCTTTTCTATTTGGACAATTTAGCATTTTGGTATTTATCAAACTATTTGGCATCTAATTTGTAGGTTTTGAGATCATTTTAATGGGTATTGGTTTGCAACTTTTAGTCCTTTTATTTCATGGGCATGTGGATCTGGAAGCAACTTTTAGTCCTTTTGTTGGCTAAAAATTATTTTAATATAGAATGATTGGTTTGCCATTGTTACTAGTGGATATTGATTGCATAATTTTGGTGGTTAATAGTGTAAGTGTCATGCTCAATCATAACAAGAAGCTGAGAAAGCTATCTGCTACAAAGGTGTGTGATGGTAAAACTTAAGCACTTCTTGCCACTATGCGTATTTCTGTTCACTTGGTATTGATGCTTAAAGTTCCAAAGCCACAAAAAATTGCAGTGGTATAGCTGCAATGAGATAGTTTTCTAAAAAAATGATATAGTTTTTCAAAAAATGGTTGTACATACCAAACACTAGAAAACATTCTCAAGCCCATTTTCAAGGTCGTTATCAAACACTGGACAATGAGATAGTTTTCCAAAGAATGTTCTCTGGAAAATGACCAATTTTCCAGAAAACATTAATGTTGAAACAAACAGGGCGATATAACTCTATTTGTTTTAATGGAAAACCTTATGTAAAAATAGTTTTTCCATATTTTCTATTGTTTGGTAGTGTCAGAAAAAGTTAGTTAATGGAAAATTATTTTTAGTCAACAGAGAAAAAATGACTTATTTTTAGATATTGTTTTCCACTATTTTTTTTTTTTTTCCAAGGAAGACAACTCTATCACACAGTAAGCTTAAAACGGGAAATTAGAAAATTATTTTTCAACTCATTTAAGGTTGCTACAATGCTACTAATCATAAGAAAATGAGATAGTTTTATAGAAATTTTTTTTTTTTTAAATGACTCATTTTCTAAAAAATATTATTGCCAAAACAAACAAAACTAAGAACTACTTTACTAATAAAGATGCGTATAGTTTCCACTTTTGTTGTTTATGTTTTAAGATACTCCTACAATTGTATTTCTGTAAAGTAATTTAAAACCTATTTTAGTACAATACAAGAGTGTAGAGAGCACAACTTATTTGTGCTAAAGTTAATTTATGAAAAGCATTTTTTTAATCATTATTTTTTTACTTAAGAATTTTATTATATTTAGCATGGTCTTCTTGGGAAAAAAAAAATTTCTGACTTTGCCATTGATTTTAGTGATTTAGCTAAATCTTGGTAATATTTAACAACAAATTTTAGTAGAAGGCTTTTTTACTTTTGGTCATAAAAATCCAACAAATTGAAGATCCAAGAACTAAATTGACAATCGCATAAAGTAGTAGGCAGTCACTTTTATTATTATTTTAGATAATTTGAATAATATCTAATAATAGCAAGTTTTGTAGTTTTCTTTAAGCTAAGAGATATTATAAATTTAAAGGTCACCAAATAACCCATGGCCCAAGGCCCGACCCAAAAGCCTAATGGTCCACTGGGCTAATGGACAGCCTAGCCCGTTGTTATTGAAGCCCATGGGTAGCCCATTAGCCTAGTGAGTTAGGTTGTGTGCTAGTTTATATGACTATAGGCATCTGGTAGGCTAGCCCAATATCTCAGTCCGTTGGCCTAACTAGTTGCCTAGCTCAATAACTTGGAATTTTTAACAAAAATATATAGAATAGGTATGAAGAATTGATCTTGAGATATTATAAAGGAATTTCTTAAGAGAATCCTCTAAACCACTAAGATACTTAAAGTGATTATGTTAATTTAGTTTAGTAAATATATATATCCTAGTAGTTTAGCAACTTTGAATTAATCATATGACATTTTTTTTTATTAAAGATAAAAATTAAAAATCATTTAAAGCATTAATAAACAAAATTAAATAGGTTTCCATCAACAAAACAAAAAATTAAATAGATTTGACAGTAAAAAAATTTTTAATTAAGTATTAAATTCTTTGATTCTTTCCATTAAAAAAAATAGATTGATTATTCCCTTATAAAAAAATTAATTCTATCCTTATAAAAATAATAAAATAAGATGCCAACACAAGTGCATGGGTATCCCATTAGGCTTAACCTGGTAGCCAAGCCCACTAAAGACAAAATAAGCATTGCCCATGGGTAGGGTCATGGGTTGTGGTTTTCTCTTTCAGCCCAGCCTAACCCGGCCCATTATCTAGTTAATAATCCACTATGCCCAGCCCATTGTGCCCATGGGCCAAATAAAAATGGGTCGAACCAATCCAACCCAGCCCATTGACGACCCTTATATAAATTGTACTGTATATACTGCATAAACGAATTTTATAAATTTTAAACACATAAAAGATTTTAATGCTAATCACATTTACTATTTGGTCAATTTGTAGAAAAATCATCCTCTCCATTTAAAATAAAACAATGGAGAAATTCCATTTCATGGTTAATCTTCTAGACCATAAATTGCATCCTAATACCAGGTTGTAACCTTTTATAATAAAATTGACAATCTACTCATTTATTTTTCTTCATTGACATACTAAATATCGAGTTGGTCTTTACTCTTTATCATTATTATTTTTTCATAAGGAGATAGCAACTTTCATTATGAAAAAATAAAAGCAATACATCTTCTGCCAAAATAGACTCAATCATATAAGGATTATTCTCTATCCAAATTATATAACTATAAATATCCTTGGTGAATTATGCCAAGATATATGCTGAGTTGCTGCACATGAGATACTTGAGCTGATCTAAAATCTTGCAGTCTTTGCCAGATCCCCACTATAACATTATCAATATAGCCACCAGTGGAGTGTGAAAACTCAAAACCGCAGCAGCTACAATTTTTAAGTCACATTCAAACACGGCATCAAGAATACATTCATCCCAAGCAAAGCTAACTTCTTCCTCCAAAAAGCCTTGGCCTCAGCCTCTACCGAAAGGCATATGGAGGTTCTTAATAAGTCTAGCTTCCACCTGTATAATTGAGTGCTTGCTCCCGTGAAATAAGTTGGTGCATATTTCTATATAGAAATAGGAAGTAGATATTCTCAACATTTAATATTTGACCACCGCTATTTTTGGCACTTAACCCTAAATCTTGTTTCCAATATTTTAATTAAAGTTGACATAATTTTTTCCTTGATATATCAATCATGGTCCATTGAGTGTTCGATTTGACTTTCCAAGAAATACAAAGCAGCAAGCCCCTTTGTGAAAGGGGACTCCATGTTGATGCAAATAAAAGAAATTACCGTTGAAGGTTGAGACAGATCGTAGAAGGATCAACACGTGGACATGCAAATGTTGAAAACACATAACTCCGAGCTCCCACGTCTTTATAATTTATCTTTTTTTAGAGAGAGGTCTCCATAATGTATCTATAGTTGGACATTTGACATGTAGTAATAATAATACTAATTGTAATCGTATATTCGTATTCATTATTTGAAACCAAATTCCTCAGATTTGTAGATATACAAATTATTGACAATATTTCTGGTCAGTGCATAATATATTTCTAAGCCTACCCCCGAAAATTCCTCCCTATATATTTGTAGATATGCATGGAATACAATTATAATATTCAATTAAAAAAAAAAAAACTCAAAACTCGTATATTTTCTATGATATCTATGGGACAAGTCGGCCAAGCTAAGCTCGTGCACCCACGTTTATTTTGGTGGCCAAAATCATACCAAATTAACAAATATAAATTCATCCCCTAAATTGTGTGCACCAACTTCTCTACATCAACACCTATTTATATCTCTCTTTGTCCCACCTACTTCATTGTCTCACACATACAATATAGCCATGGCCTCCCTATCCCTTCTCTTACTATTGCTTTCATGTTCTCTAACACACATTGCTTCAATCTCAGAAGCAAATTACTCCCCAACACCTTGGAGCTATGCCCCCACTACTAATTCCTTGCCCACAAACAAAATTACGAATGTAATAGACGCATGTTGGCGCACCAAATCAAATTGGGCCTCAAATCGCGGTGCTTTAGCAGATTGTGCTGTAGGCTATGGCAAAGATGCTATAGGTGGGAAATATGGTGCAATATACGTAGTCAAAACAGCTGAAGATGACCCTGTAAATCCAAAACCAGGCACACTTCGATATGGTGTTATCCAAACACCACCTCTTTGGATCATTTTTGCCAAGGACATGGTCATTACACTCAAGAATGAGCTCATTATGAATAGTTACAAGACCATAGATGGAAGAGGAGCTAAAGTTGAGATTGCATACGGCCCATGCATTACAGTGCAAGGTGTTAGCCATGTTATAATACATGGGATTAGTATTCATGATTGTAAGCCAGGGAAATCTGGACTTGTTAGGAGTAGTCCAACACATGTTGGACATCGTCGAGGCTCAGATGGAGATGCCATTTCCATATTTGCATCTTCATATGTTTGGGTTGACCATTGCTTTCTTTCCCATTGCACTGATGGCCTTATTGACATAATTCATGCTTCAACTTCCATCACAATCTCTAACAACTACTTCTCCCAGCATAATAAAGTATGGAGATAACATTTTCCTTTCACTATATTGGTTCACTTTTAAAATTTTGAGTCCTAAGTTCAATGGGTCTCACCTCCACGTACCTTAAGGTGGCCTAGTTTCTGGGGCTCGACCCCAGTAGTTTCAGTTTAAAAAGGGGAAAAATGGTCAGGCAGCTAGTTATACTTAGGGTTAGCCTTTTTTTTCTTTTTTTCTAGAATCTTTTTTTATATGCATTTAAACGAGAGGAGGATCCCAAATTTCAAACCCTAAACATCTTCATAAAAAAACGCTAGAAAATGTCAATTGATTTAAAGATCATTGGCTCCTAGAATGTCTTAGAATTTGATAAGAAAACTATCCATGCCTTGAAAAAACATATATTAGTACCTCCATGAGCTCCATCAACAACTTAAGTTTACTTTCCAATAGGTTTTATTTGGATTATATGTAACTAAATATTTATTGTGCTTGCAGGTGATGCTACTTGGACACAATGATAATTTCACTGCAGATAAAATTATGAGAATTACAATAGCCTTTAACCATTTTGGCGCTGGCCTTGTACAAAGGATGCCAAGGTGAGGGAGACTATTTCTATGATTTCCAAAAGTTAAAAGCAGCCACATTATTCTCATATCAATTATGTGAATATTGCAGGATCAGGTTTGGATATGCCCATGTAGCCAACAATAAATATGAAGAGTGGCTTATGTATGCTATTGGTGGCAGTTCTAATCCAACCATCTTCAGTGAAGGAAACTATTTTGTAGCTTCTAATCTTCGCTTTTCCAAACAGGTAACAAAATGAGCAAGATGTTCACTAAAACCTTTAATTTGGAAGCAACTTGCGAGTGAATTATTCGAAATGATATAGATGTGTTTAATTGCTTTAGATTTTCTTAGGGCATGTCTCTTTCTTGTATGACAGGTAACCAAGAGAGAAGCAAGCGATGGATGGAAGAATTGGAAATGGAGGTCTTCTAAGGATGTATTTCTTAATGGTGCTTATTTTGTTCAATCTGGGAGGGGAAATTGCGATCCATACTACTCTCAAGCTCAATCATTTGTGGTTGCTAATGGATTAATGGTGCCTGCTTTGACTTCTAGTGCTGGTCCTTTGAAATGTGCATATGGTAAAGCTTGTTAATTTGGCTAAGTATTTTTGTTACAACCTTTTTCTTTCCTTCCTCCCTGAAGTAATATACAACAAGCTTCATTGAAGCATGTAAAACATTTAGCACTCGAGAGTAATTGGAAGGGAACGTGTATCTGAAGGATTGTAATCAATCATAAATATCATTTTGAGACTATCCAAAATAAGTTCCAAGTCAATAGATTATTGATGTAAAAACCTTTTACTAAATATATATATTTTGGTGAAAATTATTCACCACTTTGGGGTAGTGGCCTCTCATCTCACATGAATGGAAAACTTTATCATGAATTTATTTAAAGCAAACCATTATTATGTGAGAAAGGAATCAATTCGTCTCTCTATCTATTTTACTGTTAAGATTTTATACTTTGTACTTGGCAATGCACATGATATTGTGTCATTTAAGCTTGAAATGATGTGGTTCTAAATACAACTTTATATTTATAATATTTATTTAAACTATGTTTTTTTTAATATAAAAAGACACTATTGTTCGTGAAGTATTGATTATTGTAGACATTGTGACAAAACCAAATGGATATGTGCCATTACTCTGCTGATCCCTGCTATGCATTTGAATTGAAGGTTGATTGAAATTATTGTATGATATCAAGCAAAAGATAGATTCGCACCTTGCCTCCTCCTCTTTTTACAGATCTTCATTAAATCTTTCACTTTTGAGTCAACATATATATTAATTATGAAGGATGCATAAGAAAAAGAGGCATAAATTGTAGCTAATAACTGTAAAATTAAAGCAAAATCATGTGCTCTCTTAATAATTTAATATAGACAAAGAAACAGAAGCCATCAAAACAGACATGTTAAAAGTGTAAAAAGCAATCAAAAAATTAAGAAATGAAAAGAAAGGTATTTGGTTAAACGTCGAATGTCTTCAGAAAAGCCTGTTCTCGTTGCTTTGAACCCCACATGTTACTGGTGCCTTGGCTCTCACTTTCTTCAAGTACCATACTCCACCTACAACTCCTAAGGCCCCAGCAGCTGAAACTGCAGTTACTGTCCCTGCACAATAAGAAAAACATAATACAAGTCAATAAGTTCTTCACATAATTCAAGCCCTTTACTTCTGAATTTTTATATCAAATTTCAATCCATCACCTGCAATAACTCCAACCCTCCTATTATGCCCAGAAACGCTATGATCTGCACAAGGGTATCTAAGTTAATTTACATCAAATAAAGGGTTTCGAATTTGATAATATATTATGTTATTTAAAATTTTAAATGACATGCACTAGATACATATTTAGATTTGTAATATTTAATCTAAATCATGAATTAGATCTATTTTAAATAAACCATCCTAATTTGAACTGATCTATATCTGCCATTAAATTTCTAATTAGATGCAGTTTGTGCTCAAAAACCTTGAACGTACCTTGACAATTAGTAGTAACATTTCTTTCCTCACAAAGGCACAAGAAATTCTGTGTCTGAGTGTCAAATCCACAAGTCCCTCCTCCCTTCACCCTATCTTGACACTGAAGGCAACGTGTGGTAACCGGAATATCAAAATCAACCTTAATCCCATATTCAGGGACTTGATCATATGGTTGTGGAGAACCAATATCTTTCCAGTACACACTAGTATAGCTTGCACAATACTTAAGCATTAGCCTCAGAGATTCAGTGGCTTTAGGATAGTAAGAACAGCAAGAAGTACTCCCACTCAATGCAGAGGGACACTGCGGTAAGTGCCTGCAAAGATAACTAGCACTGTCACAAGACGAGTCACACCGGTCAGGGAAGTGTTCACAAAAGATAGGCTTTGGTTGAATGATCACATCATCTTCACTACAATTGAAGAATAGGTATTCATTCTGAGGTGAGAGAGAGAAGTGCGTGCTTGTGTCAAGGCTAAATGGCCTTGTTGGACGAAATTTGTCGGTGTCTTGGCAATTCCACATGAACGGATCAGTGAGTAAAATGTGACGCTCAGAATAGCTCACATTTCGAACTGGGTATCTCCCAGAAGGTGTTCTAAGCTCAAGTTTTCCAGAATCTGAACAGACAAGAATGTGTCTGTAATAAGGGCTTCCACAACCATCATCAATGCCAAAAGGGTATTTGATAGGAATATCTCCACAAGTGGTTCTACAATGGCTGGCTTGGGCTGTTGTGGTGCTTAGAAATGGAAGATGAACAAGTAGAATGATTAAGAAAAAGAAAGAACATGTAGAAGGTGGTCTATTTTCTGATAGGTGTGATCTGCAGATGAAGATAGAACCCATGAGAGACATGATAGAGGTTTAGAATCTGGTTCCCGTGAAAAATTTTTATGATTTAAAAGAAACAGTCGGATGAGTAAAGTGATGTCTTATGGACACAGAAAGAATCTCTAGGTGCTACTTTAATCTTTCTCTTTTTCCCACTTTTTCTTTAGTATTCTTTTAGGCATTTTTGTGATTTTTTATTATCTTCATTTTGGTGCTTTTGCTTTCTGGTTTAAGAAGGTTGGAAGCGAGTGATAATGAGTATGTGTGAACTTTAGAGGCAGATGGTCTAACATTCTTGATTCCTTTGCTTGATTGAGCCTTTTCTTTTGTTGAGAACAAAAACAGATCAATCCTAGGGAAGATGAGTTCAATAAATTTATGTGAACTAACATGTCTCATTCGCCACATTCACTTTGTTCTGAGTTCTGACCCAACATAATATAATGTGATTAGCCTCCCATACCTACGCCAATAGAAGGAAATAAAGGAACAGTTTCACTATGAAAGTGTAGATTCCTCAAACTCAAATCCTGGGGTCTCGTTGAATCCAGAGGCTTGTTCGGTTGTTAAGATTTTTAATTCTTGTGAATTTAAGATTCTTATGAGTTCAAATTACTATTCAATAAGGCTCTTAAAAACTAGCTTAATCCCATAAAAAAGGTAATAAAATAAAAAACTAACTAAAGAAATTTTTAATTAAATGTATGTTTAAGAGAGAAGAAAAAAAAAATCACCTCGCAATTATATTAGGTGAGACCTAATAAATAATTAATAAACTTCTGTTAAAGTATGCCTTAGGGCACCTATTTTAGAGCATTTATTACTCTACTTTCCTACCTTTTTTTTTTTTTCTTTTCTTTTCTTTTTTTTTTCCTTTTTTGAGAAATTCCTTAGTTACTTATGTTTGGTAACAGTTTTTGTTTTCTATTTTCAAAAACATATTTTTGGGAATATAAAGAAAAAACAATTTTCTTGTATTTTTTAAATCAAAAACATGTTTGGTTAGTTGAAATTAAAAAAATTGTTTTTTGAAGAAAAAAATAGAAAATACTAAAATATGTTGTAACTAGGATTTAAAATTTAATGTTAACTCATTAAATAAGAAAGATTCATTAAATTAAATGTATGTTTTCATTGACTTTTGAAAATTAGAAACTGAAACAGCATTTTGCATGTTTTCAGTTTCCTTCACAAATTAAATTTTGAAAACAGTTTTTGTTTTCTGCCCATTTTGAGTTACCAAACAAGTTTTTTAGTCTTAGAAATAGAAAATTGTTTTTGAAAATAGAAAATAAGGGGGAAAAACAGTTACCAAACATACCCTTAAAAATTTATATAAATTTTTTGCAGGCGTAACTTCCATATATTTTTTTAAGAAGATCTAAAAAATAAATAAATAAATAAATAAAAATTCTTCTTTAATTGCACATTAGGATTCCAATCTCAAAAATCCCTAACCTCAATATGAAACATTCAATTACTAAATGAAAAAGATCAATTAAACAAAAAATTATATGAAAATTAGAATATGAAAAACAAAAGAAAGAAAGCAATGAAAAAAGATTCACATACCTTGGGGACAAAGAATTTGTAGAAACAAAAGAATGAGCAAAGAGGGTTTTGATATGGTGTCTCATATATATAGATATATAGATCTAGATATAGATATATAACATAATTTGACAATATGTTCACGTGTAGCTGAGTAGTTTTAGTACCACAAATTAGAAACCCACATAATGCTTGTGTTATTTTCTACCTATTTTTTAGAAGCAGTAAATACTTCTTTCTTTTCCTTTTTTTTCTTTTTCTTTTTTTTGTGCTGAGATTAGAAGCAGTATATACTCTACTGACAATCAAATAGCCAACACATTTTTTCAATGTTTAATGACAAAACTATTAAACCTCTTTTAAATTTTCTTTGTTTACCCCATATGGCCATTCCCATCATTTTACAATATGTTTATAGTATGTAACAAAAAAAAAAAAAATGTAAACTCTCCTCACACCTAGTTCAATCAAACTTTGGCTTCCTCAGACTGATAGATGAGAGAAGTAGCTAGAGTGGTTGAAGTCAATTTTGGGAGGAAAATCGAGTAAGACTCATGGCTAGGTGAGTTGCACCTTTTTCAAGCCACTATCAATCTTCATTCTTCAGTACCATAGCAAAATCTCAAATTGCCAAGCTTTACTTCAATTGAGATCGACTTGCCAATGATGGCATGATAGTGATTTTCGTTGTCTTTTATGACAGGTTTAGATAGAGGGGGTGTTGATTTTTTTGGCCAACTTCGAGAGAAATGAGGAGATATTTTTGTCCTCTTTCTAAATAAATGACTTCTGGTATAGATTTTCTAATTTCTAAGAAAGTGGACTCTACTCTCTATAAATGTGATGACATTAAATTCTTACTTTCTCATATTATAGGAGAAATTATTTAGTCTTTCTAGAAAACCACGTTAACGAAACCTAATAGTCCTTCCATTCAATAATATAATACCATGTATTCAATTTAATTGAATAAAATTTCATGTCACAATTCCTATCACTAACCCAATAAAAAATAAATTATATAAAAAAATAAAAATATTCACCATCATGATAAAGAGAGTGAATTAATTCTCTAATAAAAGCCCTACCTACTCTTTTAAGATGGGCTTGGGCTTACATATTAACAAAAGAAATAAACAAGTTTGGACAAGATTAGAACTTTAAAAACCATTTCTTCTCTCACCCTTTTACTTATTGAGCACGATCCGAACCTAAAGCTTAAGCTAAAGTTTAAGGATTCATTAAATCATCTTATTGTCTGATTTAAAGTTGCTAATTACCCATTGATACAACTATTTAGGTGACCTTCATCTTTGATAGACATTTAAACAGAATTAAACCTTAGAAGGGACATTATTTTATGCATAAATAAAATAACAATCATAGCTGGGAGAGGCATTGTTCATGCAAAGAAAAAGAAACCATCATGGGGTAAAGGTTCAATACAAGCACAAATGATACGAGCACAAATGGGTGTAGCAGTAAGACCCAAAAAGAGAACTTGAGCTAGACCCATATTAAGACTTAGTACCAAAAATGAAACCACCTCACTACCAAGGCAGAGCAAAAGCCCAAGCCCTCTACAGTATTCTCCATGTCCAGTCAGAAAGGCACCCATCTGTGGGCCAACAGGAGCCCTGATAATAGTGGGGGTCCTGTGGCGTGGGAATAAGATACACCCCTTTTCTTTTTTTTCTTTTTTTCTTTTTTATAGATAAGATGGTATTTTAAATTTATCTCATCCGCTCTATAATAATTGTTTTTTATCATTATACTAAAACATTAATTGATTTTTTGTATAAGTAAAGATCAAAATATAGATTTTTTATTTAACGACAAAAGACTTTACCTATTAAGTTATCTAAAATCTATAATTGTACATTTTCAATAAAATGATCTTTTGTAGCTTGTAGCAGTAAAAATTAAAAACTAAGCTAAAACCTAAATTCTAAATCTAGTATTTTACCACTAGTGATTGTAAATCTTTGCAGTATTAATTATGTTTTCTGTTTCTTATTATAATAATCATGCTAATGGTGTTCCTTTTTTTATTCCTTTACGTACTTGGGTTCGTATTGCTTGCTTTGCTAATTGCTATACTACCCGTGTATCTATAAGGATCAAATATCAGCATCATCTATGATTCCCTTTCCCAATTACATTACTTTAGTCTTTATGACTTCATTATTGACTATCACAATATATTGGCCACTTCCACAAGACTTCCATTTCACACGGTTTCTGTGGGCATTCCTCTAGAATTCTTTCTTTCTTTCTTTCTTTCTTTCTTTCTTTCTTTTATTTATTTTTTTCTTACCTATCCTTTCAAGAAATTTTCTTTTTGTCATTTGCATCATGTACTTCATGTTCAGACCTTTTTTTTCTTTTTCTTTTTTTTTTTAACTTGCACTTAGCACACCTCATTAATTTGGCTCAACAAATGGGTAATCAAATAAGTCACTCAATTAGTGAGGAAGTAGAGAGAAAATCAACCTATCCATGATTATAAAACCTCACCAACTTCAGTATAAAGCATATACTTTTCAAAATAAGATTATAAAATAAGTAATGTCATTTGTCTAAACGCTTTCCTCATTCAACAGTTTTTCGTTTTATTTCCCTCCCTTTTTAGTGTTAAAGCTTTGATTATGGTTATGGGCCTTTTTCTACTATCACTTAATTGTCGCTATCCATGCATTGCATAAATGTACCAATAGTCAAGTTCTTTGTTACAGCCTGAATTGCTACGGCAACCAGATGTCATTTTAATCTATGGAAAGCAAAAGGAAGCTCAAACAAGTTTGTCTAGTAATGGCCACCAAGCAATAATACCAAAGACTTTCTATTAACGCGGTTTGCGTGAACAACTTACAATCTTTTTAAAAA
The DNA here is from genome assembly GCA_023055345.1 of Quercus wislizeni. Lineage (NCBI taxonomy): Eukaryota > Viridiplantae > Streptophyta > Magnoliopsida > Fagales > Fagaceae > Quercus > Quercus wislizeni. Next base: position 8,596,459 of record JALGQJ010000002.1, on the reverse strand, counting down.
GGAACCAAAATGCGAAATGTCCAAGCACTTTGGTTGACAATGACCAAAGGATTTGAGAGGCAGTGAACATATACATAGGCTTGTTATAAATGTATCTACTATTTTAGTTGAATAGTTTGGTCTAAAAAGAAAGCCTTCATAGTGTGGCAGCTCTAGGATATATTTTTAGGGGGGGTCAGTAAGAAGATGTATTTTTGGTATTAAAAAAAAAGTAAATCTTGCGGTCTACATGATTTTTTTATTATAAAAATTTTCGTAATACGTACTAGCAAAAAAATAAAAAATGAGAAGTGCTACATCTAAAACATTTTCACAATACTTTTTTAACAAATTTTATGTTATAAGTTGTTATTAGTTCTAATTTAAACTCATTACTAAAATTACTTTTTTTTCTTATTAGTAACAACTAGTAACAATTTGTCAATTAGACTTTATTATGAGCGTATTATGAACATAGCATTCATCATATAGGATAAACTATAAGTTCATAGCATATTGTTTATTAATATGATGAAGATAATAATTATTGTTGCTAAGATTAAATCTTAGAAATCATCTATTGTTTTTAAATACAATCAACATATAAATTATTGTTGTTAAGTGAACTCCAAGTGAGATCTAAATACAATAAACTTTTATGTATTAGTTTATTTCAAATTTGTTAAGATGTAAATGATTTTTTTTAGATTTAAGATTAAAAAATTATACTTTTGTTGTTAGGCTTACTATTCCCCCCCCCCCCCCCCCCCCCTCCTCCCAATATTTTAGATCATATCGGTTTGTTATTGAGGTTTTTTTTTTGTGTTTAAAAGACCAGATATTGTTAAGATGATCATATTCAAATTCATTTAAGCTAGGCTTAAAAAAAATATAAGTTTAGGGGTTCAAAATTTATTTTAGGAGAATCAAATTAAAAAAAATAATATACAAATTTTTTTTTTTTGGCCCAGCTGAGGGGGTTCATTTGAACCCCCTGGGCTGCACCTAGAGCCGCCCATGCTTCATACATTGACAAATCTGCAAAAACTTTAGAGGAAACCCAAAAAAAAAAAAAAAATACTAGAAAGTTTATGGAAATCACTCTAAAATGAAATGATCAACATTGTCACACGAAAGAAAGTCATGAAATTTCAAACCAGTTTCCATATATGACATGGTGTGAAAGGCCTCTCGTACATGCCTCTCTCTCTTGCACTTAAGGGAAACTTTTTCTATTAAAGTCCACAGTCTTAGGCTTAATTGTCTATAGAAAGTTGGAAACTCTTGGACCATTGTTTAGCTTTTTAGCGGTTTAACACAAAGCACACGGTCCACCCCACACCATGCCTCCAAAGTCCAAATTTCAACTTTTAGGCCCATCAATGTATGGTTCTTGAAAGGGACAGTATGAACTATGAACCGACCTAGAAATTCAAGTATTTTGGCCTAAATGAAAGTAGGAAATAATAGCTTATCTTCATCTTATATAAATATCATAGAGTTTTAAGGGTTAGGAAATCTTACCTTATGAATTGAGTTAGACTTCGGATTTGAATTCCCTTCTCCAACATTTTTCCAAACGAGTACCACAACCCCACTTTCATCATTTTGTCCTTTCTATATTTTTTTTATACCAAACCAATTGGTCATTTTTGTGAATATATTTACAAATAAAAAATTTGGAGGAAGTAAAATATTGGGGAGGGGCTGATATGGTCCCCTTGATCCCACTTTCTTTTCTTTTTTTTTAAATAAATAAAAAAAATTATTGGTTAATATTATAGCTTAATTAGTTAACAACTCTTAGTCTTACTAAGAGATTCGGCACTCAAACCTCCCACGGTAACACTATCAAATTATCAACCAAAAAAAGGGAAATATGTCGCTCTTCATAATTGGGTTCGGTCAAGAGAGAAAAATTGGTATATCAAGATGGAAATTGTTCCCACCCTATAACAAGAGAGCCTATTGTAATGGCTCCCAACCTATTACAAGATGGGGCTGGATCTAATGTTCTCTATAGTATAGTAGCTTCTATCGATCAATGAACTGAACAAGTACAAGCTTGGATGGTTGAATGATATTTAAAGCGTGTCCTTCAAGAGTCATGAACTTGAAAGCTTGAGACTTTCACTTTATTAGCGGCCAAAAATGTTGTACACTTGTACTTGCTTCAATAATACGGGGATCGTCAAGCTTTAGAATATTAATGCAAAGGAAAAGAACTTCAAGTTTGTGATTTCTTCCCCCCCACGAAGTAGACATGCCTTGTTGTTTCTCAGTGTACCATCGAAATCAATTTTCACAAAGGGTGGGGTAGGGGGGCTCTAGTCTCAACTTTCAACCTTGTTTGAGAGACCTGAGTTGTATTTTAGCTATCTAATAGCCTTTATTATATGGGTTTCATACATTGGATTAACCTACCTTGCAAATCTTAGAGGATCAGTTTGAATTGGGTTTTCAATATGCTTGTTCATATTCATTCACAACGAGTCACAAGACTCACAACGAATGACTGAAAATAGGGTGAATTTTTTTTTTTTTTTCCCCCCCATACTTCTGGGGAAATTTAGGTTTGATGCTGGGTCCATAAGCAGTAATCTGAATTTTCCTCTTTTCCAATCTTTTCTCATATGATTTCAGCAAAATACTAGATAAATTTGGTAGTAAAATAGATTACATGCGTTGAGATGTATTATGTATACTACTAAATCACTTTCTATAGACGAAATTTTCTATCAACAAATTCTTATAATTTTCACTAGAAAGCTCAAGGAAGATTGAACCAACCCTTTTTCTTTGTATAGTTTTCTTTGTATGTATATAATTTCACTCATCAAACAGGGCCAAAAAAACTTTAAAAAAACAAGGATTTGGTGCCATTTCAAAGCTACATCCCGTTATAGACAGACAGAACCAAATTGGCCTCGAGATTGATTTAGTCACATATTAACCAGGTCGCAAGGAGTGAGTAGCCCCTCCACTCAAAACATACGCAAAGCATCAAATAAGAAGCTTTCAAGAAATATTATAGGGTCCGGTATGTTTGTGTGTGTTTGTTTTGGGGTTTGTGTGTGTGTGGTAAAAAAATAAACAGAAGAGGACTAAAGTCAAGAACGAGTTCGCTGTCTAGTTGACAATGAATGATGGATTTCTTTTGTTTTCACTCTATATTAAAAAAATAAAAGGGGTAATCGTGGTTTGTTGTTTCATGTCAAATATATATACGGCGAAGACTCTGACGGATTTGTCGCTCTCAAAGGCGTTTGAAAATTGAGAGAAATGTGTTTGAACCACGTAAATAAACAAAGGAAAATTTTGAACCAAAAGAAGCCATAGTGGTTGAAACAAAGAATCTAAGATGACTTGTCCAATTAAAGAATTATCAAGGTGCTATCCAGAAAAATCAGACCTTTAAAATTAAAGTAAGTCTAAGATATTTTTAAAAAAAATACAATTTCTTTCCCCCAAATAAAAAGGAGTATATATCTAGGGTGAACTCATCGACTTCACACCATATAACAATAAGGGTAATACCACGCATAATACCAAGGTCCCATCAAATTTCTAAATGCACAATATTTTTCATAACTATTGAAGCAACATGTATTATATTGAATATTTTTATAATCATAAGCCAGCAGTGAATCGATGTAAAAGGATTATACTCTAATTACAACATTTGTATATTGACCTCACACCACATGACAATAAGAGTAATACCAAACATACTACTAGAGTTCCCTCAAATTTCCAAATGCACACATTTGTTTTTCCACAACTGTTGAAATAGCATATTCCATATCGATAGATTTATATTATCATAAGCCAGCAATGAGTAGATGTGAAAGAATACTACTCTAATTATAATTAAATGTGTACTTAACATTAGTGTAAAATAAATTGACATGATTTTGTCCCATAGTGTGAAAGGTATCTTTAAATTATTTGTGGGTTTACGCCAACCTTCTCATCAATGCCGTTCACAGCATGGTTCTTGATGGATAGTGTGCTAATTTTTCTCTAATCCGAGCTGTCCCAACCTAACCAGTACACCAAATTCCTGTGTCATACAAGTAAGCCACGTGGGAAGTATCACATGTTCAATGATAATCTCAGTCAACTGTCTTTTTCTTCGATGAGTATATTTAGAAACTTTCGTAGTTTTAGGAGGTCGGGGTATTGACATTTTGATAGATTTACTATTTTTGATGCTCTTCCCCATGCTATATAATGCAATCTTTCATTATTATCGATATCTCTTGCCCAACAAGAAAAAGAAAATCAATTAAAATTTGGGGGCAAATAAAAAAATTAAAAAAAAAAAAAAAGAGAGAGAAAACAAAGTCTCGTATCTTTAAATACTATTAATACTAGAGATAATCTTTCACCAATCACCAAGAAAATCGGTATGAACCATATGGTTGTGCTAGCTATTGTTTAAAGGCAAAAGAATAATTCACTCGATGCTAAAGGATATGAAATACAAGAGAGAAGCCTATTTATCCTCATAATAAGTCCATTTTTAAATTTTAAGAGAACTATTTGTTTTATTTTTTATTCATATTTTTTTCTTAATTGAATAAAAGAATAGACACATTGGATGATTCTTGGGTAGTAAATAGCTAACAAGACTTGTGATATTGAGCTGCGAATGAAGAAATAATGGATGCGTCTTAATTAGATCTTTTGAAAAGAGAAAATCGCAATGAGGAATTTGTACCTGCCCTGCACTAGCTGACTATTCTAGTCTATAATGATTAACTATTTTAAATCCTTCTTTTGGACGCGGAAACCTTGCAGCATTAATCAAGCAAGGGGTGCATCACTCACATCATTCCACAAATTCATAGCATGCATTATATATCTAATGTTTAGACTTTAGAGTAATTGGTTAACAAAACTTTAAAAGTTAACACTTTATTAAATACAAAACATGTTTTCACTCTTCACTTGATAAAGAATATTTAACTTTAGGGTAAAACTTAAATACAGTATTTAAGTGTTGTTCCTTAGATTTTCCTCTTAAAATTTAACTATGTAGCTATATTTAACTAAAAATACACTTCCATCATACGAGAAAGAAATCACATGGTTGAATTTTAAGAGATGAATTTAAGAAATAGTACATAAGTATTGTACTTAAGTTTTGTCCTTAACTTTAAGTTGGATCTAATTATAAAATCATTATATGAAAAGCTCTAACTATTGTACACATGTTTTAGAATTTGAGGTTCTAGTTTCTAAGTTAGGTAAATTACGTATTTGGTACCTATCCTTTACACCATATTTTAATTTGGTCTCTAACTTTTCGATAGTGTCAATTTGATCTTTAACCTTTCAGTGTCATGACAAATTTATCTCTTGGATGAAAATTGCTGACGTGGTTAATAACCAAAATAAAAATTAATTTCCGTTGATGTGGTAATAACTAATATTTTATTTTGGCCATTAACCACATCAGCAATTTCCATCCAAGAGATAACGGAGACAAAATTGACACAGTACTAAAAGGTTAGGAACCAAATTGATACAATTGAAAAGTTAGAAACCAAATTAAAATATAGTATAAATGATATAAACCAAATACGTAGTTTACCCTAATAAGTTTAATGTTTTAATTTGGGTTTTTTAGGGTTTAAGAACTTAAAGATTCTTAGGGATCTTTTAATTCAGATTAAAACATTCTATATTATTATTGGTGGGGCATTTTTTAGCTCCAGGTCAAGGGTGTCCCTTGTAGCCTTTTGGCTTATTTTGCTGTCTCCTCTCTTTTCGGCTCACGCTTATAAGGCAGAAGGGGGAGGAAGAATTCTTCGATGTGGGACAGCAAAATAAGCCAAAAGGCTACAAGGGACACCCTTGACCTGGAGCTAAAAAATGCCCCCACAATTATGATCAAGTCATGCCTTAGAGTGTAGACATTAGAATTTTTTTTTTTTTTTTCCGTATAAAAAAAAAAAAAAAAATCTACTAAAGTCTAAAGGCTTTAAAAATCAATTTCTAAAAGAATTTGTAAAAGGAAGCTAAATTGAAAGTTGAGACGATGTATTTAAAAATGGAAAATGATCTCTCCATTTCAAATACAACTCAACTGTAAATTGACATAAGTTTTTGACTTTTGTCCCATGTATCCTTAAATGATGCCAAAGTTTTAATTCAATAGTGCATTTGGATGATCTAAGCGATAAAATAATTGAAGGCAATTCACGCTTGATCACCTTATTGACATGATGTGGTAAAAAAAAAATGATGCTTATACACTTGTTATGGTAAAATTAAACGCTTATATTTATATTAAAAAATTGAAACCAGTATGTTAAAAATAATGAGTTCATAAAAAATATATAATGAGAACTTTCATAATCGGTATCGTCCAGTAATCTATTGCAGCTTCAACAATTTGTAACAAAATTTTAAGGCCATTGAGTTTGGGCATAGAGTAGCATATTACATGCTATCTGTAAGGTCAAAATTTGGACTTTACCATTCATAAAGATATGGACTTATGCCCAAAAAAGTCGAACCAATAAATTTGTAGAGACTAAGTTGGAAACCTGGGCTTTGACGAATTAGGTGATCACCCATTAGATTTGATTCCATAAAGAAAGAAAGACAAACGAAGTTTATTAAAAAAAATTGTCCTCCGGTTTCGTCCGAGGAGATTGATTCTTAGATATTACTAGAACAAGATTTGTCACCTGTCCCCCCTCCATTTCTTCTTATCTTCTCCTCTGTTTTATATTCTCTTCTTTTCATTTCCACCGTTCATGTGTAGATTTAGATTGATAGTGTTGATATTTGTCCCATCAACTTCTCCCTAAAATCTTCGGGAGTAGTTGTAAAGCTGAAAAGCATAATTCAGTTAGTGTATATAGCATTTAATGCGACGGTAGCAGCTTTCTCCTAGATATTTTCAAGCCCTCCTTTGTCTAGTTCCTTCTTAATTCTTATCCTCTTCCATGTAATGGTCTGGTGTGTTGCTTTTAATGGCAAATCATTCCCTCCCTTCTCGGCCTTGCCTAGCCAAGAAGGTGTTCTTCTTTGGACTACCCCCGGGGTGATTCCGATTAGATTTCATTCCTTCATTTACTAACGTAAAGTCTTATGAAAGTATTTTCCTGCCCTTAAGCTACTTTGAGTCTTTGAGTCCTTGGATTGGGTCATTGGCCCAACATATACATAGAATTGGGTTGCTTGACCTTTCACCCCTACATTACCATTAAATCAAACTTTTATATATGTGTATATATATATATATATATATATATATATATATATATATGTATATATATTCTTGTTGTGCCTTAGAATTTCATTTGTTGTGTATACATATAATTATTTCACCATTACATATAAAAGGGGCTGCATTCAACTCAATAGTCCTTCGAGTCAAGTCAGATTGATAGGTTGAGTTGGATTCTAAATCAAGTTTGGTTGGGTTTTAGTTGACAAAATTTTCAACTATGTTATGTTTAAGAATTTTTTTTTTGATTTATTTCAAATTTTGGGTGTTAGTTTTAATTTATTTTGAAATTTTGAAAAAAAAATTAAATTAAAATATTAAGCTTTATTTGAATAAATTTATTTTCATCTCAAATGAGAAAGTATTGCTTTTTTAAAAGTATCACATTTTTTCATCAAAATATAGCTGTAAGTTTACACAATAAACAAAATAAATTTATTAAAATAAGCTTAACCAAGTTTACATTGAGAATTAGGGTAAAATACAATCATCCTTGAAGTTTGGACTATTGTCAAGCAGGTCCATGAAATTTCAAAACTAACAGATTTAATCCTTGAACCACATGCTAAATACAATAATTACATTTCTAAGAGCATATAGTTTAGGGACCAAATTGGTTATTTTTTAAATATCATGGATTTGCTTAACATTAGCTCAAACCTCAAGGGTGCCAACTGTATTTTATGTTATAAATTATAATTATTTATTTAATTATTGATTTAAATAATTGAAAATCAAACCCAAATATTTTTTTTATCAAAATCTGAAAAAATGGTCTCAAGCTAACAACTCAACCTAACCTAACATAATGATATTTTCCAATTTAAAAAAGTCGAATTAGCCTCCAGTACGAAATTGACTCTCTAACTTCAGATTAGGTTGAAAAATATTATAAATTTAATATAACTTGACCTATTTGCACCTCTGATTGCATTGAGTTTTTCTTTATCCTGGAAAGAAAAAAGAGTAAAAGAAGATGGCGGAGGAGAGAAATGTACTACCTTAATTTTTTTTCTAACCTTAATAACTTACCTTTAAAAAAAAAAAAAATCCAAATACCAAATAGAAAAGGAATATAACTATTCAATAAAATTGTCTGAATCTGGATCTAGACACAGAAATCAATTATCAGAAGTCAAATTCATGCATTGATAAGTTCATTAGAGGTTCTTCAAATATTCAAATTTTGAAGTAAATTGACTCGTCTGATAATTTTATCATTTTTCTTCAAGCACGTTTGTTGGTGGGGAAGTACTTTTCTTCAAGTTAAAAAAAATAAATAAATAAATAAATAAATAAAACCTAGGGATGCCATTCCTTTAATTCAAACCCAACCACCATGAAGCTTCAGAAAGAAAATGCGTACACGAAGAGGCTTAAATTTGACAATACAGAATCAGTTCGCAGAGGAAATAAAGAAACCACCAAAAGTCACTCATATTAAAGCCCTTGTTTAAATGCACACGTTATAAACCTGCCTTTTTTGTCAAAGAAAATGAACAAAGCATGACTTTACTCTACTTTTCTTTGCTTTTCTTTTGGATATCTTAAGCCTCTATTTGAATATGGAAATTGGCACTATTCATTTCTTCTAAACCTTTTTCCCTTAACTTTGGGCGCCGTATGTTTGAACTTTGAACAGATTCTGAGGAAAGAAGATAAATCTACTAACTTTTCTCTACTATTTCTCTTTTGTGCACCAATTTCTTAATAAGACAATGTTGCATGCATGGAAAAGTTCTTCAATAATTGATGGATTTTAATTTCCAAGTCCAATGTATGAGTTTGGCTTATCGCAAAACAATTGGGATAAGTTAAAGAAAAATATCGTTCACATTGATGACATGTTGTGATTAGAATGATATGATTTTCGTACAAAGATAAGATTAAAATGTTATAAATTTAATAATTTATCCAATATCACATCAATTAAAATTTTAAATAATATTACACTTTATATATTGTTAAATTCATAAAATAAAATTTTAACAGCAAGATAGAGAGTATTTTGTTTCGGGTCCATTATCAACATTATTTTGTTAGCACAAATCACAATATATCACCTTAATAATTGTGAAAAAGATTATAAAAAATTTAGAGTCGGTATAAGTGCATCCACTCTTTCAAATTAATCCAATGGTCAAAATTAGGCCGACATTTTTTCCTGACCAAGAGAGAGATGTTCAAAGGTTTGATGTTTAAGTTTCCTACAAAAGTCTAAAACAAGAAAATTAAGATCTTTCCTACAAAAGAAAACTCTTATTGGTCAAAGGTAAACAAAGGAAGCCACCATTAATTTTTATTGGTTGGGGTTACTCTACAAACCATCACCTTCCCTCTTCAACAATTTTCAAAAGAAACATTAAATAGAATTGAAGGGAGTAAAGCAAAAGTACGTCAGAAGAGATTGAAAAACCAGGTGTAATAGTAAGAAAAAATATTAAACTTATACATAAAGACAAAATTAGCAGTATTATCACCAACATTTCTGGGATTAGTCTAATCATGGTACAGTAATTTTCACCGTTAGAAAGGTACACCGCAAACGAGTTACTTCTAGACAAAACCTGAAATAATTAGAGTATTAAACAAAGAGGCAGTTTTGTAAATAAGCATTAAATCTCATACAATGCTTAAAGACTTTTATAAATAGTTTAAACTTATAAATCTTATTTTACTACCTTACGGTCTATGAACATTATCCTAGACCTTGAAAGTCGAAGTTCATTTACATAAAATACTTTATTTTAGTAAAGAATTGGTATACATCTTCACTCATTTCTTAGTAATTAATAGGCTTAATCTAGTTACCTTAGATGTTGTATTTTTAAATTTTTTTTTTTTTTTAGGTGGACTTCGGATGATTACCTTTTAGAAGTTAGAATAATCATTTTGAGGTGGGTTTGGGATGAATATATATAAAGCATTTTCTATTAATTTCCTTCATCACTTTGTAAGAAATCACCAAAAAAAAATCTCAATTCTGCGTTTAAATAGATAATAGCTTCAGCCCAAAAAATACATAACAATAAACTGCGAAGTGGAAAATGAAGGGCAGCTTGTTTGAGAACGTTTCTTCACCTTTCGATTTAATGAACCACTTTAATTAAAGTTTAATTTTTAGATTTGATTGCTTAATAAACCAACCATCTACATAAATTTAATTGAAAATTCACCCCCCCCCCCCCAAAAAAAAAAAAAAAACACTTGATATAATCTAAAGTAAGTCACCAAATATGGCATGAATGAAATCATTAAGAACAACCCTCTGAAACATCCATTTTTTTTAATATAAAAGAAAAAGGTAAGTCAATTATTTTTGCTATAAAAATCAGTATGGAATACAATCTACAAATCAGGTGCTAATTCTTTTGACAAATCATAAAATTAATAGATAAAACTGCTCTGAAATATCCTGTGATAGAACTATAAACCTTTCTTGCAAAATAACAAATTAAAAAATCACCTTTTTTTTTTAGTGGAAGTCCAATTTAAATTCAGATAAACCAAGTTTGCAAGATGGGAAATGTTAGTCTAGAAGTCAAATGCAAATTAATAACATTGTTTATTTATATAAAGTGTGAAATGCTACAGTAACTTGTAAGAGAAACTTGAATTTGGCTGATGATGACATTACACAATAATATAGGCTCCTTCAAACATTTATAATAAAACAAACGTCGTGTAAGGAAGAAAGGTAAGTTATCCATTCAAGAAAGAATGGTAGAAAAGGGTTCGTATAAAGCCGGGGCAATTCAAGATAAGAATTTCAATTTTCTTGGATAATGATAATGACCAGTGGTGTCATCTAGAAACCTTATCATAAAACTTATAGCGAACTATAAACTTGATGATTCCCCAAGTTTTGGTTACAATATATGAGATTTGTACCTCAACTGAAATATTTTGTTGTTTTGAATAAAAAATTTTAAGGTTTAAAATTTTCTATTCATTGTAACTTTTAAATTATTTAAAAAAGAAAAAAATATATGTATAAAAGAAAGTGGATGGAATGCATTTAGATCTCACCAAGCCAATTATAATCTTAACAGTCTGTATACTATTAGATCAAATAAAATAAATTTTTAACTGTGAAATTGATAAAATAAAAAGGATTTTTTATATAAAAACAATTGAGATAGAAATCCTACTTTAACATGTGTATGAAAATCACTTCTAGAGACTTAAACCTTGACTCATATCTCCCCTCTACCCACAAAAACTTGTACTTATGAGGTGACCATTATGCTAAGGGTACACGGTGATGAAGCAGAGAGGAGTTGAAATGGAAATGATAATGCTCAACTGTTATTAATGTTATACCACTTTATAAATTTCTATTAAATGCATTTCTTGAGAAGCCTACTGTTGGATTACATTGTCTTTTTATACATTCCAAGATTGCAAAATACAAGACAATCAGAAATTAATAACTATCACATCTATAACATGTTTAAATCTTCAAAAAAAAAAAAAATTATACTTCAAATTAGATGCAAAACATTAATTTATGGGTTTCATAGTAAATCAAAAAAAATTATTTCATAGTTTTGTGTGCATATTAAAGGAAAATAAAACATTTAATTAATCAAAAATTATTATTTTTAAATATTAATCAAATAAAAAGTTACGAAGTATTTGTTTGGTGTAATATTAACTTAACAAGTTGATCAACTACATGAAAGATGTCAACAAAAAGTTACACAAAGTGTAAACTTGAGACTAACACTTCATTAATTTCTCTAATATGATCATTTATATGTAGAGGTGACTGGTGAGATCATCAAAGTTAAAAGAAGAATATAGTTTTTACTAACATATATCGTTAAAACATGCGTGAAGGAATATTAAATGTTTAATGATGAGATGTAATGCACATTCTTTGAAATAAATAAATAAAATACGTATAAAAAAAATAATAAAATACATATATTGTTAGTTCACTGGAACGCGACACAAATTGAAAGTGGTTATGTACTTGTGTCAGTGTGTGTGCTTTTCTTAATTCTTTTTTTACAATTTTTTTTTTTTTTTTTAATGAAAGGTTAAAATAATCAACTACTACTAAACTTCACTTGTTCCCACAATTTAAGGATCTTAGTTTAGGAACTTGTTAACAAAATCCAATAAAAATAGAGGAAAAATGTCAATAAAACAATATTGCTGACTATAAATGAGTCACTTCCATGGTACTATACCATTAGTGAATTCTCAAAAGAAAAAACAGTGAGTTAATCCTACATTGGAGAATGAGTGTGAGTTAAAGAGATTTAAAACTTTTGCTGTGTATCCAAGAGTTAGACCATTTTAGATATGCACCACTGTAAGTTTCTTTAAAAATTTTCTCCCCTCTCCCCGTGTGTGTGTTAAAAATATTTAGTATTCTCAACAACAACAAAAAATACCATTAGTGAATTCTTGTTAGTAATTTAAATAGTTAAAAAAAAAAAAACCCCTCTTATACATTGGATAAGAATTATAAAATTATACAATAATCGGCTATTTAGTTATTATAATTTAAAACATTCACAATATAATAATTAATTATTCGAGTTCATATCCAACCCACTCATATTCAGGGACTGAGCTATAATTTTTTGTTTGGAGAGGCCAAATTGTAGTACTAATATACTAGTCAAAAGTCAAGATAAACCATCACATATATGTATAAATACACACACATATATAAACCTTAATATTTTGATACTAGGGTAAGTCATAATTTATAAATATATAGTATAAAAAACTATCTACTTTGTCATATGCATATTCACTAGATAATAATTTTAGGGGAATTTATCCTGTTTTAAATTCTAATGAGTGTTTTCTCAAAAAAAAAAAAAAAAAAAAATCTAATGAGTGTTCAAAATTTGTCTAGTTTGATATTAAACATATACAAAAATAAAAAAATAAAAAAAAATAATTTGAGAAAACAAAAACTACCTAGTCTGTATAACTATTAGGTCAATTGACAAATTCTATTATTTTTTAAAAGCATCATTAGACTAAATTATTTGGGGGGGGGGGGGGACTTCTATTTTTGAAGCTAAGTATTTAAAATTTTTAATAACTATACATAAAATAAAAGAGTTTTTTTTTTTTATTTATTTATTAATTTGTAGGTGCCATTGCCCACCAAGCTTAGCTGTAGCTCCGCCTCTACCCATATCATGTAAAATCCAATAGAATAAAAGTTGGATTCTAATCGTCGTGGTTACAAGTTTCATTATTTATTTTAAATTATATTATATTCTCTGGATATGTACCCATGTGCATTCATTACGTAACTTAAAATAATTTTTATTATATTATTTTTACTATTTATATTATTCATATATATCACTTAAATATTTAATTAGTTTACATCTAAATTTTAATTAAATCATAAATCATACAAGCATAATTCTAATGTAAAGTAAAAATACAAACCTTAGGTCTTAAGTGCCCAAATAATTAGTTTTGGGTGTAATTTTTCTATTCCACATACGCTAAGTAATTATAGGAAAAAATCTCATAGATGTGATCCCAACATGTTATGGAGGAGTTTTGGAATTCCAAACTTGTTTGATTTCATCACGAGACATTGAGAACCACTAGATGAGATCTAATATGTAAGTTTTATAATTTTTTAAATAGGGGGTAAAGTAAAGACATGACTCAAACTTAAGACCACATACCATAATAAATTACTAAATATCCTTTAAGTATAAACTATTTCTTAAAATTTAATCATTCATTTAACAATACTCTTTAATATTGTGATTATCATATCTTCATAGTTGTTATGTTGATTTGAGCACAAAATATAATAGACTTCACACTCCATTTGATAATTCCTAAATATTTACCTAGACAAATTAAAAAGAATAAAAAAAAAAAAGAAATTAACCACCTATTCTCCCGGTGTTATTTACCTAAAGTCAAAAGAAAACTAGGTATGTATTAATGAGTAGTCATAGACAAAATAGTAGTAGTATCAAGTAGAAGAAGTATATATAAATATGAATATGATAAGAGAGGAGGGAGGCAATAGGTGAAACAAGAAAGTCAAAGCAAGTGACTCGGTCCCACGGGTAGACAGTCAACATGGTTCCCGGAGGTAGATGTAAAGAGATCTGAAACGTGGTATATCATGTCATGCTACGTGGGGCCATGCAGAGACTAGTCTACTGGCCCACCCGGTCACCAGTCATCAACAGCCCCCACCAGTCCAGAAGAGAAAAAAACCAGCATAGCATGAGATAGATAGATAGAGAGAGAGAGAAGAGCCGGGCCGTCAAATTCGTTGACTTGGCTACCCACCACAATTTTTTTTTCTTTGTTTTTTTCTTTTTTTTCCCTCACGTGGAACGCGCCGCACCGTTCGGGGCGGTGGTTTCTTTTTTCTTATTTTTCTTTTTCTTTGGGTTTTTGATTTTATAGATACATGGAAGAAATGAAACCCAGTCAAACTCTTTCTTGACGAAATGTGGACGAAACCTCGTTTCCATCACTCACTTTCACTTTTTTTTTTTTTTTCCCCTTTTTGTCTACCTCTTTGGGTCGGTACTTACCACCTACCAAACCTTTCTTTTGGGATCCCCCGACCCGGATTTTGTCTATGTTCACATTGCTATCAATAAATTGAAATTTGGGATCTAGGGTTTTTTTTTTTTTTTAAAAAAAAATTTGATAGTTGGACAAACTTGAATTTTATTTTACCTTTGTTATGAATATTTTTCTATGTTCACACATTGCTTGAAAAAATTGATAGTCGGAAAAACGTGAATTTGAATTTTTGATATTCAACTTATACTAAAGAATTATGTTGTACTAAAAACTGAGTTGGTGACTTAAACTTATGATGGTAATTAGTAAGTAATCATCATTAAATAGATTCTATAAATTTAAATCATATCATATTTAAGAAAAACAAATCTTACCTAACTTTTATACCGACTACTAAGTTATATATTGAAAATTACACAATAATGTATAATTATATATAAAATAAAGGTTCAAATTTAGAACTAGTAATTGTTGTTTTCATTATAAATTAAAGAAAGTATTTCTTAAAATGAAAAATGAAAACAATAATAAAATACAAAGTAAGAACCATAATGTTTTTTTTTTTTTCTTTTTTTAGCAGAGGTAAGAACCATAATGTTAATTGTTAAAAGTAGGGCATATATATATATATATATATATATATATATATATATATATATATATATATATAAAATTAAATTTATCCCCGTTGAATTCAAACAAAGCATGAAACACCTATAACTCATGTGCTTAGATATTATTAAAATAAATTAAAAAAAAGTTACTGTTCTTAGGAAGAATAATAGTAAGGTGTTTTAGTAGGTTTTGGTTAAAACAATAGTCTCAGTTACTTTCACTGATAAAATCTTTAAAATCTTGATTAATTGATATTTTCAACTTTATAAGAAAGGTGTGGAAGGAGAGTAAAACAGCAAAACAAAAACAAAAGTGGAATCAATTAATGTCGGAGCAAGTTAATGGGTGAAGAAGACAAAATGGGGCAACCCATTGAAATGGAAATCCGAGAATGGGAAAGTCCACAAAACAACAGTGGGCCCCAAAGCCATCTGGACAGAGTGACGCACCGTCTGACGCAAAATGGCAAAGTCCCATCAAATCCTCTCTCTCAAAACACACACCAAAAAGTTTTAAAAAAATTAAATAAATAAATAAAAATCAAAATTCCAATCCATTTGGTCTTCGTTCCAAACCCTTTTTATAGGCGAGCCCATTGCACCGGAAAAAGACTTCACAGACTTCCTTCATCCCCCACAAACTCTTTCTCTCTTTGACTCTCTCTCTCTTAAATTCTCTTCTTCTCTTCTACTCTCTCCATAGGTTTTTTGCTTTGTTTCTAAAAAAAAAGAAACCTTTCTTTCTTGTTTTTATGGACAAAGGATGGGGTCTTACCCTTGATTCTGACTCGCTCGGTTTCTTCCTCAACAAAAACAACAACAACAACAACAACAAAAGGCCCCCACACCCACAACACAACCTTAACAACAACCACCACCACCACAGCAACAAGAGATCGATCAGCCTCGATAATACTATGTTTCCGGTGAATCTTGGCAGTAGAGATTACCATCATCAACATCATGAGCCTGCTGCTGCAGCTGCTGCTTCATCACCACCGTCTGATCATGTTGAGACCCGTAGGGCTGTTGTTGATGAGGTTGACTTCTTTGCCAAAAAGCCTCGTTTAGCTAGTGAAGATGCTGCTCATCATGATCGTGATGATGATGCTTCCAAAACTAATAGAGTTAGTGTCAAGAAGGAGAATTCTCTTGGTGAAGCTCCTTCAAGGCCTGATTTGGATGTCAACGTAAGCTCTCTAATTTATTTTTACTTTTTTTTTTTTTTGAAGTCTATTACCATTAATTTATCACTATGATATTTGCTTTTGATGCTAATTATTGTTTTTTCTAAATATAGACTGGGTTACACCTTCTTACCGCTAATACCGGAAGTGATCAATCAACGGTGGATGATGGGGTTTCATCAGACTCAGACGATAAGCGAGCTAAGATTGAGGTAAGAGATTTTCCTAAATTATCTATTTATTCTAGATAAGAAAAAAAAAAAAAAAGGATAAAGCTCTTTTTCTTTTTTCTTTTTTTTTGGGTTTCTTTTTTTGTTTTGCAATAATTTTGGAAGATTGCCCATTAAAGAAATTCACGTGTTGTTTCAGCTGGCACAATTACAAATGGAGCTCCAACGTATGAATATTGAGAATCAAAGGTTGAAAGACATGCTTGGTCAAGTGAGCAACAATTACAGCGTCTTACATAATCATCTTGTAACATTAATGCAACAGCAACAGACTCATGGAGCCGATAGTGCACAAGAGAATGAGGTAACAACCACTACTAAACCTAATAAAAATGGATAAATTTATTTGGGAAATACCTAGTCTTGTCCTTGTATTATAATTGTGTATGTGTTCAAAATAACTAAGTTAGTTGTATTGGTATTATGGTCAGGCTGTTGAAGGTAAATCTGAAGAGAAAAAAGTTGAGGTTGGAGGGTCACAAGTGGTACCAATACAGTTTATGAATCCTGGTCCTGGTGCCACAGCTGAGGCAGACGAGATATCTAACTCTTCCTCAGAAGATAGGACCATTTCTGGATCGCCAAGGAACAATTCTAATGTCGTGAGGAACAGTGACGTTGTTCCATATGATTCGGATAGAGATGGTAAAAGAGTTGGTAGGGAAGAGAGCCCAGAATCTGAATCACAAGGTTGGGTTCCTAATAAGGCTCCAAAATTGACTCCAAACAAGCCTATTGATCAATCCACTGAAGCCACAATGAGAAAGGCTCGTGTCTCAGTTCGTGCACGGTCAGAAGCACCCATGGTACGTTAATTTGTCAATCTTGTAACAAATTTCAACAATAGGGTGTACATTTTTATGAGTGAAATTTATGTAATTTGATTCATTTGCAGATTACTGATGGTTGCCAATGGCGAAAATATGGACAAAAAATGGCCAAAGGAAACCCATGTCCCCGGGCTTATTATCGATGCACTATGGCAGTTGGTTGTCCTGTTCGCAAACAAGTAAGTTTGTTACATTCTTGGAATTGTTCCATTATAGAATTTAGATATAGTCATAATTATATATGGTTTCAATCAAATAAAGTAAGTTCTGGTTTAGACTAATAAGAATTATGGGTTTTGATTTACAGGTTCAACGTTGTGCCGAAGATCGATCAATTCTAATCACAACCTATGAAGGAAACCACAATCATCCACTTCCACCAGCTGCAATGGCCATGGCATCAACAACAGCAGCAGCTGCATCTATGTTACTCTCGGGGTCCATGTCAAGTGCAGATGGGATAATGAACCCAAACTTGCTAGCAAGAGCTATTCTGCCTTGTTCATCAAGCATGGCAACAATTTCAGCGTCGGCACCATTTCCAACTGTGACACTAGACCTCACACATACCCCAAACCCATTACAATTCCAAAGACCCCCAACCCAATTCCCCATCCATTTCCCAGGTCAAGGCCAGAATGGTTTTGGGTCAGTACAAACAGCACAATTGCCTCAAGTTTTTGGTCAAGCACTATACAACCAGTCCAAATTCTCGGGCCTCCAGCTTTCCCAAGAAATGGGACATTCCCAATTGGGCCACCAAGCACCCCAACTACCCTTGCATCAAACCCAGCAGCAGCAGCAGCCCTCATTGGCTGACACAGTCAGTGCTGCCACGGCAGCCATCACAGCTGACCCAAACTTCACAGCAGCTCTTGCAGCCGCCATCTCATCCATCATTGGTGGCGGAGCTCATCCAAATAACAACAATAACACCTCCACCACCGCTACCAATAACAATATCAGTGCCAGCATGACCACAAGCAACTCCAACAATAGCAACAGAATGGGCAATTTTCCAGGGAATTAGAAGTTGGGCCTGATAATTTTCTCGTCCTTAAATTTTTTTTTTCCAATCTTGTTCTTTTATTGGGGGGGATTTACCTTTTTTTGGTGGGATGAGAATGTGATTAGATGTTCATAATTTTTGTCCTTGTTGTGGGAGGGTTTATGACACCAAAGTTCATTATTTCTTATTGTTTCATTTTGAATAATTTGATTCAAATTTCTCAGTAAATACATAGACAAAAAAAAAAATTTGAAAAAATTTTAGTGCTTTGTTACATCATTAGACTTTCTCAATTATTTTTTAGTCTTTGTTCTGTTTTCCCTTCAAATTAATCAATCACTGACCCAATCTTGGGAACAGTAAAGACAAAAAAACACAACGTTTACAAGAAGAAAAGAATCATCGTTGTTTTCGGCTTTACACAAAAAGGAGTTTTGAGGGTATATTCGTTAATATCCTAGTCAAGAAAATCGGCCCACAGTTTGACACGTTAACTCTGTACAATTAATCAGGGCCTGAAATCGTAGACCAAGTAGAGACTTTCCAGGCAATTACGTGTGTGAGACATTAATGATGAAAATGAATGATATAAAGGTCAACTTCATACAACTATAAAAATGCCAATGCTTTTTTAATTTTTTTAAAGACCCAATAAAGAAATGGTGGGTGGTACTAGTAGTTTCGTGGATTATTTTGGTACAATTTTTTTCAATTGGACAACTGGGATACGTTTTTGACTTTCCGTCCACCTTGATTGACATCACGTTATGGGTTATGCCATCCAATTCCAATAATGTGGTAATACTATTAAAATTTAGAGAGAGAGAAAGAGAGAGAAAAAACAAAACAAAGAAACTTGGAACTTTGTGAGTCGCACTTGGAACTTTGTGAGTCGCACCGTACATCATCCACCGTACAAGGATCTTTTACTCTTTCAGCTCCACCAAGGGGCGTGGGTACTGGGAAAGGGAAAAAAGACTATAATTAAAGACCAAAGACTAATGAGAAGTGGGAGAATAACACCCTTTCTTTTAATGATCACACGTGCATGCATGTGAATAGCAAGACTAATCTCAATTTCAAAATTTCCTTGCGTTTTCTCTTCATGGAGAAAATTGTTGATCCATTGTGCACATAGAAACTTCTATGTAATTGCTTCTGATTTGCTTTGAAGCACCCTTGTGCTTTTTGGTGTTGTGTTGAAATCTTTAAAAAGTTATACATAAAGTAAATAAGTTAGGTAGGAGCGAAAACACGCTGCGATGTTTTGAGTAACAAATAATTATATATGTAATAGACATTTACATTGGTAGATTGAATTTGTCCTTTCGCATAATGGGTAGGCTTTTTTCCTATATACTTTGAAAAGGATAAAAAAATTTAAAAATAAAATAAAATGATGATGTCTTCCTCATGTTCTTAAACAATAATTGATTTAAATGATGTGATATTCGATAAAGCTTTATAGCTGTAAATCTCAAAAAAAGAGTATCATAACTTTTTTACTAAGAGAATATCTTTAACACCATCTCAAGATTCTCACCTAAATTTTGAGGAAAAGTCACGTTTTGATTTTTACTTAATTACTTTTTCAAATACATCTTCAACAAACTATTTAAGTATCTATCTTTTTTTCTATTTTATATAAACAATCTTTTTATTCTTTTTATTTTTCCTTTATTAATTTCTATCCTCAAATGTCTCAATTTTTTATCCATTCTCATCAGATTTCTTTTTATTAATTACTTCCCGTTCTTCTTTTTCACCACCTACAACCCATACATAATAAACTCACAAATATACTTTGCTCAAGTCACAACTCAAAAAAAAATAATCTTTTGTTCCAACCACAACCCACCAGCATTCATCAAACACCCATAGACCCAAAATCCATTAACCATTACCACTTATCAATGTCTAGGAGGGACTAAGAACACAATTGCTAAGCAAACCAAATGCAGGAACACATTAGCATCTTCAAACTACATGCCCCAATCACTTTTCCTTGATAATCACGAATAATAGCCACCAAACCAGCATAAGAACAATTATATCGGGAGTGTGAAGCAATTGGTCACACAAGTCTCGAAAATCACCTTGATGACTACTTGTCTTCTGTAATCTAAATAGACCAAGCGGACCAAACATCTTTGATCTTTTGCCATTGGACAAGACCACAAAAGCATGTAAAATGGTTTGCTCTGCCTGGTGACACAGGGCACAAAGGTTCAACCTAAACAACCCTTCTTACTCAAACTATTTATTGTTGGGACTACCAAAGACCAAACTGATCTCCACATATTGCTACCAACAAAACCTAGACTAGAACTACATTGTCTAACTGGGTCTGGGTCATTAAGAACTAATTTGTTGGAGCTCTATTTTTGGGCTTGGGTTTCCAAAATTTGGAAGAAAAAATGTTTTACATTATCTATTAGATATGCTCTAACTTTCGCATTAATAAAATTATCATTCAAGTCCCCCTTTGACTAGGTGCAACTATTAGGCATTGGAAACCAAATAATAGTTTAAAAAAAATTATATTAACTAATTGATTTTAAAGGATGGCTAATCCCTTGTGTTTGTATTTTAGTTATGAATTTAATGAACTCTCTTATTGGCTGGATCATACAAAGATATAAAAAGATGAGGTGCAAACCCTTTTTTTTTTTTTTTTTTTATCAAGTTCCATTTTAGTTTCTTCTTAAAAGAAAAAAAAAAAAAAAAAAGTCCACTTTAGTTTGATTCTCAAAAAATAAAAAATAAAAGGTCCACTTTAGTTTTATAGTCAGCATCTTTAGGCCCTAATTTCGCCGAAATAGTATTTTGTTGGGCTTGAAAGGTGCTTTGATTTTATTTTTTGTCCTTTGGATAGTTTTATAGCCCGTGTTTCTAAAGACCCAGTACTCTTTGTTATTTCTAAAGAAAAAAAATATTATATGTACGTTTTAATGTCTAAGGCCCACCTAGTTGAAATGTAAAAGCCCATCATTTCTCAATAAGTCCAATAACACATGTTTTTCTTTAACTTTTTTCCCAGTTACGGACAGATATATTGTGTATCATAGAAAATTTTGGAATATTGTATATGAATATGTACAACTTTTTAATTTTAATTTTTTTTTTAAAGATATACCTCTATACTTTTATCAAATTTATTTTCTTAGACCTTATCTTAAGATTTTAACTCCAATGAATCTTCAGTAACAATCAACTAATTTTATTTTAATTTATTAGATATTCATTCATATGTTAAAAATGTGAAACAACATCATTTTATAAGGGAATTAATAGAAATATTTTAATGGCAATAGAATGAAGGATTAAAGTAATCACATAAGCAAAGTTAATGTGCTAAAATAAAACTTTTAAACTTAGTGGATTAAAATGACAATTAATCAAAATAAAGTTAGGGTGAAAAAGTGTATTTTTTTCCTTTCTATTTTTCCAACAATTCTTAGTAATAAACAAAGGCCAAAACTCACTCTTTTTTATATTTAATAAGAAGTTTAGGCGTCAGAAAAGATTTCCCAGTACCTTTTTTTTTTGTTGCACTATTATTTAAATTGTGTTTATTAGAGTAATTTTCAATATCTTTATTTTTATTGTTATTATTTTTTATATTGATTTTATTAAATTTTGTATTATTAATAATTTAAAGTGTTGAAAAAAAATCTTTATTTTTATATCCATAAAAAAAAGGACATAATTTATTTTATAGAGAATTTCAATAATACAACTAAACAGTAGGAAAGCAAGTAGTTTTCTCTAAAAAAAATTTTAGGCAAAAATGATTTCTATAAGAAAATATTTATGTTGAAACAAACAAAACAAACTTAATTTTTTTTTTTTTTTTTTTTACAATTAGTGATATAGACAATGAAGATTGGTATATATTAAAATTAGTATTAGTAGTAGATCCACATCAAAATATCATACAAGAAAATCCTTAAACAAAATACTGGCCAGTTTCGATAGAGGACAATTTCCGACAAACTCTATTCTACTCTTTTTTTTTCCTCTTCATCCAAAACTGCACATAAAAAATGGACATAATGCGGTCATTTGGTGGTCATGACTTATGAACTTGTCTAACACACTAGTTATTCAATGTTGGAGAATGGAGAAAGGCATATTCATGTGATCATCTATGTAGTTGGTGATTTTAGTTTCCAAAGTTCCCTTCGAAGCATTCTCTATATATCTTGCACTCAAGGAGTGTATCTTTCAGTTGGGTTACCTTAAATTAAATTATTACGATCATCCAAAGCTATTGAGCTTGCTTTTCGGAAACATCTTCATCTTGTTCAGCCAAACCTACCAAATTTTTTGAGTGCAAATCCAAACCTACAATGCAATGATTGTTTTCTTGTCATTTTAAGAAATAGTACTAGCTATGGGACTGCCTAGGCTGAATCATTCACAATATTCTTTTGAAAAATTTAACTTGTGAGTTGTGATCTTACCTCGCCTCCCACATGTATTTAAAACCGTACAATGAGGTTGATTTTGACAACGATTTTTACCCAAAAAGGTTAATTTTGACCTACCGTAATTGCGGACATTGGACTGGACACCAAAATGAGAATTTTTTTTTTTTTGGTTGACATTAGTTTAGTTATAAAATTAGTTGTTACTCAATAAAATAAATACTACTACATATTTTAAAATTTTAATTATTAAATTGTATGTTTTTACACTCTTAGTACACATGTCAACTTTTGTGTCAATTAGATATTATTTACTATATGATTTATAAGCTTATATTTTATTCATAATTTTAAACTACAAAAACTTATAATTTAAACAATTTATTAATGACATAGCTATTGATTTTTAATTTTTAAAAAATTTTTCAAGCATGGAAGATATAAAAAGAAGATATAATCCCAGGTAGATTTGTCAAAATTCATTTCCAATAAAAAGATATTAAGTAAGGTTGTAGCCTAAGGTTACAATCAATTTTATAATTAAACTTTGTCCATTTTTTTGTTGAGGAAAAAGATAGAAATGATTTTTTATTTTATTTTATTAATATGTATAGATTATAATTTTATAAGAGCATTAGCATTTGGGATTACAAAAAATGTTCTATTTTACCATCTAAAAAGTTACTTTATCTAATATATCATTTTACTTTATAATACATCAAACACCATTTTACTTTATCTAAAAATGTTTTTACTTTCCTATACAGCACATTAAAATAATATATATATATATATATAGAGAGAGAGAGAGAGAGAGAGAGAGAGGGGAAATGAGAGACTGAAGAGAGAGAGAAAGAATGAGATATTTTAGGAGTAGGAATAAAAAATATTATTTTATTTTTGCAAACTTGCTATAATAGGTTCTAAATTTAGGACACTACTGTAGTTTAGTTGTAAAATTTTTTACAATTAGCCTCCTGAATAATGCTTTCCTCTTAATATTTGATGCAAAAATATAGCATATTAAGAGTTTTATAACTCCGAATTATACTCTTGGTTTTATTTTTGAAAAAAAAAAAAAAAAAAAAAAAATGGAGACCACTAAAGCCTTATTGGAGAAGGACTAACAATTAATTATGTAGTTCATGACATGTTTTTGGTTATTGGTGGCTGGTTCTATTAATGAACAATTATTCTAAATATATAGTTGAATATGCCTAAAAAGAAATTGTTTATATTCGAAAATGTTTACCCAGTAAATACTCCTTTACAGGCTTATTATAAACCCAAGCAAGCATTCAAAATATCTGTCCTAGTCCTACAATCATTAATGAAGTTAGTACAGAATGAATGAGAGCAAAAGGCCATTCCTGCAATTGCCTTTCTTTTGTATTTACTCACAAAACCACAAACTTCCCACGAGCCTAAAAAACGATGTGTGGCGTGTTGAAGTGAACAAATTGCATGCACCACTGCCACGTAAGCAATCACTTCCCCAGTTTCCCGAACGCATCTCCCATCGCCGCCCCTTTCCCATAAATCAAACGGCCCCAAAAAAAAGAAAAAAGAAAAAGAAAAAGAACTATCAAAAAGAAGGGTAATGCTATCACGAGTTGTGATAAGTAGATATATGACTGTAGTCATGCGAAGATAAACTTCTACCGTTTACAACTTATAACATAAAGAGTTGTGGTATAAAATTATGTATTTTTATGTATCTCTAATATTACTCTAAAAAAATATCAAATCTCACAAATTATGGCCTGTTTGGTAGAGGAGTTTAAGTAATATTGTTTATATATTTTTGAAATACATGTTGGTGAAAAAATGTATAAAAATACGTGTAATATTATTTAAAAATTGAAAACATGTAGTTAAAATACTCTATAAATGATCTCAGAGTGTTTGGCACGAGTTTCTAAGCTCGTTTTTATCTTTTATGTACAACATTTTAAAATTTCACTTTTTCAAGCATTTTTTCATATTTTAAAATTTTTTTAGTAAACTTTCAGAAATTTTTTTTCAATTTTAGCTTATTTTTCGAACTCTAAAGACTCATTTGGTAGCCTATTTTGAGCAATTTTTTGAGTATTTCAAATACACTTATACATATTTTTATACACTTTTTCACTCCCATGTATATCAAAAACAATCAAGTAACATTACTCAAACTTCCCTACTAAACTCCCCCTAAATTCTTCTTTTCCCAAAAAAACAAAAGAAAAAAAAGAAGAAGAAGAAAAACACGAGTCCATCGTGTGTGTCCAATGCTTACCCCGCCATCTCTGCAGAAAATGATCAAACGGCTTCAAAAAACACCAAACTTTCACGCCATATTATTTGCTGGTGGGCCCCACCATTTTTCCCTTTAAACGAAAGAAAGAAAGATACAGTATTAGCTGGGCCCCACTGAGCACTCTTCACACTTTCACAACTGTCTCTCTCTCTCTTGTACTTTCCTCCATTTTAAATTCTCTGTTTCTTCCTGTTTTCTCTTCAAGTCTTTTTCCTCTACTTTTCCTTTTGCTATACAATTCGGTGAGTGAATTAAATATTTACTGCAATAAATTATTAATATGAACTATTAATTATTAATTTTTTTTTTATCATTATGTTTTGGTTTGCTCTGCTAAGGATTTATTGTTTTTTTGCATGTGAGAATATATTGGCTTGGTGATCGGTCATTATTTTAATATTTTTAATGCCTTTTGATGCAAGTTTGTTGGAGATTGTGCTTGATCATTGTATTCATGTCAGTGCTTTGAGCGTTCTGTATAAGTTGTTTTTTTGCTTTTAGAAAATGCGGTTTTTTTTTTTTCCTGATTAGGCTCTGTTTGTTTCGTGGGAAAACGAAGGAAAATGAAGTTTAATAAAGTTTAAAATTTTAACTTTTTTACTTAAGCGCTTTTTATCTTGGTAAATGTGGTTTTTATTTATTTTTATTATTATTTTTTTTTCTAGTTAAGCTCTGTTTGTTGCGTGAGAAAAAACGAAGGAAACTGAAGTTTAATAAAATTTGAAAATTTTTAACTTTTTACTTAAAGCTTGTAGCTTAAGCGCTTTTTGTCTACGAATTATTTTGTTTCTAGAATATGTTTCGGACTAAAAAAGAAGAAAGAATAAAAAATTTTCAGGTTCTGTACTGAATAAGTATAGTGAAGGATTGAAAATTTTGATTAAATTTAAATTTCCTATTATTTTTGAAGCAGTTAAACGGAACTTGTGCTTGAATTTTCCGCACTTCCCTGTTTGGTTGCTTAGAAAGTTGCTGAAATGATAGAAAGGTAGTCTAGAATTTATTGTGTTCTGTTTTTCTGTTCTAAATATCAAAAACTGATCTGTAACTAAGCTAAACTGTTAGTATATGAAGATAAAACATGTAAACTGAACTTACTAAGCTAAAAAACTCAGCTTTATTGTTAAATTCAACTTAAATTAATATTTTTAAATTTTACTATTAGATTACATGTTCGTTATGTTTATAGCATGTGTGCCAAAATTTGTGACGATCCAGTGTTGTTTACCATTGATGTATAGAGTCAATATTTTGCATATAGATGAGATAGATATTGATCTCCAAACATGTTGATATATTGCAAGCATGTAAGGTATAAGGAGAGAATGTAATCCAACGGTAGATTTTTCAAAAAACACATCCAATAGATAGTTATTGAGTGGTGTAACATTGACAAAAGTTTCTCCTAATGTAACTTGAACCCAACCCATGTATATACGGTTTTCATATTATTTGTTTCACTTGTTCATGCTTTTCCTGAACCTGAAAATTTCAATGTGGATGAAATAGGTGAACATGGGAAGCAATTTGAAAGCAGTAGTGTTATCTGTGTTCCTTTCAACCCTTTTGTTTTCACTGGTCACCTCTGCTTCCAACAATAGGTTGGTTAGGATTGGACTGAAGAAGATTAAATTCGACCAAAACAACCGCCTTGCTGCGTGGCTCGAGTCCAAGGAGGCACAGGCTGTAAGAGCTTCTGTTAGGAAGTATCATATCCGCAATAGTCTTGGGGACTCTGATAAGACAGATATTGTTCCATTGAAGAACTACTTGGATGCTCAGTATTTTGGTGAGATTGGCATTGGTACTCCCCCTCAAATTTTCACTGTAATTTTTGACACTGGCAGCTCTAATCTGTGGGTGCCATCGGATAAGTGCTTTTTATCGGTGAGCCTGAGCTTTTATGTTTATAATGAATGTAATTAGCACTCTTGGCTTTATTAAAATCTTGATTGAAGGCAATAGATTCATGTTTTTGCATTTTTGGTGCAGCTTGCGTGTTATTTTCATTCTAAGTACAAGTCAAGTGAGTCGGAAACGTACAAGAAGAATGGTTAGTCCTTTTGTCCCAACCTTAGAATAATGTTCATTTCATTTATAATAATCAAAATCATGCTGCATGGTATGCCCTTTACTCTTAATTATGGTGCCCACTTCATGATACATGATTGCAAGGGGCTGTCTTGGAGAATTGCCTTTCGAATGCACAATATATATGTGTGTATTATCTATGTTGTCTGATGTAGCTCTGTTACCATCCATCATGAAGGGACATCTGCTGCTATCCAGTATGGTAGTGGAGCTATTTCCGGTTTCTTTAGCTATGATGATGTCAAAGTTGGGGACCTAGTTGTAAAGAGTCAGGTACCTTGAACATTTTTCCTCTACGTTGTTTCAAATCTTAGTAGTTTGATTATACTGTACTAACTACAGCTGATCCCTTCAGGAATTCATTGAGGCAACTAGAGAGCCTGGTGTCACATTTTTGGTGGCAAAGTTTGATGGCCTATTAGGACTTGGATTTCAGGAAATTTCAGTTGGAAATGCTACTCCTTTGTGGTATGTGTGTATATCTTTGGTTTTAATTGGTCTTTCACTGAAATAAGTTTCTAAATATGAAATTTTTAATGAGGTGCTTGCTTGTCAACTGTCGTACAGGTACAACATGGTTGAACAAGGTCTTATTAAAGAGCCAGTATTTTCGTTCTGGCTCAACCGTAAAACAGAGGAAGAAGCAGGGGGTGAACTTGTCTTTGGTGGGGTAGATCCAAATCACTTCAAGGGCAAACACACTTTTGTTCCCGTGACACGGAAAGGCTATTGGCAGGTAGGTACTAGGTTGTCTAAAAACTTCATATTTAACCATGGTTAATAGATATTAGATATTCAATATACTTTTATATTTTCAATTATCTTCTCATTTTGCCAAAATATATTTCTTTTTGATAGTTTGACATGGGTGATGTTCTTATTGGTGGTAAACCAACTGGTATGTTCTCTCTCGATGCCTAGTACAATTCCTCAAATGAAAAAGAGATGTTTCTTTTTTTGGGAGGCAAGGGGGGAGTTGAAGGAAGACATAAATTTTTTTATGATCTGGCTCCTGTTATTTTGTGGGACTCAATATTCCATCTGGCTGCTATGTAGGCTATTGTACTGGCAGTTGTGCAGCTATTGCAGATTCTGGAACTTCCCTAATGGCAGGTCCAACGGTATGTATAATAGCTCAAGTTCTTTGGAGCTATTTTGATTATTGTTTATCAATCTCTTGCTTCATTTGTTGTGCTAGTTTATTTTGCCACTTCGGATGTCATTTTCAGCTTTAGTTTCCGTTGAGGTTAAACTTGAAACATTATTCAATAGAGTTATTGTGTGAGCAAGATGACACAATGTAGAAGCAGAAAAATGAGAAACAACTAATACATTTTTAAGTGAGCTTTGTTTGATAGATATATCATCCTTATTACGATATGCTTCTGTGATTTTCCGGTCACATTCTTCCAATTCTCATTTTCATATCTTGAATTTGATGGCTGAATTCTACGTTTATTACTGTTATTCATTTGGGTGTCCTAAAAGCTTGTAGGCTGGTCATCTTGGTGCATTGCCTTGAAAGTGAGAAAATCTAAGATGTAGAATTTATGTTTCTAAATGAAAAATATATGTGATTGCTTTCTTAATATTTTACATGTGCTTATCCCTGAAATATATGGTTCTTTTTTTTTTGGTAAGACTGTGATTACAATGATAAATCAAGCAATTGGAGCCAATGGAGTTGCTAGCCAGGAATGCAAGGCAGTTGTTGAGCAGTATGGACAAACAATTATTGACTTGCTTGTAGCTGAGGTAAATACTTGGCTTTTATTAATTTCTATTTTTTTGTTTTTTCTCATCAGGTAATAAGGCTTATTATTTTATTTTATCCTTTTCATAGTGAGTGGAAAAGACTTTGTCTCAGCATGTCAATTCACTTATGTCCCTTGCAGAATGTTCCAGTTAATTCCATTATTGAACTAAGTTTTATCTTTCATTGTGCATAACAGGCAAACCCGAAGAAGATCTGCTCCCAGATTGGATTGTGTACGTTTGATGGTGCCCACAGAGTTAGGTCATACTCACATTTTTAATAGTCCTTTGCCTTTTTATCTTTCTCTTACAATATGCCAGTGAGTTTAGGCCGTTTGGCTAAAATGGAACTTCACCCTCCCACAATAATGGGTGGGAGGGAAAAGTTGTGGGTTGAAAACTCACTAGGTGCATTTGTCACATACCAATGAATATATATATTCTCTTGGGGTGCCCCTTATAACGTTTCCTGTTGTTATTTCCTTTTCATTATCTGCTTCCAGACTGCATTGTGAGCCCTTAAATTGTACCCATGTTGCTGTCAAGCTCAAAATATATTATTTTGTTTTTAAATTTGGTTTTCATCAGTTGTTTTTGAAAACTTTTAATTATTATTATTATTTTTTTTTTTTTCTTAAGGTAAAAAAAAAAATTGCAACAAGTTTGTAATTGCTTCTTTAAAAAATCTCCCTGATTTAATTTTTATATGGGGAACTTATTGGTCTGTGAATGTTTTTGTACAGTATTGGCATTGAGAGTGTCGTGGAAGAGAACAGTGGCAAAGCATCTGGTGGAATTCGTGATGCTATGTGCCCTCCTTGTGAAATGGCGGTTGTGTGGATGCAAAGCCAGCTAAAGCAGAA
The DNA here is from genome assembly GCA_023055345.1 of Quercus wislizeni. Classification (NCBI taxonomy): domain Eukaryota; kingdom Viridiplantae; phylum Streptophyta; class Magnoliopsida; order Fagales; family Fagaceae; genus Quercus; species Quercus wislizeni. Next base: position 8,566,381 of record JALGQJ010000002.1, on the reverse strand, counting down.
TCAGACACTAGATTATGTGCTGACCTATGTCAATGAGGTGAAATATGTCTTGTACTGCATTGTTGTACATATCTTTAGGAGATTGCTGCTCATGCTGACTTGACCATCTGGTACTTCCACAGCTTTGTGATAGGGTGCCAAGCTCAATGGGAGAATCTTCTGTGGATTGTGGAAATATTTCTAACATGCCTACTGTTTCCTTCACAATTGGTGGAAAAGTTTTTGACCTCAGCCCACAGGAGGTAACATGTCATCTGAATCAATCATGAAATTGTTTTCCCCTTTTTGAGAGAAATTTTAGTAATAGTATTATGGTATTTTTTACTTGTCAGCAATGATCGTTGTTGTACTTAATTTTTCTTCTCTAGTGTGCACCCTTGACCTGGAAATTACATATGCAGGACCTAGTAAAGCTTGCTTTGACTTCTGACTCTTGTTTTCTATGGGTTCAATCGTATCATCCAAAATAAAAAATAAAGGTTACCTTAAATGGCTTCTTGAGTAGCAGTGTTTTCAATAACACCATCTAACATAAAATTGCCCAATGCTTTGTCAAAATGGTCTAGATTTTTTGTTTTTATTCTTATTTATTTTTTTAAATGATAAGTTGTCAGAATGGTATCGATAAAACCATCTTGGTATGATTTTTTAAGCTTATAATTAGATTAGAACTTGTTCATGTATTACTTAGAGAAAAAAAAAAAACTCACTGACTATATATTCTGAAAGGAAAAGTTTCTTATAAGGGTAGGAGGTGTCATTGAAGCTTCAAAGACAATTTTTTTTTTAATTGTTTCTTTGTTTGCATCTTACTCATCCTGATCATCTGTATCTAGTGAACTGCATGATAAAACTAAAGAGCCAAACAAGCTGAAACATTCAATAACTTTGAACTGATACCAGCCATTGTTTAGAATGAAAATTCTCCATGGCTTTTGTCGAGCTACTGTCATATATATATGTATGATGATATTATCTTGGCAAACTTCATCAATATATAACTAGAATATCATTGTACTGATGTCAAACTTTTCTGGATGGTGTCACCAGTACATACTGAAGGTGGGTGAGGGTCCTACGGCTCAGTGCATCAGTGGCTTTATGGCTATGGACATTCCTCCTCCTCGTGGACCTCTCTGGTAGAGTTCCATTCAAGTCAACTTTCCATTTATCATTCAGCATCTGTACATGTGATGCTTCTGGTGTAGATGATTCTCACTAATGGTTCTTTTGAAATACAGGATATTGGGGGACATCTTCATGGGTCGCTACCACACTATCTTTGATGCTGGTAAACTGAGAGTTGGATTTGCAGAGGCAGCATAAACAATCTACCCTGGGCTGTGATATCTTTATCTGTATGCTGTCTGTGTGACCTTATTTAGACTTGAAGAAGTTAAATGGAGGAGAGTTATGCTGCTTGTAAATATTTAAAATGGATCTCTTTTATCCATCTGAAAATTTTATCATGTGTGCAATGTGAACCCAATTTCTATCCTTATTTATTTACTGACCTCACAATCTTCAAGTTTCATGTGGTTCCTTTTTGCAATGCAAATGCATCATTGAATTGTTGAAACTTTACAGCCATTTGTTGATTTGTTCAAGGAGAGCATGAGGTAGGTAAGTTCAAACATCGTGGCTTCAAGCTACTGCTGCTGCTGCTGCATTTTTTCCTCGTACTTCTTTTCCAGGCTTGATTCTCCCCTATTTGTCGTGCAGTTAAAAAATCTGGTGGAAATATAATAACATGTTTAATTTCTAAAAAAACCATGCAACTTTGTGTAGCACAAAGGTAGCGAAGTTAAAACCTGTATAGCGATGGCAGTTGGAACCACACTATTGTCGTTTCGGGCACGTCTTTTGCACTCGCGCTTACCACCCATTGACGCTCTTACAGCATGTTGCCCTCGGGCGATCCTTGGGCAACTCAACAAGGACCCAACCTTGATTCTTATTCAAGGATTGTAACTCCTACCTCATGGCCTTTTGTCAATGTTAAGATCCATCACTATCCATAGCTTCTTGAATACAAAGGAAAAATAATCACATGTAATTTGACTCTGATTTAGGCCGGGCGTCATATATAAGATATTCATATGATTCTCATCCCTCAAACACATTTCTCATCAGAAATCTCTTAGCCTAAAAAGTAAAAACCACCTTCAAGCACAAACGATCTCTATGGAGAACAACTACCATAAAAAGGGAAATAGAAAAGAGTTATTAGGTCTGATAAGCCCCTTTTGAAATTTTTGAGCATAAAAATCAGGGAGGGTTTGGCCTAGTTTTATGTACTGGTGTTGAATTATCACATCAATTTTTTAGAATTTTGATTAGTTGATCTTAGGGCTAGCTTGGGTGCTTTATTTAATTGTGACTTTGTAAGGTTAGCAATATTATAATTTGATTCGGTACATGTGTAATGGGTTAACTACTAGTTAGACTTTGTCTCAAAAAAAAAACTACTAGTTAGACTTTCAATACCCCAATAAAAAATTTAGACTTAGAAATAATATACCACGCCTGCATTTCAGGGACATAAATAATTGCAGTATTTAACCCAAGCACTTCCTCTCCAATTCAATACTCTAGCCAGTATCTCGCGCGATGCGTGGTGCATTTTGATAAATTTTCTAAGAAATTATTTATGATCTATTCATGAATACTATTATTATTAGTCATAGTTAATCTTTGAAGTTTTGTAGTAAAACTAAATTCAAACTAAATACATTGGGGGAAAAAATTCCTCCAATTCATGCAACCAATAAATGTTATCAGATCACAGTTCACATTATCACCTACAAACTATTGGTTCCTAGGTGTCTTTCTTGTATGATTTATGCTTTATATATAGATTCTATAGTGTTAATTTCTACATTTCTTATGCCACTAAAATCTCTATATCAACACCTACAATTTTTATGTCAATGAAAGAAGCTTTTCAATTATTTCAAAATTGATATGAGAGATAAAATTAAGGCACACTAACATTTTAATTGAATAAAAGTTTGATTTTCAAAGATCGTAATTATAACAGAGTGAAGATTGATAGAAGGATATTTTAATCAATTAGCCATAAGAACTACTAGAATTTTCATGATACGATAATAGAAAAAATAATGCCATAGTGATGCAATAATATCACAATTTAACCTCCAAATTTTAATTGAACTAAAAGAAACCAAAATACCAAAAATACTACAAATCCTTACCAAGCATATGAATCATATGGAAAACCAAAAATTTCAATTGGCACATAATATGAAAAAATCAGCCTAAACACATTAGAATGCTACATTAGTAAAAATGTATTCATAAAATATAAACAAAATATATAAGATGAACATAATATTTTGGAAATTAACTTACCTTTCGAAAAGGGAACTAAAGATATTGTGAGAGAAATTATGGAAATTTAATTTTTAAGTTCAAAGGAAATTGAGATTTATATTGGACAAATGTGAAGACAAATAATCATATTATCCAATTTGTTGAATCTGACTCTTGCATTTAAAGTTATAAATATATACAAATTCTTTGAATTATATTAATTCATTGAAATAAATGCATCTAACATAAATGCTAAATTTGGATGAGGTGGAAGCCTAGATAAAAAGAATATCATACAATGCGCCACTTAGCAAAACCTCATACTCTCTTGCATGAGATCTCTGCTTTTATATATATATATACTAGTCGCACATTCATGTGTTGCGCATGATAATTTTTTTAGAGTTATCTCATAAATATATATATTTTATTATTTTTATTATTGTTTTACTTTTGTCTATATAACTTATATAAAATTTTTATATGGTAAAATTATCCAAATTATGTTATGTAATAGAATAATATTATATTCTTTATAATACAATAGGATAACATTTAACAATCAAAGAGAACAAAAAGGAAAAAGAAAAAGAAAAAAACTTAAAACACAAAACTATATTGCATCAAATCAAAGTAGAGTTCTTAAAAATACAAAAAAAATTAATAACCTAAAACAGAGATGCAATAAAAATAAAATAAAAAATACACCAAAAATTTGAGAGAGAGAAATAACATTTTTTCGTGAGGGAAAATTATGCATAGAAATATAGAATAGAAAAGATAATGAAAAATTTATAATAAGAGGATAAGAATAAGAATAAACAAAATAAATGAAGATAAAGGAAAAGATGAAGAGTGATATTAAGGTAGATGGTAGTGAGGAGATGAAAATGTGAAAGGAATGAGAAATGTTGAAAAAAGTGTAAATGTTATAAAAAAATGAGTACGAAATGTTGAAAAAAGTGTAAATGTTATAAAAAAATGAGTACGATTTTATAAGGAAATTTTATTTATTTGTATTTAATTAAAACATTATATGTTTAATTTTTTAAAAATTATAAAAATGAGAAAATATTAATAATTTAATGATATGGAGGATATGGCTAAATTTAAATGGTCAATTGTAGTAGTGCTATTGATGTTAACTTGAATGTCTATATTTTTTTGCAACATGAAAAATGATAAACCCTATCCATATAACTAAATTAAAATTACTTTATGATGTTGATTTAATAAAATGAATTGGTAGTTATCAGAAAGCTAAGCATTTAAAAAAAAAAAAAAGAATAAACCTGAAAGCTGAACATGAATTGCCTTGTTTTATTACTTGTCATTTAGGTGAAATTGAAGCCTCACATAAATTAATGAAGCCTCATTAGACCTATCAACCATTATAGCTCTAAAGAATACCAATAACAAAAACTTAGCATAAATCAGTACTTACTCTTTGCAAGTCAATAGGCTACACATACAATCTAACGTACACGATTACTTAACAATGTTTCAACTCACCACACAGCAAAGTAATCATGCGAATGAACTTAGAAATATCCATTTGGTGTTACAATCGATGGTATGTAGCTTTTAGGAAAAAATATGTAGTAGTGGTAAATTAAATAACAATACAATTCAACTACTCAGATTTATCACAATATGAGGAGAACATGAATGCATTATGACCCCTTTGTTCCTTATGTTACAGTTGATTTTTTAATTCAAATGATTTAGATGGCCTAATTAGTAGGGTATATGCTCCACAAACTTTCAAAAGATTAGAAACATTAGTTACATGGACTGACCAAACATTAGTTTCTCTCATACTACTTTTAAGGAACAATGTATAACTTAGAGGAGTCGATCCCTATAAAGCAAATTATTGTAGAATTTATTTTACTTTTATTTTATTTTTCAAATTAATTGCTCAATAGAATCCATGGCCCATACAAAATTTAAACGGTTGGAATTAAGAAGAATAAATTTCTAAATATAAAAATAGAATAGTTTTTGTTAGAAGTCAATCACTGCACATGAGGAGAAAAAAAAAATCAAATAAAAAGATAACGTATCAAGTCTAAAAGGAATTTCATAGAACAAATGTCATGTTGTACAAAATTAACATATATAGAACAACTAAATAGGTGAATTCAAAGCAACCCAAACTAAGAACTTAAAGAAAAACACATGTAATAAAATTAAAAATTAAAAACAAAAAAAACTTAAATCACATCAACTCAATATAAAGTTCTAAAGAACACAACGATTATCAACCTAAAGTAGAGATGCAAGAAAAATAAAAAATTCACCAAAAAATTGAGAGAGAGAGAGAGAGAGCCTTTTTTTGTGAGTGAAAAATATGTAAAGAATGGAAGAGAGAATGAAAAATTTATAGGAAGTGTGTGTGAGTAAGAAAGGCCAAAAAAAAAAAAAAAAGGAAGATGAAAGGAAAGATGAAGAGTGATATTAAGGTAGAGGGTAGTGGGTAGTGGGGAGATGAAAAGGTAAGGTAGAAGATAGTGGGGAGGGTAGTGAGGAGATGAAAAGGTAAGGGATAAAGAAAGGTTAGAGAAAGTGTAAATATTAAAAAAAAAAAAAAAGAGTAAATGTTAAAAAAAAAAATATAGGAAAATTGGAAAGAAAAATGATAATAACGTGGATGCTAACGTGGCTCAACTAGAGCGTAGCAATAATAAATACTACACTTTAGCTTTTAGATATATATAGATTCATTGGCATGCGCATGTGGTTGTGTCATGTGTGTATGTATAAGAATTTTCTTGTGTGGGTTCATCCTTCTTTTTGTATCGCTTGTGTGATGCTCAAGAAGTCACATTGCCCCTTCCATTCTCCAAAGGACACATTGGTTTTCAATCTGATCATAAAGTTAATTACCAACTTTGGTTTGCTTTCATTGTGGTGTGAACATATCTTCATTGAGGATTAAACTTGACTTTCTATCCCATTTTTTAATTAATTACTTACAATATCAACTAATAAAGAAAACCTTATTTGAGATATATACAAGGGGAGATGTCTAATCCTCGTTGACAAAACGCTTTTGTTTTATAGATTTCTCGTAGGATTTTATCCTTAAACATGCGTAGAAAATGACCCTAAAAATATTTTAGTACTATGCTTCTTTATTTATAAGCCAAAGAAAAGCATGTTTTGATGTGTTTGCTGGTTCACGCTTTCAACAATAAAATGATTAATTTTAACTGAATACAGTGCTATGCTATGTCAATATGGTCACCTACTGGCCAAATGTTACTTGAGAAATTGAGATGGAAAGATAAGTTTACATTCCCATGTGTTCTCCACAAAAAATAAATGATTTCAAACTATTGAGTGTGCTTAAAAATCTTCACAAAGTTTTGAGAATCTATTTCATGATTTTTTTAAAGAAAGATTCATTTATTACAATGGTGCTGAGAAACATTTCAATGCTTGTATGGGAAGAAAAAAAAAAAAAAAAACGTGAGGGTCCCCTAAGCTTTGCCGAAAGTGAAGAAAGAGATTCAATGATTGGGTAAAGGGTTTGCTTGAGAGGGACACATTTTACACTGGCATAAGCATATACTTTGCTGCTAAGCTTTAAAGCCGTCCAAACTTAGCTAAAAAGAATTCCTTAAATTATTCACATACTTTTATTTTTATTGTTTTTGTTGGCTGAGAAGCTGATAGGCTGGTATTGTTAAGAACAATGCACACAATTTTAACAATATTTTTGATAAATAATGATGTGGCAAATTGTGATAAGAAGATCAATTTCGCCTCAACAATTGAAAAAGAATGTGAAAAATATATATATATTTTTTCACTGTAAAATGATTGGGATTTTGGACTAAGAAATCAAAGAGTAAATTAACACTTGTAATGGATTGGACTTTGGACCGTTTAGGCTATCCCATTTTCAAAGAGAATGTGAGTTTGGTTGGGCGGTTTAGGCTTTCCCATTTTCAGCTAAAGTCCAACTTTCAGTTCCGAAAGAGAGTTTTTTAGCTTTGTGGAGTTGGTTCCACATAGCCAGCTCTATCCTGATCCTCTCTAACCCTTTTGCTTTTTGGTTGGTTTATACGTACAAAAAAGCCTGCTGTATCCTCTCTTGCCCTTTTGCCTTTACTTTGATTCCTCTTGCAAACTTCACCCACAATCCAAGCAATGCTTGAAACTATGCAAGCTCTCTTAATTCTTGAAAAGGGTAACTTTATTTTCACTCCAACATTCATTCATTAACATTATTGCCCTTTATTATTATCCTAGTATCATCAAAATTTTAATTGCATTGATCTTAGTGTGCAAACTTAGATATTATTTGTAAATTACTACATAAGTCCACTAGATTTGGTGCATAGCCTTTGAATCTTGACACTGCTCAAATACAAAATGGTACTAGTCTTGCTTGCATAGTGCTTTAGGTTTTGAATGTCAAACAAGTTACTCCAATCAATGCATGTGGTCCAGAGATTTTTGGTATGGACCTTGCAATTCTTAATCTTTGTTCTGAGAATCAATGTGGGCATTGGGACTTGGGAGTTAGGAGTCATTGTATCTGCACTAATAACAGTCTACCTGTCCACCAAAACTTCTTTGGGCAAAACACCATCCCTAGTAAAACCATGGATGGTTTGGTACAGTCCCAACTTAGCTTGCACAACTTTATTGTTGATTATTGCTAAGAGGACTTACTTCAACAAAGTCAAGCACTTAAAAAAATCTAAGAATTGGTGACCTTTTTCTATTCTTAAATCCCAAACCAAACCCATTGGAATATCCCATAATCCATTGTATCCTATGCTCATTAACAACACCACTTTCCACACCTAGCACCCGTTGCTCACGTTTTCACATGATGCCATGTGGACAAATATATATAGTTAATTCATAGTTAAGTTATGCAACTGCCGGCCAAAGTTAAGTTGTCATCACTTCTCTTCTTACCACGTGGCTCTCTAACAATGAGGAAAAAAAAGACTGCGGCTGCCCATTGGTTACGATGAAAATAATCAAAACTTTCAAAAAGAAATGTACAAAAAGCATTACTTCTTGGATTAAGCCAACCATACACTACCAATAGTACGTGAAGACTATGACTATGCTTTTTGATTTATTTATATATACATGTATTGAATTGAGCTCCCACCTAACAAAGCAGACACACCAAACTGCAAAATTTTGCCTTCTTATAATAACTCAGTTCTCTCACCCTCCTTCCCAGTTAGCTCAGCTCTTCAATGGACTGGACCAGAGGCCAAATCATTGGCCGTGGCTCATCCGCCACGGTCTCAGTGGCTAAGGTTCATGGGTCCGGTGAGATTTTCGCGGCCAAGTCCACCGAGCTCTCACAATCAGAATTCCTCAAGAGGGAGCAAAGAATTCTTTCTACAATAAGTTGTCCACAAATTGTAGCATACAAGGGATGCAATGTTTCATCTGAAAATGGTAAGCTTCTATACAATCTTTTCATGGAATATGCTCCCCGTGGCACCCTTATTGATGCAATTCACAGCCAAGGTGGTGGTCTAGAAGAGGCCACAATCCAAGCCTACACGCGCAAGATTGTGTTGGGGCTCGAATACCTTCATTCTTATAGCATAGTGCATTGTGACATTAAATGTCACAACATTTTGGTCACTAATGATGGGGTGAAGATTGCTGATTTGGGCTGTGCTAGGGAGCTTGATGACGTGTCGAGTGCTGATTTGGCAATTGCCGGCACTCCGGTGTTCATGGCACCTGAGGTGGCGCGTGGAGAGCAACAGGGGTTTCCTGCTGATGTGTGGGCTCTAGGATGTACCATGATCGAGATGGCTACCGGGCGGGCCCCATGGCCCGGTGTTTCGGACCCGGTATCAGCCCTTTACCGAATTGGTTATTCGGGTGAAGTGCCAGAGGTTCCTAACTTCATGTCAAAGCAAGCTAAGGATTTCTTGGGCAAGTGCTTGAAGAGAGACCCAATGGAAAGGTGGTCAGCTAGTGAGCTTCTTAATCATTCTTTTCTTGAGGAGCCCAAATTTCAGTTGAAAGAAGTTAATAGTTTTGATTCGGATACTCCAACTTGTGTATTGGATAAAGGCTTTTGGGAATCCATGGAGGAGCTTGAGACAAATCCAAGTACAACCTATAAAAGTTCCTTGAATTCTCTCAAGGAAAGAATCCAGCGGTTGAGTGAAGGTAGTACCACATTGTGTCAACAAAAGCCTAATTGGGCATGTGAGGAAGATTGGGTTACAGTTAGAAGCAATAGTAACAAAGAGCCAGAGTTGGTCAATTCCAGCCAGGACTTTGCTTTGTTAAATGCCAATGAATCCATAGCAAGTGTTAGTCGCGACAACAACTTGGTATTTTACAATGAACCCACGAGCAGTAGTGGGATAGAGGCTTGTAATATTAGTAGCAGTATTGGTGGTAATGATAATAGCAATAGTGGCAACAATAGAGGCTCATTGGTGGCCTCTGAATGTACAAAAGAGTCCTCTAAATGTACCAAAGTTGATTTAAATGGAAACAATATTTCATTTGAGAATAATGCTCATTTTTTGCTTTCATAACCATACGATTAAGGTTCATTCTTGCCAATATTTTGACCTGGGCCGCTAGGCTAGAGCCGAGACCTACTTTATTTTATAGTTATACCCAGGCCATATAAATATAATAGTGAATTTATTTTAATGGGTAAAAGAATGGGCCTGGGGGTGTTGTAAAAGAGGACAGGCCTAGTCTGGGGTACAACTAGGTAGATTTGGGCTTGTCTGTCAGCAGAACTAACTCAAACCTTAAACCTTCTCCTGAGATTGGATAAAGATATTAGTTGGGTATAAAAGCAAGTAGTATCAAAATTGTCTGAAATCACTTGATTTAGGTTGGAAAGGCTTTTACCTGTCATTGGAAGAAAATAAAATTTTCTCAGTATGGAATGAAAGTTTCTTATTGAACAAATAATTGTGTATTCTTTCTAAATTAAAGAGTAGAATTAGGAAATTATAAACAAGCACTATTGTCTAAGAGTTTGATAAATTATTGATTATCCAAAAAGTTTGTGTTGTTAAGAAATGGTGACTTTAATCACTCAACTTAACCATAATTCTCACACTCCTCTTCATATGTGGGCCCAAATTCTCTCTTAATAAGTGAGGAGCAACATATATTTTTTTACATTTCAATGGGTGTGTGAGTATGTAAGTTTGCAAGGTATTAATGAGTGTTGTTGTTATCCACATTATTGATAGTAGATTTTGTTTGGTGTTGCTCATGGATGTATACTTAAAATTAGCTTAACCATTGTTAAATATTGTTGTCTTGTATAATTATTTTATATTCTTATTCGCATGAATGCACTTCTATTAAGTATTAAACAAATCACACAACTAGGTGAATTGGATATGAACGTGCTATAAAGAGGAAACCCCATTATGTGACAGATTGACTATCCATGAATTTAATAATCCCATGACTAGTTAAATCATTTGAATAAATTATATAACTATTAAATATATGTTTAAGTAATTGAAAATACAGGAAATCGTCACCAATCACTCGCCACCTGCAACTCCTTTTCAGAAATCAGCCATTGCCAACATAAGAAATGGCCCATTTTATCTTTGCAGAGTGCAGGCATTCTATTGTCGCATGTCTTTGCAGCCACTTTAGGTCAATTGATCCAGTGGCGGCTCTATATGCAAGTCAAGGTGGTCACAAGACTACTATGACTTGTAAAAAAATGTATATATACACTTGCAAAAAATATATTATATGCTAAACTAACCTATTGTCACCATTCTAATAAAAATTATGAACACCTTGACTTGAGAATTACAAAAATGTGGGTTCAACAAAAATAAGAGTAGTGTTACTACATTCACAACATTTTCAAAATAATTTTACAATAAATCTAATGTAGTAAATTGTTACTAATTCTAATTTGGGCCAAATACTATTTTTTTTTTTTACCCACCAATAATAGCTTTTTGCATAAGATTTATTGTAAAAATGTTGTGAACGTAGTATTACTCCAAAATTAATTCTACCTCCAAACATAATTCTTAATCCCTGTTCTTTTTTAAAGCTTAAATAATAACAATAAATATTAGCTCAAATAACAACAAACATAAACCAAACAAAAATAAGACAAGACCTATTATAAAACAAAAAGATAAAATTTGTGGCTTATTCAACCTATTCAATAATAATAATTTATAATTTCATTTTTCTTTAAAAAATGGTATCAAGAAAAATATTGTGGTAATTTAAAATTTTTAGTGACCACCCTAAAAAAATTCTTAGAGCACTCTGAATCGATCAATACCTAACCGATGATTCATAACCACAACTTCCAACTAAAAATATGTTTCTTGCAAAAGCACAAGCCCAACCTTTTCCTCAAGTAAATGATAACATTTTAGCACATGCTCAATCAATTCATTAGGTCCCCCCCACACCGCCCCCCCCACATCCCCCCCCCCCCCCCCCCCCACCTTGGCTATCTTTCAATGACTCAAATGCATTTGCTCATAGTCCACCATCAAATGCTTTCTTTTTTTCTTTTTAATCCTACCCAAACAAGTTAAGAAATAATAAATATTTCATTTATAATACTCATTTAAGAAAAATTATATTTTTCAATAATTTATTGATTTGAATAAACAAATTCATTCTAATTGTATATACTTTTCTTGATATTTGTTCATGTTTTTTACTTTATTTTTAATGAATACCATACAAATGCAAGTTAAGGTGCATTTAACAATCTACCTCCTCTTACCACCGTACACCCTTGGTATAGTGGTTATTCTACAAGTATAAGTATTTATTGGGTATGGAAGGTAAGAATCAAGGTTCAAGTCTCTAGGAGAGAGTTTCACACACATATACACTTAGATTATGTTAGAATAGAATTTATATCTTGTAAAAAAAAAAAACTACCTCCTCTTACTCTTTAGTGCTGATTTAATATCCCATTTTGAAAGTGCACTTTTTGAAAATACATTTATATATATATTTTAATGTGTAACTTTTCAAAGTGACTTAGTTTCCCAAAAAAAAAAAAAAAAAACCCTAATAAATAGGGACAGAGTTCATTAACTTTATTGCAATGATTATTTTTTATTTCACTTGTGTTATAAGCTAATTTTTTTTTCTCAACTTGTTTATGAGAGGCCATTGTAAAAAATAAAAATGAAACTAAAATTTAAAGGCATGGCTTCCCACTCCAAATTTGTTTGGACATCCTTTCTTATATAACCCTCCAATAAAAGGTTGTAGTTCAGGATGTACGGGCGGCTTTATTATAAGTTATCACTCAACTACACTCCAAATGCTTTTGTTTGTTTCCACTTTCCTATCGTGCCAATCACCATTTCACTTCCTCATAATATATAAGTCTTTCACTTTATCATCTCCAATACTTTGGTAGAATTTAGCATCTTGTACTATAATAGGGGCACACCTTTTTTATTTTTAAATAGCAGAATTAAGCATTGAAGTTGAATTATGTTTTTGAGCACCATTAGCTTCTTGCTTCTATGCCTTTTCTCTTCCTTTTTGTTTGGCTATCACCAACCATTTCAACCATTTCTTATCTTCCTCGCTCGTTCCAACCATCTCCTATAGGATCCATGACATAACAGATGTATCAATATTTAATAATCTTTTTAAATAGTCTTAGCTACATAAATTGTTTCTTTATTGCCTTTTCTTATATATCAATGAACAAAGTTTAGTTATAAGATTAGTTGTAACTTAAGACTATAAACTCACTCAATAAAATAAATATTATTACATATTTTGAAAGTCTAACAATTGAATTGCATGTTCTTTACGTTCTTAATATATATGTCAAATTTTGTGTCAATCGGATATCATTTACTATATAATTTATAAACTTATATTTTATACATAATTTTAAATTACAAAAACTTGTAATTTAAAAAATTTATTGATGACATAGTTATTGATCTTTAATTTTCTTGAAATTTTGCAAGTATAGAGGATATAAGAAGAAGATGTAATTCAATGATAGATTTGTTAAAATTCACCTCCAATAAAAAAATATTAACTAAGATTATAGTTAATTTTGTATTTAAACTTTGCCACTATACCTTTATATTATGCTTCTATATCCATCTATCGGTCTTTCTCGAAGAAAAAGTGAAACGTGGGATCATTCCCATCTCCTAAAATCAAAAGGGAACCAAGCTAAGATGGTTGTCAAGGAGCATTTAATGCAACTTGAGGGTAGTTGGATTGCATTAAATGCAATGATAAGGGCAATAGTTGAAGCAATCAATATGAATCCCCGTAATCTTGACTCCATGGCACATGCCACATTTTTTGTAGTCGATAATTCCTAGTTAAGTTCCAATTAGTCTTATTTTAAAAGAAGTTATACCCTACATCGAATATATGTTTTTTCTCTCACAATTGGTGGGTCTCACTTCTTGAATGACTGAAAGTCTATACACTTCTTGAATGACTGAAAGTCTATAGAAAAAATGCTTCCAAATAAACAATTAATTGAATTGAAAAGTTGAAAAAAAATCAGCTTAGAAAAACCATATCTCTCTCTCTCTCTCTCTCTCTCTCTCTGTGGTGCATGAGCTCTAAAACCGTGTAGAGTTTTTACTGATTGTTGCAGATCCCTCCTCCCTTGTTGACTTTGAAGCGGAAGCTTGTGATACTCCTGTCAATGAAGCCATCGGGTCGAGTTCCTGAGCACATAGATATATGACTTGGATTTTAAACTCGCTAGTGGATTTCGCGCATCAAAACTTTCGTTATTGACCTTATTTTTGTTTTGTGGTTCTCCCTCCTCTTTTGAGAAAAGAAGATTTTTTTACAAACTAAGAAGAATTTCTCATAGTTGCGGAAGAATCCGTAATGGTTGGTTTGATCTATTTTATTTGTGAAGTTGTTTTCTTAAGATATTTTGTTTTGTGTTGTATTTTTTTCTTGTTCTGGTAATTTTTTTTTCTTTGTTCCTTATTAGTTATAATGTTTGTATTATTTTTGCTAGCCATAAAAGGAGTGCATTTTACTATTGTAGCATGGTTCAAAATTTTGTCATAACTTTTTTATTTGTTCTTGTAAATTTTTTTTCTTGTTCTTGATTGATAATCTTTTGTAATGCTTGTAGTATCTTAGCTTGAAATAAAAGAATATAATTGTAGTAGGACTTAAAATTTCATTGATTTTAAATTTTCATTTGATTTCTTATTAATAAAATAATTTAGTCAGATGAGATTTTTCTTTTCAATTAAATTTTATAGAATTGTTTAGTCAGGTATGGTTTTTTTCCCAATTCAATTTAATGCAAATAAATTTTTTCTATTAAATTAAATTAAAAAATGAACTTGTTTTAAAAATAATTTTCTTTATAAAAAATTCGTTACATGCATGGAAAGTGACCACATTCAATTTTATCATTTATGATAACACAAAGGTCAATAATACAAAATGAAAAGTATGGGGGTATGTTTGCAATTGACCCAAATCTTAGAGGTCAAAGACCTTTTGCAATTTGGTCAAATAAATTAGAAAATAATGAAATAATACAACATAAAAACAAAAATGAAAGTTATCATAATAATATTGAAAGTTATCATAATAATATTCAAACATGTAATATAAAAATTCTTGATTATATAAAAAGACTTGTTTGTTATGGTTGTTTCTGTACAAAGAAGTTTTTTAAAATTAAAATTGATAAAACCTTACTTAAAATCGATCATGTCACAACAAGATAAAGTGAGAACTATATTATCAATTAAAAATGATACGAGAATAAAACTCAAATTCAAAAACTTACTAATTTTGCATTTCCAAAAGACAATAATACTCTCTAGTACTATTATACTAGCTTATTAATAGTTCATTTGGATTGAGGGAAAGGAATGTAGAATAGAGTAGAGTAAAATTAGCTCAAAATTAACATATTTTCAGCTAATTCTACTCTACTTCCCTCCACTCCTCATCTCTACCCATTCAATCCAAACAGGCCTTAAATGTCAGTGTAGTGGCTTTACACGCAATGTTGAATTGATTTTTCAAGTGTTTCTCACACTCACTCCTTTCCCTATATAAACACCCTTTGTACTTATTTTGAAAAATGCAAATCTTATACACACAGTCACTGATCACTTCTATTATTATACTATTACTAATGGAAGACCCTGTATTGAAACCACAAATTGAGGTAGTAATTGATGCTTCCATTAATGTCACTAGCCAAGAGTCTCATGCCCACCCAACTCCCATATCCAACCCATCACAATCATACATCTTAACCAGGCTCCATGCAGGCTACTTCAGAATAAGCATCTCTCTTGGTGCCCAAGCTTTACTATGGAAAATTCTAAGTAAGCCAACAGATGAGTCACAAGCTTTCCAACAAGTATTCCACATGATTTCTTCAACGGCTTTTCATTTACTATGGTGTCTTGCACTTTTGGTGCTAATTACACTCTCTATGCTATATATTCTAAGGTGTTACTTTCATTTTCACATGGTCAAGGCTGAATTCTTACACCATATAGGAGTGAACTTCTTGTATGCCCCATGGATTTCATGGCTTCTCATGCTTCAATCAGCCCCATTAATAAGTCCAAAGAGTCACACTTATCTAGTTCTTTGGTTGGCTTTTGCAATCCCAATATTGGTGCTTGACATCAAAATATATGGGCAATGGTTCACCACTGATAAGAGGTTTCTATCAATGATGGCAAATCCAACAAGTCAGATATCAGTGCTAGGGAACTTGGTAGGTGCTCAAGGAGCAGCACAGATGGGGTGGAAAGAGAGTGCGATTTTTATGTTCTCACTAGGCATGGCACATTATTTAGTACTCTTCATTACCCTCTATCAGCGCCTACCTGGTGGCAACCATTTTCCAGTAATGCTGAGGCCAGCTTTCTTCTTGTTCATTGTTGCACCAAGCATGGCAAGTTTAGCTTGGAGCTCCATTTCAGGAGCTTTTGATATATCATCAAAGATGCTCTTCTTCCTCTCTCTATTCCTTTTCATGTCTCTAGTAATTTTCATCATTTACTCTTCTCTCACATACTTCCATTTCTCCACTATTTCAATAGCAGCACAAGTACTGTGTAAATGAACCGAGTTTATAAACAGTTTGGGTAGATCTTCTTTATGTTTGTTTCTTTAACAAACGAGGCAAGTTTAAACTTTAGTTTGGGCTTGACTATTAATCAAGTTGAGCTCAAACATATTATTGTGTTTGTGAACAAGCTTGTGAGAGTGAGGCTTGATTCAAGTCTACACAATATAATATTATATGTTTATATGAATAAATGCATACAAATATATTTATATTGACTTAAGATTAGATTGTGTAAGTTTGCAAATAAATTCATAAGATATCAAATTATTATTTGGTAAAAACTATATATATTTTTTAAACGATACAAGGTTGGTGACTCTCATTTTTATAATTTTATAAATAAAAATCATTCTATCTAATTAAATCAAACAAAATAATTTCAATTATAATTTAGTTATTAATTATTAGTATTGAAGAGGGTAAATTGTGAGATAAGGCCTGGTAGGCCCAATGGGCCCATTGACAAGCCCAATATGCCCACATCCGCGCGCCCAAAGAAGGTAGGGCCCTTCCTTTCACATGGGCCCCCGGTTAGGACGAAGGCCCAGACTTGCCCATCACGTTTCAAGAAACTTGTTCTACAAGCATGGGAGGCTTGTCCAGCAAGCCTGAGGGACTTGCTCAGCAGGTCTGAGAGGCTTGCTTAGCAAGTCTGTGAGGCTTGCTCTGCAAGGAAAGGAGGCAGGACCTCACTACTATAAAAAGGCCCCAACACCCTCAAAAAAGGTATGTGTAACTGATTCCTCTCTAGCATTCTAGAGTCGCAAAAAACGTTTTCTGACTTAACCTTCGGAGGGTATTCGGCCGGCTCCACACCGGAGCCCACCCTTTTGAAGGTGTTCTTGTATTTTTGTATTTTCAGGCATCGGTTGTTCGAGTGTAAGGGTCGTGCATCTCACTGGTGAGAATTTCGGCATCATCAGTTGGCGTCGTCTGTGGGAAACGACGATCGTGACAAGTTAAGCCATTGTCGCCTCCCGGACACAAGAGTTGCATGGTACTCACACGCTCGATGGCCAACTCCAACGACGTGCAAGGCGAGAGGCCGCCGAGGCCCACCGCATTAGAAAGACAGGTTCAGACCCTCGCGGCCGCAGTAGAGCGCCTCACGAAACAGAATCATAACCTGGAGGAACAGCTGCGACAGAAGAATGCGGGGCATAACGGTCAGGAGGAGAACCAAGGGGACAACTCCGAAAGAAGAGGGCCTGAGAAGCAAGGGGGCAGTAATGAGCCCAGTAAAGCGGAGAGGCGTGATTCGAGCATGCCCTCCCTCACAAATGCAACGCCACCGCCCATCCTCGCGGAGATGCAGGCGATGAAAGAGCAGATGGAGGTCATGATGAACGCCCTCAAGGGACGCGTCTCCAGCGACCTTGACGATTTAGTGAATAGGACGGACTCGCCGTTCACCGCATCAGTCAACTCCTGTCCCCTGCCACCGAAGTTCCGGATGCCACAGGTCGAGAGCTATGACGGGGTCAAGGACCCATTAGATCATCTGGAAACCTTCAAGACCATGATGCACCTCAAGGGAGTCCCGGACGAGGTCATGTGTAGGGCCTTCCCTACAACACTGAGGGGCGCGGCAAGAGTCTGGTTTAGCAGGTTGACGCCAAACTCGATTAGTACTTTCAAGGAGCTGAGTGCACTTTTCACCTCGCACTTCATC
Source organism: Quercus wislizeni (assembly GCA_023055345.1). Classification (NCBI taxonomy): domain Eukaryota; kingdom Viridiplantae; phylum Streptophyta; class Magnoliopsida; order Fagales; family Fagaceae; genus Quercus; species Quercus wislizeni. The sequence goes on along the minus strand of JALGQJ010000002.1, from coordinate 8,548,268 downwards.
GGGGGGCACAGGTACAAGAGGTCGACAGCATGCCTAATGAGCATCAGGCAGCGGGAGGACGAGACGCTGCGGTTATACATAACCCGCTTCAACAAGGAAGCCCTCTCCATTGATGAGGCCGACGACAAGATTCTGGTGGCAGCCTTCACGAATGGCCTGCGGAAGGGAAAATTCCTATTCTCCCTGTACAAAAATGACCCGAAGACCATGTCTGAGGTCCTATACAGGGCCACGAAATACATGAATGCGGAGGACGCACTGTCGGCTAGGGAAGACAAACCCAGGAAGAGGGAGAGACCGGAGGATGCCGGGCAGGACCACGGAAAGAAGAAACCAAGAACGGGAGATAGACGCGAGGATAAGCGTTCTAAACCCCCAGGAGGGAGATTCACGAGATTCACCCCTCTGAACGCTCCGCTAGACCAGGTGCTGATGCAGATCAAAGACGAGGGATCTCTGACGTTCCCGGGAAAGCTAAAGAGCGATCCAGCCAAGCGGTCCAGGAACAAGTATTGCCGTTTCCACCGAGATCACGGTCACGACACTGCGGATTGCTACGATCTGAAACAGCAGATAGAGGCCCTCATCAGAGATGGAAAACTGCAGAAATTCGTCAGTAGAGAAAGGACGGATGTCCAAGCAAGGGAGCAGGCCCCCCGGCGGGAGAATGACCGTCAGAAACCCCCCGTTGGGGAAATAAGGATGATTATAGGGGGCACGGCAGCGACGGGATCGTCCAAGAAGGCCCGGAAGACCTACCTTAGGATGGTCCAACATGTGCAGACCACGGGTTCTGTACCCAAGATGGCTCGGAGAGAAGATCCGATCATTGGGTTCTCGGAGAACGACGCGAGGCGACTCTACCATCCGCACGACGACGCCCTTGTCGTCAGTCTTAGGGTAGGAGATTACAACGTACACCGGATGCTGGTCGACAACGGCAGCTCAGCGGACATCCTGTACTACCCAGCGTTCCAGCAGATGGGAAAAAATAGAGCACGGCTAACACCGACGAATGCCCCTTTGGTCGGCTTTGGGGGAACAAGGATACTCCCATTAGGAGCAATCACGCTCTCAGTGACAGTCGGTGACTATCCGCAGCAGATCACTCAAGACGTGACCTTCTTAGTGGTCGACTGCTCATCCGCGTACAACGGTATCATAGGGCGACCGACGCTGAACTCTTGGAAAGCAGCGACCTCAACATACCACCTGATGATCAAGTTCCCCACAGAGTACGGAATTGGAGAGTTGCGGGGAGATCAGGTGGCCGCCCGGGAATGCTATGTCGCCATGCTGGAAATGGAGGATCACCAGCAGACCTTATGCATTGGCGAACAGCGGACCGTCGCAGAGCCGGTAGAAGAGTTGGAAGAAGTCACTCTCGATGAATCGAGACCCGGGCGGACGACAAGAATGGGCACCATGGCCAGCCAGACGGTAAGGCAAGACCTGGCAAACTTCCTGAAGAGTAATCAGGACATATTCGCGTGGAGCCACGAAGATATGCCAGGAATCGATCCGTCAGTAATAGTACATAGGCTGCATGTCAACCCGGACTCCCCCCCGGTCCGGCAAAAGAAGCGGGTGTTCGCGCAGGAACGGGACAAAGCGGTTGCGGAAGAAGTTAGAAAGCTGCTGGAAGCGGGGTTCATCCGAGAAGTCTACTACCCCGACTGGCTAGCAAATGTGGTCATGGTAAAAAAGAGTAGCGGAAAGTGGAGAATGTGCGTTGACTTCACGGACCTGAACCGGGCGTGCCCGAAAGACAGCTATCCACTCTCGAGGATAGACACTCTGGTGGACTCGACGGCCAGACACGAGCTCTTGAGTTTCATGGACGCCTTCTCAGGCTACAACCAAATTAAAATGGGGGAGGTGGATCAGGAGAAAACCTCTTTCGTGACCAGTCAAGGACTTTTCTGCTACAAGGTAATGCCGTTCGGACTCAAGAACGCGGGGGCTACGTATCAGAGACTGATGAACAAGATGTTCGCGCACCAGCTCGGCAGGAACGTACAAGTCTATGTCGACGACATGTTGGTAAAGAGCGTGCGCGAGGACAACCATCTCAGCGACCTTCAGGAGACATTCGACACCCTTCGGTCGTACAACATGAAGCTGAACCCAGGTAAATGTGTGTTCGGAGTTACGGCCGGGAAATTCTTGGGATTCATGGTTTCCCAAAGGGGCATAGAGGTCAACCCAGAGAAAGTGCGAGCCATAATGGAGTTAGAACCCCCGAAGACAGTGAAGGCGGTTCAGAGCTTGAACGGGAAGGTTGCGGCCCTGAAAAGATTCGTCTCTAAAACGACGGATAGGTGCTTGCCCTTCTTCCGAGTACTGAAGAAATCGTTCGAATGGACAGACGAATGCCAAAGAGCATTCGAAGATTTGAAGAGGTACCTGTCGTCACCGCCACTTCTCAGTCCATCCGTACCCGGGGAGGAGCTGTACCTCTACATTGCAGTCTCACAGGCCGCGGTCAGCGCAGCCTTGGTGCGGGAAGACGGACACTCCCAAAGACCTGTCTATTTTGTGAGCAGGGCGTTCCGAGGAGCAGAAGAAAGGTACCCACGGATGGAGAAATTGGCCCTCGCCCTAATGACCGCAGCACGGAAACTCAAACCGTATTTCCAGGCCCACGTAATCGTGGTCCTGACGGACCAGCCTCTGAGGAGAGCAATGAGCAACCTCGAGGCGGCAGGAAGGATGGCCTTGTGGGCAATTGAGCTGAGCGAATTCGACGTGCGCTATCGTCCGCGGACTTCAATAAAGGGGCAAGCGGTGGCAGATTTCATAGCCGAGTACACCCAGCCGGAAGACGAGGGGGCAGAAGGGCCGAAGCTGTGGATCATCCACACGGATGGATCATCAAATCAGCACTCAGGGGGAGCCGGCGTAGTCATGCGAACACCAGAAGGAGACAAGATCGAGTGCATGATAAGACTAGACTTCCCTACAACCAACAACGAAGCGGAGTATGAAGCCTTGATAGCCGGATTAGATCTCGCAAGGGCCGCGGGCGCCAGTAACATGGCCATACATTGTGACTCCCAGGTGATAACCAATCAGATCAATGGCGATTTCGAGTGTAGAAACGAACGGATAAAGAAGTACTTAGAGGAGGTGAAGGGTCGAATCGCAGGCCTCGAGGTCAAATTCATTCAGATTCCAAGGGAGGAAAACGAGTGCGCCGACCGTTTGGCCAAAGCAGCCTCCGTGGAGTTCATGAATGCGCCTAAACAGGTATTATCCTTCGTTCAAACTCACCCACTCATTGATGATGGAAAAAAGATACAGGCGATAGATGTTGGAGAGGACTGGACCACGCCCTTAAAAGGATACCTACAGTCGGGCTCTCTGCCAGACGGAAAGGATGCTGCAAGGAGGCTGAAGGTCCGGGCCACACGATTTGTGCTGATCAACGACACTTTGTACAAGAGAGGTTTCTCTCGGCCTTACCTAAGGTGTCTAAGCCAGGGCGAAGCAGAATATGTGATGAGGGAAGTCCACGAGGGGATTTGCGGGAATCACTCTGGAGCACGGTCTCTAGTGCACAAGCTTATCCGAGCCGGGTACTACTGGCCCACAATGCTCACGGACGCCCAATCGTATGTGAAGGCCTGTGACAAGTGCCAGAGGTTCAGTAACCTGATCAGACGACCATCAGAAGAACTCTCACCCATCACGGCCCCATGGCCGTTCGCGCAATGGGGATTAGACATCATGGGCCCTTTCCCAACGGCTCTAAGGCAGCTAAAGTTCCTCGTAGTCGGCATCGACTACTTCACGAAGTGGGTCGAAGCAGAACCCCTCGCCACTATTACCGAGAAGAACATCTGTGCTTTCGTATGGAAAAGCATCATATGCAGGTTCGGGATCCCGAGGGTGCTTATCTCCGACAATGGAAAACAGTTCGATAACAGCGCTTTCAAGAATTTCTGCTCAGAGCTAGGCATTCGGAATCATTACTCCTCACCAGCACACCCGCAAGCAAACGGACAGGTAGAAGTCACAAACAGGACATTACTAAAGATCATCAAGACCAGGCTCGAGGGGGCAAAGGGTATTTGGCCAGACGAGCTGCCAAGCGTCTTGTGGGCATATCGGACGACCGCAAGGACACCAACTGGGGAGACCCCGTTCCGACTTGCATACGGAGCCGATGCAGTCATACCAGCAGAAATCGGCCTCACCAGCTACCGCGTGCAGAACTACACAGAGGACAAGAACGAGGAAGCTATGCGCCTTCAGCTAGACTTGGTGGACGAGGTCCGGGCAGTGGCTGAACAAAGATTGGCGCGATACCAGAACCTCATGTCAAAGAACTACGACTCAAAGGTGAGGCACAGAGATTTCCAGATCGGCAACCTGGTACTCCGAAAGGTCATGGGCGCTACTAAGGACCCTACTCAGGGAAAGCTCGGACCAAATTGGGAAGGACCGTATAGAATCACATCATGGCATAGGAAGGGCACGTACCACCTTGAGACCATGGACGAAAGAAAACTCCAGCATCCATGGAACACGGAGCACCTTCGGAGATACTACCAGTAGAAGTCAAGTTTTAATCCCCTAATGTATATTTACTAGATTTCGATTATTTTGTAGCAGTCGGTCAACTACTTTCAAACCTTTTGTTTTTTGGAACCTTTGTTAGCCCGAGAAGGGGCAGGTACTTTCTTCTACAAGATCGAATTTAATGAAGGAACGTTCAGGACCTTGCTGTGTAAATCTTACTACTAAACGACTGCTATCAAAAGTCCTAAAGAGAGGACGGACCCCACCATGGGTCAGAAAATTTACAAGTCCCAAAGAGGACGGACCCCACCATGGGTCAAAAAATTTACAAGTCCTAAAGAGAGGACGGACCCCACCATGGGTCAGAAAATTTATAAGTCCGAAAGAGGACGGACCCCACCATGGGTCAAAAAATTTACAAGTCCCAAAGAGGACGGACCCCACCATGGGTCAAAAAATTTACAAGTCCTAAAGAGAGGACGGACCCCACCATGGGTCAGAAAATTTACAAGTCCCAAAGAGGACGGACCCCACCATGGGTCAAAAAATTTACAAGTCCCAAAGAGGACGGACCCCACCATGGGTCAAAAAATTTACAAGTCCTAAAGAGAGGACGGACCCCACCATGGGTCAGAAAATTTACAAGTCCCAAAGAGGACGGACCCCACCATGGGTCAAAAAATTTACAAGTCCTAAAGAGAGGACGGACCCCACCATGGGTCAGAAAATTTACAAGTCCCAAAGAGGACGGACCCCACCATGGGTCAAAAAATTTACAAGTCCCAAAGAGGACGGACCCCACCATGGGTCAAAAAATTTACAAGTCCTAAAGAGAGGACGGACCCCACCATGGGTCAGAAAATTTACAAGTCCCAAAGAGGACGGACCCCACCATGGGTCAAAAAATTTACAAGTCCCAAAGAGGACGGACCCCACCATGGGTCAAAAAATTTACAAGTCCTAAAGAGAGGACGGACCCCACCATGGGTCAGAAAATTTACAAGTCCCAAAGAGGACGGACCCCACCATGGGTCAAAAAATTTACAAGTCCTAAAGAGAGGACGGACCCCACCATGGGTCAGAAAATTTACAAGTCCCAAAGAGGACGGACCCCACCATGGGTCAAAAAATTTACAAGTCCTAAAGAGAGGACGGACCCCACCATGGGTCAGAAAATTTACAAGTCCTAAAAAGAGGACGGACCCCACCATGGGTTAAAAATTCATAAGTCCCTAAAGAGGACGGACCCCACCATGGGTTAGTAATTTACGAGTCCTAAAGAGAGGACGGACCCCACCATGGGTCAAAAAATTTACAAGTTCTAGAAGAGGACGGACACCAACATGGACTAGAGATGTATACGAGTTCAAAAAATGAACGGACCCAACTGGGTCGCAAATACATAAAGGTCCACGACGTGAACGGATCGAATTAAGCAGGTATTTAACATCAAGACGGAGAACACATCAACATTATCAATACGGTATTAAAAGAAGCATTTAAATAAATAAGTTTAGATGTCAAATACAAATGATATAAAACAAGCCCTACATATGACGGGCAAAAATCCAATGAGTTTTCCAAAATAATTAATACAAGACAGGGAACGGCTACACGCTGGGAGCGACGGGGTCTTTGGCCTCTGAAGTCTTCACTTCTTCAGCTTGAGGCTCAGGGGCGACGGAAACAGGCCTCTCCTCTGCAAAAAGTTCGGCAGTGTCATCAGAGGCGTCTGGCTGGACGGACATACCCTCCGCGACGTTGATATCGACGGCTGAAAAGTCGAACTTAGGGTATAGAGCCTTGGCCTGACGGAGGGCATCCTCAAAGCCATCGGTATACGAAGACCCCAACTCCGTCAAGAGGGTGTCAGAGTCGCGATACTCTTGGACGGCCTTCTCCTTGGCTAGACGAAGCTCGTCCTCCTTATCCTCCAGGACGGTTTTGAGTTCCTCCACCGTCCTCTGGTGCTCGTCCCTTGCCTCTTCCGCCAGCTTGAGTTTTTTCTCCGTCACCACCTTCCAGTTCTTGAGCTCAAGCAGCTCCGCTTCCGTCAGCCTGGCCTGGTCACGGACCCTCTCCAACGCCGTCTCATTGCGAAGAGCCCGGTCCATCAGACCCTTCGTCATGAGCATAGCCTGACGATCAAATCGGATTTGGTAAAAAAAAAGATGACAACAAACGAAATTGAAAGATGAATGGTGACGGGTACTTACTTGGGCAATGTTGAAGAGGCCCGTCTCCCCCATGGCCTCCGTCGAGTGGTTCCCCAAATCCTCGTAGTCCTCGCTCCCAATTATGGAGGAGATCTTCCCCAAGGCATATTTTGGGTCCTCACGGAGTAGGACGGGCGGTTTCTTCTGGCTGCCCGGGGGAGCAACCATCAGACCTTTCCCCGCCCCAGGCTTGGCAGGGGTCACCGTTTTCTTTCCCTCCGCCATGAGGCCTATGACGGGCTCCGTAGAAACCTTCTGTTTCTTGGGCGCACGGTCGACCCTGGGCATCGGTCTCTTCGCCAGGGGCCTACTCGAGCCCGTCCCCATCGCCCCTACGTCCGTCTCCTTGTTCTTGGCGGCTTTACTTTTGATGGCGGCCCTCCTCTTCGCGTCGTCCATCTCTGTAGAAACAAGAGTAGACGGGTGAAACTTAAAACGAATGAACCAAAAGAAAAAAGATGTGACGGACTTACGCTGACGGTTGCGTTCCTCGTATTTTATCGCGGCGGCTGTAGGCTCAGGTCCGTCGCAATACCAGTGGACGGTATTTAGATTGACAAGCTTCGCCCAAGTCCGTTCTTCTGGTTTCGTCTTTGAAAAAATTTTCTCCAAAAAGTTGTACTCCTCTAAGTCAACTTGTGGACGCCGTCGCACTGAAAAAAAAACGGAGAGAAATTTAGGACGGTTATTAAAAAGTTAAAGCAAAATTACCTACGTAACGCGACGGGCTGAACTGTACCGGACGGGTCCAAGATGCCCCATGTCCTGTCGACGGGCAGAAAATCCGTCTCCCCCGGGTGGCACATCCAACCGTCACCCTCCAGGAAGAAGTAGCGGCTCTTCCAATCTCGGTTGGAGTCCGGAGTCTCGTAAATGACCTTCAGGACGGGCTTCCTAGGAACAAAACTGTACATGCCCCTCGACTTGTCTATCTCGTCCGGACGGTAGCAATGGAGGAACTCCCGTGCGGTCAACGACCTCGTGCCTTTGGACATGGCTCCGTACAAGACCTCCATTGCAATAAAAACCCTCCAGGCGTTGGGGGAAACCTGGCTGACGGATATACCTAAGAAGTGTAGGAGTTCTCGTTTTACCCTGTTCAAGGGGAATCTAAGTCCGGCCTTCAGCGCTTGTTCGTACACCCCCAAGTCATCCACTCCGTCGTAATAACACTTCTCGGATTTGTAGGGTAGACGGATGGGGATGTGATCAGGTATTTGGTAGATCGCCCTAATGGTCTTGAAGTGGACTTCCTTAATTGTTGACACAAATTTGTGCACCGTCCACTCAGGCAGCATGACGAACTCCCTAAGTCCGTCATCCCCGACTACAGTTCTATGTTCTCCACCGTCGTCAGAACCTTCCCCTGGTTCGGCCAACTCCATATCCTCATTTATTGAGGACGGTGAAGTGGCAGACGGAGTCCTCTCGATCAATTCGTCCGGATCTTTGTAACCAGACGGGTACAGTTCCTCATAACCCGCTCCGTCGCGGACGAAGGACTGGTTACTCGACGCACTAGACATTTCCTACAACGGATTGACAAAGCCTAAGACGGACTGTCTAAAATAAAAAAGGGAAGAGACGGATGCAAGAAGTCTAATGTTTCTATCATGACAAATATGAAAACTGAAGGAACATCAAGGGGAGCGGATAGGATCACTTACCGAATAAAGGAGCGAACGGGTTGATCTCGTTGCTGGAAGATGTGAACGGGTAAGCTCCGACAAGTGACGGACTCGCTCTGGCAGTGAATTTTCTACGCAAAGTAGAAAAATGAAGGAGAAATGCTGGTTTTTATAGGTGGAGTGCACGGAAGACGAAGCGGCACTTCGATCCAAGATACGGACCAATCTATGAGTGACACGTGTCTTCGTCTTAAATGCTTCTGCAGTCTGTCAGACCCCCACAGTCATGACGGTTCCCCTATCCGTCGTCCCCTTTCCGAAGGTCCTCATCACCAACATCCATTGAGCTCTGATCGTCACCTCTCTGACTCCATCTTCCACCAATCTGTACTTATGGTTGCCGTCCCACTTCTTTGTTACCGTTCGTTCATGTCCATCCGTCACCTCCTTAAAGACGGACCATCTCTTTTGTTTGTTTTGACCGTCACCCCAATTGACCGTCCGCACGACGGCGACGGGTCAAATGGGGTGAAGGGGGCAGCTGAAGAGGGTAAATTGTGAGATAAGGCCTGGTAGGCCCAATGGGCCCATTGACAAGCCCAATATGCCCACATCCGCGCGCCCAAAGAAGGTAGGGCCCTTCCTTTCACATGGGCCCCCGGTTAGGACGAAGGCCCAGACTTGCCCATCACGTTTCAAGAAACTTGTTCTACAAGCATGGGAGGCTTGTCCAGCAAGCCTGAGGGACTTGCTCAGCAGGTCTGAGAGGCTTGCTCAGCAAGTCTGTGAGGCTTGCTCTGCAAGGAAAGGAGGCAGGACCTCACTACTATAAAAAGGCCCCAACACCCTCAAAAAAGGTATGTGTAACTGATTCCTCTCTAGCATTCTAGAGTCGCAAAAAACGTTTTCTGACTTAACCTTCGGAGGGTATTCGGCCGACTCCACACCGGAGCCCACCCTTTTGAAGGTGTTCTTGTATTTTTGTATTTTCAGGCATCGGTTGTTCGAGTGTAAGGGTCGTGCATCTCACTGGTGAGAATTTCGGCATCATCAAGTATAAATTTGGTAAGAGGTAAAATTTTTTAGCTATAGTATCTACTATACATGGACAAATGATTATAAGTTAATTAAGCAATTCATGAAGAAATTCAAGATTGTTAAAAAATGAATTAAGTTTAAACATGTAATCTAACTTAGTGATGAGTTCAAGTTAGACTTGTGTTTAAAATACAAATAAATGAATTAATCATAAACTTTTAATATTCAGCTTGTCATAACCCTTAAACTTTTTGTCTGATTCAAATGTTATACCTCTACTTAGTATATATGCCTTTGAAGTGGTTTTCAGTCTAGTCAACGAGGTACAGGGAAGAAATGATTTGACATTGACAATTAGTGTAAATTATTTGTTGCTCTTGACATTATGACAAGTTTAATGCCTCAACTTTCTACGACTTTAAATAATTAATGTCACAAAGAGTAGATAGTATCATCCTGGATTGAGATCTGGTGTAATAGTTAGGGCTATTACACCATGCAATACCTTCTCATGGTTTAGATTAAAAATTAAAAAGTTAACTTTTGATACCAACCATTGGATTAAGGAAGTTAAAAAGGTAAAAAGGTTGAGAGTTTAAAAAATTTATAAATTTTATAAAAAGTGAAAATAATGCGAGAGGGATTGCTTAGTGAAGTGAAAGGTATTGCTTAGTGAAGTGAACAGCACTCTATTTGAAAGTTCACCATTAAACTTATGATTGGTTGGATCAGAGTTTTCACTGGCAACTTTTTGAAGTAATAAGCTTAAGCTGTTAGGCCGTAAAGGTCAAGTTGAAGAAATAAGTTTCTTTAGTTTTTGCATCCCTAAAAATATAGATGTGTGATGAGAAAATTTAGCTGGTTGTCAATAAACATTTCTAGGTGACAAATAATAGAGGAAGAGTGCTATGAAAGCCCCACACAGAGCAGCATTTACACACACCTTTGCATGTAACAGAGAGGTTATTAATATACGTGTTAATGCAGCCGGGGCCTCTGGCTTTGTTATTAGAAGGGGGTCCCTAGCTACATTGAAATGTGCAACTAATCCACTCATGGATTTACATACAGGCTTGTAGGCCAACCCTTTTCAAGAAATCTATGAAGAGGTTCCATGTTGCATGGTGGGCTTACTCCTTCCCGCTTACCTTTCTTGCTCTAGCCTCTGTGGAATACGCAAAAGAGGTGAAAGGTCATATAGCACCTGCGATGACGCTTGTGCTATTGATTCTGTGTGTTCCAGTCTTTCTGGGTTTGATGCTACTTACTGCACTCAACAGCAACAATATTTTGCGTGAATATGATCCTATTCTGAGTTCTCTTAATGAACTAAGGAAGACTGCAACTAAGCCAGAGATTGCAGTTGACAAGTGAGACAAGGAGACTTGAAACTAGGCTGGTGGTGTAAACACCGGTTATGGTTTACCTGCAATTATGACGACTAACTGTGGTGCAAAGCTTATGCTCTACTGTCATAGAGCTGTTGACAGAAGAATGTCACTAATTATAATGGAAACTTATAAACTTTGTGAATGATTGGAATAGTTCAATTGTAGCAGAAAGAACCCAAAAGGTCTTAATTACAATCCAAACTTTAAACCATACAAACAAAGGAAAATGCATATTCATAAACATAACAAAAACAGCAGAAATTTTTTTCCATGTTATAACCTAATAATTTGTCTCAGTTTGTCAGGACAAAATTGATCAATTCCAGCACTTAAGCTCTAAGTAAAATTAAACACACAATGAAAATCCTATTTACTCCTGATTTTTTTTTTCCCTTGGGGTTGAGGCAGGGAATGGGGTGGAAGGAGAAGATTTTTAGTTAACACACTTACAATGGTGCATAGCCTGTACCTAACCAAACCATCATGAAACTCCCAAAAGATACTACGAAAAATGAAAGAAAACTTCAAGAAGGAAAAAATGCAAGAGGTGCAGTGTTGCTTAAGTATTCTTCTTGCTACCAGAATGTGACAATCTTCTGTCCAATGATTGCAACTGGTTCCTAAGGTTTTGGTTTTCCTCAAGTAAGCGGTCATACTCAAGAAGGAATCCTTCAGATTGTTTACTTAGTGCAACTGCATTGGCCTCTGCAGCATTCACTTCTTTTGTCCTTGTCTCAAGTTCCGATTCTAGATGCTTCAGTTTTTCTCGCAATTTAGCTGTCTCTTCCTCCAATGCTTTAGCTTCCTCAACTTTCCCATTTTCAGATCCTCGAGCCTGTTTCTGAACTGCCTCCATGCTCTTCCTTCTTATACGTAGTTCTCTGATATAATGGTGTAGTCTGTCTATCATCAGTGCAAGGAATAGGGAGGAACCTGCAAGCAGTTGCCCCAGGTTTACATTTTAACATAGGTCCACAGCTAACAAGTTTATAGAGCAAAATGGGGTTCAAACTGAAACAAGCAGCCCAATCCTAAAACTCAAAGCCATAAAGCATTATTACGTTACAAAATGAAAAAACATGATGTGATCCTGTACATGCAAAACTTTTAACTAAAACAACAACAATCAAGTCTAAGTCCCAAAATTCTGGAGTTGGCCATGTATCCCCAACAAACTAATAAAGGTCGCCCACATGTATCCAGCTAAGTTTATAGACTATGTTCAATAACTTCCTGCATACTTTTTTTTTTCTTTGCCCAATACCAAAACATAGATGGGGAAAAGAAAAAGTAAGAGCATTCAAGCTTTATCAAACATCGTGTCCAGCAGTAAAGGTTCCAACATATATTTCCTTTGTAATCAGTAAGTTGCAAACGTACCCAAAGGATTTGAACCAATGACCTCACCCTCCCCCACTACTCTTGAAGATGAAGTGACATTCGAGCCAGAGCACATTGGCTCCAAAATGAAAACTTTTTAACAAAAAAACCATGAAGCAAATCACTTAACAGCTTGTCTGTAACTGAAAAACAAGGTGAAAAATAACAAGGACTAATTTATAACAAGATTAAAATACTTCGGACTTAGATAAACCATGGACAGACTTTCAAACATGTACTTATAAGCAACAAAACATTACCTAGGTGTTTTGACAAAGGTATTGATCCATTCACAAGTCACAACAATGCTATAGACACAACAAATTTCACAACTTTTTTCACAATTTGTCAAGGCAACGGAATGAAATTAGTGTGAAAATCACTTTCATATGAAACCACCACTGACATTTCTTTTATTGTACACCAATCAGAACCTGTCACCTCAGCTGTGAATAATTTTGGGCTTATGGCTACCCAAATATACATTACATCACAATATGTATAAATTCAGAACAATGATTTTAGCATCGACCGTACCATACCAAAATGTTACATATTTTGTTTGCTGATCAAGTCATTCCTTCTTAATCGCAAATAATGATCCTAGCATTGACTTTTCATTAGACAATTACTTTTCCATTAAATTTAAGGAAAATTTTAACGACACAAAAAAGGACATTGCTCAGTTTTGAAGCTTATTTGAGATTGCAATACTTAAAAGAAGAAAATGCAAAGAACCCATTAACCAATCTGTCAAAATAGGCCAACCACCAAGTCTCATTTCCTTGAAAATCAAAATCATTTAATTCATTCAAATCAAATCATGATTCACAAAATTGTTGTTCTACAAAGAAAACCCAATGATTAATACATAAAAAAAATGCAAAGATTAGATTAGAAATTACCCATAAGAGTGGCTTCAAGGAGATGCTTGGCCATGAGGACCTGATCCGTTGGATTAACAGCTCCCTCATCGATCCAACGCTTCCGGATCTTGGTCATGCTGTAGACGCTGGACAAGAGCACCACAAAGACGGTGGCACCAACGGTCTTGACCATGATTGGCCCACGACCACGCTTGACGCGATCCAGGCCCATTATCACTAGCTTCCTCAATGGGGTCTTGAATAGTAGCACCAAAATCAATGCCATTTCCGACAATATCACCGTGAACAATAGCTGTTGCATTGTTTCTCTCTTTTTTTTTTTCGTTTTTTTTTGGCTTTGGGGGTGTTGTTGGTTTTTATTGTTGTTGTTGTTGTTAGGATTTTTGGGTGTATGGGAAAAAAGAGCAATGAATTGGTTTGGTTTGGTTTGGTTTGGTTGATGGAGTGAAGAGAAGGGAAGATGTGAACAGAGGAAATGGAATTTGGAAGGAAAGGAAGGAGTGGGTTTCCTCTTCTTTGTTTTTGCTTCAAAATGGAGATTTTATAAAATTTTATGAGGAAGTCCCTAGGCTTTAGTTATTTTTACATAAAAGGGCCTTTTACTTACCTAATATTATTATTTGGGGGTAGAAATACAAACTATGAATAAAACTTAACATGTTATTCTTCTAAAAAAAGGAAAAAAAAAAAAAAAAAAGAAAAAGAAAGAAAGAAAGAAAGAAAGAAAGTTCTTTAACACAAATCCGTACACGTTAGTTGTTATGTTATAAATCAAAATGAAGCCAATGTAAATCTCATGACACCACATTATTGGAAATATTTATCTTTCAATGAATTTAAAAGTGTACTAGCCTTATCATACACACTTTGTACGTGTGATGAGTCTCTCTTTAATATTTTGAGTTTTAATGTTGTAATTTTTAAATTTGAATTTGTCTATTATTAGTGAGGTTACACAGGAAGAGATTTTTAAGAAACTAAAATTTAGGATTTTGAAAAAGAGTAAACTGCTAGATTTAGTGTGTGCTAAGTTTTCGGAATTTTTTTTTTTAAATAGAAAGTTTTTTTCTTTGAGGTATTTAAATAGAGACGGTATACTAATTTTTAGGAAAAAAGTTTCTCAGACAGTTTTTTGTTTTTGAATTTTGTTGAATTACAATTTTAACCTTTTATTTTTATTTTTTTAGAAATAAAGTTTATCTAATTAGATTAGAGGTATTTTTTTATATTTTATAAAGGCAGTATTAACTTTTTGAATCCTCTTAATATATAAAGGAGAGATATGATGTGTTTTTTAAGGACGTGATACTAAGTATATTTTTAAATTTATAAAAAATAAATTTCAACTTGAAATAAATTTTTTTATTTATTTAAAAAGTAATGAAGAGAAACTTTTTAGGACATATGTTGAAAGAAGAGAAGTGTTATATTTACAATATTTTCCACAACAAATCAAACGTAATGAGTTGTTATTGGTTCTAATTTGAATCTACAACTTAGATTTTTTTTTTGTCCACTTGTAATAGCTAATAACAACCTGTCATTTATAATTTGTTTTGAACATAGCAATTCTCTTGAAAGAATTGATCTAATCGATAATCATAAAAAGCTTTTTTTTTTTACTTAAGTTGAATTAATATTTGTGCAGAAATTAAATCTCAAATATTTTATTCAATGACAAAAAACTTTACTGATTAAGCTAATTGAAACTCACATTAATATTTGTACTTGAGTTGATTAAGTATGAATTAATATTTGTATTTGAGTTGATTAAGTATGAATTTGTTTAGAAGAGTGTGGTATACTTGACCAATTTTGGTTTTTAGTGTATGACTATAATTGGAAAAAAAAAATTTAAAAGAAAGATTATCTAATTATATCAGTAAAAGTGGGGTAGAAAGTAGAGTAGGCTTAAGCCTTAAGGTGCAATTTCAAAAGAAGAAAAGTTAACGAAAAAGTCAAAAACCATGTGGTGTCAAGATGGTCAATTGGTCATCTACGTTCATTAATTAAATGTAATGGAAAAGGACATAAAACAGAAAACAAAGGCCAGTGGACACGTTAGCAACTTGGTTTATGATAAAGATTTTAGGATGACTTGACTTCTCTTTTAAGGTTATAAATTTGGAAGATAATTTAAAGAACTTAAGACTTTGAATCTGTACCTCAGGCAGATTTGCACAATCTTCCTTAACGAAATGCCAAAAAATAAAAATAAAAATAAAAATAAAAACTAAACTAAACTAAAAAAAAGCTTGAGACTTGAAAAAACTATATTTTCCTCCAAAAATAAAAAACAACAGCATTAAAATATATAATGTTATAATAACATTTTGTCAAACTTTGGCCACATTGTAAAAGGCATACAGTATTTAGCCTCTTATTTTTTAAACTTAACTTATTCTCATATATGAAATTACTGTAATACTGTAATTCACCCACTAGCGAAACAAACAATCTTTTTCCTTCTTCTTTACAAGTCTGGATGGAAGATATACCACCAGATATTATAGGTGTATTTTAGGCTGATTTTAACAGTCTTAGTTAATTAAAATGATTTGTCTTGATTCTCAAAAAAAAAAAAAAAGTTTTGTTGAAGCACTTTTTCAGAATTTTTAAATTGGTCATATATAATATAAGTTATTTATGATTGATTCAAGCTTGATTCGAGAAATAATTTATTAATGTTCTTTCATCCAACAAATGAGTTAAACTTAAGCCTAAATTTAGATTCAACTATTAGAATTACTCGGAAATTTTGATGAAACTTTTGGCAAACAAAATAGAAGTAGAGCCTGTGAGAAACCCAAATGAACACACAATGACAAATAATGATCCATTTGATATTTTGATTGCTGAAATTTTCACGTAATCGAATCATGCATGATCAAATTTAATTGATCTATGAAATTTTGATATTGCTGTGTTGGGTATTCTAGCCGAAGTGGCTTTGGAGTTTTGAATGAACAGGTTAAGTTAAAACGATTATATGTATTTGATTGTGGCAATTGGCAAATTAGGTATGTTTTTCAAAAATGATTATTTCGCAAGATGCATTATTCCTGTCTTCCAATTCCTCCGGAGAGAATGTTAATCACCGTGTACAACACAAGGACTCATGAGTGTGTGTAGATAGATAGGCAATTTTAAAAGATCAATTAAAGCTTGGACCACACCACTCTTAAAAGAGTATGAAAATCAACATCACCTAGCTAATCCTCGAATTTGATCCCATGAGCATGTTAGTCCATCCCTTCCCCACTTTCCTTATTATTATTATTATTATTTATTTTATAGAAAAACGGATAGAACTTTATTCCATTAAACATTAAGAATGGAAAACAGGAAAGAGGGCATTTCTCAGTCCAAACCAATGCCCCCACAACCTCTTTTGCAGTCCCAGTAAGAGTTTGGGCAACTTGATTACAAGTTTTTGGGATATAATCAAAAGAAATTTGTCAAAAAATCAAAGCTACCTTCTTTAAATTTAAATAAATAACAACGACATTTAATATAAAAAAATTAAAAAAAAAAAAAGGCTGTAGTTTTGGAAAGGATAAGGTTTTGTACAAACTAATAATTGAAAGCCATAGTTGGCAATTTGCAGTCCACATCTATTCCATCCATACACAAAAATCTGGTTGAGGCATTAAAAATGTGAGAAACTATTGTAGTTAGCGGCCAACCTTTCACCAATGAACTCTATCATTTAACCTACCTATTTAGCTGTACATTTAAATTATGTGTAAAGGTACGAAAGTAATGTTAAAATAATGATTTAGTGATTAAGTTTATTATTTTTATTAGCTTAAATATTTTTTATTAGCATAAGTATCATTTTATTTTTTTATTTTTAGCTTAAGTGTCAGTTTATTATAGTAAAACAATCAAGATAAGCAGATTTCGTGACAAAGTGGAAAAACGATGGAGAACATTTTCAAAGGAAAAACTATTACTAAGGCAGCACACCCAAATTAAGGCAATTAACCACAAAAGGAGTTTGCAATCTAGAACAAAAAATTTGTTTCCTAGACTCTAATATCTCAGTAGATAACTCATTGTTGTGATCCACCACAACTTTGAAACTTCTCACACAAGAGCTCCTTCCCGAACGAATCGTCTGTATTAACGACATGAATCTTTGACTGACTCCAAGGCTCCTAGGTTATTGGTTAGCTTATTGGTTACGAGTTGACTCATATTTTTTGTTTACATACAAAAAATAAAGTAACAATAACAATAATAATATTGTATTTATCTTCCTTTCAATACAAATAGGTAAACAAATAATAAATTACCCAAAAATAAATGTTAAATAATACATAAAAGATTACACATCCATAGTTCACTATCATCATAAAAGAATGGGGGAAAAACTAAATGTCATGGACCATAAGTCTTTTTAGGTACGGTTTACCATCACCATAAATACTAAATGTGCATGTGAAACTATTAAGAGTGAATATACTTTATTGTCTCATATGAATCTAATGTGAGATAAAAAATCACTTCAAAATGGGTTGAGTCGGGGCGATTCGTTTTTATTGCTATTCATAAAATCCTTGGTCAAATCAGGTATTAATCGATAGGTTATTGTTTAGGGGGTTCAATTTTGCAAAGTCTAGACAAAACCCATGCACTTTTACAAGGTTTGGAAAATGGAGTAACCTTATCAAACATTTTATCTCTTTATTAGAAAACAATCTCTTCCAAATATTGAAAATTAATGTTGTTAATAGAGTTGAAGGGAGAAAATATACAAGATTATCGAATAGGGAACAGCTAGTTGTGAAAAATTTCAATCATGTACTTAAGTAGTTCACCAACCATAAGTATTCTCCAAAAATAGTTTGGACAAAATTCAACATCCAACTCGGCCTTCACGAGCAGATCTTTTCTCTTTGTCTGTTACCATCTTTATTGCTAAGGATAATGAAAGTAGTGGCAAAGGTGCTTAGTAATCTGATGAGAGTTTCTAATGAGACCTTGTTGGCTCATCATAACAATAAAGAGATGGAAAGCCTAACTAGTGACTTACTATCCCATGGCTTCGAGATCGAGAATGCAACTTCTCACATGGACTACCAATTATCCAAGTTCCCTCACAGTGAATCCTCTTTGATGCTAAGCTAGAATGTCACCACCATATAATAGTTGGGCTGATTGGGTTACAAGTTAACTCATATTCTTTCACATGCAGAAAAAAATAAAGTAACAACATCAACAACAACAACAACAACAATAATAATAATATGATTGTATTGTTTTTATCTTCCTTTCAATATAAATAAGAGAACAAATAATAAATTAACAAGAAATAAAAGTTAAATAATACATAAATTCTTAAGATTGTGCAATTCATAGTTCACTATCATCATAAAAGTGGGGGGGGGGGGGGGGGGGGAACTAAATGTCATGGACCATAATTTTTTTAAGATACAATATATCATCACCATAAATACTAAATGTGCATGTGAGACTGTTTTTTTTTTTTTTTTTTTTTTTTTTTTAATTTTTTTTATACAAGATAGAAATTCTACTATAGTCTAATCTAAGTGTATTTGTGTGCGAAGCTCCCTCTTAGAGACTTGAATCTCAACCCTTACCCCCCATACCTCACAAGCACTTAAAATGAGTATTTATGGTGAGACTGTTAAGAATGAATATACTGTACTATCCCATTTGAATTTAATGTGGAAAAAGACCCTCTAAGCCTAATCTACCCAATGTACTTGAGCCTTCCAAGCTCATGCTGCCAACGGACTTCTTAGAGTCTTGTCTTTACTAGCTTTCCGGATCTTGCAATTCCATCCGATTGCATCCGCCTCTCAATGGCTTCTTCCAATGCTTCCTAAAGGCACCAAAACTTCTCTCAACACTTAGGATTGGTGAGGTACGTGTTTGGGTTAAGAATCTCCCAAGGATGTATAGATGGAGAGGTGGGAGTAGATGGAAACTTTAGAGAAATGATGTAGAGGATTGTAGGTAAAACAATATCTAACTCTCAAGTGTTTGGCTAAGGTTTCTCTCTCAAAAGTTTCTTTAGAAAATACTCATTCTTCTTCTTACATTTCGTGAGTAATGAGGGTTTATATGGTGTTGTTAAAGAATGGAAAAAGTCACTCTAAAAAGTAACAGGCAGTGCGTTTCGCAGGTTACTCACAACTTGGCTTGAGTCGCAAGTCACTCACGAAAACTAGCCTATCAAAGACTCTTCAAATTTCAGCATGTGCTTCTCATGTGATTTGTTTTACGGGTCATTAGTTGCGAATCCAATCGCAAAAACTACTTCACCACAGATTCTTCACCAAACTCTCACATACAACTCTTACATTAAATCCAACAAAAATACAGGGAAATGATTGAACAAAATTACAATTAAATTTGACATGGAATTAAAGTCAACATAAAACATAGTTGTAAATCACAACTTTACATCTTTTTTGTTATATTAAATTTGATTTGATAAGTAGGTGATTAACTAGATCCATCATCAATGACTATGGCAAGCTAAAAGCTCCTCTGCTTTTGGAGGCATGTTACTTGAATTATATTATATAGGATAGCATTATCATATAGAACCAGATAGGGGATAAGGGTAATTTACATCTGAGTTCTCTCCTTTTGGCAATAGGGGGCGATGGGACAACGTGGTGTTATCATAGAGACACACGCACCTATCTATCCCATGAGTTACGATTCGTAATAATTAACCACTGTTATAATATCCAAAAAAAAAGGTAGTAAACATACATCACAAAGATTCACAACTGGGTTGCTAAAAGAAAACTTATTTTACCATTTAAAAAGTTATTTTATCTATTTTATAATACCATTTTAAAATTCACCAAACATCCCAATTCTTATTTTTCACATAAACACAACACTATTCACTCTTTTATTCATTTCATATTTATCTCTCTTCTTCACCATTTCTCTCCTCACCCATGGCAATTTCTCTCTCTTCCTCTCTGTCTCTTTCTCTCTTCACCCACAAATAAAACCAACCACCACCACTACCACCTGCAATCCATCACCACCACAACATTCAAAACCAACCACCACTACCATAGTTAATTCCCATCCAAAAATCAAACCGCATAGCAAAAAAAAAAAATTCAACCATAGTAGCTACCACCCCCACAACCCATCACCACCACCACCACAAAAAAGATCATGATGGTAGGTATAGAATTTTGACCCAAAAAAAAAAAAAAAAAAAAAAAAAAAAAACTCATGGGACTCGGAAGCATGTGGGCCATCAATCTTATTGAACTCTCACAAAAAGGATGGTTAAGATTTGGCCACATGATCGTGTGTAGGCTAAGAGCCCACCTACCTCAATAAGGTGTCAGGCCAAGTAATGGCCACTTGTCATGCATAGAAAGAGCGGTTCAATGGCATACCCACTACAAGGAAGCCTTTTCTTTCAGCAAAAAAAAAAAAAAAACAAGGAAGCCTTTTCATTATTTTATTATTAATTTTTATACGCTAAAATCTAAAATAGTGTAAATCTCTTAAAAATTTACTTTATAATTGATATCACAAATTCTTGACATGAGGTAATATAGAGCATGTAAAGATTTCTATTTCATATTAAATTGAATAATTTATTAACATTATTTTATTTATTTATTAAATTTATCATAATGTACAAAAGTTTTATTATTGTTACTTAATTTTAAAATCTAACCTAAACATAAACATATGTTGAAAAATTTATAAAATATTACGTTAAAAAATATTTAATTAATTTTCATATCCTCGTGTCATACCATAGTTTTTAAAGAAATGTTGTATTCTCATACCTCATATTGTGTTGTACCTGTTGTTCATACCGATAAATATTAATTTAATTAATTGTCATATCTCCAACGTGTCATACCATAGTTTTTTAGAAATTTGTATCCCTGTACCTTGTATTGTGTTGTACCCATACCATGTTAGCACGTGTGCACTAGACAAATTTTCTAGTCTCTCACTCAACTGCTAGAGGGGTAGACAAGACTAATCTTAACTAGCAATTTCAATATGAAATTAGTACTATTTTAGCACCTCAATCACAAGGATGTTGTCAAACTTGTAGGCCTATGCATGCACACAAACTTCCAATTGTTAGTTTCTGAATACATATTATATGGAACACACTCGAAAGATATCCATAAGATTAAGTTACATTTTGTACAATCTTAGAAGACTTGCGTAAATGTTGACAAAGAATGCATTAAAAGAATATCCATAAGACTGCATTACTGCTTTTGAAAATCTTTGAAGACTCGCCTATATTGCAGAGGAAATTGCATGTAGTCCTATATTATTTGCATTCTATTGTTAACTCAGACACCAATTATTGATAAAGATGTCAAGTCCAACAATACTCTTGGATCATCACCTTACAACAAAAATATCTAATTTTGGAGCTTCAATTTCAATTTCAACAACTCAAAATAGACTAGCTACAACAACTCTAGGAACTCTACAAGGATTGCATATCACACAGACAACAAGTTTGTGTTGTTTCTGAACAAAGTCAAAACCTTAAAGGTAAGTTTGTGCAGTCATTTATTTTAGTTATTCAATTCCAAAGCTTTTCATGCATATTATTTGATTCATATAGAATCTTTATGTTGTTCATATATGTATTCTTCAAATTGGGCTTTTATTTTTTATTTTTTTTAAAAAAATTTGTTAGGATATATGTGTTTCACATGTTAAGAACATATGTCATAATTTTATGTAATTGGCTTGTCCTTTATCAAAACACACTTTACTTGTATTTGGGTAGATTTAGAATGTATTTAATTACTTCAATAAACCACGTTTCAAGATCAAGTGTTGAAGCCTTCAAGTCTGTTCAAAAAATGAAGCAAAGAGTGCAAATTCATTAAAGCTCGACAACTGCTCGATAGCTTCTCGACACCTCCTATCTGTCGAGGTTTAAGAATTTCAGAATTCAACTCTGATTTTCTTGGGATTTGTGAATCTATCTTTGGGCCTTCTTTTCTCCTAACCCTATACATATAAAAGGATTGTTTTAAGAGCTATAAAATGGTACACAAGTTGCACAAGCATTGAGCAAACTCTGTTCAAGCAAATTGTGACCGGAGACAAGGTTCTTGACCTAGTTCATTTCTTTCTCTTGAAGAAGTTGCTGTGTATTTGCACTGTAGAGTTTTGTGACTAAGCATCTTCTTAATCTTCATCGTGTGGATGAATTGAAGAACTTTGGAGTCAACAATCTTCTCAGTTGGTGTTATTGAAGTCACATATTGGGATCCGCGCAACTGTTAGTCACGTACTTGGGAGCCGTGCATCAGAAAGGGAAACTGTCACTACAGAACAAGTCCAATTGGGTATTGGGATAAGGGTTCAACTGTAGGTTGGTAAGGTACTTGGGATTCCTTTACTTGTAACCAATTGTTGTGATAATAGTGGAGTTTCAGGAGTGGTGACCTGAAAATCATCCGGTGGGGTTTTTGCCGTTAGGTTTTCCCCATTCGTAAACAAATCACTGTGTTATTTATTTATTGCTTCATAATTAGTTTATTGGTTATTTGTTTGTACTACCACGCGTTTGCATGATAAATTGATTAATTAATAACTTGGCTAATTAATTAATTAATTTCTATCACAATAGATCATTCAGTTTGTGGCCTATCAACATTTGAAAAAATGATAGCTTGTGGACTATGGAAAACTTGGAATAAAGTGCAGATTAAAGTGACAAAACATTTGTATCATCATATATGGCTTGAATACTCAAATGTCATTCTTTTGTGCTACCTTTTCCTTTTATTTTTTACAAGTAAAAAATTCATTGAAAAAGGCAGAAGGAGTGCAATTCTAGTACTTGGAAGTATACCCTTTGTTTTAAATAATTCAAAGCAGTGATGATTGTACATCTGCTTTTCTGTTATATGGAAACTTTCAAGCCTTGTCTTGATTTTTTTTGGGGAGAGAGAGAGAGAGAGAGAGAGAGAGAGAGAGAGAGAGAGAGAGGATGCAACTTTTGAATTGTGGTGGAGTGCCAGCAATGGTGCTTTGTCTTGGTTTGGTCTTGACCTCTTGTTTAAACTGATGCTTTAAATGTGAGAACAAATTATGCTTGTTTCCACAATTAAAGCACTGGAGAACTAAAACATATAATAATGTTCAAGCTAAATGCTTAATTTAAAAAAGGTAGTGATACTAAAAGGTGAAAATATACTACTGCTCCCTAAAATTTAGATCAAGTTCTATTTTATTCCCTGAAATTTGAAAAGTTTTTTTTAGTCTTCAAAAAATTGAAAACGTACCAAGTTAATCTTCATGCAGCCTTGCTGTTATAATGGAGTCACTACAAAACGCGGGGCCTTAAGGCCGCGTTTATAAAAACGCGACCCAAGTCAGCCTAAAGCCTCGTTTTTTAAAAACGGGGCTTAAAGAGTTAATTTCCAACCTCGTTTTTCACGCGGGGCCTTAGCCCAGCTCTAAAGCCGCGTTTTATGTGTGTGTGTTCGCGTTTTTTTTGGGCTGGACTTAGGCTGTGTGAATTAAACGCGGCCTAAGTCCTTTTTTTTTGGGCTGGACTTAGACTCTTGTTGTAAAGCCTTCGTTTTTTTTTTTTTTTTCCACCTTTTGTTTTCCTCACACATTTCTCTCCTATCTCTGAAGAGCCCGACAGCCTCCTACGTCTTAAGCCACGTTTAAAACGCGGCCTAAGGCCAAATGGGGCTTAGACCTGGTCGGTCTGTTTTCAGCCCTATGGCCGCACTTATTAAGTGCGGCCTAAGGTTATGGTCTTAGGCCGCGTTTTAAACGCGGCCTAAGACGATAATCGTAGGCAGCGTTTAAAACACGGCCTAAGGTATACGTCTTAAGCCGCGTTTAAAACGCGGCCTAAGGCCAAATGGGGCTTAGACCTGGTCGGTCTGAGGCCGCATTTTTACCGCGGCTATAGGACCTCGTCTTGGGCCGCGGTTAAAAAAGTGCGGCCTTAGACCGACCAGGCCTATAGTCGCACATTTTAGGCCGCGTTATAAAACGCGGCCTAAGAAAACACGGCCTAAGGCCAAATAGGCCATAGGCCGCATTTTTCTACCCTATGGCCGCGTTTTAAAAATGCGGCCTCAAAATCGTTTTTTCGTAGTGAGTGCCACATGGCTGTTGAATTTAGGCATGTAAGCAAGGATTATAACGGAGAGTGGTTATATTGGAATGTGTTCTGTTAATAGGTTGAATAATTGATTTGTTATTATATTGCCACATTAGCAAGAATTATAACAAAGAGTGATTATATTGCCAATTACCAAAACTATTTCATTTTAGAGAGTCATTATATTTGGAATTTTCTGGGTGGTCTGAAAATTAATCATGGCAAATTTACTGCTTCATGTATTGTTAGAAATGGGAGAACGGTAATTTGGATTAAATAAAGAGGGAAAAGAGTTTCTATGGTTCTCCCCCGTAGAAGTCGAGAGAAATTTTTTCTGGAGGTTTATTGGCAAAGTAGTTATGCAACAAAGGCAAACGATTTTTCCTAGGAAGTTTCAGGTTTTGATTCTGGTGCCTAAATTAAGCTCAGAAAGATTCTTAAGAAAAGACAAGAATAGGTTGGTTTTGCTTGACTTGTTCTATCCAGGTTTGGCTTGTTTTGTCTTTAGATGTAGGGTTTTGATTTTGGGGCATGATGTTAGCATTCTGATTACTTAGCTACTCCAAATTCCAACTTTGTACTGAGTACTCCAAATTCCTAAACATAAGATTGTTGACTGACAAATTTGACTTTACCTACCTTATACTTGTAGACAATTTGAGTGAAAGGGAAGTTAGGAGAAATAAAAATAATAATAATAATAATAATGAAAGGGATGTTAGAAAATTGAAAATGTGAAAATTATATCAACTAAAACTTAAGAACTTTTTGAAGATAAACTGATTCTAGGTTAAAACGTCCATAGCTAATAATGCTAGCTGCAACTCTCCACCCTACGTAAACCCCATGCAGCTGAAATTTTGAACTAAGTAATGATTTTCCTTAATAGCCAAGCTATATGTTAGGACTCTGATTATGGTGCATTGCTATCTGGTATAGTTGTAGGAGTTGTGGCTAGATAGTGCAGTGAAGGGTGCTTAGTGGTGCAAGGTAGGGTGCTTGGTAGTGTAGGGTAAGGTGCTTGGGGGTGCAAGGAAGGGTGCTGTTGTGTGTTGTGTGGGCAAGGCAGTGAAGGGCTTATACATGCAGAGAGGTAGAGACTCTGATTATGGTGCATTGCTATCTGGTACAATTATGGGAGTTATGGCTAAATAGTGCAATGAAGGATGTTTGGTGGTGTAGGGTATGATACTTGGTAGTGCAGGGTAGGGTGCTTGGGGGTGCAGGGAAGGGTGTTGTTGTGTGCTGTGTGGGCAGGGCAATGAAGGGCTTATACATGCAGAGAGGTAGAGAGGCAGGGGAGGCTTGTACAAAGTTAGTTATAAGTAGTTTCATTAACTGTTGGTGCATTTAAGTGTCGTACTTAGTTAATTAGTTAAGGCTGAGTTATGTTGTACTTTGTTAGTTAGTTTTTTATTTTTTTTATTTTTTTGAGAACTAGGACCAAGCCTGCAAAGATACTTTATTAAGAACTTTGGTAATCTGCCAAAACAATAGATTCAATATCCATTGGAACATCCTCCATCCAAACGAGTAAAGGAAAAGATAAACGAGCTCTTTGAGCTAAGGCATGTGCCACGATATTGCCTTGCCTTACAATATGAGAGAAAGAAAAACTCGAAAATGAGTTAACAATAACTAAAGTGTCTCTAACTAAATGACCAATGGATAAAGAGAACATATCCCCTGCTTTGAGAGCTTTGATGATAGTCTCTGAATCACCCTTAAATTGAAATTGTTGAAGGCCAATTCAGATTGTAATAAGGAATCATTGATGAATGATACATTGAATAGCCATTTTTCTTGAATTGCTATTGGAGGTTGATTCCCTTGAATAATCAATGGAGGCCTAGTTCCCTCGAAGAACTACTAGAATTGAGAGAAATAGAAATTAAAAATCACTTGATTCCTATCACTATATGTACTATCACTAAGAAGGGAGAAAGTTAAGAAAATAAATAAATGTGGTTATAGGTTTATGTTTATTTATGTATTCAGTGCATAAGTGCAACAGAGAGCACGATGGACAATACTATGCAGGGATTGGTGTAGGTGGTACAATTGTGTATGTGTATCTGTGGTACAAGTGTGTGTGTGTATTGTTGCAGGGGAATGCATGTGTGGGTGCAGGGGTATGCATGTACTGATGTAGGGGTATGCGTGTATTGCTACAAGGGTGTGCGTGTAAGTGTCCAAATGTGTGCATGTGAGTGTGCACTGCATAACTGAAGGTAGTCAGATGGAGTTGGTTAGTTAGTTAAAGGCAATTAACTTTTTGATGTATAAAATGATTGTAAATGGTTACTGATTCATTCATTAAGAAATAACACATGATTGACTATCTCTCTCTCTCTCTCTCTCTCTCTCTCTCTCTCTCTCTCTATATATATATATATATATATATATAATTCTTGATATTTCTTCTTATGCTCTATCAATGGTTGATGCGCGACACAATTTACTATTTAATTATTATAACTTATTATTTTTGGTATTTTTATGTAAAAAAACGTTATTTTAGGTTTAGGTTATTTATTTCCTTATTTTTAGGTGCATTTAATGCTTTTTAGGTCAAATTTGATTCCTGATACGGTTAGGTATCAATTAGGAGTTATTTTAGAATATATTTTCTTGTATGTCAAGTTTTATGGAGCCCTTAAATAGGCCCCTAAGTCTGTAAACGTTTTTAAGAAATTATTGAATAAAAATTAGAAAATGTGAGGCTTTGCTCTTCTTTTGGTTCTTCAAGAACTGTGAGCTTATCAAGGATTCTTCCTTGTGGTGTTCAAACTTTATACCTCTAGTTAGTGATTCAATTGTATTCATTGGGTCAAGGTCTGTTTATACCTTTGGTTCGTGATTCAATTATAATCATTGGGTCAAAGTCTGTTACTTATACCTTTGATTCGCGTTTCGCTTGTAAATGTTGGGTCAGGGTTTTCTATCAAAATCTGAATTTTAGCTTTCTTGGGCAAGTATTCCAATAGTTTTGTTGGGCTCTTCTTTTGGTTCTTCAAGAACTGTGAACTTATCAGGCATTCTTCCTTGTGGTGTTCAAACTTTATACCTCTGGTTCGTGATTCAATTGTAATCATTGGGTCAAGGTCTATTTATACCTTTGGTTCGCGTTTCATTTATAAACGTTGGGTCAGAGTTCTATCAAAAATCTGAATGGTTCGTGATTCAATTATAATCATTGGGTCAAGGTCTATTTATACCTTTGGTTCATGTTTCATTTATAAACGTTGGGTCAGGGTTCTATCAAAAATCTGAATTTTAGCTTTCTTGGGCAAGTATTCCAATATTTTTGTTGGGTCTCAAAACGTGTCTATTGAGGTTCGCATCAATGGTTGTTTCCCTTTCTTTGCTGTTTCTCTTTGTTTCTTCTTATGTTCAGCCAGAATTGCTGCATTTTGCTGAACTGACTCAGACTTCATTTGTGCAGGTAAAAGTTTAATGTACTAGTTCCCAGCCAACAAAATTTCAAAGCAAGTAACAAAATGATGGATTTGTTAAACGACTCATCTAATTCCCAACACCAGTGAGTTTCTATACTTTCCCCTCTAGATTTGAATATACAATTTTTAGTAATCTTGGATGAAATTATGAAAACATATGATTAACTCTATATGATCATATTAAAATTAACCAATTCGAACCAAATTTAAGTGGGGTATCTCTTTTAGGTGTTTGGCAACTAGTTGATTAGCATAGCCATCAAATCATTACAACATATGACAATGAATTCAATTCAAACACTCTACTTGCATGAGTTGGTGAGGGTACTTTATAGACATTAGACTGCTGCCTACGCTTTAGGACTGTTAATTTATTGGTACCATCTTTTTAGCTAGTACTAATAAAGGTTCAATAAAGTTTAACAACTTTTTTTTAGCCTACGTATATATAAAGTTCAAAAACTTGTTATTTTTCTCCCTTAGCATCAAGATCTATTACTACTACTGAAAGTGGAGTAATATTATAGTATCACTCTAGATTTTGTACATGTAATTAAAGTCAATAACATATGCAAGGACATGAGTTTCGAAATGAGTGACGACATTGTACTCGTAGCATATTTAGTTGGGTGTGCAAGTGTCGTAGCTTACATAGAGACGTATATGAACAAAGTACCAATGCATACAAATCTACAAACAAGGTATGAATAGGTACAGTATATTTTAAATGGAAATAAGTGGAAATGTCATAATGTCTTTAGACTATCAAGTCATGTGTTTCAAGAATTGTGTAATAATTTGCGCACTCAGTATGGATATGATAGTACCAAAAGAGTTTTCTTGGAAGAGTCTGTGGCAATGAAATTGGTGGTACTTGGTAGTGGCATGTGTAATAGAATGGTGCAGGATAGATTTCAGCATTCAGGTGAGACAGTAAGTCAACACGTGGACACAGTAGTTACATTGTTAGCCAATGTTATGGCAGCAAACATTATCAAACCTACTGATCCTGCATTTCCTAACGTGCCACAACATATTCACAATTCATATAGCTATTGGCCACATTTCAAGGTACTTTGTGAATTTGGTATTTTGACTTGATTTTATTCAAGTTATCTTTATGGTTATAACACATATTGAACTTCACATGGTATTTTTGTGGCAATGGTTAGGATGGAATTGTTATGATTGATGGGGTTCACGACCCTGTGGTCTTACCAGTTGATGAGCAACACCCAGATAGAGGAAGGAATGGGATCACAACAACGAATTGCATGTGCGCATGTGATTTTGACATGAAATTCACATTCGCGTGTGTTAGATGGGCAGGGTCGGCACATGACACAAGAATCTTTTTAAGTTGCCTCAATAATGAGAGTGACAACTTCTCAAAGCCTCCACCTGGTTTGTAAATATGCAGTTTAATTACTATATTAAAGTATGTATTATGTAGTTAAAATACTAATGTAATAAGCATTCTCGTTTGCGGGAAAGTTTATCTTGTTGACTCAGGGTACCCTATGAAGAGAGGGTTCCTTGCACCATATAAGGGGGAGAGGTACCACCTTTCCAATTTTCAGCAAGGTCGACTACCACAACATCCAGAAAAGAAATTTAATTATCTCCATTTATCACTTCGTTTGGTCATAGAATGAACTTTTGGAGTTTGGAAGAATAGATGAAAAATTTTGAGAAGTATGCCAGCCTTTCATATACGCACTCAAGAACGCATCATTGTTGCCACAATGGTTCTTCACAATTTTATTAGAACACATGAAAACAATGACCTTGGACGTGGGCTTTCTACACGGGGCACATTTGGAAGTAGCAAGGAAGGTCATTACGATGAAATGACACATGTGATCTCTTTCTTGGATGAACCTGAGATGAAAGTAGTTCAAAAAAATATTGCATCATCTATATGTGGGATGCCTCCATTGTAGGACTTAAGTTGTTACAAAAGTTGTAATGACCTTAATTGATTATGGTGACCATTATTTTTATCACAATAGAAATTAGTGTGGTTGAAAATACCATTAACATTATGGTAATTCTTTTGTGGGAACCATAACTAATGGTTCACAAACTTGAATGCAATACCATTTTGTTTTATGGTGATTTTTTGTTGGTAACCAGAACTAATGGCTCAAAAAACTTGATTGTAATACCTATGATTTATGAATTTGTATATATCCTTACATGTGAAACTCATGGTAATTTGCAACAATAGATTTCAAGCTTACAGGGGACTTCTGAATAGACTCCAATCTTATCTGAACAAGAGACAAACTTAAAAGATTTCAAGATTACAACAGTAATCTGCCAGGAATAATTAAAAAGAAAAAAAAAAAACACACACACACACACACACACACAACATCTACCCTCAATTTTTGAAAAAGAAACCAAGAACCCTAACTATCAATTGCTGGTAAAGTGTAAATATATAAATAAATATATATACACACATACATATATAACAACAGAATTTACAATCTCCATCAACTTGGCCATTGACATTATCTCCATTAAACATCTCCACATATAATAGAAGTACAACTTCATACGTATCATAAATTGTTACTTGCAATACAGAATAAGTTGTACGATTACTATACAAAACAAATGTAATAATACAAGTCTGTATTATTACATACATACACATCCCATTATGGCAAACACCTTTGCCAGATTTCGACTTCCCCAAACCTAGTAGACAAGATAAGCAATACTACAAACATGACCCAGGAGACTACTAGAGCTATCTTAAACTTCTTTGCTTTCTCTTCAAAAATCATGCGTGTAGCCTTGGCTCTTTTAGCCTTTCGTTTTGCAATCACTCCCTTTTCAATGTTGCATCTGTCAGGGCGTGTGCTTGCTTCAACTCTTCATTAGCAACTTCCATCATATGCTCCAATCACTTGAATTTGGCTATAACTATAGGTGTTGTTGCTGTGCCACACATACAACAAATGTCGGTCATTATCCTGCACAATAAAATATAGCACATAAATAGTAATACAATGAATTGGTTCTTTAATACACAACACAAATCTTTTGCCAATACTTGGATACGGTACTTACCGGTGACCAATAGTGACAACTATAAAACCTCCTACCAAAAGTATGAAGTTTCAGGGACATCCTAATGACGCAGTTCTCAACATCATAGATATGGCCATTAGAACTGGAAAGATAGGTACTCGTTTCCAACATTGGTAGGAACTGGCAATAGATATTACGTTGGCTTAGACCAGTGAACAATACAAAAAACTTACTTTGCACTATAACAAAACTACTGAAAGTGTTAGGACATATGTGATTCAATGTTAGGAACATATGTTAACATTTTACGTAATTGGCTAATCTTTTGACAAAACGCACTTTACTTGTAATTGGGTAGATTTAGGATGTGTTTAATGCTTCCAAAAACAAGGTTTCAAGTTCAAGTATTAAAACCATGCAAGTCTGTCCAAGAATCAAGTGAAAAAATGCTAGATTTTAAAGCTCAACAGCTAGCATCTATCAAGGTTTAAAAGCTGCTAAAGCCTGTGGCTCGACAGCTAGCTCAATAGATGGCTATCTATTGAGGTTTATGAACCTCAATTTTTCAAAGCTGTTTTTCATCCAATCCGTGAGTATGTGCTTAGGTCTTCTTCTCTCACAGCCCTAAACATATATAAGGATTATTTTAAGGGTCGTCAAAGGTTGCACAGTTGCACAAGTGTGAAGCAAAGTCTTGTTCATGCAAATTATGACTAGAGACAGAATTTGCCCTAGTTCATCTTTCTCTTAAAGATGCTGCTGTTTTTGTACACCTTAGGATTTTGTGATCAAGGAGCTTCTTGATTTTCATCATTTGGATGAACTAAAAACTTTGTGGCCAACATCTTTCTTAAGTTAGTGATTAAGTCGCGTACTAGAATCCGCACAATTGGTTAGTCACGTACTGGGAGATGTTCATTGAAAATGAGAGATTGTCACTACAGAACAAGTCCAATTGTGTATTAGGGTAAGAGTTCAACTGTAGGTTAGTATAAGGTATTGAGATTCCTTTACTTGTAAATGCTAGTTTGAATAATAGTAGATTCTCGGGAGTGATGACCTTAAAATCATCCGGTGGGGTTTTTGCCGTGTAGGTTTTCTCCATTCGTAAACAAATCATCGTGTCAATTTGATTTTCACTGGATACTTAGTTTAATTGGTGATTTTTTTGTGCTGCCACGTACATTGCATGTTAATTTGATTAATTAATAAACTTGGCTAATTAACCAATTAATATATCACGAGGGGTCAATACATTCTTGGCCTATTAGAAAGTACCAAAATCAATGAAACAGATTAATGCATAAGACTTTTAGCATAATTATTATGAACATTTGCCTATCAAATGCAAAACAGCATGTGTAGGAGCAAAACAATCTATTGTAGCATTATAAGAACACAGGACAAATAAAAGTTTTTGCTAGAATTAGAAGAACACAAGACACATATAAAACCTTTTGGTAGAATTATAAGAACACTCTTACATTTGGTCTACCATATGTGTTTACATTCACTTTTTTTTTAATAAAAAATCTGCAATCATAATTAAGTTTAAGACAATGCAATGTTGTGTTTGACTATTGGCCTGGTCTAACAACACCTTCTAAAATAAAAGTTGAAGAAATGAAGCCAAAATTTGTGTAAAAAAGGTCATTCCATAACTCTAAAGTAGAAAATGCAAATAAAAAATATTATGCTAGTAGATTCCTTATTGTTTCTTTGATAGTAACATGAAATTCAATAGAGCATTAATAAAATAACTCACAATATCTCCATGAGCACAAGCTTAAAAATAGTACCTAGATATGGATGAACTTGCCTGAAATCTTTCAGCAACTTGAGGGTCGGTTGGATATAAAACTGGATGAACTTGCCTAGCCTGCAACAAAAAATTATTAGCTCTCTTATATCTGTCATTCACTAAATGATATTTCATGAAACAAATACATGCCAATTAAGGAAGTAATAGATAATTTGATTTCGGATAGCATAGAATGGCGAAAAATAATACATGTAGTCAATGCTGACTAAATTATTAAGGATCCACAGTCGATCTCAAAATTTTGGAACTAAGGATTGATTGTATCAATGAAAGTTTGTATAACCGATCAAAGACCATTTGGTCTCATAATTAGGAATGGCAACGGGTCGGGTTCAGGTCGGGTTTTTCCATACCCAGACCTAATCCGCGGGCTAAGACCTGCGACCCGGACCCGACCTGTTTACGAAACGGATTTTTTTTTCGGGGCCCAAATTCGCCCCCACGGGCCCTATTGGGCTGTGGTACTTCAGGGCCCATTCTGTGGCCTAATAAAAAAAAAATGTTTGCCTGATATTGATTTTCTCAGCAACCAAACAGGAAGGGAAAAAGAACTCTCAAGAAAACCCATTATTTTCTCAACAACCAACCGATCTGAACAATCGGAAACCAACAAAACCCATTATTTTCTCAGCAACCAACAAATCGGAAACCCTTTTTTTTTTCATTACAATATTTTCCCACATCAAAAGTAAAAATAAGAATTAATATACAAACCCTAGGTCCGAACAATAAGACCCTACAAAATCAAATCAAACAAGCCGATCCTATTCAACCAAAAATATCACTAAAACTAGAAATTACAAATTTGATTCTTTGAACAAAAAGAACGATTTTCATTGCAAAAGCTTGAGTGCACAACGAGGTGAGGGAAAAGAGAGAATTGCGGCCTTGTGAGGAGGAGGAGGGCTTGGCAAGGTGAGGGAGGAGCAGCGGTGTCAGCAGGCTGCAGCAAGGTGAATGAGGTAGGGAGGAAAGACCAATGAGGTGGAGAATGGAGCGGCGCCGACGAAGTGAGCAGCAGCGGTCTTGCTCAAGTGAGAGTAAGGGTGAGGGAAAGAATGGGAGGCGGCTTAAGAGAGAATGAGAGGGTGAGAGAATGGGTTTGAGGGATTTAGCGTTGGAAAAGTGAGTATTTATACTTAGGGTTTTTTTTTTTTAATATTATATATACGGGTTGGGTTCGGGCCGGGTATGCCTAATACCCGAACCCGACCCAAACTCGCTTCAGGTTTTTTTTAATGAAAACCCAAACCCGATCCTAATGTTAAACGAATCGGGTCGAGCCGAGTACCCATGGGTCAGGTACATTTTTCCATCCCTACTCATAATTATTATGTCGTAGTCTCCTAGCTAAGCTTCCTCTATCAATCCTAACAGTACAGTAACATAAAATAAGACAACCCCATTTAGTAATTATCTATGAAACTTCAAAGTTAAAGCAACAAGTATCAATACATTAATTCAGAAACTTCAAAGCAATTGACAGCAATAAAGAGTCAGTTCTAACTGTAGCAACAAGTATCAACAAGTCTGAGACCTTGCCTTCAATAACAAAAAATGATGAATTGACATCCAAATATACAAATCAAATACAAACCATTTTCAAAAATATATGATATGACATTATTGTTAAAACAATAAACACTTGTCATCAAGTGCATCTCTCTCTCTCTCTCTCTCTCTCTCTCTCTCTCTCTCTCTCTCTCTCTCTCATATACCCAGCCAAAGGATAATAAGTAAGTTGTAGAAGTGGGAAGAAAATAGCTAGGGTAAGAAGAGGAGTTTCCATCTCTAACCAGTATAATCCATTGCCTCAAGCTTTGATCTTATCTCTTCAGCTGAATTGTTGTCTCCATCAACAAGAAGCACCCTCAATCCCTTAGGAAAGTCTTTCCACTCTTGTAAATCATTAGTAGAGCAAACCATAGCTGGTTTGGCATCGTTTCTCACTCTCCCAACAAATCTTGCGGATCACTGCCCACCAACATTTAAATAGGTTTGCATGAGCCCCCAAGAATTACACATTAAAATTATCTTTGTTTGATCTAATAATCTATACTATCAATCCAAACTTTTTCTATTATACAAAAAAGTACTTCTAAAAGTAAACAAACAAAAAGAAGTGAGAAAGAAACAAAAAAAAAAGAAAAAAAAAAGTAAAACACTTTTTTATTTTTTATTTTTAATGATTGAAGGAAAAAGTAAACACATTGAGGGTATCATAATATAAGTTGAGCATGTTTACACAATAATGACCTATGAAACACCAATATATTTACTGATCTCTAAAGATTTGAAAACAAAAATCTTCTTTAAACTATAGTGCAAGAACAAGTTTTGATTATGCATCGTGCAGCATTGAAACTATTAGATCATTGACTAATTTCCAACTTACTTGCAAGAAAGGTACTTTAAATAAATAAATAAAAACCATATGAGAAACTGATCAAAATCCTAACATAAGTTTGTAAAATGTAAGATAACAAGAAGTTGGGAAAGATTTTGTTCAAAGTGTAAAGATGTTATAAGCTAGTGCCATTTATGTGGAACAAGAAACAAACAAAAAATAAACCCATGTAAACTCTCCACAAAATACAGAGGAACTGACAAGAAAAACTCAACCATAAATTTTTTTTTTGAAAATCAAGTCAAAAATTTAAGAACAGTTAAAAAAGAAAACTTGGGATGTCTTAGAATGAAACTAGAAAAACAAAGAAGATAATCTGCTACAAGTCAAATACATGCATGCACATAACAAGAACAAAAAAATCAATAGAAAATGCACTGTAAATCTATGTAACAATAAACATATATATATATATATATATATATATATATATATATATAAAGTAGTAATCAACATGTAGATGGTAAAGCAAGATATCAAACGGTACACATAGAAGTACACTCTTTCTTTTCAACTACAACTTACTTAATATCCTTTGGCTGTGTATATGAGAGAGAGAGAGAGATGCACTTTTGAGTTTTGAAAGGGTGTCTATTTCAAAGAGTCATTTTTCCTCTTCATTTCACATGGGAAATGAAAGAGTAGGTAGAGCCAATCAATAGAAAACAATAGTGAAAAACTGCCTCCCTCCATTTATCCATTCAAAAACAATAAACACCCACTTCTGTCTACATCTTGTGCAACATATATAAAATTCCTAGTTCACAATTACAAAATTATTTTTGCTACTATGGGATAGTCATGAAAATATTGAGGCAATCCTAAAAGCTTCCCATATTGTTAAAAATTCACTTCAATTATATGCATGAGTCAGGGTTAATCAAAGACAAATTTTAAATTAGCCAAAAAAGAAATCCACAAAATAATAAAGCTAACCTGAATTAAACAGATCGGTTAACAAGTTACCTTCAATAGTGAGTCAGCAAGTTTAGAGAAATTTGTAGTGAACTCCAAGATTGATCTTCATCGGGATAGTCGATGATTTGAGGACAAACAAAGGAGAGGCGTGAAATGGGTGGAAGAGTACTCTCTACTGAACCTGAACCTGATTTTCACCGGCGTCGGACTAGGAGCTCTCCCGCGTGGATTTCTCTTTTGGGCATGGACTGGATTGTGTTCTCGAAGACAGGCATTAGGGTGGGAGAGGGGTGAAATTATTATTAAAAAAATAAAAATAAAAACTATAGTAGTTTCAACCCTAAAAAATCAGCTAGCGTTTAAAATTACTTGTTACAGTGTTTTCAGTTTTCAATTTTCAGCCAAATAAGCGATATCCAAACAGGCCTATCCAACAAAGTTTCTTTCTAAACTAGTTTGAAAAGAAACTCTACAAACTTCTCATATATCTCTATATTAAGTATGAATTTTGAAAATCTAACCATTTGATTGTATGTTCTTATTATATTCTTCGTACATTTAAAATACTAACCAATAAGAGAAATATATAAGAAATTTGAAAAGTTTCCATTCAAACTAATTTAGTGGAAACGTGAGTGACCCATTCACATTCCCTTCTCTTCTTCTGCATCACAAACCAATAAACCGTAGAAAAACCTCTCCTCTCTTTTCATTTCTAACAATGTCGTCTTCTTCTTCTTCTTCTTCTTGGACCTGCAAAAAGTGCACTTTCATCAATTCCACTTCTCAAAATCAAAAACCCACTTGCGAAATCTGCTTAACTCCTTTTTCTTCATCATCGTCATCACCACATCCTTCTCCTTCAGCCCCTAAATGGTCATATAAGGCCTGCAATTTCTTGAACCCTTACAAGAGTGGAAATTGTGAGGTCTGTGGCACTAGGGCCTCTGTGTCTTCCTTGTCCAGCTTTGAGGATTTGAAAGAAATTGATGTTGATGATGAGTGTTTGGATTCTGGGGTGGGGTCATTTTTCTTGCCCCTGCAGCGTTGCAACAAGACGAAGGCGCGGGACCCAGTTGTGGTTGATGAAGATCGTGCTAAATTTGGTGGGTTTAGGGGGATCAAGGCTTCCAATAATGCTGAGGCTGTGCTGGGTGAGTTTTGATAATCTTTGGTTTTAGAAAGTTTGGATTAATTTTTTGGGTGTTTTGGCTTGTGGGTTTAATTGAGTTTGCTTTGCTTTGTGCTTCTATGGTTCAAATGTGGATTTTTGAACTGGGTTTAGGCGTCCAATATGGCTGTGACTGTGTTGTGTAACTTTTGGTAATCTTTGGATTTAAAGTTGGATTTTTGTGTATTGGCTTGTGGGTTTTAATGAACTTGTGTTGTTTTATGCTCTAATGGAGTAATGGTGTAAATATGGATTTTTGGCCCTGTTGTGGGTGATCAGGATTGTGTTAAATTAGATTGGAGTCATCATGTATTGTTAAATTTATATTTGCATTTGTTCTTTAAATCCTTGCATTCAAAAGCAACCTTGGGGTTTTTAGTTGCACATTATGAAAGACTAGTTAAATGTGTGGCAGAGGAAACTGGTCAAGGAACAGTACCTAGTTCATTGAAGATTTTAAGCTACAATGTTTGGTTTAGAGAAGACCTGGAAATGCATAAGAGGATGAAAGCCCTTGGTGACCTTATCCAACTGCATTCCCCAGAACTCATCTATTTTCAGGCAATCTCTCTCTCTCTCTCTATCTTCCCTTCTCATTTGTTTAACTTTGTATGTAAGTACATCTTACTTATGGTCACTTTGCTCTGAAGGAGGTTACTCCTAATATATATGATATTTTCTGCCATTCCAGCTGGTGGAAGGTATATCATTGCTCAGTTTCAACTGAGATGGCGAACTCAAGATCTTACTTTTGCATGCTGGTAATATTTTGATCACCACTTATAGCGTAAAAGTTCACATTTTTATGTTGATTTATCATACTTTTAGGCATGATAGATGGATCCGATGTTTGGATCACTTCCTGGCAAGTCATTGTTGATTTAGCAAGTTGCATGATTCATTTAATTGATGATTATGTGGTATTAATATGTGATGTGTCATTTAAATGATATGCAGTTAAGCAAACTGTTGTGCCGATAGCACCCCAGAACTTAAATCAATAACAGTAAATAAGTGGAAATTAAATAACAAGCACACACAAAGAACACAAGAATTTACGTGGTTCGGCAAACTGCCTACCTCCACGGAGACGACGGAGAAATTTCACTATAAAAAATATGGAGATACAATAGTGCACAAGAACACTCTCAAGAAACCCAAATCCCAATACATCCTAACTCTCTCTCTCACCCACAAGACAAGAAAACTCTATTCTTCTTCTTATGCGGCTGCTGCTCACTAGGTTAATTGGAATTACTCTAATTCTCTCTCTTATGTATTTCCATTCAACACAAACCTAATATATATATATATATATATATATATATTATAGGTCGGCTATACTAGGAATTATATTCCTAGGTGAATTTGGTTTCCTAATACTACTAGACTTGGGCTTGTGGCAATTCAAGCCACACACACGGCCCACTTCAACAAATCTCCACCTTGGCTTAAATTGATCAAGCTACACTAGCAAACTCCTCCATCGCCTCCACCTTAGCCCTTAAGGGCTCATAAGCTGCAAACACCAATCAAGTCCAAGCAGTGCTTGAACTTGTCTGTTGGAATTGTCTTTGTCAACATACTAGATGATTCCCAAATCTTATTCTTCTGTAGTGACCCCATCTCTTCTACATCCTTGTAAGACAATGGATCTCCACTGCTAGTTATGAGAGCAAAGCTAACCATGTCTTCAAAGCCATATCTCTGTGGTGCTTTGTGAACCCGCTTCTCTCTACCTTTAGCAATTGAAT
Source organism: Quercus wislizeni (assembly GCA_023055345.1). Classification (NCBI taxonomy): domain Eukaryota; kingdom Viridiplantae; phylum Streptophyta; class Magnoliopsida; order Fagales; family Fagaceae; genus Quercus; species Quercus wislizeni. Next base: position 8,509,495 of record JALGQJ010000002.1, on the reverse strand, counting down.
AAGACTCTTCTTGTTGCTGTCGTGGATCAATCTCAACATCACCCTTATCACTAGGTGAACTATTCTCGTCAAGCTCCACCTTAACAGTTAATTTCTCCTGTGGACTATCATCACATGTCTCTGCTTCATTCTGTTTTAACATAAAGGCTTCATCAAATATGACATCTCTGCTAGTCACCGTTTTCTTTGAGATTGGATCCCAAAGCCTGTAGCCTTTAACACCTTTTTCAAAACCAAGAAATACACATTTTCTTGACTTCGAATCCAATTTAGAATGCTCTCCACTCTGCACATGCACATAAGCTGGACAACCAAAGATTTTTAGACTCGAATAATCAATTGGTCTACCTGACCAAACCTCTTCTGGAATCTTGAAATCTATGGCTGATGATGGAGATCTATTAATAATGAAGCTTGCTGTGTTAACTGTCTCTGCCCAGAACACCTTAGGCAACCCTGCATTCAATCTCATGCATCTGGCTCTTTCTGCTAAGGTTCTGTTCATTCTCTCTGCAACCCCATTTTGCTGTGGAGTTCCTTTAACTGTGAAGTGACGAGTAATGCCTTCTAATTCACAAAATCTTATGAATTCTTTATCTCTATACTCCAGTCCATTATTTGTTTTAAGGTATTTTATTTTTCTGCCAGTTTGATTCTCAACTTGTGCTTTCCACTTTTTAAATATGCCAAACACATCAGACTTATGCTTCATAAAATAAATCCATACCTTTCTAGAGTAATCATCAATGAAACTAACGAAGTATTGAGCACCGCTATGAGAAGAAATTGATACAGGGCCCCAAACATCTGAATGAATGTAGTCAAGAACACCCTTACTTGTGTGAGAGCCTGTCTTAAAACTGACTCTATGCTGATTCCCATACACACAATACTTGCAGAAGTCTAGCTTGCATGTCTTCACCCCTTTCAATAAATTTCTCTTGTGCAGCTCTAACATACCACGTTCACCAATATGGCCAAGTCGCATATGCCATAATTTTATGTCGTCAGTGCTGGACTCCACCGGAGTGGTGACTGCAACTCTTCCTGCAACTGTGTTCCCAATCAACCTGTAAAGTGTGTTTATTTTCTGTCCCTTCATCACCATCAAAGCACCTTTGGTAATCTTCATGATTCCACCCTTTTATGAGTATGAATAGCCCAAATCATCCAATACTCCTAAAGAAATTAAATTCTTTCTAAGATCTGGAACATGTCTGACATTACTAAGAACTCTCACAACTCCATCAAACATCTTGATCTTCACGGTACCAATCCCAATAACCGGGCATGTAGCATCATTACCCATTTGGACCATACCACCATTGTAAGGCTTATACGTGTCAAACCAATCTTTCTTTGGAGTCATATGATATGAGCATGCTGAATCTAAAACCCAAGATTCCAATAGAACATTATTACCTGAAGAGACTGAAAGTAAATCTGCACCAACTTCACTGTCATCTGATATTTCTTCAGCAACACTAGCTGATTCTAGGGGCTTCTTTCCATTCTTCTTCTCCTCTAAATGCTCTTTCAACTCTTTACACTGATTCTTGTAGTGCCCTTTTTTGTGACAATAAAAGCACTCTACGTCTTTCTTTGCACGTGATTTAGATTATGATCTATTCCTGTTGGAGTTTCGTCCTCTTGACCTGTTTCTACCCCTATTGCTTGACTCAGACTTTACAATAAGTCCATCAGCCTGAGAACCATCACAATCTTGCTTCATCTTTATATGTGACAAGAGAGCACTAGTCACCTCCTCGAGTACTATAGTCTCTTTCCCGTACATCAACGTAGTCACTAGATAATCAAAAGAAGTAGGAAGCGACGCTAATAAGAGTAATGCTTTATCTTCATCCTCATAATTCACCCCAAAACTTGACAGTTGGGTGTTCAACATGTTAAACGTGTTGAGATGCTCCAACAGATCAGAACCCTCCTTCATATGCAAACTATATAGTTGCTTCTTCACGTACAACTTGTTCATCAGATTCTTTCTCATATAAAGACCTTCTAGTTTTTCTCAAACCTCCTTTGTGGTCTTTGCTTCCAGGATGTTGTGAATGACCTCATCACCTAGGTTGAGACAAATAGCGCTAGCTGCTTTCTCATCCATCTCTACCCATTCTACATCCTTCATCGTTTCCGGTTTCTTCTCCTTCCCAAGTAAGGCCTTGTGAACTCCTTGTTGAATTAGGAGATCCTTCATTCGCCTTTGCCAAAGAGAAAAATTTCCCTTACCACAAAATTTCTCTACATCGTACTTTGTGCTTGACATCTTTACTGTATTCAAAAGATTGAATCCTAACCTTGCTCTGATACCACTTGTTGTGCCGATAGCACCCCAGAACTTAAATCAATAACAGTAAATAAGCGGAAATTAAATAACAAGCACACACAAAGAACACAAGAATTTACGTGGTTCGGCAAATTGCCTACCTCCACGGAGACGACAGAGAAATTTCACTTTAAAAAATATGGAGATACAATAGTGCACAAGAACACTCTCAAGAAACCCAAATCCCAATACACCCTAACTCTCTCTCTCACCCACAAGACAAGAAAACTCTATTCTTCTTCTTATGCAGCTGCTGCTCACTAGGTTAATTGGAATTACTCTAATTCTCTCTCTTATGTATTTCCATTCAACACAAACCTAATATATATATATATATATATTATAGGTCGGCTATACTAGGAATTATATTCCTAGGTGAATTTGGTTTCCTAATACTACTAGACTTGGGCTTGTGGCAATTCAAGCCACACACACGGCCCACTTCAACACAAACTGCCCGTGAAATCCTTCAACTGTAAACCCTTTACGAATTCTATAATGGGGAGAGAACTATCTGTTGCTGAGGTTGAAGTCCAGAGGGGCAAGACTTTTGTTGTTGCTACTAGCCATCTTGAGAGTCCCTGCCCAGCACCCCCGAAATGGGATCAGATGTACAGCAAGGAACGTGTAGAGCAGGCAAAGGAGGCAATCAACTTTCTTAAAAAGAATCCAAACGTGGTTTATGGCGGTGACATGAATTGGGATGACAAGTTAGATGGTCAGTTTCCTTTTCCTGATGGATGGGTCGATGCATGGCAAGAGTTAAGGCCAGGGGAAAATGGATGGACATATGATACCAAGTCCAACCAGATGTTGTCTGGTAACCGTACATTACAAAAACGGCTAGATTGATTTTTTTGTAATCTGCGTGATTTCAAGATCAGTGGAATTGACATGATTGGGATGGATGCAATACTAGGTCTGTCATATAGCAAGGAGAAGAAAGTGAGGAAGGAGGTCAAGAAGCTGGAGCTTCCCGTTCTGCCTAGTGATCATTATGGCTTGCTTTTGACAATCTCTAGCCTGTAATGTGTTTTTGGTTTTTGTAAATGGTGAAGCTTTGTTAACTAATGATGCTTTCTAGGCAGTGCCTCTGTGCATGCTTTTGCATGCAAATTTGTATAGTTACAGATAAAATGATGTAAATGAGGGGCATCTTGCTTTGCTTTTTGTATGCAAACCTTTTGATAAAATAATATACTCTCAGATGCACTGCTAATTACTGGAATGCTAATTGACTATTTTGTCATGTCATCGCTAACTTCAAGTCATAGATTTTTGGCGAAATTGTCCCCGAAGTTTACCCTGTGTACGCAATTGGTCCATAAAGTTTGAAACGAGCACAATTAATCCCTTAAGTTTTAAAACTGAACTGTGTCGGTCCTTTTATTAACTGTTGTTAACGGTGTTACTTATGTGGCTAACTAAACAATAACTTGAATTTTTTTTAATGATGTGGCATGTTTTTAATTAAAAAATTAGAAACTAAATTTACAAGTGAGGAAAAAAAATCACTGGTACCAAATTAAAATTTTATTTTCTGCCTGTTGTAAAAACCCACGAGAGGGTTAAAATATCTTTTCTCTTTTACCCAAAAAAGAAAAAAAAACTTTTCTCTCTCTCTTTCTCTCACTCTTCTCTCTATTCTTCTTTCTTCGGACTCTCTTTTCTCTCTCTTCTTTCTCATTTTCTTCTCTCAAATCAAATCAATGTGCAAAAGCAGGGATTACCATCATCAATACATGATAAAGTGCTATACACAGCAAGTGCAAAGGAACCAAAATGAATTGCAAATTGTCAAATTGTCAAGATTGAGAAGAAAAAGACGATAACTAAACTTGAAAAAAAGGCCATTGATATTTGGGCACTCTTAGATACTCCAACCTGCATCAACTAAATATTCTGGAAGACCAAGTAGATATGAATCACTAGAACCTTTTGTAAAAGATATCCAATTTAGCGGGTTCATTGGTTTTAATTATTTGCCTAGTCGGCCTCTTTGCCCATGGTGGTCTTTGGTGGCTGGGTTTTGTGATGGCTGGGTTTTAGTGGTTGTTTTGTGATTGGTTGTTTGATGGTTGGGTTTTGTGATTTGGTGGTTGTTTTGTACCGGTGGTGGCTAGTGGTGGGTTGATTTTGGGTTGGGGTTTACGGTGGTGGCAGGTGAGTGGGTGATGGTGGCTGGTGGTGATTGTGGGTTTGCTGGGTTTACAGTGTTTGTTTTCGTTTTTGATTTTGGTGGTTGGGTGGTGGTGGTGGTGGGGGTGGTGTGGCTGTTGTGGGTGTGGGCAATGGGTTTGTGGGGGGTGGGAAAGATCACCGGTTGCCTGATAACCCTCTCTCGTTGTGGGTTTTTACAACAGGCAGAAAATAAATTTTTTAATTTGGTGCTGATGATTTTTTTTTTTCTCACGTGTAAATTTAGTTTCTATTTTTTTAATTAAAAACAAGCCATATCATAAAAAAAAAAAAATCCAAGTCATTGTTCCATTAGTCACATAAGTAACACCGTTAACAACAGTTAGTAAAAGGACTGACATAGCTCAGTTTTAAAATTTAAGGGACTAATTGTGCTCGCTTCAAACTTGAGGGACCAATTGCGCACAGCACACAGGGTAAACTTCAAGGACTAATAGTGCAGTTTCGCCCAGATTTTTCCAGAACCTTCTTGGATGTCCTCTCAAGAAGATTTTCTTTTCTAGTCATTATGAAATGTGGCTTAGCTGAGTGGGGTGGAACCTTGCAACGTTGCTGGGTTGGTCAGAAAGGTGATTAGTGAGGTGAACTAGTGGCTTTATGATCACTGCTGCTAGGTCCGGCCTATCTTGGCATAATTGGTATCTTGCATGTCGTAAGTTAACATCTATGTTGGAGCTTTGTAATTGAGTTCTGTTTGACTGTCTGGAACTAGCTGATTTCTTGTTGTAAGTTTACACATTACACTGGCTGCAAATGGAAAAATAGAGGGAGAGGGGGCTTAGTCAAATTTGGTATTAATCTCTGGTTTATTGAGTCCGGGTCCAATTTTTTAAATTTTAGACAAAACACATACACTTTTACAGGGTATTTAGTAGTACATATTGATAATCAAATGTCCTTGTTTCTTCAGACCTTCTTCTCCCTCTCCATATGTGTGTTTTAAAAATACATAGCATTCTCAAAAAAAATAAAAATAAAAAAGAGGCCCTAGTTTTTGAAATTGTTAAAATTGATGTCATTGGCAGAGATAAAAGTGAGCAAATACAAGAAAATTATATTTTTGAATTGTTAAAATTGAAGTTAATAGAGATGAAAGTTAGCAAATACAAGTAGTTACTAAACTGGAATTAAAGTATATGAGAAATTATTGTGGAAAAAAAAAAAGCACCAATAATGGTAGAGAAAAGGTGCTCAGTAAGCTGATGAGAGTGTCCGATGAGAACTTGTTAGCTCATGATAACATTGAAGAGATGGAGAGCTTAACTAGTGAGTTATTATCTCGTGACTTTGAGATCAAGAGTGCAACTTCTCAGATGGGTTGCCAATTATCCAAGTTCCCTCTATGTGAAGCCACTTTGACACTAAGCCCCTCTTTTTTACATGCTTTGAAAAACAAACAACAACAACAATAATAATAAGGACAAAGTTTGGTTACAAACTTGACTGTAGTCTAAGATTACAACTTCATCAAATATCTTTTTATTTGATGTGAATTTTAACAAATCCACCATTGTTTTACATTTTATTTTTGTATCTTCCATGCTTGCAAAATTTTCAAAAGATCAAACATCCATAACTATGTCATCAATTAAATGTTTAAATTTCAAGTTTTTGTAATCTAAAATTATGTATAAAAAATAAGTTTATGAATTGAATAATAAATAATATCCGACTGACACGAAATTTGATATGTGTGTTAATAACATAAAAAAAACATGCAATCTAATTATTATATTTTCAAAATATGTAGTCATATTAATTTTTTTAGTGGGTTATAATTATGTTTGTAACCAAACTTTGTCCTAATAATAAAATGATTATATTATCTTTCTCTTCCTTTAATTACAAATAAGAAAACAAATAATGAAATTAACTCAAAAGAAAAGTTAAATAACATATAAATTCTTTAGATTACACAATCCATAGTTCACTGTCATCATCGGAAAAGAATGAGAAAAAAACTATATGGCATGAACCATAATTATATATTTATAAGGGATTTTTAAAAAAATTATATATATGGAATTTGTTTAAATTGTTTTGCCGATTGTATATAGAATGGGTAGTTATTTATTTTTAGGTTCTTTGTATCAAATTTCTAAAGATTAAATTTATATTTTAGGAAGGCCAAAATATTAGGGGAGTCTGTATGTAAAATTTTAGAAAAATACTATGTTCACAATATTTTGATAATATTTTCACAACAAATCATATGTGATTAGTTGTCATTGGCTTTAATTTGAATATACCATTGAAATTACTTTTTTGCCATATTAATAACAACCTGTCACTTAAAATTTATTTTGAAAGTGTTATGAAAATATTGTGGATATAACATTTTTCAAAATTTCAACACTAATTATAATGTTATTACTATTTTTTATGGAAATTTTAAAAAGTGAAGGGGGCCAACCAGCTCTGCCCCATTCGCCACCATATAATAGCCTACAACCAATGATGACAATGGTAGAGGTGCTTAGTAAACTGATGAGAACGTCGGATGAGAACTTGTTGGCTCATTATATCAGTGAAGACATGGAGAGCTTAACTGGTGACTTACCATCCCTTGGCTTCGAGATCGAGAAAGCAACTTCTCACATGGGCTGCCAATTATTCAAGTTCCCTCCCAATAAAGTCTCTGCCACCATATAATAGCTTGTCACATATGAAGTAATCCCAGATACCCTACGACAGATTGGTTTTTCAATCATATTTTCTATTATTGTAAGTAGAATAACTTTGTTTGGATGCTGAGTTTTAGAGGTGAGGCCGCGTTAGAGTCCCATTGATATGGAAAATGATATGAGTTTATGTAATGGTGGAACCTCTCCTAATAACTTAAAGCTTCTACCATAATTAAGATAAAACTATATGAATAATACATTGGCTCGTCTTGAATCTAGAAACTGATATTATTGAATTTGTAGAAAGCTTTCTATAAATTTTTGAAAAAAGAATTAGAAATAATTGGTCTTGCAGTTGGCTGCAGAAACCGGAAGTTAACAAGAAGAAATGATGGTGCAATAGGTTTCAAGCAAGAGCGGAGAGGTTGAATACATTTCCATTTATGTTTGTAAGTGTAACGTATTGCAACTATTCTTATTAGTAGATGGTTGGTGCTATAGGCCCTTTAGAGTTTTTTTGCCCAATTTTGACTTTTTCTTTCCGTAAACACTTTGTGGTGTTTGGGTGCTTGTGTTTGCTATTGGGATTTGCTATTGTAATTGTGTATCTATATATATATGCTAATTGGCTAACCAAATTAACAATGGGCTTAAAATTGAAATTGGGGTCTAAAGTTTTAATTTCTCACAAGTAGTTATATCATATGGGATGAAAATAAAGGTCAATCCCCAGCCTTCTGAATGACAAGTTATATCTATATATATATGCTAATGCATAGAAGAAAACGTATTATCCTTGTTTGTTTTTGGCCACGGCCAATTATAGGCACTGTCTAAAATTATATGCGTGTGTTGGACCTCAAAATCAGTAAAGAGAGGTTCCCTCAACTAAGGCAATCTACAGTCTGAATAAAATGGTTAAATCTTACTCTTCTTGCTGGTCCCTGTAGGCCGGTACCAGTAGTCCAAGTTAGGCTAATCGGATTATATTTGTTCTTTTGTTTGACAATGCTTTGCCTTTTCTGCTATGTAAAATTTGATTTGATAAGTAGGTGATTAACCAGATCCATTAATAATTAATGACTGTGGTAAGCTAAAAGCTTAAAAAGAGAAAAGGCATTGTCAACCAAAAGAACGAATCACCTAGATAGTTAGCCTAACTTGAACTACTTGTACCGGGACCAACAAGAAGAGTGTGGATTGCCTTAGTTGAGAGAAGCTATTTCATATTTTTGTTTTTCAAAAATAAAAAAGAAATAGAAGAGAATCTATCTTCAGTTATTTTAAGGTCATAAACTAATAGTTTCAATACATAAATTATATAAATAAAGTCTAAGTGACCTAAAAATTTTCACTAATGTTTTTCTTAATTGTTCAAGTAACATGGAGTTGATGCATAAGTAAAAATAATATGTTATGATAGAATAATGTGAAAGTGACGCGGCATCACATATAACTTGAAACCAATAAGTTGTGAAGAATATTGTATCTCTAACATGATTTTTATTTTGTTAACTAACCATTTTTTGCAAATACACCATCTTTTTATTCCATTTCCATGTAAGTAACATTTCATTTTTTTTCCCTTTCTTTTCCACTTAAACCACTCAAATGAGAGAGCGGGAGAGATAGCGACCAATCTTCTCTATGCAGATTGGGTACTCATATCAATCTTCACCTAGACCATTTAATTGAAGCCCTATAGCCTTCATCCCCATCTTTCCTCCACTAATGGCCATGGTCTACGACCACGTCGCTGAAGTAGTGAAATCCTAACGCAGTCTTTCAAATATTTGGAATGGGCGTCTTGGGAAAGTCTAGAGAGGGAGAGATGGCGACCTAACTTCACTAATCGCACAAGCCAGGTAGTCGTATTAGTCTTCACAAACCATTTGATCAACGCTTGAATTGGCAATTCAGAAAACAACTTTGTAGTTGAGTTATCGTTAAAAAAACATCCTGCAAGTGTAAGGCAAGTGAAAGCAAGATTTAGGTGGAGGAGTTGAATTGGTATTACTAGTGGAAGTGTTAGAAGACATTGAAGAAGCTAAAAGCAAGATTTAGGTGGAGTTGAATTGGTATTACCAGTGGAAGTGTTAGAAGACGTTGAAGAAACTAGAAGCTAGAAGGTTGAAGAAAAAGAAACAAGAAAAATTACAAGAAGTTCTAGAAGGTTCTAGAGGGTTTTGGACAGAAAACGAGAAATATCTAAAATACTTAATGATTCTCTGATACCAACCATACCAAATTGACGGAATATTTCATTATTAGCTGATGTTGATAATTATGTTATAGGAATTAGGAAGTAGTTAGTTATTTTTTTTTAACTCATTCGGTGATCCCACTATTGTTGTACTATGATTTACACGTGTGGATCCTTGTTCATACTTCCTAGCTAAACTGTTCCTTAATTAGATTTACTTAATTGGCTTGTAACAACACGTTATTGTTCCAATTAGTCGTGTCTTGTGTGTCACTAAACTGCATTGTTTTATCATTCTTCTTTTGAACATCTAATATTTATATACCTATGATACCAAGTTAAATTCATAACTAATATTCTACCGTTTAATAATTTGTTAAATTCTTTTTTTTTTTTTTTTTCAAAATCACACTATTAGATTACAGTTTTGGATTAATGACTAAGATTGAAAGTTGTTTTTTTAAACTTTAAATCTCAACCATTGAGAGGAATTGTATCCGGTCTAGGGTATTGTACTTGATCTCAATCTACATGTTTTATATGTTCTTAATATGCATGCCAATTTTCATGATCAATCAATTGTTATTTACTATTTGATCTATAAACTTATCTTTTATGCATTATTTTAAACCACCAAAACTTGAATTTAAATAATTGATTGATGACATGGCTATTAATATTTGATTATCTTGAAATTTTGCATGCATGTAGAGTATAAGAAGAAAATCTAATCCAACTATGAATTTGTTAAAATTCACATCCAATAAAAAAATATTAAGTGGTATAATATAAGTTAAAGTTACACTAAATGTAACTTGAACTAAGTTTTAATACCTATCAAATAATTTTAATGTTTACCAAACTTAAGAATAGCATTATGTACAAGATTAGATCACATAATTATCAAGTAAATTTTCTCTCCAAAAAGAAAATTTTCAAATAAATTAATGAACTACTATATATATCATCAGAATAGCTTGCTTGCAAACTCTTCAATGGCCTCCTCCCCTTTCCTTGAAGAAGATAACGCAGCAAGATGCTTGAGTTCTGAAAGACTCCTGCCAAGCTGTAGTGCCACCTTTATCTTAAAAAGTTCCCCGTTCTCTCTTCTCTCAACTTCTCTCAAACTTATATTTGATTCTATAATCTCTTGCATGAGCCTAAAGAAACCAGCATTACTCCTATACATCTCAAACACCATCCCAACTTGCCCTCCATGCTCCAATGTGTTTACCACGCTTGCCAAAGCTCCAGCAATGACTGCAAGCATCACAGCCCATGCCCCATGAGTAGTGCCCAAAAAACTAGACCCTAAAGCCGCAAGGCCAGTCAATAAAGGGCCAGAAATTGCTAAGATCTTGTTAACTTTCAAGGCTTTTTGACTCAACCTCAAGTACTCAGCCGCATCCTTCCTCTTCAAAACCCCAACAATCTCTCTCATTTCCTCTTCCAACTTTCCATCCCAGCTATTCCCATCTATTTCTTCACCAAGTCTCTCTAATCTTCTTTGTCTTTTTGGAGGCCACCACACTGTAGGTTCCACAGTTTTTGGAAATTTCTCAATCATCGCACCTAGTAAAGGAAGTGGGTATGCCTTATCTAATGCCAAAACTTTCTCCATTGCTTCATTGATCACATCTATATTAGTCACCTTGTAGAGAGACATGGTTGTTTGCATCTCTCTATAAAGCTGCTTAAATAATCTAGCAGCGTTGCGCTGTTCTTCACCTAGTTGTGAAGGCTGTATCTTGTTCATCACCACCAACATGACAGTGGCTGATAAATATAGCAAGGTAGAAGATACCTTTAGTGCCACAAGAGTTGCACCAGTGCCTGCAGTTGTTGCTAGTCCAGCCATGGTTGCAGCAGTCAGAGTTATTGAATTAATAGATGTTAGCAACAGGTGGTTCCAGTTGTCACGTTGTGCTCCAATATTCTTATGCATCTCCACTCTATCAGCAACAGCCTCCATGATTGCATAAAACTTAGCAACCACCAATGCTTCCGGAGGATTTGTGCTCTGCCTTTTACAAGTATTGAGATTGATCACAGAGTTGTGATCCTTCTACAGCTCCTCAGCCAAACCTCTACTACAGATTGTTGGTATAAAGAGAGGACTCATCTGGGTTTTGGGTGCAGTGGCTGTGGCTCTAATACTTCTTCTACAACTACATGATGAAAATGGACCCGTTGAGTACAAGAATATTGGAGCTTGAAGGATTGACATGCTCAAAATCTAATAATGGTCTTTTATTGAGTTCTTCTCCAGGCTTTGATGGTGTTGTGAATGGTTTTGACTTAGCGGATGAGTATGGTGAATCGGGTTGGAGTTGTCCTTTGGCTTTGTTATATATAAAGAATAAAGAACTCGAGTAATATTACTTTCACACTACTTTTATTACTATACAAAAAGTTGAGCACCTTAAAACACAACAAACAACCCTTTAAACTCTTGTTCCGTAAATGTAGACCGTGTAGTTGAACACCTTAAAACATGGGTTTGGAGCTTTCTACACTCATGGCTTTAGAAATTAGACCACCACTTACCGTATAACCTGGGTTTTGGAGATTGCAGTATTGCACTGTTCTTACAGTTTGGTTTGCTCAGAGTTGAGGTCTTCTATGTTGACTTTGAAACAGCCATAACGAGTAGAACCTTGAAACATCCAACGACTTAAAGACAAAATACTGTCGCCTAAACCATTCTATATTTGAAATAAATATAGAGATTTCAATGAGAATTAGACCACTTGCATTTAATTATTAATCCAATATAATATATTTATTATATAAAAAGAATGCATGGAAATCACGAATCACTGGTGACATAATTTTATTTCAACATATTTCTCCACCATTCACATGTGTTCCCTTTTTTGTTTTCTTCGAGCTATCTCCACTTTTTATAGAGAATATGTCAGGAGAATGAAATACCAATAAATATTACAAACAAATCTTATCCAAAATTTGCTTCAGATATTGAGCTAAATTTTCTTTGGCATATCTCTCTCAAATCTTATCTTATCTGCTCTTAATGAGTATTCATTATCATCAGACTAAGATACCAATTAATTTTCAATATAAGCAGAAATTAAATCTTAGATCTCTTATTTAACCATCAGAGATTTTACTAGTTGAGCTAATTAGAACCCACAACTCATATATATTAGTTTACAACAAAAACAAAAACAAAATAAAACAAAACAAAACTCATATATATTATATTAACATGGATTTTCATTTTTCTTTTATCTTTTTGTGGATAGGATTATATAACATGGATTTGCTTGAATAATCACTGATTTTGTTCAAAAGGCATTTTGTTTCTTGAGCATATCGATTTTTTTTAATTCTAGAACAAGAACAAATGAAGAAAAAAGAACACTCAAATGTCCCAAAAAAGTTTTGCAGATCTTTTCTGAAAGTCTTGAACATCCAGTACATTGTCAATCCACAAATCTTGAATATCTGAAATTCTGAATTACGAACATATATTTAATAAATAGTAACTACATATCCTGCTAATTTTTTCCCCTTTTTTTAATTACCACCTTTGTGGCGCACATAAAATGCACACCAGTTTCACAAGTCCAGGACACTTGATCTTGTTTGTTCATTATAAACGATTAAAGCCCACACTTGGTACCTGATGCCAAACGGTTCCAGAAAAAGAATCAACCACCCTTATTACCAAGACAGTTTGGCAATTTTCAGACTCAGTTTGCAATGAATGTTATAGACTCTACTAAGCAGGCCCTGCTCTTAGGTGTTGATGAGCTTATGGACATAATGTTTTATGGTCATGATGTTATATTTAAACATCAACTATATAAGGTGAGTCCTTCCTTCTATCAACATTCAAAACTTAAGGTGGTATATTTTTAACAAGACTAAGTTTAGCTACAAAATTTATTGTAATTTAAAACTACAACCTTACTCAATATTTTTTTATTGGAGGTGAATTTTAACAAATCCACTATTGAATTACATCTTTTTCTTATATTATTCATGCTTACAAACTTTCTAGAAAATTAAAGATTTATTATAGTTATATCATCAATAAATTGTAATTTTTTGTAGTTTAGAATTATATATAAAATATAAGCTTATAAATCATATAACAAATGATATCTGATTAATACAAAATTTGACATGTGTATTAAGAGCCTAAAGAACATGCAATTTAATGGTTGGATTTTCAAAATATGAAATAATATTTATTTTATTAAGTAAGATTGTAACTTTAGGCTACAACTAATTTTATAATTAAACTTTATCATTTTCAACATCATGCAAGTATATGCAAGAGGGACCTATGTGCATATGTGAATTTTACAAACATACCTATGTGCATATGTGAATTTTACAAACATTTGATAGAAATGCTGCATACAACAATAGTAAATTTAAGAATTTATTGATTCACATGTATTTTATTTCTTGGGACTTTCACTCTCACATGCTTTTGTGGGCTCGCTAGCAGGCAAGAACTTACACCTCGGAATGGAAGCAAAGCAATCCTTGACATATCCTTGGTTGGTGAAATTGACATAATCTTGTAGCAATCCAATTGACAATTCTCTTGTTTGCACACTCCCATGAAAACATTTTAAAATAACAAATGACAAATGCTAAGTGAAGCATGAAATCATTGATAAATAATCCACGGATACCACACCGAGAGTCAGGATTGATATTCAATTATTTGAAAATACATGAATGCTTAGACATCATCTATGAGCCACAAAGAACTAGCTAGCACAAACTGTGCATTTGTCCCATCTGAAGACTCAATTTCCTTGTTTTCATTTGGCCTTGGTCAATGCCATGGTTCTTGCTCGTAGATTCAGAAATATTCCCCTAAAAAATTTATTAAAAAAAAAAAAGGAAAACACCAGAGAAACACCACTTTCATTTTGGCAATTTACAGAAATGAAAAGTAATTAAGAAAAAAAATTCATGCGCATAAGTAGAGCAGAAGGGAGTCATAGGTACCAGCCAAATGCAATGAAGCTATGGAAAATGACGCGAAACTGCAACGGCACATACTGGTGATTCACCCACCCAAAAACTGGCCAGAACTGTTCAAAATGATTAAGGTAATATTAGGATACAATTAATGTTTCCACAAAATGTATTACAGGAATTCATAATGAGAATAGAGCAATACCGTCCAAGCTGTAAGCTGCACTGATGGATAATCCTTCTTAATTTTAGTTTTCACATGCATCCAGGGTCTTCCTGCATTCACATTCCTTTTTCCAATTATTACTAGCAGTAAATTGTACAACTTTATAGCATGCTACATGATAGTTCATATGTAACTTACATGCTTCTTTCAGGCTGATTGTTTTTGAAAACTTGAGAGATGTTTGACAATTAAATTTATTTAAGAGTTGACACCAGAAAAAATCCTAACAATATATATATTCTTTAAGGCTGATTGTTTTTGAAAACTTGGTAGTTGTTTTGACATTAAATTTATTTAAGAGCTGACAATAGAAACAATCCTATATATATATATTGCATGCACCTGGCATGTCTTTCCATACCAACCTCACCCCCCCCCCCCCCCCCCCCAAAGAAAAAGAAATACTGCATACATTAAGGAAGGACCCAGGGAAGAAATTACATTTGATTACTCTAAAAACAATTACAAATAATCTGTTATTGGCTCCACTTATATGTCTCGGTGTCTGGATTCTTTATGAAACACTTATATGTGATAGACTAACCTTCAATAACCAACCCATAGTAAACCATAAAGAGCAAGTTGTTCCAAGGTGAAACTGTCAACTGTTCCAGCACCACCTGAAATAATTTGACTAGGCAGTTTAGAATAACCTCTTTGCTCTTCTTCTAGGCTAGGATGACTTAATAGAGATTAAATGACCATTGGCTGCTTACTCAGGCTCTGAGTACTAACTCCTAATTTCAAGATAATCAGTACCTGATTAACCTTATACATTCTTGGATATATAAATAGGAAAGCAAACTTCTGTTTAAAATGAACATCAAGGAAAAGTGGCATATAGTTGCAAAGATAAAAACAAAATAACTGAGAATTTGAAAATTTTTCAGTATTTTGGTTTGCAATGATTATGCTAAAATTCCAGATAGCTATTCATCACTTCTGCCCACTCAGTAACCAACCAGAGCACGAGGGTGGGTAGCATACCTTCTTGGCTACTGTTTTTGAGTCCCTCTTGCCCTTGAAAATTTTGTCCAGTACAATATACAGGAAATGCCCAAAAGGTCCAAGATATAATACTCCAAAAAGCTGCAGATAGCTATGTTAGAAATTAGGAAGTAAGACTGGAAAGATAGATGAAACAGTAGATAGAAACGTGAAAATCAAAATATAAGTAGTTGACATATATACAACTCCATGAAATTAGCATCTTTAAATTTTTAGTACATTAATATTGTCAGGTAAAAACAAATAGTGCATTCATACACATCCAAACTATTTTAATCAACCTTTTTTAACAGTTTTTACTTTTAAATAGAGACATAAATTGTCACCTAATTATAATTGCACTTTTTTTTTTTTTTTTTTTTAATTTATAAGTAATGAAATTTCATTCATCAAAAGGGAAACACTCATGTACACCGGGGGTGTACTCGGGAGTAGTACAATCACTCTTTCAAATTACAATGTTCAAGCATATCTTATAATTTAGAGCAGAGGAGAGCTTTAAAAGCTACACTCCAATCCAGTAAAGTGTTAAAAAAGAGAGATTTAATCCCAAGAATAGACTGTTCAAATCCCATCTCACATTTCTTTCTTGCCAAATACACCACATAATGCAATATTGCAATACAGCACAACCCTCCAAAAAGCTATATTATGGTGCATACCAAAGGCACCTTGCCAAGCTGCTAACAAATCAAGAACCCTCCGTGGCCTATCCCTAAGAAGACCAAACAAACTCCACACCATTGACCATAGCCCATACGCTACGGGAGAATGAAGAAGGAGATGGTCCACTGACTCCCCACTCTACTAACACATATAGCACCAATCAACAGTGATAATAACTTTCTTCCGTAAATAATCAAAAGACAAAATCTTCCCTGAGGCGGCAGTCCACAAGAAGAAAGCTACCCTAGGATAAACCTTTGAACAGCAAACAAACTTCCAAGGAAAGAACATGCCAATAGTCAAGGAAAGGGAAAGGTAGTACCTACGCACTTCAAAACCCTGGCTCTTGGCTAGTCTCCAACAGAGAGTATCAAAGACTCCAATTCCTAATCTTGGACTGATCTAAAGAACTAGACATCCCAATGAAGCCTCCCATTTGGGAAATGCATAACCTCCACTATAGAGACTCCTTATAACGACTAATTCTATATTAACTCCTGGAAGGCCTCTTTAAGTGGACAATCACCACACCACAAATCATGCCAGAATTTTACTGTAGTACCATTGCCTACCTCGAATTGTATAAACTGAGAAAAAGTCAATCATTCCTGTCTTATGGATTTCCAGAGACTTAACGCCATAAGGACCCGACACCCCTTCTATACACCAATCAACCCCATTCACTCCCATACTTTACCTCCATGACCCTCCTTCATAGATGATCTCTCTCAGTCCCATATCTCCACAAACATTTCCCTAATAATGCTTGGTTGAATCTTCTCAGATTCCGAACACTAAATCCACCAAACTGAAGCTGTTCACAAATCTAAACCCAATTAACCAGATGGAATTTAGGTTCCTCACCAATCCCACTCCATAAGAAATCCCTTTGAAGCTTCTCCATACAGTTGGCCAGCTCCACCAGAATGGGAAAGAGAGAATAATTGCACTTATAATTCTTATACTGAAATCAATCATGAGCATTGCAAGCAAGCATGACTTGCAATGCATGCCATGCATTTTCCATTAGGGTGGCATACTTTTGGTGTGATCCATCCACCTCACAACTAGGTTTGGTGATTAATAGTTCTCCAGACTGCATGCCCAAATACCAAAAGCCTGCTTGAGGGATTGATTTTCCGACAGGTCTTGAAGAACCAAATTTGTGCCATGCCATTAATTTATGTTGAACCTAAAGGTCCCAAACCCCATTCCCTCATTGTAATTTGAGGTTATCAGGCATCCAAACTAGTGTAACAATTCCACAATTATCCACATTCATTTGGTACTCACATCATCTGAAGTTTGTATGCAAGTCCTAATAAGGGACAGGTAAAGATATAGAGCATGAAGCCATGAACTTTACAATCCAACACATTCACACCAAGTTTCAGAAGAGGAAATAAAAAACAAAAATAAAATAAATCCCCCAATCCTCAGCCAGGTACCTAAATTTCAGTGCCGCATCATGTGGTAGTACAAACAAATGATCAAAGAACTTGGAAAAAGTGATACCAAGATTTTCTAACAGTGGCAATTAGGGGAACTACTTCCTGAGAACTTGCTCTTCTTAGGTGTATTTATTTTTCAGTCCAAAAGTAATTCAAGATATCTTGCCTATGGTTAAACAAGGCAAATTAAAATGTTAGTATTTTGGGTAAATTTTCCTGCATTCCAGAACATACCAGGTCTATATATTCATTGCACTATATATAAATTATGGTCATTGGTCAATGATAAATCATAACTTTCTCAGCCATAAATATCGACATAACTTATAAGATATTACAATTACAGACCACGGATATCAAAATTTCTCTTTCTTTTTAGCACTAGCACTGACCTAGTTCACATTAGCATCTACTACAAATATTTGCCAAGATTTTAGCATTACTAACTACAAAGAGCATCTTCTGAATTCTGATTATTCTAAAGACGATAAATGGTACCCTACTTAATGCCGCAACTAATGTTGCAGAGTATCATATCAACGCACCAACTGAAATCATACTCACTAAAGCCACTACTTACTGTCCTCCCATCCTCTACATTCACTTCATTATTTTTTCATGTTCAAATTAGGAACAGACTCAATCTCCCAGTGTCAAAACACAGAGCACCAACAGGTTTAGTTTGAGATTTTAGCATCAATTTAGGCCAAAGGGTCCTCAAAATCCAATATCAAAAAATAAAAATAAATAAAAATGCATACGTGCACATGAACAACAACAAGCTTTATACTATACAATATAACTATCTTCAATTGAATTGACAACGTAAGTAATTCTGCTATAACTTGAATTGAGAAAGAGCTTTACCACTTTGAGAACAAGCCTTCTCAGTTGAATCTTCTGTATCCCAGTGAGCTTCTGCGAAACCAAGTCACTGATCCCCGACAACACCCCTGCTGTAATTGCCTGATTTAAATAACAAATTGCACACTGATTAATCGCAGAGAAAAGGTAAAACCCAATTTATAGCCGTTAAAAATACCTATGTATAATTCACTTTCAGCACAGAAATAATACAAGAAAATTAAATTTGACATTTTTCCTGATTCAGCTGAATGTTCGTGTCATATAATTCCAAACCCCCAGAAAAGAAAAACAATGGAAAAGATTCAAACTTTCATGTTTCTTCTATTTCCTCTTCATTTCTCAGCAACCAAACATGGGTCAAACGAAAAATTAAGCAAAACCAAAACTTCAAACGAACCCAGATAACCACAAAAAAGAACAAAAAAAAAAGGGAACAAAAATACGTGTTGTTTTGTTGAGTGAGACCTTGGTTCTCAGTGGATGATGCTGAAGCTGCAACAAGTACTGGTTCAACAAACCCTTCTTTGCCATTGACCCAGAGCTCAATTTTTGCTTCCAACTCCTTGAGATTTTGCGAGTGACTTATTGTTAACAAACTGCTCTCTCACCTCTGTGCTATTATTGGTCCAAGTAGTCTGTACTAAATAATGCTATACTGTCATTGACTGACAGACCATGAGCGCAATTTATAATGCCTCGCTGTTCCAAAATGGATTCACACCTGCAATACCTCAAATCTTAGCCTTCCATTCAATCTAACGGCTCTAAAACAACTCCACGTCATCAATCAGCGTGACTTAGAAAACAAAATTTAAAAATTCACTCTTCTTCATTCTTTTTCTCTTCTTCTTTTTTTTTTTTTTGTTCATATCTCTCTCTGCAACTCTTCACCCCTCAGTCCACTCCTCTGTTCTCTACTTCTCTCTATATTTCAAATTTTTTTTTAAATCCCATGTTGTTGCTGCCGCTACCACTCTCGCGCCAGACCACCATCATCGCATGGAACAAGTCTCAAACCAGTCACCATTTCGCCGGCACAATCACTTCCCAGTAAGTTCTTTCTCTCTGACTTTTCATAAATATTGGGAACACGAAAAATAAATAAATTGATATTGCAATTTTTCTTTTATTTATTTTAGTTGGTTCTGAGTTTAGGGATTGAAATCAGATGGTGGGTCTTTTGGCTGTAAGATTTATGGGTTCTTTTAATCTGGCTCTTGTTTTTTTATAAAGTTGTGATTTTTTTTTTTTAATTTCTTCATTTTCATGGTGTTGATTTGTACTAAGAGCCAAGAAATTGTTGATGGGTATATTGTTTTACCCTATTATGGGTTAGGTTTTTTATTTATTTATTTTTGTTTAAGTTTCACTTGTTGGTTTTTCTATTTGGTGGTGTGGGTTAGGATGGAAAAAATGAAGAATTTTAGTCCGTAGTTGATGTCACTGAGCCAAGTAATACCAATTAGAATTTTTTTTTTTCTACGTGTTGCTCTCATAGTTTCTTCAAGAGAAGATCGCTGTAATTTGAGTTTTTGGGTTCTTGGTTTTCTTTTGAAAACTTGTCTTCTGAGTTTTTCTTATTAATTTCACCCATTAATTTGTTAATAGTTTTATCATTTATACTAACTCCTAATAACACCCAAATTCAATCTGATGAGGAAGACTTCATATATGTGCAAGTGTCATACTTGGTCTTGATTTTGCCAAGGATGTGCTCATAGACAAGGCTGTTTCTTCTATTATTCCTGTTCAACTACCTGATATTGTGAAGTTTGTGAAAATACCATTTGTTAACAAATAGAATATTTTTCTATCTAATATTAAAATTTATCATGTTAATATTGCCTCCTTAGTTCTTCAGATGATAATACTGCAGAGATATGCATTGTCTTAGTTTCTTCAGGTGCCACTACAAATTTGAGCATGAGTTGGCAGTATTCTTACATCACTTGGTTGGTTCAAGTTGCAACTACCTAATGGGGTGCATCTGTTCAAGTATACAGCAGCTAGGCTAACTTTTGCTCTAATTGTAGTAAATTATAGATAAATTATTGAATTATGGTAGATGTAGTTTCTCTTCTATTGGGTTGCCTTTGTCATGGTATTTGCAATATGTTTTTAGCTAAGCTTTAAATAAGGACTGTTCTGATTTCAAAAGGTTTGGGTTGTCAATTGTGTGGGGCATTAGAACAGTGCTTATATATAGCAATTATGTTTCAAGTTCCAATCAAATTGTTGGTCTATTTCACTTGAAACCAATGAATCATATAAGATTTTTGCAAGTAAATTGAGGATTGGTCTTCTAAGATGTTACTGTATTGATTGAAATTTGTTTTTCAACGTTGCAGGATAATAGAGCATAGAGATCCAGCCAAGCTATATTGTTAGAAAAGGTTTTGAAGCATTCATTATGGATTGATATCTTGACGTTAGCAAGACTAATTTTCAGTTTTATTAAAGTTTTAGACTTGATATGAGTGAACTTCTTTTTACTTTGAAACATGTATTGTGACAAAAAAGACTCGCTTGAGTATTATGTTGTCTTATCCAATTTTGACACTTGAGTGTCCTCGTTTATGTATACAAAAACCATTACAATGATGTATAGTACAAACCAAAGAGAATGTAATAAAATGCAATTCTTCTTTTCTTGATATTTCAATATCTATAATGATTTTTATGAGTTATCTTTTGAAATGTTACCAAGCCATTAGCCAATTATGGTAGTTTTGATTTCATAAAAAGGATGATAAGAGACTTTTCTTGAAACTTTTTTTTCATCAAAATCAATAGATAGCAGATAATTGAGTAACCAATTTAGTGACAAATGCAATATTAAAAAAAAATAAATAAATAAAAAAAAAATTGTTCCAAAAGGGTACAAATTCCATTGAAATGTATGCTTTGATTACAAGGCCAAATAACAAGATAACAAGAGTTCTATTGAAATATAGACTTCAATTACAAGACCAAGTTTTCCCCTAGTAGAATATATAATTTACACACTAAGAAAAGAGAGAAAAAAAATGTGTTTAATTCAAGATCATATTCTTCATCGATCTCAAATGGCTTGACTATGGTAACCCATCAGTGCCAGCCTTTACGTAACCATGCTGAGATTATTGAGCCACCAATTCAGAAAAAACAGGTTTAGCACTCAATTGCATCCAAGAAATCACCTGCATAGTGGATATCAAAAATTAGCAACCTTTAGTATTGTGACTCAGTGCAATAATTCTTTCAAATTCGGACTACATAGAAGATAATATTGAAAAGTTGAAACAATGCTGAGAAAAACAAGAATATTACCATTAAGATGATGAACAAACTTGGAGGGGGGCGGGGGATTTATATCAAGAGCTAGCATAGCTAGCCAATGAATACACTAAACTTAGCAAAGAAACAACCAATTTTGCCTGTACATGAACTATCAAACGTACATTACAAGGTTTAAGTGCTATCAATTTCAAGTATTACTACAAATTGAGAGCACATTGCCACAAAAATGCTGTAAACCAATGCATATTATGAATATTTAATGACACACTAAAAGGCATCAGTCTTTAGTACCTATTGTTTACTACCATTGTCAAATTGCATATGTCTTTAGTACCTTTTGTTTACTATCAATGTCAAATTGCCTAGTATCACTGCAACAAGAATCATGCCCATGGTCTTTAGCTCTTACTGTAGCTTTCCGACAAGCTACATCAAAACCAACCCAAATTACTACTAGCAAGATCACAACCAACAAGTACAAAAGGTAAGCATTCCACTAATGCTTCATTACCTGTGCACAGCAAAATCTACCTTTTCAACTTTGAAAGGTCTCCAATGGAGACTCTCCATCATCAAATCTAATGCCATCTAACTGCAAATGAACACATTAAAGGTACTTATAGTGCCTTTCAAGTTCAACAATGAAGAAGCATTAAAATTCTGTTCAAGTTCATAAATAAATAACCCAACCCAAAAAACCGAGCAAAACAATATACCCATCAAAAATTTCTTGGCTCTTAGTACAAATCGCCACCATGGGAATGAAAAAAAAAAAATCAAAACTTTACAAAAAAAACAAGACCCAGATTAAAAGAACCCACAAATCCCACAACTAAAAAACTCACCATCTGATTCCAATCCCTAAGCTCATAACTAACTAAAAAAAAAATCGAAAAGATTGCAATGTCAAATTATAATTATTTTCTTTCTTGTTCCCAATATATATGAAAAATCAGAGAGAAAACTTATTGAGAAGTGACTGTGCCGGCGGTGCAGTTTGAAGATGCTAGGCAGTAGAGCAAGCAAAGGCATAGCAAGGGTTGATAGATCATTGGGGGAGAGAAAGGCCGCAACGGTGGCTTGTGGGTGGCGCAATGGTGATTGGTTTGAGACTTGGTCCATGCGATGATGGTGGTTTGGCGCGATAGTGGCAGCGGCAACAGTGACTGAGGGATTTTTTGAAAATTCTGAAGTTTAGAGAGAAGTAGAGAACAGAGGAGTGAAGAGTTGCAGAGAGAGATGAACGGGGAAAAAAAATGGAGAGTGAATTTTTAAATTTTGTTTTCTAAGTCACGCGGATTGATGACGTGGAGTTGTTTTAGAGCCGCTAGATTGAATGGAAGGCTAGGATTTGAGGTATTGCATGGGATGTGAATCCGTTCCAAAATATCTTTTGCTTGGACAAGGTTTTGAGTGTTGGACCAACAGGCCCAGCCAGCATCGGTATTTACGTCCAAAACTATTGGAAATCATCCTTTAAATCAAAATTGTGCTAGCATATGCTTGTGTTTTCTTTGTTTTTTGGCTAAATATATTCTTGTTTTTCCAGTTGGTCTTTTACTAAAAGAGTTAACCGATATTGTTTTAAGTGTTAAATTACCGATTGTCTTAAAAGTTTAAGCTATTAAAATATGGTAAATTTAGAGATCAAAGTAAAATATTCGTCTGCTGTGTTCAGTTGTGCTGCAGGACTAAGACCATGGAGGGAACCACTTTCTTAATGTGGACAACCTCGCAGGAGAATCTTGCTGTAGAAATTGTCCACTTTAAGGGAACGGGCCTGCATGGTTTATGCCCAAACAAATCCTTTATCTTTAACAAAGGGTAAGCTTTTGGAGAGAGAGAAAGAATTAGCCTATTAGTGCATGCCTGCCATTCTACCTTTTCTATTTCTTTTACCAATTCTCTTTTCTTTCCTGTTTTGTTACTTTTATTCTTTCCCACTCTTTTCTTTCTTAATGCTTACTCGTGTAGTGTTATGGCGGTGCTGTAATTTGCTCCTAATGGTTGCTACTGTTGCGATGATCTTACTGTGCATGGCAAGGGCCCTTTTTATACTGCTTGCCGTGACTGGTTTTTACTATTTTACCTTTTAACTACTTTTGTCAGGATTTGGGTGTCCATTCAATCACATCATTTTAATACTCGCCTTTATATGTGAACTGAAACTTTTATTTAATATAATACTATGTTAAATTATTAATTGTTCCAAAAGTTTAAGATATTAAAATATGGTAAATTTAATTATTTTATTACATAATTCTAACATTAAGGTTTTTTGAAATATTATTAGAAACTTTATATAATTAAAAAAATGAATTTTTTTTACAGTTTTATATATTTATACTATTATTTAAGAGACTTCCCTTGTTTGGGATCCTCATTCTTTTTTTATTCAAAAATACTCCTTCACCCCTATGTTTAAGTAAAGACTAAACTAAAGGACAATCTGTTAAAAATATAACTCTAACTCCCATTAAAATATTGCCTAAAAAATAAAGTCACTCTCCTATTAATTTTCAAATTGCTTTATCCACTTATAAATTAGATTTTCAAAATAAAAATTATATATATAATAAAAACATAGGTTTTTTTTTTTTTTTTTGCTACAAAATAAATGTGTAATATTTGTTCATTTTTTGAAACTAACCTTATGACATTCCAGGCTGTATTAGTAGTTCTAAATGCGTGATATAATGGGAAAACGTGTAAACCTCAAATTGGAATGAATGAAAAATTATGACACTATAAAAATAAATAAATAAATAAAAAGCTTCATCACATGCATGAAACGCGTGTGATAAGGCTAGTTTTTCGTTAAAGTGATATCAAAACTTTCTTAAAATTTTTTATTAACAAATTCTCTAAAAACACATTACTCTTTTCTTTTCTTTTTTGGTAGAACTCTTTTACTAATTCTAGTGCTTAATAAAATGGGGTTAGGGTTTGGGGTTTGAGGATTGAGTTGTAGTGGATTTTGTTGAATGTGTTTGGCCATTGGCGAGACATTTGAAAGTCAAACCCAACCTATTTGTAGTTTGTAAGATGGCCCTCAAATCGTTATACCTTTCCAAGTCTATTTTGAAAGCCCATTTTGGTTGAAGCGGAAAATTCAAAAGATAGTACAATTTCCACTTTCAACGTACTACGCGCATACAAATTTTCATGATATTTTTTTCATAACTATTTACATATTACGTTAATTTTGGTGTCATTCAAAACTTCAAATAGTGTCATTGATGATGTCATGAAAATTATACTAACATGTCAACTTCTTTCAAAGTCATTATGTGATGACTCATAAAAATATCTACACCTATCATTTAAATAAGTTATATCACTTGTTAGACAGGCTATGTAAAACTAAAAATATAGTGTGGGAGCTAGGCAAGAGGAAGGATTTAAACCTAGATAGTTCCGATGGAAATGATAGGAAGTACCAACCTAATTACATGTCCAGATCTAAAAGAAAAAATATTGGAATAGGTAGGGATTTTTTTGAATCCATGAAAAAAAAGTGTTGACTTAAACCTGACCCATTGAAATGTTGGTTGGAGTTGACCCACTAGTCACACAAGTTGAATCCTTTTTTTTTGAAGATAAATTTTTTATCATTTTCTTTTACCATTTTTTGGCTTTCTAACTTAGTGTAACATTCACATTTTGCTCTTATTTATTTCCTTTCTTTCTAAGTTCTTTTCTTCTCACAAATATTCATAGATTATTTCTTAATGAGGTCGAGGGTTGAAGGCTTCAATTTAGTAAACCTTAGATGGTATAAACTTAAGAATTTATGTATTATTTAACTTTTATTTATGAATATCTTCTTTTTTTTCTTTTTCTTTTTTGTGCTCTTATTTGTATTGAAAAGAAAATAAAAGACAATATATCAAAACAATATTTTTTTTCATGAAAAAAAATATGGATCATATTAAGATGACCTGATCTTCGAAAAATCATATTAGAGTCATAGGTTTTACCATCCATTTAGGACGTCGTTCCATTTTTTTATCTGAATTTAATTGGATTGAACCCAAACACTACGATATGTCCTGTTTTTCAAGTCTAGATAAGGTGTTGTGGACTTCTAAGTTTTAAAATATGGCAGAAACACAAACTTTAAGAGTCCTTTCACAAATTTTTCAATTGTGACCATAATAAATATACTTATGCAAGGGAAGACCATGTCAAGAATTATAAAACTAGGACTTAGCAAAAAACAAATATAAAACTTGGATCAAACCAGTCTCCTATAGAGATGGGGACATAACTCTTAACTGATTAAATTCAATTAAAAGTAATGTTCTAGTCAATGGCAGTTCCCATGAAATCATCAATACTTGGCAAGAAATTAATCTGAAGGCGAATGGTATTATCTATGATATTTGGAATGCAAGTAATCTATGATTTGGCTGAGTGGAAATGTAGTATGAAAAAGCCGTATATAGCAGTAAGACATGCTTTCGACTTGGAGAGGTTGACCCCTTTGAGTAGACTCAGTAGAGCCAGATTGCATTATACGTAATAGAAGAAGTTAAACAACCAAGGGTTTTAGTAATAGCTTACACAAGTTTTACTACGTCGCATGAGACCCAAGACAAGGGGGGAAGATTTTGAATTTGAATGTTATGAATTAAGGAATGGGTCAACCGATGGACCTAAGCCAAAGAGAAAGAAAGGAAAAAAATATAGTCAGCCAATAGGTTGGGAGTCATCCACCTCAAAAGTCACAACTGGGTTTTATGATGATAGACTATTCTTCAGACTACATGCATGCCCAAATACTGAAACCCTGCCTGAGGGATTGATCTTCAGGCAGGTCTCTTAAAAGAACCAAATGCATGCGTGCCATGCCATATAGTACTTACTGGAACTGAATCCAATTCCCACTTATATAGTAATTTGAGGTTGTCAGTCGCTCAATCTAGTGAATCAATTCCACAAATAGCTAAATTATTCATCCAATACTCACCTAATTAATCTGAAGCTAGTTTGCAAGAACCAATAAGGGACGGGGAAAGATAAAGGGACAAGAAGCCATGAATTTACATATGTTTCTCCAAACATTTTGGGAGAAATTACGTTTTACCATCTTAAATTATGTATCTTTGATTATACTTTGCATCGTAAACTTAAAAAAATACATGTTTTGTACCATAAATTATGACATTTGTTATACTTTGTACTCTAACGTCAAAATAAAAGAAAAATTATACTTTATCACCCTGAACTATACTTCTTATTACACTTTGCACCATAAACTTTGAATTTCCATCCAAGTTAACATCAAACTTAATGTTAGAGTGCAAAATATAACAAATATCATAGTTTATGGTACAAAACGTGAATTCAAAAGTTTAGAGTGTAAAGTGTAATTTTAAGTATAGTTTAAAGGGGTAGAATATAATTTTCCCAACATTTTGCTTTTTGTCTCATATTTTATCAAATAAGCTACAAAACTAGTTTTTTCTTCTTCTTTTATTTATAAGTAAAAGTTAAACCTTTCTCTTTTTGTCTTAATACGTTTAACAAATAAGCTATCAGAAATTATAGAAGTCAAACTTACTAAGCACCCAATTTTAGAAAGGGAAATAAACCCTAAAAGTACCCCTACAACCCCACCAACCCAAAAAGAAAAAAAAAGATATATATATATATATATATATATATTGGTACCACATCATATGATAATGCAAATATATGATTGAGCAATTTTGAAAAGTGTAGCAGGATATCAAATTATGGTAGCTACCATAATTTGATATCCTCTTCTTTTAGGTGTTGCATTGAATATCACATTAGTCATTTCTATTAGATAAGTACAACTACAACCTAGTAATTAAATAGTTAAAAAAAAAAAAAAAAAAACATACTCGCTAATATATAAAGTCAATACTTATGGTCCATTTGGATACAGCTTATTTTGCTAAAAACTGAAAATACTGTAGTAAAATAATTTTTAAATGTATAAATAGTACCATGGGACCCATTTTTAATATTTTTTTCTGAATAAAGTGGTTGTCGGTCCTATGAACAGTGCACAATGTCTCCTGCACAGTGTAATCCGCGTGCATGAACAGTGCGGGTTACTGTTCATAAGCCTAAATGCATTGTTTAGGTCCCATGAACAGTACAAGTGACGCTGAAAAAAAAAAATGCAAACACAAAATCATCCGTATCCAAACCACTTCTGTTTGGATACTGCTTATTTTGCTGAAAACTGAAAATACTGTAGTAAAATAATTTTTAAACGTGTGAATAGTACTGTGAAACCCAGTTTTAAAGTTTTTTTTGAATAAAGTACTTGTGGGTCCTGTGAACAATGCACGAGACCCACTGAAAAAAGCAAAAAAACACTTTTTTCTTCCTCCACGGGACCCACAGTGCACATTCTCAAAAAAAAAAAAAAAGGCCAAAATGCAAACACTGCCTTTATTAGCTGTATCCAAACGGGTAATTACTGGATCCCAGTTGTTGTATCTTGAATGATTGCACAAATTGCAGATGAAATAGCTCCATTTGGGATTCTACTACCCCACTTTTAATGATAAAATAAAAATAATCCTCTGTTCTTTTATGAGAGAGAAATAGTATGGTCTTTGTTTTATGCGGTTAGGTATTGTCTTTTCTTAACCGACATTTATTTTGTTTCCAATGGAAGCTCCTTCCTATCCATACAAAATGAAACTGGAAGCTCTCCCATTCTTTCCTGTTTTGGAGTTCTTCATCCCAAAAAGGATTGCATGCCGACCATTAAAGTTAAACATATAGATAATGTTGCCTCCCCGTGGTTTTTATTTGCCTCATGTGAGACTACTGCTACTCTAGAAATAAAATTTCTCTATTCTTTATCATTCGTGAGATTTTTTTTTTTTTCTTTTCTTTGTATTCAATATTTGGATTTTATGAAAATGCTTCTATACTACTTATGTAATTTTCACATTTTTTTTTCCTATTTGTGAGTGAGAATTTTCACTCGTATCTCATTGTTGTGGACATAGATCTAAAGTTGAACCTTGTAAATCTTTAATTATCTTCTCTTGTGTGTGTTTGTGTTTGTGTCCATTTTACTTTCTACTCTCTAGCTACTTTCTTTATTTCTATTATTTGTTTGTGAGATCTTCCTCAAATTCTATAATAGTTTTAATAATCAATGTTGTATGGGATGCTTCCGAAAGCCATATCTCTTACAACAAGCTACTGAAACTAGTATTAAAGCCAAATTCGATACCTATGGATTTGGAATTGTTCTATTTGAAGAATTTATTGATTTGTTCATGGATTCGAGTATTAGAGAGAAAGATATAAGATGAATCCTCATCAAAACTTTCGGTAGCTAGTAATGATCACACTCTTTAATGCCAAATTTGATGTAGAGGAAATTGATAGAAAAAACACCTCAATATGTGATAATGAGATGTTATAGATATCATGATCCAACAAGAGTATATTGCTTTGGAAAGCAACAAACCTAAAAGATTTTTGACTTAGTTGTGTATGAAAAAGCCGTAGCACATGTTTTAACATAAATCTGTCACTTTTTCTCTATTATTTACAGTTGAGCACTTCAAAGTAAAGATAAAAATTATAACACAAAAGTTGCGATATTAAGATTTTTGACTTGGTGTCATCAATTATAAATTATAAATGATCACTTGAATATAGACCCGTTAATTTTTCTCTATTATTTACTGTCCAACGCCTCAAAGTTATGACAAAAATTATTACCTAAAAGTTATGATATTCTAAGATTTTCGACTTGGTGTGTGTATGAAAAAGCCGTAGCACATGTTTTTGGAGATGTTGACCTCTTAGAGCTGTCTATTTGCAACTGCATGACATGAAATATAAACAAAGCAATCAGTTTGTAGTAACAATACAAATAGGCCAACAGCTACGTCGTGGACATGAGGGAGCCAAGACAATGACTCAAAAATTTTGAACTTAGAAAGTTATGAATACAGAATGGGTCAGCCAATGGAATTAACCCCCCAAAAAAACATAAAATGAAATGGTCAGCTAACAGGCTGGGTCAAGCCAGTCAAAACCATTCAAATTCAACATTTTCCCGTATATGACCCAGTGTTATAGTTCTGTTTCCAACACTATAAATAAGACCCAATGTGCCTCTCAATCTTCATTCAAAACCTTTTCTTTCTGCAACACAAATACACAAGATCCAAAAATATTCTTTCTGCAACACAAATACACAATAACCTAAGAGAAAAAAAACCTCTCAATCAAATGGCTTCAGCTCTCCTTTTACCTTCTGCATCTTCTACTTCTTGTTGTTCAAGGAAAATCCATGCTGCTATCCAAGTCCCAAAACTTCCAAGACTCTCTTTCTCAGTTCCAAAAATACCAAAGAGAAATCTAGGTGAGGAACTGAATATAAGAGACGGGTTCATAAACACAACCCCAGTAGAAAAGTTCAATGTCATCGATGATAGATCACACAGCTCAAGTACTAATGTTACCATTCAACTCTATGCCATCTTAGAGGCCGTAGCTGATAGAGTAGAGATGCACGCCAACATTGGAGAGCAACGTGACAACTGGAACACCCTTCTTCTAAACTCCATCAACATGATAATTCTCACAGCTGCAACAATGGCAGGTGTTGCTGCAACTGGTGGCATTGGAATGCCTCTTTTGGCTTTGAAATTATCGTCAACTCTTTTGTATTCCGCAGCCACGGGAATGTTGCTTATAATGAACAAAATTCAACCTTCACAACTTGCCGAGGAGCAACGCAATGCTACAAGATTGTTCAAGCAGTTACAAAGCCAAATCCAAACCATGCTCGCCATTGGAACTCCAACTCAAGAAGATGTGAAGGAGGTGATGGAAAAGGTTTTGGCTCTTGACAAAGCCTACCCACTTCCCTTGCTTGGTGCAATGCTTGAAAAATTCCCAGCAAAGTTTGAGCCAGCTGTTTGGTGGCCTAAAAATCAAGTACTACAAAAGAAAAACTTTTCACATGAAGGAAAACAATGTAACAATGGATGGAATGAGGAACTTGAAATGGAAATGCGAGAGATCATTAAGGTGGTGGAGAGAAAAGACATAGAGGACTATGTAAGACTGGGCAACTTGGCGTTGAAAATCAACAAGACTTTAGCTATCTCAGGTCCATTACTCACGGGCATAGCAGCCTTTGGCTCAGCTTTTATTGGTAATCAATCATGGGCACCAATAGTAGCAGTGGCTGCTGGGGCTTTAGCTAGCACAGTTAATGCTTTTGAGCATGGTGTACAAGTTGGGATGGTGATTGAGATGTACAGAAACTGTGGTGGCTTTTTCCAGCTATTGCAAGAATCAATTGAAGCCACACTAGAGGAAAAAGATTTGCAGAAAAGAGAAAATGGGGAACTGTTTGAAATGAAGGTGGCTATGAAACTTGGAAGAAGCTTATCAAAACTCAGAGAACTTGCTAGAAAGTCAGCTTCTTCCCGTGTAGACGAATTTGCAAGCAAGCTTTTCTAGTTCTGGATTTTGTAATTAATCAAATTCTTTGATCTGATAATTGTTTATAACTTGATTAATTCATTGTACAATCTTCTAACATAGAAAAAAATGTTAATTCTCCAGTTTTATATATATCAGCTACTTGTGCAAAAAGAGTTTGTAAAATAAAATGCATGTATTTCTTAGTTTCTCGATCACTTAATTGAATTCTTTGATTTGTCAATTGTTTATAACTTATTTAACTCTTTGTACAATATTCTAACATTGAAAAAAATGCTAATTCTAAAATTTAATATTCGCTACTTGTGCAAAAAGATTTTGTAAAAGAATTTTTTTTGGTTTCTTGCATTTAATAACTTGAATTTCCTATTACAAGGTGTTGAAAATCGAAGTTGCACAAACAAATAAATTTACGACAGTACCACAAGAGAGTTCAAAAATATGTTGTTGAAGAAGTAATTCTATGTAGATTAGTTGAATATTTAGTAGACTATTCAAGACAGGTGGTCAAAAAATTGCACGGGCCGGGCTTAGATTATTTGAAATGTCTTAGTTTATTGTTTATTATGTTGAATGGTTGGATTTGGTCACGAAATTGGAGATGGTTCAACTGAAACTTCCGGTCACCACCGCGACTTTCCTTTTTTGCATCTCAGGCCATAGAGTGAATAAAACCAAAAATTCAATGAAAACTATATATGGAGGGTAGTTATTGAGTACTCCTGATATACCATAAATACTTACTCTCCCATTTCACATAACTGTGGATCCCACTAATTAAATTTATAGTGAGACTCACAATTTATGTGAGAGGAGGGAGTACGTATTTATGGTATTCCCCGAAATATTCAATAATTTTCCATATATGGGTTGAATAAAAAACTTATATAATTAATGCCTTGGTCATTTTGTCTCATGAATTCATAACAACTGAGAGGGAATATATGGAGAGGCAAATAGTTTTGTGACATTCAAAACTAGGGACGAGCCCAAGTGGGGGGCCTAGGCCCCCCAGGCCCAAAAAAAAAAAATTAGTAGCTTAATTTTCAAATTTAAAAAAAAAAAAAAAAAAAAAAAAAGAAGACTTGAGCCCCCCTTACTTTGTAGCTTAGGCTCCCTCCAAAATCATGAAT
Source organism: Quercus wislizeni (assembly GCA_023055345.1). Classification (NCBI taxonomy): domain Eukaryota; kingdom Viridiplantae; phylum Streptophyta; class Magnoliopsida; order Fagales; family Fagaceae; genus Quercus; species Quercus wislizeni. The sequence goes on along the minus strand of JALGQJ010000002.1, from coordinate 8,477,062 downwards.
CATTAACCCAGTCCATATAAATCTTTTTAAAAAAAATACAAATCCAAAAAAATAAAAAGTAAACCCAGTAGTCCAAATAGAAAAACGAATGAAAAAATAAAAAGAAAAGAAAAATTGAGAGATGAGAGAGACCTATAGAGTAGAGAGTAGGCAATACATAAAGAAACTGAGAGGCGAGAGAGAACGAGAGTCCGAGACGGCAAGACCCATCTCGTCATTGCCCACTCTGCCACCACGCAAGATCGAAGACACATCTCCCTGCCCTAACGCAGACCCAAACGGCCACACCAATACTGCCACGCAAGTCCCATCTTACCGCTGGTTGATCGATCTGCCTAGCCCAACTTCGTTGCTCCAGCCTTCACAGTTCACACCTTACACTTAATTAAGTATTTAATCTATCCTTCAAAACCTAATATAATGTTTGTGAATCTCAGAATTTGTACTTATGGTGTTTGTATTTTTACTGATGATGATGGTGATTGTGAATTGAATATATGCATCTGTGATTGTGGTGTTTTTTTTTTTGGCTTTGTGAGTCTATGACTATTAGGTAGTTTGGCAATAATAGGGACAAGTGACAGAAAGAGGAACAGTGATTCAACGGGATTAAAAAGGTAAAGTTAGAAAAAGTGTTTATTAGTAATGAATAATAAATTCATAGTATCGGTAGTGAGACTAGGTGAGTGAAAGAAACAATAGTGTTTTGTGTATTAAGAAACAATAATGTTTTGTGCCTTTTGTTTTTATTGGTAAATGATTGTATCTTAATATATTAAAAAAAAAAATTGTGTATTTGTCTTGGTTGAAAGTTTCTTAATACTATATGGATGTATATTTGAATTTTTTTTATTTTTTTTTCATTTGCTTATCTCCAGCCTTCCTAGCTTGAAATCTTGGGACCTTCCCTTTTCAAAACACATATAAATTAAATAACAGAAGTTTTTGCCATGTAATCAAAGGTTAGTATTGTGATGTTAAAAAGAAATTGGTAATAGAGTATAATTTTCTTGTTTAGTTTTTCTTTTTTGGGAGATATTGTTATACTGAATTTTATATGTGCAATTAAGATGTCAATTGTGTGAATCAATATACATGTGTATGTATAATTATTTAATTATATATACATATTTTGAATCAAAATAATTTGTCTCACTATAATTATTTCATTTTATGTTCTATTAATCACAATATGCTACACATTCTTTTTCTTTTTCTTATAAAGCCACAAAAATATTTATTAAAAAAAAAAAAAGATTCAAATGCATGACATACTGCAGTATGTCAGTTATTAAAGCATAAAAGAAAACACAAATAATGGTTTTTATTCCATATGTAGTGTGTGTTTTTGTTAATTATTATATGCATGAATTTGAGCATATTCCACTTTATATTTTACTAACTATAGCTTGCCATGCGTCCTTTTTGTTTTCTTATAAACTAATCAAATTTTTTTCTTATAAATTAATCAAATTTTACAATGAAAAAAAATTAGAAACATATATATATATATATATATATATATATACTAGTATTGTAGTTGGTTGGTTTGGCCGCATGTAAAATGAAACACCAAGGATGAAAATAGAAGTTTTATTTCATATTGTGCATAAATATATATATTTTGTGTGTGCTTTTTACTATAATTAGATATTTATGTATATATTTATTTTAATTCGCTTATTTAGAGTGGGTCAAGTTTGTCGATCTCGTGACCTTTATAATAAATTGTTTATTTCTTTTTTGATATACTTTTTGTGATTTCCATTATCTTTTTCAATTCCACCTAATACTCTGATGCTTAATATACTCTGAAATCTTCAACCACTATCTTGCTAAAGCCTAGCTCCATTGCAAAACTATGGTGGACAAGGCAACCAGCCTCTCAGCCGTTGGTCATCATATTCTGCTTGATACCTCAGTATATAATATATTCCCTAACTTTCAAAGATTTCCTTCAATTGGGTATATAGAGAAGCTCACCACGTGTCGCGTATCTAACGCGTCCAGTAGTCACTGGCCACTAGACAGAAGCCATGTCCTTTCAAAAAATAATGCTATACTGTCATTGACTGACAGAACATGAGCGCAATTTATAATGCATCACTGTTCCAAAATATCTTTTGTTTGGACAAGATTTTGAGTGTCGGGCCGACAGGCCCAGCCAGCATTGGTATTTTCGTCCAAAATTATTGGAAATCATCCTTTAAATCAGAATTGTGCTAAGCATGTACTTGTGTTTCCTTTTGTTTTTTGGCTAAATATATTCTTGTTTTTCAGGTTGGTTTTTTACTTAGAAAAAGTTAATCCATGTTGTTTTTTAAGTGTTAAATTACAATTATCACAAAAGACTATACTATTAGAATATAATTTTTTTTTGAGAAACTAAATTTAATTATTTAATTACACAATTTTAATACTCACCTTCACATGTGGACTGCAGCTCTTTCTTTTACTCTAATACCATATTAAATTATTGGTTGTTTTAAAAGTTTAAGGTATTAAGAGATGATAAATTTAATCATTTTATTACATAATTCTAATATTAAGGATAAGACAAAGTTTAGTTACAAAATTATTTGTAACCTAAAACTACAACTTTACTCAATAAATAAACATTAATACATAATTGGCAAAAATATTATTTTGGTTTTTACATTTTGGGATTACAATCAATTTGGTCCCTACATTTTGATAGCAGTCAATTTGGTCTCTATTATTTTTAATTTATAATCAATTTGATCTCTATCGTTAACTCATTAACGAAAAATGTCTACATGGCTAACGGTGTGCATTGTTAGAGCATTCTCATTAAGAATGCTAAATGATATAAATGCTAAATTTTGGCATGCTAAATGTTATAAATGTTAAAAAGCATACTCCATCAAACCTTTTAAATCCTATAAAATTTGCAATGTAGCAAGATTGTAAAAAATATATATATATATATTTGTTTAATCACTTTCCCTCCCACCCACTTCCCTTTTCACGCCTATCTCTACTGGTTTTCCCTCATTTTTTTTATGGTTCACTCTTTCTCCCACGCATACGCCTCGGCCTCCTCTCCTTTTTTTTTTTTCTTCTCTCTCCCTCAACCCAAGCCGCTCTTCCCTTACCTCAATTCATGCCGCCAAACCAATCTCCATTTCACTACTCCCTCTGACTGAACCACCATCACAAACACAGCCTCTTCTTCCTCTAAGTGAACCCATACCAAACCCACTCTTCTCTCCCTAACTGAACCCACCAAACCCACTCTTCTTTCCTTGATGTGCTCCGGCAATTTTGTGGGTCTGAGTTCATAGGTTTGGGTTCGTGGGTCGGCGTTCATGGATCATCAACGTGACCGAGGTTGAGGTTGAGGTGGTGGGTTTTGGTTTTAGTTGGGGTTGAGAACGAGGTGGGTGTGTGGTGACTGAGGTGGGTTGCTGTGGCTTAGGCGTGGGTCTCTGGGTTTGATGGGTTTTGCTTGCCGTGGCCGCCTTGGGTCTTGGTTTTGTGGGTTTTGTTTGCCGCTCTATCATCCACCTCCCTCTCTTGGTGAGGCTTCTCTCTCTCAAGTTTAATTTAGTTTTTGTTGTTGTTCTTGTTGGTTTTTTTTTTGGTGGCTATGGGGTCGATTTTTTGATGGATGCTGATTGTGGTGGCAGGGGGTTGGCCATGGATCTGGGTTTGCCGTTGAATGTTGATGGTTTATGGTGGTGATGGCTGACTGGGGTTGCTTGGGTTGAGAAAAAAGTGGTGGAAAGAAAGAGAAAGCGATAAAATAAAAATAATATTATTTAAATGAAGTTGTAAAAAAATAAAATGTTTGATACTTGGTGAATTGTAAAATGATATTTTAAAATTAATAAAGTAAGATTTTGAAATTATAAATGCTAAAATATTTAACATTCATGATAAGAATGCTCTTAGCATGCTAACTGCTGGCGTGGTTCTTTACCAGCAATAAAAAAATGTTAATTTATATTAAATCATACCATGTCAATATTTTAATTAAAAAGATAAATAAAGAAAATAAAAATGTAAAAAAATTAAAAAAAAATAAATAAAAAAATTCCTTGTATGGAATTGCTAAAACCGTAGCCACTCATTACTAAAGCAATATCATCAGACATTCATATTCAAGCATAAAAATAAATAAATAAATAAAATCATCAACACACATTCAAACTGTCACACCACAGATTCAAATCAATGCATTTTCTTTTGTCTTCCATCACATTACTACATGCTCACACCATCGTCGTCAATGAAGCCCAAGCAAAGAAGGTCCAAATCGGTCAGTCGCTCTCATTCATTAACATCGGCACCATTGACGACGACAAACCCACCACGGCCAATCGCAGTTCTCCCTCGCCATTCACCACCACGAGCCACCATCGAGGTGGTCTCCTTGCTCTCTACTTTTTTTGGACTACCGACTCGGTCTCTCCTTTGATTTGTGATGGTGTGAGGGTTTGGGTTGTTTGATGGTTCAAAATATGTATTAGTTGCGGTTGAAATTTCATTTTAGGGTCCGGTGGTGGTGCTAGATTGTGGAGGTGGTGGTGGATTTGGATTTGGTGGTGGGGATGGACTGTTGGGGTGGTGGTAATTTGGGTTTGTTGATGGTGGATCTGGATTACTGTTGGTGCTAAACTGTTGAGGTGGTGGTGGTGATTTGGGATGTGGTGGCCTGGTGAATCTGGGTTAAGTGGTGAAAATATTTGGCAACCAAAATAAATTGCAAGAAAGTAAAAAACAAAATTGAAAAAAGATGTGAAAATCTGTTTGGTTACCAAGAAATGTTAAGAAAATTAAAAGAAAATGATAAAATTGGTATATATATAAAATAAATAAATGAATAAAACTATTTTTGAAATTGATGCGTCTATTTTTTGCTATGTAAGTGCTGATGTGGCATTAAAATTTTGACAAGTTAATGTTAGACATGTTAACACTACATATCATTAACTACGTAAGTATTTTTTATTAATTAATTAATGATAAGGACCAAATTAATTGTAAATTGAAAGTAATATGAATCAAATTAATTGCTATCAAAATATATGAACCAGATTGATTGTAACCCCAAAATGAACGGATTAAAATGTTATTTTCGCCTACATATTTTTTGGAAATCTAACCGTTGAATTGAATATTCTTTATACTCTTAATACACATTTCAAATTTTATGTCAATTGGATATTCTTTACTTTATAATCTATAAGTTTAGATTTTATGGATAATTTTAAACTATAAAAATTTGCAATTTAAATAATTTATTGATGATATAGCTATTGGTCTATAATTTTCTAGAAATTTTGTAAATATGAAAAATATAAGAAGAAGATGTGATCCAATGGTGAATTTGTCAAAAATCATTTTCAATAAAAAAAAATTAAGTAAAGTTGTAGTCTAAAGCTATAGCCAATTTTGTAACTAAACTTTGTCCTTAAGGGTATTGGTTTTTGAAATATTTTTAGAAATTTTTTATAAGGAAAAAAAAAAGAATTTTTTTTGACAGTTTTATATATTTTTCATGAAAGTGATATTAAAATTTTCTTAAAATAGTTTATTAACAAAGAGTAATGCCAATCACAAACTATTTTACAACATTTTTATAAATTATTGATGTGACAAATTTTTATTAGTTCTAATATGAATCCACCACTAACATCACATTTATATTTATGAATGATTATTTAAAAATTACCCACCACTAACATCACATTTATATTTATTAATGATTATTTAAAAATTATTAAACCCACATCAGCAATTTGTAAAACTATTGTAAAATAGTTTGTGTCGGTAGTATTACTCATTAACAAATACTCTAAAAACACTATTACTATTTTTTTTTTTTGGTAGAACTCTTACTAATCCTATTAATATTAACAAGTGCTCTTAAAATACTATTACTATTTCTTTTTGGGTAGAACTCTTTTACTAATTCTAGTGCTTAGTAAAATGGGGTTGGGGTTTGGGTTTTGAGGATTGAGTTGCAGTGGACTTTGTTGAATGGGTTTGGCCGTTGGTGAGACATTTGAAAGTCAAACCCAACCTATTTGTAGTTTGTAAGATGGCCCTCAATTCGTAATACCTTTCCAAGTCTATTAGTTTGTAAGATGGCCCTCAATTCGTAATACCTTTCCAAGTCTATTTTGAAAGCCCATTTTGGTTGAAGCGGAAAATTCAAAAGAAACTAGCTAGTTAGTACAATTTCCACTTCCTATGTACCACGCGCATACAAATTTTCATGATATTTTTTTCATAACTATTTACATATTACTTTAATTTGGTGTCATTCAAAACTTCAAATAGTGTCATTGATGATGTCATGAAAATAATATTAACACATCAATTTCTTTCAAAGTTATTATGTGGTGACTCATAAAAATATCTACACCTATCATATAAATAAGTTATATCGCTTGCTAAATAGGTTATGTAAAACTAAAAATATAGTATGGGAGCCAGGCTCAAGAGAAAGGATTTAAACCTAGATAGTTCTTATGGAAATATTAGAAAGTATCAACTTAATTACATGTCCAAATCTAAAAGAAAAAATAGTGGAATAGGTAGGGATTTTTTTGAATCCATGAAAAAGAGTGTTGACTTAAACCTGATCCATTAAAATGTTGACGGGAGTCGGACCCATTAGTCACACAAGTTGACTCCTTTTTTTTGGAAGATAAATTTTTTATCATTTCCTTTCACCATTTTTTGGCTTTCTAACTTAGTGTAACATTCATGTTTTGCTCTTATTTATTTCCTTTCTTTCTAAGTTCTTTTCTTCTCACAAATATTCATAGATTATTTCTTAACGAGGTCGAGGCTTGAAGGCTTCAATCTAGTAAACCTTAGACAGTATAAACTTAAGAATTTATGTATTATTTAACTTTTTATTTATGAATATCTTCTTCTTCTTTTTCTTTTTCTTTTTTCTCTTATTTGTATTGAAAAGACAATATATCAAAACAATTTTTTTTTTCATGTAAAAAAATATGGATCATATTAAGTTGACCTGATCTTCGAAAAGATCATATTAGAGTCATAGGTTTTACCATCCATTTAGGACGTGGTTCCATTTTTTTTCCTGAATTTAATTGGATTGAACCCAAACACTACGATATGTCCTGTTTTTCAAGTCTAGATAAGGTGTTGTGGACTTCTAAGTTCTAAAATATGGCAGAAACACAAACTTTAAGAGTCCTTTCACAAATTTTTCTATTGTGACCATAATAATTATACTTATGCAAGGAAAGACCCTATCAAGAATTATAAAACTAGGACTTAGCAAAAAACAAATATAAAACTTGGATCAAACCATTCTCCTATAGATATGGGGACATAACTCTTAACTGATTAAATTCAATTAAAAGTAATGTGCTAGTCAATGGCAGTTCCCATGAAATCATCAATACTTGGCAAGAAATTAATCTGAAGGCGAAGGGAAAAAGCCGTATATAGCTGTAAGACATGCTTTCGACTTGGAGATGTTGACCCCTTATAGTAGACTCAGTAGAGCGAGATTGCATTATACGTAATAGAAGAAGTTAAGCAACCAAGGGTTTTAGTAATTAATAGCTTCCAAGTTTTACTACGTCGCATGAGAGACCCACGAGAAGGGGGGGAAGATTTTGAATTTGAATGTTATGAATTAAGGAATGGGTTAGCCAATGAACCTAAGCCAAAGAGAAAGAAAGGAAAAAAATATAGTCAGCCAATAGGTTGGTAGTCATCCACCTCAAAAGTCACAACTGTGTTTTATGATGATAGACTATTCTTCAGACTACATGCATGCCCAAATACTGAAACCCTGCTTGAGGGATTGATCTTCAGGCAGGTCTCTTAAAAGAACCAATTGCATGTGTGCCATGCCATATAGTACTTACTGGAACTGAATCCAATTCCCACATATATAGTAATTTGAGGTTGTCAGTCACTCAATCTAGTGAATCAATTCCACAAATAGCTACATTATTCATCCAATAGTAGACTCACCTAATTAATCTGAAGCTAGTCTGCAAGAACCAATATGGGACGGGGAAAGATAAAGGGGCAAGAAGCCATGAACTTGGATATGTTCCTCGAAACATTTTAAAAGAAATTACGTTTTACCATCTTAAACTATATATCTCTAATTATACTTTGCATCCTAAACTTTTCAAATGCATGTTTTACACCATAAAATATGACATTTGTTAAACTTTGTACTCTCAATGGTGCAGCGCCACACTCATGTCAGGGTGTTTTGTTAAACTTTGTACTCAGGCGGCGCCACACTCATGTCAGGGTGTTTTGTTAAACTTTGTACTCAGGGGCAAGAAGCCATGAACTTGCATATGTTCCTTGAAACATTTTGAAAGAAATTACGTTTTACCATCTTAAACTATATATCTCTAATTATACTTTGCATCCTAAACTTTTCAAATGCATGTTTTACACCATAAAATATGACATTTGTTAAACTTTGTACTCTCAATGGTGCAGTGCCACACTCATGTCAGGGTGTTTTGTTAAACTTTGTACTCAGGCGGCGCCACGTTCATGTCAGGGTGTTCCAGGAACACCCTGAATTGAAAAAAAAAAAAATATATATATATATATATAAAATAATTAAATTTTTTTTATTTGTTTACCCTCTAAAAAAAATTAGGAACACCCTCAATCAAAATTAGGAACACCCTCAAAAAAAAAAAAATTTTATTTGTTCAATTTTCAAGGAAAAAAAAAAAAAAGGGTTTCGGCCGATAACTGGATATCGGAGCGAAACAAAAGTTTTGATTTCTTTGCAAATTTTTGGGAAACAAGAGGGTTGAAAAGAAGTAGAGTAAGAAGAAGAGGGTTTTGTAAAACCAGATTTAGTAGACTTGTTGTAGAGAGGGAAAATTTCCGACCTATCACAAGCTGACACGTTACATTACCAGGTCCACAAAATACAGCAAATTACAAAGCACCACGTATTGCTGCTAGGTTTTGCTATCACTACTCAGAAACCAACGAAAATTTGCCAAGTGTCATGCAAAAACCAATCACACATCAGCACATATAAGCAATGACATAAGCAGTCCAGCACGTGTAAACGATGACATAAGCGGACCCATCAGGCTGTGACATGTGTCACCAATCAGACTCCACCATATGTCGCTCACCCACCCCCAAACTCCTATAAATAGAAGTCTTCCTAAGGCATTTCAGGAGGGTTGGAAGGGGAGACCAAGATTGAGAAGTTCAGAAACTTTTTTGGAACCAAGCTTTGAAGCCTTCAAGAACTTCAAGAACTTTAACTTCGAATACGAAGAACATTCGAAATCATCCAAATCATCTTCCTAGATCTTAAAGGTCACTGAAATCAGGCTCAAAAGCCTCTAGAAACCTCAACAAACCACAAATTGGTGAAGCTCTATAGATTCAAGCCTCTAAAGCCCTGAAGAACTTTCGCCACGAACCTTCAAATACGAAGAGCATTCAAAGTAGAATCATCCAAATTACCTGCCTAGATCAAAGTACACTAGAATTAAGCTCAAAAACCTCCAGAAACCTCACAAACCATAAATCAGTGAAGCTCTACGAATTCAATCCCCTAAAGCCCTGAAGAACTTCCACCACAAACCTTCAAAGATGAAGAACACACGAAGAACACAAAGAACGTGAAGAACAAAGAATTTCTAAACAAGCTCATAGCCAGAGATTCATTGTAATTCTGTTTCAAAGATTTTCGATCCATTCTTCAGCCAAATTGAATGATATCTTGTGTTCATATCAAAATCACATTACCACAATTCCAATCAACAAATATTTCAAGGAGATCGAATCAGAGAATCACTCTTTTGTAATCATAGAGAATTGTACCACACATTCATCAATACAAATTCGCATTTGTGAAACTATTTCACTTGTTTGAATTTATTTTGAAACGAGAAATTTAGTCACCCATAGTTGTTGCTGTAATACACCATTGCTGCTACTTTTGCTTCTTCTTCTTCTTGGTCTCGCTCTCACCAACACATCTGTCAGCTCTCTTCTCTTTTTTCCATTTCACCTTTTGGTTTTCACCCCACGTGAATTTCTAATGGAAATTTAAATTGAGATGGGAAGTGAGAGGACTTTGTCTTTATCTTCACTCTTTACCCCCACATGGTCATGTGACCAAGTGAAAAGACATATGGGTTAAAGCTTTGGATAGATGGCCATGGAGCAAGCTTTCAGCCTTTCACTTAGGTGATTCAAGTCCTCGTAAATGGTTCCCTCTGTTCCATTCTCATATCAATGTACTTATATTCACCTATTGTAATAAAGGTTCCATATTTTCATATATATATATATATATATATATTATTGGTTTTTTAAGCTTTGAAATCATAGATTACCATTATTGTTATTATTGATTGATTGAATAGGTTACATATGGAGCTGGGTACCCATTTCCCAACTCCCAAACACAGATAAACCACCTCCAGGCCCAATAATAGGATACAAAAGGAAATTCACTCCATTAAGCCAGCCAAAAAACCCAAGTGCCTCACCCAAAAAAATGAAAATCACCCGAATTTACTCACCGCCTAATCCCATTTACACAATTCCCCATTCCTCACTGAAACACTCCAGCTCTCACAGAAAAAAATCTCTTAAAGCTCTTGCTAGAGCAAAAGTGGTCTTAAGGATGCAGAAACACAAAAATAGTACGGATGATTATATCACAGCACCCTGTTCTATAGCTACTCCTTCCACAAACACATCCACGATGGCCGAAGAGGCAAGCCTTATCATGCCCCCCACCTCGCCATGAGGACTATAGCGTGGAACTGTCGAGGTGCTAGTAGAGCCTCGACAATGAAAGCTCTTAAGGAGCTGATTCGTGGTGCTAGTCCGGATATTATCTTTTTATCAGAAACAAAAATTAAAACTCCAAATGTAAGAAACATTTGTGATAGATTAAAGTTTGTAGATTCTTGGTGCGTTGATTCAGTTGGGGTTTTTGGTGGTCTTAATCTTTTTCAGAGAATGGGTGTGGATTTAGAAGTGGTTTTCTCTGATAAAAATATGATAGTTGCTTTGGTGTATTCGAACCCCCCTGAAGCCCTTTGGCTTCTTTTTACCATCTATGGTCCATATCAGTGGTCTAAAAAGAGGAATTTTTGGGTTTTGCTTGAAAGCATGGTAGCTGCCTAATTGCCTTAGAGATTTTATGATGAATTCGAGTGCTATTAATTTAGGATTCATTGGTCCTTCCTTCACATGGTCAAATAGAAGAGAAGGTCTGGCCAACATAAGAGAAAGATTGGATCAGTGTTTGTGTGATCAAGGTTGGCCGACCTTATTCCCTAAGGATGGGGTTAAACATCTTTGTAACTTTAATTCAGACCATAATTCGATTATGCTGGATACCAATTTGGAAACTGAGATGGGCTCTCAACCTTTTCGGTTTGAAGCAATGTGGACCAAAGAAGAAGAAAGCAAAATGGTGGTGGAAAATGCGTGGCAGACTAGGGTGGAAGGTTTCCATGGATTTAGGCTAGCAAAAAAACTATCAGTAACCAGTAGTGAGCTAGTGAGGTGGAACAAAAACTCCTTTGGGAATACAAAGGAGAAAATTAAAGACCTCGAAGACAAGCTATTGAAGATACAACAAGCAACGCCCACGAAAGAGAACTTGAACCTTGAAGCATCTCTTATTCCTAAAAAGAAAGGTGCGCACAATTTTAACCATTTTCGCCTTATCGGTCTTTGCAATGTATTCTATAAGGTGATATAAAAAATTATTGTGAATAGGCTAAGACCTTTGATAAGCAAAATGATAGATCTAGCTTAAGTGGCCTTTGTACCAAATAGGTGGATAAATGAGAATGTGGTACTAGCCCATGAGATTGTGCATACTTTCAAACATACAGGGAAGAAAAAAGGTTACCTTGGTATCAAATTAGATTTCCAAAAAGCCTACGATAGAATGGAATGGAGTTTCTTATTAGTAATTCTTAAAGCCTTTGGGTTTAGCAGCAATTTTATCAAGCTTATCCACCAATGCTTATCTCCAGTAGAGTTTACGTTGCTATTAAATAGGGGCTAATCTCCAAGTTTCTTCCCTTCTCAGGGTCTTAAACAGGGCAATCATTTGTCACCTTGTCTCTTCATCCTAGGAAGTGAGGTGCTCTTGAGGCTCTTAAACAGGGAAATATCACAAAAAAGGCTTTCGGGGGTTAAAGTTTCTAACGCTGCTCCACCCATCTCCAAGCTATGCTACACGGATGACTTTATTTTGTTTTGTAAAGCTAAATTTGCAAAGATTTCCATCCTCAAATCCTACCTAGAGAAATTTTGCTCTTGGTTGGGTCAACTTATTAGCGTGGAGAAATCTGGCTGTTTCCCTTCTAAAAGGGTAAGTTCCCAGTTCATTAGCCAAATTAAGCATACTTGGGGACTCAATACGTTGCCTCAAAACGCCACCTATCTTGGGGTCCCCCTCTTTCTTTCCAAGAGCAGAAATAAAGATTTCAGATTTATTAAAGAAAAGCTGGACAACAAGTTATTTGGCTGGAAAAGTAAAAATTTGGCTTGGTCAGGTAGAGCTACTCTCATCAAATCGGTTGCTCAAGCAATTCCGATCTATGCCATGTCCGCTATTTTGCTCCTTAAAGGCTTGTGTGACCAACTTAATGCTTCAATTCGTAGATTTTGGTGGAATCTGAAAGCAAAATCATGTCCGTACTGGACTTTGATGTCATGGTCGTCTTTGTGTTGGCCCTAAGAGGAGGGAGGTTTGGGTTTCAGAAACTTCTGGGACTTCAACCAAGCTCTCCTCTCCAAATTTGGCTGGTGGATTGTTTCAAGAAATGATTGCCTCTGTGTTCAATTGTTGAAAGCAAAATACAAGGTTCGAAATAATTGGCTTTCCTTCTCCTTTTCAGGTAAAGCTTCTCCATTTTGGAAAAGTTTAATGGGCATCAGACACCTTGTAGCTAAGGCAGCTTGCTTTCAAGTTAGGAATGACGCTTCAATTTGAATTTGGTTTGATCCTTGTATTCCCAACCTTCCAGGCTTTATCCCTCCTCCTAAAGAGAGTGTTAACTCAGATTTGGCCTTGGTAGTTTCGTAACTATTAACACTAGAGCAAAGAAATTGGGACATAGCCAAATTAAATTATTTTTTTGAAGAACCAGTGGTTGAGCTGATTCTAAGCATTCCCATCCCTACTTTTCAAAAGGAAGATTGCTGGGCTTAGATAGCTTCAAACTTCGGGTTGTTCTCTGTTAAATTTGCTTATTGGCTCTCGAGAGTGGAATCTCCTCCCTCCAATATTGATGTTGTTAGGGGTCACATTTGGAAGACAAAAATACATGAGCGTTTCAAGATGCTTCTTTGAAGAATTGCTGCTAACTTGCTACCATCTAAAGAGATAATTAGTAGATTTAATGAGAGTATGGATTTATGCTGCCCTCTTTACAGCTCAGCAATGGAGACAACCTTGCATCTATTCACAGTTTGTCCCTTTTCTAAATCTTTGTGGTACCAAAGCCAATGGGGGATGGAAGTTTTGAATTTTGAATCCCCTTCGGAGTTTGTCAATTTTCTTTTATCTCTAAATTTTGTGAGTAATCTGTTACCTAGCTAAAGAGAGGACTTTTTGTTATTTGGTGCCATTCTCTGTGATGTTGTTTGGAAGTAGAGAAACCTTTCCATATTTGAGAACATGGACATAAATTTGGAAGGTGTTGCAGCCAGAATTTTCAGCCTTTTTGTTGAGCATAAAAGTGCAAGACACCCCCCCCCCCCCCCCGGGTTGGAGTTTTCCACCGAGGCATGGCTTAAAAATAAATGTAGATGCAACGATAGGTCCAAGATTCTCTGTCATTGCTACGGTCACAAGAGATTGGAGAGGGAATGTGGTATTTGCTAATTCAAGGAAAGTAAACACCACCATCGCCTTCAAGCTGAAGCGGAAGTAGTGAGATGGACGCTCTCTTTAGTTCCGAACTTGAGGTGTGACTCTGTCTCTGTGGAAACAGACTCTCAAGTTGTAGCCAAACTCATATTGAACACAACAGCATCTCCCCCTTGGAGAATCAGGTTTTTATGCTCTAATTTGAGGTCCTTTTTGTTTAGTTATAGTAATGTAGCTGTTAGATGGGTGCCTAGGATTTGTAATGAGGCTGCCCACATTTTAGCCAAGTGGTCTCTATTTTGCAATTTTTATGGCTCTTTTGAAGTCAGCTTTAGGCCGGACTGTTTCTCCTCTGCTATGTTGAGAGAGTCCAGTGGCTTGTTGTAATTTGTTTCCTTCTTAATAAAAGTGTCTAATTATCAAAAAAAAAATAATGTTAAATATGTATTCTAAAAATAAAAATATATAAAATGTAAATTTATCATTTTAAATAATTATATATATATATAAAATTAGCAGTAATTCTGAAACGGGCAGAAATATGGATCATATAATTAGCAGTAATTCAAAACAAATTTTTTTTTTCATGTAAAAAAATATGGATCATATTAAGTTGACCTGATCTTCGAAAAGATCATATTAGAGTCATAGGTTTTACCATCCATTTAGGACGTGGTTCCATTTTTTTATCTGAATTTAATTGGATTGAACCCAAACACTACGATATGTCCTGTTTTTCAAGTCTAGATAAGGTGTTGTGGACTTCTAAAATATGGCAGAAACACAAACTTTAAGAGTCCTTTCACAAATTTTTCTATTGTGACCATAATAAATATACTTATGCAAGGAAAGACCATGTCAAGAGTTATAAAACTAGGACTTAGCAAAAAACAAATATAAAACTTGGATCAAACCAGTCTCCTATAGAGATGGGGACATAACTCTTAATTAACTGATTAAATTCAATTAAAAGTAATGTTCTAGTCAATGGCAGTTCCCATGAAATCATCAATACTTGGCAAGAAATTAATCTGAAGGTGAAGGGCATTATCTATGATATTTGGAATGCAAGTAATCTATTATTTGGCTGAGTGGAAATGTAGTATGAAAAAGCCGTATATAGCAGTAAGACATGCTTTCGACTTGGAGATGTTGACCCCTTTGAGTAGACTCAGTAGAGCCAGATAGCATTATACGTAATAGAAGAAGTTAAACAACCAAGGGTTTTAGTAATAGCTTACACCAGTTTTACTACGTCGCATGAGACCCAAGACAAGGGGGGAAGATTTTGAATTTGAATGTTATGAATTAAGGAATGGGTCAGCCAATGGACCTAAGCCAAAGAGAAAGAAAGGAAAAAAAAAATAGTCAGCCAATAGGTTGGGAGTCATCCACCTCAAAAGTCACAATTGGGTTTTATGATGATAGACTATTCTTCAGACTACATGCATGCCCAAATACTGAAACCCTGCTTGAGGGATTGATCTTCAGGCAGGTCTCTTAAAGGAACCAAATGCATGTGTGTGCCATGCCAAGTAGTACTTACTGGAACTGAATCCAATTCCCACATATATAGTAATTTGAGGTTGTCAGTCACTCAATCTAGTGAATCAATTCCACAAATAGCTACCTTATTCATCCAATACTCACCTAATTAATTTGAAGCTAGTCTGCAAGAACCAACAGGGGACGGGGAAAGATAAAGGGGCAAGAAGCCATGAACTTGCATATGTTCCTTGAAACATTTTGGGAGAAATTACGCTTTACCATCTTAAACTATGTATCTATGATTATACTTTGCATCCTAAACTTTTCAAATGCATGTTTTACATCACAAACTATGACATTTATTAAACTTTGTACTCGAACGTCAAAATAAAAGAAAAATTGTGCTTTACCACCCTAAACTATACTTCTTATTACACTTTGCATCATAAACTTAGAATTTCCATCCAAGTTAACATCAAACTTGATGTTAGAGTTTCTAAGTGTAACAAATATCATAGTTTATGGTACAAAACGTAAATTCAAAAGTTTAGAGTATAAAATGTAATTTTAAGTATAGTTTAAAGGGGTAGAATGTAATTTTCCCAACATTTTGCTTTTTGTCTCATATTTTATCAAATAAGCTACAAAACTTGTTTTTTCTTCTTCTTTTTTTTTTAAAGTAAAAATTAAACCTTTCTCTTTTTATCTTAGTACGTTTAACAAATAAGCTATTAGAAATGATAGAAGGTCAAACTTACTAAGCACCAAATTTTAGAAAGGGAAAAAACCCTAAAAGTGCCCCTACAACCCCACCAACCCAAAAATATATATATATATATATATATATATATATATTGGTACCACATCATATGATAATGCAAATATATGATTGAGCAGTTTTGAAAAGTGTAGCAGGATATCAAATTATGGTAGCTACCATAATTTGATATCCCGAGAACTTCCTCTTCTTTTAAGTGTTGCATAGAATATCACATTAGTCATTTCTATTAGATAAGTACAACTACAACCCAGTAATTAAATAGTAAAAAAAATAAAAATAAAAATAATAATCGCTAATATATAAAGTCAATACTTAGGGTTCGTTTGGATATAACTTATTTTACTGAAAACCGAAAACCGAAAACTGTAGCAAAATAATTTTTAAATGTGTAAATAGTACCGTGGGACCCATTTTTAATATTTTTTTTGAAATAAAATGGTTGTGGGTCCTGTGAACAGTGCACAATGTCTCCTACATAGTGTAATCCGCATGTATGAACAGTGCGGGTTACTATTCATAAGCCTAAATGCATTGTTTAGGTCCCATGAGCAGTGCAAGCAGTGCAGAAAAAAAAAAAAAAAAAATTCATTCGTATCCAAACCATTCCATAGGGTCTGTTTGGATACCGCTTATTTTGCTAAAAACTGAAAATACTATAGTAAAATAATTTTTAAATGCGTGAATAGTACTATAAGACCCAGTTTTAAAGTTTTTTTTTTTTAATAAAGTACTTATGGGTTCCATGAACAATGCACGGGACCCATTGAAAAAGCAAAAAAATGCTTTTTTCTTCCTACACGAGACCCACAGTGCACATTCTCAAAAAAAAAAAATGGCCAAAATGCTGACACTGCCTTTATCAGTTGTATCCAAACGGGTAATTACTGCATCCCAGCTGTTGTGGCTTGAATGATTGTACAAATTGCATATGAAATAGCTCCATTTGGGATTCTACTACCCCACTTTTAATGATAAAATAAAAATAATCCTTTGTTCTTTTATGAGAGAGAAATAGTATGGTCTTTGTTTTATGTGGCTAGGTATTGTCCTTTCTTAACCGACATTTATTTTGTTTCCAATGGAAGCTCCTTCCTATCCATACAAAATGAAACTGTAAGCTCTCCCATTCTTTCCTGTTTTGGAGTTCTTCATCCCAAAAAGGATTGCTTGCCGACCATTAAAGTTAAATGTATAGATAATGTTGCCTCCCTATGGTTTTTATTTGCCTCATGTGAGACTGCTGCTACTCTAGAAATAAAATTTCTCTATTCTTTATCATTCATGAGATTTTTTATTTTTTTTCTTTGTATTCAATATTTGGATTTTATGAAAATGATTCTATACTACTTATGTAATTTTCACATTTTTTTTTCCTATTTGTGAGTGAGAATTTTCACTCATATCTCATTGTTGTGGACATAGACCTAAAGTTGAACCTTGTAAATCTTTAATTATCTTCTCTTGTGTGTGGTTGTGTCCATTTTACTTTCTACTCTCTAGCTACTTTCTTTATTTCTATTATTTGTTTGTGAGATCTTCCTCAAAATCTATAATAGTTTTAATAATCAATGTTGTATGGGATGCTTCCGAAAGCCATATCTCTTACAACAAACTAGTATTAAAGCTCGATACCTATGGATTTGGAATTGTTCTATTTGAAGAATTTATTGATTTTTTCATGGATTCGAGTATTAGAGAGAAAGATATAAGATGAATCCTCATCAAAACTTTCGGTAGCTACTAATGATCACACTCTTTAATGCCAAATTTGATGTAGAGGAAATTGATAGAAAAGACGCCTCAACATGTGATAATGAGATGTTATAGATATCATGATCCAACAAGAGTGTATTGCTTTGGAGAGCAACAAACCTAAAAGATTTTTGACTGGGTGTGTGTATGAAAAAGCCGTAGCACATGCTTTAACATAAACCTATCACTTTTTCTCTATTATTTACAGTTGAGCACTTTAAAGTTAAGATAAAAATTATAACACAAAAGTTGCGATACTAAGATTTTTGACTTAGTGTCATCAATTATAAATTGTAAATGATCACTTAAACATAGACCCGTTAATTTTTCTCTATTATTTACTGTCCAACACCTCAAAGTTATGACAAAAATTATTACCTAAAAGTTATGATATTCTAAGATTTTCGACTTGGTGTGTGTATGAAAAAGCTGTAGCACATGCTTTCGGAGATGTTGACCTCTTAGAGCTGTCTATTTGCAACTGCAAGACATGAAATATAAACAAAGCAATCAGTTTGTAGTAATAATACAAATAGGCCAATAGCTACGTCGTGTACATGAGGGAGCCAAGACAATGACTCAAAAATTTTGAACTTAGAAAATTATGAATACAGAATGGGTCAGCCAATGGATTTAACCCCCCAAAAAAACATAAAATGAAATGGTCAGCTAACAGGCTGGGTCAAGCCAGTCAAAACCATTCAAATTCAACATTTTCCCGTATATGACCCACTGTTATATTTCTGTTTCCAACACTATAAATAAGACCCAATGTGCCTCTCAATCTTCATTCAAAACCTTTTCTTTCTACAACACAAATACACAAGATCCAAAAATATTATTTCTGCAACACAAATACACGATAACCAAAGAGAAATAAAACCTCTCAATCAAATGGCTTCAGCTCTCCTTTTACCTTCTGCATCTTCTACTTCTTGTTCAAGGAAAATCCATGCTGCTATTCAGGTCCCAAAACTTCCAAAACTCTCTTTCTCAGTTCCAAAAATACCAAAGAGAAATCTAGGTGAGGAACTGAATATAAGAGACGGGATCATAAACACAATCCCAGTTGAAAAGTTCAATGTCATCGATGATAGATCACACAGCTCTAGTACTAATGTTACCACTCAACTCTATGCCATCTTAGAGGCCGTAGCTGATAGAGTAGAGATGCACGCCAACATTGGAGAGCAACGTGACAACTGGAACACCCTTCTTCTAAACTCCATCAACATGATAATTCTCACAGCTGCAACAATGGCTGGTGTTGCTGCAACTGGTGGCATTGGAATGCCTCTTTTGGCTTTGAAGTTATCGTCAACTCTTTTGTATTCCGCAGCCACGGGAATGTTGCTTATAATGAACAAAATTCAACCTTCACAACTTGCCGAGGAGCAACGTAATGCTGAAAGATTGTTCAAGCAGTTACAAAGCCAAATCCAAACCATGCTCGCCATTGGAACTCCAACTCAAGAAGATGTGAAGGAGGTGATGGAAAAGGTTTTGGCTCTTGACAAAGCCTACCCACTTCCCTTGCTTGGTGCAATGCTTGAAAAATTCCCGGCAAAGTTTGAGCCGGCTGTTTGGTGGCCTAAAAATCAAGTACTACAAGAGAAAAACTTTTCACTTGAAGGAAAACAATGTAACAATGGATGGAGTGAGGAACTTGAAATGGAAATGCGAGAGATCATTAAGGTGGTGGAGAGAAAAGACATAGAGGACTATGTAAGACTGGGCAACTTGGCGTTGAAAATCAACAAGACTTTAGCTATCTCAGGTCCATTACTCACGGGCATAGCAGCCTTCGGCTCAGCTTTTATAGGTAATGGATCATGGGCCCCAATAGTAGCAGTGGCTGCTGGGGCTTTAGCTAGCACAGTTAATGCTTTTGAGCATGGTGTACAAGTTGGGATGGTGATTGAGATGTACAGAAACTGTGGTGGCTTTTTCCAGCTATTGCAAGAATCAATTGAAGCCACACTAGAGGAAAAAGATTTGGAGAAAAGAGAAAATGGGGAACTGTTTGAAATGAAGGTGGCTATGAAACTTGGAAGAAGCTTATCAAAACTCAGAGAACTTGCTAGAAAGTCAGCTTCTTCCCGTGTAGACGAATTTGCAAGCAAGCTTTTCTAGTTCTGGATTTTGTAATTAATCAAATTCTTTGATCTGATAATTGTTTATAACTTGATTAATTCATTGTACAATCTTCTAACACAGAAAAAAAATGTTAATTCTCCAATTTTATATATATCAGCTACTTGTGCAAAAAGAGTTTGTAAAATAAAATGCATGTATTTCTTAGTTTCTCGATCACTTAATTGAATTCTTTGATTTGTCAATTGTTTATAACTATTTAACTCTTTGTACAATGTTCTAACATTGAAAAAAATGCTAATTCTAAAATTTTATTTTTGCTACTTGTGCAAAAAGATTTTGTAACAGAATTTTTTTTGGTTTCTTGCATATAATAACTTGAATTTCCTGTTACAAGGTGTTGAAAATCGAAGTTGCACAAACAAATAACTTTACGACAGTACCACAAGAGAGTTCAAAAATATGTTGTTGAAGAAGTAATTCTATGTAGATTAGTTGAATATTTAGTAGACTATTCAAGATAGGTGGTCAAAAAATTGCACGGGCTTAGATTATTTGAAATGTCTTAGTTTATTGTTTATTATGTTGAATAGTTGGATTTGGTCACAAAATTGGAGATGATTCAACTGAAACTTCCGGTCACCACCGCCACTTTCCTTTTTTGCATCTCAGGCCATAGTGAATAATACCAAAAATTCAATGCAAACTTATATATGCGGGGTAATTATTGAGTACTTCTAGAGTGTCATAAATGCTTACTATCCCATTTCACATAATTGTGGATCCTACTAATTAAATTTATGGTTGAACCTAAAATTCATGTGAGAGGAAAGAGTATGCATTTATGGTACACCCTGAATATTCAATAATTTTCCATATATGGGTTAGATAAAAAACTTATATAATTAATGCCTTGGTCATTTTGCCTCATGAAATCACAACATCTGAGAGGGAATATATGGAGAGGCAAATAGTTTTGTGACATTCAAAACTAGGGACAAACCCAAGTGGGGGCCTAGGCGGGCTAAAAAAAAAAATAGTAGCTTAATTTTCAGATTTAAAAAAAAAAAAAAAAAAAAGAATTGGTCCCCCTCCAAAATCATGAATCTTTAACCCTGTCCATATAAATCTTTTTAAAAAAATGCAAATCCAAAAAAATGTAAAACCCAGTTGTCAAAAAACGAATGAAAAAATAAAAAGAAAAGAAAAATTGAGAGGCTGAGAGAAACCTATAGAGTAGAGAGTAGGCAATATAGAGAGAAACTAAGAGGCAAGAGAGAACAAGAGTTCCAGACGACAAGACCCATCTTGCCGTTGCCCACTCCACCACCATGTGAGACCAAAGACACATCTCGCTACCCACACCGCCACCACACGAAACCCATCTCGTTCCCCTGACACAGACCCAAACGGCCACACCAACACTGCCATGTGAGACCCATCCTATCGCTAGTTAATCAATCTGCCCAGCCCAACTTTGTTGCTCCAGCCTTCACAGTTCACACCTCACACTCAATTAAGTATTTAATCTATCCTTCAAAACCTAATATAATGTTTGTGAATCTCAGAATCTGTACTTGTAGTGTTTGAGTTTTTACTGATGAGTGATGATGGTGATTGTGAATTGAATATATGCGTCTGTGCTTGTGGGTTTTTTTTTTTTTTTTTTTGGCTTTGTGAGTCTATGACTATTAGGTAGTTGGGTAATAATAGGGACAAGTGATAGAAAGAGAAATAGTAATTCAACAGGATTAAAAAGGTAAAGTTAGAAAAAGTGTTTATTGGTAATGAATAATAAATTCATAGTATCGGTAGTGAGACTGGGTGAGTGACAGAAACAATAGTGTTTTGTGTATTAAGAAATAATAGTGTTTTGCGTTTTTTGTTTTTATTGGTAGATGATCTTATCTTAATATATTAAAAAACAATGATTTTTGTGTATTTGTCTTTGTTGAAAGATTCTTAATACTATATAAATGTGTATTTGAATTTTTTTTTTGCTTATCCCCAGCCCCCTTAACTTGAAATCCTAGGTCCGTCCCTATTCAAAACACATATAAATTAAACAACAAAAGTTTTTGCCATGTAATCAGAAGTTAGTATTGTGATGTCAAAAAGAAATTGGTAATAGAGCTTGCTTTTCTTGTTTGGTTTTTCTTTTTTGGGAGATATAGTTATACTGAATTTTATATGTGCAATTAAGATGTCAATTGTGTGAATCAATGTACCTGTGTATGTATAATTATTTAATTATATATATATATATATATATATATATATATATATATATATATATATATATATATATATATATTGAATCAAAATAATTTGTCTCACTATAATTATTTTATTTTATGTTCTATTGATCACAATATGCTACACATTCTTTTTCTTTTTCTTATTCTTATAAAGCCACAAAAATATTTATTAAAAAAAAAAATTCAAATGCACGACATACTGCAGTATGTCAGTTATTAAAGCATAAAAGAAAACACAAAGAATGGTTTTTATTCCATATGTAGTGCGTGTTTTTATACATGTGTGTGTTTTTGTTAATTATTAGATGCATGAATTTGAGCATATTCCACTTTATATTTTACTAACTATAGCTTGCCATGCGTCATTTTTGTTTTCTTATAAACTAATCAAATTTTTTTTCTTATAAATTAATCAAATTTTACAATGAAAAAAAATTAGAAACATATATATATATATAGTATAGTATAGTATTGTAGTTGGTTGGTTTGGCCTCATGTAAAATGAAACACTAAGGATGAAAATAGAAGTTTTATTTCATATTGTGCATGAATATATATATATATTGTGTGTGTGCTTTTTACTATAATTAGATATTTATGTATATATTTATTTTAATTCGCTTATTTAGAGTGGGTCAAGTTTCTTGATCTCGTGACCTTTATAATAAATTGTTTATTTCTTTTTTGATATGAATATAATTGAATCACGAACCAAAGGTATAAAGTTTGAATGCCACAAGAAAGAATCCCTGATAAGTTCACAGTTCTTGAAGAACCAAAAGAAGAGCAAAGCCTCACCTTTTCTGATTTTTATTCAATAATTTCTTAAAAACGTTTACAGACTTAGGGGCCTATATAAGGGCTCCATAAAACTTGACATACAAGAAAATATATTCTAAAATAACTCTTAATTGATACCTAACCACATGAGGAATCAAATTTGACCTAAAAAGCATTAAATACACCTACAAATAAGGAAATAAATCGCCTAAACCTAAAATAATGTTTTTTACATAAAAATACCAAAAATAATAAATTAAAATAATTAAATAGTAAATTGTGTTACGCATCAGAAATCATCCAAATCATCTTCCTAGATCTCAAATGTCACTAAAATCAAGGTCAAAAGCCTCTAGAAACCTCAACAAACCACAAATTGGTGAAACTCTACAAATTCAAGCCTCTAAAACCCCGAAGAACTTCCACCACGAACCTTCAAATACGAAGAACATTCGAAGCAGAATCATCCAAATTACCTGCCTAGATCAAAGTTCACCGGAATTAAGCTCAAAAACCTCCAGAAACCTCACAAACCATAAATCAGTGAAACTCTACAGATTCAAGCCCCTAAAGCCCCGAAAAACTTCCACCACAAACCTTTGAAGATGAAGAACATGAAGAACGTGAAGAACAAAGAATTTCTAAACAAGCTCATAGCTAGAGATTTATTGTAATTTTGTTTCAAAGATCTTCAATCCATTCTTCAGCCAAATTGAAGGATATCTTGTGTTCATATCAAAATCACATTACCACAATTCCAATCAACAAATATTTCAAGGAGATCGAATCAGAGGATCACTCTTTTGTAATCATAGAGAATTGTACCACACATTCATCAATACAAATTCGCATTTGTGAAACTATTTCACTTGTTTGAATTTATTTCGAAACGAGAAATTTAGTCACCCACAGTTGTTGCTATAAAACACCATTGCTGCTACTTTTGCTTCTTCTTCTCGGTCTCGCTCTCACCAACACATCTGTCAAGCCTCTTCTCTTTTTTCCATTTCACCTTTTGGTTTTCACCCCACGTGAATTTCTGATGGAAATTTAAATTGAGATGGGAAGTGAGAGGACTTTGTCTTTATATTCACTCTTTACCCCCACATGGTCAAGTGACCAAGTGAAAAGACATATGGGTTAAAGCTTTGGATAGATGGCCATGAAGCAAGCTTTCAGCCTTTCACTTAGGTGATTCAAGTCCTTGTAAATGGTTCCCTCTGTTCCATTCTCACATCAATGTACTTATATTCACCTATTGTAATAAAGGTTCCATATTTTCATATATATATATATATATATATTATTGGTTTTTTAAGTTTTGAAATCATAAATTACCATTATTATTATTATTGATTGATTGAATAGGTTACATATGGAGCTGGGTACCCATTTCCCAACTCCCAAACACAAATAAACCACCTTCAGGCCCAATAATAGGATACAAAAGGAAATTCACTCCATTAAGCCAGCCAAAAAACCCAAGTGCCTCACCCAAAAAAATGAAAATCACCCGAATTTACTCACCGCCTAATCCCATTTACACAATTCCCCATTCCTCACGGAAACACTCTAGCTCTCATAGAAAAAAATCTCTTAAAGCTCTTGCTAGAGCAAAAGTGGTCTCAAGTACACAAAAAGACAAAAATAGTAAGGATGATTATATCACAGCACCCTATTCTATAGCTACTCCTTCCACAAACAGATCCACGACGGCTGAGGAGGCAAGCCTTATCATGCCCCCCACCTCGCCATGAGGACTATAGTGTGAAACTGTCGAGGTGCTGGTAGAGCCTCGACAGTGAGAGCTCTTAAGGAGCTGATTCGTGGTGCTAGTCCGGATATTATCTTTTTATCAGAAACAAAATTAAAACTCCAAATGTAAGAAACATTTGTGATAGATTAAAGTTTGTAGATTCTTGGTGCGTTGATTCAGTTGGGGTTTCTGGTGGTCTTGCTCTTTTTTGGCGAATAGGTGTGGATTTAGAAGTGGTTTTCTCTGATAAAAATATGATAGTTGCTTTGGTGTATTCGGACCCCCCTAAAGCCCCTTGGCTTCTTTTTGCCATCTATGGTCCATATCAGCGGTCTAAAAAGAGGAATTTTTGGGTTTTGCTTGAAAGCATGGTGGCTGCCTAATTGCCTCAGAGATTTTATGATGAATTCGAGTGCTATTAATTTAGGATTTATTGGTCCTTCCTTCACATGGTCAAATAGAAGAGAAGGTCTGGCCAACATAGGAGAAAGATTGGATCAGTGTTTGTGTGATCAAGGTTGGCAGACCTTATTCCCCAAGGCTGGAGTTAAACATCTTTGTAACTTTAATTCAGACCATAATCCGATTATGCTGGATACCAATTTGGAAACTGAGATGGGCTCTCGACCTTTTCGGTTTGAAGCAATGTGGACCAAAGAAGAAGAAAGCAAAATGGTGGTAGAAAATGCCTAGCAGACTAGGGTGGAAGGTTCCCATGGATTTAGGCTAGCAAAAAAACTATCAGTAACCAGTAGTGAGCTAGTGAGATGGATACAAAGGAGAAAATTAAAGACCTCGAAGACAAGCTATTGAAGATACAACAAGCAACGCCCACGAAAGAGAACTTGAACCTTGAAGCATCTCTTATTCCTAAAAAGAAAGGTGCGCACAATTTTAACCATTTTCGCCTTATCGGTCTTTGCAATGTATTCTATAAGGTGATATCAAAAATTATTGTGAATAGGCTGAGACCTTTGATAAGCAAAATGATAGATCCAACTCAAGTGGCCTTTGTGCCAAATAGGTGGATAAGTGAGAATGTGGTACTAGCCCATGAGATTGTGTATACTTTCAAACATACAGGGAAGGAAAAAGGTTACCTTGGTATCAAATTAGATTTCCAAAAAGCTTACGATAGAATGGAATGGAGTTTCTTATTAGCAGTTCTTAAAGCCTTTGGGTTTAGCAGCAATTTTATCAAGTTTATCCACCAATGCTTATCTCCAGTAGAGTTTACGTTGCTATTAAATAGGGGTTAATCTCCAAGTTTCTTCCCTTCTCGGGGTCTTAGACAAGGCAATCATTTGTCGCCTTATCTCTTCATCCTAGGAAGTGAGGTGCTCTTGAGGCTCTTAAACAGGGAAATATCACAAAAAAGGCTTTCGGGGGTTAAAGTTTCTAACACTGCTCCACCCATCTCCAAGCTATGCTACGCGGATGACATTATTTTGTTTTGTAAAGCTAAATCTGCAGCGATTGCCATCCTCAAATCCTGCCTAGAGAAATTTTGCTCTTGGTCGGGTCAACTTATTAGCTTAAAGAAATCTAGCTGTTTCCCTTCTAAAGGGGTAAGTTCCCAATTCATTAGCTAGATTAAGCATACTTGGGGACTCAATACGTTGCCTCAAAATGCCACCTATCTTGGGGTCCCCCTCTTTCTTTCCAAGAGCAAAAATAAAGATTTCAGATTTATTAAAGAAAAGCTAGACAACAAGTTATGTGGCTGGAAAAGTAAAAATTTGTCTTGGTCAGGTAGAGCTACTCTCATCAAATTGTTTGCTCAAGCAATTCCGATCTATGCCATGTCCGCTATTTAGCTCCCTAAAGGCTTGTGTGACCAACTTGATGCTTCAATTTGTAGATTTTGGTGGAATCCAAAAGCAAAATCAGGTCCGTACTGGACTTCAATGTCATGGTCGTCTTTGTGTTGGCCCTAAGAGGAGGGAGGCTTGGGTTTCAGAAACTTCTAGGACTTCAACCAAGCTCTCCTCTCCAAATTTGGCTGGTGGACTGTTTCAGGAAATGATTGCCTCTGTGTTCAAGTGTTGGAAGCATAATACAAGGTTCGAAATAATTGGCTTTCCCTCTCCTTTTTGAGTAAAGCTTCTCCATTTTGGAAAAGTTTAATGGGCATCAGACACCTTGTAGCTAAGGCAGCTTGCTTTCAAGTTGGGAATGGCGCTTCAATTCGAATTTGGTCTGATCCTTGAATTCCCAACCTTCCAGGCTTTATCCCTTCTCCTAAAGAGGGTGCTAACTCAGATTTGGCCTTAGTAGTTTCGCAACTATTAACACCAGAGTAAAGAAATTGGGATATAGCCAAATTAAATTATTTTTTTGAAGAACCAATGGTTGAGCTAATTTTAAGCATTCCCATCCCTGTTTTTCAAAAGGAAGATTGCTGGGCTTGGACAGCTTCGAACTTCAGGTTGTTCTCTGTTAAATTTGCTTATTGGCTCTCGAGAGTGGAATCTCCTCCCTCCAATATTGGTGCTATTAGGGGTCACATTTGGAAGAGAAAAATACATGAGCGTTTCAAGATGTTTCTTTGAAGAATTGCTGCTAACTTGCTACCATCTAAAGAGATAATTAGCGGATTTAATGGGAGTATGGATTTATGCTGCCCTCTCTGCAGTTTAGCAATGGAGACAACCTTGCATCTATTCATGGTTTGTCCCCTATCTAAATCTTTGTGGTACCAAAGACAATGGGGTTTGAAAATGGAAGTTTTGAGTTTTGAATTTTGAATCCCCTTCAAAGTTTGTCAATTTTCTTTTATCTTCAAATTTTGTGAGTAATCTGTTGCCTAGCCAAAGAGAGGACTTTTTGGTATTTGGTGCCATCCTCTGTGATGTTGTTTGGAAGCAGAGAAACCTTTCCATATTTGAGAACATGGACATAAATTTGGAAGGTGTTGCAGCAAGAATTTTCAGCCTTTTTGTTGAGCATAAAAGTGCTAGACCCCCCCCCCCCTAGTTGGAGTTTTCCACCGAGGCATGGCTTAAAAATAAATGTAGATGCAGCGATAGGTCCAAGATTCTTTGTCATTTCTACGATCACAAGAGATTGGAGAGGGAATGTGGCATTTGCTAGTTCAAGGAAAGTGAACACCACCATCCCCTTCAAGCTAAAGCGAAAGCAGTGAGATAGGCGCTCTCTTTAGTTCCAAACTTGAGGTGTGGCTCTGTCTCTGTGGAAACAGACTCTCAAGTTGTGGATATCGAACACAACAGCGTCGCCCCCTTGGAGAATCAGGTTTTTATGCTTTGATTTAAGGTCCTTTTTGTCTAGTTATAGTAATGTAGTTGTTAGATGGGTGCCTAGGATCTGTAATGAGGCTGCCCACATTTTAGCCAAGTGGTCTTTATTTTGCAATTTTTATGGCTCTTTTGAAGTCAGCTTTAGCCCGAATTGTTTCTCCTTTGCTATGTTGAGAGAGTCCAGTGGTTTGTTGTAGTTTGTTTCCTTCTTAATAAAAGTTTCTAATTATCAAAAAAAAAAAAAAAGGTTACATATGTATTCTAAAAATAAAAATATATAAAATGTAAATTTATCATTTTAAATAATTATATATATATATATATATATATAATTAGCAGTAATTCTGAAACGGTACATCGGTATTAACCGATATCGAAATATTTCACTTCTTTGACTAAACCGAAACGGCTTCTGGTATGGTATTGACTCCCTTGATATACATATATAATTGTACTATTTTTGGTTGTTGTTTTTCATTATTTAATTACATATTTATGTTTTAATATTCTAAAATAGTAATTGTTATGTAATAACTAAATGATTTGAGTGTCAAAAAAGAAAAACTAAATTATTTGTTTTATTCGAAGTTTACTTATTTGGATCAATAATTTTATGTTGTTTTTAATTTGGATCAATAATATATTTGAACTAAATAAATATTATTTTTAATTTTTTTTAGAAACCCTGAAACACCCTGAAATGGTACGTCGAAATAGATCGATACCGAAATATTTCGTTTCACTAAACAAACTGAAATAGGGCCCAAAAAAATATTCATAACATTGCTTTCAAGCAAAAAGAAAAAGCTATTAAAAAATGAACTAAAATCTAAAAAAGATAAAATTGTAACAGAGAATCTGAAGAAAAAAAAAATTGTAACGGAGCAACCCACCAAGGAACACCCTGAGCAAAATTCCTGGAGCCGCCACTGTGTACTCTAACATCAAAATAAAAGAAAAATTATACTTTGTCACTTTAAACTATACTTCTTACACTTTGCACCCTAAACTTTGAATTTCCATCCAAATTAACATCAAAATGTTAAGAGTGCAAAGTGTTACAAATATCATAGTTTATGATGCAAAATGTGAATTCAAAAATTTATGGTGCAAAGTATAATTTAGGGTACAGTTTAAGAGGGTAAAGTGTAATTTTCCCAACATTTTGCTTTTTGTCTCATATTTTATCAAATAAGTTAGAAAACTAGTTTTCTTCTTCTTCTTTTTTTAATAAATAAAAATTAAACTTTTCTTTCTTTTTTTCTTTTTTTCTTTTTTTTGTCTTGGTATGTTTAACGAATAAGCTATCAAAAACATGCCTTGGTATGTTCAACAAATAAGCTATCAGAAACTATAGAAAGTCAAACTTACCAAGCAGCAAATTTTAGAACATGAAATAAACCCTAAAAGTACTCCTACAATCCTACCAACCCAAAAAGAAGAAAAAAAAAACATATATATATATATATATATATATATATATATATATATTTATTTATTTATTTATTTATTTATTTATACACACACACACATATATATGGGTTGAGTCCAAGTTATACCTAATGTAATTCTAAGTAATGTTACACTATTCAATATTTTTTAATTGGATGCAAATTTTGACAAATCTACTATTAGATTACATTATATTCGTATATTCAAAATGCTTGCAAAATTCTAAGGTGATCAAAAATTAATAGCCATGTCATCACACAATTCTTTAAATTCAAGTTTTTGTAGTTTAAAATAATGTATAAAAGATGAGTTTATAGATCAAATAGTAAATAACATCTAATTGACTTGAAAATTGGCATGATTGTTAAGAACATATAAAATATGTAATTTAACGGTAGGATTTTCAAAATATAAATTCTATAACAAGTTATTGGATGGTGTAATATTGCTTAGAATTACACCATGTATAACTTGAACCCAACCATATATATATATATATATATATATATATATACACACCACATTGTGCGCTCCTAAAATGAGGCTATTGGGCCTAACCTTAATTGGGCTCACAACTTATTTGTAAAGTGGGTTTAGGATTTCCTACTTTGGGTTATTCTCGGCACAGAGACACGGTGAAGCTACCTCTCCTTCTCCCTCTGATTCACACTCTCTCTCTTTATTCTCTATTTCCTTGGGAACCTTTCAACAACCTTTTTCTTCCTCCAACTTCTCATATTTATAGCTTGAAATTAGTGGAGAGACTATGATTACCTCCATGGCTAGTGCAATGGGAGGTCCAATATCATTAATCGTAAATGGGTGATTAGGTGGGAGTGGAACGTGGTGAGAGTGACCTTGGAACTGGTTCCTACTCTAGTAGATATGCTCGGCAGCGATACTCCCTAAGGCATTGCTGGGTATGCAAGGGATGGTGTACTTGAACATCATTCTTTCTTTATTGCTCGGGAATAGTTTGCGGAGCAAGGACCAGGTGGCAAAACTTAGGCTTGTAGTTCATGTGGGTTTGGACTGGGGTTTTGGGTAGAAAGAAATCGGGGCTATGGGCCACGTTGCTAAGTCAGGATTCAATACCCAAATGGATCTGGGTACCACAGTACCGTTCACACATCATATGATAATGCAAATATATGATTGAGCAGTTTTGAAAAGTGTTACCAAGATATCACCACCACGCACATTTGGTAAGGTGGTCACTTCACAAGTATAAGCGCTTGTAGGATGTGAGGGGTAAGGACTGAAGTTCAAGTCTCCAAGAATGAGCTTCACACATATATACATTTAAATTATGCTAGAGTAGAAATTCTATTTGTAAAAAAAAATTTTTAAAAAAAAAAGTGTTACTAGGATATCAAATTATGGTAGCAATATGGGGAACAACAACTTCCTGAGAACAACCTCTTCTTTTAGGTGTTGCATAGAAATGATAGAATATCACATTAGTCATTTCTATTAGGTAAGTACAACTACAACCCAGTAATTATATAGTAAAAAAAAAAAATGGTACTCACTAATATATAAAGTCAATACTTACTGCATCCCAGCTGTTGTGGCTTGAATGATTGCACAAATTGCATATGAAATAGCTCCATTTGGGATTCTACTACCCCACTTTTAATGATAAAATAAAAATAATCCTTTGTTCTTTTATGAGAGAGAAATAGTATGGTCTTTGTTTTATGCGGTTAGGTATTGTCCTTTCCTAACCGACATTTAGTACCCGTTTGGATACAGCTGATATTTATCAACGTCTGTGTTTTGGCTTCTTCTTCTTCTTCTTCTTCTTCATTTTTTTTTTTTTTTTTTGAGAAGAGTGTTTCACGTGGGATTATGCTTTTTTAGTGGGTCCCATGCACTGTTCATGGGACCTACAAGTACTTTATTCAGGAAAAAAAAACTTTAAAATTGGGTCTCACAGTACTATTCACACATTTAAAAATTATTTTGTTACAATGTTTTCAATTTTCAATTTTTAACAAAATTAGTGGTATCCAAACAAACCTTTATTTTGTTTCCAATGGAAGCTCCTTCCTATCCATAAAAAAGGAAACTGGAAGCTCTCCTATTCTTTCTTGTTTTGGAGTTCTTCATCCCAGAAAGGATTGCTTGCCGACCATTAAAGTTAAACATATAGATAATGTTGCCTCCCCATGGTTTTTATTTGCCTCATGTGAGATTGCCGCCACTCTAGAAATAAAATTTCTCTATTCTTTATCATTCATGAGATTTTTTTTTTTTTTTTGGTTGTATATTCAATATTTGGATTTTATGAAAATACTTCTATACTACTTGCACGGTACAAGATCCCCAAGCCCTTTGGGCCTTTGACCTCAGCCCTATGGTACAATCCCTAGCCCCGACCCCTTGTACGGGGCAGGGCCCTAGGCCCCCTAAGCCATGGGCCTAGGCCTCATGTTGTAATTCTTGACCCAAGGCACGTTGGGCCTGTAATCTTGGCTTAGACACCTCGGGGCGCAATCTGGGCTTTGCCCAGTCAATTGCATCCCGGACAGGAACGTGATTGCTCGAGGATACCATGTCTTGGCTGCCTAGTATGGCCTTGGGGAATATTGCTGCCAAATAGCCTTTAGGAGGTGAAAACCAATTCTAATGCCACTATTACCACTCCCAATGAAACATTCACTTAGAAACAACATAATTGGAACCCCATTTCCACTTATAATCAGGAATAATCATGACACTCCCACTAATCTCATGCTATAAATAAAATACTAGGATGAGAAGTTTAGGGGTTGGAAACTCTGAGAAGAAGATAGGGAGAGAGAAGAGTGACTACTTCAGAAAAGAGGGAGTGACTTTGTGAGAAAGGAAGGGAGAGGCTTGTAGAAACAAGAGTGAACAACTAGGTCTCCAAGCAAAGGACTACCCATAATAGGAAACACAAAGCCCACAATTCAAATAGGTTGTGAGCCCAAGAATCAGACCAGTCCATTGGCCCCATCTTGGGTGCCTACAATTGGCGTCATATGTGGGAATCTCCTTCGTAGCTGTGGTTCAGCCGAGACTCACACAGGGAAAATGTCTGAAGGACGATTGGGGAGTTATGCTAAGAGTGGTTTTGGGGGATCTTCTCAGGGATCTACCTAGCGAGAAAGAAGGCACAAAAAGCATAAAGATAGGGATCGTGAGCGGGAAGAAGATCATTCTGGTCTTGAAGAAGGGTCGTATCAAACTCACCGGACAATGTCGGGTGCTTTAGGGCATAGGCGATTTGATAAGAGAAACGAGGAACTTGAGCACTTACGTAGGTTGGTAAGAGATTTAGAGTTGGAAGCAAGAGGTAGGCATCAAAGGAGAGACCGTGATGACTGTGAGAAGGGGTCTGTTAACGTGGGAGGTCACTATGGAGCCAAATCCTATCAGTTCGGTTCCCATCAACACCGGGACCGTTCACATTCACACGAGTATGCAGATCGGGACTTAGATTCCCCGAAAGAGCGATGACTTCGGAATGCCGCCAAGGATGCTATTGCACCAAGCATTACGCAGAGCAACGCCACCCTCTACGAGTACCTTAACTCCATATATTACTTGTTTTTCTTCAAATTAGGAATAGACTCCATTTTCCTAGCTGTGTCATAGGAAACCCATTTGCTTAATTTGAGCTTTTAACTTCAATTAATTATGCCAAGATCCTCAAAATCTGATATGATATCAAAAACCAAATAAAAGACATATATATAAAATTTGAGCAATGTCTATTACACACTGCATGTAAGTTGTAAATGATTACCTTAACATAAATCCGTTGCTTTTTCTCTATTATTTACAATTGAGCACTTCAAAGTTATGACAAAAATTATAACACAAAAGTTACGATACTAAGATTTTTGACTTGGTGTCATCAATTGTAAATTGTAAATGATCACTTTAACATAAACGTGTTAATTTTTCTCTATTATTTACCATTGACCACCTCAAAGTAATTATGGCAAAAATAATTACACAAAAGTTATGATATTTTAAGATTTTTGACTTGGTGTGTGTATGAAAAAACCGTAGCATATGCTTTAACATAAATCCGTCACTTTTTCTCTATTATTTACAGTCGAGCACTTCAAAGTTATAACAAAAATTATAACACAGAAGTTACGATACTAAGATTTTTGACTTAATGTCATCAACTGTAAATTGTAAATGATCATTTTAACATAGACGCGTTAATTTTTCTCTATTATTTACTGCTGACCGACTCAAATTACGGCAAAAATTATTACACAAAAGTTATGATATTTTAAGATTTTCGACTTGGTGTGTGTATGAAAAAGCCGTAGCACATGCTTTTGGAGATGTTGACCTCTTAGAGATGTCTATTTGCAACTGCATGATATGAAATATAAAGAAAGCAATCAGTTTGTAGTAATAAAACAAATAGGCCAATAGCTACGTCGTGTGCATGAGGGAGCCAGCCAAGACAATGACTCAAAAATTTTGAACTTAGAAAATTATGAATACAGAATGGGTCAGCCAATGGAATTAACCCTCCAAAAAAAACATAAAATTTTAACCCAAAAAAAAAACATAAAATGAAATGGTCAGTTAACAGGCTGGGTCAAGCCAGTCAAAACCATTCAAATTCAACATTTTCCCGTATATGACCCAGTGTTATAGTTCTGTTTCCAACACTATAAATAAGACCCAATGTGCCTCTCAATCTTCATTCAAAACCTTTTCTATCTACAACACAAATACACAACATCCAAAAATATTCTTTCTGCAACACAAATACACAATAACCAAAGGAAAAAAAAAATTCTCAATCAAATGGCTTCAGCTCTCCTTGTACCTTCTGCGTCTTCTTCTTCTTGTTGTTCAAGGAAAATCCATGCTGCTATTCAAGTCCCAAGACTTCCAAAACTCTCTTTCTCAGTTCCAAAAATACCAAAGAGAAATCTAGGTGAGGAACTGAATATAAGAGACGGGTTCATAAACACGACCCAGTAGAAAAGTTCAATGTCATCGATGATAGATCACACAGCTCTAGTTCTAATGTTACCACTCAACTCTATGCCATCTTAGAGGCCGTAGCTGATAGAGTAGAGATGCACGCCAACATTGGAGAGCAACGTGACAACTGGAACACCCTTCTTCTAAACTCCATCAACATGATAATTCTCACAGCTGCAACAATGGCTGGTGTTGCTGCAACTGGTGGCATTGGAATGCCTCTTTTGGCTTTGAAGTTGTATTCCGCAGCCACGGGAATGTTGCTTATAATGAACAAAATTCAACCTTCACAACTTGCCGAGGAGCAACGCAATGCTACAAGATTGTTCAAGCAGTTACAAAGCCAAATCCAAACCATGCTCGCCATTGGAACTCCAACTCAAGAAGATGTGAAGGAGGTGATGGAAAAGGTTTTGGCTCTTGACAAAGCCTACCCACTTCCCTTGCTTGGTGCAATGCTTGAAAAATTCCCAGCAAAGTTTGAGCCAGCTATTTGGTGGCCTAAAAATCAAGTACTACAAAAGAAAAACTTTTCACATGAAGGAAAACAATGTAACAATGGATGGAATGAGGAACTTGAAATGGAATTGCGAGAGATCATTAAGGTGGTGGAGAGAAAAGACATAGAGGACTATGTAAGACTGGGCAACTTGGCGTTGAAAATCAACAAGACTTTAGCTATCTCAGGTCCATTACTCACGGGCATAGCAGCCTTTGGCTCAGCTTTTATTGGTAATGGATCATGGGCACCAATAGTAGCGGTGGCTGCTGGGGCTTTAGCTAGCACAGTTAATGCTTTTGAGCATGGTGGACAAGTTGGGATGGTGATTGAGATGTACAGAAACTGTGGTGGCTTTTTCCAGCTATTGCAAGAATCAATTGAAGCCACACTAGAGGAAAAAGATTTGGAGAAAAGAGAAAATGGGGAACTGTTTGAAATGAAGGTGGCTATGAAACTTGGAAGAAGCTTATCAAAACTCAGAGAACTTGCTAGAAAGCCAGCTTCTTCCCGTGTAGACGAATTTGCAAGCAAGCTTTTCTAGTTCTGGATTTTGTAATTAATCAAATTCTTTGATCTGATAATTGTTTATAACTTGATTAATTCATTGTACAATCTTCTAACACAGAAAAAAATGTTAATTCTCCAATTTTATATATATCAGCTACTTGTGCAAAAAGAGTTTGTAAAATTGAAATGCATGTATTTCTTAGTTACTTAATTGAATTCTTTGATTTGTCAATTGTTTATAACTTATTTAACTCTTTGAACAATGTTCTAACATTGAAAAAAAATGCTGATTCTAAAATTTTATATTCGCTACTTGTGCAAAAAGATTTTGTAAAAGAATTTTTTTTTGGTTTCTTGCATATGATAACTTGAATTTCCTATTACAAGGTGTTGAAAATCGAAGTTGCACAAACAAATAAATTTACGACAGTACCACAAGAGAGTTCAAAAATATGTTGTTGAAGAAGTAATTCTATGTAGATTAGTTGAATATTTAGTAGACTATTCAAGACAGGTGGTCAAAAAATTGCACGGGCTTAGATTATTTGAAATGTCTTGGTTTATTGTTTATAATGTTTTTTTTTTTTTGAATAGTTGGATTTGGTCACGAAATTGGAGATGGTTCAACTGAAACTTCCGGTCACCACCGCCACTTTCCTTTTTTGCATCTCAAGCCATAGAGTGAATAAAACCAAAAATTCAATGAAAACCTATATATGGGGGTAATTATTGAATACTCCGACCGCATCTCTTTTATATTCTCTCCATCTTCTCACTTAATATAGAGAGAAAAGTCAAGTACTATTTCCAATTTTATTTATTCTTTCTTTATTTTATTTAAATATTATTTCTTTTTTTTTAATAATATTTTTGAAATCTAATACTATTTTTCTTAGATTTTTATCAGTACATAAGAGAGAGATGGGCAACCGAAGAACGACATTCATTGTGAAACCGAGCCTATCCCCTCCATTGCCATGCTCTTCCCTAAACCATCCTAATTGCAACAATGTCTCCATTATTGGATTAGAAGATGGCTAGGTAGTCGGTGTTCACCATGACTGCAACAAATGTCAAAAGTTGTTTTTGTTAGTGTTATAGGAGAATGGTTCCTAACAGGCATAGATGAAAATTGTAGGAGAATATATGAAAATTATAGGAAAATTAACTTAATTAGAAAAATATTAAGGGATAAAATACAATAAGCAATCAATTGTAACTAACTAATATTAGGCATATATAAAACTATAAAACTATTCTATTGGTCCACATGCTATTATTCCCTATATAAATTAATAATTTCAACATGTGTTAAATACGATTAACATGCTTAGAATCGTAACTAACTAACTAACTAATTAACTAGCTAATTAACTAAATACCTAACTTTTTTTATTGCTAAAAAAAATAAATCCCTAACTAACTAAATACAACCTTACAACAATTATTATCAATACGGTTCCTTCACCACTATTCAATAAAACTCTTGCTCTTGCATAAAAAATAAAATAAAATAAAAACTCTTGCTCCAAACTACAGTCTTCTTTTTATTCTTGTTGGATTAATAATACAAACGGACAATATTTTAATAAAGCAAAGCAAAGCAAAAAAGTGAACATATATAATACAACGGGCCAAAGCAATTTTCGTCGGCTCTCTTCAAAGTTCTCTCCTCCGCAAAATAATCAACCAAAGCAGCCAAAGCCAAATATTTTGATATGATATCCAAAAAAAAAAAAAAAAAAAAAAAAAAAAAAACAAACAAACATAATAATAATGGAAATAACACAACGAGAAATTAAATAATATTTCTGAATATTATTAATATAAAGAAAAAAATTACAGAATACTATTTGGACAGAGAAATACATCCACCATTCTCCTCTCCTTATGCACGTATCTAACCCAATATCTAAGACAATTCATATTAGCCTATTAATCACCATAATTAAAAAGAACAAAAAAAGTTTCTCTCATTTTCAATGTGAGATTAAACATTTTTACTAACTCTTTATCTTCCATATTCACTCCTACATCTTTACATTATGTTATAACATTTATTCATTTTAATTATTTAATATTAAAATGCTCCAACACTAACTACAAAGAGCATCTTCTGAATTCTGATTATTCTAAAGTCGATAAATGGTACCCTACTTAATGCCGCAACTAAGTTACTAATGTTGCAGAGTATCATATCAACGCACCAACTGAAATCATACTCACTAAAGCCACTACTTACTGTCCTCCCATCCTCTACATTCACTTCATTATTTTTTCATGTTCAAATTAGGAACAGTCTCAATCTCCCGGTGTCAAAACACAGAGCACCAACAGGTTTAGTTTGAGATTTTAGCATCAATTTAGGCCAAAGGGTCCTCAAAATCCAATATAAAAAAAATAAAATTAAAAAAAAAAAAAAGCATACGTGCACATGTACAACAACAAGCTTTATACTATACAATATAACCATCTTCAATTGAATTGACAATATAAGTAATTTTGCAATAAATTGAATTGAGAAAGAGCTTTACCACTTTGAGAACAAGCCTTCTCAGTTGAATCTTCTGTATCCCAGTGAGCTTCTGCGAAACAAAGTCACTGATCCCCGACAACACCCCTGCTGTAATTGCCTGATTTAAATAACAAATTGAACACTGATTAATCGCAGAGAAAACGTAAAACCCAATTTATAGCCGTTAAAAATACATATGTATAATTCACTTTCAGCACAGAAATAATACAAGAAAATTAAATTTGACATTTTTCCTGATTCAGCTGAATGTTCGTGTCATATAATTCCAAACCCAGAAAAGAAAAACAATGGAAAAGATTCAAACTTTCATGTTTCTTCTACTTCCTCTGCATTTCTCAGCAACCAAACATGGGTCAAACGAAAAATTAAGCAAAATCAAAACTTCAAACGAACCCAGATAACAAAAAACAAAAACAAAAACAAAAATACGTGTTGTTTTGTTGAGACCTTGGTTCTCAAATCTCAGTGGATGATGCTGAAGCTGCAACAAGTACTGGTTCAACAAACCCTTCTTTGCCATTGACCCAGAGCTCGATTTTGATTCCAACTCCTTGAGATTTTGCGAGTGAATTATTATTAACAGGCTGCTCTCTCACTTCTGTGCTATTATTATTGGTCCAAGTAGTCTAGTACTAAATAATGCTATACTGTCATTGACTGACAGACCATGAGCGCAATTTATAATGCCTCGCTGTACCAAAATATCTTTTGCTTGGACAATGTTTTGAGTGTTGGGCCCACAGGACCAGCCAGTATTGGTATTTTCGTCCAAAACCTATTCGAAATCATCCTTTAAATCAGAATTGTGCTAAGCAAATACCTGTGTTTCCTTTTGTTTTTTGGCTAAATATATTCTTGTTTTTCTGGTTGGTTTTTTACTAAGAAAAAGTTAACCGATGTTGTTTTAAGTGTTAAATTACCATTTTCACCAAAGTTTCAACTATTAAAATATAATAAATTTAATTATTTAATTACGTAATTTAACACTCGCATTCACATGTGGACTATAGCTCCTTCTTTTACTCTAATACCGTATTAAATTACTACTTATTCCAAAAATTTAAGTTTTTAAAAGATGGTAAATTTAATCATTTTATTACATAATTCTAATATTAAGGATAAGACAAAGTTTAGTTACAAAATTAGTTATAGCCACAAAATTGGTTATAGCCTAAAACTACAACATTACTCAATAAAATAAACATTAATACATATTTTTTGAAAATCTAACCGTTGAATTAAATGTTCTTTACGCTCTTAATGCACATACCAAATTTTGTGTCAATTGAATATTCTTTACTTTATAATCTATAAGCTTATATTTTATGGATAATTTTAAACTATAAAAACTTACAATTTAAATAATTTATTGATGATATGAATATTAATCTATAATTTTCTAGAAATTTTGCAAGTATGAAAAATATAAGAAGAATATGTGATCCAATGGTGAATTTGTCAAAATTCATTTCCAATAAAATGATATTGAGTAAGGGTGTTGCCTAAGGCTATAACCAATTTTGTAGCTAAATTTTGTCTTTAAGGATATTGGTTTTTGAAATATTTTTAAAAACTTTTTATAAAAAAAAACTGAATTTTTTTAACAATTTTATATATTTTTCATGAAAGTAATATTAAATTTTTCTTAAAATAGTTTATTAACAAAGAGTAATGCTACCGTCACAAACTATTTTATAACATTTTTACAAACTATTGATGTGGCAAATTCTTATTAGTTCTAATATGGGTCCACCACTAACATCACATTTATATTTATTAATGATTATTTAAAAATTACTAAAGTCATATCAGCAGTTTGTAAAAATATTGTAAAATAGTTTGTGTATGTAACATTACTCATTAACAAATGCTCTAAAAACACTATTACTATTTTTTTTTTTTTTTTTGGTAGAACTCTTTTACTAATTCTATTAATATTAACAAATGCTCTTAAAATACTGTCACTATTTTTTTTTTCCTTTTTGGGTAGAACTCTTTTACTAATTCTAGTGCTTAATAAAATGAGGTTGGGGTTTGGGTTTTGAGGACTGAGTTGCAGTGGACTTTGTTGAATGGGTTTGCCCGTTGGCGAGACATTTGAAAGTCAAACCCAACCTATTTGTAGTTTGTAAGATGACCCTCAATTCGTAATACCTTTCTAAGTCTATTTTGAAAGCCCATTTTGGTTGAAGCAGAAAATTCAAAAGAAACTAGTTAGTACAATTTCCACTTTCTACGTAATACGCGCATACAAATTTTCATGATATTTTTTTCATAACTATTTACGTATTACGTTAATTTTGGTGTCATTCAAAACTTGAAAATAATACTAACACGTCAACTTCTTTCAAAGTTATTATGTGGTGACTCATAAAAATATCTATACTTATCATTTAAATAAGTTATATCGTTAAACAGATTATGTAAAACTAAAAATATAGTGTCGGAGCCAGGCTCAAGAGGAAGGATTTAAACCTAGATAGTTCTGATGGAAATACTAGGAAGTGCCAACTTAATTACATGTCCAAATGTAAAAGAAAAAATATTGGAATATGTAGGGATTTTTTTGAATCCATAAAAAAAAATGTTGACTTAAACCTGACCCATTAAAATGTTGACTGGAGTCAGACCCACTAGTCACACAAGTTGACTCTTTTTTTTTTCTACGATAAATTTTTTATCATTTCCTTTTACTATTTTTTGGCTTTCTACCTTGGTGTAACATTCACGTTTTGCTCTTATTTATTTCCTTTCTTTCTAAGTTATTTTCTTCTCACAAATATTCATAGATTATTTCTTAACAAGGTCGAGGCTTGAAGGCTTCAATCTAGCAAACCTTAGACGGGATAAACTTAAGAATTTCTGTATTATTTAACTTTTATTTATGAATATCTTTTTTTTTTTTTTTGTTCTCTTATTTGTATTGAAAAGAAAATGAAAGACAATATATCAAAACAAATTTTTTTTTTCATGTAAAAAAATATAGATCATATTAAGTTGACCTGATCTTCAAAAAGATCATATTAGAGTCATAGGTTTTACCATCCATTTAGGACGTCGTTCCATTTTTTTATCTGAATTTAATTGGATTGAACCCAAACACTACGATATGTCCTGTTTTTCAAGTCTAGATAAGGTGTTGTGGACTTCTAAGTTCTGAAATATGGCAGAAACACAAACTTTAAGAGTCCTTTCACAAATTTTTCTATTGTGACCATAATAAATATACTTATGCAAGGGAAGACCATGTCAAGAATTATAAACTAGGACTTGGCAAAAAACAAATATAAAACTTGGATCAAACCAGTCTCCTATAGAGATGGGGACATAACTCTTAACTGATTAAATTCAATTAAAAGTAATGTTCTAGTCAATGGCAGTTCCCATGAAATCATCAATACTTGGCAAGAAATTAATCTGAAGGCGAAGGGTATTATCTATGATATTTGGAATGCAAGTAATCTATGATTTGGCTGAGTGGAAATGTAGTATGAAAAAGCCGTATATAGCAGTAAGACATGCTTTCGACTTGGAGATGTTGACCCCTTTGAGTAGACTCAGCAGAGACAGATTGAATTATACGTAATAGAAGAAGTTAAACAACCAAGGGTTTTAGTAATAGCTACACAAGTTTTACTACGTCGCATGAGACCCAAGACAAGGGGGGAAGATTTTGAATTTGAATGTTATGAATTAAGGAATGGGTCAACCGATGGACCTAAGCCAAAGAGAAAGAAAGGAAAAAAAAATAGTCAGCCAATAGGTTGGGAGTCATCCACCTCAAAAGTCACAACTGGGTTTTATGATGATAGACTATTCTTCAGACTACATGGATGCCCAAATACTGAAACCCTGCTTGCGGGATTGATCTTCAGGCAGGTCTCTTAAAAGAACCAAATGCATGTGTGCCATGCCATATATATAGTACTTATTGGAACTGAATCCAATTCCCACATATATGGTAATTTGAGGTTGTCAGTCACTCAATCTAGTGAATCAATTCCACAAATAGCTTCATTTATCCAATACTCACCTAATTAATCTGAAGCTAGTCTGCAAGAACCAATAGGGGACGGGGAAAGATAAAGGGGCGTGAAGCCATGAACTTACATATGCTCCTTGAAACATTTTGGAAGAAATTACGCTTTATCATCTTAAATTATATATCTTTTAATATATTTTGTATCCTAAACTTTTCAAATACATATTTTACATTATAAACTATGACATTTGTTACACTTTGTACTCTAACGTCAAAATAAAAGAAAAATTACATTTTATCACCTTAAACTATATTTCTTATTACCCTTTACACCCTAAATTTAGAATTTCCATCCAAGTTAACATTAAACTTGATGGTGGAGTGCAAAGTGTAACAAATATCATAGTTTATGGTGGAAAATGTGAATTCAAAAGTTTATGGTGCAAAGTGTAATTTAGCCTCCGTTTGGAAAGCGCATTTTGCGTGTTTTCCAGCGGAAGCGTTTTTTTCTAATGGGTCTCGTGCACTGTTTACGGGACCCACAAGTACTTTATTTAGCAAAAAAAACTCTAAAATTGGGTCCAACAGTACTATTCATACATTTAAAAATTATTTTGCTACAGTATTTTTAGTTTTTAATTTTCAACAATAAGCAATATCCAAACATATTCTTAGGGTATAGTTTAAGGGGGTAAAGTGTAATTTTTTCAACATTTTGCTTTATGTCTCATATTTTATCAAATAAGCTATAAAACTAGTTTTTTCTTTTTCTTTTTCTTTTTATAAATAAAAATTAAACCTTTCTCTTTTTGTCTTGGTACGTTTAACAAATAAGCTATCAGAAACTACAGAAGGTCAAACTTAGTAAGCACCAAATTTTAGAACAGGAAATAAACCCTAAAAGTACCCCTACAACCCCACCAACCCAAAAAAGAAAAAAAAAATACCCCTACGACCCCACCAACCCAAAAAGAAAATATATATATATATATTGGTACCACATTATATGATAATGCAAATATATGATTGAGCAATTTTGAAATGTGTTACCAGGATATCAAATTATGGTAGCAATATGGGGAACAACAACTTCCTGAGAACTTCCTCTTCTTTTAGGTGTGGCATAGAATATCACATTAGTCATTTCTAATATTAGATAAGTACAACTACAACGCAGTAATTAAATAGTAAAAAAAAAAAAAAAAAAAAAACGTACTCACTAATA
The DNA here is from genome assembly GCA_023055345.1 of Quercus wislizeni. NCBI lineage: Eukaryota > Viridiplantae > Streptophyta > Magnoliopsida > Fagales > Fagaceae > Quercus > Quercus wislizeni. The sequence goes on along the minus strand of JALGQJ010000002.1, from coordinate 8,433,830 downwards.
TATAAAGTCAATACTTACTCCGCGCATCCCAGCTGTTGTGGCTTGAATGATTGCACAAATTGCATATGAAATAGCTCCATTTGGGATTCTACTGCCCCACTTTTATGATAAAATAAAATAATCCTTTGTTCTTTTATGAGAGAGAAATCCTGGTAAGTGGTAACACTTTTGTTTTATGAGAGAAAAATCCTGGTAAGTGCAATCATTCAAGCCAAAACAGCTGGGATGTGCGGAGTAAGTATTGACTTTATATATTAGTGAGTACGTTTTTTTTTTTTTTAACTATTTAATTTCTGGGTTGTAATTGTACCTATCTAATAGAAATGACTAATGTGATATTCTATGTAAGGAAGTTCTCGGGAAGTTGTTGTTCCCCATATTGTTACCATGAACTATTATGGTCTTTGTTTTATGCGGATAGGTATTGTCCTTTCTTAACCGACATTTATTTTGTTTCCAATATTGGAAGCTCTCTAGTCTCTCCTATCCATAAAAATTGGAACTGGAAGCTCTCGTATTCTTTCCGGTTTTGGAGTTCTTTATCCCAAAAAGGATTGCTTGCCGACCATTAAAGTTAAACATGCATATAGATAATGTTCCCTTCCCATGGTCTTTATTTGCCTCATGTGAGACTGCCGCCACTCTAGAAATAAAATTTCTCTATTCTTTATCATTCGTGAGATTTTTTTTTTTTTAATTCAATATTTGGATTTTATGAAAATAATTCTATACTACTTATGTAATTTTCACTTTTTTTTTCACTATTTGTGAGTGAGAATTTTCACTCGTATTTCATTGTTGTGGACGTAGACCCAGGGATGGAACCACACTTGCACTAGGGGGGCCTTGCGTCCCCTAAAATTTTAAAAAAAAATATTATTATATATATTTATATTAATTTTAGTAATTTTGTTCTATAAAATTGCATTTTGTTTCCCTTTATTAATATCATTGATTCTTTTAAGAGTGTTAATGTATATTATGTTTTGTTATGGGTTTTAGGCCCAACTGCTTTACTTGTACAGCACACTCGTACTTGTACAGCACACTCGTACTTGTACTACACTTTACTTGTACCGCACACTTATGCCTCCTATATAAGGCACTGATGTATATTCTTTCATTAAGAAATACAATACAATCTTCCAGTATTTCTAACATGATATCAGAGCCACTGCTCTGATTTTTTCTTAGCAGTCTTGTCTTTATTGGTGTTACTCCACTCTCAACATCGCTTCTGCCATCACAACAGACGCTGTAGCCTCTCGCAGTTGAACCTCCGACGTCTTCCATCGTTGTCCTTGGGTTCCGGACCTGCAGCCGCTGTCATTGAGGAGTCCAACACCGCACAGATCACTGCACATGTCATTTCGCCGTGATTATTGCTCCGATCAAATTTCTGGTGATATCACTGAGATCGTCTTGAAACGATCTACTCGTCGGTGACAGCCCTGCACTCATTGGAGCTGCCACACGCCCTCACGCGCCGCCTGAATTTTCTGCGCCAACGCACCACGCGCCATCCAAAGTTCAAGCTGACGTCACCTGTGACGTCATCTGCTCCATGTCAGCCCTAGCTGCGTCAGCATCCGTCATCTGCTGACGTCAGCACCACGTCATCTTGGTGACGTCATCTGCTGACCGTTGACCGCGTTGACCGTTGACTTTGACTGTCCGTTGACTTTGACCGTTGACTTTTTGCCATAGTTGACTTTTGCAGTCCAGGTGCTCCTTACCCAGTTTTTCGCGTAGATTTCATTTTTGCAGTCTATTTTTGCATATTTTGCTTCTAAATGAAGAATAAGGACAGGTTTTCTTCTTGTTGCAATAATTGTCGTCGACAATCCAGCAAACGTTTTTGCAATTTTTGCAAACGTTTTGGCCACAGTATTGAGACTTGCTATCGTCGCAACAAATCAGCTGTTACAATTTCTCCTGCTACTGTTGCTAACACTGAGAGTGTCCAACCAATGGCTCCTATCTCTGCACAATCTAAGTCTTCAGAACGCACTTTCACCATGTCCACAGATGACCTTAAAAATATCATCGCCAATGTCATTCGTATGGTTGGTAATGCATCTTACTCCTCTTCTCTCTCAGCTTTATCTGGTATGTCTCCCTCCTCTTGGCTTATGGATTCCGCTTGTTGCAATCACATGACACCTCACTCGTCCTTATTTTCTGAACTCAAGTTTGCACCACACCCTCTTAATATTCGTACAACAAATGGTTCCACAATGTCTGGTCATAATATCGGTTCTGTTTCGACTTCCAACCTTTCGGTTCCTGGGGTCTTTAATGTTCCTGACCTTTCTTACAATTTATTTTCTGTGGGACAATTAGCTGAGTTGAGTTATCGCATTATATTTGATTATTTTGGGTGTATTGTGCAGGATCCGAGGACGGGACAGGAACTTGGGACCGGTCCCAGAGTTGGGCGTATGTTTCCCGTGGACAACCTTCGTCTTCCACTTGTTGCTTCTGTTTTTGTTGCTGCAACTGCTGCAGTTTCTTCAATTCCTTCCCTTGCACTTTGGCATGCTCGTCTTAGTCATGCATCTTCCTCTCGGGTACAACAATTGGCTTCTAGAGGTTTGTTAGGTTCAGTGTCTACAGAAAATTTTGATTGTGTCTCATGTCAGTTAGGAAAACAACCAACTTTGCCTTTCAATTCTAGTGAATCAATATCCACTGATATCTTTGACCTTATTCATTCTGATGTTTGGGGGCCTTCCCCGATCTCTAGTATTGGTGGATCTCGATATTCTGTTGTCTTTGTTGATGATTATTCCCGCTATAGCTGGATTTTTCATATGAAACATCGTTCTGAATTATTGCAAGTATATTCTAATTTTGCAAAAATGGTTGAAACTCAATTTTCCAAACGTATCAAAAATTTTCGATCTGATAATGCTCTTGAGTACACTCAATATGCTTTCCAAGCTGTTTTGCATTCCTATGGCATTGTTCATCATCTAACTTGTCCAGGTACCTCTCAGCAAAATGGTAGAGCTGAACGAAAACTTCGTCATATTCTTGACACTGTTCGTGCTCTCCTTCTCTCTGTCAAAGTTCATGCTCCTTTTTAGGGCGAAGTTTCTCTTCATGTTGTTCATGCTATTAATCGCATTCCAAGTCCTGTTATCCACAATCAAACTCCATATGAGCGCCTTTATGGGTCACCTCCAAATTATCGCCACCTTCGCTCCTTTGGTTCTGCTTGTTTCGTTCTTCTTCAGCCACATGAGCATAACAAACTTGAGCCTCGGTCAAGGCTTTGTTGTTTTCTTGGCTATGGCGAAACTCAAAAGGGGTATCGGTGTTATGATCCTGTCTCTCATCGACTTCGTGTCTCCCGTAATGTTGTATTTTGGGAACATCGCTCCTTTGTCGAGCTCTCTCACTTCCGTGCCTCCCTATCTTCCTCCTCTGTCTTAGATCTTTTTCCAAATGAGGCACATATTCCTTCTATAATTGCTCCTGATCCTCCTGTAGTTGCTCCTGATCCTACTGTAGTTGCTCCTGATTCCCCTGTAGACTTCTCTGTCCAACCACCAGATATCCTTGATCCCTTTCCTAGTTCACCATTTAATGAACAGGTGGAAGATGAACAAGTTGAAGATGAGCTATCCAACCCTGAGCTTGGGTCCCCTGCTCCTGCTTCGCCTGACGATCATGCACAAGACATTCCACCTCGTCACTCAACTCGGGTAAGATCTGTTCCTACGCATTTACTTGACTATCATTGTTACACTGCCCTTGCTACACTGCACGAGCCTCACACCTATCGTAAGGCTTCCACTAACCCTTTATGGTAGATTGCAATGAAAGAGGAGCTTGATGCATTATCTAAAAACCATACTTGGGACTTGGTGACTATCCCCCCTGGGAAATCTGTGGTTGGTTGTAAGTGGATCTATAAGATTAAGACTCGCTCTGATGGGTCCATTGAGCACTACAAAGCTCGTCTTGTTGCAAAAGGTTTCACACAGGAGTATGGGATTGATTATGAAGAGACTTTTGCTCCGGTTGCTCGTATCTCATCTGTTTGTGCCCTCTTAGCTGTTGCTGCTGCCAGAAAATGAGACCTTTTTCAGATGGATGTCAAAAATGCATTCCTTAATGGAAATTTAAGTGAAGAAGTTTACATGCAACCTCCTCCTGGTCTCTCTGTTGAATCAAACAAGGTTTGTCACCTTCGACGTGCACTTTATGGCCTTAAACAAGCTCCACGAGCTTGGTTTGCCAAATTCAGCTCTACCATCTCTCACTTGGGTTACATGGCCAGTTATTATGATTCTGCCTTATTTCTTCATCGCACTGACAAATGCACTATTTTACTTCTCCTGTATGTGGATGATATGATCATAACTGGTGATGACCTTAATGGCATTCAAGAACTCAAGGTTTTTCTCAATCAGCAGTTTGAGATGAAAGATCTTGGACATCTCAACTACTTCTTGGGTCTTGAAATCACTCATTCTACAGATGGACTTTATATTACTCAAGTCAAGCATGCTTCTGAACTATTGTCTCGAGCTGGACTCACTGATAGTAAGACTGTTAACACTCCAGTTGAACTTAATGCGCATCTAACTCCCACAGGAGGGAAACCATTGTCTAATCCTTCTCTTTATAGACGATTGGTTGGCAGCCTAGTTTATCTCACAGTCATTCGTTCAGACATCTCCTATGCTGTTCATCAGGTGAGCCAGTATCTGTCTGCTCCACGATCTACTCATTATGCTGCTGTTCTGCACATTCTTCGATACCTGAAGGGCACTCTCTTCCATGGCCTTTTCTACTCAGCTCAGTCTCCTCTTGTACTCCGTGCATTCTCTGATGCTGATTGGGCAGGGGATCCCACTAACCGCAGGTCCACTACAGGTTATTGCTTTCTCCTTGGTTCTTCTTTAATTTCTTGGCGAAATAAGAAACAAACCTTTGTGGCCCGCTCCAGTACTGAAGCAGAATATCGTGCCTTTGCTAATACCACATCTGAGCTCCTTTGACTACGATGGCTTCTTACGAATTTAGGTGTGTCCACATCCTCTGCCACTCCCCTTTATTGTGATAACTAGAGTGCCATTCATATTGCTCACAATGATGTCTTCCATGAACGGACTAAACACATCGAGATTGATTGTCATTTTATCCGGTATCATCTTGTCCATGGTGCTCTCAAGCTTTTCTCCGTCTCCTCCAAAGATCAACTTGCGGATATCTTCACCAAGTCACTTCCTAAAGGTCGCACTCCTGATTTTGTTGACAACCTCAAGCTGGTCTCACATCCACCTTGAGTTTGAGGGGGGCTGTTAATGTATATTATGTTTTGTTATGGGTTTTAGGCCCAACTGCTTTACTTGTATAGCACACTCGTACTTGTACTACACTTTACTTGTACCGCACACTTATGTCTCCTATATAAGGCACTGATGTATATTCTTTTATTAAGAAATACAATACAATCTTCCAGTATTTCTAACAAAGAGTAATGCTATACTCACAAACATTTTTATAACATTTTTACAATCTGTTATGGTAACAAGTTCTTATTGGTTCACATATGGGCACACCACTCACATCATTTTTTTTATTTACTAATAATCACTTATCACATTAGTAATTTATAAAAAAACTTATAACTCTAGCATTTTTCTCATTTTAATGACCGTAAAAAAAATTTATAGATCTAAAATCTAAAACAAAATATACAAGCCTAAAAAAAAAACTCAACAACAAAAATTACTAGTAAAACTAAAAATTAAATAATTTTATCCAAAATAAATAACCCTGCCTTTTAAAAAATTCTAAACAAAAATAATTTTGTTCTTACCCACAAAAAAAAAAAAAAAAAAAAAAAAAATCTCAGTAGCTAAGTAGCAGAATCAAAGGTTGAAACCGCCACACACAGCCAACAGTAAAACCGCCCTCCCTAACTCAAAGTTCTGGCTCCATCCCTGCATAGACCTAAAGTTGAACCTTGTAAATTTTTTATTATCTTTTCTTGTGTGTGGTTGTGTCTGTTTTACATTCTACTCTCTAGCTATTTTCTTTATTTCTATTATTTGTTTGTGAGATCTTCCTCAAATCTATAATAGTTTTAATAATCAATGTTGTATGGGAATGCTTCCAAAAGCCATATCTCTTACAAAAAACTAGTATTAAAGCCAATTTCGATACCTATGGATTTGGAATTGTTCTATTTGAAGAATTTATTGATTTGTTCATGGATTCGATATTAGAGAGAAAGATATAAGATGAATCCTCATCAAAACTTTCGGTATCTAGTAATGAACACACTCTTTAATGCCAAATTTAATGTAGAGGAAATTGATAGAAAAAAACACCTCAACATGTGATAATGAGATGTTATAGATATCATGATCCAACAAGAGTATATTACTTTGGAAAGCAACAAACCTAAAAGATTTCAAATAAAGATTGGAAACAACTTCAACATGTGATAATGAGATGTTATGGATATTATGATCCAACAAGAGTATATTGCTTTAGAAAGCAACAAACCTAAAAGAGTTCAAATAAAGATTGGAAGAATAGAGAAATGCATCACCATCATTTTGTGTTTGGCCAAGAATTATAAAAAAGAAAATTTTTATGAGGGAGAAGAAGGTTAAGGAGTTGAGGAAAAAATTGAAGAATGAGTACATGACCAAAAGTGTGGAGAACTTACTTTATTCGTTGGGGAAAAAAAAAATTTGTTTCCAGTACCGAAGCTATTTCTACATTTGAGCATATAAATGATTATAAAAAAATACTAGTTGATTTGAAAATTTGTAAAGTTTAGATTAGTGAGTATGAAACCTTTTTTTTTAATTAAACTCACCACCTAATACTTATGATCATTTGATTAATACACTTGTATAGATATGATGAGATTTAAGTTTTATGTACAATACTTAAACAATAACGAGTACCATAAGGAGACTACGCATGCTTATAGAGACACAGTGAGTTTTTGAGAGTTAGGGGCAGGTCCAATAATTAAGGGGCTATTTGGTAGTGTATTTTGAACAATAATTTTCAGTGTTTAAACAACATTATACGTATTTCTATACACTTTTTCTTCTACACATATTTCTAAAAAATACAAATAACGTTACTAGAACAACATTACCAAATGAGTTGTAAAAGTCTAATAGGAGAGGTAGATCAAATTTAAATGAAAACACCAAATTAAATTTTTGACCTTAAAGTCTAGAGTTATTTTCATTTTGTTCCCTGAAATTTGAGATTCTTTTATTTTGGTCTACCAAATTTTATTTTATTTTTTTTAAATAGTTCTTTCTTCATGATTGATATAGCTATTAAGTTTCAACAAAATAACATCATTTAGTGTTATATATAAATTATAATGTTGTGACCTTGGTTATTTGTTTTCTTGTGAGAGTATCGCAAACTAGAGAAAATTAAATTTCTCTTGAACAAAATGTTTTGGGTATATTGGGGTTTGGGTTTTAGGAAAGTGACAATATATGCTACTTTTAACCTGTTTTATTTTTATGTTAGATATTATGGGAACCTAAGATGTGTAGGCTTGCTTTGCAACTCCTAGGCATGCTTGGCAACATCCTCGGTCGACCTCAGCATGCTTTGCAACGCTCGGCATGCTTTGTAACGTCCTTGGCATGCTTTGCAAGGTCCTTAGCTGACCTCAACATGCTTTATGCTTTGCAACGTCCTTGGCATGCTTTGCAACGTCCTTGGCCCACCTTGGCATGCTTTTGCAAGGTCCTATGGAAGCTTGGTGGTACACTACTCCCTTGACTTCACAGCTTATAAGGCAGCAAGTGGGGGAGTTTCTCTTCGATGTGGGACTCCTAGGACCTTGCAAAAGCATGCCAAGGTGGGCCAAAGACCTTGCAAAGCATGCCAAGGACGTTGCAAAGCATGCCGAGGTCAGCCGAGGACGTTGCCAAGCATGTCTAGGAGTTGCAAAGCAAGCCTACACATCTTAGGTTCCCACAATAAAAGGGCCGACCTCGACATGCTTCTGCAAGGTCCTAAGAGTCCCACATCGAAGAGAAACTCCCCCACTTTCTGCCTTATAAGCTATGAAGCCAAGGGAGTAGTGTACCACCAAGCTTCCATATATGAAACTTGGTGGTACACTACTCCCTTGACTTCACAGCTTATAAGGCAGCAAGTGGGGGTGTTTCTCTTCGATGTGGGACTCTTAGGACCTTGTAGAAGCATGCCGAGATCGGCCAAAGACCTTGCAAAACATGCCAAGGATGTTGCAAAGCATGCCGAGGACGTTACAAAGCATGCCGAGGTTGGCCAAGGACATTGCCAAGCATGCCTAGGAGTTGCAAAGCAAGTCTATACATCTTAGGTTCCCACAAATATCTTTTGGAATTTTATATATATATATATAGTATAGAGATGACTCTATTCTCCTCCCCACCGTCCAAGATTTATTAGATCTAGAACACCTATGCCTGAATCTATGTTTTTTCAATTTTTTAAAAATTTTTTTCGAAAGTTTAATCTCCTAGATCTTGAACTTCTATTGTATCTTGCTTGTAATATTTTCAAATTGGTTCAGATTTTGTGAGATTATGCCATGTTAAATTTTATTGTTGATTTGTGCATTGTGAGATTATATTATTTTTAGGATTTTTTTTACCTATACAAACAAAATGCCTTTAAATGTTTTCCAAAGCATTTTCAGGAATGTAATAAAATACCCAAAAACAAATTGTTTTCTGTTTTCAGCTGAAAATATTTTTCATTGAAACAAATGCACCCTTAATCTCCATATTTGTTAGTGCAATTTTTCTCTTTATAGTTATCCTTGTACATAGGCTTTAAAGCCAAGCAGCGTAAACCCATAGTGTTATTTTCTTGTTTTTGATTGTGTCTATTTTTCTTTATATTTCCTTGGTTCCTATTATTTTTATTTTATTTTTTTAGATCTTTCTTTAAGTACATAATAGTTTTCACGGTTAATCTTGTGTGAGAGTATTTTCAAAAGCCTTTTCGTGCAACGCCACCCTCTACGAGTACCTTAACTCCATATATTACTTGTTTTTCTTCAAATTAGGAATAGACTCCATTTTCCTAGCTGTGTGTCACAGGAAACCCGTTTAACTTCAATTAATTATGCCAAGATCCTCAAAATCCAATATCAAAAGCCAAATAAAATACATACATATATATATATATATATATATTAATAATAATAATAATAATAATTTGGGCAATGTCACACACTGCATGTAAGTTGTAAATGATCACTTTAACATAAACACATCACTTTTTTTCTATTATTTATAGTCAAACACTTTAAAGTTATGACAAAAATTATAACACAAAAGTTATAATACTAAGATTTTTGACATGGTGTCATCAATTGTAAATTGTAAATGATCACTTGAACATAGAACCATTAATTTTTCTCTATTATTTACCGTCCAACACTTCAAAGTTATGACAAAAATTATTACCCAAAAGTTATGATATTCTAATATTTTGGACTTGGTGTGTGTATGAAAAAACCGTAGCACATGCTTTTGGAGATGTTGACCTCTTAGAGCTGTCTATTTGCAACTGCATGACATGAAATATAAACAAAGCAATCAGTTTGTAGTAATAATACAAATAGGCCAATAGCTACGTCGTGTACATGAGGGAGCCAAGAGAATGACTCAAAATTTTGAACTTAGAAAATTATGAATACAGAATGGGTCATCCAATGGAATTAACCCCCCAAAAAAACATAAAATGAAATGGTCAGCTAACAGGCTGGGTCAAGCCAGTCAAAACCATTCAAATTCAACATTTTCCCGTACATGACCCAGTGTTACAGTTCTGTTTCCAACACTATAAATAAGACCCAATGTGCCTCTCAATCTTCATTCAAAACCTTTTCTTTCTACAACACAAATACACAAGATCCAAAAATATTCTTTCTGCAACACAAATACACAATAACCAAAGAGAGAAAAAAAAACTCAATCAAATGGCTTCAGCTCTCCTATTACCTTCTGCGTCTTCTTCTTCTTGTTGTTCAAGGAAAATCCATGCTGCTATTCAAGTCCCAAGACTTCCAAAACTCTCTTTATCAGTTCCAAAAATACCAAAGAGAAATCTAGGTGAGGAACTGAATATAAGAGACGGGTTCATAAACACAACCCCAGTAGAAAAGTTCAATGTCATCGATGATAGATCACACAGCTCTAGTTCTAATGTTACCACTCAACTCTATGCCATCTTAGAGGCCGTAGCTGATAGAGTAGAGATGCACGCCAACATTGGAGAGCAACGTGACAACTGGAACACCCTTCTTCTAAACTCCATCAACATGATAATTCTCACAGCTGCAACAATGGCTGGTGTTGCTGCAACTGGTGGCATTGGAATGCCTCTTTTGGCTTTGAAATTATCGTCTACTCTTTTGTATTCCGCAGCCACGGGAATGTTGCTTATAATGAACAAAATTCAACCTTCACAACTTGCCGAGGAGCAACGCAATGCTACAAGATTGTTCAAGCAGTTACAAAGCCAAATCCAAACCATGCTCGCCATTGGAACTCCAACTCAAGAAGATGTGAAGGAGGTGATGGAAAAGGTTTTGGCTCTTGACAAAGCCTACCCACTTCCCTTGCTTGGTGCAATGCTTGAAAAATTCCCAGCAAAGTTTGAGCCAGCTGTTTGGTGGCCTAAAAATCAAGTACTACAAAAGAAAAACTTTTCACATGAAGGAAAACAATGTAACAATGGATGGAATGAGGAACTTGAAATGGAATTGCGAGAGATCATTAAGGTGGTGGAGAGAAAAGACATAGAGGACTATGTAAGACTGGGCAACTTGGCGTTGAAAATCAACAAGACTTTAGCTATCTCAGGTCCATTACTCACGGGCATAGCAGCCTTTGGCTCAGCTTTTATTGGTAATCAATCATGGGCACCAATAGTAGCAGTTGCTGCTGGGGCTTTAGCTAGCACAGCTAATGCTTTTGAGCATGGTGGACAAGTTGGGTTGGTGATTGAGCTGTACAGAAACTGTGGTGGCTTTTTCCAGCTATTGCAAGAATCAATTGAAGCCACACTAGAGGAAAAAGATTTGGAGAAAAGAGAAAATGGGGAACTGTTTGAAATGAAGGTGGCTATGAAACTTGGAAGAAGCTTATCACAACTCAGAGAACTTGCTAGAAAGTCAGCTTCTTCTCGTGTAGACGAATTTGCAAGCAAGCTGTTCTAGCTCTGGATTTTGTAATTAATCAAATTCTTTGATCTGATAATTGTTTATAGGCTTTTGTGTAAGTTTGCATTGGTACTTGTTTAGCCTGCATGCTATTACTAAAATAACCCTACTTTAATGGGAAAATGGAGAAAAACGTCAACACGTGTCAGGTAGCCTATGAAATATCAAATGTTGCATTATTTTACTTAAATACCCTCTCAACCATTTTTACCATCTTCATATTTTTTAGCATTTTCTCCTTGTGATTTCTTTCCCATCGTATGGCTTCATTGTTTATCCTTATCTTTTGATTTTTTTTTTTTTTTTTTTTTTCATTTCTTTCCTTCCTCATCACGGCTATAGTTCTGGGTGGCACCATTTTTTTTTTTTTTTTTTCCGTTTCTTTCCTTATGGTGGGATACAGGGACCTTTTGAACTTATTTTCCCCAACAAATCTTCAGTTTATTTTTCCTCTTATTTATGTTCCCTCCCACTCACATTTGCCATCGTGGCGCTACCATGGAACTCACTTAACGGTGGAGTTTTGGTAGTCAAGATCTAGACGAGGTTGATTTGCTTGCAAAAAGCGTCGTTTCAGCCTAGTCAGACTCACCGAAGCTGATGGCCGCTTAGCAGGCATTTCGTCAGGTCCAGTTTTATACAGACTATCTCCTCCCTCATTCACACCCAAAACCCATATGAAGTTTTTAATTTCATATCAAATTGTTCTTATTTTTGTAAAAGAGTGTGATTTTGTAGTTTTTTGAGAGGTTTGAAACTATTGTTTGTTCTGGTTTAGAATTTTTAACAAAGCTAAACTGGTTTTGAGCGTAAAAGGCGAGGAAAGTTAAAAGACGAAGAAGGGTATTTTTGTTTTATAAATAACAAATTTAATGGTTTCTCTTTCCTCAATAAAAGTCACTCCACATGTCTTTAAAAATAAAAAAATAAATAAAAAAAGTTGCTTCATGTGTAAAAATTTATTATTAAATTCCTACTTAGCGGGTGCTGCACAGCACCCGTTAACAGGACCCTTGTTTATAATGTGGTTAATTCATTGTACAATCTTCGAACATAGAAAAAAATGTTAATTCTCCAATTTTATATATATCAGCTACTTGTTCAAAAAGAGTTTGTAAAATAAAATGCAAGTATTTCTTAGTTTCTCGATCACTTAATTGAATTCTTTGATTTGTCAATTGTTTATAATAATATTTAACTCTTTGTACAATGTTCTAACGTTGGAAAAAATGCTAATTCTAAAATTTTATATTAGCTACTTGTGCAAAAAGATTTTGTAAAAGAATTTTTTTTGGTTTCTTGTATATAATAACTTGAATTTCCTATTACAAGGTGTTGAAAATCTAAGTCGTAAAAACAAATAACTTTACGTCAGTACCACAAGAGAGTTCAAAAATATGTTGTTGAAGAAGTAATTCTATGTAGAGTAGTTGAATATTTAGTAGACTATTCAAGACAGGCACTGGTCAAAAAATTGCACGGGCTTAGATTATTTGAAATGTCTTAGTTTATTGTTTTATTATGTTGAATAGTCGGATTTGGTCAGGAAATTGGAGATGGCTCAACTGAAACTTCCGGTCACCACCGCCACTTTCCTTTTTTGCATCTCAGGACAAAGAGTGAATAAAACCAAAAATTCAATGAAAACCTATATATGGGGAGTAATTATTGAGAACTTCTAGAGTACTATAAATACATAGTTTTTCCTCTTATATAACTGTGGGCCCTATTAATTAAATTTATGGTGAGACCCATAATTCATGTAAAAGGAGGGAATACGTATTTATGGTACTTTTGGAATATTTAAAAATTTTTCATATATGGGTTGGATCAAAAACTTTTAATTAATGCCTTGGTACCACCGCACACCCTTGGTGCGATAGTCACTTCACATGTATAATTGCTTGTGGAGTGTGGGAAGTAAGAGCCGGGGTTCAAGTCTCCAAGAAGGAGTTTCACACATATATACATTTAGATTATGTTATAATATAATTTTATCTTGTATCAAAAAAAAAAATTTAGTGCCTTGGTCATTTTGCCTTATGAATTCATAACAGCTGAGAGGGGATATATGGAGAGGCAAATAGTTTTGTGACATTCAAAACTAGGGACGGACCCAAGTTGGGGCTTGGGCCCTTCTAGGCCCAAAAAAAAAATTAGTAGCTTAATTTTCAGATTTTAAAAAATATAAATAAAAAAATAAAAAACCTTAGGCCCCCCTTACTCTATAGCTTAGGCCTCCTCCAAAATCATGAATCATTGACCTAGTTCATATAAATCTTTAAAAAAAAAAAAAATGCAAATCCAAAAAAATGTAAACCCAGTAGTCCAAATGGAAAAATGAATGAAAAAAAAAAGGAAAAGAAAAGTTGAGAGGCGAGATAGAAAGAAAAAGGCGAGAGAGACCTATAGAGTAGAGAGTAGGCAATACAGAGAGAAACTGAGAGGCGGGAGAGAACAAGAGTCCAAGATGGCGAGACCCGTCTTGCCGCCTCCCCCACGATAGACCGAAGACCCATCTTGCTACCCATGCCACCGCCACATGGGACCCATCTCGTTGCCTTGACGTAGACCCAAACAACCACTCCAATGCTGCCATGCAAGACCAATCCTGCTGCTGGTTGATCGATCTGCCTAGTCCAACTTTGTTGTTCCAGCCTTCACAGTTCACAGTTCACACTCAATTAAGTATTTAATCTATCCTTCAAAACCTAATATAATGTTTTGAATCTCAGAATCTGTGTTTGTGGTGTTTGTGTTTTTACTGATGAGTGATGATGGTGATTGTGAATTGAATATATGCATTTGTGCTTGTGGTGTTTTTTTTTTTGGAGCTTTTTGGCTTTGTGAGGCTATGACTATTAGATAGTTGGGTAATAATAGGGACAAGTGATAGAAAAGGAAATAGTAATTCAACGGGATTAAAAAGGTAAAGTTAGAAAAAGTGTTTATTGGTAATGAATAATAAATTCATAGTATCGGTAGTGAGACTGGGTGAGTGACAGAAACAATAGTGTTTTGTGTATTAAGAAACAATAATGTTTTGTATCTTTTGTTTTTATTGATAGATAATTGTATCTTAATATATTAAAAAACAATGATTTTTGTATCTTGGCTGAAAGTTTCTTAATACTATATGGATGTGTATTTGAATTTTTTTTTTTTTTTTTTTTTTTTTTTTTCACTTATCTTCGGCCCTTCCTAGCTTGAAATCCTAGATCTATCCTTGTTCAAAACACATATAAATTAAACAACAAAAGTTTTTGCCATGTAATCAGAGGTTAGTATTGTGATGTTAAAAAGAAATTGGTAATAGAGCATGCTTTTCTTTTTTGGTTTTTCTTTTTTGGGAGATATAGTTATATTGAATTTTATATGTGCAATTAAGATGTCAATTGTGTGAATCAATATACATGTGTATGTATAATTATTTAATTATATATACATATTTTGAATCAAAATAATTTGTTTCACTATAATTATTTTATTTTATATTCTATTAATCACAATATGCTACACATGCTTTTTTCTTATAAAGCCACAAAAATATTTATAAAAAAAAAAAAAAAAAATCAAATTCATGACATGCTGCAGTATGTCAGTTATTAAAGCATAAAAGAAAACACAAAGAATGGTTTTTATTCCATTGTAGTGTATGTGTTTTTACACATGTGTGTGTGTTTTTGTTAATTATTAGATGCATGAATTTGAACATATTCCACTTTATATTTTACTAACTATATCTTGCCATGCGTCCTTTTTGTTTTCTTATAAACTAATCAAATTTTACAATGAAAAAAAATTAGAAACATATATATAATATATATAGTATAGTATTGCAGACTTGTAGTTGGTTGGTTTGGCGGCATGTAAAATGAAACACTAAGGATGAAAATAGAAGTTTTATTTCATATTGTGCATAAATATATATATTTTTTGTGTGCGCTTTTTTCTATAATTAGATATTTATTTATATTTTACTCTAATTCGCTAATTTAGAGTGGGTCAAGTTTGTTGATCTCGTGACCTTAATATTAAATTGTACGTTTCTTTCTTTTTTGATATACTTTTTGCGATGCCCATTATCTTTTTCAATTCCAGCTAATACTCTGATGCTTAATGTACTCCTTTGAAATCTTCAACCACTATCTTGCTAAAGCCTAGCTAGCTCCATTGCAAAGCTATGGTGGACAAGGCAACCAGCCTCTCAGCCGTTGGTCATCATATCCTGCTTGATACCTCAGTATATAATATATTCCCTAACTTTCAAAGATTTCCTTCAACCGGGTATATAGAGAAGCTCACCATGTTGTTCATACTCTAGCTAAGTGGTCCTTGATAGATTATCTATTTATTTTTAGGCTCTTTAGACCTGGGGTTCAGCCCACCTAATTTTGCTAATCTCATCTTGGTGGAAGCTGCCTAGACTGTGTTGTTGTTGTTTCTTTTTTTGGGTTAAAAAAAAAAAAACATAGACATTAAGAGGGTGTTTGGTGAGTGTTTCCAAACAACAATTTTTAGTTTTTAAACAACATTTCACGTATTTCCACACACTTTTTCACTCATACATATTTTCACAAAAATTTTTAAACAATAATTTTCAGTTTTTAAACATATATACCAAACGGTCCCTAAAAGTTTTGTCATACTCATAAACAAGGTAACTTAGTAACACATTTTTCATTCTCACAAGATCTCCTAAAAATTTCCCTCTTGATCTCCTAAATGTATATCATAATCATGATATACATTTAGGAGATCATGATCATGAGATTTCGCCTTTGTCAAGTTATGTTTTTTATTCTCACCCAAAAAACAAAAACACTTCGAAATTGTTAAATATATTTTGATAGTTTAATTTAACCCTTAGAACTTTCTGTCTTATGTTAACAATGTTACTACAAAGCTCATTGACTTAATCAGTTAAAACCGTTAAAATAAAAGGCACAATTTTGATCTCTTTAATTAATTAACTCATTACTGTCCCAAAAAAAAAAAAAAATTAATTAACTCACAAGTGACGAACTCACAAAAATATTTACTATTTTATTGCACAATTTTAAAAAAAAATTAAGATCGATGTTTAAATTAATAAAAATGAGGGATTATTCCAATTCTATTCCAAGATTTTGAATTATTTTTTAATTTTATAAAATCCTAGACTTTGATTGAGAGTTAGTTTGGTCCTTGCACTTTTTAGAATAATTAACCTTTGAACATTAAGTTAATTTATGACATTCTTCTAAAAAAATTAATTTATGACAAATCAAACCTTTTGTTATTATTTTCTATTAAAGTTTAACGGATTTAATTACATATATAATAAACATAGGGAAATCATGTGTATATCACGTAATTAAATATTTTAGGTTTTAATGGAAAATATTAGCACATAAGCTTTCCCTTTTCTTTTTCTTTTTTAAAGATAGAATTAACACAAAAGCTTGATTTGTCACGAACATAAACATAATGTCCATGGCCTTAATTATTTAATGATAAAGTTTGACTCTAACTACTAATAGAAAGATGATATTTGTTATTGACTCACTTAACTCAATTAACAAAGCGGGTCATGTGAATTACACATGACAAGACACGTATTATCTTAATTTCTATTGGTGGTTGAGCCAAACATTTTCCATTATTTAAATTGAAAATCAAAGATGCTTATCAAATTTTAAAAATAATGAGTAAAAAACTACTAAAAAAAAAGAGAATAAATTTTGGCTATAAAATTAGTTAGAGCATTAGACTTTAATGTATTATAAGAAATAACACGTGTTGTTGTTGCTTACAATGCTCATAACTCACTTAAAATAATTATATACAATTACTTAAATGTGGTTTAGTAAATTAAGTGCAATACATATGACAGCAACACATATCATCATTCTATTACTCCAACCAAATTTTTAGACAAACTCTGTCCTAAAAATAAAAAAGAAATTTCCTTCCACACCAGTTTAAAAGAGATTCTTCTAATTTCTTCAATATATTACGTGGGTATTCATATGCATTAATCAAAGGTATTTTAATCACATAACTTATTAAATTAATTATTTAAACAAGTGACATGGAAAGATATATTTTAATCATATAATTTATTAAATTAATTATTTAATGGATCATGAGATTAAAAGTATATGTGGATATATTTTTATTTATACAAGTTCTATTTATTCAAGTTTTCACTGTCATGTTTTTTTGGATAACTTAGTTAATATCACTTTTTAATGTTATTTATATTAAGTACACCTTTAGACATTATTTTAAGTTTTTTTTTTTTTTTTTTGAAAACTTATTTTAAGATATTTGTTTCATTACATTTTTCACATAAAAGTGTCCCTTTTTATTTACAATAAGCGGGAGAAAAACAAAAATTTGAATAGAAGTTATATTATGAGAGAAACCTAGCTCTAACATTGTCATTGAGCTCTCAAGTGAATAGAGTGATCAAACAATTGAACTACTTTTCTATTATATAAGTCCTTTAAAGACCCCAAAAAAAAAAAAAAAAAATTCTTAAAAGGGACAGCATCTCTTTTATATTCTCTCCATTTTCTCAATATAGAGAGAAAAATCCACTTTTGTATTTTACCATCTTTTTCAAGTACTATTTCCAATTCTATTTATTCTTTATTTTATTTAAATATTATCTCTTCATTTTTTTAATAATATTTTTGAAATCTAATACTATTTTTCTTAGATTTTTATCAGTACATAGAGAGAGAGAGAGAGAGAGAGAGAGAGATGGGCAACCGAAGAATGACATTCATTGTGAAACCGAGCCTATCCCCTCTACTGCCATGCTCTTCCCTAAACCATCCTAATTGCAACAATGTCTCCATTATTGGATTGGAAGATGGCTAGGTAGTCGGTGTTCACCATGATTGCAACAAATGTCAGTTGTTTTTGTCAATGTTGGCGTTGGTGATATTTAATCGAAGAGAGAGAGAGAGAGAGAGAAAGAGAGAGAGAGAGAGAACTGAATATTAAAATGTGCTAATTCAATATTTTAATCTCAAATATTTGTTTAATATTTGAAGTGTTGTTTTGTGAATTTACTCCACAGAAAGTAAAATAAAACCACTACTCATAGTCTCATACTATTTAACTCAAAGAAAAATACTTAAGATTTGCTCAAATTATTTGTTATGAGCATAATTGTTCCAAATGGGGATAGATGAGAATCGTAGAAGAATGTATGAAAATTATAAGAGAATCGACTTAATTAGAGAAATATTAAGAGAGGAAATGCAATAAGCAATCAATTGTAACTAACTAATAATAGGCATATATAAAACTATTCTATTAGCCCACATGCTATTATTCCCTATATAAATTAATAATTTCTATCAGAATACAAATAAGAATGAAGATGCCAAGACCAGTGGCAAGAGCAGAGGAGCAGAAGATCAAATACTCACTCACAGAATTGATGATCCTACAACAGAGCATAAACGGCAGGGCTGCATAAGTGAGGGTTGAAGTGCAAACGACTTGTAGTTTAGCTTGTTCTAATGTTTACTTAAGTACTGGCATGTGAGGAAGTCAGTTAAGAATTTGCTTGCACGTGTATGAGTTTGTTAGTTCTGTTAGTTAGTTACATTCGTGTTCACACCTGTATAGAAGAGTATATATATGTATTACTTGTATACTTGAATCAATCAATGAAACATACTGTTTTCAATTCCTGAATTTGTGATAATTCCAACATGTGTTAAATATGATTAACATGCTTAGAATCATAACTACCTACTAACTAACTAATTAACTAAATACCTAACTTTTTTTATTGCTAAAAAAAAAAAAAAATCCCCAACTAACTAAATACAACCTTACAACAATTATTATCAATACGGTTCCTTCACCACTATTCAATAAAACTCTTGCTCTTGTATAAAAAATAAATAAATAAAACTCTTGCTCAAAACTACAGTTTTCTTTTTATTCTTGTAGGATTAATTATACAAACGGACAATAATTCAATAAGGCAAAGCAAAAAAGTGAACAGATATATAATATAACGGGCCAAAGCAATTTTCGTCGGCTCTCTTCAAAGTTCTCTCCTCCGCAAAATAAGCAGCAAAGGCAGCCGCAGCCAAAGCCAAAGCCAAAGCCGCCGAAACCTCTCAGTTTCACTGTACCAGAACCACCAGGTCCTCTCTCTCTCTCTCTCTCTCTCTCTCTCTAGATCCGTAATCAAAAGTTACTGATTGTATATGTGTAATTTATTTGTTTAATTAGTAACGAAAATGTGTGTTAGGCAAATCGATTGGAGCAACCATGTCTATGTGGTCAATTCTACGGCGAAAACTCGCTACCCAACCCTCCTCATCCTCTGCTTTTGTATGTTCAAATTTTTCATTTCTAATTCTTTTTTTTTTTTTTTTTACTCAAATTTCAAAGCTTTTCTTTAAATTTGTTGTGCGCTTAATTTTATTTATTTATAGGTTTTTGGACGCTCAACCTCAACGCGTGGCTATTCCACTACCAAAGTGAAAGAGGTTCGTTGAATCAATATTCAATGTGTGTTTCTGTATTTGCTTTTTGTGAATTAAGATTTGCTGAAAATTTTAAGATCATATTTTTTGTGAAATGTGAATATATTGATGCGAAAATCGGTGACTTGCTTGCGCTTTAAGCTTTAGCTCTTTGTTATTATCATAAATTGTGTTATGCTATAAACTGCACAAGAGTTAGGGCCTTTAGCTGATCATTTTGACTTACTACGTGTCCCCCCTTCTTTGCCAAGAGTGATGGATTCAGTCAGAGCGATTGGGTAAGAAGCAGGTGAAGTTATGGCACAGTTGTCAGAGTTGTTTGCGAGAATAATTAGCAGTAGCCAGTTGCAGCTATCCACTCTAAATTATAATATAGGGTCATTTGTAATGTCCACTTAAAATATAATATTTTTTGCATGATTTGAGATTAATATATATGTGATTTCCATGCTGCCAGTTGGAATCAAATAGTAAAATTGCCATTAAAAACTATTGGGTCATTGGCTCCTCTCAATGTTTCCATGAAAGAAATCCAGAGTTCAAATCCCCCCCTCCCTTGTTGTAACTATTGAATTTTAAAATAAAAAAGCTGATAAATTAGTGAGCTAGTTGAGGTGGACTTTGCAAATTAATGAGGTCCAATTTGTTAATTTTGACACATTAGTGCACTCCACCACCCAACAAGCTACTAATCTGTTAGTTTTTGGCAGATGGTTGGGTGGGTATTATGAATTGATTTTTTTTTTTGGTCAAAAAAATAAGAAGAAAGCAATATAGAAGCTTGCTTGTTCTCGTTATAATCGTTTCTTGAAATCATGCTTTGCCATCATTCACAATCATAACTTCTAATGGGTTTACTTTACAAACATCTTCGCAGGCATTGCTTCTTGGTAGAGGCTCAAAAATTGTGGGCAATGTTGGTCGGAATAGTTTTCTCGGTAATCAAACTATAAACAACTGCTTAGGCATGTCAAGTTGGGATGAAAGATTATTTGGATAACTGAGTGCCTCTTTCGTTAATTCTTTTGCACTACTTGTGATTACAGGTTGTCCAGTTAGCTCAAAGCCAGTAAGGTCAGCTACATCTTCCTTGCTTAGAATTTTGCCTAATTCCCCACCCCCCTATGAATATGTTAAAATGTTAAGAATGTGGGAAAGAAGGGAATGATATGTGCTATGGTTGAAGCTAGTCTGATTTCGTCCTTTGAAATAACTTTACCCTTTCTAATTTCCTTAAAATCTTGGTCTACAGGGAAGCTGTGTCATTTTTTCAAAGAGATTCTCCTATCCATGTACAGAATAGGTCATTTTCTTCTGATAATGGTACAATAACCTTCATAATCTTCTAGAGCCTTTTCTTGATTTTGATGCATGTTATATATCTTATTGAACATTCATTAACTCAAGTAATTCTACGTATGTCTCAAGGTGATCTGGTTGATGCTGTTGTACCCTTCATGGGTGAATCCATAACCGATGGCACTCTAGCAACATTTTTAAAGAGTATGTCGTTCCAGTTTGACCATGTTTGAATGCCCTTGTTTTAAACCTTATCTTGTGTTCATGTATGTGAATAGATTTTGTGTACATAGATACTTTGAATCTCTCATGTGACCCATTGTTGATAAATTGGGAGCAGAACCTGGTGATCGTGTAGAAATTGATGAACCTATTGCTCAAATAGAAACTGATAAGGTATACCTTCTACGAAGTTATTCTAATATAATTTTTCCATACTCTGCACAACCATTTTCAAGGCTTGTGATCCATTCTAATTATTTTATATATCTATAAAAATAGGTGACAATTGATGTGGCTAGTCCTGAGGCCGGTGTTATCCAAAAGGTAATCAGATGGAATTCAGTATGCAATGGTTGAAACCTATAATATACTATTAATTTGAATCTCCTTCTTGGATTCATAGGTATTTTGTATTTGTAATGTTGGTCTTTGTAATTCTTTTTGTAGCTTGTTGCCAAAGAAGGTGAAACAGTGGAACCAGGTACCAAGATAGCTGTTATCTCAAAATCTGGTGAAGGTTTATCAGAATCACATGTTGCTCCATCAGAGGATGTGCCTAGCCAGGCTGCTTCTAAGCCATCTGCAGGAAAGAAAAAAGAAGACAAGGAAAAGCCTAAAGAAGAAACATCTCTTCCTAAGCCTAAAGCCGAGACTTCTCCTCCTAAGCGTAAAGCTCCTTCTCCACCACCCCCTAAGGCCTCAGCAACAGAACCTCAGCTTCCTCCAAAGGAAAGGGAAAGAAGAGTAAGTCTTGGGATCTTTTATTATCCTTCTGTTTAGTTTTGAGTTTAGCGGTTCCTTTAAAAGCTTAGAATAGTCTACTTTTGCTGGTCTACCTTATTCCATTTGTTCCTTTGGTACTTCGTAACTAATATTATTTCAGGTTCCAATGACAAGACTGAGGAAACGTGTTGCAACACGTTTGAAAGACTCTCAGAACACATTTGCTATGCTGACTACATTCAATGAAGTTGATATGTAAGCCTTTTGTCCCTAGCTTTTAATCAATATGGCTGATTTTGGAACTTCACGGACCCAATTACCCGTTCTTTCTACTGAATTAGTCCTTGTAACTAAATTGTCTGTTTTATGGTCAATGCAACTATAAATTTCTTATCAACATAATGCGCTGATATGAAATGCATAACTTGATATTTATTATTCTACCTAAAATGCATCCTTTCCCATATGATAATCAAAATATTATGACATATTGCTTTATGCATTCCCCTTCAACAATGGTGCTATGTTTTTCAGGACTAATCTGATGAAGCTCCGTTCCGAATATAAAGATGCTTTTGTTGAGAAGCACGGGGTGAAGTTAGGTCTTATGTCAGGATTTATTAAAGTATGTCTTACTTATAAAAAAAGGGATTTATTAAAGTATGTCTTTGTCATATGTGATTATTCAGTACCTTGAACCTTCTCATGTACAGACACAAACATGTCTCCATGCATGTTCATAACAATTATCTCCAATGTTGCTTGTCTTGTTCCAGGGTGCAGTAAGTGGGCTTCAGAATCAGCCAATCGTCAATGCTGTCATTGACGGGGATGACATCATCTATAGAGATTATATTGACATCAGTATTGCTGTTGGTACTCCAAAGGTCTGTTACTATTCCAATTATTTCAAGTAGGTAGAAATTTGAGAATGGAGTGTATGGACATGTTTTGGTAATTGAGACAATCCATTGACAGTCTTGGACCTATTTAGGAGGGCTGAGGCTTCAAACTAGAGTTTCATTTTTTTTTTTTTTTTTTTTGGGGGGGGTTGAGATATGGCCAACATTAACTCATAACTTAAGGTTATGATGTTCATATATAAAGGCTTATGTATAAAATTATTTTTTTTCCATGATAGAACTATAGGAAAATTATATTTTAAACCCTATAGTTTAAGGGTGTAACAAATTAAACCCTAGAGTTTCAAAAGGTAACAAATTAAGACCAAAATAACAAAAGCAAGGTTTTTTCAAATTGAGATTACCCAAAAACGATTTAGTCCACAAAAAGGGTGGGGAAGGCTAATTTAGTAATTAAGAAATCATATCAACTTTAGTGGGAAAGACTAATTTAGTAATTAATATCATTGCCCAATTTTGAAAAAACCTCGCTTGTTCCACTTAAATCTGTAGGTTTGACTTGTCATTTTTTGATACCTTAGGGTTTAATTTGTTACTTTTGAAATTATACTGTTTTAATTTGTTACTTTTTAAAACCTCATGATTTGATTTGTTACTTTTGAAACTATGGGGCTTAAAATTAATATTTCCCCAAAATTATTGTGTAACAAAAGAATATTTTGATCCATGTTCATGATACAAAAGAAATATTTTATTGCATATTAGTTGTATAGAAAAGGTATTTATCTTTATTTTGAGATACATTTTAGGCAAAAATTGACAAAAAAATTTAGGGATTCACAAAATATTTTATCTCAACCCTAATTTTGGCTGGTACAGAAAGAAAGAAAAAACAAAATTAAGAATCTCCTTCTCATTATAAAATCTTTCAATGCTATTTTGAGTAACTTCCAATTTGAACTTCCATTCTTCAAAATTTTAATTGCTATAACTACCATCCTAATTTTAGCTTTTTAGAATTGAGTGGGAGGAGTCCATAATGGTGCTGAGCCATAGATTAAGTTTGCATCTTAGCACAATGGTTGGTGTGATGTGGAGACAAAATGGTAATAAAAAAGATGAAATAGTAATGAGATCATGTGTGCCTACTTTTTAAAATTAGACAGAACAAATGAAGCTCATTACAGTGATTTAGATTGCATCTTAGCAAAACTCTTTATTAGTTGGTTATATGTTTCTTTTCATTTTATTTTTTAAATCTTGGATTAATGGTATCTATACAAAATTACAAATATTCAATCTGCCCTCACTGCCACATCAAGTTGCATTATGCTGGTTATATCTAAATTGGTTGCTTCCACTGAGTTTTTGTAGGGCCTTGTTGTTCCGGTTCTCCGCAATGCTGACAAAATGAACTTTGCTGAGATTGAGAAGGCAATCAACACCCTTGCAAAGAAGGCAAATGATGGCTCTATATCAATTGATGAGATGGCTGGAGGCTCATTCACGATATCTAATGGTGGTGTCTATGGAAGCCTTTTAAGTACCCCAATCATCAATCCCCCTCAGGTATGATGCTGCATTAACCCCTTCTCCATACGTTTTGTTCTGATAATAAGAGGATTTCTCCTTGTGCATCTCTATGCCTGAACAAATTAACTTTCTTATAGAAAACCTTGTAAACTCAGCTGAATGCGGGCTTGGCCATCTCACACACTTTTTTTTAAGAACTTGTCCACTCTTTCCTGTATTTTCCATATGGAAAATTTTAGGAATGAAGGATCTATATCAAAATATAAGAAAAACTACTCTTGGAATAATGGTAGCGATTGTTATTCGCTTTGATACATTGCTGTCAATAAGATTGGTGGATCGGTTGAAAGGTATGAAAAGAGAGGGATTCAAACCCTTGGTAAACAATAGCCTTCAAGGGACAACAGATATATCAGATCTAGGTCCTAGATATTGTGTACTATAGTCATTTTTGAAGTATAAAATTAATGCATGCTTTATAGCAGTTCCTTGGTGACTTTAATTACTCATGAATCTAACTCTTATAGTCTTATTCATTCTGTGGTTTATTTATTTATTTGCTTTATTGGCAGTCGGCCATCCTGGGCATGCACTCAATTGTGAACCGTCCGATGGTTGTTGGTGGGGAAATTGTTTCAAGGCCAATGATGTACATTGCCCTAACATATGACCATCGACTAATTGATGGAAGAGAGGCCGTCTTCTTCTTACGTCGTATTAAAGATGTTGTGGAGGACCCTCGGAGGTTGCTTCTTGATATTTGAGGATGCCACAGGCAACTTTCTGATACCCCTTTCCTGTGATGTTGTAGTAAGTTTTGGGGAAGCATTAGAGAATAAGGATTTAACATCCTTAAATTGACTTTAGTGGGGGATTTTTCAGTTGTGACCCGTCAGCATTCAATACCGGCGTGGCATATATGAGACTTGTTATATTGTATTCCTTGTTCAAGTTTAAGCTTCTTGATTAGAGCCTGGCATCTTTCTTCTCTCTTGCATTGTAGTATTTTACCCTTCGTACAACATTGGTTGTAACCTCCTTGAAAGATGGCTTACAATTATTTTTTTGTAGTTTAGATTTTACTCTTAAAATCTAAACTACAAAAAAATAATGTAAACGAGTAAATTCGAGTAGTCAACTTGAAAGATGGCTTACAATTAACTTGATTTCTTTCTATGCTTGCTATTGCCTTAATTTCTGGCTGCATAAATGTCTTTATACACTAACATCTCAGACATTTCATAGGTGAGTGCCACATAGCTCGATTCAACTATAATAGTATTGGAATCAACAGCACTAATCTGAGCGTCAACCTAACCGAAAGTTTGTTGAATACATCCATACTTTTCAGTCTCTTTGTTCTTTGTGACTGATATTTTTGTGACAAATGTTCATGTGGAAGGATAATGTACTGCGGTAATAAGATTGGCTTTAAATTTTGAATCTCCTGGGACACTGTGAGCCAGTGAATGCATTAAGAGTTAAATCTGACCAAGATTGGCTTTAAATTTTGAATCTCCTAGGACACTATGTGAGCCAGAGAATGCATTAAGAGTTAAATCTGACCAAGAATTCACATTTCATTGGACCTAGGGATGGGAGTCTAGTAGTCAAGCACCTCGTCTGTTGCCTTAGCACTCGAGTTTGAGTTGTGCGGGATACAGTGGAAAGTGACTTTTTACGGTGGGGCTTAACTCGTTATGGTGTGGGATATGGGGTTTAACTCATTACGATGGAAAGTGACTTGTTCCCAAAATCACACATTTCATTTTTTTAAGCCAAAAAAAAAAAAAAAAAACCCATTTCACAGGCTTGACTTGGCTTTGAACAAATTTGGTAAATCTGCTAACCAAAGAATGGGAGACTATGGAGGCTGTTGCCTTGGTGGCCATAGCATGCGAGATGTGGCACCTGTTACATGCAATAATTTTCCCCAAAAGAACTATGGAGCAACGAGAATCGATTGGAATAGAGGATGAGGTCCAAAACTTCAATCCAACAGAACAAGAACTTCCCAACTTTTTTAACAAATTGTAAATGAAGAAAATAATAAGTAGGGTGCCGTTACTATCTTTCTTTGGTGTAACTGTGGTAAATCTGATAAAAATATATCGTCTTCAAGGTAGAACCATCATAGCTGTCCACCCCAAATTGTTGCACCAATCTGCAGGTGAAAATTTTATAATAGAAGCAAGAAAATCGCTTCAGTCTTTCGCTGGTAACCACTTATGGGTCACTTTTTTTATTAAAATGAGCAGCTATTTTCTCCCAGATTGTGATTGTTTTTAACAATTGTGACAGAACTCTTACTGGACTAGCTCATATACTTAGAAAACAAAGGATTCATTTTGTATCTTTCAAACATCATTATCCGGCATCATCTTGCATTCATTTTCACCAGTTGTATATTCAGTAAATCGCAAATAATAATATGTGAAAATTCAGAAAGCAATGACAAAAGCAAAACATTGTATTTCATCTCAGATTTCTTGCAAATAGAAAGCAGAAATTACTAAAGACTGGGAGTGAACCGATTAATTAGGAAATCCTGGAGTTGATGTACCAAGCATGAATTATGATGGCTTGTAGTATTTTGTTGGTACAAATGGCATTTTTGTGACAACCCCATCATAGGCCTTTCCTCGAATAACTATCTTAACTTTGGTGCCAGCCTTGTGTGATCCCGATTTCACATACCCCATAGCTATATTCTTCTTAAGGCAGGGGCTAAATCCTCCACTGGTGACTTCCCCAATGCCTTCTCCTTTGTCATCCTGAATTTCACTGTGGCTTCTGGGAGGTGGTCCTGAAGAGAAAAACCCAACACGCCTGACAGGTGGACCTGATTCAAGTTGCTTTAGTATCACCTCAGCACCTAGAAAACCACCTTCAGCCCTTCTTCTTTTCCCAATGGCCCATGTGAGTCCTGCCTCTACAGGAGTTACATGTTGTTCCATGTCGTTACCATATAAGCAGAGCCCAGCTTCAAGTCGGAGACTGTCTCTAGCACCCAGACCAGTCAACCTTATCTTTCCTTCAGATTTCTCCAAGATTGCTTTGGCAAGATCCAAGGCATTCTCTGAAGGCACTGAGATTTCAAAACCATCTTCACCAGTGTACCTGAAAATCTCGGAAATGAGACAAGGATAATCAACTGTCCTTCACAGCTCTCTCCTACAGATGAGAAAAAACTAAGGTGTATTCATTTATGGGGGAAGATAAGAGCATCAACCCTATGCTCTTGATAAAAATTCTTTGTTGTGTTGTCAAGATGGATGGGTACAAAACAGAACTTAATCATGCTTCACTCATCTTCTCATTCAACAGAGAAATACATACAAGCTCTGTAATCAATATAGGACTAAACTGAATATAGACAAATTGTCACTATAGAAAAGAAACCAAAAAGAAGCATACCCTGTCCTAGTTAGAAAGCAGTGCACTCCATTGATATCCAACATTCGGAACTCTCCAAAGTAAAACTTGCTCAAGTCTTCTTTTGTCAGGTGCTGAAGAGTTGGAGCAGCCAAAGGACCCTGCAACATAGAAATCAAAGAAGCAATATATCTCAATCAGTATACATCCATAAGCTCACTTCTTTCCCAAATCATAGCTATATGGTTTGCATGGCTCATACAAATATAAACCAAGTTTCAATTAAACATGAAACCCAGTATCTCTCAGCTGTTGCAATTATAACAACTTTCCAGGACAATTTCATATTTTGATGTCAATTCAACATGAAAGATCAAACCCACTACCTTTCAGCTATAGTATTTATGATATCTTGTAGGAGAATTTTATTTTCCGATATAAATAAGGAGACACGAAAAGAGGAAGAGAACAAGAAGGAACAAAGAAAAAACAGTGTATAAAGTACTTTTCTGGTTGATAATCTGCTACACATTTGAGCTGGGCCAATCATATCATAAGAACTCAACCCATGTAATATGAATAAGTACAATATAAACCAGAAGGAAATAAGTCCTTGCAGTTTCCTTGGACACTATATCTAGACATATATAAGAACAACTCTGAGTAGCTGACGGGGAAAAAAAGAGCATGAAAATTGCAGCAGCTGACATTCATATTCCAAGGTAAAAAAATAAAAATAAAAACCAGGGCAAAAACTTAAGACATAGGAGAACATGGAAAGAGGATCTAGGATTCACCTGGAGAGCAAGAAGAGACCTCTCATCATGTATGTGCCATGAGACATCCCCACCTTTGGCCTTAAATGCCTTCATATGCTCCTCAATGTGAGCCAGATCCTTATCTCTACACCCTGCATTGACGACCAGGTATATGTGATCATCCTTCACCTTTGTAATCACCGAATCATCAATTGCTCCTCCCTTTTCATTTGTAAAGACGGTTAGTGTCCCAGCTCCACGGGCTAACCCAGCAACATCAGCAATGACAAGCTTTTCAAGGAAAGGTATGCAGTCCTTCCCCTTGAGGCTCAACCCACACATATGGGAGACATCAAAAAGGCTACCATTCTGCCTACAATTCAAGGTAGAATCCATGATTGAGTCCTTGTATTGGATGGGCATGCCCCATCCAGCAAATGGCACCATCTTCCCACCATTAGCAACATGGAAGTCATAAAGAACTGTCTTTTTAAGCTCTGCTTCTGCGGAAAAGTATCGACGAGCTACTGTCTTCTTATCAGCCTGAGCAAGACGACGGGTCATTGATTGCCCAAGTTGCCACAAACCCCCTCTCATCTTTACAGAAAATACCTGATAGGTGGAATTTGAGGAACTTTCAAATACAGCCCCCCCAAAAAAAAAAATCTAAATAGTCTCTAATAAAACGCCAATGGCTTCTCAACAGAAACAAAACAATCATAAATAATTTTCATTGTCAGCATAACCCATGGTGGCAACACCCATTTCAAAAAATTGTGTGAAATGTTATACTAACTAAATAAAGAGATTATCCTCATATGTCATGAAAAACAATAAGCCACCATTGAGTACCGGATATAAAAAAATAAAAATAAAAATGCCAAAAATTCCAAAAGGGTATTTGGTGGAAACTAATCAATCCACTGCCATCTATACAGCAATTGTACAAGCCAGTTGGTAGCATTGCACTAAGACATGACAATATTCACCAAAATCGTACATAAATGAGGTTAGTTTTTAAAATCACATAAGCCAATTTGTCTTATCGTTATCCCATTCCTATTTAAAATGCAATGTCCTCATTTCAAACATTATTAATGCATCATTTAATCGATTTAACTCAGATATTATTCAAACACTATGTACCTGAAAAACATCAGGATCTCGTCTCAGCTCAATACAATCCCACATAATTGTCATTGGGAAGTTCACAAAACCACCAAAAGTGCCATTGAAATCATAAAATCCAACAAAGAGATAATACCCAATATAAACAATGAGATTCTTTTAAACAATCCAGCCTGAACCAGTCACATAGATCTCAAAGACTGTTTCTTTACAAGCTTATAAGAGTAAGCAACCAATGAACTTAATAAAATTGGCATAACATTGAAGCAGAGATGACCAATCAAAAAACCCACATGACAAATAAGATTTGCAAATAAAGAATGAGAAAAAGAGAGTGAGAGGGCACTCACAGTCACAGATGTGAATGTTCTTTGTCCTCCGTTGTTCTAAGAAGAAGCAAATCTGAGAGCCCAAAATAGCATCCCTGCACAAAATAAAAAGACTGCCTTTTTTTTATATATATGTCCATTTATCTTATACATATAATATTGGCAAAATTAAATAAAAAATGGGAAAATGTAAAAAGGGTTGGTGGGTTATGTACTATGTAGCCTGTAATGGGTGGGTGGAGGAAAGGGTTTTCTCTTCCGAATAGAGACAGCCAACAAAACCACATCGTTAGTCAGTGGTAATGGGAATTATGGGACTACCAGACGAGTACACCTCATCTCACTCTTTCCTTGTTTCTGTTCACACATTTACTTACATTTACATGTACCATGTTTCATGTGTACTTCTTATGTATCTGACGGCTGTTACAATGCAGAATCTAACACAACCAGTTTAAACCACTTATACAAAAGTACACCTCCAAATTTGTAGGAAAAATGTTACCTAAGTTTGGAATCCAAATTCCAAGCTCTCCTGATTGAGGAACAAGGTATTCCTAATGTACCATCTTTTTATTTACAAATAAATACTTGGCAAACATACAGATTAAGATAAATGACATATTATTTGATAAATTGATAGTTGAGATGAAAAAATTAAACTCTAAATGTTTTCATTAGAATTGCCAAAAAATATTAATTGAGTTACAAGCCTCTTGGTACAAAATTTAATTTATAAGATTTTTTAAAATATAAGATTTAAAATGTAAATTCCCACGATTAATTTTGTTGAGATGGGCATAATTTCAAGAGTTCAAATGGGGATTATGTGTACTAATGGTGGAGACGAGTTCAGGAGATCAGAGTCACTGACTATTGACCTATAAGTTTGTTGAGAGATCGCTGTGTGGGCAGAGAAGGAAATAATTGAGTTTATTTATTTATTTGGGAGATCCTGCTAAAGTTGGTGAAGTGCTTTTGGCATGTTAATATTGACCACAATGTCATGTTTGGAGCAACATTTGGCAAGTGAGGATGCGAGATTGTAGTTGGTGGCTCTGTAAATAGTCAAAACAAAGCTATCTTAATAGCTTCAAGTGTATTTCTTTTATGGTCTTTACCAAGTGCATTTTATCAATGATTCTAGAAACACAAATATTTTTATAAAATATTTCACAACTACCAACATGATATTTTGTAAATGATAGATGATAAAGTGATATAAGTGGTGATGAGTTCAAATAAGTACCAATAAAAATCTATCAATACAATTGTTATGAAAATTATTGTGTTTGATGCGTCACTCCCATTATATAAAAATTTCATATAACCAATTGCTAAATAGCACAAAATATTCTCAATTTTTATTATTATTATCAATTTTAGGAAATAGACATATGAAAGGATTTTGAAATTTCCTAATATGTTAACTAACATGAGACATATTTAAAGGTGAAATCCACAAACGTAATTTACTTATGATAACATGATTAAACTCAACAAATTTGTAGTTGTATCGTTATAAAAGACAAATGACATTTTTTAAAAACAATCATTAATTAGAGAGAAAAAACCTAATTAAATCTAATATATAATATTTTCCCATTAAAATATGTATGTGTGTGTGTATATATATATATATATACTAGGTTGTAATCTCATGCATATGCATGGATATATTTAAAATATACACATTAAGATGCATAGTATAATTATTATTATTTTTTAATTATTGATAGGCATTCTTTTTTTTTTTTTTAACTTTTTAAAAAGTCTTGTAAGAATGTTATTAGGTAGAAAATATAAATTTTCCATTTTTTAAATATTTTTATGTTCATTAATTCTAGACCCTTTGGTTTTTATACACAATAACTCACTTGAATGGATATTTATGATATGGTCTAACATTTGATTCCAAAATTAAGAAATAAAACTCTCTCTAAAAATAAATAATTTAGAACACATGGCATAAAATTGGACTTTAATTGTAGAATCTAATTGGATTTTCTCTAAACTTTACCTATTAATATATATATAATTTTTGTGCCAAATGAATTGTTTTTAGTTATAAAAAAAAAGGCTCATAAATCTAAAATCATTCAAACTCTCTCTTCCTCTAATTTTTTATATAGTGTTAGATATATGATTATTATTATTATTATTATTATTATTATTATTATTATTATTATTATTTATATTGGACTCATCGTTTTCTATTCTAAATTAACTCATTTGGCACAAAAATTAAAAAATTTCGATTAGATGGAACATGAGCTGTAAAATTAAATTCTAATTGAAATCCAATTTTTACACTGAACTAACTAACTTAGTTCAAAATTTTAAAATTTTTTATTAGATGGCACACGTGCCGCAAAATTAGACTCTAATTTAATTTCAATTTAAAATCTAATTGGATTTTCTTTCAGTTTTACTTATTAAT
Source organism: Quercus wislizeni (assembly GCA_023055345.1). Taxonomy (NCBI): domain Eukaryota; kingdom Viridiplantae; phylum Streptophyta; class Magnoliopsida; order Fagales; family Fagaceae; genus Quercus; species Quercus wislizeni. The sequence goes on along the minus strand of JALGQJ010000002.1, from coordinate 8,401,426 downwards.
ATATATATATATATATATATATATATATATATATGACTTATAAACTTGAATTGTTTTTAGTTCTACAAAGAAAAAGGCTCGTAAATATAAAATCATTTAAAAATTATATTTTTTTATGGTTTACTTATATTAGATTCCTCATTTTTTACACTAAATTAACTCATTTGATACAAAAATTAAAAAAATTTAGATTAAATGGGACACATGTCGTAAAATTAAACTCTAACTGAAATTCAATTTTTACATTGAATAAACTCACTTGGCACAAAAATTTAAGAAATTAGATTAGATGAGACACATGGCGCAAAATTAGACTCTAATTGAATTCCAATTTGAAATCTAATTGAATTTTCTCTCAGCTTTACCTATTATTATATATATAGATGTCTAATTTTTTTATCAAAAAAAAAAACTAATTAAATTTAACTGGTGTCTATTTATTTTGTTTTACACTTTTGATTGGACTCACAGCAGTATGGGCCTGATCCATGTTTGTATAATCGCAGTCTGGGTCGGGAAAGGCCCAAGACACATACGACAACAAAAACTCGTATGCCCATAAGCAATAAATGGAAATCATTGACAAACTTGAAAGCAACAACGTTGTAAAATAGAACAGCCAGAAATAATTTCCCAAACCAGATAAATTTTTAGATTCAAAAGCAAGAATCTTTGGAGCCATTCAAAAAATTGGTGGCTTCAGTAAGTGCCATACCCTTAAAAGATTCTCTTTCGTTCTCTATTACTCTATTCTTGATACTGCTCTTTCTTCTCTCTCTCTCTCTCTCTCTCTAAAAACCTTTGTATTGGGTGCATTTCTATCCATATGAGCTTATCTAAACCCTGAAAAGGCAAGTCATATTTACCTCTGTTTTCAGGTTTTATTTATATATATATATATAGTTCTGTGTTTTATTTTGGGAGATGGGTTATGAACAATTATTTGATTTGAGTTTGGTATTAAGAATGATGGATCAAAACTATGAGCTAAAAAATGGGCTCTCGTTAATCTTACGTGTTATGGTATGGACATTTTGTATTTGTCAAGTCTTGTAAAAACAGGTAAATAAGATAGAACATTTTGTCTGTGTGATAGTGTTGCTCTGAATGACAAATTGACAATTAAGCTGTGTGTGTTCTGGGATCATTTGTTTTGAATTGTGAATTTAGAATCATAAGAATATGATGACTTTTGGCTGCGTACTTTTAGTTTTACTGTGTCTATTTGCCAACTAAGTTGAGGAATTAAGAAGGGAAAGGGATTGCAGTATTATCAAAGCAAACAATAACAATAAATAAATTAACTTTTATTGGACATTAATTTAATTGCATAAGATTTTCGTGAACCGGGTCTGCAGAAGCCTTTGTTCATTTTTTCCTCCACTTGTATTTGAAGATCAAATAGTTCAATTTAAGTTAGAGAGTCCAAAAGGAGTTGAATGCCACACTTGGATCACTAGTGTAGGATATTTGTAACCATTTTTCTCATGCCAGAATTCTGTACTTTTTGGAGACTTTGATATAGTCCTTGTACTCATTTTGGTGTTTGCTTTTGTCTATTCTTTTTTTAAAGGTGATATTATCATGGTTCAATCATGCTGATGGTGTATGCTCTGGGAGCTATAACGAAGTGCCAGATATATCTAGACTCCAATACATTGCCTGTAGCATCTTCATGCAAGATTACACATGTGAATTCCTTAATTAATACTTCACTCTGTCCCAGCCTCTTAAGGAACCCTTGTAGTAATATACATATGCTGCATAATTCCTCACTTTCTTGGAAAGGCCGTAATCAACTTACAAGTCATCATGTATTGCATCACGTTGCTTCAAAGAGATGGCTGGTAAGCGGTGTTGCAACTGCTCGCTGAACTGATAAATTTTTACTCAATTTTTGGGGTTCTGATTCAGTGCTTAATATATTTACTGTCTTATGCATGATAGTGCCGGTTGGATGATTCCATTCCTGCAGATGATGAATACCGTTCATCACGCAACATAGCAATCAGTTTGTTTAAGCGATTCAAGAATGCTGTTGAGCGGGGAGGAGGTGACAACCTAAAAGTATATTTATTGGGTTGCTTGGACTGTTATTTATTAGGTCAGTTTATAATATAGTTCAAATAATACGTTTAGTTACTTGTGCAGGAGTTCATAAGTGCTGGGGTGAATGCTTATGCACTGGGCTGTACCAATGAAGGATTAAGGAAAGAACTTAATGATCTGAGGGAATCTGGTGTTGAAATTGAAGCAATGCAAAGTTATAGTGGAACCACCAGTTTGAAATCCAAGATTATCTCGGAGGAGGTAAGTCACTTCTTCCTTGTTGAACTTGAACTATTTGTCAAGGCACAAGTCTTGAGCTTAATTACTTTCACAGGATATGTTATTGCCCAAAAAATTATTGTTGTGAAGTTTTTGACAACTTTATTCACTATTGTTTAAAGCAAAGAGTTTCATCTTTATAGACTGTGGGTTATAGAAGCATGTCATTGGTAAATTTAATGATGAGATAGTATTCTAGATGCAAAATACACCCTTTGTGGGGGGAAAAGGCAACATTTGTTATGATTTTAGGTGATCACTAAATCCGATGAATGGTTTTGGAATTGGAATCTCATTTTTATATTTCACAATGCAGGTTGATGAGTGCATTTTCTGGTTGAGCATTATATTCATCACCATCATGTGTACACCACAGCCTACTATTGTTAGATGGTCGTCTACACCTCCTGTGTCAGATGAAGTGAGGCTTCAGTGGAAAGGCTTTTGTGCTATAATAGCAAATGCATACTTTATGAGGGGAATGGCATGGTGTGTTAACTTTTTGGCATATTTCATTTCCTCTTTTAGTTGCACAAATATTATCAAGCATTCTTGTATTGTTGTATTTAGGCAGGGAGCTTCCTAAAATGGATGAAGCACTGGCATCTGTCAATGAAATTTTATAGTACTATTTTTCTCAGATATGATAAAGCTACTTACCAGCCAATGATTTTACATTGTTATTACTCTTGCACTTAAACCAGCATCTTTAATATTTTGTGCGTGCGTGCGTGCGTGTAAATTGTAACTTTGCTCATAACCTAACTGCCTGAGCTATTCATTAATATACCATCATTACTTCATTCTGTGACAATACTTAATTAATTCCTCTTGGCATTTTTAATCTGCTTTCAAAAAATATTGGCTGATGTATAATGTTAAAACCCTTGGTGGAGGCACACCATTTAGTTAATTCTTTCATATGTTCAATGAAGGCTTCCAGTAAAGACTCTTCAACTAGAGCAAATGGCAGTGGTGGGAAGAGCTGAGGAGCCATCTGTTGTTGCTAGCCGAATGCGATTAGTGTTTAGCACACTTGAGGTTAGCTATCTATATCTGATTTTTCTAATAACTGGAAAAGATCAATGATGACATAAGGTCTACTTTCTTTGATGAGTTAGCTTAAGAAAAACATTGTGGCATTAAGCTCTGTACTGATCTATCCTCTGTCAAGTAATTTGTTTACATTAAAAGTTACTTTGTGGATGTGATAATTAGGTTCTCTACTCAAATGTGATAATAAATCAACTGCACAAGTGAAAGAACATTTCTCTTTGGTGTTTTTTAATGGATATATTGAATGTTCTTTTGATAAATTGATCGGTTTGTGCAGGTGGTGAGTCCACAATGGCCTAAAGTGTAGTGCTCCAGTACTGAGAAAACTTCATTTTCCTAAAATCTGATGTTGGGCTTCCAGTTCCATTTGAAGTTGTAAATTAGTCTATAAGAATCATGTGGAAATTTTATTTTAGAATTAGTAGTAGTTTTAGTTGCTGCTGTTGTTGTTTTTATTTTTATTATTATTATTTAAAAAAAATATTCATTGAATTGTAGACTTGGTACATACTGCAATACTTTGGAATATATTGCTTGATTTTCTTATGATTTATAAATGCAAAGCTCCCTCTCTCTCTCAGCCTAAGATTTTGGTTCAATTAATTGGGTCTGTCTGTGGGGGGTCTAATCAGCATTTCTTTGAGGGTGAACCTCCTGTGATTTTTGTAAGATTGTTCTTGAACATATCCAACCTCCCACTTACTCCATAGCTGAAACCACTTAGCTTATACGAATTCCATCCTATCTAGAATATCTTTTGGGTCTTAGAAATTAATTTATAAAAAAAAATGAACAAGTTTAAGAAAATTAAGTAGTGTATATTTAAGGGTTTATATATTTATTATTTCACTAATGAAGTGTACACATTTTTATGATTACTTGGTTATTCCCAACATGTACACTGCCTTATCTCACAGATATCTGTAAATATTTAAGAACGGTCCCAAAGACAACTTCGGTAGATGAGAGTTTGAGTCAAGCCTAAGATATTAGGTTGAGAAATTATGAGTTTATGAAATCATTAGACCAAGCTTGTTATCATGAACTCTTATTTACAAAAAAGGTTTGCAAATCCAATTTTTAATCCTAATTTCAAAATTCAATATCATATAGTAGTGTACAAAAAACTACTCCCATTGAACGATTGCACTTAAACAGACCAAAACTAACTGTCACATACTATGATTGGATTGTCAACCATAGCAGAAATAAAAAAACCGACACTTACAATGGTGCAATTACGTTTTTAAAAAAACTGCACCACAACTTTTAATCATACCTGATATTATATATATTACAAACAATCACACTGTTTTATTAATGAAATTAATTTAAAATTTTGACACAAATGGTGTAATTTAGAAACATATATAAATACAAAATATACTTCATCACAAGTCTCCACCTCTAGTCCCCTAAATAGGAGGTGAAATTTGAGACCAACATGGTCATAGGTGCGTTGTTTAGCCTAAGAGACTATGATTGAATTAGGAACAAAACGAATTTTGTGGGTAATTAAATCATAGTCTCTAATTGGAAACCAAGATATGAAAATACTAGCATTTTCTTTTGGGCTATAAAAGAGTCATTGAATAAATAAAAGAAGAGTAGGCAATAAAATTTTAAAAAAAAAAAGAAAAAAAAAAAAGGCCCCTAAAAGAGATCTGTGTGTAGCAACTAAAACTGAAAAAAAAGGCCTGAGCCCAAACAAAACGCTGTTGGGTTTGAACATTCAACCCCAATCCAATGCAACTGTGAACTATAATACTGTTCAGTCTTCTCTCTCCCTAATTCCACAAACGACAGACATCCTCAATATTTTGCTCTCTCATTCTTAACTCTCATCAGCACTTGCACCCCGACCACCTCAGTTCCTCTCCTCACCAAGGTTCTTCTCTCTCTCTCTGTTAAATTTTGTTTACTTAGTAGAACTGTAAATGCAAAATAGTTTTTATTTTATTTTATTTTATTTTTATGAATAGCAACCCCATTGTCTATAAGCAGTGGATAGAGAAGCCAAGCTTCATGCTTTAAAAAAAAAATTTGCTACATTTCAAAACTTGCTCATCGTTTTCTTCTTTCCCTCTTTTGTGATTTGATTTAATTGATTGTGGTCCATTCCATTTTTATTTTTAAATATTTATGTGAAGACTTGTATAGAAAAACAAGAAGGCGTATAATAAATTGTCCCATTTTTTCAAATTTACGAAATTTTCATTTATTGCATTGCTGCTCTAACTTTCTCACTTGGGTCTTTCTTCTTTTTCCTTTTTATCTACATATTTGTTTACACCTTCATTATTGTTGATGCCTATGTGCAAGATGTTACAATACCACCATGAGAATGAATATATATATATATATATATATGCCCTTTTTCCCAATGACCAAATCTAGGATTTTTATGAGCAATTTATTCTCTGTTTGTTTTTTTTTTTTTTTTTTAATGGAATATGTGATCTTTTGGTTAAGAATGAGTTTAAGTGCGGGATGATTTGTATGTGTGTTTTATTAGTTAGTACTTGATACATCAATTTCCTAGGTAACAAACCTTATTCTTTGAAATTTGGCAATTTGCTCATTTTCTTGTGACTTTATTGTGAATTATTTATTTTTTTGAGATGATCCTATTGAAGTGGCTGATGATGATGGTGGTGGATTTTATTTATCTTTGTAATTTTAAAATAAATAATTAAATTATTTATGGCGTCATTGGTCCAACTCTGGTCAGACTTGAGAACTGGGAACCGCTCCCCTTTCTGTTCTTTAACCAGTCTGGTTTTTAGAAACATGGTTATTCCATCTCTCACATTCTCATTCTTTTCTTCTCACCATTTTTGCTCTCTTTCCAGATTGACTATAAGAATGACCCCTTTATTCGTTTCTCTCTTTGTGTGTATAGATATATTTCTTTGGGAAATGAAAATTGTTCGCTTTGCCTTTCGTTCCTGTCACGATGGCTTATTGCGCAGATTTCAGCGACCACCTATAGTTCGAACTCTCTCTACAAATGCAACTTCAGGTATTTTCTTTGTACCTTTCATTTGTATTTGAATATTGCTTGCTGTTTGAGACTAAGCACTTGTGGTTAAATGTGTATATATTAAGGAGAGATTTTGTGGAGTTTTTCATGATGGGCTATCTTGTTCTAATCTAGGCCATGGTTTTGGTTTTGTTTTTTCAAAGTTTTTTTCTTGGGTACAACTTTTTAAGCTTAATTTTTTTTTTTTTTCGTGCATCTGTCTTTAAACAGGTAGTGGTGTTGGGGATAAACAAACTAACTCATTTGAGTCAGCTGACGATTTTGAGCGTCGGATATTTAGTGGCTTCTCTGGGGGTAATTCGAAGTCTGATGTCTTTTTTGAAAAGCTTGATAGATTTAGGAAGGCTCACGACAGGTCGGGTTCTAGAATGGGTGAAGGAAGTAATTCCCAGGTTTTGGATGGCCTAGATGAAAGTTTTAATACATTATCGGATGGAATGGATGGGAAGTTGAAGAAAGCAGCCACATATTTTGAATTTAATGAGGAAGAAATAGAGAAAGATGATTATTCGTTTAGACCAGATATGAATTTTAGGCTTGGAATGACTTATGAGACAAAGGTATGTGGTATATCCGCTAAGGCCTTTGTCTTCAGCTATTACAGTTTTTTAATAATCATGGTTTTAGGTTAGTTTGAAATATTAAAGCTTACCTTTGAGCTACCCGGTTTGTTCAAGGTGTCTAATGTATTCTCTCAAGGAAATAACTTCAATCAGGGAAGTCATAGAATGTGAGATTTATATGTGACACATATTTTGGTTCACTTTTTTTCTATTTTACTTTTGCCTAAAAATCTCATGAACCAACCTGCTGTGCATTTGTACATATGAACATGCATTTGTGTGTGTGGAATGTGGACAATTTCTTTTTCCTCAAATTGATTGAAATGAATGAATGCATCAATTCTTGAGGGATGAGATGCTTTTTATAAAAAATCTCATGTTTATTTTCTTTGTAAAGTTAACAGTTCTTAACTTTTTGATTGGGAAGGAAAACAATGAAGTCCACTGGTTATTTATTTAAATTGTTTATCTGAAATTGTAATTCTTCCTTTGAAAATATATACAATTGGTTCAATGATGTCATTAGTTATGGGTGTCAATAGACTGTTATTCACATTTTGTTATATTCTACTAAATATGACACTTGTATTCATTTTATATGTTTTTGTTTCAGTTTGTTGTATAATTTTTATTATTACTGCTATGACAATGTTCTCCTTTTGCCATCATTCATCCTGAATTGTCTTGTTTAAACAGTCGCTGGCTTTATGCAGGATCTTGATCTTAGGAAGCCAGGAGTACGGAAACCCTTCAAAAGGACTGAATTTGAAGTTACTACGGAGGAGGTTTTGAGAAAGGCTGACTTTAGGGTGAGTTTGGTTTAGTATATTCTCATATGATGACTGTAAAATTACATTATGAAAGGATTTACATTCTTTTAAATGCAATCGAGGAAGCATGATTGCTATCGCTGTACAGTGGTAGGTCGAATCACACATCCCATGCTTATCTCTAATATTGATCAAGATCTAAACTAGTGTGATAAAATTCTAATGATTGAGATTTTCAACTATTGATCATGTAAGAGCTGGCCTATCAGTAGCTGTGACCACTGGATTGGGGGAATAGTGCATTTCACTGTTGTAAATTTTTAAAGCTGAGCCTTTTTCCTATTTCTTTCTTATTCCAATTGTAATTAATTGCCAATGGTCTTTGGGTCTAATTCTTTCTCTTCCTCATATGCAAAGGTGAAAGAGTGAGGTCATGGGTTCAAGTCCATATGGTTGTGAGTTGTTTACCTTAAAAAAATTGTTATTAATTCAGTTTACTCTTTTCTTAGGAAAATAGTATCAAGGTTATGTTGATTCTGATTTTATGATTTTTCTTGTCTGCTACCAAAATCTGTCACATGTAGTTTTTGGCCTTTTCTTGTTTTGTCTGATGGCTGTTGAGATCTTCCTTTACTGACCTCTGAAATGAGCCTATATTTATAATATCTAATAGTTGGCAACCCATTACACAGATAAGTTTTAACATAATATTTTTTTTTTCTCTCTATTATTTATTTATTTATTTATGGTCTAAATATGAAATTTGATCATTATGGTAGATATTAATATACATTTATTATGATTGTGTATGGAATTATATATTCCACTATTTAAAAAAAATATAATGTACTAAGATTCAAATGGAGGGTTTAAATATAGTTTAGAATTTAAATTCAATAAAAAAATATACATCAGAATAATGGCATGTAAAATTGTGTTAAGATTCTAACAGAGAGTTTTAATATTGAATTGAATTGAATTTTAATTTTAAAAAATTAGATTAACGTCGTATAAAATTGTAAGGCTTCATAAGTTTATATATATATATATATATATATTGACTACTGCAGTAATTTTAAGTTCAAATTAGGCTATGTCTGCCTTCTTGATCTTCATTACTTGTTCTATGCAGAATGTCAGATTCCTTGCAAACTTCATAACAGAGGCTGGAATCATTATCAAGAGGAGCAAGGTAAAAAGGAAAGAAAATACGAAGGAATGATATGTGTGTCTTTGCCAAATTCATAAAGCTTCTAGGGATTGAATTTGATTGAACTTCTGTTGACAATGGCATGTGAATCTTCCTGTTATTTCATTGTGCAGACTCGCATTAGTGCCAAGGCCCAGAGGAAGGTTGCTAGGGAGATCAAAACAGCCCGAGCTTTTGGTTTAATGCCTTTCACAACAATGGGGACAAAATCATTCGTTTTTGGAAAAACAATGGAAGCTCGTGATGAGGATTTTGAATATGAAACTTATGATAGTCGTATCAGTGCTGATGTGGATGCTAAAGAGGCCCTCTGAGAGCCTAGGTTATGAGGTGACTGTTAACTCTCTACGCTCTTTTTGCCAATGACACAATTGAACACCTTTTTTTTGGGGAAAAAAATAGAAGAAGGTAATGGAAAATATATCTTGACAGTTAGTTGCGTTGAACTTCTAGTGTATCCTGGAACTCAATGATCTAGTTGGTGTTTTGTGTATCAATAATTTTGTTGGTATAGACAAACTACAATAATAACATAATCATTATCCTGGTTAATTCATGCCTGTAAGGATTCATCATTTTTAGAAAACGAACCTCATTGATGCCTATAACTCAGATGTCCAATCTGACATGCCATATATTCACTGCAGTAGCAATTATTATCATTCGCTCAACTGGTTGAAGAGATTTGTCTTTTTGACATATTGTCATTGTAGCAATAGCTCATCTATTAATTATTTATGTTCTCTTTAAATACTATAAGACCTGATAGAATCAATGGGTGCTATCAGAGTTACCATGATTCATTGTTATCCTAGCGAACTGTGATCTGGTTTGCTTGATCCAAAACGTGGTACATTTTCATTCCAATATGCTAATTTTGTGTTTGTTTGTTTTTTTTTTCTCGGTGGTCACTTTTTTATTTTATTTAAAAGTAAGTTTTGACCCCAATGGGGAAGGGGACACTTGAACCAACGATCTCCATTCATGAGCTGTGTCCTCAGCCAATTGTCCTACTCCTTGGGCTCCTTATTTTGGAAAACCAAACTACAATCTCCTAGTTAAAGTGTTGATTGGTGACTATGTAAAGGTTTCTCTTTGTCATTATCCCTTAAGCATTGTGAATGCTATTAGGGGAATATTTAATTCTTTTGCCAACTTTTGCTCCTCTTTGTCAATATCCCTTCGGGTATTTGAATGCCATTAATATGAATTGTTTGTTTTAAGTATTTTGTTTGTGTACTGAGTTCTCTGGTTGAATAATTTTCAAAGTAAATGCTGTTAATTGGTTGGCTTTCTAACCATAACAATAGTTAAAGATCTGATCTATAAGAAAATACATGCTGCTCACTTTATGCTTTAGTATTGTTGCAAAGTATTTCTGGGTTATTTTGTCAATGCTGAGTTGTTCTTTTGATTTTGCACTTGTTTAAATCCTAAGTAGTTGGGCCCAGTGGATCAAAATGACTTTAGAGAGGCATGTGATGTTGCCTCAAAAGAAATTTGGGTATTTTTCTCACAAAAAATGATTTCATGTAAAATTGGAGTTGATTATTTCAATGAGACAGTGAGAATGGTGAAAACTATTGCTTGTAATTGGATGAACACTTGTAGTATTCCCTTATTCTCTCTCTCTCTCTCTCTCTCTATATATATATATATATATTTGGTCTCTTTCCTGTACTTTAAATATGGGCAATTTATAAGTGCATTATTAACAATGAGTCAATGAGCTTAACTGAGTTCTAATTATTATTTTTTTTTTTTTGCTGGAAAGTCATTTTCCTATTTTGGCTACCTACCTTTTTGAACATACCCTCCAACAAACTCTATTGTTCTCTATTCTATTGAAATATTCTTATTTTTATTCGTTCTTTATTGTTTACCAAACAGCCCTATTGCAATCTGCACAAATCCTCAAACTCACCCAAAATCAGCAAACAAACCCAACAAATAACCCCAAATCACATGCAAAATTAGCAAACAAAAAGAAACTTAAAAGACCCAGCAGCCAGCAGCAGCTCAATCTGTTGGTACCGATGGAGTGCCGCTTTGGTCCAATGGCAGCGAGTCTTAAATGGAGGCGGTGGCAATCTTGGATGAGAGAATTCCAAATAGGTAGGAGAGGGAGAGACATTGGGTAAATAAAATATGAGACTACCGCTATCAACACTTTATTGCACATTAATCACAAATTGCCACCTTAATAGATGTGGAATTTCTTGTGTTTCTAGCATTGCTCATTTTAAAAATTCTTGAATAGCATTGTTTGAGTCAAACTATTATAATGCTATATAAAGTTGCACCAATAATCAATAAAGAATCGTGTTGGAGTTTATTATAAAAATGTGGCTAGCCAAAAAAAAAAATCGAGTTTTTTATTCAAATTTGGCTAAAGATTTTTATTTTTTATTTTTTATTTTTGTATGTAGACTTCATATATATAGAATCTCAAATTTTGTACCAAACTTGTTGAGGAACTATATAGAAAGAAGGTGCTATTAGCCTAATACTGAGAAAGTCAAAGATTGCCTAGTCAAGGAATGTCATGAGCAGATGCCAAGAAATATTGTCAATTTTCTTGTGCCATTCAATCCTATACCTAATGATGTCTGTACTTTAAATATTACTGTATATGCTTTCTTAAAAAAATAAAAAATAAAAATAAAAATTATTACTGTATATGTGTATGGTTTTTTCTAACACACTAGTTAAAGTTTTTTCACTACCGTGCACTATTGGTATGATAGTTACTCAACAAATATGAGTGCTTGGAAGATATAGAGAGCAATAATTTGATTAAAGTAGAATTCTATCTCAAATAATAATAATAATAATAAAAGTTAAAATCTTTTCAATTATGTTTAAAAAATTTCTGCTAAGGTTGAAGATCAGTGTTACCCACGTGTTAAAAACTAATTATCATTTATCGATCTGTAACTAATGAGTCAATGCCAGATCCCATCTAATAAAGTTAACGCGTAGCTTCTAAAAAAAATATTAATAACGTTAAGGTATAATGTATTACTATTATGTTAGAAATATCATGAAAATACCTAATCAAAGTCAACATAGAATGATTAGATTTAGACATTTCCCCGTGATTGCACAGGTATCACAAAAATTGTTGATCTAAAAGAAAATGGTATACGTGTTTCAGAAACTCTATTTAAGTATAGTTTAAATATTAGATATCCAAACCTTTAAAGTTTGTATATCTCTAAGACAAAAATTCAATAATATTCATGCAATATAGAAATTATGTCTTAAAAAAACTATTTCAGTTATACATATTAGTTTAGATATTTCTATCACAAAAATTCAATAGAATTCATGTTATACAAAAATTGGGTCTTAGTAACACTATTTTAGTTATACTTGGATATCAAACATTTAAACATATACCTTTAAGGCAAAATTTCAAATAGTATTCATTTTATATTGAAATTGTGTCTTCGAAATAATATTTTAGTTCAGATATGAGCTTGGATATCAAACATCCACATTTGAAGGAAAAATTCAATCTTATTCATGTTATTTAGAAATTATGTCTTAAATATACAATTTCAGTTCTACATATTTGTTTAGATATCTCTAAGGAAAAAAATTTAATAGAATTCATATTATACAATTTGTGTCTTAGAAACACTATTTTAGTTCTATATATCAGTTTTGGTATCAAACATCCAAGTTTTTAAGGTTTGGATATCTTGGAGGCAAAGAATCAAATATTATTTGGAAAGCACAGACGCGGCTGGGAAGGTGCCGCATCCGAGTCCAACGCGGTTGCCCGCACGTTGGTGCCGCGTCTGAGCATTTTTTTTTTTTTTTCCAGATTCGCGCTGAACCGGGCTAATTCGGCCATATCAGCTGGTGACTGAAACGGCTGAAACGACTGAAATGGCTAAAATCGGCCTTGAATCTGGCCGAAACAGCCGAAATTCTCACCTCAAAGGATAGAACAGACTGATTTTGCCTTCTTCTTTCTTTGTTTTGTGAATCAAGGATAGTAATGTGTTTTTTAATAATATTTTAATAATAAAAACATATAGAAAATATAAATAAAAATATTTTTAATAATTTTTTAATCATCGAGTCCCACTGCATCCACACCTAACTTTTTTAAAAATTGCCGAGTCCCATATCTGCACCAGCACCCACACCCGAGTCCCGAAACGCACCTGTGCTTCATAGAATATTATTCATGCTATACGATAATTGTGTCTTAACAACATCATTTTAGTTCTACATATTAGTTTGGATATAAGACATTCAAACCTTTAAGATTTGGAAATTGCTAAGACAAAAATTTAGATGGTATTCATTTTATACCAAAATCATGTCTTAACTATTTTAGTACACATAGGAGTCTGGATATCAAGCATCCACCTTCAAGGCAAAAATTCAATCTTATTCATGTTATTTAGAAATCGTGTTTTAAAAATTTTCAATTTTACATATTGATTTGGATATTTGCAAAAATTCAATAGAATTCATGTTATATAGTGAATAGTGAATACTCTGTTGCTATGTTTAAATTTAAAAAATAAAAAAATAAAAAAATAAAAAGAAAAAGAAAAAGAGGTTGAAGATTGGAAACCAAATGTACCCTTTCCAAACAGCTTGTCCTAATAGTTCAAACTTCAAAGGAGTCCAGCTTTGAGCTTTTGCTGCAATGGTATAACCTTAAAAATTTCAAGTTTTTCAACCCAATTACTTATCCAATTCGAACTAGATTGGTTTCCACTTTCCAGTAACAAGAAGGAGGACCCTTTTACCATATTTTTCATGCTGCGATTTCATAACCCACTCTGGGACTGCATTGACAATTACCATTGAATATTTGGTGGCTAACACTACAGGGTTACGCAGTTTAAGCTCCTAGATACATAAAAAAATAAATTTTAAAACCACCACTTGTTACGTTAAGCCCCTAAAAATAATACTATTATCACCGAATACACGGAACCACTGTGCTTATTTTCAGTCCTTGTTCGTTATTTTATTCGGTCTCTCTGTGTCAATTCATTCCCATTCTTTCTTCTTCTTCAACTCTGTCTCTGTCTCTCTCTTCCTCTTCAATCAATGAAGAAGAAAAAACCACCAGTGTCACAATCTTTCCAATGAAAATCTCATCACCCTTTTCCCTCACTATCACCATCAATCTTATAGTTATCACCTTGATATCTTTTTCGCTGCAAACTGTTGTTTATTGTCTCGGCTCAGCCTCCACCATCACCATTACCTATGGCACTGACACTGTCTGTGGTATCATTGCTGGTGAGCCTACTCAGAGAATCCAATGCTACCAAAATGGTCAGATCATTTCGGCCCAACCCAATATCTCCTTTGAAGCCATCTCAGGTGGCTGCAGCTTCTTCTGCGGCCTCAGGTCTGATGGCTTCAGCATCCTATGCTGGGACACTACTACCTCATCAAACTCAACCTTTAAACCAAAACGTATATATTACAATGAAACGATTAAAATGACTGACCTAGCTGTTGGTGATGCTCAAGTTTGTGCCAGAGAGGTCAACTCTGGTATAGCCAAGTGCTGGAGAGGAAGTAATAAAGCTGGGTCTAAATCTACATTACCTGGAGACGCATTGAGGTTTCGTGCAATCACATCTGGGAGTGGTTTTTCATGTGGGATTTTGAAGAACAATAGAACAGTTTTATGTTGGGGTAATGGTAGTATTGGAGCTGAGATTCAGAGACAGTTTGGGAATTTGTCAATGTCAACCTTAGTTGCTGGAGAGTCTCATGCCTGTGGTTTGACATTGACTGGGATTTTGGTTTGCAAAGGGAACAATGGTTCTGGCCAACTGGATGTTCCTTTTAGTTCTGCTTATGAGTTTTCTGGTTTGGCATTGGGAGCAAATTTTACTTGTGCTATTAAGGCAAGAAATGGATTGGTGGCATGTTGGGGAGGAAAAAACAGATTTGAATTTGGTAGCAGTGTTATTGACAACATTTCCTTTGAGTCTATTGTTGCAGGTTTGGATTTTGCTTGTGGGTTAACCTCGAAAAATTTATATATGATTTGTTGGGGACCTGGTTGGTCTAATATGCCAAGTGAGCTTCCATTAGGAATGATTATTCCAGGTCCATGTGTTCAAGCTTCATGTAATACATGCGGTACATATCCAAATTCTGAGGCTCTCTGTGATGGGTCTGGAAATATATGCAAGTCTTGCCAGATTCAGTTTCCAGTTGCAGTGTCATTGCCACCTACAACATCACCATCACAGTCAGTTCCTCCTTCAACCAAAGCCCCCAACAAGGTTTCATTAGCGTTTGTGATTGTTGGATCGGTGGGGGCTTTTGTGGGCATTTGCTCAATTGTCTTTTGCATATGGACTGGAGTATGTGGTTTCTTGCGGAAGAATACTCATACTACTGTTCAACCCACAACTACTGACGGCAATGTGCATACTGCTGCTGTGCCTCACATTGGTTCTAATGTCCCAACTTCAATATCATATTCCAGCAAGCATCAACGCCCCAGGATGATGGAGAGGCAGAGAAGTGGGTCATCAACATCATCCAGGCATGCGGACAAGACTAGGCTATTTTCTTTCTCAGAGCTTTACACTGCCACCAACAACTTCTCTTTGGAGAACAAGATTGGTGCTGGGAGCTTTGGTACTGTTTACAAAGGCAAGCTTGCAGATGGCCGTGAAGTGGCCATTAAGAGGGGAGAAACTTCTATCAAAATGAAGAAATTCCAGGAAAAAGAAATTGCTTTTGATGCTGAATTGGCATTGTTATCTCGGCTTCACCATAAGCACTTGGTGGGGTTAATTGGATTCTGTGAAGAAAAGGATGAGAGGCTTTTGGTTTATGAGTACATGAGCAATGGTTCACTCCACGATCACTTGCATAACAAGAACAACATTGATAGAAGTGGTAGCATTTGGAATTCTTGGAAAATGAGGATCAAAATCGCATTAGATGCTGCTAGGGGAATTGAGTATCTGCACAACTACGCGGTGCCACCCATTATTCATAGAGACATCAAGTCCTCAAATATACTTTTAGATGCAAATTGGACTGCAAGAGTGTCTGACTTCGGATTGTCACTAATGGGGCCAGAATCTGAACATGAATCCATGTCAATCAAGGCGGTTGGAACATTTGGCTACATAGATCCTGAGTACTATGTATTAAACGTTTTGACAACTAAGAGTGATGTCTATGGCTTAGGGGTGGTCTTATTAGAGCTTTTGACAGGGAAGAGAGCAGTGTTCAAGAATGAAGAGGATGGAACAGGACCTATGGGCTTGGTGGAGTATGCAGGGCCGCTAATATTGGCAGGGCAGCTAAAAAAGGTATTGGATAAAACAGTTGGGCCGCTGGAGATGAATGAGGCTGAGGCAGTTAGGCTGGTGGCTTACACTGCTATGCATTGTGTGCACTTGGAGGGAAAGGAGAGGCCTAACATGAGTGACATTGTTGCCAATTTGGAGAGAGCCCTGGCTCTTTGTGACGACAACCCCGGTAGCCTCTCTCCTGCTACATTGTCCATTCATTTAGAATGAAACCCCCCAAATGGCAATGGTTATTATTTTTTCATTTATTCTTATAAGGGTAATTGTTTTCGAAATGATATTCTATTGTGGTTTTAATCACATTTTCGATCTCCTATACTACTTTTCTGTAATATAGTGCAATAACAAAGCAAAGTACCTCTCTTTTCTTAGGTGTGTTTTTTTTAGGCTGAGGTTTGTAGGGAAAAGGAAGATGACGAAAAGGGAATTTTGGGTTTAATATGTTTTTCCCTTTGGACCGTTAATTTGATTGAGCATTGATGATGTTACAAAAGATGAACTTGATGAATTACCTCCAACTGACCCTGTGCTTGGGTTAGGCTCTTCTTCTCTTTCTGTTTGAAATTTCTGAATGTTGAATCATTTTTTCTGGTAGATCCACTCGTGAAAACGTTTTTCAGTCTCTTTTATGCATAGTATGCTGATATGGTAAACTTGTTATTTGTTTCCTGGTTCTGAAATATTATAGCCCAGTAACCAAATTTATGTTGTTTGATAGGAGGAGTTAGTGGCTTTAAGTTTGATTGACATAATGTGCCAATCTTTATTCATCTTGTAGTGCTTTGGTTTTAATGTAGTGTATAACTGAGCCTCTATCCAAGCTGTGTCATATAACAAGATTTCATTTGGAATAGATTTTCACAGCACTTGTTGGTGAACTTAATTGATTCCTATTCCCACATATATATCAGATTTTGTACTTCGATTGTGTGGTTAAGAGTAAGTTTTTTCATCAAGTGCGTGCCTCAATTAGTTTTAGAAAAATAAGCATGATTTGCTTGTGATCTAATTTAACTATTTAAGCCCTCTTTAGAAATAGAATTTTTTGCATCTCTCTCATTCTGTTGCTACCACTTTCTTTCTATTATTACTAATAGAGGAAGAACTTCATTGTTAAAAACTTGCAACTTCATCCCCATGTAGCATCTAGAATTGACCTCTAGGATTTTCTCAAATGATTTATGTTTTAACCATCACTCTGATTGCCACATGTTTCCTATTTCACTAATGCTTGTCTGATATGTGCATTTTGAAGGAATACTTAAGACCAATTAGGCACACAGAACACAATAGTACCAAAACTCTTGGTTAATTACAAACCTTAAGTATTCAAATTGTTCCCTTATTGGTTTTTTATGCTTCCCATCATTTTTTTTTCCCTCAAACTGTTGGCAGAGCATTGGAGCAATCCCAATCAAAACTTTTTAATTGCAGAAGTCATAACAAAACAAAAGAATAAGACAAAAGGACAAAGTTGCTGGTGAAAGGGTGAAAGGAAAGCTTCAAATATGGCCTAATGACACATAGGATGATTTCTTTGGGTTCTTGCAATGCATATGCCAGGTATGCAGTAGGGAGGCGATTGAAAAGTAGGCAGTTCTGGTATAAGCCATTTGGACATTTTAAGGAATAAGTATTATTTTGAGGGCATGCAACTGCACCCACAGCAGATTTTGGATATGCCTCAGGTGCCATTGCACGACTACAAGAAAGTTTCCCAGCTCCATCAAATTCACTGTAGCGGCTGAAGAGAAGAAAATAGCAGCAGTCCATGAAGGTCTATGGGTTGAACCTTTGGTCTCAGTATGTAAGCTTGTTGAGAAGGAAATAGTGATTTTTGTAGAAAGTAGCAGCAGGTGGCAAATAGCTGCAATACTACTATATACTCACTGTTAAACTTTTGATATTAATAAAAGTTTAACCGTTTTTTACTTCTACCTCTTAAAACAAAAATCATTAAGCAGATTTTTTTGGGTATAAAATTAGTTTGAACTTCACAAAGGTAAGCATAAAATGAGTGCCGGTATTGTTTTTTCTGTGTCCTCAAAGTAGATCTTCAACCACTATCTAGACACTAAAAACTCACAACTCAATTACATTAATAAAAAAAAAAAAAGTTTTGAAACCAATTTGCCAGCACTAAAATAATTTGAGCCTAACATTAGCCATAGATTTGTTTTAAATGAAATGAAAAGGGTCCTTATTTTTTTTCTTTAAAAGACAATTTTCCAGGATGGTATCTCCTCAATTAATCAATTCGAATCATATGAACTTCACAACTCATAACAAATAGCAATATTAATAAAGGATGTGCTTGAATAAACCAAAATAAAGCTCCAAAGAGCAAATTGACCCAAATGACCACAAAGGTATCTCCCCAATCAATCCACAGTGAACCAATTGAACCCCAAACCTCACAAGACGAAGCGAATCAATAAAAACTAAGATAAACCCCTCTTGTATCAATAAATCAAAAGGCAAATTAATTAACATTAAAGGTTGCACTAAGACTAGCAAAAACAAATGAAAACTATTAACATCACGTTGTCTCACTCAATGAAGAGGGGAATAAAATTGTATTCATTGTCTTAATGAGGAGGAAATAGTAAAATAGATGAAAACCTAACAATCATCAAATAATTATAGACAAATAAAAGGGCACTGGAAACACATCACAGACCTGGATCCATATTCCAAGGTGCAATCCTACCATAGAATTTTCAAATTATGAAATCTACAAAAGCACTGAAAAAAAAAAAAATATATATATATATATATATATAAGTAACCAGAGATTCTTTCATTCAACCACCCCAAGGCATTAGTCAAAACCATTTTTAAATTTGGTCCTAACCTAACTGGCTTAATACAGGCAGTGTTACCAACTCTAAATGAGAGATTGACTTGAACACAACAAAAATATAGTATTGAGATGAAAAAGGACCATATAAGCACAACAAACAATGTCAATGATGTTGTAGTACATCTAAAATTGGTTGAACTGATTACTCACATAAATATTGAATCCTAAAAAATAATTAATTTTTTATTATGTGGTCTGCTCAAAGTTAAACAATAATATTAAACATAATCAAAGGATTCAAGCCTTCCCTTTCAACACAGACATGGAAGCTTTCAAGGGCAAGTACACTCGCACTGTCACACACACACTAGACACAGCAAGAATGAAAACTATATTTGAATACACAAACTCACTTGACAGAGCAAAAATGAAAATTAAATTTGCTCACTTTTGTTGTTACGCAATGAACTATAAGTAGTCCTATTTATCTGTTTCTCTTACAATACATTCAAAAAAAGGAAGAGGTCAAAATTGAGTTTTGGATGGCATATACAGAAATAATCATAAATTGAGAGGTGCAATGAGCGCAGTTGAGTCTTTTAGGGTCTTCCGCGCACGCCAATGGACAGCAGTTGCTGTTTCTGATGTTCCCATCTGTTAAAATGGTGAAAATAAAGAGAACTTATAAGTACATTCTACAAAAAATATAAGTTTTTTTTAAGTTCTACTTTAAACAAAAAAAAAGTTTCATTCAATAGGAACACAGTTGGGAAAAAAAATTAAACAAATAATATGCATCGACAAGAATTTGTCTTTTGTCTAGAGTACAAGCAGCACAAAGTACTGGTGAGGTGAGCTCTCATGGGCTGCACCTGCATGAATTTTCAATCAACAACAAACCTACCATGAAATCCCTTCTTTTTTTGGTCATGCTGGGCCATTGATTTTGGAAATGAAAATTGCAAAGATCCAGATATAGGATGGTCATGTTAAGCAAGGTGAGCCACAATTAATCCTCAGGGCTCATTGTATGGTAGGTCTTAGCTACTGGAAAAAATTAAATAGCATATCCCTACATTCAAAGAAAGTAGAGCAAAGTTTACCTTAGCCTCCATTGAATAGTAATCTTGCCACAAGCTCACATTTTGGCCGTAAGTAGCAAGTGCAGATTCATATAACTTGCGGGCATTTACTATGCCATCTTTATCACCAACAGATGAAAGATTTGATTCCAATTCAATGCAATTTTTGTATATAGCAAGACCAGGATGCGGCAAAGCAAGAAATCTGTAATTGAAACATGATAGAAGTTTAGAAACCTGTAGTTAAGGCAACTGCAAGAAGTAATATTATTAAATCCATGCACCAAAGAATGTGGAAATTTTGAAAAATTCATAAAATAAATGCTCAGTAGCTCAGAAACTAGCGACATACTGATTATACATCTCTCTTGCATGCTGAACTCCATCCTTTTGAAGAACAAAATTAACAATAGCAGAAGAGAGGGAAAAGCCATTTTCACTGCCACCATCTCTAGCTAATGAAGCAAGAGAAATCTCTACCAGCTTGTCAAAAAAACGCTTCTGATTTGCAAAGAACTTGAGGGCCTGCAATATGAGATAATGTCAAGAAAATCCCAAACACCTTTCAAAGAACATTATTTTAGTGTATATGTATAATACACAAATTGGACCCAATTCAACTCAATTTGGTCCAACAAAAACATTTGACACATGTTTTCAACTAGGAAGAAAGCTCCCAAGCCATTCATATTTAAGATATTCACCTGAAAAAAAATTGAAAATTAAAAATTGATTTTTTTTTCTATTATTAAATTCTTAGTAGCTATTTTATGCATTGAGCTTCCCATTACTATTTAACCAAGTACGATATAAATGGGATTAAAGCTGTGTTCAATTGAAGTGTGCTCAGCATTATATATAATATGAAATTAATCACAAACAGTAGTTCAAAAGCATAGAACCACCAAGGAGAACAGGATCATAAGTAACTAAGATGGTGCAAACACCATATTAATGTTGATTAATTCCATTGGTCTAGATTATGGGATTTGGGATTAGTAGAATTTTAATTTCGTTTGAGGGTTTAAAGAGATTTTTTTGTGAACACCAGATTATTATTTGCCCCCCACCCCCCTTTTTTTCCTTCTTGCAACTCTATGCTGCATCATAACTCATAAGAAGGTGGCGGCCTCATGAGAGCTCTGCTACATGAGCTTAGACAAGCCACTCTCTATAATCAGTTCAAGAATATTTATAATAGCTGACAATTTAGTGTAGATCGACAAAATCCTTAGTTGAGCATCCACAATCAAATTGCTGAAGATTAAATCACACGATAATACAAATGCTGTGACAGACAATCATAATAATCTGAACTGCAACGGGAGATAACAGAAAAGTATATGGGTAAATGACAACATACCATTAGCCACAAGCTTTCAGCTTTCGAGATGGACACTTTTGGCAGAACTTTTGTTAGAAGTTCAAAGATGGATTGTAGATCAGCTTTACTTGGAGAAGAAGAATCCTTCGTAATGCATCTAATTTCTATTGAGACCCTTAATAGCCATAACTGTGCTGAATCTGATAGTTTTCCACTGCAAAGCTTTTCTGCCAGTTTCCTAGCTTCATCCAGTTGTCCCAATTGTAAATAAAATGAAATATGTTGGCAAGCAAGGTCCTCTGTAATGTAACCCATTGTTTCAGCCTTCTCATATACCATCAAAAGATGCGAAGTATAATTTACAGTCTGACTGGGCAGCAAAGAATTTTGGTTTTCTTGTTCTGGGGGAGCAATAATACCCCTCAAAAACTTTGCATACAGATTAAACATCATGGCTGAAGGTACAATATTCAAAGCCTCCTCATAAACCTATACAAGGAAAAGCATCAAATCTGACCATTAGATTTATATGGTAAAAAAACAGGCCTGCGTTCAGAACATGCATGCATGTCTATTTCAATTTCATAGTAAGGAAAGCATAGATCCTAGATTTTCGTCAAGCTATCACAATGCAGGAACAATTAGTCACATCAAATAGAATATTTCAGTAGTTCAAGGTTTATACCTGAATTGTTTTTTGCACCTGAGAAAGCACAATTTTTTGTTCACTCATGGCTTGTGTACTTTTAGGACCAACAATTTCAAGTTTTGCTAGCCAGTCCCAATATTCTGGTTCTGTTGAAAAATCTCTCTTCATGTCATTTAGCATCTCCTCACGCTTTTCTTCAGAATGTGCTAGGTCTGTTGCTTCCAATATCTCAAACAACCGCTTTCTCAGGCTAAAACTAGAAGGGAGCGCTTTGACTGCTGCACTATAGATAGTTTCTAAAACGCTCAAACCTTGCTGCCGAAACAAATCTACTTTAATCTTTAACCCCTCATTTTCAACATTTGCTCCGTCATTATTTTCTTCTTCATCTTTAAGGGACATAAATAAATCCTTGTTTTCTTCTCTCCATTCTTTTTCATTAGCAAGTTTATTATCACGGACCAGAGTTCCCTCATCCTCCCCGAGTGCAACCTTCCGGGCCTTTAACTTATTAAGGTAAGTAAGTTCCATCCGAAGATACTCTACCCAAAGGTCTTCTGAAGTTGGACAGACTCTCAAACCACTCTGCATGAGAGCACGGGCAGCTGCAACATTTAAGTTATGGTCAAATTCCCAAGCTGCAGCATATATCCAAACTCCTGGGACCTTTGGATGGAACCTAATTACCTGGGCCAATACCTGCACAAGTTTATGACCAAAATATTTCCTCAGAACATGGAATAACCGAAAAGACAAAATTTCAATGACAACATTTCTTTTTCCATCCTTACGGTATCAGAAAGCAGAGAGTTATACTTAACTGGGCATAATTGCAGCTAATTGGATAGGCCAATTATTCAAATCCCTCTTTTTTTTTCCTCTCTAAATACCATTAGTATTCCAATCTCAGTCTATTCCTCCAATCAATCAGCAACCAAATGGGGCATAAAACCCCTTGCATTTGCTTCTCTAACAATAAAACAACAAAATGCAAAATAAAGCTAAAAATTGAACCTTTTTATGTCCCTCTCAATTTTTTCTTAGCAACCAAACAATGCACAAGGAACAATTACTACAATAACAACAACAACAAAACCTTAATCCCAAAACCATTAAGTCATCTATATATCCAATTGTTAATGTGTATTCTTCTCTTCCATTCTACTAGTGTTATATTAGGTTCTCATTACTGCCTAAGAAAATACCAAAACAAAAAACACAAAATTTTAAGCCGACCTTCTCATTTTACAATCTAAAGCAACACTTTCCTTCACTTTCTCAGTAACCAAACAAAGCCAAAAAAAAAAAAAAAAAAAAATCATTTAAAAAAGAAAAAGACTTCACCTTTTTCATTCTTCCATTCCTTTTTAGCCTACAAAACTCAAGGTACCGAAACCACAAATCGATATCGCCTTTAAACCTTGTAACAGCGAGGCGAAAAATCTCGACGATCCTAGTGACGCCAGCGAAGTCCGAATGGTACTGCTTCATCTTCATGTTTCCCTTGGCTTTAAGCTCACGCGCCACCGACTTCTTCCTGAGTCGGCGGAGCAAGTCGAGCTGAGTCTCGTACTCGATGTAAGCCAGGTAGTCCTGCTTGAGCGGGCTAGGCCGTTTGAGACGGTACTCGTACTTGCGGCGCTGCTTGACGATCTCGGCGATCTCGCGGCGCGTGAAGAGGCCGCGCCGCTCGAAGTCGTCGAGCTCGTTCACCATTCGCTCCAGCCGGTATTGCACCACGTCAGCCATTGTTGCTTCAAAAAATCTGTTTGTGAGTTAACGAATTGAGAAGAGAAGGAATCGAAACCCTAACAATGTATCGTGTGGCAAAGGATTTGAAAAACCCTGAAATTGGTTTTGAGGATAGTATGAATGGAAACCCTAAAAAACAGAGAGCTAAAATATTGGGTAGTACCGTTGTGGTACGTTGGAGTAGCAAGGGTTTTTGGTTTTGGGGTTTTTTTTTTTTTTTGTTTAACTTTTAAAAGATACTAAAGGTTGATTCGATAATATTGTTGTAATAATGTTGTTTAAATGTTATGAAAATATTTGTGAAAATATATGTGGTATTGTTTAAAAAATGAAAATTATTGCTCAAACAACGTTATCAAATAGGCCATAAATATTCAACGAATATTAAATAAGATTATACTAACAGATGTACTTAGAGCAATTATTAATAAACCATAATAAAAAAAACAGAGAACTAAAGGGTTGGGTAGTACCGTTGTGGTGAGTTGGAGTAGCAAGGGTTTTGGGTTTTTTTTGGGCGGGGGGGTTTTGGTTTAACTTTTAACAAAAACTAAAGGTTGGTTTGATAATATTGTTCTAATAAAGTTGTTTAAATGTTATGAAAATATTTGTGAAAATATGTGCTGTGTTGTTTAAAAAATGAAAATTATTGCTCAAACAACGTTACCAAACAGGCCATAAATATTCAATGAATATTAAATAAGATTATATTAACGGATGCACTTAGGGCAATTATTAATAAACCATAATAAAAAAGTGAAAATACTATTTTGGTCCATACATTTTTGAGTCACAGTCAATTTGGTCCCTATATTTTAGTGATAGTCAATTTAGTCCTTGCTATTTTTAGCTCACATTCAATTTGGTCCCTACTGTTAACTCACTAACAAAAACATATGTACATGGCAAACGGCATGCATTGCTGGCACACTTGAATATGTAATTAATGTCATGTAAAAGATGTGGACCAATTAAAGATTGCCATGCCAATTAAAAAAACACAGTATGTGTGTTTAAATAACAGTTTTCAGTTTTTTTAGAAATATGTATGGGTAAAAAAGTGTGTGGAAATACGTATAATGTTGTTTAAAAACTGAAAACATGTATTTGAACTCGCATACCAAACAGCCTTCACTTCTCCCATGACCCAAACTACCCTGTCCATTACCTGTCAAACCAACCCATTCTCGCCACTTCATCTTTATCTTCATTGCTACGCTACTTGCCACCAGTGTCGATATTTCCACAACTAGGCAACTTTCTCGACGGTGCCTCCGAATCATCCTGCACCGACGCCGTCAAAAGATCTAGGAACATATCATGCTCCACAAACTCTAGGTCTCACTCCCTCAAAAATTTTATTTGTTGACACTTTTCTATGATCACTTAATGAATTTTTAGTGTATCAAAATGCGGGAATAATCCTTTAAATGACTTTTACATGTTATGAGTTTATAATTTTTTAGACTCTTTTCTACGATACTTGTGTGTTTATCTCATTATTATTCTCATATTTAACTAGTAACAATGATATATTTGTATATACATATCAAAATGTCGACATAAGATAAACCTATATAAATGATTTTAGTGGTAAATGTTTGTTACTCTTCAAATTTCAAAATGGCACCTCCTTAGCCTCTTCAGAACTGCCGTTATGGATGATGTGATCTAGGTGAAATTATAAAACCACCTAATAGTGGGTTCCACAGGTCGATCCAACATAGCAAGATTTCAAATCTAAAAGGAAAATGATTTGAATGTCCACACGTCCACTCTGATCTGAAACAGACTTCTAAAGTCAGTCGGTGGCTAGCAGCGTAGCAATGAAGATGAAAATGAAGGTTGAGTTTGATTGACAAGTGATGAATGGGGCTGTTTGGGTCATGGGTGAAGTGGGATCTTTTTGGGGTTGAAAACTCAGATTAGCTGAGTTGCAGCTTACTGCATTTTTTTTAATTGATGTGGCAATTTTTAATTGGTCCAAATCTTCTACATTACATGAATTACATATTTAAGTGTGTCAATGGTGCACATTGTTTGCTATGTAAGCATTTTTCGTTAGTAAGTTAACAGTAAAGACTAAATTGAGTGTGAGTTGAAAATAACAGTGATCAAATTGATTGGCACCAAAATGTAGGACACCAAATTGACTGTGACCCCAAAATGTAGGGACCAAAATGGTGTTTCCGTCTAATCAAAAAGTTTTGATATTACTTTCACGGAAAATATAAAAAACTATCAATAATATTTATTATTTTTCCAATAAAATGTTTCTAAAAATGGTTATTAAAAGCGTTAGTCAACATTTTCCTATTAGATAATAGATTCTAAGAAAACAAATATTAAATAATAAATATAGGGAAAATTACAGAATAAATGCCCCCATTTATTACTTATGATTAACCTTTTTTTTTTTATATAAGGAAAAGTTAATATATGCCCTAAAGGCATTGATTTAATTTTTTTTTTCTTTTTACCATTGCGCTCCTGGGCGCAATGGTCACTCTATAAGTATAAGTGCTTGTAGGGTGTGGGGAGTAAGGGTCAGGATTCAAGTTTCTAGGAGAGAGTTTCACACACATATATACTTAAATTAAGTTAGAGTAAAATTTCTATCATGTATCAACAAAATATATATATATATATATATATATATATATATATATATATATATATATATAAATAAATATATATTTTTAAGTTTTATGAAAAAAAAAAAAAAAAAAGCAACGAACTTTTATTACAATTTTTTATTTCTATGGAAGTGATATTAAATTTTTCCTAAAATCGTCTATTAACAAATGTCATAAGAGTATCGGTTAACAGGTGCCTTAAAACTTTCCTAAAATGGTCTATTAATAAATGTCTAAGAGAATTCCTTAACTGGACAAAAGAAAAATAAAGATAAGGATTTGGATTTGGATTTCAATCTTTAACCTAATTGACTTAAATAAAATAAAATAATAAGTTATGTATATTTTTTCCACTAATGAAGTTTATGGAGAGATTTGGAAAAAAAAATTACAAAATCCTCCCTTTATATGTGTAAGATGTCATTTCAAATCCAACGTATCAAAAGTGTTTTTGTTTAAGCAATTTTTTTTTTAAAATCACATCATTGTGTATTGTTATATATGTGTGTGTGTATATATATATATATATATATATGATTTATACTTCAAATTTTTAATCCTTAAATCTAATTGCAACCAATGTGATTTGGATTTGTTAATTTAATCTTTACAAAATTTCAGTTGTTATATATTAACCAATTATTAGAACTTAGATTCAATTTAAACTAGCAGGCTTCCATCCAAATCCTACATTATCTTACTTATGTGAGGTGTGTGTGCATAATGGAGAGTCCACACAATAAGAGGCAAGTTCACCTCTCCCACACTTCCCTTAAAAAAATTATGAGATTAAACCCCACACCATTTATGATTAAGTTGGGTTTTGTTAAAAAAGAATAATAAAAATTTAAACCTTGGGTAATGTGTGGTTTAGTTGTTTACACCAGTAACCATTTTAAAGTAGTTTGACGGCCAAAATGGGTAACTAGGCATAACTTTTCAACTATATAGTTAGTAGTCAATGTTTGCAAGCTATATTTTTTACTAGTATCTCGAGTCTAAGAAACTCGATTTTGGCCTATAAATCGAGTCTCCATTACTCGATTTTTCATGGTCTAATCACCTCTGATATGGCATCTTTTTCCACGTGGCGACAACTTGAAAATCGAGTCTCTAAGACTCGATTTTTAAACCAAAAAAATTTAAAAAAATTTTAAGTTTCAAGTCGCCCATGTACAAGCCGAAATACCCAAAAAAAAAATTCAATTAGATCAGAAGATCAGAGAGAGGGAGAAAGAATCTAAAGCTCACCTCACCAGAAATACCTCACTAAAGCTCACCTCATCGGAAATACCTCACCAGCGCGGCCTGGGCTTGCGCGGCCTGGGCTTCGTGTGGCCTGGGTCGTGCATGGCCTGGGCTCCCGCAGCCTGGGTTGCGCGTGACCTGGGCCGCGTGCTGCCTAGGTGAAAAAAACCCAGGCAGCGCACCGCCCAGGTCGCGCATGACCTAGGCCATGCGCTGCCTGGGTTTCTCTGTTCTGGGTTCTTTTGGTTTTTTTTTTTTTTTTTTCTTCTTCTTCTCTGGGTTTTCTCTGATTCTCTGATTATGTTCTATATATATAAGGGTAGTAAATCGAGTCTTAGAGACTCGATTTTCATGTGGTCGCCACGTGGAAAAATATGCCACATTGGACCATAGAAATAAAGTCTTAAAGACTCGATTTATAGGCCAAAATCGAGTCTCTTAGACTGGAGTTGCTAATAAATAATATAGTTTCAAAACCGGCTTACTAACTATATAGTTAGGATTTTATGGTCATTTGGCCATTTTCGCCTAGTTTGACAGGTTCAATTCCAAAGATACTAAATTTGAGAATGAAAATTGAAAATTTAAACCAACAAATTACCTAAATTATAAAAATCTATATAGTATCAGGGTTATAAAAAGCTATAAAGGATCAGGGCGGCTGAACCATAGATGTAATTGATGCAATTGTTTAAGCCCCAAATAAAAAAAGGCCCTCATTTGTAAATATATATATATATAATATTTATCTATATATTTTAATTACAAAAAAAAATTTAAATACTTTTATTAATAAATAAAATGTATTAAAAAGGTCACATTGTATCATAAAAAGGCAAAATACTACACAATAACCATGCACACACAACTTGTGCACTATCCAGTCTTGTCCACAAGAACCAACACATCACAATGGCTATTGGCCTAAGCTAAGTTGGCCCCACCGGGCCCACAATGAATAAGTTATCACATCTCTTTTTCTTTTTTCTTTTTCTTTTTTTTTAATACAAACTTTTACTTTATCAATTATTATAAATTATCATACCAATTAATCATTTGATGTTGTTAGGGTACTCTTTTTTAAAACCTAATTTTATTTGGGTACCACCTATTTATTTTCAAATACCACTAATAAGTTATTGGATTTTCCCAAATATTTTTTGCTCTATTATTATGCTAATCACAAATATTTCATATTGGGTCATGAACTATCACAAAAGGCCTAAAAAACTCATATTTTATCCAATTTTATTATCATATTCTATTTAAAGCTCAAGAATACTTATACTTGACAATATTTGAGAAGTCCATGATTCAAGTTCATGGCAAAACAATTTTATCAATGGAATTCAAATCTATGATCAAAGCCCATGTTTTAAACTCATGCCAATTTATTTATCCAAAGCCCAATTCTCATTGGCAATATCAAAAACCCAACTTACATTGGCACTATTTAAAACCCAATTTTCATTGGCAACATCAAAACCCAATTCTCATTGGCAATATCAAAAGCCCAACTCTCATTGGCACTATTTAAAACCCAATTTTCATTGGCAATATCAAAAGCCCAACTTACGTTGGCACTATTAAAAACTCAAGCTAACGGGCAAAATGGCCCATTACCATTAAGTTTGGAAATATTTTGCCCAGAAACACTGTTTCCGAGCAATATAGGAATCTACCACTATTTCTGGTACTCGAGCTTGGTGAGCTCGAGTACCATGTTTTTTTAATCCACCCTGGCCTGCTGACATGGAAATTTTAATTAAAAAAAAAAAAAATTGGCCATTTAGTACTCGAGCTTGGTGGGCTCAAGTACTGTTCATGGTACCCAAGTCCATCAAGCTCGGGTTCCATTCTGTACTGGCAGCTTATGGATTGAACTCCTTAAAAATTGGTCGGCCAGTACAGAATGGTACCCGAGCTTGATGGACTCGGGTACCACGCAGTCTCTAAATTTCAAATATCAAAACTTCCTCAACAAATATCAAAACTTCCTCTCTCACTACAAACTGAAAAACCCAGCTGATAAACTTCATTCCCACAGCTACTCTCTCAGTCACTTTCAAATGCAACCTTTTCATTTCTCATCTTAATTTCTGTAGTGTTATGGAGAATATGTAAGTGGATCCATAACTGAAGAGCAGAGGAAGAATGTAATCCGTAACTCCTGCCCTGGGGCAGGTGCTTGCGGTGGTATGTATACAGCCAATACCATGGCCTCTGCTATTGAAGCTATGGGGATGTCTATTCCTTACAGGTGGAAATTTGTCTCTGCTTGATCACTTGAACTGGCATCAGTTAGCATAGTTGTTCTTATCTTCTTATTTATTTATTTTCCCCTCAAAGCTCTTCGACACCTGCTGAAGATCCATTGAAGTTGGATGAATGCCGTTTAGCTGGAAAATACCTTTTGGAATTACTAAAAATGGACTTGAAACCACGAGATATTATCACTCCAAAATCCTTACATAATGCAATGGTTATTGTCATGGCACTAGGTGGCTCTACAAATGCTGTTTTACACTTGATTGGTATTTCAAGGTGAGGAGAGTCTTTGGTACCAACTTTCCAGTGCTGGTATTGATTGCATGACATTGAAGTTTCTCATGGCAATATTCTTGGTAGGTCTGTTGGTCTGGACTTAACTCTTGATGATTTTCAGAAGGTCAGCGATGAGGTTCCATTTCTTGCAGATCTTAAGCCTAGTGGAAAATATGTCATGAACAGTATGGAACCCGAGCTTGATGGACTCGGGTACCATGAACAGTACTCGAGCCCACCAAGCTCGAGTACTAAATGACCAATTTTTTTTTTTTAAATTAAAATTTCCATGTCAGCAGGCCAGGGTGGATTAAAAAAACATGGTACTCGAGCTCACCAAGCTCGAGTACCAGAAATAGTGGTAGATTCCTATATTGTTCGGAAACAATGTTTCTGGGCAAAATATTTCCAAAATTAATGGTAATGGGTCATTTTGCCCCAAGCTAAGTACTTGGCACTATTCTATCAAAAGCCCAAGGTTATTAATACTTGGCAAAATACTGTATCATAATTATTTCACTTAAAAGTCCAATAACGAACAATACTTTAAATTCTTAAACATATTATTATAATTTTACAAGCTCATGAAATTTATGAATTATCCATTCTCAAAACCCATGACAATCATCTTGTAAAAGCCCATGGAAAGTTATGATTGTTAGACCCATGAAATTTATTTATTTCATGTTATAAACCTATGAAATACATGGACATCATTTGTATCGCGACATCCATAATATATGCCTTTGACACTCCTGGTAAACATTCAAGCCCACAATATCATCATTTAAGTTATGATGCAATTATTAGAAACCATGAACATTATTGCAACATGGAATTCATCAAAGTAAATATTATTTACAAAAGTATTGTTTCAAACATTACAACTAATTGCCCAAAGGCGCATTGCAAGTATTTATGAAAAACCCAAAAATATTTACTAATAAAAGTCCATGAGGAATGAAAGCCCATAGCAACATGTGCACACAACTCAACCCATGTGAGTAAGCCCAAGCAAAAAACTCCAGTGGGAGGCAAAGGAGAGTAAGCAAACAACCCTTATTCATTCCTAACCAAAAAAAGCAATTAGGGACTCAATATAAGGAAACCAAGCCTTTGAGAATGGACTAAGGGTTGTCCCTTAAGTTTTTTGCCACCCTTTGCCTGACGTGAACAGTACCCAAGGGCTGTCACATCAGTTGAAGTCCAAAGGATGATGGAATTCCATTATCTTCCCCAAAACTGCACCTTCAGCGGAAAAGGAGCTAAAACCAAATTATTCAAACTCCAACAAATTGATGCTAAAAATGTTAAAAACGTTCAAGACGGTATTCATGTGCCAAGCCCATGAATCCTAAAGGAGAAAAATTGGGAATATGTGGTTTGGAGGGCATAAAGGGATCTCTAGCGGAACTCCCTGAAGTGGACAAAGAACTTGACACTTGGCTTGGGGTGCTGAACACAATCTCAGCAATCTTAGCATTTAATATAAGATTACCCTAAACACTCCAAAATCTCATCATTATCCAAAGAAGCAAGGCAGCCCCAAAAGCAAATCTCCAATTTTTAGGCCAAATCCAAGTTATTAATTCAGATATCAAGGCTGCCCTGAATCAGACCTACGTTTTTTGGATTCTTGTTAATCAATGCTTCTCTAAAACTCCATTATAAAAAGATACACACCTCAGCTCACAAGGGGGAGGAAGCCTCTCTAAAAATTTCTGTCATTGACTACACTTTGCAGAAATTCAATCCCTATTTGCTTTCTTTAAGCTTCCCCAAGCTCTCTTGAGCTGACTCACAACCTTTCTCAGCCTATAGTCACCATAAGACCAACATTCACCACCTTATTTACACCTTCCTACTCTATAAACG
The DNA here is from genome assembly GCA_023055345.1 of Quercus wislizeni. Classification (NCBI taxonomy): domain Eukaryota; kingdom Viridiplantae; phylum Streptophyta; class Magnoliopsida; order Fagales; family Fagaceae; genus Quercus; species Quercus wislizeni. The sequence continues at coordinate 8,369,215 of JALGQJ010000002.1, read as the reverse complement.
TCCCATAACTGACCAGGACAGCCACTCCCTCTAAAACCCTTGGTTTGTTTACTACTTTGCTAGTGGTTTAGCTTTCCTCAAGCTCACCACTCATTATCTTTAGCCCACACTCATCTAATCTCAGATACTCTTTTCCCCTTTCACACAATCACAACCCATAAATGTCTCTCAACTAGTCACAAACAGCCCACATTCACCTCGTTCATGCCTTATAAACACATACCAACCAAAATCTTAGCTTAATACTTGCTGCACTGAGTTGGAGATCTTTCTCTCCCTTCATTTTATCATATTTTTCCTCTTTTATTTGTAACTATGGAACCTTTAATTTTTATTTTTTATTTTACGGTTGAAGGATATAATGTATATGTAACAATTGAATTTTTCCCTCACATTGATGTAATGATGGCTGAAAGTACTATAAATTCCCCTAACCAAGACACACAAGGACCCCCAGGAGTGAACACTTTCCTAAATTTATTTAATCATTGACTGTTGGACTCTAAGTATAATTTCACCCCTACTGCTGGAGATAATACTGTACCACTAAAGGACTGATTTGAACTATGACGCTGTAAAAAGACTAATAATATAACAAACTAACAACACTAACGTGTTTATTGGGCTTTATTGTTGTCTTTTTGTTAGGGTGTAGCCTCTATCTCTTGCTTGGGCGGACTTACACCACACCGATAGCCTTTGGGCCTTATTTCAAGGGTCCATCATCGAGTTTCGGCTTGGCTATCCCATATTCTATTTGAGAATATCAAAATTTTTCCCTCAATAGATGTATATCAACTTATTTGTATTTTAGTGATACTAATTTATTGAATCATATAATAAATTAATTTTTATATGTGCAGGTTTAGACTTTAAAGTTTTTTAAAAAATCTACTTAAAATTTTCACTTAAGGCACCCAAAATTGTTGAGCCGGCCCTGTAGAAGATCTTCAAAGAGTTATAGGTCACTGTAATGGCTATCGATTGTGCTTTTTGGGGAGAAGACCTTGTTGATGAAATCCAACATAGGTAGAAGGTTTCATGGTTGAGGAAGACGGGTATGCATGCATGTTTTTAGGCTTGATTAATGGGTTAAAAAAAAAATTATGAGGTATTTTCTTTTTAATGAGGAATGGGATAAGAAATTTAGTTTGGTTCATGTACAAAAATTTAGTGTTCAATTAAGTATAAACATTGAAGTTTTCGATTGGGTAACATAAATGATTTTTCAATTGTGTTTTTTATTGTTCGAAATTTGAGATTGTGATAGGAGTTTTACTTTGTATATATATATATATATATATATATATATATTTAAATGTGAGGCATTTTTACTATTTTAATGTGTTATGAACATTATTTAGGGATTTTGTTTCTACGCGTTTCACCTCAAAATATGAAATTGTATTGTCTGATGTCTGAAATGCGTAGAAACAAAACCCATAAATAATGTTCATAACACATTAAAATAGTAAAAATACCTCACATTAAAAAAAGAGAGTAAATATAATATATAAATATATATATATATATATATATATCAAATAAAAACAAACAAGTAGTTTCCTATCAAACTGCCATAAAAAGATTATTATTTGTTGTATTGTTACCTAGGATATTAGAAGACTAATGTTGACAATCACTGTCTGGGGGACATGTTTACAAAAGTTAAAACCTTAATTTTGTAGGGAAAATTGATCGTCAATAATAATTTGGCACACCCACAACATTTTTATTTTGTGAAACAAGTTATGGTGTTTTTTTTTTTTTTTTTGGAGAGAGTTTCAACTTATGACCTCTGCTCCTGATGATATGGTCTTATGATGTTAATTGGACTGAATTTTTTTGGCTCACAATTTTCGATCCTTCTTAGGGTTGAGGAGTGATAGTTTAGTACACCCAATGTATTACACCTCCCTTTCAATAAATGCGGATCCCATGTGTGGGCCACATGTGAAAAATATCTTCATGGGAGAGGAAGGTTTAGTTCACTAAATGCACTAATAATTGCATGTGGAAAGAGAGCGCACACCTCATTTATGCTTTTTTTTTTTACCAAACCAATTACCCCTTTTGTTTTGGGGGGGTTTTTCTCTAATGGAGCTGGGGCCTATAATCAGCCTTGTTGATTAATATATATTTTTCCCATATACGCAAAGGACAAAGTTTGTTTTCTATCTTAGTTGTAGCCTAAAGTTACAACTTCAACTAAAAAAATTAACATAGATATATATTTTGAAAATCTAATAATTGGATTGTATGTTATTTATGTTCTTAACACAAATATCAAATTTTGTGTCAATTGAATGTTATTTACCATGGACGGAGCTAGGATTTAGAGTTAGAGAGGGCAAAAGTATAAACAAAATTTTTTTTTTGAAACTCTAAATAAGCATTCATTTAGAAGAGAATGTTATGTTCACAATATTTTTACTACATTTTCACAACAAATCATAAGTAGTAGGTTATTATTGGTTGTTATGAGTGACCAAAAAAGTAATTTAAGTTGTGGATTCAAATTAGAACCAATAACAACTTACCGCATGTGATTTGTTATGAAAATATTGTGAAAATGTTGTGAACGTAGCACTTCTCAATTTAGAAAGTTAAGGTTATGTTTGGTAACAGTTTTTGTTTTCTATTTTCAAAAACTTGTTTTTGAGAATATAAAGAAAAAACAATTTTCTCATATTTTTGAAATAAAAAATATGTTTGGTTAGTTGAAATTAAAAAATATGGTTTTTTAAAGAAAAACAAAGAAAATACTAAAATATGTTTTTATTAGAATTTGAACTTTAATGTTAACTCATTAAATGAGATAAATTCATTAAATTAAATGCGTGTTTTCATTGACTTTTGAAAATTAGAAACTGAAAACAACATTTTGCATGTTTTCAGTTTCTTTCACAAATTGAGTTTTGAAAACAGTTTTTGTTTTCTGCCCATTTTGAGTTGCCAAACAAGTTTTTTAGTTTTAAAAATAGAAAATTGTTTTTGAAAATAGAAAACAAGGAGGAAAACAGTTACCAAACATACCCTAAGTTTTTTTTTTCTTTTACCTTTTTTTGGGTGTCTTGTGTATTGTCAAATGTGTGTGAGTGTTCACTTAGATTAGTTAGAATTGGCTTAGGAATTTTTTATTTTATTTTATTTTTTGTTTGTGTTTTGCATGGGTTTGTTTTGGGGTGTTGTTTGGACTTTAGTTTGTTATTGGTAAATTTTGTTCTTGAGCTTGTTAAATTTATTTCATATTTTAAATCAATAAAAATTTTTATGGCCTTTAAAAAGATTAATAATATTGTTGAGAGGGTAAAGTGCAAATTTATTGAAACAAATTGCTAAAATTAATACATACATATATGCGCGCGCGCACACACACACACACACATATACACTAAAAAAAATTTTGAAAAAATTTGGTCAACTATAGTTCCGTCATTGTTATTTACTATTCGATCCATAAAATTATTTTTTATGCATAATTTTAAACTACAAAAATTTGAAATTTAAACATTTAATTAATTGATAACATAATTATTTTGCAAGCATGGAGAATCTTTGATCTTTTGGGAATTTTGCAAACATGGAAAAAATAATAAGAAAATGTAATATAATGGTAGATTTGTCAAAATTCTCATCCAATAAAAAGATATTAGGTAAAGTTGTAGCCTTAGGTTACAACCAAAATTTTAGCCAAACTTTGTCCATATGTAAATAGTATATCTAAAAAATTTTACCCCTTCAAAAATATAAGCTAATAGTTAATAATGAAATTAAAGTTAAAAATATATTACTTGAGTTAATTAGATAGAATGATTTGTATTTTTGAAAAGTCATTCTATCTAATTGTAGGGATGTTAGGCCTAGTAGTCCATCATTTGTATATACTTTGGACCTGAGCCCCAACCCGAGGACAAGGGGTCACCCGAGGAAAGAGAAATTTTTGTTAAATAAGACCAAGTTAATGGATATAGGTTAGTTTTGATTATAATGGCCTTAGTGGATGGGCCGAGGATAAATACATCCTCGGCCTACTGATTCTAATGTCCGAAGAAGTTGTATGTCGTTCAGGGTAGCATCACAAGAAATCTCGTTGATGTTGATAAGTATTGCAGAGATGTCAGGCATGGAAGTGTCCTAAAATATCTAAGGAGAAAGTTGCTACCTCCACATTAAATGCACTGCAGCTAACTTCCTGGCCGCATTAAAGTGGAGGTAATATCTAAACAGTGTATTTCAGCCTTACAGCTACTACATGAAGACTTATAGGAGAAGCTGATAGGACAAGTATCAACACCAACCATCTGGCATGCACGTGGAAGGTAGGGATCAAAAAGAGAAACAATATAAAAGGAGGGAAAAAAGAAAGAGAGACAGACAGGAACATTTAGGAGTTAAGCTTGTAACCAGACTTGAGAAGGATATATAAGAACAGACATCCTCGGACTTTGCCAAGGACAATTTTTTCTTCATGAACTTGTTTTCCCCTTTTATTTTCTAAGCATCTGAATCCCTTTTAATGTTTGTTTGATCCATTAAAGTCAAGTTTTTCAACACATTATCTACAAATTCATTGTTTTGAGCTTTTAGGGCCTTAGTCCATTCACATAATGGACAAGGAATTCAAATCTGGTCCTTACACTAATTATTATGAAATGAATTATTTATATTTTCAATAAATTACAAATAATAATTTAAATATTTTTAATTGATTTAATCTCAAGTCTATAAGTATGCTTTTATACATGTATTATATTCCCAAATCGAGTATAACACTCATGAATTTGTTCATAAACATATATATATATATATATATATATATATATATATATATATATATATATATATATATATATATATATATATATATATATTAGATTGACTTGTTTAATAATCGAGACCAAACTTGAAATTGGGAGGAGCATAATGGAGTTTAATGACATTTTCACTAAAATTTCTAAAATGCCCCTTATATTGTTCAAATTTTCTGTAACACCCTCTTTTAATTATTGCATCATTTTACTCATTTCACATCTACACTCTCTCTTGTTTAGGATTATTCTCTTTTAGTTAGCAGCTTTCTCTTATCTCTCTTCAACATTTTCTACTTGTGTTATGTATTTTTGTCTCTCTATTTTATTCATAGAATTTGTATAAAAACAATTACGATGACAAATTACAATTTTTTTTTTATATATAAAATAAGGAGTAAAATAGTTTATTTACTAATCATTCTTTTTCATTTATTTCTTTGGGACTTTTTTTTTAAAAATAAAATAAAATAAGGGGTAAAATAGGTTATTTACTAATCAATCTTTTTTGTTTATTTCTTTGGATAAATTACAGAATTCACCCTTGAGGTTTAGCTTAATACCAAATATTGCCAAAACATTTCAAAAATATCCAATTTGCTAATTAATTACAAACAACACTTTACACATTTGAAAGTTCCCTATTCCTCTAAGACCTTTGTTTCCATCTAACAACTTCTCTTCACTGCACGTCTCACAATGACTATGTTATGGAAATTATATGTACAAAAGAATGTCATAGTAGCTCATAGTAGATAAGTAACAAGCAGTGATGGAAAAGGAAGCAGGAGGAATATGAGAATTTTAAACCGTGTTAACTGACGTTTGTATTTAGGGGGAAAATTATATATTTTTTAAAATTTTTGGTAGTACCCAGCACGAGCCCAAACCTAAGGGCAGTTTTTTATTTTTATTTTACCCTATTTCTTTGAAAGCATCCAATAAAAAAAAAAAGGCTCAGTTTTGTTCCATTCTATTATATTCATTTTCATTTCTTGTAATCATTTTTTTTTTTTTTTTGGGAAGACATTCCATTTCATTTTATTCATTTATAATTTATACATTTCATTGCATTCCATTATTTTATGAACTTGCAAATGAAGACTAAACAAATGAAGCCTGATTAAATCAAAACTTAAAAAAAACAAAAAAAACAAAAGAAATACATTACTGATATTTATTTTAAAGCAAATTAGAATGATAATTTGCTTGTGATATCAATAGAATTGAACATAAATATAATTTCATATTTCCTTTCCTAAAATTTATAGGGTATTCTAGCTTGTTCATTTGAAATTTTTAGTAACTAGAATTGCGGCATTTTGAAAGGCATATAATCTCAAAAGGGTATTTTAGGGCTCACCATTACTATTATCATTGCTATCATCAGTTCCACCGCTTCCAATACCAAATCCAAATCCAATTCCAATGCCGAATCCTATACCAATCCCATTATTGCCACCATAGCCTTGGCCAACACCTCCTCCTATTCCAACACCTTTGCCACCACTACTACCACCATTTACACCCTTACCTCCACTAGAACCACCACCTTCACCTTCACCACCACCACCACCACCACTACCACCACCCCCTTTACTATCTCCACCTCCAATGCCTCCAACACCAACTCCTACACCAAAACCACTACCATGGCCAGTCCCTCCATTAGCACCACCACCACCACCACCACCACCACCACCTCCTCCTCCTCCTCCTCCTGCTCCTCCAATGCCACCAACACCAACACCAAATCCTGCACCAAAACCACTACCATGGCCATACCCTCCACTATCACCACCGCCACCACCACCACCACCTCCTCCTCCTTTAACGCCACCTATACCAACCCCTACACCTGCACCATAACCACTACCATGACCTGATCCTCTTCCAAAACTGCTTCCACCACCACCACCACCTCCACCACCCCCTCCGATTCCATCTTCACTACCAGCACCAAAACCAGCACCAAATCCACTGCCATATCCAAAACCTCCTCCAGTGCCTCCACCACTGCCTCCTCCGCCACCACCACCACCACCAATACCAACTCCAACACCAAATCCACTACCATGACCGGACCCTCCACTAGTTGGACCTCCCCCACCACTTTCCCCACCTCCTCCTCCTCCACCACCCACAGCTCCATAACTTGACCCACTAGCTGTATCATCATCACCACCTCCACCCCCACCATAACTTACTCCTTTACCCTCCGCAGCAAGACCTCTACCCCTTCTTCCAAGAAAACTCCCACAACTCCTCCAATTTTGATATGAGCAATAATTGTCATCACCACCGCCACCGTTCCTTACACTACCGAGGCTTCTCTCTCCATGATCACTAGTACGTATACTAGCACTCAAACCACAAGCAGTACCCAGAAGAAGCAGAGCCACATGCAGAAGTTTAGCGCAAGCACCCATGGCTCTTTGAACAAACCTATTAATGCTTGCCCCCCTCCTTGTCTCTGATTTCTCCTTTTATATAAGCAGCCACGCGCTTATATAGTCACAACAAGTTTCACTGCTAGTCCATGCTCATTGCTGCGTTTTAAAGGGGAAATTGGCGGGAGAGTTAAATAAGGAATCTAAGTCAATTATGGCTGACAGAAAGTGTTTAGCAAATCACGTATTTCTTGCCTAAATCTAAACAAAACACAAATAATTGTGGACAGAATGCTTGTATGATCTAATCTAGTGACAGCTGCATTATTATAATCAACCAGAGATGGTGGAGTAGGTGACTACATCTACTTGAAATATCTTAAGATCGAGAAAGAGAGAAGCATATGAAGCTGGAAAATATAATAATATTAATTAATACTATAATAAGCATTCAGAAAATCCGTCTGTCATTCTTTAATCTGTGGAGTACTAAAGTACCATATGACATCTATGCTGAATGGAATTGAAAATATAATGTGAAAAACGCCCATGTGGATGTGGGTGCCATGTGATCAATTAGGCATGAGGAATAAGTATATATCGTTTTGGTATGAAGTATTTTGATAATCGCATTATATACAATAGGATTAATCATTTTACACACACCCCAAAAAATAACTATTTAAAACTGTTTGTGCGTAATAAGTTTAACCCAATTGCAATCATATATGATTTGGTTTTTCTTCTTGTTGGTCACTTCTCACTTGGGGTGGTAGTAGTTTGGAGCCTTGGACGCTTTAAAATTAACTGCACGCCTAGTAAAATACAACTATCCAGCTAACCAGCAATATCGTGTATGTCATCATCTTTGGCTCACAGAGAAACTAATGCTTGGATTTAGGGACCAACTCTCACATGGATGATGATGGACCACTCCAACCGTAGTGCTTTCGTTAATTGGAGCAGCAAGCAATTGATTATGTAGTCTCAATAACATAGTTTCCAAAATTAGTAGTTTAGAGTGTCCCCAACGAATATATTAATGCTATTATTAGTAAGTTCACATTGCCATGCATCTTCTAGGATCTCACTCAACTAAGTCTGCAAATGGGTTTACACTAATCAGCCTCGATCCGGTTTGTAATATCATAGTATATAATATATATGAGTTTGCGAAGTTCTCTGATTCAACTGATCTAGTGTTGATCAAAGAAAATAGATGTAGAAACTTTATTTTACTACCTCATTTATATATCATTTCAAAGCCAAATTACTGATGGGGCAGGTTTTGTCCATCAATTTTATTTTTTACTAGTCTGGCTTCACTCACTTCACAGAGACAACCTAGAGAAGTAAGGCAATTGATGAATAATCTACTGGAAAATCTTTCACAAGATCCGTTCTCATTTTGCTATATCTTTTAAAGATTTCTTCTCTTTTAATATTGTCTCTTTATAAGACATAAGGATTCGTACACCTTCTGTTGGAATGCAAACTACTCCCACTTCAGCTACTCCCATATATTGAATTATCAACCACAACGTACTACAAGATTTAACATCTTGAAGTGGACTTCTAGGAAGACACGTACGCTTCCTTATTCTAGAACTTCCTGGTCTCATTATAATTCAAGAAGGAAAGAAGAAAAACGTTAAGTTGTTGAAAACTTATGATGTGAGATTTCATATTATTTAGATTGTATTAGATTGTACGGCTGTTTATTAAGTGGACATGTATGATGAGTCTCATATCGAATATTTATCCATCAAATGTGATTGCAATAAGCAATTATAAGGAACCATAATTTAGTTAGCTTATTTGTTGTAAGTTTATTTGATTAAAAGTGAGAGAAAAAAATGATCTTAAGTACAATAAATTGATTTACGAGGAAAAACAAAACTTATTTGCTTACCATCATTAATTTTTGTTAATTAATTTTTAGCTAACAACAAATAAGGGCTACCAAATACTCACTAAGTGTAAGAGAGAAGGATAGGGATAATAGAATGTGAACAATGTGCTAAGGAATTAAATTCTGGCAGATGAAGACTTAGAAATATCAAAAAGAAGAGTAATATATATATATATATATATATATAGCTCAGGCAATCCCGACATAAACAATGAGTGTTTTCAAACTCCCAAATACCCTTTGTGATGAGATGACTAGTATGGTTCGTGCTTTTTGGTAGGGTCATTCCAATGGAAAAAACAAAATGGCTTGACTATCATGGGATAAAGTTTGTGTTCCGAAAAGAGAGGATAGATTGGATTTCCGAAACCTAAAAGCTTTCAACTTGGCACTTCTCGTCAAGCAAGGCTGGAGACTACAAACTAATACCAACTCTCTAGTATACCGTGTCCTCAAAGCTCGCTACTTTCACCCACTGTGATTTTCTACATGCGGAGTTGGGCTCAAAACCTTCCTTTGCATGGCGAAGCATCATGGCTGCCCAAGATGTCATTAAGAGTGGAAGCAGATGGCAAGTAGGTGATGGCTCTTCCGTCCAGATTTGGCTTGATAAGTGGCTCCCACAACAAACTACATTTCGAGTCATCTCCCCACCGCATACAATACCTGCTGATTCACGAGTCTGCACCCTCATAAATGCAGAAACTGGGGAGTGGCAAGAAGACATGATCGATACACCACATTTTTCTGCCAGTAGACGCCGATGCCATTTTGGCTATCCCAAGAAGCCGAGTTAGAGCCAAAGATCGTCTAATCTGGGCCTACACTCCAAGAGGTTTGTTCACAGTAAACAGTGCGTATAAGGTGGCCTTATCCCTATCCTCCCATGCAAGCCCATGCACGTCATCAAATGCGCCTAACCATACTTACTACTGGAGCACCATTTGGGGTCTTAGCCTTCCAAACAAAATAAAAACATTTGCTTGGAAGGCTAGCCGCAATATATTACCCACCAAAACAAACCTCTGCCATCGTGGGGTCCTGGATGAAGCCTTATGTGAAGCATGCGGCTTGAGTGAGGAAACCAGCGGACATCTCTTTTGGGACTGTACAGTGGCTCGCGAGATTTGGGAAGCATCTGGTCTGCCACTAGATGTTAGAGGTAAACGCTACAGGGAATTTATTGATCTTATATGGCACCTCATTTTTGTCCAACCAGGGCGTCTGAAGCTATAGGCGATTTAGGCCACTGTCTAAGGCCCCTATTGGTAAGAGGGCCCCCAAATAGCAATAATATATTATATAATATTAATTTCTGATCTTGAAAAAAAAAAAAAAAAACCCTGTTTCTCACTCTAAACCTAACATGAAGGCAAAAAAGAAAAAAGAAAAAAAAAAGGCCCGTTAACTGAGAAGGCTAATCCCAATTCCCATCATAAAAAAAAAAAAAAAAAAAAAAGAGGCCTGTGAACTGACGTGAAGGCTAATTCCAATTCTCATCATCTGGAAAAAAAAAATATATATATATATATATATATATATATATATATGGATGTAAGCAGCCAATATGGATATTTTTTTTTTGATATTTTTTTATCCTACCAAATATTAGAAAATGCATAAACTTTTCCAATGAAACAATATATGGATGTAAGCAGCAATATTATTATTATTTTTTTGTTGAGAAAATGTAAGTAGCAATATTAAGCACTCTGTTTTTGCATTCCTTTGAACTTTGAACTTTTATATACTCCCCGTACAGCGTATACTTGGGAAAAATCATCACAATTATCAAAGAAACATACATGTACTAAATTTATTATCCGCAATCACAATTTAAGGCCATAGTTTATTCTAATTATTATGGTACAGAGGGACCAAAATCACAATTTAGCATGAAATCTCAATGGTCTTGACATCAGGCTTCTTTGCCTCCACCTTAGGGACTGTCACAGTGAGAACACCATTCTCCATTGCAGCCTTGATTTGATCCATCTTAGCATTCTTAGGAAGCCTAAACCTCCTCAAGAACTTGCCACTGCTACGCTCTACTCTATGCCACGTGTCTTTCTTCTCTTCCTTCTCCACTTTCCTATCTCCGCTTATTTGGAGCACTCTGTTAGGGATTAACCATATTATCAATTGAAAAGGAAATGTTAGTGGAACTTGAATGCAAAAATTTAATTAGTACTTTTGCCTCTCAAAAAGCAAGAAAAATAAATTTTAATTGAAAAAAATATAAATTTATAATTAAATATAATAAAATGTCCAATTTAAAACTTTTGCCTAAGGCCTCCAAATTCGTTGAGTAGGCCCTATGTCCAACACGTGAGAAAAGAACTACTTGAACTCATTGTAACCATTGCATGGTGCATGCGGTACAATAGAAACAAAACAAGGCATGGAGCCCCACGCCAATCCAGCAGGGATATAACCCATAAAGCCCGACTCATACTTGAAGACTACAAGCTTGCCCACCTCCAAAAGCCTCTGCATAAAGAACATGCAGACATACGGTGGATCCCGCCAGATTATCCATGGTATAAGATCAACGTGGATGCAGCCGTCTTCTCAAACAAAAAGGCCGTGGGAATTGGTGTCGTGGTGCGCGACCATGAAGGTTCGATGCTAGCTACTCTGAGCAAATGCATACCACTACCGTTGGGACCTCTTGCAGCTGAAGCCAAGGCCATGGAAGAAGCAACTCACTTCGCTCAAGACATCGGACTATAGGAGGTTATCTTTGAGACCAACTCATCAATCATCTTAGGTGCTCTCACCGGCTCTTCCACAACATCGGTTACTGTTGAGGACATCATTAGAGGCATTCAACACACCCTGCGTGACTTTCGAAGCAAGGTTTTCAGATCCGGACTGTTCATTGAACCGTAAAAGGAAGAAGTTCAAGGTTTTTGAGGTCGAACTGAGGTCGAACAGTGATAACGTCATAATTAATTTAATAATTATTTTAAATATATATAAAAATATGAATTTAGTAAAAAATATAAAAATTAACTAAAATAGTCCAATTAAAACTATAAATCCATATTTTAACTATTTCTAATATATCCATCTATAGCCCAAATATGAAATATCTATCCAATAATAATAATAATCATTTTTTTTTATAAAAAGAAAATTAAAAGCATTAGATTGTCTTTCCAAGTTCCACTTTCCAATGCTCACGTGACCAGCTATCTAGCTCACATTCACAAACCTAAAAAAGCACTAGAAACAAAAGTGAATGAAATTATAGGAAGAGATAAAAAGCAATACAAACAAAAGCATATGAAAAAAGAATTGTGATGTTATATCCATAATATTTTTCACAATATTTTTACAAGAATCACATCAAAATCTTATGTGGAAAGTTATTACTAGTTCTAATTTGAATCCATCACTGAAATTAATTTTTTACTCATCAATATTAGCTAATAACAATCTATTACTTAAAATTTATTGTGAAAATATTGTAATAGTATTTCTTAATTAAGATTTTTTATTCTTTATATTATTTTTCTTTCTTTCCTTTCAATCTCCTCCACACACGTGTCCACTGTCCAATGATCTCTATCCCCCTTCTTTTATTTACTTTTTCTCCTCAAGAACCTTAGAACATTCCAGCAACCTCATTTTCTTCACATCAAGGAGAGAGAGAGAGAGAGAGAGAGAAGCTGGGTCAGATCGCCGAAAGGACAAGCTGATGGAGATCGGCATTCACCATATCCGCTACTGCCCCACCGCTGTTCGTCCTCCTCCCCACCACCAGATTGAGTCAGATCGTTGAAAGGACAAACCTGTGGAGATCGGCATTCATCATGTCCGCTACTGCCCCACCACCGTTCGTCCTCCTCCCTACCACCAAACTGGGTCAGATCGGCTTGTTCTTCATATTTATTTATTTGTTTTCCATATTTACTTGTTTTGATTCAACTTTATTGTAAGAATTGGTTTTGTTTTGTGTTTTTTGTTTGGATTATGTGAGACTTTTTTGAGAGTGAAGCAAAGAGACTGAAACACTGAAGCAAAGAGACGTTTTTTGATCCCAGCAGTTGTGTTTCTTTTTCCTTTGTTTTTCTGTGTTTTTTTTTTTATTTTTTTTTATTTTTTATTTTTTTTATTTTAGGTTCAGATTCAAAGGGAACCGAGAAGCTGTCTGATCACGGTTCTTAGAACCGTGTGGTTGAACTGCCGTTTGAACAGTTCCTTGCTTTTTGGGCATAGACTGGTTCTTAAACTTAAAAGAACCGTGATTGTGAGAGGTTCACGGTTTTCTCGGTCGAACCATACGGTCCGGTCCGGGTTTCAAAACTATGTTTCAAAGAACTCAGATACTGCATGTTAGGCGGCAAGGCAACGTACCGGCACACACTTTGGCACAACAGGCCAAAGGGATTGACACTTTTGTTTGGTTAGAGGAAACCCCATCATGTATTGAAAACTCTGTGTTTCAGGATGCTTTGTATCTTTCTCATTCTGAATAAAATCCACGTATTTCTCATCTATATATATATAAAACCGAAGCTTTTGAAGCTCTCACAATTTTCCACGTCAGCACAACATTAAAAAAATAATAATAATAATAAAACATAAAACAATAAAACCAAAACCAAAAAAAAAAAAAAAAAAAACCGAAACCTGAGAAAACCATTATAAACCTCTCTTTTCGCAAGCGCCTCTCCTTTTCTCTCTCTCAGTCGCTCGCTCTCTTCATCCATCAGCAAAAGGGTCTGCTTTTCTCTCTCTCAGTCGCTCTCTCTCTCCATCCATCAGCAAAAGGGTCTGCCTCCAAACCTCGCTCGGTCTCTTCATCCATCGGCAAAAGGGTCTGCCTCCAAACCAAACAAAGTAAGTTTTTGTTTTTTCCATCAGCAAATTGCTTTTCTTTTTGTGTGTTGTTGATTTTGGTTGGTGGGTATTTATACAATATCAATCATCAATGTTTATGTGTTTTATTGATTTTGCAAACATAATTCAGTATGTAACCGGGCAATTCAGGCTGATTAGGCTGATACAGAATAGATTAACATGTACTGTGGCCAAAATAATTTTTTGGTTTTCACTTGAATCAATAATAGACATGGATAATAAGTATTAAGTAATTTTATATGGTTTTCAGTTTTGTGACAAACCTTATTGTTGTACTTGGATGGTGAATTACATTGGGTTTCTAAAGCTATTTGTTTCGTATATATATATATATATATATATAGTGTATTTTGGTAAAGAATTGCACTTTTCACAGCATAAGATTTAGTCAAGTGCTTGGCATCAAAATTCTTTTATTAACAATCTCAGGATTCTTATGAATTTGATGTAATTATCCAAGTATCATTGATCTGCAAGGAATGCCAACCGTGACCATTTTTCTGCAATCATATTTGAATACACTATTGAATGTTCGTCAGCTCCCTTATGGAGAACCTATAATAAATTTGCCTTAAAGTAGTTTGTGCTTTTATGGTCCTACTTTTTGGCTGGTTGGTTTGCTTGTGGCATTTAGATTGGATGTGCCATGTATGTATGAGAAAGAAAATGAAATAGAGACTGCTGCTTCAGATTTTGTTAGCCTTAAATGGCTCACAACTATTGATTTGTATCTTCTTTTTCATTCACTTCATCCTTCTTTTTTACTCATGTTGGTTGGTTCAAGTTACCTATTGTTGTTAAACTATTTGAGACTACTTTCTTAGAAGATGCCCCTTACTAGAAACTAGGAACTTGAGAATAACATCAGTTAGAAAAGAACTCTCAACCTATCTGTTAAGAACTTACATCCAACTTTGGCACAATAGAAAACATACTTCGGCAGAGATTATTTCTTTCTTTCCCTGTTGGCATTGTTCAGTATGTATGTTCTTTGAATCCTTGCTGTGTCCCTGTGTAATTTGGTTGTCTATGAGAATGGAACCCTTAACCTATATGTTGAAAATTTACATCCACCTTTGGCACAATAGGAAATATACTTTGGCAAAGAGTAGTTTTGTCTTTCCCTGCTGGCATTGTTCAGTATGTATGTTACTTTGAGTCCTTGCTGTGTTAGAAAGTTCCATTTTTTTAATCATATTCTATTCATATTTTACTTGAAGTTTTGCTTTTATGTTTCATTTCTCACTGATAAACATTATTTTCAATTTTTTATTTGAAAATTATTTGCTTATAATTGCTCCTGTTGCTGTCATATCACAAATTCCTGTAGGCCCATGACTAAAAACAACCATGACTAAAAATTGTTTAATCATTCACAAATTTATAAATTTTTACTACGAATGGATTGTTTATATTGCTAATAAATTACACATAATCTATATATATAAAACCGAAACTTTTGAAACTCTCACAATTTTCCATGTCAGCATAATATTTAAATAATATTTAAATTAAATTAAATTTTCCACCTCATCACTGTTTTCTTTTTCCAATGCAAATTAGACTTCTAGGCAAATAAGGACACTCTCCCACCGCCTCTACTCTCTCCTATTTAAGAATTGCTTGGGTAGAAAACCTAAGCCCCAAAAACTATTCGCGGAGAAGATGATGTTTAAGGACCCTCACCACAAAGTGAATATTGAAACTGACATCTTTTTATAAAGGTTGGTCAATATCTTATATTTATATGTATGGCCGTGGTCACCACTATTTTTTTATTTTTTTTATTTTAAATTCTTTTTATTTTAGATTTTATGATTAGATCTGCTATTATCTTCTTTTGCCGCAACACAATTTTCTCCTTAAAACTTATTTTTTTTCAAGATTTTTTTTGAGGGTGGCTCATGCTTCACAATTCACATATTCCACTTATGTACTGGACTCCTCTCCTTCTTCGTTCAATGCATCAAGGTTAGGGTTATTTGATTTGTTCAATAAAAATTATAGATTTGTTGGTTTTTCTTATAAGTTTGTTAATTGTTGTTTTGTTTATTTAATTGCTGGGCCTGAATCTTTTAATTAAATCTTCAAATTTTTTTAACCTTTTAAAAGTTTTAATATTTTGAATTTTAACATTTAAAAGGTAACTTATATTTCTCTAATATTTCTATGTTGTGTAGACATATTTCTCTAATAAATTCTTGGCTCAAAATCTTCTAATTTTTTGGTTTACATATGAATTTTTAAGTTCATTTTTTGCAATACATTTAATTGTCTGGCCAATTTCAATAGTAGAAAAGCTATAATCATGGATTCCCTTCTTTCTATTGTATTTCTCTATTGCGTAATTTTATATATATATATATATATGTATATATATATATTGTTTTATTTCAATACTTTTGAAACTTTGAATCTTCTGATTTTTTTTAAAATTTATTTTTTTTGGCTTTTTGGAAGTTTTAACATCATAACTTTTGGGTTTTATTTTTTCTATTATCAGAAATTATCTAGAAGATTTCAATGAATATCCATGGATTATTCTTTTTGAGGGTAACCCATCTTTATCTTATATTTCTATTCCTAACTTTTTTTTCCTATATTTTTTCTTTAATTGTCCATGTTTACGTCTCTTTTGTTTTTCTTATTTTTACTTTCATAGCGTATGTACATGTTGTGTATGTTCTTTGATTCTTTCTTTAATGATTTTTGTGTGAGTATGTGTCATCATATCTGGGTACTTAGGCAAAATCTATAAAGACTAAAGATGCTTCTTCTTTTTTTCTTTTTCTTTTTTTGTAATGAATCCTGCATTTTTCATGACTTTAGTGAGTCATATTCTTAATGATCGAAATGGTTTTGTTTGACGTGGATTTTGTTCATATTGGTTTCAAAGTTTATTTCTTGGCTTATATTATAGATTGTAATATATTTATTCATCAAACTGTTTAGTTGAGTTTGTTTTCGAAATTGTTTTCAGTGTTGGACATTTTCTTGAAGCATGTTGGTATCATATATTAAAATACTGTTAAGTTGATGATAATAATATAGTTTAATAAATGTCTGAAACGTATAGTTGTTAACAAATGTTTTAGCTATATGATTTTATTTTACAAATTCAATTTTGGTGTTGTAGTAAAATAAACAAAGATTAAATTATATATTGTACTCAATACATTTTCCGTGCATCGCACGGGTTGGCGACTAGTAATATATATATATATATATATATATATATATTTACAAAATAGAATTTCTACTCTAGCCTAATCTAAGTGTATACGTGTGGGAAATTCATTCCTGGAAACTTGAACCCCAGCCTTTATCCTTCACACCCCACAAGCATTTATACTTGTGAAGTGATCATCGTACTAAGGGTGTGCAGTGGTGAGTAATAAATTAATTGAAAATTGGAGATGATGTGTTTTTTTATTTTTTATTATTTATTTATTGCCAAATTAAATAATGGAATAGAAGAAAGTGACGTTTCTAGCTAGGTGTTGGGATTCAGCATGCACTCGTGCTAGCCATCAAGCTAAGCTAGCACGTTCTTATTTTTCAGTTTTACATCATTAATTTGTAATTATATTTGAAGAATTAAAATTCAGGGATTTAAAGAATAATTGTTAACACAAGTTATTTAATATGAATTTAACAATATATTTATTACAGATTTGACCATTTGAGTTTTGAAGATTTTGTTCTAATTAAAACACTTATGAAAATATATATTTAAGTTAACATATATTGAAATAAAATTTCACTCATAATAATTTCAAGTTTACATAGAACAAAATCTTTAAGTTAATTAGAACAAAATCTTTAAGTTAAATATATTTATATTTATTACAGGCTTAAAATTAATCCACAAATTTCATTGATTATCAGGAAAAAAAAAAAAAAAAAAAAAAAAAAAAAAAAACTGAAATCCAAAATTTTATCTTCAAATATTTTCACGGAAGTGGATTGGGCATCCCGGCCAGTTTAATTAGATAAGGTGCTCAGCCCATAAGTACATTTTTTTTTTTTTTTTTGAAATAGCCCATAAGTACATATTGGTCTCAAAAGAATGCCACGCTCAATCTTTTCGAATTTCGATCCTTATATTATTTTATCACCCAAAGAAGAAATTCTTATTGTTTGATCCTGGGTCTAAGCAAATTAAGGTATGGAAATCTTAATGCAGCGGCTTGTATATCCGTTTCCCCTGTCATTAATTTTTAGTAAATATCATTCTGACGGAAGATACTTTAAACTATATATATATATATATATATATATATATAAACGTGCTATTCAAATTTGATATGACTGGCATTTATTTGGATAAATTAATGTGACTGGAATTCTTGAACAATACAACAAGGAAGTTAGATGGATGTAATAAAGGCTATCAACTCATCTTTTTTCTAGATAGTTACAATATGGTACTAATCCGCAAATCAAACATTTTTGTCTCCTTAAACACCCAAACATTTCGTGTATAAATAAGTGTCATCAATTTAACTATGAGACTGGAGATCCTTCACCATCAGCCCATTTCATTTGACTTCTTGTAGCCAATATATCCAAAGAAATTAGTAATTGAATGTGAAGTTTGGAATGAGCCAAACTAGAAAACACCCATACAAGGAGTTATGGCTCGTTTGGTTTAGAGGTGTCTCAGTTTTCATAACTCAATTTTCAAAACCCATAACTCAAACCCAAAACTCATAACTCATAACTCATAATTCAGTTTTCATTTTCTCTCAAAAACTCCAAAATTCTTGTTTGGCAACATAACCCAATCAAATAACTCAAAATTTAAGCCTACTTTTTGCCAAAATGGTGGAGCTCACCCACTGACACCGCACCGTTTGCTTATGTTTGGTACCTGCGGGGGATTTCTTTTACCTCTCACAAGACATTTTCTCCCAATGCAACACACCCAATCCAGAAACAAACCCAAACCCCATAAAGCAAAAAGCACTGCACAGACTTCCCTGTTTGACGCTGGCTCAGATTGGAAACAAGTTCGGTCTTCTTTACTCTTCTTTCTATTTCTATTTCTTTATGCTTTTAATCAATACCCATTAACATCTCTTTTCCCAGAAACCCATTTCACGCACCAATACCCAGCTACACCGAAACCCAGCTCCACCACCACTGACAGCAAACCCAGAAATCCACAACCACAACCTCCACCACCAACAGCCCTCAACACAACCACAAGCTCCACCAAAAAACCCACAAAAACCCACAAACATAGAAAACCCAAACCCAAACCCAAGAATCCTTAGATCAAAAATCAAAATCACGAAAATGAGGTGTGGGTTTTTGTTTCTGGGTATAAATTTATGCATGTATGAAAATGGTGGAGTGGGTCTGAAGAAGAAAGAAAGAAATTAAGAAAAAGAAAGAAGAAGGAAAAAAAAAAAAAAAAACGTTGGAGTGGGTCTGAAGAAGAAAGAAAAATAAAGAAGAAGATGAGGAAAAAAAAAGCCTTGAAATCAAAGCCCAAAAAGCACACCTTAACCCGATTAAAACGCAAATCACAACTGAAATCGAAGCCCTCTGCCATCATCTCGTGAAGAAAAAGAAGAAAAGAAACCAGAATGAAGAAGAAAGAAAAAAAGAAAAAAAGAAAAAAGAGAAGAAGATGAAAGAACCCAGCCGTGAAGAAGAAAAAAAGAAAAAAGAAAAGAAAAAGAGAAGCAGCTGAAAGAACCTAGCTTGAAGAATAAAAGAAAGAAAGAAAAGAGAAAAGAGGAGAGGGAGAGAAGAAATATTAGTACGGTGGAGAGGAAAAGTGAAGAAGAAAAAGTGGCCTTGAGTGTCTAACTATGGGTCCCATAAAGTCACAATATTTATCATTATGCCACTAAAACTCAGTTTTCAACTTCTGAAAACACTAATTTGGTGTTTTTAGTTTTCATCACTCTCACTCAAAATTTTTGAGTTTGAGTGATGAAACAACATTTGGAAATCAAGCCAAACAAAAAAAATTGTGTGGATCCCATATTTTTTGATAATTCAGGTATGAGTTTTGAATCATATCACTCAAAACTCCTCTAAACCAAACAGCCCTTGATGTTCAATCAATTCTTGCAATTTATGATCTTTTTCCTCATGCATGGACTCAAAAGACTTTATGCGCATCCAGAATAATACATTGGAAGGTCACTCATTCTGAAGTCTGAACCAGTATCATAACCAACACTGAAATTCCTTACCATGTCCGATTCATTCACTGTGCGGCGGCTGTAAAGTTTCTAGTTTCAACTACCTCACCCATCCTATTGTGACTCGTCGAGTAGGTTATACATGCAATTTGTGCGTGTATATGAGGAAGAAAGAAAGAGAATTGCCTCACCAATCATATATCGAAGTACTTTTCTGTCACTGAAAATGTGAATGCCTTTCTTTAATTTGCGGTGCAACTTTTAAAACTATACTAAGGAAAATCTTTGGTCGCTGCGTTTCCTTTTAAGCCTTATAATTATGATGATGCTTGGTAGCATGCAGGCTGCATGGTACGATCCAAGCCTTGAGGCTTTCCTTTTCAATACCGGATTGGCATGTCTTTCTGTTGTATTATCAGATATTTCACTCGGAATAAGCATTAATCACTACTTTATTCAACAATTCTGTTAGTCGAGACAAATATAATAATAACCATGGGGAAACAAAGGATGTTTCAACCTATTTCCTCATTATTACAAGATGATATTTGGGACTTGTAACTAGCACACAGTACAAACTAGCTATAAATAGTAGCAGCATTCTTGGTATATATATGGAAACACAAATCTTTGAAGTCAAGGCAATATTCCACCTCCAAATCCTCCTCCAGCTCCTTCACCAAATCCACCACCTGCCCCACCACCTACCCCACCACCGCTGCCACCACCAAACCCTCCCCCGCCTCCACCGCCAAGCCCTCCTCCTATTCCAGACCCAAACCCACCTCCAGCTCCAGCTCCACCTCCAAAACCTGAGCCACTACCTAGTCCACCCCCACCACCTCCTCCCCCACCAAACCCTCCTCCTCCTCCTCCTCCTCCTCCACCCAAGCCAGAACCCCCACCAAATCCAGCTCCACCACCTGCACCAGCACCAGAACCACCACCCAAACCACCACCACCACCCCCGAGCCCGCCACCACCACCACCACCTAGTCCACCACCATAACCTGGAAAGTTGAAGAATGTCTTTTGCGCACCCAATGCACCCTTTTGGTTCAAGAGCTTCCTAGCACTAGTACTGGTGCAAATAAGTGCACCAAGAAGCAGCACCAAAATAAGCTTAGAAGTACCAGAAGCCATCATTTCTGAGAGAATACCAGAGATAATGTTCGATGAGAAATGAGGTCCGGAAGAAGAGAATATATAGAAGTTTAAGAAATGAAATTAGTGAGGGAAGATGTAACGGTTGTGAAGGCCAAAATTAAATTTTTATATACGTACCTGGTACCCATCTAGTCATCTATAATCCGTGCTGCTTCAGTTATGGAAGCCAACTGCCACTAGAGAAAAAGAGTGCCCCCCCCCCCCCCCCCCATGTTGATGAGCAGTAACTTGGATTTGCTCATGTTCATTCACTTTTCGATGTTCCTTACATTGTTAACAACGTTTAAATTCTTTCATCTAACTCTCTGTCATCCATCTTTTTGTGATTTGATTGAACAATATTTCTGTATACTCTTACTTTTCTCTTTTGCCGTGCTTTTTTTTTTTTTGGATGGATATGCAAAAGTGATTCGAAAGAGCAGAGTAATGGATAATAGAAGGTCCACTATTTAAGCATAATGTCAAGCTCACTTCGAAATATAAACTCTTCTATACTCTTACCTAATTGAGGAAACTGATATTAAACTATCAAACTTATCAATTCTTGGCATTAGATCATGTGCTTGAGTCCAATAGCTAGGGCGTTCGTCTCAGTGGTCCACTAAGTGAAAAAGTGTATGCATTAACATGTGCAACAATAATTATCCTTAATTTTAATATTTTATTTAAATACTTTTTTTTTTTTTTTTTTTTTTTGGGTACAAAAGTGATGCTCATTTGAGAGGATGACCTTCCACATAGCCAACCATCCATATATATAAAAGAAATCTTGGTCTCTCTTAACCTGTTATATATAGGATTCCATGACTAAGAAATCTTGAGTTTGTAGACCACGCACAGCAAGTTTCTAGAGTACATTAAATGAGGCCTTGGTTCAATCGTTCTTCTGTTGCATACACGGTATATATGGCTCAAAATTATACTAATTAACTACAATCAAGGTGAATATATGCTTAAACCTATAATGTTAGGATTTTAAATTTTGGATATTTTGAAATTTTGATTTATTGTGATGTTGAATCAATCAGCAATGTGTTATCTTATCATGTAACTTAATATATAAATACAATGGGCTGCCGACGCTTATATAAATATAAAAGACATAGGGACCCTGCAGCTTTTAAGAATCGCCAAACCATGTACCAACCTTCGTACACAATTTAAGCTGCTGAAAATATAGATGAGTGTATTTTTCACCGGAAATCTGACCATTTGGTAATTTTATCATGCATGACGGCAATATGATCTCAAGCAAACTATTGCTGACCATATTTCCCAGTTACACTCAAAGAAGAAAACTAATTTCAACCGAGTGAATCTTCAATGAGTAATTATGGAGTAAGAATGTATGCCTTACCTTCGCCCTTGATAATAATAGTTCAAACTATGCATTGGGGGCTAAAGTAATAACAAGTGCTTGCTAATGTAACTTTCAACGCAGAATGCCATTCTTCATTCAAATCCGCTGCCTGAAACTTTTTGCTCCTTTGGTTAATTACATGCGCGAGTTAATAGTGAGAATGAGAAAATCCTAAGTGACTAAGTTGAATTATTGAGCATAAATTATCAAGCCTAGTTGAACTAAATTGAATTGAAGTAAACCATCTTGAAGTGCACTAATTCGAAGTAAATCATCTCAAAATGAACCAATCCAGAGCAAGCCATCTCAAACTAAAGTAAAATGTAGAAAATTTAACACATTAAAGCCTAAACGATTATTCCACCACTAAATTGATTTGAAGCAAACAAGAATTTAGATCAAACTTAAACAAACAACTAAATATTGCATCATACTTGATAAATATTGAATTAAATAAGATCACTAGTACAAAGGAAATGCACTTACAATAAGTATTTATAAAATCTCCTACAAAGTCTTAGGACTACTTGATTTGCTTAAGAACTAATCTTTATAATTGAGGTTTCGACGGTTACACTTGGTTCTCTTTTCCATGTGTCTCTCCTAAATTGACACCCACTGGCCATGATAACTATCTTCCTGCTAGCAGGAGTTGGTAGCCTCTTATGACCACCTTGAGGCAACTACAACTAGCGACTTCCTTGATATCTTTGTTCACGTAGCAAGTGTCTTCTCTTTTGATTATGTTTCATTAACCGCCCATGTTTTTCTCAAGGTAACTACTCACAATCCCATAGAATTGCCTTTTTTTTTTTTAATTTTTTTTTAGAATACTAAATATTTTTTACACATACATGGAAAGAGGGAAGAAGTTTTTTTTTAAAAAAAACTTACAGTAGTGTATATATATCCAAAATGACCTAACTTTTGGATACACAACACAGACTTTAAACCTTTTTTATTCATATTCATTTTCTAATGTGTGATTAACCCACTATTTTTTCTTTTGAGATAACACACATACACGAAGAGATGGGATAAGGTTTTTTTAATACCAAACAAACAGATTACATCACATTACAAATTTTGGAGTACGTCTGTCTTGCTATCATATTAGCAAGTTTCTTCTTTCAGCTACTACAGAGTCTGAAGTTCTCAAAAAAACAATTAGCATAGAGTATTGCTTAATAATATTATATATATATATATATATATATATATATATATATATATCTTCTAATAAGTTTTCAATCCACCAAGGCCAGTGAGTCTTAGCCCTCCAAAAGTGTTGGATTTCCTTGCTATCAGTTAGGATCACCACCCTTTGAAGACCCAAATGAGCTGTGTAGAGAAGCGCCTCATAGATTGCCTTAGATTAACGCCAGTCGTGACTCACCTGGGCCTTAATGTTTGGTTTTATTATATTCCACATGGACATCCACACAAACTCTGTTTTAACCTCGCTAATCTTTGCTCTTCCATGTGTTCTGCTAATTAATTAATTATTTGGCTCAACACATGCCCTTTTTAATTTAGTCCTATGTAGCTATGTTGCTCCAAACCTCATATGGAGCCCTTTCATTTGCCCTCTAGCAAACATGCCATTAGCATATGAGAAAAATAAATTATAAATATATACTGGAAAAATATCTAGATATGAAATTAAAAAAAAAAAAAAATTAAATCTAAAAAATGGATCTATTTATAATTTGTTACTAGTGATAGAAAAAAAAAAAATTTTGGTGAACTTTTTACAATTTATATTTACTTTCAAAACTAAAGCCAGGAGCTTTGTAGTTTAAATAGCATTTTTTAGCGTTTTTAATATATATTTTTAGAGTTCAATCTCACATCCTCCAACTACTGAATTATTCAACAACAAAAGCTAAAATTCTGAAAGGAATTTTTACAAATAGAAGAAAATATTCCAATTTTGAAAATCTAAATTATATAAAAAGAAAAAAAAAGATTCTTTATCAAGCATATCTATGTTACAATTTTTTTAATAAAAAGGAAGTGTTTTAAAAACTAAAATTAATAAAATCATACAAAGATCGATTATGCCACATCCAAAAAAAAAAGTTGAATAGAGATGTTAACAAAATTTGAATACAAAAATTTTATTATTAATTTTTCATATCAAAAAGTGAGAAAAATGGATTTCAATTAAAATAATTATAATACATAAGTTATTTATATTCTTTAATTATTTGACATAAGAAAAAAATCTTACTTAAAATTAGCCTCTTAGGTCACAAATTGTATCAGGTTGGCCTTGGAGTGCACTCTTAATTATTTGTATTTATAAACTATTGTGGACTTCCCATGATATCTTTAGATATGGAAGCGCATTAATCTTATCTATATTACACACATGCACCCGCCTTGTCTTGTCTTGTGCGTGAAGAATCCAACTTAATTAGTTTTGTTTTGGCTCATTTATAACTCCCTAATTTTTCAAATCATTTGTTGTTGGACTAAACTTTCTTGCGATTTTAGAGTTGTTTGTGACGGTTGTCAAAACGTTACCATTTAGCTTATTTTGTTAGTTAATCTATTATTTTATTGATATTTGACCAAGTCAGTGGATCATTTAACACACCAACAGAGACTTTCTCATAAACTTTTATAACCTTTTCCAGCAAACCACTTGAATCTACGACTCTTTGTCTTCCTCAAGTGTTCTTACTCTCTCCTGCAGAATTTTTTACTCTTTGAAATTTTCTTTTATCGATTACATAGGAAAGATTTCTATAAAAGGTTAGTTCTTAAACTTTTGTGTGTGAAATCCAGTGTAAATGTCGATGCTATAATATGATCTAGAGAGTTGTTAAGCCAAAAAAATTATTTCACACTGGGCCAGATTCACTTGGACCTTTGTACTACTGTATTACATTGTACTTTCCTAGTTAGGCTAAAAGCCCGTATAAAGGCCCCCTTGCGAAAAACATGATGTATGTGATTGAAATTAATTTTACTCAACGACAGAATACTGCTATTCGTACATATACCTTCCACACAACCCACATAGTTCATCTCAACCTTTGGTTTTCAAAATCAAATACAAATTGACTTTGAGAATAAAATACAAATGTGACATCTTCAATTAAAAATGATGCAGAGATATGAGAAATTCGTGTACAATTTATGTACAGAAAGCATTTCTATTAATATCTTGGTGTTTGAGTAGAAATCAATTTTTAATTAATTTTGGACTATTATCATTGTTTTTAGGTTGTTCAAAGTGAAATTTATGGTGCTATGACCAGCTCGAAGTAAAATCTAACTTTGTATTGGTTTTGCATTTTAAAAATTGTGAGAAAATTATGCTTTCGTACGGAAACTTTTCACAACAACAACACTTTCCATAATTTTAACAAGCACTAAATTTCATTTTTTAAAACCAGAATGTTTTCAAAACAGAACTTCTAAAACCGCTATTTTTTTTTAGATGTACATTTTCAAACAGCTAACCCAAATGAACACAACCACGTCTTGGTCTGTGTATTGTAGAACTACCAACAAGGTCAAGTCACTTTTTGAAGTCCCAAAAGTTTCTTTATCATTATGTGCATGATTTTAAGCAAGAGTAAGCTCAAGAGAGACGTCATTGACATCGGCACTTTTGTTCAGCTTCAACAATGACTGGGGCGCTTTTGAGTTCATTGATAAAGACATTTTGCAATCATTCGCTCGCTCTGTATTCACTGTAAATATTTCTAATGCTTGATGATTGCTCTTGCAACCGGAAACAGTACCTAGTAACACTCCCTTCTGCTCATTCCTTCCCTGAAAATATAATAAATTAACATGGAAATATTTAGACCAATGGCAAGAACAAACGTGTATGTGTTTGTTGTGTATACATGTGTCTGTGCATGCGTGCGTGTCTATGAAAAAGGCATCTCCTGCATCTTATATAATAGTGTGCGAGTATCACGTAGCTATGGTCCACACGCTGTGATCTGTGATAAAATGTATATATTGGATGAATAAGATAATTATTAACGTTTGAGAGAGGGAGAGAGAAAGAGTACTTGAGTAGCGTAGCTCTTGAGCAGATCCTTGAAGATGATGTAAGACTTTGGCTTCTTCTCCCATGCTTTGCTTGTTGTTTCTTGGTATGATAGCGGCTCAGTTACATCCTTTCCAATATTCCCCATTTCTTGCTTCACCACCCTGCCACCAAAGGCACCAAAAACTGAATACGTAATTGATTCTCGTGGCCATGTAGCACTGGAATCCTCCATACTGAGGTGATTCTTATTCTCAATGTTAGAACACGTGGGGCTGTAAAAAGGTTCTTCTCTACATACACATTTTCCCTTGGCATATATTCTCCTTTCATGATGATTGTTAAGAAAAAGAAGAAAACCTAACATCTTACAGTCAAATTGATAATATACTTAAATGAATGATGTAAGCCACAGCTCTTCAACAATGAGTATGTGTGAGAATCATATATATATATATATATATATATATATATTAATTATGGTTGATATATTATAGGATTAGTGCTCATGATATATGTTAAAGATATATTAACTCATTAGCATAGTTTCAAGTTTAATTCTACTTTGTGTGTAAGTCAAGTCTCTTACTTGTACTAGAAGTGTATAATTAGTCTAGGATTTAGTCTAGGATTTAGTCTACTATATATACACATGTTTTGGTTCATTGTAATATAAGATTTGTACTATACTCTAATATATTATTGATGTAACCCTTTAGGATTTCCTCCGTGGATGTAAGTCGTTAGGCTGAACTATGTTACCCTCGTGTGTTATTGTGTTCTACACTTTATGCTTTCGCTTCCACATCTATACTAGTATATTCAACATGGTGTATCAATGTTAATATCTAACATGGTATCAGAGTCACCTTCCTATAGCCATGGTTTTCTGTCCATCCGGTATTAAGAGCAAACTTTGTCTTCCTCAATGTTTTTTCATTGCGTTCATCTTCTTTGGCTTTCCATTACTATCGTCAAAACTATCTGGTATAGTCATGCCACTGTTAGAACTCTCATCAACACTACAAGATTATTACCTTCCTCAAACCACTATCATAAAGCCAAACTTCATTCAAGAGATCTTCTCAACCTTATCAAATCTCAAGGTTTCATCAAGCTTCCATATTGAATTTGAGAGGGAGTATTAGAGATATATTAGCCAATTAGCATAGGCCCAAGTCTAATTCTACCTTGTGTGCAAGCCAAATCTCCTACTTGTACTAAAAGTCTATTAGTTTAAGGTTTAGTCTATTATATATACACATTTTATGGTTCATTATAATATAGGATTTGTACTTCATCCTAATATATTATTAATTTAGTTCTTTAGGGTTTCCTCCGTGGATGTAGGCTATTATGCTGAACCACATTACCCTCGTGTGTTACTGTATTCTACACTTTATGCTTTTATTTCTGCATTCATACTAGCATATTTAATATGGTGTATTAATACTAATATTTAACAATATATATACTAAAGAGTAGGCAATGTGTTAAAAAAAATCCACAAACCATTGGTTTGGTATGGTCGTATTCTTGAGAGTACGATCTCCATCGCACTGAGTTCCTCCATTGCTCGTGAACTGTAATGAGTTGGTATCAACCAATCCCTTGTCCTTTTGTTGGCAATTGCTTTGCTCTAAGCATGATAAGAAATTTGAATTAGGGAAAACCTGCATTTTTTCATTCTTTGCTGTCTCTGCTCCTCCTGCAACAAGAATCAACACATACAGCTTAAAGAAGAGGTTTCCACGGTACACTTTTCTCTCGTACAAAGGTGTATAACCTACTTATGATCTAAGGAGGTGTAATTCATAGTATGAATAACTATCAAGTGCACATAACCAAACAAACCACTTGGAACCTAAACACTTGCGTAAGTGCGCGCTTGATTGAACTAAAATGCACATTTTTCAAATATAATATAGAATAATCTTTAATTAAAAAATATATGTAACATCTGAATAAAAGAATTAATAAACTCAAATTAGTAATATATTTTTCCTGTTAGTTAAAAATTTAAAATGAATACCGCAATTGCACAGAATTAAGTTCATATTTTAAATAAATTATTTTAATTTCTTTATATTTTTATATGGTAACTTCGAAAACAATTATTAATGGACAATATAATAATAATTTAGTGATAATATTTTATATAATTCTCTTGTGCTTTATAAATTAAATAAAGTAAATGATTCTTCTAAATATATATATATATATATATATATTCAAAAGTCAAAGACCATGTAGTAGAAAAATAGTAAATTAGTGTAATACAGTGCCTTAAAAAATATTTGTATAATGAATTAATATTCATATCAAATAATTAATTTTCATGATTCATATAATTTTTTTTACCAAAAAAGTAAGAGCGTGCCTAGGCATGCATTTTGCTTATTTAAAAAGTATCAGTAAGACGTGCCTCACCCACTAGTACTCTTCATTAAATGAGTACCGTTTCGGTTTCAGTTTCGGTTTGGTGAAATGTTTATTCCTTGACGTTTTCAATTTTGAACTTTAAGCATACATAAGCACGCTTCTAAAAACATTGTAGTCTACGGAATAATTTTTCCATACCTTTGACATTAATTATTCTTTTCAAATTCTTTTTTCATAACTATATCTTCGAACACTTGTAAAGGGTATCAAAACTAGCTAGGATAATAATAATAAGATTACACTAACATGATGAAGATTTGATAAAAGTATAAAAATCAAACTATAATATAATATTTTGGGGGGAAAAGCATGTCCTTATCAATACTAGATCATTGTTGTTTACAAAAAATTCTTTGTAAAATATTCAATACATCCATTTTACTACATATTTCTTTCACATAAATATATTCTTCACATATGAATCTTCTAAATACATATATTTGAGAAAAAAAATACAATATATTAAAATAATTTCATAATTTTTTTTTTTTTTTTTGGGGTCTAAAATCTCATATTAAGCCGTAATGTTGAAAATAAATTACAAATGTGACAAAGGTTAGAGTTTTAGAGATGAAATGTACTATTGTCGGCAAACTTTATATATTCTTTCTTTGTTCTTATATAGCAAATATTATGTATTTACTATTTGGACTGTCACACATCCTTTATAAGTAAAATTTTATGAGATGAAGTTACAACACCATTGATGAAACGCATAGGAATCTTTTAAGGAAATGACAAAAAAAATTATATGTCTCTGTCAAAGAAAACTACATCAGCCATATGAATTACATCAAACAATTTATATTAGCCCCTTATTATTGTATTTGTTGCAAAGGATCAGTGGTTTTCAGGTCTTATACTCTTATTTAACATTCTTTGTATTAAACTCTTATTTGAGACTACTCTTAAGCAATAATTATCTTATTCATCCGTTATCATTCATCTGTATATAAATATTGTTCTTTTCAAGATGCGTGGACCCCATATATAGCTGTGTGGATCTCACACACAACAAGAGGAATGATGCATGCATGAAATATCTTTTCACAAACAAAGAATTGTTTTACTTAGACTGATTGTGAATCAGTAAGGTAAGTACTTCAATAGTCCTCTAGATACCCATGTTAGGCCCCCCCCCCCCCCCCCCCAACAAAAAAAAAAAATTATAGATAGCTAAAACTGTACCTTCTATGATCAAAAGGGTAAATGGAATTACCAACCTGATCTTCATTGTTAAAATCAAAGGAAAATTGGTAAAGAAATGTATATGCCTGCATCAGGAAAATGGAGTACATGTGTTTTTACCATGGGGGATCATGATTTTACATACCTTCTAGCATCTGCTCATGCTTCATGCTCCTGTACATCTGTCAATAATCAACCTAAGCGTTAGAAAGACTATCAAAAATATCAAAACTGTAATCACACCAAAAAAGTTCATAACAAAGAATTCACAAGATAATAATATATATATATGATCTTTATCTGTAAATTAAGGAGGATTTGATAAAAAACCTGAAGATGGCTCTTTACGTGAGATAAGGTAAGGCCATTCACATTCATTATTTGTAAAACCATCTTTGGAGTAGCTCCTATATATTTAACAACAACAAAATTGAGAATTTTGTTAACAAAAAATTAAGCATAACATTACTTCATTTCCTTTTATAAAAATTAAAAAAAGGGTGATATTTGGGCCATAATAAATAGACATCTTACTGTCTTCTCCTCCAAGCCTTTCAACTGCATGCACAAAGCAGAGATGAAGATCAGGTGTCCACCGGAGCCGAGGCATTTTGGATCGAACATATGGCCTAATTACAGGCGGTGATTTCAAGCTTAACTCCGGCAACTTCTCAAGGGCGTGCCGCTTAGAAGGTCTCATGATATGAGATGATTTTGAAAGATAATCTTCATTAACAAAAGGAGAGAATGAAGACCCTTTGTGTGATTTTGAAAGATATTCTTCATTAACAAGAGAAGAGAATGAAGACCCTTTGTGTGAGCTCTCACCTTCAAATCTCTTCATGGCTTCTTGTGTGTGAAAGAGAGAGGTCAGGGGGGAGTGTTTGCTCAGGATGGTTCAAAAGAGAATAAATAGCAAGTGAGACTTTGTTACAAAGTTTTGTCCTTATGTGCAGCTTTTCCTACTCTTCAGTTAAGTCCTGAGGAGTTTCAATTGGAGAAAGGAAAAATTGGACACGGAATTTCAGGCTTGGTTTTGTTTAAAAATGCCTTCATGATTGGGTGAAAAAGAAAGGTAGAAATGGAAAAAAGCAGTTCAGTCTAAAAAAAAAATCTAGGTGATATCTTTATTTTTTTTTTCTAGACATTCTTGGGTCTTTTCTAGACATTCTTTTTTATTCTTTTTCAAAAAAATAGAGGAAAAAAAAAACAATATGATTCGCCGAAAGTAGAAAACAAATAAAAAATAAACGGTAGCGGAAAGAAACCGTGTACCGTTAAGTAGCAGCGAAAAAAAACCGTGTACCGTTAAGTAATATACTAGATGGAATATACATGAGTATATTATGAATTCAGAATTTAAAAAAAAAAAAAAACAATATATATGTTAAGTAATTTAGTTCATTACATTCCAATGTTTTAATTTTTAGGGCATATTCAAAGTTAATAAAATGCTTATGTTCTCTTGGTATAATTTAGCAAGATATCATAAAAATCAATTAAATAAGTATTTAATATTTTTTTTCCAACTTTGACATGTTTTAAAGAAAAATAATAAATACATGGAGGAGATGGTGTTTATTGTGTTATTTAATTGAAAAATTAGCAACAACAAACAAACCAGCAAAATTATTCATTATCTCATATTAATATGATTTAACTTGATTTGATTTTTGTTATTCATCTAGTATATATACATATATCCTATATGACATGAAGATTTAATCATCCGAGTAAATATAAAAAAAAATTAATAGATTAATGAAAAAAATCCAAGATTATAATAACAAATGAGGAAATATTGATGTTTAATATAAATAGTATAACATGAAACAAAAATAAATTTTGATTTTAATAATTTTTTTTTTTACATAATAATACACATTGGCACAATAAACAATTATATTGTTGATAATAGTAATAAATTGTAATAAACTTAAAGTACTTTGGTAAAAATATATTATAAAAAAATTTAATAAATATTTTATATTTTTAATTAAAATATGAATTTTTGGAGTATTTTTGTTCAATGTCGTAACATTATCTATTTTTAATAAAAAAAATACTTACTTTTAAAATAAAATATAACGCAAATATTTTACTAACTATGCCGTGTACCATATTTGCCTATTTAAATAAATGTGTTCTTTAGAATAATAATAATAATATGTGTCCAACATAATAACTAGCTTTTTTGAGAGACAAACACATACATACAAAAGGAAAATTGAACGGAACACTTTAACACAAAGCACAACATGATAACTAGCTTTTATAGGTAAGAGGTTCTTTCACTTTACAAAACAACTAGTCACTTACTCCTGTAATGCACAAAAAGAATTTAAGAAAAAAATTCATACATATGTGATACATATTTAATTAATAAGCTCAATGACAAACTACATATTCTAAGCTTAGATATATGTCAATTTCGTTCCTTAAATTTTAATTTTTTTCAATTTCATTCTTGAACTTTTATTCCATATATCCGGCCAACGTGATCCTTCCATTCCTATGAAATGGACCGCCATTCAGGGTACCACTCATGCCAAAAGTCTTCTAAAACATTATTATTATTTTTTCATTTTTTTTAACTTGTAAAATATAAAAACCCAAAAGCTAATTTCTAAATATAGGAAACTATTAAAAAAAACATTTTCTTCTCTCTTTTCCTCTTCTTAACCGAGCTTTGTACCCCCTTTGCTTCCTCTATTTCTATTTCTCTTTGGGATGACAATTTTGTCTTGCCCCACTTGACTCGTCCCTTCCCACTTCGTCTCACGAGGGTTTTCCCCGCCCCGAAAAGATAGTAGGGTAGGGATGGAGTGAGATTTTAGCCCCTCACCAAGGGGCAGGAAGGGACTCAATTTAGACTTTTTAGACCCAACCCGCCCCGACCCGCATTGATAAGGGTTTTGTAAATTTTTCATATCCTAAAACCCTACTATTTAAAAAAACATATTATCAGCTTATTTTATTTTACCCAACAAGGCTTTTTGCCTCTTTTTTTTCTTTAGCAAGTTTGAAAATAAGATACCAATTTTAACATTCTCTTTTGTTTTTATTATAAACAAATTTATATACTATTGAATCATTGAGTTTATATTATGAGATTTTTGTTTTTGTTTTTGTTGTGATATTGTCTTATTAAACACTTTAATAATATTATTCAATTTTTGCTAAAAATTAGTTTGATTTGATGGGACAAATTTATTTTTAATTTCAAGTATATTTTTATTAACGAAACATGTTTTATTAAAAATAATTGTAATAGTTATGGGCAAATTAACAAGAAATAGAGTTTTATGGGGGGGGTGGGGCGGGGCTTCGCGGGGCCCCAAGGGGTGGGAATGAGGTAAAAAAAAATTCCCCATCATGTAGGGCGAGGCAAGGATGAGGTAAGACAAAACCATGCAAGGCAGGGGCGAAAACCCCATCCTTCGAACCCGCCCTGCCCCATTGCCATCCCTTTCTCTCCACAAGACTTAAGTGGGTCTAGGGCATTGCAGTTGCAATTTGTGGCTTTTGAGTGCCGTCTTGATAAGTGGCAAAGTTGCTTTGGGAATGAATATAAGCTGTTCTGGAGATAGATTTAGACCTTACATCACAAGGTTCATCTTCTCTCTCAACTCTCAAGTAGCTGGGCATGGCCAATACAATGCCCCAATCATCTTGACTCAGCTAGAGAAATCTAAATGAATACAGATCCAATGTACCACTTTTTGTGTACCATATTATGTTCCACCAATTATTACGTGCCATATTTTGATTTTACTTTCCTTATAAAAGAACTGAAGTTTAAAATGAAAAGCAATTATACATATGGTAAGTAGTGATTGGTGAAATATAGAATGATAAACAAAAAGTGGTACAGAGGATTTGCATTCAATTCAAATGTCCTGTCTCAAGCTTTCATGGTTGAGCTTTTTTAATTCCCATAATTAATTTTACAAAAAAAAAATCAAATACTTTTTAGTAATTAATAAAAGTTTTTGTTCTTTGTTTTTTTTTTGTTTGTTTGAATGCTGAAAATATCAAAATTACATCACTTTTTAGGGACTTAATTGATGAAAGGGTAAAATTTAAATACAATTCTTTAGATATTGTAAATTAAGTTCCCCAATGAAATTCATACATAGAGCTACATTAAATCTAATTATTTTAAAAAATTATTTTTTATATTTTATTGGTCAATGCAACCATATTTTTAAAGGTGAAAAACTTAATTAAAGTTTTTTTTATTTGTTGAGAAGAACTTAATTTTGATAGACTTGGATATTTAATAATTCGATTATATTAAAAACGTGATGAAAGTCAACAGATAAGATTGAAAAAAAAAAAAAAATCAAAACTTTAGAGACAAAAATGAGAACTGAACAAATTCAGAGGATGTAACATACCATCGAGTAAAAACCAAAAACAAAAACAAACAAAAAAAAAACAAAGATTTATTAAAGTTTTTTGTATAGCTTTTACATTTTGTATAAAATTACTTATATACGGATTGATCACGTACAGTATCCTTGTTTAGGTTTTATCTGATATTATTTAGACGAGAAAAGAAACTCCATTGAAAAGATTCGAGTTCTATTTTATAATATTTTCCAGATACCAAACGTTATAACGTACAAACAATAAACCCACACGTTAAAAACATTGACATGACATAAGCAATTGCATGTCTTAAAGGAAACATGCCAAAGGCCCCCCCATCAAATAAAAAATTCAAACTTTTTCTCATTCCGTTCAGTCAGAAAGACTTTCCAGTAGTCTTTGTATTCACATTTATTTTAATCTCATCGACATCACCATTCACCATCCACTAACACTACAACATGTATTGCCACGTAGACATGCTTAGCATGTCGGGCTCTCTTCCTATGAAGACACGTTGGCATTCCAGTTTTTTTTAATGATATATATATATATATATATATATATATTAGTGTATATATATATAATTTAATAGATTTTTCTCTGTTTAGATGAATATTTCCACAGTTCAAAAATATTTAAGTTTAAACAAAAATACAATTTGAGAATAAATAGATAAAAATATATCCTTAACTCCATGTAATATATATATATATATACTTTCATTAAGAAAAAAAAAAAAACCATAGCTGAACTTTAAGGAAGAAAACTTAAACAACAATACCTCTATATATGTGTGTGTGATTAAGTGGTTGCATGCGTGCGTGGAATCAGTTTTTTCTGTGGGAAGCTAAAAAAAATTAATGAATGAAAACCAAAATTATGCATGTCGGGACGTAGCTTTCCGTGGCCATCCTTTGCTGAAAGAGACGGTTTCAAATTGGGGAATATTCTCTGTATCCATTGCCAGAAGCATGGACAAATGTTTTGTGATTATGGCTATGAGAAAAAAGTGTTGAAAGTTGAAACTAGCTGGAGAACTGTTAAAGTAATCCTGAAGATCAGGTTTGATATCCTTCAATGATAGTTAGGTGGAACAGAAATGAGTGTTACTAAGAATGCAAAAAATAAAAATAAAAACTACCACACACTTTTGGTGCGTTAGTCACTTTATGAGTATAAGTTTTTGTAGAGTGTAAGGGCATGTTTGGTAAACTGTAATAAATATTGTAATGCAATAGTTATTCCTAAGGTTTAGCTATTCTTTAGTTTGGTTATGTTTTTATTACAAGGAATAGTCATTCCTTATGAATAACTATTATTTAAAATGAAGAATAAGTATTCCTCTCTAAAATTGTTGTATTAGCTATTCCTTAGAAAATACAATAATTTCAAACTTAATATATTTTCAAATAAACAAACTTTTCATATACATCTAACAATTATAAAAATAAAAAATCATAAAAAATAAAGCATATCTCTATTAAGTTTAAAATATAATCATTTTTAAGAAGATATAATTGTATGAGTGAGATATTTCCTAAAATAAATCTTAAGTTTTATTCTAATTTTATAATTCACAACCAAACTTATGAATAAGTTTAATTATTACATTACAACACATTTTATTCATAGTAATAAAGATTATAATTTCTGTCGTAATCTCTATTCAATGTACCAAACGTACCTTAAGGGATAAGGGTCAAAGTTTAAATCTCTAACAAAGAACTTTACACACATACATAAAATAATAATAAAAATGCAAGAAAAAATACAATAATAGAAAATACAATAATAGAATATTACTTCAAGAGTAATCTAGTTTAACTATTACTTATTAGTTTTTCAATTGACACCTTTTACTGTTTCTAATAAATAGCCCATTTAAATTGAGGGGGGAAAGAAGGGAAGTAAAAGGGAGTAGAGTAGAGTTGACTGAAAATAGACTAATTTTGGGCTAAATTTACTATATTTTATTTTACTCTCCCTCCCTCACCTTCAATCTAAACAGACCAAAAGTTTCTAATAAAGACGTTCATGGTTCAAATATTCTCTCTTAATTATCAAATTATCAAAATTACAAATCTATATATTCTACAGTTTGATACAATATATTGTTGCAACAATATTGATTTATATTACATTCAAATTACCACGTTAGCACTTGCAAAAAAGTTTTGAAATTTTATGTAATTAAAGTTATTGGTTTTATATATCATCATATTACATTCAAATTAATTTTTATTAATACTATTATAAAATTATATTTACATTATTTGTGGTCTCATGAAACATTCTCTTATGTATGAATTGAATAATAATATAATTAATATAATTGTCTTTCCTTCAAAATTAATATCTCCCTGTGTGTGTGTATATATATATATTGAATTTAACCTTTCCCTAAGCTTTAAATTCTAGTAACTAATGATTTCACTTGCTTGAATATTATGATGATATATAAAACCAATAACTTTAATTACATAAAATTTCAAAACTTTTTTGCAAGTTCTAACGTGGTAAATTGTGATTTATTTACAATAAAATTTATGTTAATGATGGTCCCATATAAAAGTGATATTACACTCATCACAATTTGCCACTTCAATAAATTGTGAAAGTTTGTATTACTTGTAGCGTTATCATATATAAAACAAGCTAGAAATTTTTATTTTTTCAAATTAATACATGTCTTCTTACAAATATTCATATTTTAATTGATGGTTTAATACATCAGAAAAATAAGTTTTTAACTTTTTAATGTTCCTTTTGTATTGAATTTCAAGTTAATTAGGCTTGTACTTGTTAATAGTTTTTTATGGTTGAAATTCAATAAAAAGAACATTAAAAAGTTTTTTTAAAAAAAATCTGATGAATTAAACCATCAATTAAAATTTTTAAAATTTATATATTTGTAAGAAGATACGTATATATATTTTTATAAAAATTTCTAGCTTATTTTATGTAAGATAACGCTATAAATAATACAACAATTTTTACAACTTGTTGAAGTGGTAAAATTGTGATAGTGTTATTTTACTTTTACACTTATCACAATTTGTGTGGGGGGGGGGGGGGGGGGGGGAAGAGAGAGAGAGAGAGAGTGTGTGTGTTATTACATGAGTTAAACGAGTGAATTTTATTATGGGCCATATATTTGGTAAGTGACAGTTATTCTTTGGTTTAAGAACTATATATATATATATATATAAAGAGGATTCCCCTTTTTGAATTAGACTTTTATATGATTTAAAAATACCCTCATTAATGAAGAGTAACTTTTCTTAGAAATAGGATCATAAATGTCAAATAATAAATTTCATTTTGAATTCAAAAAGAGAACTCTTAGAATTTAGGATTTTTTTTCCAGGTTTGACTTACTTCCAGTACTTTTTTAACAGGAATCTCTGTTTATTTTAATGAGAAACTGCCACATCACCCACTAACTAAATAACTAAATAAAATGTGAAAATTAAAACTCACTACCACTTGCTATTGTGTATTTAAAACAAAATGACACCTCCAGTTAAAAAAGTACTAGAGGTAAGCCAAACCCTTTTTTCCCTTCACGTTCATCTTATTATTCCCTAAAATTTAGCATTTTTTATTCCTTTTTCATTCGAAAAAAATAAAACACCCCAACTAAAAAAATAAAAAACTAAGAGAATTCTTAAAATTTAGCCTTCTTTTCCCCTCATGTTCATCTCATTTTTCCTACCCAAACTTTTCTCTAAATCATTACACAATTTTCAAATACATGTTCAAAAAAGAAATTACAGTTATTGCTTATCTCTAATTTAAAGTTACATTAAGGGGTTGCAAGATGACCATGGTGCATTGTAGATCGATGGCAACAGGATTGCTACTATTGCTAAGGACTACTATCAAGAGTTATTTACCACTTCCAACTTGATGCTCATGGACAATGTCCTAAACTCAGTTGACTGAGTTGTTAAAGATGGAATGAAAAAAAACCTTAATACAACCATACATTGAAGATGAAATTCGCAGAGCACTGTTTCAGATGCAACCTTCAAAGGCACTGGGGCAGAAATGGTATGTCACATTTCTTTTTCCAAAAAATATTGGCATATTGTTGGGCTAGATGTTACCGCTGTTGTTCTATCAGTCCTATACTCAAGGAGGTGCCTTCAAAAGATGAACTTTACTCATATCGTGCTGATTCCAAAAAAGAACAATCCACAACGCATCACAGAATATCGCCCCGTCAACTTAAGCAACATAGTCTCTAGAATTGTTTCTAAGATGTTTGCCAACCGTCTTAAAATGGTCCTCCTAAATGTCATCTCCAACTCCCAGAGTGCTTTTGTCCCAAATAGGCTCATCATAGATAACACTACTGTGGCTTTTGAGATGCTGCACCATATGCGAAATAGACGGCATGGCAAGATTGGACATAAGGCAGTGAAGCTTGACATTAGCAAAGCATACGACAGGGTGGAATGGGCATTCCTCAGAAAGATCATGCTTAGATTGGGCCTATCAGAGCAATGGGTAGACTTGGCAATGGAGACGGTATGCACAACATCTTACTCCATTCTTATCAATGGAGAACCCAAAGGTTTCATCACTTTATCCCGTTGTATCTATCAAAGTGACCCTCTTTCCCCATATCTCTTTCTTTTATGTGCTGAGGGCCTTTCATTTATGCTGCAAAAAGCCATAGAATCTCAGCAACTACAAGGTCTTCTATCATGTCGAGGAGGTGTCTGCATATCACATCTCTTGTTCGCTGATGACACCCTGCTATTTTGTGAAGCTCATACTAGAGAATGCTAGAACCTCCTATCCATATTGGCTCAATATGAAGCGGCTTTTGACCAAGCTATCAATTGGCAGAAAACAACCCTATTTTTGGCCGAAATACCAGCCCTACAGTGAAGGAAGAAATCGGATCCTTATTGGGTGCACAAGTCATGACTGATTTTGAAAAATACCTGGGACTACCAATGGTGGGAGGAAAGTCTAAGGAGATTCAAAAGCGTATAGCTAATAGAGTTATGGGATGGAAGGAGAAGCATATCTCAAAAGCGGGGAGGGAGGTGTTGATTAAAATAGTGTCCCAAGTAATTCCAACCTACTCCATGAGCCTTTTCAAGATCCCTAGGGTAGTGTGCGATGGGATAAACTCGGTCTTGGCAAAATATTGGTGAGGACAAACGTGAAACGAGAAAAAAATTTATTAGATTAGCTGGAGTAAACTCTGCCCCCAAAGAATAAAAGAGGTTTGGGGTTTTGAGATATCCATGCTTTCAACTTGATTATGCTTGCTAAATAAGCTCGGAGACTGATTCATGGAATGCATTTTCTGTTCTATCACATTTATAAGGCTCGCTATTTCCCCATTTGCTCTTTTATGGATGTTGAATTGGGTAGCAACCCATATTTTGTTTGGTGTAGCCTCCTCCAAGCTAGAAAGCTTCTTCAGAAGGGTTTAGCATGGAAAATTGGTGATAGCGAAACTATTGGTATAGACAGCCACAAACGGTTGCCCAACCCACCTAGTTTTAAGCCTGGCGCAGATCGAATCCTAAAAGTCAGTGCTCTTTTCAATCCTGATACTAGGCAATGGGATCGTTCTCTCATCCATGCTCTCTCCCACAACTCTACTAGGGATGATATTCTACGCATTAAGCTCGGCCACTCAAGGTCTCGGGACAAGCTTATGTGGATGGAGACCAAAAGTAGGACCTTCTCCGTAAAAACGGCCTACCAGGTTGCTCTTCGACTTCACCGACTTGTGACTGGCAAGAACTCTCTTGCTAGCCAAGACAAGCAGTTGTGGAACAAAATCTGGGCTTTGAACACTCCCTCGAAGGTCCGCAACTTCATATGGCGAGTATGCTCCGACGTCTTCCCTACTAGAGTCAACCTCCTCCGCCGGAAAGTGCATATCAATCCACTATGTACCCTCTGTGGACAACACGATGAGACCACTAGCCACATTCTATGGGAATTCCCCTTTGCCCACAATACGTGGGCCTTAGTCTGGGGCAAAATCCAGAAAAGTAACTCTGAAGCTCCATGTGTCTACCTCCTAGCTCGCCAAATGTTGGACAGACTCCCGAAGAAGGAACTGGAGACTTGGGCCATGAGTGCCTAGTCCTTATGGAACGCTCGAAACAAATTCCACTTTGAGCAATAAGTCCAAACTCACCCCACGTTGATCTTTCGAAGGGCGTCTTCTCTCCTTGAAGAATATCAAAGGCTCATGGCTGCACTGCCTCCTTGATGAGCGCCTCTGGTGTGCTTATCCCCATACTATAGGTTTTATATAATATACTTGTCTTTTGTATTTTTTATTCTTTGTTCCCCAGTAGGTAACTAGCCACTGCGTTGGCTGTTCTATTTTGCTTACTTTTCTGTGGGGTTGTCGTGTACTTTTTTTTTTCATCTTAATATATTTCTATTGTCTTCTGTCCCAAAAAAAAAGATTGATTATTTTTATTTGTTTAAAAAATAAAAAATAAATTTCTTTCCAAATAGATGCACATTAATCTTTATTTTAAAAAATAGAAAAGTTTTTTAACACACAACATGCGTGCTTAGAAGCTATAGTGTGTATATATACATATATATCGAGTTCTATTCTTTATAATGAATGCTCAATCAAACAATTATATTGTAATTTTAAAAGAATATCTATTTCATTGCTAAATTTATTCCTCTGTAGTCTGTACTAGATATGCCCTATATAATAATATTTATAAATTTCATTAATTTAAAATTTATCATGTATCAATTGATTTTTTTTTTTTTTTTTAGCAAAGTATCGATTGATTTTAAATTCAAACTGTCTCTACTTACATATATTAGACCGCACATACGTGGCAAAGGGTGTCAGAAATATGTCATTTCCTATCATAAATTTCTAAAATAAGTTATATATATATATTTTTTTGGACAAGAATAAGTGATAATTGATTCTCAAAAAAAAAAGTGATAATTTGTCTAGAACACATGTCTAAGGTTAGAAATAAAGTCTTTTATGTTACTCTAATGTGGAGTTTGATATGGGTAATGTTTTAAGATTTCTAGAAATATTTAAAAATTTTCATGTTTGGTTGTAAATCATACTAGGGAATTAGATACTAGAGGAATTTGGATGCTAGGAGTAATGTGGATTCTCCATACCAAACGCCACCTAAGTATTTTATTTTATACTCCATCAATCACAATTTATCACATATAATTTTTATTTATTTATTTATAAAGTAGCTAAGAATTTAGATAAAAATAATAATAATCAAACAAATAACATACCTTAATTGATAAACTATAAAATGAAATGCTAAAAGTGGAAAAGATAATTTCTATTCCTAAAGCTATTATAATCTTGAAGCAAATTACAAAATTAGGCTAGCATACATTTATTAACTTGTGATGTCTACCTCCACTAATTAGAGAAGGTATCACATATCGGGCATCTCACAAATTTGTGAGAGAACCACTCCATAAAACAAGTTTATAATTACTGCCACTAATTAGGACAAATTTTTTGTTGCATTGCATTACTTTGATTCATTAATGTTAATCATTTCCAAACTTCCAAGACAATAAAATTAAGTAAGCTCTATTTGCTGGGGAGGAAATAAAATAATGACAACGGAAAATGAGGGAGGATAGCAAAATTAAAATTAAAGGAAATATATATATTTTTCTTCATGTGTTTTTAGTTGAAGGCATAAAAAAGTGTAAGGACAGAAAATGAATATACATTTCTTCGTTTGGTTAAAAAAAAAAATGAAAGAAGAGAAATGATAAGTAATAATGAATTATTGTAATACCCTATTATATAGGAAATAAATAACTAACGATGAGTTGGATATGGAGCATAAAGTTAATTTTAAATTCACATCCACTTTTCCCTAACTTTTCTCTCTATTTTGGAGAGATTATGTTTTGTAGACTCGGTAGAAAATCACCCACCCCATTTTCTATCTCTTCCATTTTTTCTTCTTAATCAAATGAATAAAAATACCTACTTTCCCCCATTTTTCTTCACCGTATTTTATATTTCTCTTTCCCCCATTTGTCAAACCTGGGGTCCTGGAAAAGGAATTGATGCAATTAGTCTGAATATTTGGTGACATGCTTTTTCATATCATTGAACTCAGAAGACTAGTCTTGGTTTGTTTTTAAGAAGTTGAAGCATTAATATGTGTATAATAAATATATCGAATTAATATGGATGATGGATTTAATGTAAGTGCAGAAAGCAACTGTTCCAGCCCTGTTTAAATGGAGCAACTGCAATTTTCTCGAGACTTTTTCTTTGAAGAGATTAACTGACAGAATTTTATACTGGTAATTTTGTAATCCACCAACAATGATAGAGAAAATGATAATTCTGACAAGGATGTTGATTTAACTAAATAATGACGATGAAAATAGCTTTCCTATGGTAATGATAAGTTGATAACCATATTGATAGTCAAAACGGTGATTGAACTATAGTACTGATGTTAATGAAAATGACAAAGCTTGAATATAATATATGATACTATAAACAAATTATCTACTTAATTTTATTTTCTAGCAAATCTAAATCTACTTAAGATGAACTAATAAAGTAGAAGGATATATGATGAAGAAATTGTACCTTGTGCAATAACTTTTGAATTATTGTTGGCGTTGACCAATTAGACCGGTCCACAGTAGCTTGGGCCAGTTGAAAAGGGGTAATGCATAAAATTCTGTCAGAGCAATTACTGTCATTATTACATATTACTAGTGGTCGACCCGCTTGATAATTTTTTAACTAAAATATTATTTTGATTCCTAGACTTTAGGTGTATTTAGTTTCAACTTAAAAAACTAGTTTATTTTATTAATTAGTTTATTTAAATCTAATTAAGATGGTTTTAAAAAAAAAATCTAATTAAGATGAACTAATGACGTAGAAGGATATATGTCGAAGAAATTGTATCTTGTGCAATGACTAGTGAATTATTGTTGGCGTTGACCAGTTAGAGTGGTCCACAGTAGCTTGGGCCAGCTGAAAGGTAATGCATAAAATTCTGTCAGAGCAATTACCGTCATTATTACACATTATTGGTGGTCG
This sequence comes from Quercus wislizeni, assembly GCA_023055345.1. Classification (NCBI taxonomy): domain Eukaryota; kingdom Viridiplantae; phylum Streptophyta; class Magnoliopsida; order Fagales; family Fagaceae; genus Quercus; species Quercus wislizeni. Next base: position 8,325,441 of record JALGQJ010000002.1, on the reverse strand, counting down.
ACCCGCGCACGTGATAATTTTTTTTAAAAATAAAATACTATTTTAGTTACTAGATTTTGTGGACATTTGACTTCAATTTAAAAAATCAGTATATTTCACTATTCAGTTTATTTTTATTACTGTTCATGAGTTTCATTATACTTTTAATACAATTCATGGTTCTATTATACTATTTCATACTATTCAATCATTGGCCCAATATGAGAAGATCAGTTCTTATATATATCAATCTAAAATGTTTACAGATACTGTTTGATTACTACAGACCTTTCTTCTCTCTAATTTTTGATCCCCTTCTTTTAGGGTCCTCCCTCTAATTTATACTATCTCTGTCTTCTTATCTTCACCCTACACGTGAATAGTAGATTGCTTATGTTGATCCTTGTCCCATTAACACCCTCTTGAAGTCTTTGAGGGTTGTTGTAAGGCTGAACAAACACTGTTCAGAGATCATTTCCTCATTAATGCGACCAGAGAGTTAGCTATAAAGCATTCAATGTGGTGGTAGCAACTTTTTCTTAGATATTTCTAAGCTCCCATTTCTCTTGTATGTTCGTAATGCACGTCCTTATCAGTGGAATTTCCTGGAAGGTCACATTGAACGATAGGATATACATTTGATCTGTGATTTGTTCATCCGAGAAGATACTCCTCCTCGGACAACCTTCCCCAACCTTTCCATTTGCAACCTACTCATGGGACTCTGAACTTAACAACCTCACTACTATTTATTCATTCTTGGACCAACCAATGTCCTCGGCCAAAGCCCAAGGCCCAATATATAATTTTAGGCCCTTATCGCTACAGTTTAAATATTTAAAAAACATTTTTAGTAGATTGTAATATAAAACATTTTTTTCTCAATATTTTATGTAACTTTTCCCCTTAAGATTAATATTGTTGGCATCCTTTAAAGATGATACATAATATTTTTGAGAAGAAGAAGTAGAAGCAGAGACAATGCTAACACATAATATAAAATTATTAAGTTTGCGTGATTTAAATTTGTGGCAAAAAAAAAAAAAATTTAATGTATCTATGATAAAAGTTTTTTTCTAAATGATATATAGTAGTTCATATTGTTTTAGTCTTGATTCAAAAAGTTCATTCTCCATTTTAAGTCTACAAATTGCTCAATCTATAGGCCTAGACATATTCAAAGAGTGTTATTTAAATTATAAATTATATGACCCTTTATCACACAAATATTTTGATTCCCCCAATGTATGGTAAAAGAAGGCAGGTTTGTGTCTAGCCATTTTCTTGATTTATGCTGCATAATTTAATAGTATGGAGGATATGACTGGATTTAAATGTTGAATAAAATAAGATGAGAAGAAAAAATAGTAAAAATAAAATATATAATAATAAACATCAAATTATCCAAGTCATTCTATGTAATATAATAACTTTATATTATTATATACTATATGTATAATGCAGTAGGATAATATTTAATCAAAGAGAATATAAAAGATAATAACTTAAAACACAAAACTAAATTACATCAACCCAAAGTAGAATTCTAATTAGCACAAAAATTCATCAACCTGAAGAATTGATGCAATAAAAATATATATATAATAAAAAAAATCAAACAAAAAATGAAAAACAAAGAGAGAGAGAGAGAGAGAGAGAGAGAGAGAGAGAGAAGTAACATTTTTTGTATGAGAAAACTATGCATAACATGGAAAAGAAAATATCAAATTTATAGTAAGATGTTGAGAATAAGAAGAGTCAAAATAAATGAAGATAAAAAGGTAGAGAAATAATGATATTAAGGTAGAAAGTAGTGGGGAGATGAAGAGCTAAAAGGGAGGGAGAGTTTTGGAAAATTAATAATAAAAATAATGGTGAAAAGATATTTTAATTTTTAAATAATTAATGGAGTTTTTAAGTCACCTTAAATGAGAAAATGTTTAAAATAAATATATAAGAAAAATTGGAAACAAAAAAGGATGACGTAGCTATTGATGTAGCTCAACATGAGTGTAGTAACATTAAATGCTACGCTTCAATTTTTAGTAATATATAAATTAGTGGATTTGAGTAATTGAGTTAGCTCAACTCGTAAAATCTCTTTACGTCGAGTAAGAATTATGAGAATTATGATAAAGAACAATTATCATGAGCAAACAATGTCATAGGTTAAAATTCAAAAAAAAAAAAAAAAAAAACAAAACAAAACGCATGCTTGAAAAGCCATAGGTACAATTTTCACTAATTAATTTAAGCTTATAATTATCTATTTTTTGTATATATATATATATTGTAAGGACCAGATTTGGCTTGAATCCAAAACGGGAATGGATCCAGGCCCACGTAGCCCAAACGATGAATTTATAGAGTGCAGGAAAGAAAGCTAGTCTGATCTTGGGCCAAAATATTGGATTTTAGTGTAAAAAGGTTAAAGATACGAGCGTAGAGTGTAATAATAAGTCTCTTCGGACATGCCCTAGAGATCTGATTTCTCTTTTTCTTTCTTTTTCTTCTCCTCCTCTTTTCTTCTGTCTTTCTTCGCCTTATATACCATGGCTTTTTTGCCTTTTTAATCATCCATGTGTGGACCTGGCATTCAACGTCCTTTTTCGTCATCCCCCTTGCCCTCTCTTGAATCTTCCATTCTTAGCTGGAAAGCTGTTCGCTCACTGTTCAGGTATCACCTCCACATTAATGCGGCCAGAAGGTTAGCTGGGAGACATTTAATGCGGAGGTGACAGCACCTTTAGATATTTGTCATTTCTTACTATTACTTTTTGTTTGATATTTCCCCCTTTGCTCTGTTATAAGGTTTGTCTCAGGCGTTGTTCTGAGTGATTAACGAGTTCACTAGATACCTCGGACAAAAATCCCGAGGTGACCTTCGTCCTTGGACACGGCCCGATTCCTCATAAGTATGCTCCACCTCTCCTCGGATGGTAATTTTGTCCATTCCTCGGCTGGCTGTCCTCGGATATTTGCTTGCCCTCACACCGGATATTGGGCCGGGCCCTTCCTTGCTTCATTTGTATGAATGGGGATAATATTGGGCCTGGCTTCCTCCCACACAGTTTGAACACAGGGCAAAATTGGCCCACACAATAGCCCCTTAAAATCTTGCTTTTCGGCTCCTTGGGAGAAAAGGAGGATTTTGATTCTCTCTTCGGATCTCCCTTATGATCTGATTCTGTTGAGTCAAATCATAGCAGCACGTGTTCTTCTTCTCGCGACTCGCTCCTGACTCTTCAGTGTCCAGGGAGCGCCTTCATTTAATTCTGGCAACCCTTCTGTCTCCCACGTTCAACGGTGAGATGATAATCCAACGGTGGTTGGGCCTTTTGGGAATTTGGGCGGGCGAACTCCCGCTTTTAATTTTTGCGCAACTATAAGTAGTCTTTCAAATCAATTTCTTGTCACTTTTGAACGATTGCGCTATTCTAGAATCTGTTACTCTCTTTCTCTCTCTCGCTACGTTGCGTGTCTTACAAATACAAAAATCCTGTCCGAGGACCATTTCTCACACCTGTAAGTTTTCCTAAACTATCTCGAGCTCTTATTCCTTTTATTGTAAAGTTTCCCCTATAGGCTCTCTTAGAAAATGGGTAGATTCAAGGAATTAGTTGATACCGAGGAGGGAATGAGAAATTTTAGGGCCAAGTATAACATCCCTCCTCATGTGGGCGTTAGGTACGCGGCACAGGGCGAGTGGTATGACGAAAGAAAAACAAACAAGGTGGTCATTCCTATGATCGCCTTCATAGAAGGGGGAATGACCATTCCCATGGGCACCCTCACTAGGAACTATCTTAGGTATTTTAGGTTATCCCCCACACAATGCGCACCGAATATGTTCAGGGTATTAGGATGTATAGAAGCCCTGAACGAAAGGATGAACTTGAACCTAACCCACCACGATATAAACTGGATTTATAATCTCCAGCACCTAAAAAATCAGGGGTTCTATTTAAAATCCAGACAGGCCGAGGTCAGGATGATTCAATGCCTTCCTCAATCTAATAAGGGGTTAAAAGAAGATTTCTTAATCTTCTCTGGGCAGTGGCATGATGGCTTACCATGCCCAGTTAAAGAGGGTGAGCCAGGTGGGGATCTAACTTACTTAATCCTCACGTTTAACCTTCCTTCTTCTAGAATTCCCATTGTCTTCGGCTGATACTAAAGTGATCCTTTATTGTCTCTTCTGATATTGCAGATCCCCGCGCCACTACGCCATCGTTGCGCCTTGTTAACAAAGCCAGCTTGGATAGAGTTCTCCGAGCCGAAATCTACGTCAATCCTTCAGACGGTCAATTAAGGGCGGCTCATCTCATCCTCGGTTACACTCCCATTTCACGTGCATTTCAAGCTCCCTCGTGCGTGATAAAGGCAAAGGATCCTCGGCTTCACAGAATTAGCGTTGCTTACGAAGGATTCCTAATCCCCCAAGGCGTTCCTCTTCCAGAAGACACCCAGCATACCGAGGCACTGCCCGTTGCCAGCCTCGCAGGAGTTGTTTCATCTTCCCCCCACGTTCCTCAAATAAAAGAGGAGGAAGGATTTGACCGAGAGGAAGAAGGCTTCGTAGATCTTTCCTCGGCCACCGACGACTACGAGGTTTTTGACTTACGCACTCCATCACCTAACACCTCCGAAGACATGGGCATTCAGAGGAAACCCCAACGTAGTCTACAGGAGCTGTTGGAGAGCCAACCTGGGAGGGGGGAGGCTGGGAGGCCAACCCAACAAAAACTTCCTCCCCCTCCTCCTAAATCTCCTCTACGTGCCTCTCAGCCAGCTCCTCCTTCCAGGGCCGAACAACCTGACCCCAAGAGGAGAAGGGAGCCCAAGGGCAAGGAAGTAGTTGAGGCTGGGAGGACTCAATCTTCCCATGACGAGGAGGCCCACAGGCCGACGAAACAACTGAAAATCGGCCCTGCCCCCAGCCGAGGACCAGAAATGGGAGAGATTCAACAAACTGAGCCCCGAGCATGGCTTCCAGCCCCCATGCTTGGGGGAGAGCCTCTGACCGTCGATGCGTCGATCAGAGATTACAACGGGGGCATCGGCTGCCATGTAGCCTCGGCTTTGGAAGAGACCCTCTTGCTCCCCAAAGACATGGTGGAGCTGCAAGGATTGAGGAGGAACGAGGTCTTCCTCCAAGCCAAGAGGTGTCTGGGGATGGTATGTATTGCTACTTTGTTATTAACAATATTATTTTTTATTATTGTTATTTATTATTTTATTATTATTATTATTATTTATTTATTTATATTTATATATATATATATATATATATATATATATATATATATTTTTTTAAAACTTCCCTCTCTTTTTGTTAAACAGGCTGTTCAAAGCACGTTTAGGATGGAAGAAATTTACCATTCCGTCGCTCAGCAGCTGGACGAGGAGAGAAGAAGAAGGATCGCCGCGGTGCAGACGATGTCAGTTGCCGAGAAGAGTAATACTAACCTTAAGGAGAAATTGAAAACTGAGGAGCAATCAAGGAAAAGTGCTGAGGCCGCCTTGAAGGGGGCTGAGGCCCAGGCTGAGAGCCAGAGGAAGCTGGTCGTTGAGGTCAAAGGGCAGTTGGTTACGGCCAAGGAGCAAATCGCAACTCTAAAGCAGCAACTGGAGGAGGCTAACCAGCTTAAAGCCTTGGCCGAAAAAGCAAAAGTGCAAGCGGAGGAGGATAAACTCAAGGCCGAGAAGGAGAGAGACAAGGCCGAGCAGCACGGATATGATGTTGGCGTGGCTGAGACCGAAGACGCTCTTCGGGCTGAGGTCCCTGTTGTCTGTCGCGCCTACTGCGCCCAAACTTGGGAAGAGGCTCTCAACCAGGCTGGGGTTGAGGCCTCATCATGGCTGAGGAAGCCAGAAAGCATCATCTTCCCCTCAGCCCTGCAAATTCCTAAGCAGGCTGAGACGGCCCCTCTCGTGCCTCAGCCAACTGCCGAGGCCTCCTCTCAGCCCCTTCCCCCTGCTGCCCAGCCAGACCAGGGTAAAGAGAAAGAGATCCAAAAGGGGCCCCTTTCAGGTGAAGTGACTGAAGCCCCTCCACCAGGGACAGCTTCTCAAGATTTTGAGAAGCAGTTAGCATTAGTCACTTTACCTGCACAGGAGTCTCTTAAGGACAAAGAGAAAGAGACCAACCCTGAGGCAGTTGACCAGGCTTCCAAACCAAAGCTCCAGATCAAATTGAAGCCTTAGTTTTATTTATTATTATTATTATTATTTTTTTTATTTCAATAGTGACAACAATTGTAATTTCTTCTTCTGTGCTTAAAGGCCAATTTTGATAATGTATGAAACACTTTTCCTTACTTTAAGTAATATTTGTCAGCATCATCATTTTACTTAACTGTATAATATTTACTTTGCTCAGTTCTTTGTTTTCTTTTATAACATGATTCATTATCAAAGAACCAGAAGACATTAATGAGGAACAAGATGAATTAATAAAGCATAATGTTGATCTTTCAAAAATGTATCTCCCTTTTATTTAGTTCCCTAATAAGTTCCACGATTTCCAGGCAATATCACCTCACCTAAACGATAAGTAGGGTGTGAACATATTAAATTATACTTACACTTATTTGACAACCACGAAGTCAATCATGGCCTATAAAGCAGGTCAAGACTTAATCCAGGAAATAATAACTTATATTCAAGATCATGTTCTAAAGACTTTATCACAACATATATTTCATTGAATATATTCCTTAACACTGCACGGGCAATTATATTTTCCTGATTCGTGGTCCGAGGACAAAACAAGGATGACTTGCTGTTTCTCATTTTAAGAGATGTTCTGCAATATTTATTTCCACCAAGTTTGTGGCCCGAGGACCTGACATGGCTTAATTTCCGTTTAATATTTCAACAGATGTCATAGTATATTAATTTCCACTAAGTCTGTGGTCCGAGGACTTGACATGACTTAGTCTCTGTTTAATATTTCAACAGATGTCATAGCATATTAATTTCCACTAAATCTGTGGTCCGAGGACCTGACATGACTTAGTTTCTGTTTAATATTTCAACAGATATCATAGTATATTAATTTCCACTAAATCTGTGGTCCGAGGACCTGACATGACTTAGTTTCTGTTTAATATTTCAACAGATGTCATAGTATATTAATTTCCACTAAATCTGTGGTTCGAGGACCTGACATGACTTAGTTTATGTTTAATATTTCCACAGATGTCATAGTATATTAATTTCCACTAAGTCTGTGGTCCGAGGACCTGACATGACTTAGTTTCTGTTTAATATTTCCACAGATGTCATAGTATATTAATTTCCACTAAATCTGTGGTCCGAGGACCTGACATGACTTAGTTTCTGTTTAATATTTCGACAGATGTCATAGTATATTAATTTCCACTAAGTCTGTGGTTCGAGGACCTGACATGACTTAGTTTCTGTTTAATATTTCGACAGATGTCATAGTATATTAATTTCCACTAAATCTGTGGTCCGAGGACCTGACATGACTTAGTTTATGTTTAATATTTCAACAGATGTTATAGTATATTAATTTCCACTAAATCTATGGTCCGAGGACCTGACATGACTTAGTTTCTGTTTAATATTTCGACAGATGTCATAGTATATATAAGGAAGCAAGAGGAAAACAAGATAACTTTTATTATCAATAGTAATACCTTTTCAGATTATTTACATTCCAAGGGTGAAGTACAGCTTTCTCATCTAAATCTTCTAAATAGTAAGCTCCTACTCCTGCCACCGTCGTGATGCGATACGGTCCCACCCAATTGGGCCCCAACTTCCCCCAAGCAGGGTTTTTGGCGTTTCCCACAACTCTCCTTAAAACCAAATCTCCTGGGGCCAATGGTCTCAACTTCACGTTAAGATCATAACCCTGCTTTAGCTTATACTGATAGTAGGCTAACTGCACCCTAGCGTTTTCTCGCCGCTCTTCAATTAGATCCAGGTTCCTTTTTAGTAATTCTTCGTTTCCATCCGGAGTGAACCCACCAGACTTCATTGTAGGGAATCCACTCTCTAGTGGTATTACGGCTTCAGCCCCATACGTCATTGAGAAGGGGGTTTCACCAGTAGACTTTCGAGGCGTTTTCCTGTAGGTCCACAACACGTGGGGTAGTTCCTCAACCCATCTTCCCTTGGCGTCATCCAACCTCTTCTTTAATCCATTCACGATGACCTTATTTACGGCCTCAGCCTGCCTATTTCCTTGTGGGTAGGCTGGGGTGGAATACCTGTTTTTTATTCCCAAATCAGAACAGTACTTCCTGAAGGCTTTACTGTCAAATTGGAGACCGTTATCCGAGATGAGGACGTTGGGAACACCGAACCGCGTAATTATATTCTTCCAGATGAACCTTTTGACATCCACATCCCTGATATTGGCTAAAGGCTCAGCTTCAACCCATTTGGTAAAATAATCTGTGCACACCAGGAGGTATTTTCTGTTCCCCGCAGCTTTGGGAAAAGGACCCACAATATCTAGGCTCCATTGAGTAAAAGGCCATGGACTAGAAAGCAGATTGAGCGTTCCTCCAGGCTGGTGGATATTCGGTGCAAATATTTGGCACTGATCACATTTCTTGACATATTCTTGCGCCTCCTTCTGCATGTTCGGCCACCAATATCCTTGGGTAAGAGCCTTGTGGGACAATGATCTTCCCCCTGTATGACTTCCACAAACCCCTTCATGCAATTCCTCCAAAAGTGTCTCCGATGCCTTTGGGGGCACGCATAATAAGTAAGGCCCAGAGAACGAACGTTTGTACAATTTTTTGTCTTCGGACAACCAAAACCAAGGAACTTTCCTCCGTACTTTGTCAGCCTCGGATTTTTCTACAGTTAGTACATCTTTTTCCAGGAACAGTGATATGGCATCTATCCAACTGGGGCCCAGCGTAACCTGATGTATCCGTGGTGCATCCTGATGCGTCAGAGCTCACGCATACAGGTCTTCCACCAGGATTACCCGAGGTAGATCCTGAGCCGAGGACATGGCAAGAGTGGCCAGTGAATCTGCATGGGTGTTCCCACTTCTGGGAACATGAGACAAGTCAAAAACTTCAAATATTTCCTGTATATTCCTGACCAAACACAAATACTCTAGCATCCTTGAATCTCGCGCCTCTAGAACACCTCCTACTTGTCCCACCACCAGTCTTGAGTCCAAAAAAACTCTTACTGCCTTTCCCCCCAGTTTTTGCACCATCTGCATCCCCTACAGTAAAGCTTCATACTCGGCCTCGTTATTCGTAGCGGAGAAATTCAGTCTAAAGGATTTCTCTATGGTAATCTTTTCGGGGGACACCAGTACTAGCCCCATTCCTAATCCCCGCTGATTGGCTACTCCATCAACATATAATTCACAATATCGTAGGCCCTGAACAGAGGCCATGCCTACCAATCTTCCCTCCACCGGTTCGTCTCCCCTTTCCACCTCTTCTGGAGATTCAGCAAACTCGGCCACCAAATCGGCGAGCACCTGTCCCTTGATTGAGGTACGGGGCATGTACTTTATATCAAAAGCCCCTAGAATCGTACCCTATTTGGCTACCCTCCCTGTATAATCGACGCTCCTGAGCACTGACTTAAGGGGGAGTTGAGTTAGGACGACCACAGTATGCGCCTGAAAGTAATGGGGGAGTTTCCTCGTGGCATGCACCACAGCCAATATCGCTTTCTCCAGTGGTAGATAACGCACCTCGGCTTCATTAAGCGATTTGCTTACATAATAGACTGGTCGTTGTACACCGTCGTCCACCCGTATGAGCACAAGGCTTATGGCATGTGAGGCAACAGCGAGGTAAGAGAAAAGGACCTCGTCCACCACTGGGCTGGACATTATAGGCGGATGGGATAGGTAACGTTTAAGTTCTTGGAAGGCTCTGACACACTCCTCGGACCATTGAAACTCTTTCCATTTATGTAACAAAAGAAAGAAAGGTCTACACCTTTCTGCTGATCTGTATATGAACCGATTTAAAGCTGCCATCATCCCAGTAAGCTTCTGGACTTCCTTTGGGTTCCGAGGTGGCTGCAAGCTATTGATTGCTTTAATTTGATCTTGGTTTACCTCAATCCCCCTATGAGTCACCATGTATCCTAGGAACTTCCCTGACCCCACTCCAAAGGAGCACTTAGAGGCGTTCAAACGCAACTTGTGCCACCTCAGAATTTCAAAAACATTGGTAAGATCTGCTAAGTGTTCAGATGCTAACTTGCTCTTCACCACCATATCATCAATGTAGACCTCAATAGTTTTTCCCAACCGTGATTCAAACATCTTTGTCATCATCCGTTGATAAGTCGACCCTGCATTTTTCAGGCCAAAAGGCATTACTTTGTAGTGATAGTTCCCCACAGGAGTGACGAAAGCCGTTTTTTCCTGGTCCTCCACTGCCAATGGTATTTGATGATAATCCTGGAAGGCGTCCAGGAAACTCATCCGAGGATGGCCTACTGTTGCATCTACCAACTGATCTATCCTCGGCATAGGGAAAGGATCCTTGGGGCAGGCCTTGTTAAGGTCTGTAAAGTCTACGCAGACGCGCCATTTTCCTGTCTTCTTCTTCACCACTACGGTATTAGCCAACCACTGGGGGTAGAAAATCTCTTTAATAGCCCCTGCCTGTTTGAGTTTAACCACCTTAGACTTTATTGCCTCCACGTGCTCACTCGAGGGTCGCCGAGGAGGTTGCTTTTTCGGAGTCACTGAAGGATCTACATTCAAACGATGACAAATGAATTCTGGATTCAGACCAGGGGCTTCATAGGCGTCCCATGCAAAAACGTCTGCGTTTCCTCTTAAAAGCTCAACCAACTCTTCCCTCTCCTGTGGGGGCAACCGAGCCCCAACCTGGAAGAATCTTTCACGGTCGTCCCCTATAGTCACCCTTTCCAAACCCTCACAACTCATCTCGTCATCTGACCCCTCATACAGCGACGACGAGGCCCCCAACTGCTATAAGACATTCTCTTTACTGGCAGAGGCACCAATCTCTGGTTTGTGCTGAATTGCCGCAATTAGGCACTGCCTAGCCATAGACTGGCTTCCCACTATCTCCAGCACTTGACCTCCAGAGGGGTATTTCACTTTTTGATGAAGGGTGGAGGAAACGGCGCCCAAAGAATGCAACCATGGCCTACCCATAATCGCCGTGTACGGAGAGAAGGCATCTACCACGATAAAATCTACCTCAACCACATCCAATCCAGTTTGCACAGGCAGTCTGATCTGGCCCCTAGGGACCACCGTCTTACCTTCAAAACTCACCAAAGGCGAGCTGTAGACAGATAAATCTTCGAGCTTCAAACCCAGACCCTTAAAGAGGTCAGGATACATAATTTCCGCTGCACTCCCCTGGTCAACCATGACCCTCTTCACATCGTATCCGCCAATTCTAAGGGTAACCACCAGAGCATCGTCGTGCGGCTGTATGGTTCCTTGTTTGTCCGCTTCTGAAAAACTCAGCACTAAAGGGACATTCGTCTTGGCTCTCTTCGGCATTGAATTAGGCTCATCATCGGTGAAATGTGATACTGACATTATCCTGGTTGGGCAAGATCCAGTCCTCCCTGGAGCGGCGAATATAACATTGATGGTCCCTAGAGGAGGCTTGGATGCAGGATTTCCCTGAAATGCTGCGCCGGTCTGGCCTCCTCGGCCACTGGAGTGATGCAATAAATGCTTTAACTTCCCCTCTCGGACCAGTTGCTCTAAATGATCTCATAAGTTCCAACAATCTTCAGTAGCGTGACCATGATCTTGATGGTATTGGCAATACAGGTTTTGGTTACGATTGTTTGGATCTCCTGCCATCTTATTCGGCCACTTAAAAAATGGTTCATTCCTTACCTTCTCCAATACTTTCTGCACTGGTTCTCGAAACACCACATTGACCGCTTGAGTGTTAGCAGATGCAGGTTGCCCTAAAAAGTCTCTCCGAGGACGATTGTTCTGCAGCCGATCCGACCTGGAATCCCTCCTCTCCTGGGGGATCACCTTCGCTTTCCCTTTACCCTGGGATTGATCTTCCTCAATTCTCTTGTACTTATCAATCCTATCCATCAGCAAGCGTACACTAGTGACAGGCTTACCAGTGAGAGACTTTCTCAGATCGTGCTCCGCTGGCAGCCCTGCCTTAAATGTGCTAATAGCCACATCATCATAGTCTCCATCTATCTCATTAAACATATCCCAATACCTATCCGAGTAGGCTTTCAAGGTCTCCCCCTCACGCATGGACATTGATAGCAAAGATCCTAAAGGCAGAGGTACCCTGCTGCACGTGATGAAGCGGGCGCCAAAGGACTGGGTAAGCTTTTTAAAAGAATCAATAGAATTTGCCCTAAGGCCATTAAACCATCTCATTGCCATTGGACCCAAGCTGGACGGAAAGATCTTACACATTAAGGCCTCATCCTTTGAATGGACGGCCATTTTTTGATTAAAATGACTTACATGCTCCACTGGATCTGTCCGGCCATTATAGAGAGAGAAAGTTGGTTGGTTAAATCGCCGAGGAAGGCTAGCACCCTCAATCCGTCGTGTGAAAGGTGATTTGGCTACTTGACTCAAGGCCTCGTTCATAGCTTTGGTTCTCAGGCCCTTATGCGAGGTACTTTTGCCCCTCCTCCCATAATTACTGTATTCTCCACCACCGGAGAAGGTTTCACTAGGTGGAGTTTTAGATCTTTGCCTATATGTATCATCTTCTGTATCCCCAGAAGAGGACTCAGACTCAAATGATGCCCGTTTACGCCGCGCGCGGCGTAACTTCTTTTTCAACTCATCTATCTCATGTTGCATGTCTCTCTCATTCTCTGCATGGGATGCGTGACTTCCCCCACGCGATTGGCTCCTATCAATGTGCACTGTTTGCCCACTTTGCTCACGACCTCCCCTCTGTTGAGGATGGACTCCCGAGTAATTATGCTGCGAACCTCCCGATGCCGCCTGGTGCGGATTGTCATTATCCTGATGTGGCCCTACCGTTGGTTGAGGCGAACCTGACTCTTCCATTTTACGCACTAAACCCAAATCTCTTTCTGATCAGATCGAGCAAATCCCCACAGACGGCGCCAATTGTAAGGACCAGATTTGGCTTGAATCCAAAACGGGAATGGATCCAAGCCCACGTAGCCCAAACGATGAATTTATAGAGTGCAGGAAAGAAAGCTAGTCTGATCTTGGGCCAAAATATTGGATTTTAGTGTAAAAAGGTTAAAGATACGAGCGTAGAGTGTAGCAATAAGTCTCTTCGGACATGCCCTAGAAATCTGATTTCCCTTTTTCTTTCTTTTTCTTCTCCTCCTCTTTTCTTCTGTCTTTCTTCGCCTTATATACCATGGCTTTTTTGCCTTTTTAATCATCCACATGTGGACCTGGCATTCAACGTCCTTTTTCGTCATCCCCCTTGCCCTATCTTGAATCTTCCATTCTTAGCTGGAAAGCTGTTCGCTCACTGTTCAGGTATCACCTCCACATTAATGCGGCCAGAAGGTTAGTTGGGAGACATTTAATGCGGAGGTGACAGCACCTTTAGATATTTGTCATTTCTTACTATTACTTTTTGTTTGATATTTCCCCCTTTGCTCTGTTATAAGGTTTGTCCCAGGCGTTGTTCTGAGTGATTAACGAGTTCACCAGATATCTCGGACAAAAATCCCGAGGTGACCTTCGTCCTCGGACACGGCCCGATTCCTCATAAGTATGCTCCACCTCTCCTCGGATGGTAATTTTGTCCATTCCTCGGCTGGCTGTCCTCGGATATTTGCTTGCCCTCACACCGGATATTGGGCCGGGCCCTTCCTTACTTCATTTGTATGAATAGGGATAATATTGGGCCTGGCTTCCTCCCACACAGTTTGAACACAGGGCAAAATTGGCCCACACACACACACACACACACATATATATATATATATATATATATATATTTTGTGTGTGTAATTAAATTTGCTTTTATTATTTGTTGTACTTTATTTCAAAATTTTAATTACTACCTAATTGAGCAAAAATATTATATTCCAAATCAATTATTTCTTATATAAATCTTATCAAAATAATCATAAAAATTCATTTTACAATAATAATTAGTGCTCCACGTATAAATAATTAATTCATAAAAAAATGCATTTTCTTTGTTAATACTTTATTTAATTACATAGTGCAAATTTATACTACTACAATATCATATCACTCAAAGGATTTACGAAATGAAACTTGTTTAGATTAGTATAATTAAAAGTATAAACATATTACTTTAATAAATTCATAATATTTTATTTTTGTAACTATTTAAACATAGAATTTTTTTTTTAATTTTATGTATTATTTAATTTGCTTTTTTCTTATAATTGAAATTGGTTTTAATTATTGCCAAAACAACTAAATATGAGGAAAATATCACATTCCAAATCTTTTTTTTTTCCTTTTTGGTAATAAATATTCTTATATAATTTTTTTTTAAATAACCATATAAATTATTTTTATAATAATTAGTGCTCCATCAATATTTTTTTTTTCTTCTTTTTGATAATTTGATAGTTACAATTGAGGAATGAAGATTTAAATCTTAGATGTTTCCGTTGAAAATATTAGGAGGAGGTTGTATCTAGTTGAGCTACAAGTTATCGTCCTCAATAGATAATTAATATATGAAAATCAACTCATTTACCCCATTAACACATAATTATTAATTAATACTCTGACATAGATGTTAAATTTTGATTTTGATTTTGATTTTTTTGCTCCGAGATAAAATTCCACTCTATCCCAATCTAAGTGCATATGTGCTAAATTTTTCTATATTCAATTTATTCTAGCTAGTATTGTTCTCGGTGTATAAATGAGAAAACTATCTTATGAGACTGTCTCATGAAACATCTCTCTCACATTATATGTAATTCCTGCATATATGGGTCTCACATGTTGCGAGACCCAGAAGTTTTTGTTCAATGTGCAATATTGAAGAATTTTGATCAAGCAAAATTCAATTCAATTGAGCAAGTTTCAAATAGAAAGGTTCACATGATTTCTGATCAAGCGAAGTTGTTGCAGAAAGCCGTTGAACTGAACTTTTTCTATGGGCTTTTTGTAGCCACTTAAACCTTAAACCCTACTTCTTCCTACCCTATACCATTGAATATCCTTTGAGAGGATATTAACATCCAAAATTGAATCGTTAGATACCATAAATACCATCGAAACAAATCTTCAAGTGCAGTGTTTGAGAGATCGTATTAGCAATCCGCGTCTTGATTTGAGTTTTAAGGACCATGAAGAGAAACGACTAGTTCAGTCTGTTGCTAAAGGAGCTCAATGCTCAGGTCAGGTACAAGAACATTGCATAAGTTGAGGTTTTTGTAAGTTATTTTGTACTACAACCATCTTCATAGTAGATTTTGTTTATGAGTTAAGCCTAAGAGAGTTTTTCCCTTTCAGGTTTCTCTTCATAAACACATCTTATCTCTTTGCGTTGATGATTTATTTGCGATTTATTACTATTTTTTTTCTTCCAAGAAACCGATCAACTGACTAACTAGAACCTAAATTGCTACTGCATATAGAAAAATGTTAGTAACCCATGCTTAAGAGTCTAATCGTGAACTCTCATTTTCATTGGTCATTTTTTAAAAAGTAAAAATACTAATTTTAAATAAACATGTTTATAATATAGAACATTAATATTTTAGTGGTACCAAAATATTAAAAGATTAAAAATAAATAAAAGATTAAAAAAAAAAAAAAGTCCATTTAAAGCTTTCGTCTTAGGCCTCAAACTGTATGGAGTTGCCCTGCCTGACCCAAAATGTTAGATATATGGTTCTGAGCCTAACAGTGTAATATACTAATATTTATTATTCATTTTCAACAATGTTCACAATTTATTATCTGTGGTGAGTCTTGTGACTTCTATGTAATGTAATCTTCACAACTCACACTCAAATATGAATCCTCATCAGAAACTTAGATTTCCAAAGCTAATGAGGTTATAAACAATGATTCTGTTCAGAAGGACATTGGAGTCTACAAACACTGCATCTAAGAGCCATTGGGACTGATGACCCATCCAGGACAAATGAACAATGGAAATAAGTAGTCAATAACAACTCAAAGCTCAAGTTGAGCTCTTGTATTAATTTCCCGCAAGGACCACCTAGTCCTCACACCAAGAATTGTGCACGCATGTCACCCTCTCGTGACAAAATTAATGTCTAGCTACTTCTTCAAAGGTCTTGTATGGCGGCCTCTTGCTCGACCACAAAGAATTGCATTCTTTGGGATTGGATATTCGTCTCTCCAAGAGTTTGCAGGGGAGTAAACCCGGAGATAGAACTGCTGGCCCAAGTACTGCCTTGCCCAATTCTCAGACCTTATGTTCCACATTCCCACATTGTCCAGAGCCATGTAGATTGCAGTCCATGATCTAGGATACACCTGCATTCATGTCAAAATTCCATTAACAAAACTAGAAACAGCATCTAGAAATTTCACAATGCCAACAATTATAATGATTTGCTAGATTTTCAAAAGGACAAGCATTGTATATACCTGAGTAGTGCAACGGGCAACAGTGTCTCTCAAATTGTAGACTGCTCTACTTGCAGGTGTCCACTGCCCTCCATCCATCCTGATTATCCAACAGATTGCCAACATGTTAACATACTTTGAGAAATACAAATTGAAACTTGCAATTCAAGTATATAAGTACTAAGAGAGATTACAGATATATGCTTACCCCATAACAAAGAAGGAATGGCCATCAATGTGCCATGACTGCACGGTGTCCTCCCAATTTTGGAACACAATCTCTATATAATCTCGGAAATTAGCACCCATAACAGAAGTCTGAAGGTAGCCACCATTTCCCCCGGTGGGATTACTAGGAATGCTTCCAACACTAAAAACTCCTTGGATGTTGAAGTGGTCAGCAAGTTTTAGTGGAGTGTCTGCTGGAATAAATGAGACACTATTGACTGCATATCTCTGCTTGCCATTAATATAAGGAGCAGAGTTTGCAAGCATGATTGTGCGGCTAGTTTTGATCATTCCATAGTGGTAAGAACCTTGGGGATTAGGTCTTGGCCCACTCGCTGTCAGATTCCACCTGATTGAAAAGCATGATACATAAAAATGAATACAATTGTTCTGCTAAATAAGAATTGAGGATGATTATAAGAAAGTTGAATCCACAAATAATTAATTGCTTTAATGAACATATGTATACATCAAATCTATGTCTTAATAGGTACAGGAGGAAATTTTCTGCTTTATTAAAATCGAAAGAATCATAATACTATATGGCATGAAAGTGAGCTTAACAAGCACATTGAAAAAGCCAAGCAGAGAGATAAGCTTCTTAAAGAAATTATGTGGAAAAATAACTACCGTATAGATCTGGCCTGGCTGAGAGATGAAGCAATTTGAGTGGTAGGACCAACAGGGATGGGACCAGAAACTCCATTGTGTGAATTGCTGTAGTGAAGAATGGCTGTTGTTGTCAGTACCCGAGCTGTAAAGCGTGTAGAAACTGCAATGTAGTAATCCTGGGCAGGCTGATCAGCTGTGACCAAGACAGAATAAGTCTGTCCAAGATGGATATCAAGGGAAGTGTAGGTGTTCTGGAGCGTGTGAGAGCCTTCTACCTCTATCAGCTTCATTTTGTGGCCCTGAATTCTGAAGTTAATTGATGTTGTAAGCCCCACATTCGATATCCTGAGCCTATAAGTCTTTCCTGCAAACAGATTGTTGAAACAATGAGATCCCAGTACATGCAGTTTCTAAGATTATGAGACTAATTAATCACTTTTCTAATCATAAGGTTAATATTTATAGTGAATTCCAATAAACAAAAGCACATTTGTTATGAAAAGTTCAACAGTTAAGAGAATTGCAGTGAGAGAGCATAAAGGTTCGTTAATATACACCTTGATCAACAGTAAATGTGTAACCATTCCACCCACGACCATTGATGAGAAGTCCATCAGGGAAGGGGAGATTGCGACCATTGTCCAAGAGTCGTCTTAATATCTATAAAACCAAAGTGAGACTAGATTAACTACTAAGGAACAGGTTCTATATAAGCCAAGAAAGTGAAATAACATCAAGGTTCTGGTTCCCCTGCATATGGATGTCAATGTAGAGATGCTAACATATTGATTTGTCTTGTACCAGTCCCCAGCCAATATGGTGAAGTCACCAGCAGGAGAAGGGAAAGGAACAGGAATCTTTGGGCGGCTCCAGATTCTGATGCCACCAAACCCTCCAGCAGCTTTCTGGAATCCAAATGATGGGAAGTAGAAATAGCTACCAATCTGGTCCTTCAATTGGATAAAATAAGTGAAGTTTTTTCCTGGTCGGATTGGACAATTAGTGCCATACACTCCATCCTGCCATGAGTTCCGCCTCTGCTGTATGCCATTCCTGTGGACAAAACATATAAAAAAGTAGTCGAATTAAATATAACTTGTTCAGAATTTTGTTCCAAAACCTTATAGAAGGGGAAATTGTACACTGTCTGGTAGCTGTGGAAGTAAATACTAAATGCAGGGTTGGAGGAAATCAACTATCCCAAAGGTGCACACCATCAACTGCTGAAAAGAAGTAATCATATGCCCTATTTGCTGAAATACTAATTAGTTTTACTAAAATGAAGTAATCCACCTTAAATGAGGAGAATTATCTACTCAATAAAATATAGATCTAAGCCAATCAATCATAAGATAATGGTGTCTTGCTTTCATTCCAGGCTTAAAATTCCCTTTACCATTTTTAACATGGAAATTACCACATCTCTGCAACTTGTGAGACAATGAAGGTTCACAGAAGGAACAAAAAAAAAAAAAAAAAACAGAAACACACACACACAGACAAAAAAATATAATCAACTAATAAACATGTTTTAAGTTATCAAAAAATATACATTCCCTAAAAAAAAGTAATCCAAAAATATTGCATGTGAAGATTCTGATCTCTAGGAATTCTTTTTTTCTTGATTTAGAGGTATGGTAGCTTAATGCCAAAAACAACCTCGATAAAGGTGCAACTTTTATAAGAAACAACAGATCTGAGCTAGCTGGCTACAAGGAATAATGGAGGTAATCGATGGTAAACTATCCATATCATAATGGAGTAATGGACCCATATGCTCCAGAATAACCCATTAGGTAAACAGGCCAAGATTCAAGACCTGAATTTGACCTAATCATAAAAGGATTATAAATTGACTCTGATTTGCACATTTTTACCACATAAACATCTATACACATATATATAATTATTCATTTGTTAATAAAGTAGATAAGGGCATGCACAGATCTAGCATGTGGGATTGACATTAACAACATGCTATCAGCCGCTCGAACAGAATTTTTGATTATCTTGGACTTCAATAATGAGGCTAAAGAGGTGTATTAGTAAGAAAAATAAGATCCAACCATAAAATCCACTATAAACCAAGTCAGATTCTAAAAGTGAATGTCTGCAAGATGTGAATTAACGGGACCCAGCCCGACAGAAGGGACTATAAAAGCAAAGATGCTTTTTTAAGATTCTTGAACAAAACACTTTTATTATTCAAAAGCAACCCCAAAAGCTCACCAAATTCACCTATCTTAATGACTCCTTGATATTTCAGTATTTAAGAACTAAAAAAAAAAAAAAACACTAACAAAAACACAATTCAACATTAGTACTAATGTAAAAAAAATTAGAAGCGATAGATCCATAGATCTTAATTAAGTATATCTATCTGTTTCAAATGCTGCTAAAATAGAGGGAATGTGAAAGAACAGAAAATAGCATTGGAGTTATTGATTGTTTTGACCAGTGAACGGTGATAAACTCAGCTCATTTCTCAGTTTAACTGATTGTTGCTGAAAGTACCAGATATAGTACCAAAATGAACGACATTTTTTGTTTTTCTCTTTCACTTTCTTGCATTTTCCCAAACCTAAAGAACATAAAGCAAGTCTACCAGAAAAATTAAGGCATTTTACCAAGAAATGAGGAATGGCTCCCTTAGGTAGTTGAACACATTGATAACCAAGTTTTCATTTGTAACAGCATCGATTTGAGGCCCTGGGAATTGCCCATTTATCAAGATCCCCTGCAAAATTGCTCACATTTACTCAAGCAACTCAAAGATACATCACAAAGAAACTAGCAAAACAACCAGCAAGAAAAGCATTTTCCAAACACCAGTTAAGCAAATAAACAGAGTTGCAGAAACAAAAGAGACAGAGAAATGAACATAATGTGGGGTACCTGTTGCTTAACGCCAAGAGGGTAAATATCACCGTAAGTGACTTTCCACGTGATGAACCTATACGGGTCTTCACCATTAACGCCATGAACAAAAACAAGAACCAAAGCAATGAAAAGACAAAGAACCCTGCAGTCTCTCATTGTTCCTTGTTCTCTTTCTATTTCCTTCACTCAGTAACTACTTGAAGAATGTGTACCACAATGAGTTTAGTGGAAAACTAGATCTACAAAAGCCAAAGACACTCTCTTTAAAAGTACCACTGTGAAGAAACTGGAACTGTTGCTGATGGGTCTGTTTTTCTCTCTCTAAATCTGTCTAAAAATCTAATGCTTTTTTCTAATTTCCTTTTGTGGTGCTTTGATCAGTGAGTGAGGGGAGCTCAGTTTTGTATGCAAGTGAAACAACAAAATGAAATGGCTCGTGAGTTGTGAGCTGTCAGTGTGGTTTGGTTTCAGTCTTAAGTGCATGAAATATAGTGCGGTAGATGGTCCAGTCCAATCATATACCGTGAATTCCAAGTCGGTGTGGGGGCAAAAGTGGGTCTAAATTGATGTTGGAGGTTCTTGAGTGGTTTGGAATTTCAGTGTACTGGGATCAGAGTGATAGATAGTGTAAGAAATTGGAACTGAATATGTTAAGTTACAGTATTGACCTTTTCACGTGCACTTATGGAGCTGTCCCCACAAGTGTTGGCTGAGATTTTTTTTTTGAAACTAAGTGTTGGCTGAGATTAAATGCGATATTCCTCTACTTTTACTGTTTACTGCATGAATTTATTTTAGGACTTGATTTGCTGTGATGGTAGAACATGAAATGCCATGGTCCTGTTCAAGTTTTGAGTTTGAAGATTATTTGGGTATGTGTTTATTCATCCAATTGTTTGATATGTTTTAGACTTTATTCACACTAATGTTGTCAATTACTATGATTGAAAATTTTCATACTGATTGGTTAATTGAAATGAATTATCTGTCATTTACTTAGATCTAAATTTCAGTCTATTCGGATTACTACCCGCCTATTTCAATCCATTTTACTAAATTTTGATTGGTATAACGATTTTAGTCATTATGTAAACAAAACACTCTTGTTATAATTGACAAATTGAAATGGTTACTAAAAGAGAATTGACAACGTTGATTGATATAATACTCTTGTTACAACTAAAGTGTGAACTTAACTTTTAGTTAGTCCTAATGATGATCCTCTTAAGAATTGTTTATGACCCTAAGCTAGTCCTAATGTAATAATAATCAGGCTTCTATAAGGCTAATTCTGTACTTATCCCAAGAAATTAGATATCTTAATTATGTCAGGTGCCCTTTTCCCAAATAATGTAAGGTAGAAATTTATAATTTTAGCTAGAAGCCTAGAAAATGCACTTGCACATACGTTTGCCCTTGAAAAGTATCTTTGGGGATCATGGCCATTTCTAGATCAGTGAGTTATTGTAATGAACTTACATTCAATTATTACATATGGGATTAGTTTATTGAGAGTTTGAAACAATATTGCTAATGATTAATGTTTATGTCTTATTGTCTCTTGGTATGGACCCCAAGTTGTTTAATATAATTCTCAAGATAGGCAGAACATAAAATGTAATTTTTCTTATACCCCTTATGATGTAAATTAAATAAATAACAATGTAACCAAGAGCCAAAGGTAATTGATTATAGAACAGAAATTTTATGGTGTATGCACCATATGGAGCCTCATCCTCCTTTAAAAGTTGACATAAAATTTTTGAGTCTTGAATGAAATTTGTGGTATGCGCTTGTGTTAGAGTATCATTCCTTCTCTTTAGTGTATATATTTCTTAAATAATAATAAGAAGAAGAAAGTGAATAAACAAGAAAATTGCTGCAATATTTGTGAACATAATGCTGTAACTTTATTTTTTATTATCTTCTGAGGCTGCAGGCTGTCTTTGAATTAAGAGTTTAATTAACAGGATAAGACAGGGTTGCCATCTGGTTTAAGTAGTAACTTAGGTATCAAATACCAATTGAGTTTTGGATCTTACAATGTTTCTCACCCTTCTATTGATCTTCTAGTTTGTAGTTTCTTACAAATGATTGTCATGCTAGACATGTATTATACCATTGCTGGGTTTATTATTGATGAGTTGTACTACTGATATATCATTTGTAATGTTCACCTAGCAGAAGGCATTCATGATTCATGTTCTTCTCCGATGCAAGCAGAGTAAAGCCTCTTTAAAAGGACAAGCTCTTCTTATATTATTTGTACTGTTCACCTAGGATACATTAGCAAAACTAGAAACAGCATCTAGAAATTTCACAATGCCATCAATCATATAACATGGATAGCTAGATTTTCAAAAGGACAAGCTCTTCTTATACCTGAGTAGTGCAGCGGGCAACGGTGTCACTCAAATTGTAGACTGCTCTACTTGCAGGTGTCCACTGCCCTCCAATCCATCCTGATTTTCTAACAGATTGCCAACGTGTTAACATACTTTGAAAAATACAAATTGAAACTTGCAGTGCAAGTATATAAGTACTAAGAGAGATTAGAGATATACGCTTACCCCACAACAAAGAAGGAATGGCCATCAATGTTTCATGACTGCACGGTGTCCTCCCAATTTTGGAACACAATCTCTATATAATCTCGGAAATTAGCATCCATAAAGAAGTCTGAAGGTAGGAATTTCCCCCTGTGGGATAACTAGGAATGCTTCCAACACTAAAAACTCCAGGGATTTGGGTTTGTGTTTATTCTCATGCATTGTCATATCAATTTATAAACAGTTGGTAAAAAAAAAAACTATAGGATATTGGGAATGACTACATATGTCATTAAAGATTCAAAATTTCAAAGTGATTAGAATCAAATAAAAAATTTGATAAGCAACATAATCACTGCCATTGGGCATGAATATATCTAAAGGCAAGCTTAATAACACAAAGAAAACATAAGTACATGATAATGGAAGCTGAAGCAAATTCATAACAAGATTTTAGTGCTTTAAACCTCTACTCTCATAACTACTGTGTATTTATGAGAATTTGGTAATTGAAGAGAATGGAATAACTTAAAATGGTTTTATTGATATGGGAACATAATCACCGCATGAGGAGACGATCTGGGGAAGCTTAGCAACTTTTGAGCCACTTGTAGAAATGCATGTAGCATACACCTCTGATTTTGCATAACCCGAGATTTAGTGATAATCATCTTCTCCATCACATTTGCATTCTTAAGTAGAAATTGTACCACTAAAACAAATACTTCCTTTATGTTGACCAAGTTTTCTCCGAAACCAAAAATCTTGACAGTCTTGAGGCATAGCAACAAAAACTTGAAATAAATCTCCTTTGATTTCCAATGGCTCACGTCATCATAGTTGTAATAACTGAGGTAGTGTCTTTCTAGAATCTGCAAAATGAAAGTGCATTAGCCCATTTTGAAGTTCAATTTTAGATTATGATATTTTGTCATGTTGTTATAGAGTTGACCTACGAGGAGTAAACAAAGCCAAATCAAATTTGAAATTCTTGAGTAAGCTTTGAACAACATGGGTTTTAAGGATTTATGATACATTTGGTACATTGAATATTGGAGAGTACGATAAAAATGGCAATCTTTATTATTGGAAGAAAATATATTGTAATGGAACAACTAAACTTATTCATATGTTTGAATGTGACGTCGGAATAAAACTCAAGATCTATATTTATTATAAATATCTTACTTATATAAATATATTTCCTAAAATCTAATATAATTTAAATTTGGGAAGAGGTTAATTTTTTATTTTATTTTAAATTTTATAATTATAATATGTATGTGGAAAGTGTTAATATTTGGAAATATAATAATTTTATAAATTATTACATCTACTAAGTAACAATTATTATAGTCCTTTTAGAGAGGAATGGTTATTCCTTAAATTATTTTTTTTTGATAAACAACTATTCCTCAATTAGGAATACTTATTTCTAAGAAATAGTAATGGTTATAGTGTTTCTAATAGGGAAAAGAAATAGAAAAATTTGAAGATGCAACAAAGAGGAAACACTAACTCATGAACAGTTAGGGGTTAGTTGGGGTTATTTGGATTTTTTTTTTTTGGGGGGCGGGGGGGTGTTGTAGTTTTAAATTTAAGGGTTTAAGGGGTGACAAATCAATATGTGTTTGCTAGCTTTCACGTTGCTGAAAATTTAAAGATAAAACTTCTAGGCATCACATCAAGATGAAAATTGAAGAATGTTGTGTCACACAAACTTCAAACAAAACTTCATAGCTTCTAAAATTCAAAAAACTTAGGGTCTGTTTGGTTGGTTAGTTTGAGTAATGTTATTTAGGTGTTTTTGATATAAGTGTGGGTGAAAAAGTGTGTTAAAAAGTGTGTAAGATTATTTAAAATGTGTGGAAATATGTTAGAACTTAGCTGCCAAATAGCCCCTTATTCTTCTTCTTATATAGAAAGCATTACACCCATGTATACAGATGACTAAAACACTAATACCTATTTATTGTGGATCATGGACTCCTACTATGAAGCCCAAACTAAATAACGTAAACTAAAAATAATAATAAAACCCAATGGACAGTTAGTACTTAGAATAGCCCGTGTCCCAAAAACAAAAAACTCACCTAATATCCTTTTTGACACTTAAAAATAAAGCAAAACTACATTATTAGTTCTCTTGAAGTTTCAAATGAGCATTATTAGTCCCTTAAGTTTAAAAAATGAGTAATGTTAGTTATTTTATTAACTTCTGTTAATTTTATTCTTATATGGCTAACAGAAGAAAGATGTGTCATATTTTGACTATTATAATCTGATGTGTAAAGTTTGTGAATTTGCTAACTTAGCATGTGACTCATTGGGACCCAGACAACCTTTCGTCTTCCTCTTCTCTTCTCTTTTCCCAATAGGTGTTGCTGCCACTTCCACCACCATCGTTAGCCACTCTTTCCTCTTGTTCCAAACAGTTTTCGTTACTGTATTAGCTATCATAAGCATCTCTATGTCCTTTACCAATCTTCATTAGCTGCTAATCTCTAAAGTTCTCTATATTTCTTTGTTCTTAAGCTCTATTTCCAAGGATCTACAAACGACATAAAAATATTTAAATCTTTTTGTTTAGTCTTCAAATATTTGAATGATTTTAGGTATTATATTTAGATTTTTTTTTTTTTTTTTTTGGGAAAGTCCCAAACTAATCTACGTACGTTGGATCACCGGTTTCTTTTTATTGCACAAATCTTTGTTGGGTTTTTTACACCCAATCTCAAACTACTCCTATTAACAGAAAGGATCTATGGTCAACGATCCAGATTTAAGAGAGAGCGTAAATCAATTAAAGATTACATGGCAATCTTATAATTAAATAAGTGATGTGTCATTTGACACTTAAATTGCCACATGCCACTTCATTATTCCATTAGCCACGTTGGCAATAATACTAACCATAGTTAGCAAATAGACTAACATTGTTCGATTTTTAAACTTGAAGGACTAACAGTGCTCACTTGAACTTTAAGGAACCAATTGCGCTTAGAAGGTAAACTTCAGGGACCAATAGTGTAATTTCATCTTAAAATAAATAAATTAAATCAAAGTGAAATTGACTTCTTATTGCATGCCTAGGCTAGGAATTATGGATAATAACTTTTGCATTACATGACTTTTTATTCAGACAAACTTTGGCAATAAATGACCTCTCTTTTTCAGAAAAATTGATTTTCAAAAATCTACCATTGCTATAATTGTTGTAAATGAGAAGAAGGTTTTGAGTAAATGGTCTACAAAAGGACCACTTCAAGAAAGTCCAAAATCAACAATTAACTCTTTGCATCAAGAAATTAAAGGGGGCTAAGTTCTTGAAGGGAATCATTTCGACACTATCAATAGTTAGACACATTGATCTAAAGAAAAAGATAATGATTAGGAGTAATTCTTCATCAAATTAAGTTCCTTTTGATTTGACCTTTAGGAAATTGGTCCAAGAAAAACATACCTTAAACCCTAAGTTATGGTGTGATATGTCTATAACCAATGTCTCCACATAAGGCAAACTTTGAAGCAGGCTTGCAATGCCAGGGAGGTCCCATTTCTTCATGCTTGTTTTCACAGTTACATATTTACACTTTAATAGTGGAGAAGGCACATGCTTGACTGACATTAGAGATAGAACCTAGGTCCATCAAAACAAGAAGCAAAACATAATTAGGTAAAGTGGATTTAAGAACAAATAACACATCCATTTGCCCTAGGTGAAATACATGTTTTACAAAACACTAACATACATGAATTTGAATATATCCCGTATGTTGACAATGAAAAACAATGGTTAATAAAGTTCATTTAATGCTTCATTAAATAAAGTTTTTATACATTTTCAAAAAAATAAATTTAAATTTTGCATATATATCCACAAAAAAAAAAAAAAACACACATAATCATAATAAATTTGTGTGTATAAGCCACAAAAAATTTAACAAGTGTATTTATTCTTTAAAAAATACTTACTACTCATAATTGAGCGTTTATTAATCCTTATCTTCTATTCTTAGGGCACTCGCTAACAAATCCAACCTTCTAAAGAATCAAGACCTTGGTAAAGTTGCAGATTATTATGACAAATCATTATTTGGCACAAAACCAAGTGTCTCACACCTTATCATGCTGCTAAAAGCAAGTGTCTATAACTCAATAGTTCATGAAATTGGACCAATAATATTATGTCCTTAAATTAATCCTTAACTACAACAAGGATTAAAATCAAAATGCTCAAGAGGAAAAACCACCCATCTCACAATATAGTAACATCTTTTTCTAATTCTCTTATAAATCACAAAATGATTTTTTCTTTTGGTAATAATATAACTTGGTTGGATATGGACTTCTTATAATATGATTTTTCCAATAATGTTAAGTCTTTAATATGTGACTGACTATAAAATGATTAAAATCCCTTCTTCTTCTTTTTTGCCAATGAGCTTTAGCTCAACTAACACCTCCTCTCAATTTAAGTGTTAGATGGAGGGTGAGGTCATAAGTTTAAACCCATTAGTTGCATGTGTAAACTACTCGTAAAAGATATATACATATATAAATTGGGTAAATGAATAATTCTTTAAAGTAAAATCAAATTGTACAATACGTCTCACTAAGACTAGGTTTGAATGAGGGTATTTAAAAAAAAAAAAAAAAAGTTGTGTAAAAGCACTATTGGTACCTATGAAGTCTTAAAAAATTGTTATTTGTGAGACTAAAGGTGAGCTTTAAGTTAAAAATAAACATACCCTAAATATGCAAATCAACCTCAGTTCAAGTGTATATACTATAGTAAGTGAAAAAGAACACACTAGATGTTGTGCATTGTTCTATATGCAGGGATTAGCCAAACAATGAGAGTACCAACAATAAAAATAAATAAAAAATAAAAAAAAATTTATAAGTAAACGGTTTAATCCCCAAATACCAACAATAAAAAGCTTAAATCTTGATACATTATAATGTCTCTGTAGATGGAAATCAACATTAGCGATCAATAGTAGATGCTGTGCATTATTATATGCAGGGATTAGCCAAACGAAAGAACACTTTATGCTATGCATTATTTCATATGCAGTCCCCAAAAATAAAAAGCTACAATATTGATAGATTCATGTCTATGCAAATGGGAATCAACATAGCAATCAATAGAAGCATGAAGTATTGCATACAACAAACCACACAAAGAACCAAAAAATTAGGCTATCAAGAAAAAAACAAACCATGAGACACCATTTGCCAACAAAAAGTTCCTTCACATGATGCAGACTCTCAAGAAGTTCTCTCACAGATTCTTGATACTCATTACAAGCACTTTCCTCTTCAACCTTAAGCACTGCCATGCTGAAATCAAGCTTAGCCTTAACTAACGACGACACATCCTTTATCCGACACTTCTTCATACAAAAAGTCCCCAGAATTTCCAATGACTCAATCTTTGGAGCCACAATTTCCAGTTCAAACACAGGATCATCAGTTTTCCCAGCTGCAGTAAGCATAAAATGGTTGTTTATAACCAATTTTTTCAGACTTTCCGACACTATATCCAACCGATTAAGCCTACAACAATTATTCAATTCCAAGTATTCAAGCCTAGGACTACCCATCACCACTTTCCTTATATCATCTCCACACAGCGCGGTGTACCCAATACACAAGCGCTTGAGTGAACTCAAATGTACCACCCCAATAGGCTTAATATTGCAGAAACTAAAATCCAATTCAGAAACAAACTGATTGGTGTAGAGATGCTGAGGCAATAGGTAGGTCTCAAAATTGAAAACATGGGCATATGTTAAACGTAAACTGAGCTGTTCCACCATGGCATTTGTGGCTAAACGAACCCAAAGGTCGAGTCGAGGCTTCAGGTCTGGCTTGTAATTGAATCGAAGATAAAACTTTGTGAGCTTGGGAGCCTTGTGTAGGAGCAAGGTGTTGTCTACAGCAGTGGCAAAATGGTCTGTGTCTTCGTAATCATCGCTGAAACTCAGAGAAGGAACTGAGGTCCAAACGTAGGACCATCTTTTGGATAGAACACCAGTTTTGATAGCGTCTTTGGTGGGCAAGGAAGAGAGGATGTTGAGGAGGATCGAGTTTGGCAAGGCGCTGATTCGATCTTGTGTGATTGGTGGTGCATGTTTGCGGCGCTTACAGCATACAACGTAACAGTCACTATCTTCACCTTCTTCTTCTTTTTCTTCATAAATGGTGATTCTCTCTGCAGGTCTGGAAGCATGAGTGGAATGGTCGGAGGAATTAAGGATGCTGTCTTCACTGGAAGTACTTGCACTTGAGCTTGTTTCGGTTTCACCATAGTTAGAACCATGGCTCTCTTCCTCCATTCTCAACTCAGTATCTGCTAGCTATCGATCGACTTCTTCTTTCTATTTTGTCATTGGAAATGTTTTTAGGTAGGTTCAGTTTAAGGTTGAATCTTTTTTGGGTAATCAATCAGCGTTTTCGGTGGAATCAGATGTAAAGATTGAGGTTTTTTTCCGTTAATCATTCAGCTTTTTTTGGTCAAACTAACGGACCTAATCAACACTAAGATAATATTAATAGGAAGCAATGCTATGCGCGTAATAAGTTTCAAATGGTTAGAGTAGGTAAATTTTTATTGGTTCTTGTATGAATCTACCACTAATATTATTTTTTTTATTTTTTTATAAGAATTATTTTTTTACTTATTATTGATAATTTGTCATATTAGGATGTATATCCAAGATAATTCTTGCAATGATGTAGAAGAGTCTAACTTTAAGCTTGTAATAAGCTTGGATTGAATGTGTAAAAGTTGTAATTTTAAGGGTTGAGGAGTAAGAGTAACATAGCTCTCATTTTTTGTGTTGCTCTCATTTTAGGGTTGACCTCTTCTAAACTCAAGCTTATGTTAAGATAAACGTAACATAAGCTTGAGTTTGGGCTTAGTGGGATTTGGCCCAATTGACTAATCTTATCATCTGGATCTGATTGCGAGGATTTAGATCAGAGGCCCATTAATAATTTCATACAAAGAAATTGAGGTGTTTTATCCTATGTTGTTGAGTAAATTATATAAATTTAAACACATGTCAACAAGATGCGGGGATAGCTCAGTTGGGAGAGCGTCAGACTGAAGATCTGAAGGTCGCGTGTTCGATCCACGCTCACCGCATTTGAATTGTTTTTTCAATTACTTTTTTTAAAGCTTATAATTTTGAAACCAAAAAGGTATTAACTTGGTACCAATTATGGAGGAAAGGACAACCTTTTTAGATCTCAAAATCAAGTGAATCTAACGTGGGTAATCCTAATCTCCATATTACATCACAGAAAGTGATAAACGTTTATCACTTTCTATCCAATTTAACTTGCATCAAGATTCAAGTATGCCTTTTGTTCTCTCTTGGGACCTAAATTTGTTATAATTAGTAGTCTTTTGCTCTTAAAAGAGCCCGGAACTATGTAAAATTTACACTGAGCTATAAAACTTATTCTGCTCTATAATATTAACTCGGTGGGGCTGAATATAGTGTCATCCATATGAGAAACAACTGATCAAATTTTTCATTCAAGATTAAATATAATCCATCAACTCCATGCATCAAGTTACCGCAGAGTGTGGAAAATATATATTCACTACTTCTACAGGCACCTGACCCAAGCTATAGTTCGATTTCATGGTCTACTAATTATTGCACCTGAGTAAATAATATTACAAACTTGTGAAATTTCTACAAGTGTTTGCCTTTAATACTGTCTTGCAGGCTCATGTTAATTACATGGACGAAAACATCTGGTTTTCAAATTATGAACTTGAGGAAAAATATCTTTTAACAGTGTTTGTAGACATCGAACTCATGGACTGTATTGGCTGTTCAGCATCAACATTTTTCCTTTCTCACAAAGGCCAGGCATGAAGATGCACTCTGCAGAATCCTCTATGACTATCTTTGCCTAGAAGCTCCTACATTTCGGTAGTTGAATGAACAAAAGCAGGGTATAGAGCCTGCTGCAAATATCATTGATATTAGCCAACCCGTTGCTGTCCTAGCAAACGAACATAAGAACTACAACAAAGGATATTTCCTATGTTCTTGCATCATCATCTCTGGCCTATGACAAAACTTGTTAACTTATTGTTATGGCTTTATGATGCAGGTAGATAAGGGGTATGTGTTTAGACTTGGGTTTTAGAAAGAAGTGAGAGTTGATTAGAGTGGCTTATAGCTATAGGGTGGACAATCCTCTGCACAAAGAACTAATCTCTGAAATTTAGCACTAAAGGCAAAGGAAAATTCTTATTCATCAACAAAAACTGATTTACAATTGGCATTACAGGTACTTACACTACTAGCTACACAAGCAGCCAAGCTTTGCTAAGTAGTTCCTACTGTAACAGAATTAGTTACAGTTAACACACACATTACCTAATACATTCATGTGCACTAATTGTTGCAATCAACTAAACTACAACTACTTGTTACAATCAGCTGAACTACAACGAAAAACTGACATGACACTAAAACACGCTGAAGAATATCCACTACTGTTGCTGTATTTTCTGCCCTTCTAAATGCTGCATACATGAAATTACTGCTGGCTGTCGATTTATATTACAATTAAAGCTTCATGATATAGACGTTCCTGCATCACTTCACCACTTGTTGATAATAATTAAAAAAAACCCATGTTTTGATTGTTTTGGCAAGCACATTGTCATGTCTGTCTTTGTTATTCCTCTAACCAAAAGATATAAGATGAAAATTTCACCTCTTTTATTTCCCCCTTGAATATTTTCTACAGCTTTATCTAGTTGCAGAAAATACCAAGCCCCCTCTCCCTCTATTTTTCCATTTGCTGCCAGTGTAATGTGCAAACTAACAACAAGAAATCAGCTAGTTCCAGACAGTCAAACAGAAGTCAATTACAAAGCTCCAACATAGATGTTAACTTACGACATGCAAGATACTCAATTATGCCAAGATAGGCCGGACCTAGTGGCAGTGATCATAAAGCCACTAGTTCACCTCACTAATCACCTTTCTGACCAACCCAGCAACGTTGCTAGGTTCCACCCCACTCAGCTAAGCAGCCACATTTCAAAATTACTAGAAAAGAAAATCTTCTTGACAGGACATCCAAGAAGGTTCTGGAAAAATCTATGACTTGAAGTTAGCGATGACATGACAAAATAGTCAATTAGCATTCCAGTAATTAGCAGTGCATCTGAAAGTATATCATTTTATCAAAAGGTTTGCATACAAAAAGCAAAGCAAGTTGCCCCTCATTTACATCATTTTATCATTAACTATACAAAATTGCATGCAAAAGCATGCACAGAGGCACTGCCTAGAAAGCATCATTAGTTTACAAAGCTTCACCATTTATAAAAACCAAAAACACATTACAGGCTAGAGATTGTCAAAAGCAAGCCATAATGATCACTAGGCAGAACGGGAAGCTCCAGCTTCTTGACCTCCTTCCTCACTTTCTTCTCCTTGCTATATGACAGACCTGGTATTGCATCCATCCCAATCATGTCAATTCCACTGATCTTGAAATCACGCAGATTACAAATAAATCGATCCAGTCGTTTTTGTAATGTACGGTTACCAGACAACATCTGGTTGGACTTGGTATCATATGTCCATCCATTTTCCCCTGGCCTTAACTCTTGCCATGCATCAACCCAACCATCAGGAAAAGGAAACTGACCATCTAACTTGTCATCCCAATTCATGTCACCACCATAAACCACGTTTGGATTCTTTTTAAGAAAGTTGATTGCCTCCTTTGCCTGCTCTACACGTTCCTTGCTGTACATCTGATCCCATTTCGGGGGTGCTGGGCAGGGACTCTCAAGATGGCTAGTAGCAACAACAAAAGTCTTGCCCTTCTGGACTTCAACCTCACCAACAGATAGTTCTCTCCCCATTATAGAATTGGTAAAGGGTTTACAGCTGAAGGATTTCACAGGCAGTTTGCTTAACTGCATATCATTTAATTGACACATCACATATTAATACCACATAATCATCAATTAAATGAATCATGCAACTTGCTAAATCAACAATGACTTACCATGAGGTGATCCAAACATCGGATCCATCTATCATGCCTAAAAGTATGATAAATCAACATAAAAATGTGAACTTTTACACTTTAAGTGGTGATCAAAATATTACCAGCATGCAAAAGTAAGGTCTTGAGTTTGCCATCTCAGTTGAAACTGAGCAATGATATACCTTCCACCAGCTGGAATGGCAGAAAATATCATATATATTAGGAGTAACCTCCTGCAGAGCAAAGTGACCATAAGCAAGATGTACTTATATATAACGCTTACTAAATGAGAAGGGAAGATAGAGAGAGAGATTGCCTGAAAACAGATGAGTTCTGGGGAATGCAGTTGGATAAGGTCACCAAGGGCTTTCATCCTCTTATGCATTTCCAGATCTTCTCGAAACCAAACATTATAGCTTAAAATCTTCAATGAACTAGGTACGGTTCCTTGACCAGTTTCCTCTGCCACACATTTAACTAGTCTTTCATAATGTGCAACTAAAAACCCCCTAGATTGTGTTTGAATGCGATAATTTAAAGAACAATTGCAAATATAAATTACTTGATATAAAGTTAACAACACATGATGACCCCAGTCTAATTTAACACAATCCTGATCAGCCACAACAGGGCCAAAAATCCATATTTACACCATTACTCCATTAGAGCATAAAACAACACAAGTTCATTAAAACCCACAAGCCAATGCACAAAAGTCCAAACTTTAAAACCAAAGATTACCAAAAGTCCAACAACACAGTCACAGCCATATTGGACGCCTAAACCCAGTTCAAAAATCCACATTTGTACCATAAAAGCACAAACTCAATTAAACCCACAAGCCAAAAAAAAAATCCAAACTTTCTCAAACCAAAGATAATCAAAACTCACCCAGCACAGCCTCGGCCTTATTGGAAGCCTTGATCCCTCTAAACCCACTAAATTCAGCAGAATCTTCATCAACCACAACTGGGTCCCGCGCCTTCCTCTTGTTGCAACGCTGCAGGGGCAAAAAAACTGACCCCACCCCAGAATCCAAACCCTCATCATCAACATCAATTTCTTTCAAGTCCTCAAAGCTGGACAAGGAAGACACAGAGGCCCTCGTGCCACAGACCTCACAGCTTCCGCTCTTGTAAGGATTCAAGAAAGTGCAGGCCTTGCATGACCATTTAGGGGCTGAAGGAGAAGGAGGTGGTGATGATGATGATGAAGAAAAAGGAGTTAAGCAGATTTCGCAAGTGGGTTTTTGATTTTGAGAAGTGGGGTTGATGAAAGTGCATTTTTTGCAGGTCCAAGAAGAAGAAGACGAAGACGACATTGTTGGAAATGAAAAGAGAGGAGAGGTTTTTCTAGGGTTTATTGGCTTGTGATGTAGAAGAAGAGTAGGGAATGTGAAAGGGGCACTAATTATAAGACCCGGGATTGCCATTCAAAATTGGCTTGCCGCTTTTGCTGTAACTCTGTGCTTCTTTGTTGTACACTTGTACTAGTTGTGATTTGATTGAACTTGTCGTTTGCAGTAAACGATTAGTCGTTTTAGATTGGGAAATGTAAAACTAGTCCACTAAATTATTATTATTATTTTTTTTTTTATAGGAAGTCCACTATTTATTTTGAACTCATGTTTTTCTTTTCTTTTTCTTTTTCAATTGAACATTAGTACGACCATACGAGGTTCAAGGGATAGCTCATAACTCAACTGTAATAACATCCCATTGAACATATATTTAATTATTTATATATGGATTTATTTATATTTTATTGTGTAATGAACTCCTTTTAATTTCAACATGGTATTAGAACTATTTGATCTTGGCTTATAGTAAAATTTTAATCATTTTTTTTCATCACCACAAAAGTGCTTTTTCTCTCGTGTTTTGGTCTTCACTAATGTGTCCTCTTATAGTCTAACAAGTGTGGTACACATTAGGACTAAAACAAATGACATAATGAGCCTAATTCTTCAAAATTCGCGATCCTAGATCAATCGAGATTAATTCTCGGTGGATCCAAATCTATATATTACTAAAAGCTGAAACGTAGCGTTTAATGTTGCTGCGCTCACGTTAAGCCACGTCAGCATCCACGTCATTATCTTTTTTCTTTCCATTTTCTTATAATTATTTTTAATATATATATATTTATTTAATTTCACATTTACACTTCTCCAACCTTTCTCCCTCTCATACCTTCTCATCTCCCCACTACTTCTCCAACCTTTCTCATTCCCTTATCTTCTCATCTCCCCACTACCCTTTACATTAATATCATTCTTCATCTTTCCCTTCATCTTCCTCTATTTTTGTCTCTTCTTATTCACACCCTCTTACTATAAATTTGTCACTATCTCTTTCATTCTATGTATAGTTTTTCCTTACAAAAAAAAGGTTCTTCCTCTATCTCTCTCTCTCTCTCTCTCACACACACAATTTTTGGGTGGATTTTTATTTTTTATTTTTCTTGCATCTTCACTTTAGGTTGATAATTTTTTTATATTCTTTAATCTACTTTAGGTTAATGTGATTCAGTTTTTTTTTTTAATTGTTTTTTTTTCCTCTCTTTGATTGTTAAATGTTATCCTATTGCATTATAAAGGATCAAATATAAAAATATAATATTATTCTACTTCATGATTTTATAGTGCTCAATTTAGATGTTACACTATGAGACTTTAATCATTTTTGTTTATTTTTAATCCTTTGTGGTGGACAAAATACTCTTAATAATTGTATTAGAAGTACTTTATAATGCTATTTATTTAGAGAAAAGCAAAGGTTGGCTAAACAAAAATTATTGGATGAAAGAAAAATTTTATCTTTCGCAATTTTACTTTTATTATTATTATTATTATAACAACGCATATATAGAAATTTAATTTTTAGATTTTGCTAATAATTGTTTATTTGATAATATGTTTTGGGTGGACGAAATTACAATTTTTGCAAAGAAAATAACCTTAATAGATTATAAACAACAAATTGTTTTCCTAATTGGTCCAATTAATCATAGTTAATTTTTATTAATTTTTTTAGTTACTTTTTTCAGTGTTTTGGGTTGTAGGCGGAAAAAATAAGTTTGAGAAAGTTTGTTTAAAACTAAAAGAATAATTTTCAAATTTTATATTATTTTTAATGATTCACTAGATGTTATAAATAACTTTTATTAAAAAATAAATATTTTCGTTAACTTGCCCTGTGAATTTCTGAGAAAATTGTATTTTTTTCATTTTAGTATGACAAAAATTATTAAATTTATGATTTATGATTATTCCTATATTACATTTATGATTATTCTTATAATAAATAAAAATATAATTACAAAATACATTACTCTTTATTAAATTAGTTTAAATTGTATTAAAAAAATTAATAAAACTACCATAAAAATAATTATCATGCGCAACGCACAGGCTTGCGGCTAGTTAATTTTATATAGTTGACAAAAACAAGTCATGGAAAAAAAACACATGCATTCAGCACCATTTATAATACAAAGAGGAAAAGAAATACAACTACAGTTACACTGTAACAATCATTTCCCATGCCAACATGACAGTACACCAGCATAAACTTCTAAACTTCATAAGCCTTACAATACAAAACCAAACTTTTTTTGAAGTAATACAGAAACTTCATACAACATTACAGGAGCATCACAGGATTATAGAAGCTGTACACATCAATATAATACAAGAGTTTGCAGGATGGTGGACACAGTAGTAATGACACACCTAGCATCTCTTTCTTTCTTTTTTGGAGGGGCAATGGAAACACTCAAACACCTAGCTTTTAAAAGTGTTACCATGCCAAGCCAATAATTTACTGGATATTAACCCCTAAGAGCAAGCCATAATGATCACTAGGCAATACTGGAAGCATCAACTTTCGGACCCTTTTTCTTACCTTCTTCTCCTTCATATATGACACTCCTGGTATAGCCTCCACTCCTATCATGTTGATTGCACTTAATTTGAAATCGCGTAGATTGCAAATAAATCTATCTAGCCGCTTTTGCAAAGGCCGGTTATAAGACAACATTGGATTGGACACAGTATCGTATGTCCATCCATTTTCACCGGGCCTTAATTCTGCCCATGCATCAATCCATCCATCAGGTAAAGGAAACCTTCCATCCAATTTTTCATCCCAATTCATGTCACCACAAAAGACCAAATTTGGAAATTTCTTAAGAAGGTTAACAGCCTCCTTTGCCTGAGCTATACGTTCCTCACAGTACATTTGATCCCACGTAGGAGGGCCAGGGCAGGGGTTCACAAAATGGCTTGTGGCTACAGTCAACAATTTCCCCCTCACTTCAATCTCTGCTATGCACACTTCACTCAGCATTGTAGAATTGATGAACGGTTTGCAGCTGAAGGATTTTACTGGAAGTTTGCTCAACTGCAATTGACAAATCAAGTTAGGCTCCAACACTACCTTAAATATGAACATTGAAGTAACAAATTATTTGACATGCAGAAAAATCATATCCCGAATAACACATCCTGAGACAAGTAGCCCGAAAGAGAGTGCACTATATAAGCAAGATAAAATTTATAGTATAAAAGAAATTCACAAAAACAATCACATTATGGGCTTAACCACCTTAAAAGGTCAAATATAACCAAAATATATGAAATTAATCATTTGAGAAGATGAGTAGATTTCTCAAGAATTGGGTAGCACCGTAGCGGCCGTATTAATTTTCTATATTTTTCTTTGAGCATTATACACAGCAAGAAGACATTATACTGTTAACACCAAAATGCCCCCTACCCCAATGTACTTTCATGGAAAAAATTCTAGAAAGACCTAACTAAAAGAGAAAGAGAACCGAACAAAAGAACCTGATTTATCCAACAGACTGCAGTATCCCTCCACTAAGTAACCTCCCATGGTTTCTACATGCTTGCATTGCAACTATGTTGTCCAACGTAAATTTGCAAAGGATGCACAATATCTTACCTGCATGCAGAAATCTCTTCTTGTACTGTCCATTTGATCTGAAACTGAGCAATTATATGTGTTCCACCAGCTTGATACCTTAAACATGTCATATATATCAAGTGTAATCTCCTGTACGGCATATATTCTGGTCATAAATATGATGAATAGTTAATTGGAAACGACCTATAAGATGAAGCCAAAATGGCACACCTGGAAACAAATGACATCAGGAGAATGCAATTGAATAAGTTCACCAAGAGCCTCCATCCTCTTTTGTATCTCCACATCTCCGAACCACACATTGTAACTCAGAATTTTCACTGTACTTGAAACCATGCTCAAACAATCTCTCTGCCACAAACACAGTTTTTTTAGAAATTCATATCAATAATAACAAAAGACTCCAACATAGCAACATTGAAAATCTGAGTTAGATGTGACCATTAAATATGGTAAATAATATTCATTAAAATAACTCATTATAATAGGCATCAATGTCCTCCAACAACATGAGATTAGGAGAACTGATAACAATCGATGATTTTAGTTACAACCTCTCTCTAGTCATTATGCTCTATTAGAATCTCTTATTCTTTCTCACCACTAGGAAGGGAAGCTTTAATTTTAAAAGGTCGTACCCAATGCACAAAACTCTCACTTTTGCAAAATCCTAAAAGGCCATTCACATTTATTTGAAATTTCATAAAATGATTCAAACACAAACAATTTGTCGTTGCCCGCTCCAGCACAAAGATTGAGTACTGAGCCTTCGTTGTCCCTACTTCTGAAATTCTATGGCTTCAATGGTTCTTGGTTGATATGGGTGCCCCGCAGTCCACTAATTCTTCCATCCACTGTGACAACTGGTGTTCTATCTGCATTACTCACGACAATTTTGTCACAAGCTCACCAAAGACATTGAGATAAATTGCCACTTTATTTGTCATAGTCTTCTGCATAATAGCCTCCTTTTGTAATCCTTTTTCTTCTGAAGATCAACTTGCTAACATGTTTACTAAATTTCATTCAACCAGTCATCTCCGTGATCTAATTTCCAAACTCAATCTGGTTTCTTCCGCACCGCCTTCAGTTTGAGGGGGGAATGTTAGCGTATCTGTCATTACTATGATGTTCATATGTATAGGCCAGAACTATGACTTGAATCAAGGCATATCAATTAAACTTGATTCAAGACATAATTAAGGCTCCTAGGTCAACGCTATCCCTCATTACTCTCTGGTAAGTTATATATATATATATATATATATATATATATTCATGTCCTATATATAGACAAATATATACTGAATATGGAGATTTTCATATTCAATAACTCTTGTTCTTTATCTTTTATTTTTCATACTTTGCAGAGAAATTGAACATCAAACTGGTACATTATCAAATCATCAATACGTGTTACCAAAGTAAAAGTTGAGGGGAATCGGTGAATCACCTTCTCCTTCATTGTCCTATAGCTTATGAGTTGTGGTCCATGGTTTTTTGTTTTTTTTTGGTATTCATTGGGTTATGCCATATAAAGTTAGTGAGTTGTTAGCTTCTTGGCCGGGCAAGTTTGGTAGGCATCGAAATATAGATTTGTGGAGATTTGTGCCACATTGTTTGTTTTGGTGCTTATGGCCGGAGCAGAATGCTAGATACTTTGAGGATTGTGAACGCTCTATTCTTTACATTAAATCTTTCTTTTTCCAAACTCACCTTGATTGAAGTGTAGTTTTGCCTTTTTATTCTAGTTTTTTTTCTCTCTAATCTTATTGATCGTTTTAATCTAGGCTCTTGATTTGTGCCACTCTAGTACACTTCCAGTGTATTTGGTTCATTTTTTCTAATAAAATTTCTTACGTTACTTATAAAAAAAAAACTCAAGAACCAGCCCAGCAGCACTTTCTGCTGTCATTACCTTCCCAGGAGAACTCCTGACAAGAATATGGGATTAGGCAATTCCTTCTTTGTGTATATAACACGAGAGGCAAATTTCCCCACACGGGAAATTTCAACTAAAGTCTTAGTTTTCGTCTCAACAGCCTAGTTGTCCTTGATAGTTGAGACACTCTTACAATTTTAGGTTTCTGTTAGCTTCTGTTTTGGCTTACTGAAGTTAGAGCTCATCTTAGTTGCAGTGTACTTGACATATAACAAATATATATATTGATGAGTAACATATAACAAATATTATATATAGTATAAGAACTTGATTAAGGAGAATTTTGGCTAAAAGGAAGTGTATGAAACAGTCTCATCCACAAAACTTGTTGCCAGATATATCAGAATTAAATAAAATAAAAAAAATCAGCACCGAGCAAAGATTATAAACATGTTATAAGTGACAACTAGAAGCAGTTTCAATCTTGAGAGGCAATAACAAAAGAAAGAACAAAGAAGTGCAAATTCAAGTAAAAAATGAGCAGAATGACATTCTGATGCTCAAGAACACAACGTCAGCAATCAATTTGTTAATTGCTATCAATTTCATGCTATAAAGATCCAATATGATAACTCTATTGGACAAATGGAAAACACCAAGTCAATGCTTTTACGTTCATTAGCTACTAGAATAATATATTTGCAGATACAATCAACAAATCATTAAACGGAATAAAAGAACTTGATGTCGATAGATATAAATTTTACCAACTTTTAAGGATTAATAAGCACCATCAACATCATATAAAGTGATAAGTGAAAAGAAATAGGTAAGATGGACAAGAATTTGAGCAAGTCATAAATGCACTAAATACAAAATCCAAGATGAAAATGAAATGCTTATAGTGACTGGAAAATACACAAACCTCTTCTGAACGGAGGCACATATATGCCACATTCTAGTGGAGATTGACCAGAAAGCTCAGATTCCAGTTGAGACTTAAATATGGATTTATGAAGATCACACTGGTCAGTAGAGAGAGCAGGTTGATTGTTATCTGGCGTCAAAGATGATGCAAGCCTCGACAAAGAGAAATATGGCCGATAGTCTTTGTCTAACTGCTGGATTGGATCCTGGACCAACAAACCTTTTCTTGCAGGAGGCAGATACATGCCACTCTCTAGTGGAGATTGACCGAAAAAATCAGATTCCACTTGATTCATAATGTTAACCATGGATCGAAACTGGTTAGTTGAGAGAGCAGGTTGATTGTTATCTGGCGTCAAGGATGATGCAAGCCTAGACGAAGAGGAAGATGGCTGATAGTCTTTGTCTGACTGCTGGATAGGATCCTGGATAGATGGCTGACATCCACCAAATTGGGGAGAATCCTTTTGACCTCTATTGCTTCTCTTTGTCTAATCATTGTTCATCTTCTTGGCAGGAAATTCTTTGTCATCTAATGATAGAGATGAAAATTGATCATATGTTAGTCTATGCTCCACAAATAGCAACTCTTGCACAGCTTCAGAAACAGTTGGTAGAGGGGAACGTTCCAGCATAGACTTTCTAATATCCTCATCAAATATATCTGGTAAGGCCATGAGAAGCTGAACCAGTCGAGACTCTTCACGTTATTTCTTGTAACTCTCTAAATCACTCAATTCCTTTGGCTCCATCTCATCTAATTGCTGCCAATAACATTGCAAAAAACAATATAATCCAGTAAGGGGAAAACCACTTTGTTTCACAGCCTCAATTTCCCTCTCCAACCTATACGTTTTAGCCAAATTCGATTCATCATGATGGGCATACAACCATGCCAAGTAGTCCCATGCATCCTTGGCAGAGTTTATATTAGCTAAAAGTTTCTTAAGGGAACGATCAACGTACAAGTCGATAATTGACAGAGCTGTTGCATTCATAGATTCCCAATGCTTAATCAAGTTTAAGTAATTTTTATTTTTGGGGTCAGGACGAGTCGCTAATCCACTTACATAGTCCCACAGTTCTCCTTCAATCTCAAAATTACGCATCATATATGACCATAGTAGATAATTAGTTCCATCCGATTTGAGTGAACCAGCATCATCCGAGTCATAATCCATAACCAAAAACAAGTTTCTCAATCAAAGAGCAAAGATACTTGGAAATCTAACACCTACAATATTACAAACACGTAAAGAATGTAATGGTTTTCATGCACACAGTCCTTAAAAAAAATTTCATGATCACGTTTAGCTAGTCAATAATTAACATCTAATAAAATACATTAGAAGTCTAGCATTTACAATTAAGATGAAGAACAGAAACAAGAATTGAACACGTGAGTTGGAGCTGAGGACTAACCGGATTGAGAGGACCATTACTTAGTCTTAAAGCTTCAAATTAGAGCTCTGAGTAAATGACTCTTTTTTGTTTTCCATACACGACAAACAGTCTTTATTCTTTAACTCTTTATCCAACTTTAACTTTACTCTCAGGGCAGGGACCAGTGAAGTCAAGGATACGAGCTTGTCGTTTTAGTTAACGACTCGTTTTGACTGAATGATTTTATATGTAACTATGTAAGTACGTACCCAAGCTTATCTCCAAGAGTCCAGTCCATTTAGTTCTAACAAACACTTTTTTCTTTTTTTTGTGTGTGTGTGTGTTTAAAGTAATAGTTCTAACAAACACATTGAATGAATGGAAATGAAGCCCATGTTTTTCACATTGGTCTTCGGCCTTTTTATGATCCTGAACCTATTTTCCTATGAATAAGATTTTGTAATGATTAAATGCTCATGTATACTCATAGACCTTATTTTCATAATAGTTGAAATGTGAATCCCTCACAAACTAAAATAATATAATAAAATATAAGATTATAACTCACTACAATTAAAACAAGGGTGCTGTGAGGTTTTGTTGTGTCTTTAAAATTTCTCTTGATATGATTTATCTACTATACATCAAGAGGGTAGGGATACTAGACGGAATATGAAGGCCACGAAATGCAAAGTCTGTTTTTTTAAGAATCAAATGCAAAATCATTTAGCTTTGTAAAATGATGTCATCTTGTGATATGATGAGATGTAGTTTAGGCCTATAATACTCATAACATTAAATGGACCATGAGAGTGCTAGTACAAAGTGTAACACCCCAACCTAGTTGCACAATTAATTTATGGGTTTATATGCATGTTATTGTCTTAATTATTTTTAAGTGCATGAAGCTTTGATTTTTTTTGTGATACTATAGAACATATATGTCATTTTAATGTGATGGATATAACTTTATTAAGTTAAGGATTTATATGTATGAAAGGTTATATTATTCTTTGGGCCTTTCTAGAATTATAAGTTGATAAGGGGTGAAATGTATGATTTCCAAAAGTTGGAAAAGGTGGGTGTGATATTTTCCCTAGCCATACACGTATCCCACCCCAAAAATCCACATCCTTTATCTGATTTTTGCTGCCCAAAAGTCTTCTCACTTTCTTATTTTCTTGGCTGCATCTGAAGTCCAGCAGCTCCTTTTCTGCTTTTACTATTCCTCTTTCTTTCTTCTTGCTTCCTTCTTCTCCCCTTCTTACACGGCAGCCTTCCCTCTCTCACCAAAACATTTTAACCCTCTCTAAAGAAGAAATTACAGGGTTAAGACTAAAATTTCACCATCAAATTGTTGGGGGTAAGAAATCAAAACTTCATTTGTTCTTTTCTACTTCTTTAACTTCTATCCTGATTTTATAGGCTGAAATATGATTCTGTTTTAGTGGTTTGATGGTTTGATGATATTATGGTTTATTGAATGTTTGATAACATATTTTAGTATGTTTATTAAAGTTATAAAAATACCCAAATGGAATTAAGGCTTATAGCTATTTGTTGATGATTTTGTAAGAATATGTACTGAAGCTGTCTCTGTGACAGATTTAGTGTTTACAACAAGAAAATTATGTATTAAATCATATGCTGTGAATTAAGAGGCTAGGAGTAGTTTTTATGAATTCTAAGACACATATGATTGTTA
Source organism: Quercus wislizeni (assembly GCA_023055345.1). Lineage (NCBI taxonomy): Eukaryota > Viridiplantae > Streptophyta > Magnoliopsida > Fagales > Fagaceae > Quercus > Quercus wislizeni. The sequence continues at coordinate 8,281,757 of JALGQJ010000002.1, read as the reverse complement.
TGGAATTGGTCTCACAGCATTGGGATGAGTAGAAAATTAATGGTTTAATTTCTATGTTGCATGAATTTCTGTCAGAACAGTTTTGAGTATGCTGTCTTGCGTGATTTTTAATAAATCATGGGTTGATGCTTTGACTCCGAAATTTTTATGGTGTATACTGGACATACAGGGGAGTAGTTTTGTAAAATTTCATGACATCTGGATGTGTGCGGACAGCCCGTTTGTATTTTACAAATGGGGCGTGTGCTGCTGGAATGGGCAGTGAACAACATATACTACCCCTGACTTTGTGGATTTTAATTCTCAAGTTAGGGTGTATGTTTTGAGCTATAATTTAATATGATTATTCCTTGTTATGTTAGGATCATATATTAATTTTATGAATTGGTTTCTCTATGGTTTGGATGCATAATATGTTTGATGATTGTATCATATGCTTTGGGGAACTTTATGTGATGGGAATTAAGTTTTCTTGAGTTTGAGAGTTAGGTTGTGTTTGAGGTATAAGTTTATATATTAGGAAGAGTTTGTCCGTATTAAGTTTTGGTTTTTCTTTTAGGTGACGAGAACGAGAACACGGACACTTGAGCTCCTCGTGTAATATCTCTCGCGCCTTCTGTTTTCAGGTAAGGGACTTGTGACATGTGCTTTTAATAAGTATAAAGACTATTTCAAAAACTATTATGTTTTAAAAACTTTCTGATTAGAGACATTACATATAAGCATGGTTTAAGTAAAATATATGTTCGTGAGTTGCTCAATCTTATATATATAATAAATTTAGCATATTAATGCTAGAACCTATATCACGAACATAATATCTTAGAATGAAATGGATATGCTACTATTATGAAAGAATTATGTAAAAACATAGTTATCAGAAAAATATAGCTTTCGGGTTATTCCATTGTTATGTTCTGAACTCAGCCAGTAGGGGTTAATTACTGGCTTTCCATGGAAAATGTTATCTGTTTGGCCATTTAAGTAGAGGAAATGGGGTTGCCCGTAACTCTAATCTGAATAAGGCCTTCTCCCCAATGTGTACGGACGGCGGGGAGGAATAAAACCTTGAGGAGATGTGCCATCAGGCCTCTCAAAGAGGACAATATCATGCACACGAGGTCACCCAAATGTGATGAGGCCTTCTCTGTACAGACGTATCAGATATGGATTAACCAATATGTTATGAACAGCTATATTATGTTAGTTATCATGAGAGAATAATTTATTAAATGCATTATGAAATGTTAAAAACTCTCATGAAAAGAAGTTTATGATGAAGCATTTTATAATCTTTTTAAGATGAAGTTACTGAATTATGTTTATATTCCTTATTATGTTCTTTTATGATTATCTAAAAGGAAATGAAGTATTTCATCTAAAAGCTTATAAATTAGTTCAAGAGCAATATGAATAGTATGAAGGCTATTTTATCAAATATGGTATATCCATAAAATATTTGTTTTATATGCATTCTAATTAAAGGCCCATGGAGCTTAAAACCTTACTGGGCTTCGCAGCTCACCCTATTACATTTCAGTGCACAGGTTCTTCCTGGAAGCGGCGAGAGTATTAGAGGTGGCAAGGATTCTGTGTTTTCTCGTTTGTTAGATTGTAGAGTTTTTGTTGTATAGTAGTTGAGCTCTTTTGTTGTATAGGAGGAATCAAGATGTACTTGATCCTTTGAGCACTTATGTAATTCAGTATCTTAGTTTGTTTTGAACCCCAGTAGTATGTCTTTGGGGTTAGGTTTGTAATAAGAGTTTGCTAAACGTTTAGCTATGTAATATTTACCCTTATGCCTTAAGTTTTAGCCTTGTGGTAATTTTCCAAATTCAAAGGATGAAATTTCAAGGTTTCCATCATTTTTGTATACTATGGCTTTTATGCAAGAATATAAGCAGGGATACAGGAAACAATTCTTGATAAATACTTTCAGTTTAGGTTGGTTCGTGTTAGTATCAAGGTAAACTTGATATTAACATGCCGGTCATGCACTAAATCCTGAAGTACAGGTTTGGGTCGTGACACAAAGTCCATATTCTTTTTGCGGTTCCACTAGTCATTATAGTAACAATGGCTGAGAAAAGAAGCATGCCTTTTAACAAAGATGTTGTGGATTTTTTTTTTAGCTAATTTTTTTTATAAAAAAAAAAAATTGATAATTGGAGACGGAAGATTCGAATCTTGGTTGTCTCCGTTGAAAGCACTAGAAGTTGCCAAATAATTGAGCTACCTACAAGGCTCTAGCCAAACTTATTAATGGAGAGAAGAATAAAGAATGTGAGTAGTAAATTATAGTTGTTTAATTAGAAGTAGAGAAGGGAATGTGAATGTGAATGGGGCACTAATTATAAGCTTTGGGATTGCCATTCAAAATTGGCTTTGCCGCTTTTGCTGTAACTCTGTGCTTCTTTGTTGTACACTTGTACTAGTTGTGATTTGATTGAACTTGTCGTTTGCAGTAAACGATTAGTCGTTTTAGATTGGGAAATGCAAAACTAGTCCACTATCTTTTCTTTTCTTTCTTTCTTTTTTTTTTTTTTTTTTTTTATAGGAAGTCCACTATTTATTTTGAACTCATGTTTTTCTTTTCTTTTTCTTTTTCAATTGAACATTAGTACGACCATACGAGGTTCAAGGGATAGCTCATAACTCAACTGTAATGACATCCCATTGAACATATATTTAATTATTTATATATGGGTTTATTTATATTTTATTATGTGTAATGAACTCCTTTTAATTTCAATATGGTATTAGAACTATTCGATCTTGGCTCATAGAAAAATTTTAATCCGTTTTTTTCATCACCACAAAAGTGCTTTTTCTCTCTTGTTTTGGTATTTTCTAATGTGTCCTCTTATAATCTAACATGTGTGGCACACATTAGGACTAAAACAAATGACATAATGAGCCTAATTCTTCAAAATCCATGACCCTAGATCAATCGAGATTAATTCTTGGTCGATCCAATTAATTTTATATAGTTGACAAAAACAAGTCATAGAAAAAAAAGACATGCATTCAACACCATTTAGTATATGTTTGGATAGGATTATTTCTGCGTTTTGCATCCACATCAGGACTTTCACGCGTTCAGCCTTTTTTTTTTCTATGCCGTGATTGTTGACTTAATATAATGTGAACAGTGCACACCTCAGCAACTTTTCCAGCACCTTTTAATCAACTTTTCAGTCACAGAACCCACAAACCTCACTTTATAACAACTTTTTTATTAAAAATGGGTCTCACGGTACTATTCACATATTTAAAAATGATTTTGTTATAATGTTTTCAGTTTCAATAAAATAAGTTCTATCCAAACGGACCCTTATAATACAGAGAGGAAAAGAAATGCAACTACAGTTACATAACGTAGCATTAGACTAGTAGTTGTGCGGCAATAGTGTTATCAACACAGTGTAACAATCATTTCCCATGCCAACATGACAGTACACCAGCATAAAATTCTAAACATCATAAGCCTTACATTACAAAACCAAACTTTTTTTGAAGTAATACAGAAAACTTCATACAACAATACAGGAGCATCACAGGATTATAAAAGCTGTACACATCAATATAATACAAGAGTTTGCAGGATGGCGGACACAGTGGTAACGACACACCTAGCTTTTGAAAGTGTTATCATACCAAGCCAATAATTTACTGGATATTAACCCCTAAGAGCAAGCCATAATGATCAGTACTAGGCAATACAGGAAGCATCAACTTTCGGACCCTTTTTCTTACCTTCTTCTCCTTCATATAGGACACTCCTGGTATAGCCTCCATTCCTATCATGTTGATTGCACTTAATTTGAAATCACACAGATTGCAAATAAATCTATCTAGCCGCTTTTGCAAAGGCCGGTTACAAGACAACTTTGGATTGGACACAGTATCATATGTCCATCCATTTTCACCGGGCATTAAATCTGCCCAGGCATCAATCCATCCATCAGATAAAGGAAACTTTCCATCCAAATTTTCATCCCAATTCATGTCACCACAAAAGACCACATTTGGAAATTTCTTAAGAAGGTTAACAGCCTCCGTTGCCTGAGCTATACGTTCCTCACTGTGCATTTGATCCCATTTAGGAGGGGCAGGGCAGGGGCTCTCAAGATGGCTTGTGGCTACAGTCAACAATTTCCCCCTCACTTCAATCTCTGCCATGCACAGTTCTCTCATCATTGCAGAATTGCTGAACGGTTTGCAGCTGAAGGATTTTACTGGAAGTTTGCTCAACTGCAATTGACAAATCAAGTTAGGCTCCAACACTACTTAAATATGAACATTGAAGTAACAAATTATTTGACATGCAGAAAAATCATATCCCGAATAACACATCCTGAGACAAGTAGCCCAAAAGAGAGTGCACTATAAAAGCAAGATAAAATTTATAGTATAAAAGAAATTCACAAAAACAATCACATTATGGGCTTTACCACCTTAAAAGGTCCAATATAACCAAAATCTGTGAAATCAATCATTTGATAAGATGAGTAGATTTCTAGAAGATGAGAAATAGAGCCGAACAAAAGAACCTGATTTATCCAACCGACTGTAGTATCCCTCCACTAAGTAACCTCCTATGGTTTCTACAAGCTTGCATTGCAACTATGTTGGCCAACGTAAATTTGCAAAGGATGCATAATATCTTACCTGCATGCAGAAATATCTTCTTGTACTGGCCATTTGATGTGAAACTGAGCAATTATATGTGTTCCACCAGCTTGATCCCTTAAAAATGTCATATATATCAAGCGTAACCTCCTGTACGGCATATGTTCTGGTCATAAATATGATGAATAGTTAATTGGAAACGACCTATAAGATGAAGCCAAAATGGCACACCTGGAAACAAATGACATCAGGAGAATGCAATTGAATAAGTTCACCAAGAGCCTCCATCCTCTTATGTATCTCCAAATCTCCGAACCACACATTGTAACTCAGAATTTTCACTGTACTTGAAACCATGCTCAAACAATTTCTCTCTGCCACAAACACAGTTTTTTTAGAAATTCATATCAACAATAACAAAAGACTCCAACATAGCAACATTGAAAATCTGAGTTAGATGTGACCATTAAATATAGTAAATAATATTCATTAAAATAACTCATTAATGTCCTATAACAACATGAGATTAGGAGAACTGATAACAATCGATGATTTTAGTTACAACCTCTCTAGTCATTATGCTCTACTAGAATCTCTTATTCTTTCTTGCCACTAGGAAGGGAAGCCTTACTTTTAAAAGGTCGTACCCAATACACAAAATTCTCACTTTTGCAGAATCCTAAAACGTCATTCACATTTATTTGAAATTTCATAAAATGATTCAAACACAAACAATTTGTCGTTGCCCGCTCCAGCACAAAGGCTGAGTACCGAGCCTTCGTTGTCACTACTTCTGAAATTCTATGGCTTCAATGGTTCTTGGTTGATATGGGTGCCCCGCAATCCACTAATTCTTCCATCCACTGTGACAACTGGAGTTCTATCCGCATTACTCACGACAATTTGGTCACAAGCTCACCGAAGACATTGAGATAAATTGCCACTTTATTTAAATAAAGTGGCAATTTATCTCAATGTCTTTGGTGAGCTTGTGACAAAAGGAGGCTATTATGCTGAAGACGATGTCATCGTCTTCAGCATAATAGCCTCCTTTTGTAATCCTTTTTCTTCTGAAAATCAACTTGCTAACATGTTTACTAAATCTCATTCACCCACTCATCTCCGTGATCTAATTTCCAAACTCAATCTGGTTTCTTCCGTGAACGGTCTATTCTTGACATTAAATCTTTTTTTTTTTTCCATACTCTCCTTGATTGGAGTGTAGTTTTGCCTTTTTATTCTGGTTTTTCTCTCTCCGATCTTATTGATCGTGGTAATCTAGGCTCTTGATTTGTGCCACTCTAGTACACTTCCAGTGTAGTTGGTTCATTTTTTCTAATAAAATTTCTTACATTTCTTATCAAAAAAAAAAAAAAAAACTCAAGAACCAGCCCAGCAGCACTTTCTGCTGTCATTACCTTCCGAGGAGAACTCCTGACAAGCATATGGGATTAGGCAATTCCTTCTTCGTGTATATAACACAAGAGAGGCAAATTTCCCCACAAGGGAAATTTCAACTAACGTCTTAGGTTTCTATTAGCTTTTGTTTTGGCTTACTGAAGTTAGAGCTCATCTTAGTTGCAGTGTACTTGACATATAACAAATATATATATTGATAAGTAACATATAACAAATATTATATATAGTATAAGAACTTGATTAAGGAGAATTTTGGCTAAAAGGAATTGTATGAAACAGTCTCATCCACAAACCTTGTTGCCAGATATATCAGAATTAAATAAATAAAAAAAAATCAGCACCGAGCAAAGATTATAAACATGTTATAAGTGACAACTAGAAGCAGTTTCAATCTTGAGAGGCAAGAACAAAAGAAAGAACAAAGAAGTGCAAATTCAAGTAAAAAATGAGCAGAATGACATTCTGATGCTCAAGAACACAACGTCAGCAATCAATTTGTTAATTGCTATCAATTTCATGCTATAAAGATCCAATATGATAACTCTATTGGACAAATGGAAAACACCAAATCAATGCTTTTACGTTCATTAGCTACTAGAAGATTAATATATTTGCAGATACAATCAACAGATCATTAAACGGAATAATAGAACTTGATGTCGATAGATATAAATTTTACCAACTTTTAAGGATTAATAAGCACCATCAATATCATATAAAGTGATAAGTCAAAAGAAATAGGTAAGATGGACAAGAATTTGAGCAAGTAATAAATGCACTAAATACAAAATCCAAGATGAAAATGAAATGCTTATAGTGACCGGAAAATACACAAACCTCTTCTGAACGGAGGCACATATATGCTACTTTCTAGTGGAGATTGACCAGAAAGCTCAGATTCCAGTTGAGACTTAAGTATGGATTTATGAAGATCCCACTGGTCAGTAGAGAGAGCAGGTTGATTGTTATCTGGCGTCAAAGATGATGCAAGCCTCGACAAAGAGAAATATGGCCGATAGTCTTTGTCTGACTGCTGGATTGGATCCTGGATAGATGGCTGACATCCACCGAATTGGGGAGAATCCTTTTGACTTCTATTGCTTCTCTTCGTCTGATCATTGTTCATCTTCTTGGCAGGAAAATCTTTGTCATCTAATGATAGAGATGAAAATTTATCATATGTTAGTCCATGCTCCACAAATAGCTGCTCTCGCACAGCTTCAGGAACAAAAGAAATAGAGCAAGTCATAAATGCACTAAATACAAAATACAAAATCCAAGATGAAAATGAAATGCTTATATTGACTGGAAAATACACGAACCTCTTCTGAACGGAGGCTGATATTTGCCACTCTCTAGTGGAGATTGACCAAAAAGCTCAGATTCCAGTCGACCAAAAAGTACGGATTTATGAAGATCACGCTGATCAGTAGAGAGAGCAGGTTGATTGTTACCTGGCGTCAAAGATGATGCAAGCCTAGACGAAGAGCTGGTTGACTGGGGAGAATCCTTTTTTCTTCCACTGCTTCTCTTTGTCTGTTCATTGTTGGTCTTCTTGGCAGGACAATCTTTGTCATCTAATGATAGAGATGAAAATTGATCATATGTTGGTCTATGCTCCACAGTTAGCAACTCTTTCACAGCTTCAGAAAAAGTTGGTAGAGGAGAACCTTCCATCATAGACTTTCTAATATCCTCAAACTTATCTGGTAAAGCCATGAGAAGCTGAACCAACCGAGACTCTTCACGGTATTTCTTGTAACTCTCTAAATCACTCAATTCCTTTGACTCCATCTCATCTAATTGAAGCCAATAACATTGCATAAGACGATATAATCCGGCAATGGGAAAACCACTTTGTTTCACACCCTCAATCTCCCTCTCCAACCGATACTTTTTAGCGAAATTCGACTCATCATGATGGGCATACAACCCTGCCAAGTAGTCCCATGCATCCTTAGCAGACTTAATATGATCCAAACGTTTCTCAAGGGAACTATCAACATAAAAGTTGATAATGTACAAAGCCATTGAATTCATAGATTCCCAATGCTTAATCAAATCTATGTAATTTTTATCTTTGGGGTCAGGACGAGTCGCTGACCCACTTACATAGTCCCACAGATCTCCATCAATCTCGAAATTACGCATCATATATGACCACAGTAGATAATTAGTTCCATCCGATTTGAGTGAAACAGCATCATCCGAGTCATAATCCATAACCAAGAACAAGTTTCTCAATCAAACACCAAAGATACTTGGAAATCTAACACCTACAGTATTATAAGCACGTAAAGAATGTAATAATGGCTTTCATGCACAGTGTCCTTAAAAAAAATTTCATGATCAAGTTTAGTTATAGTTAATAATTTACATTAGAAGTCTAGTACTGACAATTAAGATGAAGAACAGAAACAAGAATTGAACACATGAGCTGGAGCTGAGGACGAACCAGATTGAGAGGACCTTTACTTAGCGTCAAAGACTTCAAAGCTCTGAGGAACAGTCCAAGTCTTTATTCTTTAACTCTTTATCCAACTTTAACTTTGCTCTCCCTTTCAAAAATAAAAAATAAAAACTTTAACTTTACTCTCTGGACAGGGACCAGTGAAGACACAGATACGTGGTTGTCGTTTTAGTTAAACGACTCGTTTTGACTTACTGATTTATATGTACCCAAGCTTATCTCAAAGAGTTCAGTCCATTTAGTTGTAACAAACGCATCGAATGCATGGCAATTGGCAATGATTAAATGGCCTTTATATGATCCTAACCCCATTTTCGTATGAATAAGATTTTATAATGATTAAATGCTCATGTAAACCCATGGACCTTATTTTATAGATGGGATTTAACAGGCTTTCCATGCCTAAACCCATTATCTTTGTATGAAAAAGTTTCTGGACTGATTGCCAGAGTTAATATTAGAATTATGGTAGGGGTTAGGAATGCAACAAATTGTCATTGTATTTTCATAATGGTTGAGATGTCAATTCCTCACATATCAAAATAAAATAATAAAATATGAGATTATGACTCGTTACAATTAAAAACAAGGGTGTTGTAAGTTTTTGTTGTGTCCTTGAAATTTCTCTTAATATAATTTATCTTCTATGCATCAAGAGAGCAGGGACACTAGATTGAATATGAAAGCCACAGAATGCAATTATTATTATTATTATTTTTAAGAATCAAATGCAAAATCATTTAGCTATGTAAAATGATGGCATCTTGTGATATGATGAGATTGAGTTTAGGCCATTGATACCTCATAACGTTAAATGGACAACGAAAGTGCTAATACAAAGTCCATATTCTTTTTGTGGTTCCACTAGCCATTATGGTAACAATGGCCAAGAAAAGGGGCATGCCTTTTAACAAAGATGTTGTGCATTTTTTTCTAGCTAAACTTTTTTTTTTTTTTAAATTTGATAATTGTGGACAGGAGATTCGAATTTTGGTTGTCTCCGTTGGAAGAACTAGAAGATGCCAACTAGTTGAGTTACCTACAAGGCTCTAGCCAAACTTGTTGATGGAGAGAAGAATAAAGAATGTGAGTAGTAAATTATAGGTTCTTAACTAGAACCCATTAACCTAATGAGTAATGACAAATAACAATTATCATAAGGGTTCATCATAAGTTAAAATTTTACCATATCTATGTAATAAGAAAAAAATTGAAGGTGAAGTTCAGCCGGTAAAATGTTGTGGCTTTTAATATTTTAAATTGGAACAACTATTTTGGATGATATAACAAAAATAACCGAGACTGATGAGTATTGATAATAGCTTAATTTTGCATATTTATATCATTATTAGAAAGTATTATCATACTTATTTTGAGTTAATTCATGCATTTTATATTTGGTTTTGGAATAATGGTGAATAATCAATTTTATACTTAATTGAATTTTATTGTGTGAATTTGTCTTTTGTAAGAGAATGAAATTAAATAAGTGGATTTGTGCAAAAAAGAAAGCTAATGGGCTTTACTTTTACAAGGGTCATGATGAAGTTAAAGAATGCCAACCCAATTAAATTTAAGTCTAATTGGAGTAAAAACTCTAAGGAAATTTGCACCAAATCCAAGTTCAATTCAGATTAAGATTCCAGTCTGCACATCAGTTAGTATTTTTGTCATAACTTTCAGCTCAGATGTCCAATCGAGATGATTCAAGTTTGAATGGAAAGTTAACTTAAAGGGCTACAACTTTATAGTTTACTAAAAGTTCGAATTCTGACGTTAAATGAGCCAAAATTGTCGGTTAAGTGAAGCCTAAAAATATGGGATTTTCTCCAAACAGGAATTCAACTTGTAATAGGATTCCTAAATCTATTTAAAGGTTATTTAGGGCAAAATTCAGAGGGGGTGAGGCTAATGCTAGGGCTGGAATGCAAAACAAAAAATGTGAGCAAAAGGCAGTGCCATATGTGGCTTCTCTGTAACTTTTCTCCATGATAGCATTGTGACTATTTCTTTCTCTATTTTATTTGTCTATTAGTTTAATGTTTAGTATTTTTTTCTTGTATTTTATTTCAATTACTGTGAGTAGCTAAATTTATAATTAGGGCTGAAGATGAAATATTGTTAGGGATTATTAGTAATATTTATGTGATTTGATTTTTCCCACAATAGTTGTTCTTTAATGATTTAAATTGTTCTTGCTCCATACCAATTGGCTAAGATGGGATTCTAGATATGAGTTCAATCATGTTTTTCTCATGATTTAGGATTTGTCTTAATTAATTGAATGCTTGATTTATTATTTCTTGATTATAAAATTGGATATCTCTTATGATTTGTTTGTTAACGGATGCAATTGATGATTTGATTTTATACTTAAGAAGCGAAGAAGAACATGCTTTTGATTTTTAAAACAAGGATTTTGATGAGAATATTTTCCATGATAGCAAGATTGATTTCTAGATTATCATGTAGTAGTTAGGAAAAATTAATGATCATAAATATATGCTGATATGACTTACAAGACGAATTACAAAACCTTAATTCCTTTCTCTAGATTGTTTACATCTCTTTACTGCGTTATATTATATCTTTGCTTAGTTTAATTATTTGCTTAGTATATTTAGTTGCAAACAATCAATTTTTATTAAGCTAGATTAGGATAAATTTGGTTAAGATTTGATTAATTTTCCTACGTTTATTCAAGTCTCTGTAGGTTCAACCTCGTTCTTGTCAAATTATACTTCAGTATGGTTCGTACACTTGTGAGTACTTTCAAATTTCACAACAAAGACAAGTCAAAATAGGCTGATATTTTGGGCAAGACAAAACAACAAGATTTTTTCTATCACTTTGCTGAACGGTGTGAAATTTTTTGTCAATACTAGTAAATGAGAAATGGAATTTAAAACCTTGATTTCTGTTACTCTTAACCTTGAGCTTGTGGTGTATTCTCACAATATTTCATCTTAAGGTATCCATCTTTTATGGAAAATTTCATTTATTACAAGAAAATCCAATTGTACTTGTAGGGGAAAAAAAATGAGAACTCCTTCAATAACCAAATAATAGAAGCAAAATACATCTTGGTTGAATATTCTCCAATCACCGCTGCTTAAGATATAACTATATTAGAAAATTGCAATATGTTACTAACTTAGGATTAGGAATTTAGGAATCTTTGTTACTCCTAAGTCCTAAACCAAAGCTAGTGGTGCATTCTCATCTCAAAGAGTTAGGATAAGTCCACAACCAACAACACCTAAAAGAGTCATTTAGTTGACAAACGTTGTAGCATTCACAAGCCATGTTTTGAAGTGCTCACAATTAGGCCTAAAAAACAATATACACTCCAATATAAGTGTGATTTAATATTATTTTTTGTTTTGTAATATATAATATTTTGTACTTTATTATTTTTTAAAAAGGTCCGATGAATCCTAACTTCTTGTTTAATTTTTATAAAAAAATTTAGAAATATGGAAGGGTTATAAAAATTATGGATAATTTATTTTAATATAAAACTATATAAAAATATCCTAAACATAAGTATAAACATAAACATATATAATAATGTATGTGTTTGTTTTATTTGAGCCCACAAATATGTTTTAATCTTTATTCAAATTTGAGAATATAGAAATATGGAAATTAAAATGTCAATATATGAATTTATTGGGGCTATTTATGTTTTCACTCTTTATTTTTTTTAAATACTAATAAATTTTTTAGTATATACCATGTGAGAGATGCTTAAGCTTTAGGGTCTTTAAGCTTTAAAAAAGTTTTGGTATCCAAAAATAATTCGACGTTATTTTGGTGCATCTTTCAACTTACAATTGATTTCATTAATATTCTTATTTCACTATAATTGTATAAGTCCAAATATGTATTCTAATTCTCCACGTATTCACAAACGAAAGTAATTGAAGGAGTCCAATAGGTCTAATAATGATTGAGAATACACTATTTCCCTTGTTTATCTCATGTATTCACAAACGAAAGTCACTTTATGTAAGTCTTAAGTATGGACCAAATGGACCGAATAGGACTGAACTGAACAGACTGGATTGAACGGGACCAAATTGGACCGAAGTATACAGATTGGATAGAATGGGACCGAATAGGACTGACGTGGACATACTGGACCGAATAGAAGCAATGTGGACTGAATAGGACCGAAGTTGATTGAATGGAACCAAAGTGGACGAAAGGACCAAATAGGACTAAAGTGGACAAAATGGACTAAATAGGACCACAGTGGATAGCATAGACCAAATAGGACCATAGTGAATAAAATAGAACCAATGTGGACCGAATAGAGCCAAAGTGGATTAATGATTGGACTAAATTGGACTGAAGTAGACAAAATTAGACCAAATGAACCAAATATAACTTTAGTGGACATAATAGACTAAATAGGACCAAATAAGACAAATTGGACTGAAGAGGACAGAATGGACCGAATAAGACTTTTGAATATTAATAATTTTTGTTGCATTTTTATGGCTTATATTTCTAATTTCTAATGTCTATTTTAGTATTTTCATTGTATTTTTTTAACTCAAAACTAAAGAGTTTAGCCCAAATAAAATAAAATTTCATACTTTTGAAACCAAAAATTATGGGAAAAAAAAAAGTATTTTTGAACTAAACATGAAAAGAAACCCTACAAAAAGAATCAATTTAAAACCCAATTAGTCCAAAATGGACTGAAGGGGGACCAAAATTGACCAAGTGGACCGAGTGGACTGAATTACACAGAAGTAGACCTAATTGGACTGAATTGAACCAAAATAGACCTAATTGAACCGAATGGAAATTGTTTAATTTTTACGGAGAACAAATTATATTAAAAAAAAATTAGAGATAAAATTATTCTTTATATTACAATACAAAATAATTATTTATTCCCACACATTGCATGAGTTTGTGACTAGTACAGATTAGCAAGTGTGGCACACATTAGGACCAAAACAAATGACATAATGAGTCTAATTCTTCAAAATCTGCAATTCAAGATCGATTGAAATCCTGGTCAATCCAAATTAATTTTATATAGTTGACAAAAACAAGTCATAGTAAAAAAACACATGCATTCAACACCATTTATAATACAAAGAGGAAAAGAAATGCAACTACAGTTACATAACGTAGCATTAGACTAGTAGTGGTGCGGCAGTAGTGTTATCAACCCACTGTAACAATCATTTACCATACCAATATGACAGTACACCAGCGTAAACTTCTAAACATCATAAGCCTTACAATACAAACCAAACTTCTTTTGAAGTAAAACACAAACCTCACACAACAATTAAGGAGCATCACAGGATTACAGAAGCTGTACACATCAATATAATACAAACAGTGGCGACCCCAGGAATTTTGTCCAGGGTGTTCCTATTCCACTTTGAAAAAATTTTCGGTCATTTCGGTCTATTTCAGGTGTTTCGGTAAATACCGGCTGAAATTCAAGATTTGGCCGGCATGAAGTTTGTACTTAAAAAAAAAAAAAAAAAAAAAAAAAATTCTTAAAACCAAAACAAATTTGCATTCTGTCCACCAAAAAACCTCAAAAGGAAAAAAAAAATGAACAAAGGTACTTGTACAATAAACTATAAGTTTATTTGAAATATTAATAAAATTATTAATTATTGTTGTTTAGTTGTTTCATTAATTTGTTTGCCTTTTATAAACTATAATTTGTTGTATTGTTATTTCATTAATTATTAAATTATTAATTGTTATTTAGCCTAACATAATTTAATTTGTTTGTCTTTTATAATGTATTAGTTAATTAAATTATTAATTATTGGTGTTTAGTTGCTTCATTAATTTTTTTTTACTAACTACTAGCAGTCTAGCACACAATCTACTGTGCATAAGCACACACTAGCACACTTTACACCCCTGCCTCTACATGCCTTTACTTCCCCAATTCAAATATCCCACCCCTGACCCCACACCACACAACCCCTGGCCCTATCTAACCCCACTCAACAGACAAGATTCACACAAGAGGAGCCAATCAGATAAATTCACAAATCACAATATACTAAAAGACAAACTCACCAACACCAACTGACCAACACAGTGACACACCAACGGGTAAAGTAAAAAAAAACAGAGGCAAGCAAATAAATTGAATAATTATAATTTATAAAGACTTAAAAGAGAGAGAATCACTTCAAAAAGAAAGAGAGCTCTCTCTCTCTCTCAGTCTCATACCACAATCCACACCACAGTCCACAGCAAAACCCAAAGATTAAGAGAGAAAAAGAGAGAGATGTAAAGTGTAATAAAATACCTTGAGGCTTCGCAAGCTCTGATTCGATCGAAGTCGCATACACTGAGCTCTCTCTCTCAGTCGGCGTCGCAAGCTCTGATCCGATCGGACTGATCTCCAATCTCAGATCTTTGATGCCCAATCCAAGCTCTGTTGCTCAAGTTTCAGGCGGAGGCGCCATCGCCGCGTCGCGCTTATGTGCTTGATGATGAGGTTTCAGGCGAAGGCGTAAGGGGTTGTCCTTGATGAGGTTTTTTTCTTTAGGGTTTCTGATTTTAGGTTTTAGCTTTACCATTTGATGATTGAGTTGGACGCATATTCGTATTGGGTTTTGGTTGGTTTTTTTTTTTTTTTTTTTTTTTTTGAGAATACGTTTGGGTTGGGCCTTTGGGTATTTGGTTAGGATTGATGTTGGGTTTTTTTTTGGGTTTGCTCTGTAAAATCCAAACAAATTTGTTCTATAAAATCATAAGGTTTTACAATTTTTTTTTTTTTTTGGGGCTGAAAGCTATACATTTGGATTTGGCCAACGTAAGATTTTTTTTTTTTTTTAAGATTTTAGTTCAAAATTTGTTTGGAATAAAAATTTTTGAGAGTGTTCCTAATTTTGAGGGTGTTCCTATTTTATTTTTTAAGGGTAAACAAATAAAAAAAATTAAATTATTATTATATATATATATATATATATATATATATATATATTTTTTTTTTTTTTTTTTTTTCAGGTTAGGGTGTTCCTGGGAACACCTTGACTTCAACGTGGCGACGCCACTGAATACAAGAGTTTGCAGGATGGGGGACACAGTAGTAACAACACCTAGCATCTCTTTCTTTCTTTTTTTGGAGGGGCAATGGAAACACTCAAACACCTAGCTTTTAAAAGTGTTATCATGCCAAGCCAATAATTTACTGGATATTAACCCCTAAGAACAAGCCATAATGATCACTAGGCAATACAGGAAGCATCAACTTTCGAACCCATCTTACCTTCTTCTCCTCCATATATGACACTCCTGGTCTAGCCTCCACTCCTATCATGATGATTGCATTTAATTTGAAATCACACAGATTGCAAATAAATCTATCTAGCCGCTTTTGCAAAGGCCGGTTACAAGACAACATTGGATTGGACACAGTATCATATGTCCATCCATTTTCACTGGGCCTTAAATCTGCCCAGGCATCAATCCATCTATCAAATAAAGGAAACTTTTCATCCCAATTCATGTCACCACAAAAGACCACATTTAGAAATTTCTTAAGAAGGTTAACAGCCTCCTTTGCCTGAGCTATACGTTCCTCACTGTGCATTTGATCCCACTTAGGAGGGGCAGGGCAGGGGCTCTCAAGATGGCTTGTGGCTACAGTCAACAATTTCCCCCTCACTTCGATCTGCCAAGCACAGTTCTCTCAGCATTGTAGAATTGCTGAACGGTTTGCGGCCGAAAGATTTCACTGGAAGTTTTCTCAACTGCAATTGACAAATCAAGTTAGGCTCCAACACTACCTTAAATATGAACATTGAGGTAACAAATTATTTGACATGCAGAAAAATCATATCTCAAATAACACATCCTGAGACAAGTAGCCCGAAAGAGAGTGCACTATAGAAGCAAGATAAAATTTATAGTGTAAAAGAAATTAATAAAAACAATCACATTATGGGCTTTACCACCTTAAAAGGTCAAATATAACAAAAATATGTGAAATTTATCATTTGAGAAGATGAGTAGATTTCTCAAGAATTGGGTAGCGCCGTAGCGGCCGTATTAATTTTCTATATTTTTCTGTGAGCATTATACACAGCAAGAAGCCATATTATACCGTTAACACCAAAATGCCCCCTACCCGAATGTACTTTCATGGAAAAAATTCTAGGAAGACCTAACTAAAAGAGAAAGAGAACCGAACAAAAGAACCTGATTCATCCAACAGACTGCAGTATCCCTCATTCCCTCCACTAAGTAACCTCCCATGGTTTCTACATGCTTACATTGCAACTATGTTGGCCAACCTAAATTTGCAAAGAATGCACAATATCTTACTTGCATGCAGAAATATCTTCTTGTACTGGCCATTTGATGTGAAACTGAGCAATTATATGAGTTCCACCAGCTTGATACCTTAAAAATGTCAAATATATCAAGTGTAACCTCCTGTACGGCATATATTCTGGTCATAAATATGATGAATAGTTAATTGGAAAGGACCTATAAGATGAAGCCAAAATGGCACACCTGGAAACAAATGACATCAGGAGAATGCAATTGAATAAGTTCACCAAGAGCCTCCATCCTCTTATGTATCTCCAAATCTCCGAACCACACATTGTAACTCAATTTTCACTGTACTTGAAACCATGCTCAAACTATTCCTCTCTGCCACAAACACAGTTTTTTTAGAAATTCATATCAATAATAACAAAAGACTCCAACATAGCAACATTGAAAATCTAAGTTAGATGTGACAATTAAATATGGTAAAAATATTCATAAAACTAACTCATTATAATTGGCATCAATGTCCTCCAAAAACATGAGATTAGGAGAACTGATAACAATCGATGATTTTAGTTACAACCTCTCTCTAGTCATTATGCTCTATTAGAATCTCTTATTCTTTCTCGCCACTAGGAAGGGAAGCCTTACTTTTAAAATGTCATACCCAATGCACAAAATTCTCACTTTTGCAGAATCCTAAAAGGTCATTCACATTTAATTGAAATTTCATAAAATGATTCAAACACAACAATTTATCATTGCCCGCTCTAGCACAAAGGCTGAGTATCGAGCCTTTGTTGTCACTACTTCTGAAATTCTATGGCTTCAATGGTTCTTGGTTGATATGTGTGCCCCACAGTCCAGTAATTCTTCCATCCACTGTGACAACTGGAGTGCTATCTGCATTACTCACAACAATGTTGTCACAAGCTCACCAAAGACAATGAGATAAATTGCCACTTTATTTGTCATCGTCTTCAGCATAATAGCCTCCTTTTGTAATCCTTTTTCTTCTGAAGATCAACTTGCTAGCATGTTTATTAAATCTCATTCACCCACTCATC
Organism: Quercus wislizeni; assembly: GCA_023055345.1. NCBI lineage: Eukaryota > Viridiplantae > Streptophyta > Magnoliopsida > Fagales > Fagaceae > Quercus > Quercus wislizeni. Next base: position 8,263,886 of record JALGQJ010000002.1, on the reverse strand, counting down.
TCTGTGATCTAATTTCCAATCTCAATCTAGTTTCTTCCGCACCGCCTTCAGTTTGAGGGGGAAATGTTAGCGTATTTGTCATTACTATGATGTTCATATGTATAGGCTAGAATTATGACCTGAATCAAGGCATATCAATTAAACTTAATTCAAGACATAATTAAGGCTCCTAGGTCAACGCTATCCTCATTACTCTCTTGGTAAGTTATATATATATATATATATATATATATATATATATATATATATTCATATCCTATATATAGACAAATATATACTGAATATGGAGATTTTCATATTCAATAACTCTTGTTCTTTATCTTTTATTTTTCATATTTTGCAGAGAAATTGAACATCAAACTGGTACATTATCAAATCATCAATACGTGTTACCAAAGTAAAAGTTGAGGGAATCGGTGAATCACCTTCTCCTTCATTGTCCTGTAGCTTATGAGTTGTGGTCCATGGTTTTTTGTTTTTTTGATATTTATTGGGTTATGCCATATAAAGTTAGTGAGTTGTTAACTTCTTGGCAGGGCAAGTTTGGTAGGCATCAAAATATAGATTTGTGGAGGTTTGTGCTGCTTTGTTTGTTTTGGTGCTTATGGCGAGAGCGGCATGCTAGATGCTTTGAGGATTGTGAATGGTCTATTTTTGACATTAAATCTTTTTTTTTTCCATACTTTCCTTGATTGGAGTGTAATTTTGCCTTTTATTCTAGTTTTTCTCTCTCCGATCTTATTGATCATTATAATCTAGGCTCTTGACTTGTGCCACTCTAGTTCACTTCAAGTGTACTTGATTCCTTTTTTCTAATAAAATTTCTTACGTTACTTCTCAAAAAAAAAAAACTCAAGAACCAGCCCAGCAGCACTTTCTGCTGTCATTACCTTCCCAGGAGAACTCCTGAAAAGCATATGGGATTAGGCAATTCCTTCTTTGTGTATATAACACAAGAGACAGGCAAATTTCCCCGCAAGGGAAATTTCTCCTAAAGTCTTAGTATTCGTCTCAACAGCCTAGTTGTCCTTGAGAGTTGAGACACTCTTACAATTTTAGGTTTCTGTTAGCTTCTGTTTTGGCTTACTGAAGTTAGAGCTCATCTTAGTTGCAGTGGACTTGACATATAACAAATATATATATTGATAAGTAACATATAACAAATATTATATATAGTATAAGAACTTGATTAAGGAGAATTTGGCTAAAAGGAAGTGTATGAAACGGTCTCATCCACAAACCTTGTTGCCAGACATATTAGAATTTTAAAAAATTAAAAAAAAAAAAAAAAATCAGCACCAAGCAAAGATTATAAACATTTTCTATAAGTGACAACTAGAAGCAGTTTCAATCTTGAGAGGCAATAACAAAAGAAAGAACAAAGAAGTGCAAATTCAAGTGAAAAATGAGCAGAATGACATTCTGATGCTCAAGAACACAATGTCGGCAATCAATTTGTTAATTGCTATCAATTTCATGCTATAAAGATCCAATATGATAATTCTATTGGACAAATAGAAAACACCAAATCAATGCTTTTACGTTCATTAGCCACTAGAAGATTAATATATTTGCAGATACAATCAACAGATCATTAAATGGAATAAAAGAACTTGATGTCGAAAGATATAAATTTTACCAACTTTTAAGGATTAATAAGCACCATCAACATCATATAAAGTGATAAGTCAAAAGAAAAAGGTAAGATGGACAAGAATTTGAGCAAGTCATAAATGCACTAAATACAAAATCCAAGACGAAAATGAAATGCTTATAGTGACTGGAAAATACACAGACCTCTTCTGAACGGAGGCAGATATTCGCCACATTCTAGTGGGTAGAAAATCGCACTGGTCAGATTCCAGTTGAGACTTAAGTATGGATTTATGAAGATCGCACTGGTCAGTAGAGAGAGCAGGCTGATTGTTATCTGGCGTCAAAGATGATGCAAGCCTTGACAAAGAGAAATATGGCCGATGGTCTTTGTCTGACTGCTGGATAGGATCCTGGACTAACAAACCTTTTCTTGCAGGAGGCAGATACATGCCACTCTCTAGTGGAGATCGACCAAAAAAATCAGATTCCACTTGATTCATAATGTTAATCCTTTTGATTGTTATCTGGCGTCAAGGATGATGCAAGCCTAGACGAAGAGGAAGATGGCTGATAGTCTTTGTCTGACTGCTGGATAGATGGATGACATCCACCAAATTGGGGAGAATCCTTTTGACTTCTATTGCTTCTCTTCGTCTGATCATTGTTCATCTTCTTGGCAGGAAAATCTTTGTCATGTAATGATAGAGATGAAAATTTGTCATATGTTAGTCTATGCACCACAAATAGCAACTCTCGCACAGCATCAGGAACAGTTGGTAGAGGGAAACGTTCCAGCATAGACTTTCTAATATCCTCATCAAATTCATCTGGTAAAGCCATGAGAAGCTGAACCAGCCGAGACTCTTCACGTTATTTCTTGTAACTCTCTAAATCACTCAATTCCTTTGGCTCCATCTCATCTAATTGCTGCCAATAACATTGCAAAAAACAATATAATCCAGTAAGGGGAAAACCACTTTGTTTCACAGCCTCAATTTCCCTTTCCAACCGATACGTTTTAGCCAAATTCGATTCATCATGATGGGCATACAACCATGCCAAGTAGTCCCATGCATCCTTGGCAGAGTTTATATTAGCCAAAAGTTTCTTAAGGGAACGATCAACATACAAGTCGATAATTGACAGAGCTGTTGCATTCATAGATTCCCAATGCTTAATCAAGTTTAAGTATTTTTTATTTTTGGGGTCAGGACGAGTCGCTAATCCACTTACATAGTCCCACAGTTCTCCTTCAATCTCGAAATTACGCATCATATATGACCATAGTAGATAATTAGTTCCATCCGATTTGAGTGAACCAGCATCATCCGAGTCATAATCCATAGCCAAAAACAAGTTTCTCAATCAAAGAGCAAAGATACTTGGAAATCTAACACCTACAATATTACAAACACGTAAAGAATGTAATGGTTTTCATGCACAGAGTCCTTAAAAAAAATTTCATGATCAAGTTTAGCTAGTCAATAATTAACATCTAATAAAATTCATTAGAAGTCTAGCATTGACAATTAAGATGAAGAACAGAAACAAGAATTGAACACGAGTTGGAGCTGAGGACTAACCGGATTGAGAGGACCATTACTTAGTCTCAAAGCTTCAAATTAGAGCTCTGAGGAACTGGCTCTTTTTTCTTTTTCCATACACGACAAACAGTCTTTATTCTTTAACTCTTTATCCAACTTTAACTTTACTCTCAGGAGAGGGACCAGTGAAGTCAAGGATACGAGGTTGTCGTTTTAGTTAACGACTCGTTTTGACTGAATGATTTTATATGTAACCATGTAAGTACGTACCCAAGCTTATCTCCAAGGAGAAAGTATTATTGTTTCGATAATACCAACTCAGCATCTGATTTGGCATTTTCTAGTCAAAAAATGAGTGACACCTATTTCAAAAAACCACATCAACTACTCCAATAAATTAATCACAATCTTCTATACTATCGGGAAAATAAATTAATCATTTATTGGAGTAGTCTGATGTGGTTTTTGGAAACAAATGTCACTCATTTAATGAGTAGAAAATACCAAAACAAATGCTGAGTTGGTATTACCGAAACATGGTATACATTCTCATCTCCAAGAGTTCAGTCCATTTAGTTCTAACAAACACATTGAATGAATGGAAACCCAATAAATGAGTGACACCTGTTTCAAAAAACCACATCAACGACTCCAATAAATTAATCACAATCTTCTATACTTATCTGGAAGATAAATTAATTATTTATAGGAGTAGTCCGATGTAATTTTTTGAAACAAGTGTCACTCATTTATTGGATAGGAAATACCAAAACAGATGTTAAGTTGGTATTACCAAAACATGGTATACTTTCTCATCTCCAAGAGTCCAGTCCATTTAGTTCTAACAAACAGATTGAATGAATGGAAATGAAGCCCATGTTTTTCACATTGGTCTTCGGCCTTTTCATGATCCTGAACCTAGTTTCCTATGAATAAGATTTTGTAATGATTAAATGCACATGTAAACCCATAGACCTTATTTTATTGATGAGCTTTACTAGGCTTTTCATGCCTAAACCCGTATTCTTTGTGTTAGGAAGTAGGGACGCAACAAATTATCACCATATCAATCAATCAATATATTATTAAAAGCTGAAGCGTAGCATTTAATGTTGCTACGCTCCCATTAAGCCACGTCAGCAGCCATCTCATTATCAATTTTTTTATATAATTTTTTAACATTTAAAGTGAATTAAAAACTTTATTATATTACAATCAAAATATCATATTTAATTTATCTTATTTTTAATTATTCTTATTTATTATTAAATTTTCAATTCCATTTTAACTTTTCATATCCCCACTACTCTCTACCTTAACTTTCTTCAACCTTTCTCATTCCATTTCAACTTTTCATATCCCCACTACTCTCAATATTAATATTATTCTATCTTTTTATCTTCCTTTATTTTTTACTCTTCTTATTCTTATCCTCATGCTATAAAATTGTCATTCTCCCTCTTATTCCATGCATAATTTCTATTTTTCCACACACAAAAGCCTCTCTCTCTCTCTCTCTCTCTCTCTCTCTCTCTCTCTCTCTCTCTCTCTATATATATATATATATATATATTTTCCTTCAATTTTTGGTATATATATATTTTTTAATTTTAGTGTAACAGGTTGACCATCAAAACATACTGATGCAGTATTGAAAGCTCCACCAAATGTATTGCAAAAATCAGTTTTAGACTACTAGAAGTCAGTTAGTTTGCTAAAATTGGACTTGACAGGTCATATCCCCACTACTCTCTACCTTAACTTTCTTCAACCTTTCTCATTCCATTTCAACTTTTCATATCCCCACTACTCTCAATATTAATATTATTCTATCTTTTTATCTTCCTTTATTTTTTACTCTTCTTATTCTTATCCTCATGCTATAAAATTGTCATTCTCCCTCTTATTCCATGCATAATTTCTATTTTTCCACACACAAAAGCCTCTCTCTCTCTCTCTCTCTCTCTCTCTCTCTCTCTCTCTCTCTCTCTCTCTATATATATATATATATATTTTCCTTCAATTTTTGGTATATATATATTTTTTAATTTTAGTGTAACAGGTTGACCATCAAAACATACTGATGCAGTATTGAAAGCTCCACCAAATGTATTGCAAAAATCAGTTTTAGACTACTAGAAGTCAGTTAGTTTGCTAAAATTGGACTTGACAGGTAATCGAGCTTGATACAATTTAGTTTTATATTTTATGTTGTTATCTTTTTTATTCTCATTGGTTGTTAAATGTTATATTATTGCATTATAAAGATAGTATATAAAAATATAATATTATTTTATTACCTAGCATAACTAAAATAATATGGTGTTTATTGCTATACATTTCATTTTTATTATTTTATTCTCATCTTATTTTATTCAACATTTAAATTTAGCAACATCCTCCATATCATAATTATTTATATTTTGTCTCATTTTTTTAAAAAATTAAACATATATTATTTTATTCAATAAATAAAAATTGTTCTTATAAAGTCTTCCCATGAAATGTTACAATGCATCAATGGAAAAATGAAATACAAAACAAATATCAATTTAGAAACACTCAATTTAAAAAAAAAAAAAAAAACAAAAGAATAAACAATTTTCTTATAAAGTATTTCCATAAAACGTTACAATGCATTAATAGAAAAAAGAGAATACAAAACACATGCTATTTTAGAAACACTAAATTTATAATAATAATAATATCAAACCAAACATATCATAAAATAATAAACTAATATTTATGGATGTACTAACTTCATGGCAGCAAAATGGAGTAAAATAAAAATAAAAATAAACGTTACAATATGCATATTTAGTACATTAGAATTATCACCAAATTTGGGAAAACAATAGGATGTTAACAAAGAGGGAGAGAAAGAGATTAGTAAAAGAAATCAAACGTCATTTAAATAAATTAATTAGTAACCGTTAATTGGAAAACAAAGAGACCGACGGCTAAAGGAGTAAAAATTTAATTAAAGATGATCCTACGAATGTTATTATAAACTTTACATTGCAAATAAATAAATCGTTAAATTCACTTAATTAAATCATATAATCAACAATTAAATAAAATCATACAAAATTTAAACTTGAAACTAATCAAACTTTAATCTAGAAAATCATATTTACTATCAAAACTAAAAGGAAAACATTCTTAAGTAATAATAGAAATATATAAGAAATAAAGATGAAAATTTTCAAAATATTTTTTTTTGACATTATTTAAAAATAATAAAATATAAAAAAAAAGTCCTTAAATGCTTATATTCTTCACACACCATGACTTTTAAAATCTAATGAAAGGTTTGAAGAATTTAACTCTCATTTAATGCCTCTATTATGAAAATCAACAACCAGTAAAATATGATAATAGTAAGAAACGTTATAAATGAGAACATGAAAAAACTAATTAGCCACTATTATTATGGAATAGATGTCTTTTTTTTTATGCATCTAAGAAAATGAAATGTATAGGGTTTACTTATTAAGGTATATGTAAAGATTCACGTTAAAAAAATATGTAAAGGTTTTTTGAAAAAAAAAAAGTAGATGTAAGGTTTTTATTAACTTAAAAGACAATGAAAAACCAATTTTTAATTACTACAACCGTCGCTACTCTATAAATCACAGACAACGCTATATTCAATATCCTAAACAACATAGTTAGGCCCTTTTGGATATACACCACCATATTCAACTTATAAATTACAACCCAAATCAATCATACAATTACACAATCAAAGCATGAACATGTAACATGTATTACCTTCTGAATTATTGCTTGGAATTTTCACAATTATTGAAAGAGAATCTCCAAATTTAATTTTTAGAAAACATCAAGACAAGGCGAATTTTATTCTTTTTAACTTCCATATAAAAAAAATATTACACACATTATTTCAACCCTTATGGAAAAGAAGGTGTAGGGTCACAAATTGTAGCCCACACCTTAATAGAAACAGGAAATGGGCCCAACAAGCCCAATACAATAAATTTGTGAGAGAGTGGGTTAAAGAATTGGGCTAGCAGCGATTTTTACAACAGTTATTGGGGTCTGGGTACTTGGCCGAGGAGGCTAAAACACATAAACGAGTTAAGATTTTACGTCCGAGGAGTGAGGTTTGGGTAATTTTCATGGGTTATAATCAAATCTGAGGGGTATGATCTTGGATAAGATGCTTTCTTTTAGGTTGTATTTTTCCCGGTGCTACAGTAGTTGTTTCTTGATGTTCTTTCTTTTTCCTTCGTCCCCCCCTCTCTTATGAAGGGTTTATTCCATTATATAGTCCTTCATTGCCCGATCCCATCGTCCACTTGTCTGTCATCTAGCACGGTACTTGAGTTTCCATTTCCTTTTTTACAGCTTTTTGATTTCCTGGGGATAAAGATCACTTTCAACACTGTTCAGGGGTCTTCTCCACATAAATGCGGCCAGGAAAGTAGCTGTGATGCATTTAATGCGGTGGTAGCAGCTTTTTCTCAAGATATTTCTGCAGCCTTATCCCTTCCATATGCATTGGTAATCTATCTTTACCTCTGGAACTTCCTGGAGGGTGGACTAAGGGAAAGCCGAGGTTCCTCTCACCATCAGACGTCATGTCCGAGGAGGGTATTCCTCTCGGACCAGCCTCTTTGGATCCTTACGTGCTCTACTGTTAGTTACAACGGTCCTCTGTGATTTCTTCTCCTCGGGCGTATTGTTGATGAAACGTCGTTCCTGGGCCTAGATCATGGGCCCATATTTTACTCCCCCACAGAAGGTTTACATGTAGCATGCAAAACGTGTTTAATTGACTTAGAGATGTAAAAAATTAGTCAACCAACTATGGTAGAATTAAGGTTTCAAATTTCAAATAAAACAATTCTACAATAATAAAAAATTATTTTGTGATAAATATGATTATGAAATGCATTACTTTTCATTAAATTAGTCCAAATTACAAAATAATAATAATAATAATGAGATTACCATAAAAAATAATCACGTGCAACGCGCGGGTCTGTGACTAGTTTTCATAATAGTTGAGATGTCAATCCCTCACAAACTAAAATAATATAATAAAATATAAGATTATAACTCACTACAATTAAAACAAGGGTGCTGTAAGATTTTGTTATGTCCTTAAAATTTCTCTAATATGATTCATCTTCTATACATCAAGAGAGTAGGGACACTAGACGGAATATGAAGGTCACGAAATGCAAAGTCTTTTTTTTTAAGAATCAAATGCAAAATCATTTAACTTTGTAAAATGATGTCATCTTGTGATATGATGAGATGGAGTTTAGGCCACTGATCCCTCATAACATTAAATGGACCATGAGAGTGCTAGTAGAAGGTCCATATTCTTTTTGTGGTTCCACTAGTCATTATAGTAACAATGGCCAAGAAAAGGAGCATGCCTTACAACAAAGATGTTGTGGATTTTTTTTTAGCTAATTTTTTTTATTAAAAAAAATGATAATTGGGGACGGGAGATTCGAATCTTGGTTGTCTCCGTTGAAAGCACTAGAAGTTGCCAACTAATTGAGCTACCTACAATGCTCTAGCCAAACTTATTAATGGAGAGAAGAATAAAGAATGTGAATAGTAAATTATAGTTGTTTAATTAGAACCCATTAACCTAATGAGTAATGACAAATAAAATTATCATAAAGGTTCATCATAAATTAAAATCTTACCATATCTATATAATAGGGGGAAAATGAAGGTGAGGTTAAACAAGTAAAATGGTGCAACATTTTATATTTTAGATTTGAACAACTATTTTGGTTGAAATAACCAAAACAACTGAGACAAGTCAAAATAGACTGATATTTTGGGCAAGACAAAAAGGGTTCTTTCTATCACTTGGCGAACGGTGTAAAATTTTTTGTCAATACTAGCAAATGAGAAATGGAATTTAAAATCTTGATTTCTGTTACTCTTAAGCTTGAGCCTTGAGCTAGTGGTGTATTCTCACAATATTTCATCTTAAGGTAATCCATCTTCTAAGAAAATTGTCATTTATTACAAGAAAATCCAATTATACTTGTAGGAAAAAAAAAAATGAGAACTCCTTTAATAGCCAAATGATAGAATCAAAATACATCTTTTGGTTGAATCTTCTCCAATCAACACTACATAAGATATACCTATGTTAGAAAATTGCAATATGCTATTAACTGAGGATTAGGAATTTAGGAATCTTTGTTACTCCTAAGTCCTAACCTAGAGCTAGTGGTGCGTTCTCAAATCAAAGTGTTAGAATAAGTCCACAACCAACAACACCTAAAAGAGTCATTTAGTTGACAGACGGGTAGCATTCACAAGCCATGTTTTGAAACTCTCACAATTAGGCCTAAAAAACAATATACACTCCAATATAAGTGTGATTTAATATTATTAATTTTTTGTTTTGTAATATATAATATTTTTGTACTTTTTTATTTTTTAAAAATGTTCCGATGAATTTTAACTTCTTATTTAATTTTTATACAAAAATTTAGAACTATGGAAGGGTTATAAAAATTATGGATAATTTATTTTTATATAAAAATATCCTAAACATAAGTATAAACATAAACATAGATAATAATGTATGTATTTGTTTTATTTGAGCCCATAAATATGTTTTAATCTTTTATATATACCATATGAGAGACACTTAAGCTTTAGGGTCATTAAGCTTTAAACAAGTTTTGGTATCCAAAAATAATCCGACATTACTTTGGTGCGCCTTTCAACTTACTATTAATTTCATTGATATTCTTATTTCACTATAATTGTATGAGTCCAAATATGTATACTAATTCTCCACGTATTCACAAACATAAGTAATTGAAGGAGTCCAATAGGTCTAATAATGATTGAGAATACACTGTTTGCCTTGTTTATCTCATGTCTTCACAAACAAAAGTCACTTTATGTAAGTCTAAAGTATGGACCAAATGGATCGAATAAGACCGAACTAAACAGAATGGACTGAACGGGATCAAATTGGACCGAAGTCGACATATTGGACAAAAAGGGACCAAATAGGACTAACGTGGACATAGTGGACCGAATAGAAGCAATGTGGACTGAATAGGACTGAAGTGGACTAAATGGAACCAAAGTGGACAAAAGGACCAAAGTGGACCGAGGCCAAAATAAGACTGAGGTGGATCAAAGTGGACAGAATGGACCACAATGGATAGCATAGACCAAATAGGACCATAGTGAACATAATAGAACCAATGTGGACCGAATAGAGCCAATGTGGACTGATTGGACTAAATTGAACCGAAGTGGACAAAATTAGACCAAATGAACCGAATTGAACAAACTATAACTTTAGTGGATAGTTTAAAAAAAAAACTCAAAACTAAACAGTTAAGCCCAAATAAAATAAAATTTCATACTTTTGAACCCAAAAGTTATGAAAAAAATGTATTTTTAAGCTAAACTTGAAAAGAAAACCTACCAAAAAAAAAAAAAAATCAATTTAATACCCAATTAGTCCAAAATGGACTGAAGGGGGACCAAACTTGACCGAGTGGACCGATTGGAACAAATTAGACAGAAGTAGACCTAATTGGACCAAACTAAACCGAAGTAGACCTAATTGAACCGAATGGACATTGTTTAATTTTTACGGAGAACAAATTATATTCAAAAAATTTTAGAGATAAAATTATACTTAATATTACAATACAAAATAATTATTTACTTCCGCACATTGCGTGGGTTTGCGACTAGTACAATTTAGCAGGTGTGGCACACATTAGGACTAAAACAAATGATATAATGAGCCTAATTCTTCAAAATCTGCAATCCAAGATCGATTGAAATCTCGGTTGATCCAAATTAATTTTATATAGTTGACAAAAACAAGTCATAGTAAAAAACACATGCATTCAACACCATTTACAACTACAGTTACATAACGTAACATTACACTAGTAGTGGTGCGGCAGTAGTGTTATCAACACACAGTAACAATCATTTCCCATACCAATATGACAGTACACCAGCGTAAACTTCTAAACATCATAGGCCTTACAATACAAACCAAACTTTTTTTGAAGTAATACAGAAACTACACACAACAATTAAGGAGCATCACAGGTTTACAGAAGCTGTACTCATCAATATAATACAAGAGTTTGCAGGATGGTGGACACAGTAGTAACGACACACGTAGCATCTCTTTCTTTCTTTTTTGGAGGGGCAATGGAAACACTCAAACACCTAGCTTTTAAAAGTGTTATCATGCCAAGCCAATAATTTACTGGATATTAACCTCTAAGAGCAAGCCATAATGATCACTAGGCAATACAGGAAGCGTAAAATTTCGGACCCCTTTTTTTACCTTCTTCTCCTTCATATATGACACTCCTGGTATAGCCTCCATTCCTATCATGTCGATTGCACTTAATTTGAAATCACACAGATTGCAAATAAATCTATCTAGCCGCTTTTGCAAAGGCCGGTTACAAGACAGCATTGGATTAGACCCAGTATCATATGTCCATCCATTTTCACCAGGCCTTAAATCTGCCCAGGCATCAATCCATCCACCAGATAAAGGAAACTTTCCATCTGATTTTTCATCCCAATTCATGTCACCACAAAAGACCACATTTGGAAATTTCTTAAGAAGGTTAACAGCCTCCTTTGCCTGAGCTATACGTTCCTCACTGTGCATTTGATCCCATTTAGGAGGGGCAGGGCAGGGGCTCTCAAGATGGCTTGTGGCTACAATCAACAATTTCCCCCTCACTTCAATCTCTGCCATGCACAGTTCTCTCAGCATTGTAGAATTGCTGAACGGTTTGCAGCTGAAGGATTTTACTGGAAGTTTGCTCAACTGCAATTGACAAATCAAGTTAGGCTCCAACACTACCTTAAATATGAACATTGAAGTAACAAATTATTTGACATGCAGAAAAATCATATCTTGAATAACACATCCTGAGACAAGTAGCCCGAAAGAGAGTGCACTATAGAAGCAAGATAAAATTTATAGTATAAAAGAAATTCACAAAAACAATCACATTATGGGCTTTACCACCTTAAAAGGTCAAATATAACTTAAATATGTGAAATTAATCATTTGAGAAGATGAGTAGATTTCCAAAAATATTAATTTTCTAAATTTTTCTGTGAGCATTATACACAGCAAGAAGACATATTCTACTGTTAACACTAAAATTCCCCCTACCTCAATGTACTTCATGGAAAAAATTCTAGAAAGACAGCTTAAAGAGAAAGAGAAAACCAAACAAAAGAACCTGACTTATCCAACAGACTGCTGTATCCCTCCACTAAGTAACCTCCCATGGTTTCTACAAGCTTGCATTGCAACTACATTGGCCAACCTAAATTTGCAAAGGATGCATAATATCTTACCTGCATGCAGAAATATTTTCTTGTTCTGGCCATTTGACGTGAAACTGAGCAATTATATGAGTTCCACCAGCTTGATACCTTAAAAATGTCATATATATCAAGTGTAACCTCCTGTACGGCATATATTCTGGTCATAAATATGATGAATAGTTAATTGGAAATGACCTATGAGATGAAGCCAAAATGGCACACCTGGAAACAAATGATATCAGGAGAATGCGATTGAATAAGTTCACCAAGAGCCTCCATCCTCTTATGCATCTCCAAAATATGGAACCACACATTGTAACTAAGAATTTTCACTGCACTTGAATCCATGCTCAAACAATTTCCCTCTGCCACAAGCACAGTTTTTTTAGAAATTCATATCAATATAAACAAAAGACTCCAACATAGCTAGATTGAAAATCTGAGTTAGATGTGACCATTAAATATGGTAAATAATATTCATTAAAATAACTCATTATAATAGGCATCAATGTCCTCCAACAACATGAGATTAGGAGAACTGATAACAATTGATGATTTTAGTTACAACCTCTCTCTAGTCATTGTGCTCTATTAGAATCTCTAATTCTTTCTCGCCACTAGGAAGGGAAAGCCTTACTTTTAAAAGGTCGTACCCAAGGCACAAAACTCTCACTTTTGCAGAATCTTAAAAGGTCATTCACATTTATTTGAAATTTCATAAAATTATTCAAACATAAACAATTTGTCGTTGCCTGCTCCAGCACAAAGGCTTAGTACCAAGCCTTCATTGCCACTACTTCTGAAATTCTATGGCTTCAATGGTTCTTGGTTGATATGGGTGCCCCTCAATCCACTAATTCTTCCATCCACTGTGACAATTGGAGTGCTATCTGCATTACTCACAACAATATTGTCACAAGTGCACCAAAGATATTGAGATAAATTGCCACTTTATTTGTCATTGTCTTTAGCATAATAGCCTCCTTTTGTAATCTTTTTATTCTGAAGATCAACTTGCTAACATGTTTACTAAATCTCATTCACCCAGTCGTCTCCTTGATCTTATTTCCAAACTCAATCTAGTTTCCTCCACACCGCCTTCAGTTTGAGGGGTGAGGTTAGCGTATTTGACATTACTATGATGTACATATATTTAGGCCAAAATTATGACCTGAATCAAGGCATATCAATTAAACTTGATTCAAGACATAATCAAGGCGCCTATGTCAACGCTATCCCTCATTACTCTCTTGGTAAGTTATATATATATATATATATATATATATTCGTGTCCTATATATAGACAAATATATACTGAATATAGAGATTTTCTTATTTAATAACTCTTGTTCTTTATCTTTTATTTTTCATATTTTGCAGAGAAATTGGACATCAAACTGATACATTATCAAATTATCAATATGTGTTACCAAAGTAAAATACCAAAGGTTCTCCATGAAAAACTCAAGAACCAGCCCAGCAGCACTTTTCTGCTGTCATTACCTTCCCAGGAGAACTCCTGACAAGCATATGGATTAGGCAATTCCTTCTTTGTGTATATAACACAAGAGACAGAGGCAACTTTCCCCACAAGGGAAATTTCACCTAACGTCTTAGTATTCGTCTCAACAGCCTAGTTGTCCTTGAGAGTTGAGAAACTCTTACAATTTTAGGTTTCTGTTAGCTTCTGTTTTGGCTTACTGAAGTTAGAGCTCATCTTAGTTGCAGTGTACTTGACATATAACAAACATATATATATATATATATATATATATTGATAAGTAACATATAACAAATATTATGTATAGTATAAGAACTTGATTAAGGATAATTTTGGCTAAAAGGAAGTCCATGAAACGGTCTCATCCACAAACCTTGTTGCAATATATATCAGCATTAAAAAAAAATCATCACCGAACAAAGATTATAAACATGTTCTATAAGTGACAACTAGAAGCAGTTTCAATCTTAAGAGGCAATAACAAAAGAAAGAACAAAGAAGTGCAAATTCAAGTCTGGAGTTAAAAGCCAAATGAGCAGAATGACATTCCGATGCTCAAGAACACAATGTCAGCAATCAATTTTTTAATTGCTATCAATTTCACGCTATAATGATCCAATATGAGGATTCTATTGGACAAATAGAATACACCAAATCAATGCTTTTACGTTTATTAGCTACTAGAAGATTTTAATATATTTGCAGATACAATCAACAGCTCATTAAATGGAATAAAAGAACTTGATGCCGATAGACATAAGTTTTACCAACTTTTAAGGATTAATAAGCACCATCAACATCATATAAAGTGATAAGTCGAAAGAAATAGGTATGATGGACAAGAATTAGAGCAAGTCATAAATGCACTAAATACAAAATACAAAATCCAAGATGAAAATGAAATGCTTATATTGACTGGAAAATACACAAACCTCTTCTGAACGGAGGCTGATGTTTGCCACTCTCTAGTGGAGATTGACCAAAAAGCTCAGGTTCCAGTTGACCAAAAAGTACGGATTTATGAAGATCACACTGATCAGTAGAGAGAGCAGGTTGATTGTTACCTGGCGTCAAAGATGATGCAAGCCCAGATGAAGAGCTGGTTGATTGGGGAGAATCCTTTTTTCTTCTTCTGGTTCTCTTTTTCTGATCATTGTTGGTCTTCTTGGCAGGACAATCTTTGTCATCTAATGATAGAGATGAAAATGGATCATCTTGCTCCACAGTTAGCAACTCTTGCACATCTTCAGAAACAGTTGGTAGAGGGGAACGTTCCATCATAGACTCCACAGTTAGCAACTCTTGCACAGCTTCAGAAACAGTTGGTAGAGGGGAACGTTCCATCATAGACTTTCTAATATCCTCAAATTTATCTGGTAAAGCCATGAGAAGCTGAACCAACCGAGACTCTTCCCGGTATTTCTTGTAACTCTCTAAATCACTCAATTCCTTAGGCTCCATCTCATCTAATTGCAGCCAATAACATTGCATGAGACGATATAATCCGGAAATGGGAAACCCACTTTGTTTCACACCCTCAATCTCCCTCTCCAACCGATACTTTTTAGCAAAATTCGACTCATCATGATGGGCATACAACCCTGCCAAGTAGTCCCATGCATCCTTAGCAGACTTAATATGATCCAAACGTTTCTTAAGGGAACTATCAACATAAAAGTTGATAAAATACAGAGCCGTTGAATTCGTAGTTTCCCAATGCTTAATCAAATTTATGTAATTTTTATCTTTGGGGTCAGGACGAGTCGCTGACCCACTTACATAGTCCCACAGTTCTCCTTCAATCTCGAAATTACGCATCATAGATGACCACAGTAGATAATTAGTTCCATCCGATTTGAGTGTAACAGCATCATCCGACTCATAATCCATAACCAAAAACAAGTTTCTCAATCAAACACCAAAGATACTTGGAAATCTAACACCTACAATATTATAAGCACGTAAAGAATGTAAAAATGGCTTTCATGTGCAGTGTCCTTAAAAAAATATTGCATGATCAAGTTTAGTTAGTTAATAATTTACATTAGAAGTCTAGTGCTGACAATTAAGATGAAGAACAGAAACAAGAATTGAACAAATGAGTTGGAGCTGAGGACTAACCAGATTGAGAGGACCTTTGCTTAGCGTCAAAGACTTCAAAGCTCTGAGGAACAGTCGGTCTTTATTCTTTAAAACTCTATATCCAACTTTAACTTTACTCTCTGGACAGGGACCAGTGAAGACAGATACGAGGTTGTCGTTTTAGTTAAACGACTCGTTTTGACTTAATGATTTATATGTACCCAAGCTTATCTGCAAGAGTCCAGTCCATTTAGTTGTAACAAACACATTGAATGCATGGCAATTGGCAATGATTAAATGGCCTTTATATGATCCTAAACCCATTTTCATGTGAATAAGATTTTGTAATGATTAAATGCTCATGTAAACCCATGGACCTTATTTTATTGATGGGCTTTACTAGGCTTTTTGTGCCTAAACTCATATTCCTTGTATGAAAAAGTTTCTGCACTAATTGTCCGAGTTAATATTAGAATTGTGGTAGGGAGTAGGAACGCAACAAATTGTCATTATATTTTCATAATGGTTGAGATGTCAATTCTTTACAGATTAAAATAAAAATAATAAAATATGAGATTATGACTCATTACAATTGAAAACAAGGGTATTGTAAGATTTTGTTGTGTCTTAAAATTTCTCTTAATAATTAATATGATTCATCTTCTATGCATCAAGAGAGTAGGGACACCAGGGGGAATATGAAGGCCACGAAATGCAAAGTCTTTTTTTTTATTTAATCAAATGCAAAATCATTTAGCTATGTAAAATGATGGCATCTTGTGATATGACGAGATGGAGTTTAGGCCATTGATCCCTCATAACATTAACTGGACCATGAAAGTGCTAGTACAAACTACAAAGTTCATATTCTTTTTGTGGTTCCACTGGCTATTATGGTAACAATGACCGAGAAAAGGGGCATGCCTTTCAACAAGGATGTTGTGGATTTTTTTCTAGCTAAATTCTTTTTTTTTTTTAATTTGATAATTGTGGACAGGAGATTCGAATTTTGGTTGTCTCCGTTGGAAGAATTAGAATGTGCCAACTAGTTGAGCTACCTACAAGGCTCTAGCCAAACTTGTTGTTGATGGAGAGAAGAATAAAGAATGTGGGTAGTAAATTATAGTTGCTTAACTAGAACTCATTAACCTAATGAGTAATGACAAATAACAATTATCACAAGGGTTCATCATAAAGTAAAATCTTACAATATCTATATAATAAGAAAAAAAAAATTGAAGGTGAAGTTAAACTGGTAAAATGTTGTGGCTTTTAATATTTTAGATTGGAACAACTATTTTGGCTGATATAGCCAAAACAACTAAGACAAGTCAAAATAGGCTGATATTTTGGGCAAGAAAAAACAACAGGGTTCTTTCTATCACTTTGGTGAACAATGTGAAATTTTTTGTTAGTACCAACAAATGAGAAATGGAATTTAAAACCTTGATTTTTGTTACTCTTAACCATGAGCTAGTGGTGTATTCTCACAATATTTCATCTTAAGGTGTCCATCTTTTAAGGAAATTTTCATTTATTACAAGAAAATCCAATTGTACTTGTAGGGAAAAAAAAAATGAAAACTCCTTCAATAACCAAATAATAGAAGCAAAATACATCTTGGTTGAATATTCTCCAATCACCACTGCTTAAGATATACCCATATTAGAAAATTGCAATATGCTACTAACTTAGGATTAGGAATTTAGGAATCTTTGTTACTCCTAAGTCCTAACCCAAAGCTAGTGGTGCATTCTCATCTCAAAGAGTTAGGATAAGTCCAAAGCCAACAACACCTAAAAGAGTCATTTAGTTGATAGACGTGGTAGTATTCACAAGTCATGTTTTGAAATGCTCACAATTAGGCCTAAAAAACAATATAAACCACTTGGTAGCATTCATAAGTGTGATTTTATTTATTTATTTTGTTTTTTAATATATAATATTTTTGTACTTTTTTATTTTAAAAAAAATGTTCTGATGAATTCTAAATTCTTGTTTAATTTTTATACAAAATTTAGAAATATTTAAGGGTTATAAAAATTATGAATAATTTTTTTAAATATAAAACTATATAAAAACATCCTAAACATAAGTATAAACATAAACATAATAATGTATGTCTTTGTTTTATTTGAGCCCAAAAATATGTTTTAATCTTTATTCAAATTTGAGGATAGAGAAATATTGAAATTCAAAGGTCAACATATGAATTTATTGGGGCTATTTATGTCTTCACTCTTTATTTTTTAAAAATACTAATCACTTTTTTTGTATATATGTGAGAGATGCTTAAACTTTAGGGTCTTTAAGCTCTAAACAAGTTTTAGTATCCAAAAATAATCTGACATTATTTTGGTGCGTCTTTCAACTTACTATTGATTTCATTGATATTCTTATTTCACTATAATTGTATAAATCCAAATATGTATACTAATTCTCCACGTATTCACAAACAAAAGTAATTGAAGGAGTCCAGTAGGTCTAATAATGATTGAGAATACATTGTTTCCCTTGTTTATCTCATGTATTCATAAAAGAAAGCTGTTTTATGTAAGTCTTAAGTATGGACCGAATGAACCGAAGTAAACAAAATTGACTAAACGAGATTAAACCGAAATATACATATTACTCTAAAGTAGATTGAATAGGACTAACATGGATATACTAGACTAAATAAAAGTAATGTACATGAGCGCAAGAGAGTGCGCCTGGGCTTTGGAGTGGACCGGGTGATTATTCATTAGTTCTAACAAACACATTAAATGCATGGCAATTGGCAATGATTAAATGGCCTTTTTATGATCCTAAACCCATTTTCCTATGAATAAAATTTTGTAATGATTAAATGCTCATGTAAACCCATGGACCTTATTTTATTGATGGGCTTTACTAGGCTTTTCATGCATAAACCCTTATTCTTTGTATGAAAAAGTTTTTGCACTGATTGTCAAAGTTAATATTAGAATTGTGTTAGGGAGTAGAGACGCAACAAATTGTCACTATATTTTCAAATGAATGAGATGTCAATTCCTCACATATCAAAATAAAATAGTAAAATATGAGATTATGACTCCCTACAATTAAAAACAAGGGTGTTGTGAGATTTTGTTGTGTCCTTAGAATATCTTTTAATATGATTCATCTTCAATGTATCAAGAGAGTAGGGACACCGGGCAGGATATGAAGGCCACAACATGCGAAGTCTATTTTTTTCCAAGAATCAAATCCAAAATCGACTAGCTATGTAAAATGATGGCATCTTGTGATATGATGAGATGGAGTTTAGGCCATTGATCCTTGTTCAGAATATAAAATGTAACTAAAAACATCATTGATATAAACATAAACATTAATACAACAATATATGTTATTTTTTATTCATATAAACATGACTATATATGAAAAATTCTTATGTCAATTAGTGAATTTTTTAGGTTGTTTGCAACTCATTCTCAGTTATTTTTAATATATAAATTAATTCTGAATTATATATACAAGAGATGTTTAAGAATAAATCTTCGAGCTTTGAAAGAATTTCAACACTTGAAGATAATTTGGCTTCACTTTGGAGTGTCATTCTTTGTATTGATTTCATTGATTAGGGAAAACTAGTTGTATTAGAAAGATAATTTGATAATTCAAAATGAAATAATTGTTATAGAAATAGAATTTGCCTAATTTGCGCATTTAGTATGAAAAAATTGTCCCACAATTTGAGTAAAAATAATTTCTTTTCCCCTCGATTTTAATGATTTTCCAATACTTTTGAATATCATTCGACTAAGGGACCTAAAATTTAGCCATTTTAGGATTACACATTGCTAGTGGATATTTAGAAAGTGATTAATTTTGATTGAACGCTTATATCTAAGAGATTTAATTAAAATATAAGATTAAGACTATCTATCTATTCGAATAAAATTATCCTAAGTATGATGGTGCACCCTTTTCCTAAGTCTAGACCAATGGGATTATGACACATCATTAATCATAACTAATCATTTAAAGGACCAATCATAATTAATTAACCATAATCATACATGTCTACACCTCATCTTAGGGGGATGCATATCATCTTAGGGATGCATATTAACAGCTAAAACTTGATTCAACTAAAACTTTTATTTTTGTGGTCTGATTGAAGCACATGATATGTTGTTTTTATCATTAGAACTTCTAGATTTGGGTTTAATGGATAATTTGGAAATCCAACAATCAAAATTGTGATTTTTCTTTATATCCTAAAATAACAAATTTTCTCTTGGTGAGATTAAATGAAAGTTGCAAAATAAGATGTCTACATTTTCTCTCCTACATTTATCCATGGATCTTTCACTTGATTGGGGAGGTAATTGCACTTATTTGGAAAGAATGATTGGAAGGTGGAAGATCAACTTTTCTCAACCTGTAGTAAAGTAGTAATGCTTAGTAAAAAATAATATGATTTCCCTCTCATATTTCTGTCTTAAAATATTTGAACTTGTGTTTACTCTCTTGATCGTTTGGTTTCATAACTATCTGCCATTCATCAAATAGGGACACCAAGTAGAAAATGAGGGGCCATGAAATGCAAAATCAATGAGCCATGTAGAAAGATGGCATGCTGGAATGTGATGTAACGGAGTTTTGGCCATTGATCGATACCTCTACATTAATCAGCCACAAAAAGTACTAGTACAAAGCTATATATATATATATATATAATGGAATTCTTCCTAGCCAAACTTCCTGTTGGAGAGAAGAGTTAAGAATGTGACAGTGTAGTGACTATAATTGGTGTGGTTTCTATCCAGGATCTTGTAACACTAGACCTGCTGCGATCATGACATGTGTCCATTTTCAAACGTGTCATGATCACAACGAGTCCAGTGCACTGGAGGCAATGATCAGAAGCCAGACCCATTATAATTAACTCAACTTATAAAGTTCCAATCTACACCAAATAAATAAAATTAATGACATCTTAGCCTAATTGTATCATAGATTAAATTTTTTTCATATTTATATAAACATATTGAATGGTTCAATACACAACTTCCACTTTGATCTTTCACCTTTTATCTTTTCCTTTTCATTTTGGTAAACGACAATAATGATTTCATAACAAAAGTTTTTTCAATTTTCATTTCCAAACTACAAAAGAAAAGGCTTTAGAAAACACTTTCAACAACCCCCATCACAGTAAATGCTTTACCTTTTCTTCTTCTTTTTTTGGCTTTGGCAAGTAAATCCGTCCGTGTTGTTGGTAGTGTCTGGCAGTATTAATGCCACACAATTTATGAATCTAACTTTAGCAATTATGCTAATTACAACCCCCACCCAAAAAAAAAAAACATTGGATCATAAACGAACTTATTACAAACTAATAATATAATTCAAAAAATAGTTTTTTTTCTCTACCTCATCATAATAACAAAATATTGAAAGCTAAAACTAAGAAAACGTGCCACCACTTGTTGATTGCACTTATTCGCCAGCTCCAGAAGGTGACGAATCTTACTCTGTTCCCTGCACCACTTATGTCTGTCGAGTTCACTACTTGCCTTGTCGTATTGGACGCCTGCTTACTGTGCACAAATTAAATAAACACACTTCGCTAAGAACATGAAAATTTATGCATAAAAAATTAAAATTATAAGCTGTACTTAGAGCTAAGGTATTATTTATTAGCAATATGGGTGTGGTAACAAATAAGATGAGGACTTTAGAGCAATCTTTTCTTACCTTCCAGGAAAAATACAGTTCCCGTGACCTGCAAATACATTCCCCACAAGGAAGAAAAACCCAAAAAAAATAAGATGTTACATTCATATATGGAGCACATAAAAGTCAGGTGAAAATGAACAAATAATGTGGACCCATTTTAGCAAAGGAAATTTCTAGTTGATGTAAAAGGCAATAATGTAATGTGAGTTGGTTTGAAGTAAAATTATAGAAAGCAACCTTATTCTGAAAGGCAATCTTATACCGGGACTAGAATCTTTTGAAGTGTCTGGTCACGATGGGGTTCACATAGTAACCAATGTCCAGACTCCAGAGGAACTTCCTTGTACACACTTCCAAATAGGAAATGCAATTACCAAGCCATTTTTTGAAATTTTTTTTCACATTCCAATCACAGAAGAGACAATGAGCCTCTGCCAGGTGGGTCATAATTTCATTCCCATTAAGTCATCATTGAGTTCTCCGTGACTGTAGCCTTGGAGCGTGTATTGTTGTTAAATTAAGCAATCAAAAGTTCAAAACTTTAGCTTAAGGCCTTTACAAATAACAGCAGGGAAAATAAGAAATCATTCGTCCTACTTTTAATAAGTGTTCTACCAATACCATTTGTCCTTTTTTTTCCCTTTCATTTTAAACTTTGGTTAATACTAATAGGAAATAAAAATAGTAGACTGCCATAGTGGAACAAAAGTGGAATGTAAACAGAGGATTTTTATTCATGTTCCTCTTCCCTAATTATTAAAATTCCCAATTTTAGCATCAAACACCAAATTACAGAAACAAGAACCTCAAATATATTGAATTCAATTCAATGTTAAATTCAAACATCCAAGTTTTTTAAAATCTAAAATGTAAAACTAACACTTACTTGGGTCAGAGGTGGTGATCATAGCCACACCCTTGAAGTCACAAGACCCAGCAACCCTCCCTTCCTTCTGGTAATAGCTATCAAATGCATAAGTGGCATGGCTCTTCACATTATTAGGCTGGTAACAATTCTCCCCTGGTTGAATCTCAGAGCAATTAGCCCTCCCAGGTCCACATGCCCAATCCAAAGCCGCCTGCAATGTCTTCGAGTCCACTCCATCCATCACCACACAATAGGTCTGGTTAGTCGTATCATTAGCCAAAAAAGTCCCACTTCCTGAAACATGAAGCAAGTAAACCGGCGTAGAATTCCCATAAAACAAACCCCAATTGGCCTCAGAAACCGGAGGGGACCTCAAGTCCTCATTGAACAACTCATATATGTACACACTAGACGTGATTTCCGGGTGCAAAGGCGTGCCGCTACGATCAAGAACATGCTTAATAAGATTGGAATTATAAGTATCAGCATTGTCAATAGTGGCATAAGGCTCTTTAGAATCACCCTTTGAAGGCCAACCACTCTCTGTGACAAGTACCACAACATCTGTGAAATTAAGGTTCTTCATGGAAGAATAAGCAGCATCAATCATAGCATCCAACACATTAGTATAATGAAGCAAAGTGTTTGGATCAACCATTTCTTTAGAAGGTGTTAAGGGCTTAAACAAAGAGTTATCCAAAGGAACCACCCCTTTGTTTTGCATAAACACATAGTAAGGATAAAGGTTCATCATCAAAGGTGACCCAGTTTTGGAAAGGAACTGAAGCAAAGGTACAATAACTGAGGACAAACTTTGGTTAAAGAAAGCTTGTGAAGGTGGAAAAGGATCAAGGATTATAGAAGCAGCATGTGGGGTCGAAATCTTGATTTGGGTGTGAAGATTTGCTGCCACTAAAGCACTGTAAAGTGACTCAATAGCTGGGAGAAGTATAGGACCTGAGGAAGGCACAGTGGTCAACACCTCGTCTCCTACAGAAATAGCAGTGATGAGTGTTTCAGGGTAGAAAGCAACAACGTTTCTGCCTATCCAGGCAGCGGCTGTGGTGTTAGAAGAGCCGATGGCGATGAGCTGATTGTTTGGGACACTAATAATGACTCGGATCTTGGAGTGAGCCAGTGCTTTGAGGAGGTCAGGATTGGCATCGTAGAGTCTGATGTGAGAGATCTTTTGGACTTGGAGAAACGAAACTAAGGCAGAGGGAGAGACTAGATTCGAAACATCTGTGCCAATGTTCACACCCACGAATGGTTGTGCGTCTTGGTCTTGTACTTTTACCTGCTTGATTTGTGGTGCAGATTTAGCTGCAAACAAAGAAAATTAACATAATAAGATATGGGTTTTGCTTGGTTTTCTCGATTATTATAGTTTGTATGTGTGTTTAGTTACCTTGTAAGAGTGTGGAGAGTAGTGTGAATAAGGACAAGATGATGGTGAGCTTAGAGACTGCCATTGTTGAAGAGAGGCTTAAGCTTCACTTCCTCATCCCCTGCTTCTGGTTCAGCTACAGATCCTTGCATTATCTTCCAAGTTTCTTCCTTTTGGGTTTAATTTGTGGTTTTGGTATTGTGGGGGATGTGGGGAGTTCACTTTGGTATCTGGGTTTTGGGTCTGTCTGAGACTGAGACTGAGACCCCAAGAGAGTTACAGTGCGAAGAAGAAAGAAGAAGACATAGAATCAAAGAAGACAGTGTGGCCTGGGGTTACTTGAGATTTTTTGTTTTTGTTTCCCAAAAGATGTTTTAGTTTTTGGTTCAAACTTTTTTTTTTTCCTTTTTTTTTTTTTAGGAAAAAAAACACTTTGTTTTTTTCCCCTTAATAAGTTCACTAAAATGACCTTGTGAGTTGTAAGCCGACACTCATTTAAAGTACAATTGCACTTCTCCTTTAGTCTTTTTCGTCTTGTGACTTGGGGCAGGAAGGTTATTTTAGTCATTTCCTATATCTCTTATTAATTACTACAAATTAAAAGTTGGAACATCAGTTAATTGAGTGTAATAAATAGCACCGTTTTTTAACACTTTCAAGAAGTTTGAGAGGCATTGTATAGGTAACTGGTGGGGCAGAGTTTTTTTTTCCTTCCTAATAATTAGGAAGAAAAAATTCGAATTCTAGACTTTTAAAAATATTAATAGTCATGTTAATAATGGTCTTTAGAGCAATTATAAATAAATTATATTAAAAAAAATTTAATATCATTTTTATGAAAAATATAAAAATTTGTCAACATAATTAATTATTTTATAAAATAATTTTAAAAATAGTTCTTAAACCAGAACAATTAGAAGACTCTTTAACTTTTTCTCAATATTAAAATACGTTAATTAAACCATAAAACTCTGATTTTTTGTCTTCAAGTTTTACAGTAGAGTTTGGAGTTTTGGACAGTACTGTAGCTAACTCTACTTTCTATTTTGTTGAGTGGACAATGGAGTAAAATTAAAGTCTTAAACTAATGTAGTGCACTCTACCTCTTTCGGTCAAAAAAAAGGTGAGTAACACGTGGTTTATTCTGGACCTTGGAGACGGTTCTTGAAAAACAGGCTGGCGTTTGCAAGCAAAGAGACGTTACTGCAGCCAACTTTATGGTGGTATGCTTTCACAAAGTCTAGTCTTCCACTGGGTTTAGGACATTCAGCTAACTCCAACTTCCTTTCAAGGAGTGAATGGGGCCACAGCCACTGACATTCACATACCTCTTTCAGCGGTTTAAGAATAATTAGAGTTGAAAAACAGTCTAAATCAATAAAAAAATTAAAAAAAAATGCTAAAACATTCATTGAACAGTAGCAATTTTGATGACAGACTAAAAAAAAAAAAAATTCAGTATAATATAATTGTACAGATGGAAAAGTACAACTCAGCGGTGCTACGCCTGCCAGTTATGAATTACACGGAAGAAAAAAAAGAGCTAGGCCAAAAACATGTTATTCCCCAAATCAATTACTGTATCTGCAAGTACCAAAACCTCCCACATTATGAACATACACAAAATATATAAATTCAAATGCAAATTGAATCTTAAAACAAATAAATTTAAAGATAAAAAAATAAAGTTTCTCACTATCAAAATCTTCTCTTATTTCTCCCATGTAAACTTTAGGCCATTATTCTTAGTGGTGGGTCGATCATTAAACTTGAAGATCAAGAAAATTATGGCTCTCGCTCCCCGTACTTCCATTGTGTACTGTAGATTGAGGTGGTTGCACACTTATACCAAGTCCAAAATGATTAATCTAAAAGTACAAAAATCAAAACGCCAAATTTTAAGAATAGTAATAAATAACAATCAATCTATAATTGCAAAATGATCGTTCAATCTTAGTTATGTCATATACAAAGAAAGCAATCAATGAAACAGGTATCATTAAAACAAATCAAAGATCAAGATTATAGAGAAATTGAAATGAGAGAGAGAGAGAGAGAGGTACTTTTTTTTTGCGGAATGAGAGAGAGAAGTACTTTGATAGTAGATATAAAAAACAAACATATAGTGATAAAAAAAATTTCCCATCAAATACTAAGCTTGTTAGTTTAAAGAGAAATAAAAAGAAAACCTATATAAATATAAAAATATGTAGGGAAAGAGAAAAAGGTATTCATGATTTGGAAATGTTGAGGGAGGGTAAATGTTGGGGAAAAAAGAAGATACCTTGAATGTTTTGGTAGTTGAAAAATGTATTTGTAATCGGCAAGTTGCATAATTAATGTGATATATTTACATACAAGCTCATCCAATTCATTGTGGTAGCCTAATACCAAGTTTGAAATCTGAATAGAGAACTTTTGGGTTACCATATAGGTTCATAGAAAATTTGAGACTTTCTATATTCATTATTATTATTATTTACCAAAAATGTTTATGGAGAGAAAATAATTGCCTTTATATATGAGAATTAGATTTTTCTATTCCATGTTTTCATATTCATTGTCAATATATATATAAACACTATGGTTTTTTTTTTTTTTTCAATTAGATGGAAGAATTAAATAGGTAGTGGATATTTTTTCAATTAACATATATTATAGATTATAGTTAGATATTATAGATAGATATATGGAAAGACTGTTCACTCATAGCGTTAGTTAGATTAATGTGAGGTTTACATTAACTACAACTTAGTCAAATTTCAACTAATTAGCTTGTTAGTTTGTCATACCCTCCGTTTAATAAAGGTGTTTTAAAATCAGACATTTTTTAGAGTTTTTTTTAAAAAAATGTTTTAAAAAAAAAAATCTCATTTTTAAAATCTAAAAAATGCATTAGCATTCAAGTAAAAATTCAATTAATAAAGTCTATTTTGATTGAATAAGAGATCTGAAATTCAATTCTTGTCTACACCAAAACTAATTGGGATCTTGATCTAATGATAGAGAGCAATAATCAAGAGTGTACAATTGGAACTCTAAAATTATTTAAAAAAAAAAAAAAAAAGGAGTAAAGAATTCTTTAAAAACATATGTTACCACTATTTATTGAAACATATGTTACCATATGAAGTTTTTGGTAAAATAATAACATTTTATAAGTTTTTTGGATTTTTATCCCTCTAAATTAAATGGGTGAATAAAGAGTAAAATTTAACATTTTTAAAAAGTCTTAGCATTACCTGATATTAACCCAAACCTCAAGGAAGATTTTTGGTTTTTACCCTTAATTAAAAGTCAAAAAGTATAATTTACCATTACAACAACATCATAAATTTGAAATTTTACATTTACAACTTAGTTTTCTTTTTCAATTTTATTTTTTTAAAAATAAAAATTTAATAAAATGTTTTTGATTTTGTAAGTTTTGTGTGTGAAGAGTATGAGAATTATCTTAGTTTGTTCATTCTAGTGGTGTGGATTATAACTTTTATTTTAGTATATCTGTCTGAGACGACTTGACTGGGCTCAAGACTCTAGGGTAATTTGTCTTTCTTACATTTTTCTTTTTGGGTAGCCATGGAAATGACTATCCTTACTTACCCCATATACGTTGGGGAGAAATAGCCACATCAAATTTGAGGCGCCTTGACCGAGTTCAAGATTTTTTTGATGACAATGAGTGTTTTTGCATATTTTTATCTAGATTTTGACTATGGGAACTTTTCTTACCTTCAATTTTTTTTTTTTTTTACTAATGAAAAGTACAATATCATTCAAGTAAAGAATTCATTAAAAACATATGTTACCATTATATATATATATATATATATATATATTTTTGGGAGAAACAATTATCATTATATATTAAAACATATGTTATCATAGGAAGCTGATTAAAACAGATGATACATCCTCTAAAAAAACAAAATGGTACCGTATGTGTTTTTTTTGGAAAAATAATACCATTTCATAAGTTTTTGTTTTAATTTTTATAACAAATTCTACAAAGTAAATTGCAATTTCACTTGGGCTTAATCAACTTAATATATTTTAAATTTTCCAAAATTTCAAATCTAAATTGCATTTTATAAATTCAACAATGAATGGGCCCACTCACATACTACTTTGAGCTAAATTGAATAATTGGAGTGGCTAAATATTCTAACTCAAAAAAAAAAAAATTAAAAAAAAATGCTAAAACATTCATTGAACATTAGTAATTTTGATGACAAACAAAAAAATAAAACATCAGCATAATATAATTGTACAAAAGGAAAAGTATAACTGTGGGTTCCAGTTAGCGCAACTGGCAAAGTCTCTTATGGTTGTATAAGAGATCTAGGGTTCAATCCCCGACTACACCAAAAACTGATTGGTGTTTTGATCTGATGATAAAGAGCTATCATCAGGAGTGGACACCATAGGTTGAAACTCTTTCAACAAAAAAAAAAGGAAAAGTATAACTCATTGGTGCTATGCCAGCTGCCAGTTGTGAATTATAATTAGTAGGACAATGCATCTTTAAACATATTGAGAAGTATAGATTAATTAGTCGGACATTGCATAATACATAATTGTACAAATTGAGTTAATTTTCTTCAAAGTAAACTTTTATTGAAGCACTGCTTTTATTTGTTCCATGAGGAAAAAAGAAGCAATTATTTCGCATTCCTATATACTTCTCACATAGCTTTATTGATTGAGAATGTTGTGGATTTATTTATTTATTATTGTTATTTTTAGGCTGAGAAATAAACATTCAATGGAGTGGGAATGAGGTTTAAATACAAAAACACATCACAAACTCGAAGATGAAACAATTTTTTTTTTTTTTTTTTGAAGAACGAAGATGAAACAATTAAATTCTACTATACATAACATAGTCTATTAATAAATGTGGGACAATTAGGTTATGTTTGGTAACAGTTTTTGTTTTCTATTTTTAAAAACTTGTTTTTAGGAATATAAAGAAAAAACAATTTTCTTGTATTTTTGAAATCAAAAACATGTTTGGTTAGTTGAAATTAAAAAAATTGTTTTTGAAGAAAAAAAATAGAAAATACTAAAATATGTTGTTATTAGGATTTGAACTTTAATGTAAACTCATTAAATGAGACAAATTTATAAAATTAAATGCATATTTTCATTGACTTTTGAAAATTAGAAACTGAAAACAACATTTTGCATGTTTTCAGTTTTCTTCATAAATTGAGTTTTGAAAACAGTTTTTGTTTTCTGTCCATTTTGAGTTGCCAAACAAGTTTTTTAATTTCAAAAATAGAAAATTGTTTTTGAAAACAGAAAATAAGGGGAAAACACAGTTACCAAACATACCCTTATCTTCTTTTTTTTCCCTTTAGAAACAAGCACACATATATACAAAGAATGTTGTGAAATTATTTTGAATTTTTGTTTTATTCCTAAAAGGACTCAACATGGGTTCTATTTACATGTGGAGCCCATAAATGGTGCATTGAATATTTATACATATATGAGAAATGTAAAATGTAAGCTCCACGACCATCCAACTATGTGTGAAAAAAAGTGTAATTCACTGGGTGAATAGAATAATTTGTTGAAATAAGTGTTTTTTCATATATATATATATATATATATATATTAATACAAGATTAATCATAGTGGGTGTAATTGTAACTGAAATTTCAAGAGGTTTTAGGGCACATGTAAATTACAAGAGCTCTAGTACTTGGTTTTTAATTTTTCAGAATCTGTTCGGCAGATTAAATGAAAAATGAAAAAATAAAAATACTTTTTTACTTCATTTTTTTTTTTTAAATTCAATAGTTGGGGAGAGACATCTCCCATAAAAACACATTAACTTATAGAACTCGATCTTGACATTTTTCTCTTTATTTGATCCTCAAATAAAAACAAAAGATCACTACTGTGTATTAAGAGTTCATTTGGGTTTCCCGCAATTTCTGGTAGCTTATTTGTATAGTATTTTATCAAAAGATATAATTTTTGCTAACTTTTATGTTAAATGTGTGACCAAAAAAACTAAAAGCTAATTGACCTAGCAATAGTAATTAGTAAAATGTATAATAGTAGTAGTTATGATTGTGTCATGTTTAGATAATCCAATGTCAACTAAAAAGGAGTAAAAAAGGACATAGGACTGATCCATGATTCTTTGAATATATAATTTTTTCTTTATAGAGAACAGAGAATTCTATTAAGGTATAGGAATAGAATACATAATGCTGATCAATCGCTCCACTAGTTTGATCAACCACACTGCCACACTGATAATATGCCCAAAGAATGACAAAACATGCAGGGCCAAACTTTACCATTTTGATTGACCTAGCAAAAAGGAAAGGATAAAGGGTTGAGATTCTGAGCAATTTAAAAATTGGAATCCTAGGTGAGGTACACCTAGAATAGAGCATAAAACAATAGTAATGTACAATGAGTTCTCACATGGCATGATTGGCAAAACTGAACCCACCTTTTGGGTTTGCTCCCCTTTCTTCCATCGTTGGAAACTTTAAAGATTTGACCCCAAAAAAAAAAAAAAAATCGGATCCTATGTAATAAACTTGCCAGTTCATTCATGAAAAGCCCAAAAATTTCCCTATTTGTTTACCATGGAGATAAACGGGTCATCTACACGAGTTGTGTCTCAAGGCAAGACCTTTAGTTTAAATTTGGGTTGAGCTAAGGTGCCACCAACAGAGCCCAACTCGATTTACCTACTTTTGCAAAAGAATGTTATATATTGTACACACAAGTTGAAAGTTTGCTATGCCACTATAGATGTAGTTTAGTATTGGTGGCATTTTTTTTTTTTTGAGTCACGTCAATCACATTTAGGAAGTCTAAGTATTAGACTACTAGTCAGTCAAATTCCTAAAGTTAGGACTATAAACAACTTAAACTGTGTTGAGTATTAAAAGTTTAAATTTGTTCATTTAATTTATTTTGAACACGAGCCAAACTCGAGTTCGTCAACAAACAAGATTTTATGTTCAAGCTTGGCTTGTATTCTTGTTGAGCAAGCTTGAGTTTTTTCAAAAGCTATTTGATTAACTTACTCTCTCTCTCACTCTCTCTCTCTCTCTATATATATATATATATATATATATATTATGAAATCATAATTAAAATGTTTTACCTCTTCATAATTCTATGAATTTTTAATTCAAATAAACTATTTATTTCATCAACAATCTACACATAATAATTTAATTTTTTCTGAACCTATTGACAAACTTACGTAATTAAATTTCAAATCTATATAAATATGTCTTTAGACAAGTATACATATAAGTATATAATATTACATATTGATAATGCTTGGATGATCAGTGGGCTGAAATTGTCTTCGACACTGCCAAAGGTTGCTAACAAGTCCTGAAATCAAAGACAAATCAAAGGCGACCGGTGGAGGCCGGCCAAAGATCCTCCAATGATAAAGTTAGTCTCTCTGTGATTAACTTTGAAGGAAAAGTTTTTACAGAAGTTCTGAATGAATAACCTTGTTCGTAGATCAGTGCTTTTATAGCACACCCACGGAACAGTCGTCTCCCCTCATGTGAATCAACGGTTTTAACAGTAAGTTAACTGTTTTTAACACCGTATCGTTTGGCCAAGTTCATCTAACCGTCGTTGGCAACGGTTCCCATCAACTTTGTCGATTACGGAAAGGTGTGATGTCCAATGTCTGGTTTGTACTATTCACCGCCTAGTTGGCTCAGGACGAGGTTTGGCTAAGGACGAGGATGCCTGAAATTCGTCCTTCCCGTTAGGCTCAGGACGAGTTTCCTCGTCCTGACTTCCATGTGCTGAGGTCGTAGATCAGGACGACCCATCATGGACGAGAAAAGAGTTGTAATTTTTTTCTAGTATCATCAGTTGCCCCCTTGTCCATGGGTCGTCCATAGATATCTGACTTCTGAGTACCCTGCCAACGAATTGGTGACACGTGTCACAATTTAACTTGCAGGAAAGTGCGTCGATTTACCTTACCTAGGAAAGCGCCACGTGTCTCCCTTTCATTGGTTTGTGTCGTTTCAGATGTCCGGGCCCATTGCCTATAAATAGTGGATTTCCATCGTTACCCTTCTCATTTCTGAAATTTCCTTGTTCAATTACTCTCGTCTTAGAGCCTCTTCTAGAAGTATTCCACGTCCATAAGTTTCCCTCGTCCTAGATCCAGGTATATTCCTAACTTCGTCCTTAGCTTTATAAACTTCCATAAAATGTCAATTCTTCTTTCCTCGTCTAGCGATAGTGTAGATAAAGCCATAGACGAGTATTCTGACCATAGTAGTTTTAGTGGGTCTAGTGACAGTGATAGTAGTAGTGGTAGTAGTAGTGGGGGGAACACTACGGACGAGTACATATCTGGTGTCCCTGGGGTTCCCTTAGAGGTTCTCCAGGAAGGGCTACAGACGAGGTTTGAGTCCGGGGCTCAAGCCGGATCTAGTGCCATAGGTATAGAGTCGAAAACAGATGATAGGAAGTTAGAATTACTCAAAACATGGTACCAAATCCCAGACGAGCTTAACCCTAGGTTAGCCGTCCGTGGAGAGTGGTGCTGTCAGCCTCGTTTTGGTATAGGTATATATGAGGCTTATCTTTTGGGAGGGCTTAGGTTACCTCTAAACAGTTTTGCCAGGGAGTTATTATCTAGGTTAGGTTTAGGAATTTGCCAATTCAATCCTAATGCGTGGAGGTTGATCGTATCCATGCAAGTGTTGTGGAGGTAGGTGTTTGAGGGGAACCGTCCTCTCACTGTGGACGAGTTCCTCTTTTGTTACAAGCCCTCCAAGATTAATCAGTCCCTTGGCTTTTATCAATTTACAGCCAGGGGAAAAGACTATAGATTGATCAAATCCCTAGTCACCTCTGATAGGAACTGGAAGACGGAGTTCTTCTTCGTCTCAGGTTTCTGGGCTGGACGCCCCATCGAGGTTGACAGGGACCCATTCCCTTCATACTCTGGGGAACTGGGAAACCTTCGTCCTGAAGGTATGTGTTTTAATTTTTCTTTAGTTTCTAATATCTTTTACATTTCAAAAATCCTAACTCTTTTTTTCTCGTCTTTTACCTTTATCAGGTGCTAGACGACCTCATTTGGATAGATTTTACATCGAGCGCATTCAGAAGGCTCGTCTATACACCGACAGGACGTTCCATTCCTTGGTCTGCCTACAGCGTCTTGCTACTTGGGATTTAGGTCCTATACCTTCCCCTGAAGCCCTTGCACACGAGATCACTACTCGCAGACGTAAGTTATTTTCATTGTTTATGTATACATTTATTTTATATACATATATTTTTTCTAAGGAAAACTAACGTCTTTCCTTGTAGGAATGGCAACGATGAAGGAAAACAAGGGTAAGGAGGCTGTGGACGAGGGAGTCAGGTCTCAACCTCGTCCACCCACAGGTGAAAAGAGGAAGCACATATCCTCTAGAGTGGACTTGGGCGACCTCCCTAGCAGACGAGGGAAAGACAAAAAACATAAGTCGTCCAGACCTCAAGGTGCTCCTCAAGGTGCTAAGTCCCCTCCTCCGTCCAGTCTGGAGTCCCCTGTGCAGATCCTTGATCCTGAGCCTAGGGATCCTCCGTCCAGGAAGGTGGCGTCCACGATTCATGCTCCCACCTCGTCTTCTGCTCCCAGGGAGGTTCCTCAAAACCTTCTAGAAAATGAGGACTTATCCTGGGAGAGATTTTCTAAGGCAGTGACTGATGTGGACGTGGGCGCGTGCTACAACATGTCCTTGAAGGACTTTGAGCACTCCGGTGTTCACGATCTCTTCAAGGTAAGCTCTTAAGCTGCTCTTTTGTTTTGTTTATGTCTCGTCTTTAATTAATGACACTGACTCATGAATTTCAACACGCAGGCCATGTCTAAGTTCATTGCTGCGTCCAGGCAAGCCACTGAACTAGACAAGACGAGGCTGCTTTTGGAGATGAGGATAAAGGAGGTTAAGGAAGAGAGCAAAGTGTGGGCTGAGGTAGCTGCCAAGGCCAGGGAAGAGGCTAAAGAGCTCAGAGACCTTAATGAAGAGCTCAGGACGGACGTCATTGAGAAAGATACCCGTCTTGACGACCTCCAGAAAAGGAACAATGAGCTCAATACCCTTCTTGAAAAGGCGAAGGAGGACGCAGTTGCGGAGTTCCAGTCGTCCAAGAAATTTACTGACTTGCTGGACAAGAACTACGCAGCTGGGTTCGAGGACTTCAGGCTGGACGCTGTGGAGAACTTCCCCAACATTGATTTCAGCGTCATAAAGCTTAACCTAGGCGCGGCCACTAGCTCTCTCCTTCAAACAAGCTCTGAGGACGTGAACATCGAAGACGATGCCAGCACCTTACCCCCTCCCGCATGAAGATAGTTTAATTTTCTATTGCTTTTGCTGTTTTTTTTTTTTAAGGAAATGTAATTTAAGTACATTTGTCTCGTCCATGGTTTTAGGACGAGATTTTGAACAAATTCAGGGTGTTTGGACGCTTTGTAGTCCGCCCTTAAATAATTTGATCAACTCTTTTTTTCTTTGTTTATGTGAACAAGAATTTTTCTTAAATACAAGTTCTTTCTCGTCCATAGGAGCAATATTTATTCTAACTCCAGTTTTAATTCGTCTTTGAAAAAGCATGACAGGATAGCAATTTCTCATTACGTCTTTGAACTTGTTCACCTTTTCCTCGTCCACATGTAGGATTGTTTTGGTGTTATTTCCCCGTCCATGTTTTGGACGAGTAATTCTGGCAAGTTAAAAGTACGTATATATTTCATCGTCCATGGGCTGAACGTGCTGAACATTTGTTCGTCCATAGGCTGGATGGTGCTCAAATCCTTTGCCCAAGGTTTTTATCTCGTCTTATATTTGGACGAGCGTACCTTGTAATGAGGGGCATACTGGCATTTAGCCTCTGTCGTCCAGAGACGTTTCTCGTCCATGGAGTGGCGGATTTGAACAAAAACAAAAATTTAAACAAGAGTAATATGGGGATTATGGATTCACACAACACTATGTATATAACATAAATATTGTTCACAAGCGGGGCACATACTCATAAGTTAGTGCCTTATAAAAAGCTAAATACATACAAGCAAACCCACCACCTTGTCCATAACCATACCATAATAACAAGAGAATAACACTATAATCCATACTGCAAATACATATAATAGATCTTATATACACTCGTCCAGGGGAACCTTCATTTAGGCTGGCATTCTACTGATAATACCTTCTCAGGTGTTCAACATTCCATGGGTGCTCCAACTTCCTCCCGTCCAGGGCTTCTAAGTAGTAGGACCCTTGCCTCTTAGAGTTGATAATTCTATAAGGTCCTTCCCAATTGGGCCCCAACTTCCCATGAGCTGGGTTCTTCGTTGCCAAAGAAACTTTCTTCAAGACGAGGTCTCCAATGTTGAACCGCCTCGGCTTAACCATCGCATCATGTTGTCTAACCATGAGATTTTTGTACCTTGCCGTCCTTTTCTCTGCGTCTGTCCTTACCTCGTCTATGAGATCGAGGTTTAAACGGAGTTGTTCTTCATTATCCTTGTCCTAATACATAGTCACCCTATGGTTGGCCATATGTACCTCTGCAGGTATGACTGCCTCGCTTCCATAGGTCAGCTTGAAAGGGGTTTCCCCTGTGGGGGTTCTGATAGTCGTTCTGTATGCCCATAATACACCCGGCAGCTCATCCGGCCATACTCCCTTTGCCCCTTCAAGACGAGTCTTGATAATTTTTAACAAGGATCGGTTTGTGACTTCTGCTTGACCATTTGCTTGGGGATGGGCTGGCGAAGAATAATGATTTTGAATTCCGAAGTGTTCACAAAAATCCCTGAAGAGTGAATTGTCAAATTGTCGTCCATTGTCGGATACCAACACTCGGGGCACCCCAAACCTGCATAGAATATTTTTCCAGACGAAGTTTTTCACATTTTGTTGTGTGATGCCCGCTAGGGGTTCAGCTTCCACCCATTTAGTGAAATAGTCAATTCCTACAACCAAGAACTTCATCTGCCTGGTTCCCACTGGGAAGGGTCCCAAGATATCTAGACCCCATTGAGCAAATGGCCATGGGGCCATCATGGGGGTAAGATATTCTGATGGCTGTCTGGGGATGTTACTGAATCGCTGACACTGATCACAGACTTTAACATAGGCTTTAACATCTGCCTGAATGGTTGGCCAGTAATATCCCGCACGGACGACCTTATGTATAAGTGATCTGGCTCCTGAGTGGTTCCCGCAAGCCCCTTCATGGATTTCTCTCAACACATAGTTGGCCTCTTCTGGCGACAAACATCTAAGATAAGGCTGTGAGAAACCTCTTTTGTACAGTATGTCGTTCAGAAGGATGTACCTGGCTGATCGGATTCTAAGTTTCCTGGCCTCGTCCTTGCCTTCCGGGAGAGTTCCGTCTCTCAAATATGATATTATCGGGGCCATCCAACTTTCCTTATTCTGTACTTGCAGTACGTCAGGAATGTCTATACTTGGAAGATATTGGATTTCATCAAACTCGTCCATAGATTGATTCGCTGAAGCTGTCTTTGCTAGTGCATCTGCGTCCATGTTTTCCTCCCTTGGGATTTGAACAAAGGTAGCTTCTCTGAATTTCTTTGCTGATTGCAGTACTTTCTCCAGATATTTCTTCATTCGCTCTTCCTTGGCTTCATATGTTCCGTTTACCTGACCCATGACTAACTGCGAATCTCCCAGTATAAGTACTGATTCAGCGTCTATGGACTTAGCCAATTCCAAGCCTTTCAAAAGGGCTTCATACTCAACTTCATTATTGGTTGTTTGATATTGTAGGCGTACCCTGTATGTCAGCTTATCTCCTTCTGGGGACTGCAACACAACCCCTATCCCCCCTGCATGCTGTGTAGACGAGCCATCCACATGAATAACCCATTTTTTAACTTCTACCACTTCCGATTCACTGTGACTCGGAGTAAACTCTGCGATGAAATCTGCAAGAGCCTGAGCCTTTATCGCGTGCCTTGGCAGGTACTTGATATCAAATTCGCTAAGCTCGACTGCCCATTGGATCAGTCGTCCTGCAGCTTCTAACTTATTCATTGCTTTTTTCAGCGGATGATCCGTCAGGACGTTGATGATGTGAGCTTGGAAGTAGTGTCTCAGTTTCCTAGAGGCTGTGATCAGGGCAAAAGCCAATTTTTCAATCTGCGGGTACCGCGATTCTGCTCCTCTAAGTGCTCGACTGGTGTAGTAGACCAGTTTCTGCACTCTTCCTTCTTCTCTGATCAAAGCCGAACTTACAGCATGCGGGGTAACAGCCAAATACAGATATAACTCTTCTCCTAACACGGATGGACTTAACAATGGGGCAGATGTAAGGTATGCTTTCAGGTCTTCGAAGGCTTTCTGACAATCGTCTGTCCACTCGAATGCTTTTCTAAGAACTTTGAAGAATGGCAAACATTTATCAGTGGCTTTGGAAACAAACCTGTTAAGGGCTGCAACCCGTCCGGTGAGTGATTGGACTTCTTTGACATTTTGTGGAGGCTTCATATCCAGTATTGCTTGGATTTTATCAGAATTAGCTTCAATGCCCCTGTGTGACACCATAAAGCCCAGAAACTTCCCCGACGACACCCCGAAAGCACACTTGCTGGGGTTTAACTTCATGTTGTACCGCCTGAGTGTATCAAATGTTTCCTGTAGGTCGTCCAGATGAGTTTTCTCGTCCTGACTTTTCACCAGCATATCGTCTACATAGACTTCCACATTCCGCCCAATCTGCGGACGGAACATATGGTTAACCAACCTCTGATATGTTGCCCCTGCATTTTTCAGCCCGAAAGGCATTACCTTATAACAAAACAAGCCCTGACTAGTAACGAACGACGTTTTTTCTTGATCCACCTCGTCCATCCTTATCTGATTATATCCGGAAAAGGCGTCCATAAAGCTAAGTAGCTTATGTCCCGCCGTAGAATCCACCAACTGGTCAATGCGGGGCAATGGATAACTGTCTTTAGGGTAGGCCTTATTTAAGTCAGTGAAGTCCACACACATTCTCCATTTCCCATTCGCCTTCTTAACCATTACCACATTAGCCAGCCAGTCGGGGTAATAGACTTCTCGAATGAACTTTGCCTGTACCAACTTCTGTACTTCTTCTTTAACAGCATTGTCTCTCTCCGGAGCAAATACCCTCTTCTTCTGTCGCACAGGTCTGAAGGAAGGATGCACATTCAGACGATGGGTAATGATTTTCGGGTCTATGCCCGGCATGTCCTCATGACTCCAGGCAAACACATCAATGTTTTTCCTCAAGAAACATATAAGACCCTTCTTGATCTTTCCTTCCAAATCTGCCCCTATCCTGGTACTTTTCTCTGGATTTTCCTCGTCCAAGGGAATTTCTTCCAATGCTTCTGTGGGCTCTGCCACGATTCTTCTTTCTGCTATGTTCATCGTCTGAATCTGCTCGTCCATAGCCAGCATGGCTAGATAGCACTCTCTGGCGGCCAACTGATCTCCTTGGACCTCTCCTACCCCATGTTCAGTGGGGAACTTAACCGACAAATGGTAAGTGGATGTGACTGCTTTCCAGCTATTTAGGGTCGGCCTCCCAATTATAGCATTATAGGATGACGAACAATCAACTACAATGAAATTGACATTTCTCGTTACCTGTTGCGGATACGCTCCCACTACCACTGGTAAGGAAACAGTACCGACGGGCTGTACTTTCATTCCACCAAAACCGACCAAGGGCGAATACACTGGACGAAGCTGCTCCCGTCCGAGGTTCATTTGTTGGAAGGCAGGATAATACAGGATGTCGGCCGAACTCCCGTTATCTACCAACACCCTTCTAGTCGAATAGTTGGCAATGAGCAAGGTAATAACAATGGCATCATCATGAGGATGGTGTATCCTTGTTGCATCCTCATCCGTGAAAGTGATAGCCTGCTCGTCTTGAGTTGTCGTCCTGGGAGATCGTCCTGAAAGCTGGACATTTTGCACTACCTTCAGATATGTCTTTTTTGATCTGGATGACTGGCTTGCTAAACTTCCCCCAAAAATCATTCTGATTTCTCCTAGCGGAGGCCGTGATGGCTCCTCTACCTTCGTCTTCAGCTTCTCATCCTTATAGTCTCGTCCGAGAAAATTCCTCAACTTCCCTTGTCTAATGAGATTTTCAATCTGCTGCTTGAGGTCAAAGCATTCGTCGGTATCATGCCCATGGTCTCTATGGAAGCGACAATACTTGTTTCGATTGCGCTTATTGGGATCTCCCTTCATTTTCTCTGGCCACTTCAAAGAAGGCTCGTCCTTGATTTGCATGAGAACTTGCTCAAGCGGGACATTTAACGGTGTGTACTGCTGATTTCGCGCTGAAGGACCCATTTTTTTAGTGTCTCGGTCTCTCTTATTTTCTGCACGTCCTTTTTTTGGACGAGGTCCTTGGTCAGTACTGCGTGCAGGATTCGCCTCCCCTCTTTCAGCTCTTTTTCTTTTCTTGGCTATAATCGCGTCTTCTGCATTCATGAAGTTCTGAGCCGAATGGACGAGCTCTGCCACGGTTTGTGGCTCTTTCTCGTACAGCTTATGAATGAAAAGATCGGAATTAACGCCATTGTGGAATGCCGCTAGCAGCAACTTATCATCTACTTCGTCCACTGTCAAAGCTTCTCGATTGAAACGAGTGATAAAAGACCGCAGACTCTCATTTTCTCCCTGTTCTATAGTCAATAGGCTGGATGAGGAACATTTATGTCTCTGTCCCCCAATAAAGTTGTTAACAAATAACTTGCTCAACTCTTCAAAGGAACTTACTGAATTGGGGGGTATCTTACTGAACCACACTCGCGCAGGCCCCTTGAGGGTGGTTGGAAAAGCTCTACACATTATCTCGTCCGGAACCCCTTGGAGATGCATCGTGGTTTTAAAAGTAGCAATGTGGTCGAAGGGGTCACGCGTCCCGTCGTATGAATCTAAGGAAGGCATCTTGAATTTCGGAGGGAGAGGGTGACCGTTGATGAGTGCAATGAAAGGGGAGTCTGTCCTATGAACTAAGTCCTCCACTGGATTTGCCCTTCTCATATTTTCTCTCATCTCCTCCATGACCCTTCTCATTTGGTCCATCTCCTTTTCCAGATGTGGTACCCTTCATGAAGTGGTGCCCCTTGACTGGCTCTCAGGGTCAACGTTTCTTGTATTTCCCTGACTCTGGGTATGCCCTTCGACATTTTCGTCACGATGCTGTCTCCTTGAATTAAGTTGCCTGGTCAGTTCCTGGTTCTGTCGAGTTAACTCTGCCATGGCGGCAGCCATGGACTGCACATGCTGGACAGAAGATGGCTGCATGGCGGGCGCCGACTGGCGGTCGCGGTGAGGATTACTGGAAGCGTCCCTGCTTTCTTGTGGGCCTGGACTGGTAACCCTTGATCTTGTTCGAACCATTTCAGCCCTTTACCAGTGAAAG
The DNA here is from genome assembly GCA_023055345.1 of Quercus wislizeni. Classification (NCBI taxonomy): domain Eukaryota; kingdom Viridiplantae; phylum Streptophyta; class Magnoliopsida; order Fagales; family Fagaceae; genus Quercus; species Quercus wislizeni. The sequence goes on along the minus strand of JALGQJ010000002.1, from coordinate 8,223,381 downwards.
AACTTAACAGAATTTCAAAATCTAAAAATTCTATGTAAAGAACTCCCCACAGACGGCGCCAACTGATAATGCTTGGATGATCAGTGGGCTGAAACTGTCTTCGACACTGCCAAAGGTTGCTAACAAGTCCTGAAATCAAAGACAAATCAAAGGCGACCGGTGGAGGCCGGCCAAAGATCCTCCGATGATAAAGTTAGTCTCTCTGTGATTAACTTTGAAGGAAAAGTTTTTACAGAAGTTCTGAATGAATAACCTTGTTCGTAGATCAGTGCTTTTATAGCACACCCACGGAACAGTCGTCTCCCTTCATGTGAATCAACGGTTTTAACAGTAAGTTAACTGTTTTTAACACCGTATCGTTTGGCCAAGTTCATCTAACCGTCGTTGGCAACGGTTCCCATCAACTTTGTCGATTACGGAAAGGTGTGATGTCCAATGTCTGGTTTGTACTATTCACCGCCTAGTTGGCTCAGGACGAGGTTTGGCTAAGGACGAGGATGCCTGAAATTCGTCCTTCCCGCTAGGCTCAGGACGAGTTTCCTCGTCCTGACTTCCATGTGCTGAGGTCGTAGATCAGGACGACCCATCATGGACGAGAAAAGAGTTGTAATTTTTTTCTAGTATCATCACATATAATTTAATTGAGTCCCCGTATTCACAAGTTTGTTCATGAACACATTATTATGTTTGAGATTAGCTTGTTTAATAATTGAGCTTAAATTATGGCTTGAACTTGGCTTGTTTTCTAAACAAACGAATGTAAGCAAGTTTTTTCCCAATCTGAGATTGAGTTGTTCATAAACAATTTGGTTCATTTACAGCCCTACCTAAAGCTTTTCAAATTAGCTACTAATCATCAATAATTTTATTTTTAAATACATACTCCAACAAAAATTGACACTAGCCAACACCTATTCAATGTTGATGTTGATGTAATCGCAAAATTCAATCTCTAGAGTGAAATCTAATAATTTATGAAAATAATTTCCTTTATAAATGAGAATTAGATTTTCTATTCCATATTTTCATATTCATTGTCAATATATATAAACATTTATGTTTTTTTTTTTTTTTTCCTTTTCAATTAGATGCAATAATTAAATATCTAGGGGATATTTTTTCAATTACACATATTCACCACATTTTAAAATATTCCTTTTAGGATACCAAAAAAATAAACATGTCTTTTAGGTTACTAATGAGAAAAAAATACATAGAGAAAAAAAAAAGGAAAAAAATTGATAGAGTATTTAAAAGAGCATGTGATGGATATTTATTATAACAAAGGAATTTATTGTTGACACATTGCAAAAAAAATTGAAATGTATCAATTATTGCTTGCCATGTGGCATTATGTTTACAAATCTATATGTGTCATTGTATTATGAATTGGCAAAAGAACACATGTCACTATTGTGTGCATCCTTCAATTTAAGGATCCAACTTTTATAATATATAATAGATTATAGATTATAGATAAATATAATAGATTGATAGATGGATAGATTGTTCACTCATAGTGTTAGTGAGGTTAATGTGAGGTTTACTTTAACTACAACTTCAATCAAATTTCAACTAATTAGCCTGTTAGTTTGTCGTACCCACCTTTTAATAAAGGTGTTTTAAAATCAGACATTTTGTAGAGTTTTTTTTTTTTAATTAATTTTAAAAACAATCTCATTTTTAAAAAGCGATGAAATAAATAAGAATTCAAGTAAAATATTTTACTAATAATTTTTCTTGTAATTGAATAAGATATCTGGGGTTTAATTCTCACTTACACCAAAACTAATTAAGATTTTGGTCTGATGATAAAAAACAATTATCAAGAGTAGACACTTGAAAATCTAAGAAAAAATGAAGTAAAGAATTCTTTAAAAACATATGTTATCACTATTTATTGAAACATATGTTACACCAAAACTAATTAGGGTCTTAGTCTGATGATAAAGAGCAATTATTAAGAGTGGACACTTCAAAATCTAAGAAAAAATGAAGTAAAGAAATCTTTAAAAACATATGTTATCACTATTTATTGAAACATATGTTACCATATTAAATGGGTAAATAATGAGTAATTTGACATTTTAAAAAAGTCTTAGTACTACCTGAATCAGACAATTTTTAGAGTTTTTTTTTTTTAATTTTTAATTTTAAAAAAAAATCTCATTTTTAAAAACTAAGAAATATATTAGCATTCAAGTAAAGAATTCCATTAATAAAGTCTCTTGTGATTGAATAAGAGATTTGAATTCAATTCCCGCCTACGTCAAAACTAATTGGGGTCTTAGTTTGATCGTAAAGAACAATCGCTAGGAGTGGACACTTGAAAATCATTAAAAAAAAGGGAAAAAAGAAAAGAAAAGAAGAGGAAGTAAAGATTTCTTTCAAAACATATGTTACCACTATTTGTTGAAACATATGTTACCATATGAGGTTTTTGGTAAAATAATAACTGTAGGGTCACAAATTGTAGCCCACACCCAGATGAAAACAGGGGACGGGCCCAATAAGCCCAATACAATAAATTTGTAAGAGAGTGGGCGAAAGAATTGGGCTAATAACGGGTCTTACAACAGTTAATGAAGGTTAGGAGTTTGGCCGAGGAGAATAAAACACACAAGCAAGTGATGATCTCAGGTCCGAGGAGCAGGTTTTGGATGAATTGGTTCATTCAAGTAATGTCCGAGGGGTAGGTTCTTAGATCAAATGTTTTTCTTTAGGTTGTGTTCTTCCAGATGCTACAGTAACTCTTCCTTTTTGTTCTTTCTTTTTCTCTCGTGGTCCCTTCTTCTGGAGGTTTCACTTTATTATATAGTCCTTCGTTGTTTGATCTTATCGTCCACTTGTCTGCCATCTAGCCTGGTACTTGAGTTTCTGTTTCTTCTTCCACAGCTTTTTGATTTTCTGAGGGTAAAGGTGATCGAAAACACTGTTCAGAGGTCTTCTCCACATAAATGTGGCCAGAAAAGCTGCTGTAATGCATTTAATGCGGTGGTAGCAGCTTTTTCCCAAGATATTTCTGCATCCTTATCTCTTCCATGTACATGGGTAATCTATCTTCACCTCTGGAACTTCCTGGAAGGTGGACTAAGGGGGAGTCGAGGCCCACCTCACCGACATATGTCAGACCCGAGGAGGGTATTCCTCTCGGATTAATATCCCCGGACACTTACACGCTCTACTGTTAGTTAAGAGGTTTCCCTATGATTTCCTTTCCTCGAACGCATTGTTGATAAAATGTGGTACTTAAGCCTACTGCGAGGGCCCAAGTTTTTGCTCCCCCACAATAACATTTTATAAGTTTATTTTTGGATTTTTATCCCTCTAAATTAAATGGGTAAATAAAGAGTAAATTTGACATTTTAAAAGTCTTAGTATTATTTGATATTAACCCAAACCTCAAGGAAAATTTTTGGTTTTTACCTTAATTAAAAGTCAAAAAGTATAATTTACAATTACAACATCATCATAAATTTGAAAAATTTTCAATTACAACTATGTTTTCTTTTTCATTTTTTAAAACATATAAAAAATTAATAAAATGTTTTTGATTTTGTAGGTTTTGTGCATGAAGAGGATGAGAGTTATCTTAGCTTGTACATTCTCACGGGATTCGGTATCGTCATTGGGGTACTTGAAATTAATTTAATATAACAGTTCGTAAGTTATACAACCTTTCATATGTTAGAGATAGCTTAATTTTCCATGAAATCCAGAGTCTGCACCTGAAATCCTCTTCTTTTTCCCTAGATGATGACACTTTGATAACTTGTCTTTTTTACTTTTTTTTTTTTTAAGATAGCCATAGAAATGACTATCCTTACTTGCCCCATATATGTTGGGGAGAAATAGCCACCTCAAATTCAAGAAGCCTTGGCTGAGCTCATAAATTTTTGGATGATAAACTTTTTCTTTCATTCATTCTTCTATAATATATACATACGCACGCGCGCGCACAGACATATATATATATATATATATATATATATATATATATATATATATATATATATATATATATATTTTAACTAATGTTTTTTTATACAGTATCATTCGGGTAAAGAATTCATTAAAAACATATGTTACCACTATATTTTATAATATATGTTACGATAGGAAGCTAATTAAAACATATAATATGAAACTGTAATGAAAACCGTTTGTGTTTTTTTAACTTATGACTTACCATTTCATAAGTTTCTTTTTTGAATTTTTATCTCTTTAAATTAAATGGAAAAATAAAGAATAGTAACAAATTTTACCAACTAAATTGCAATTTCACTTGGCATAAAATCGACTTAATATATATATATATGTATTACATTTTCCAGAAATTCAAATCTAAATTTCATTTTATAAATTCAACGGTGAATGGGCCCACTCACATACCTCTTTGAACGGTTAGAATAATTAGAGTTGCTAAATAATCTAACTCAAAATATATATTTAAATTAAAAAAATGCCAAAACATTCATTGAACAGTAGCAATTTTGATGAAAGAGAGAAAAAAAAATCAATATAATATAATTGTACCAAAGGAAAAGTATAACTCTTTTTTTTGGGAAAAGAAGGAAAAGTATAACTAAGTGGTGCTATGCCTGCCAGTTGTGAATTATAATTAGTAGGACAATGCATCTTTAAACCTATTGTAGATAAATTAGTGGGCCAATGCATAATACATAATTGTACAAATTGAATTAATTTTCTTCAAAGTAAAATTTTATTGGATCACTGCTTTTATTTGTTTCCTTGAGGAAAAAAGAAGCAATTATTTCACATACCCTATATACTTCTTACATTGCTTTATTGATTGAGAATGTTGTGGATTTATTTATTTATTTATTTTGAGAAATAAACACATACAATGGAGAGAGAATGAGGTTTAAGCACAAAAACATACCACAAACTTTATTTAAAAATTATTATAACTTTTAAAGAAAGATGAAACAAGTCATACTGCACATAACATAGTCTCTTAAGAAATATGGTACAACTATATCTCTCTTTTTTTTTCTTTTCAAAATCAGACGCACACATACGTAGTTTGAATAATGAATTTCATAGAAATTATAGTGGTTTGAACATTGACAACTTTTTTTTTCCCTTTTTTTTTGCTAAGGAAAAGAAATAGTTCTAAAGCATTATATCAAAAACTATATGAACAGTTTCTCAAATTAATTTATGTGCATTCTAAAAAAATAAAAAATAAAAATTACGTGTAGGTAACTATTTGGTAACAAGGGATTTGAATTTGGATATCTCCATTAAAAAGACTCATTTCCATTTGTCAAGAGCTTTTTCTTTTAGATTTTAATTTATTTAATTTTATGTACATCATTTTCATTTGCCAATTGAGTTATAAGATTCTTAACATGTTATTAATTAAATTATTATTTTTTATACCATTGATAATAAGAGGTTTATGTAATGCTAACACAATATCAAAACTCAATTAACTATGCTTTTATAACAAATAATGGAATTGAAATAAAAACAATATCAAATCCTCATATATACTTATTTTTTAACTTTCTTTTGTCTCATTAGAGTTTTGTATCCTTGGAGGCAAAAATTATTTAGTATTTACTACGCTGCTGGGACCAATATAGGTGGCAGCAAACTCCAAGTTACCCATAAGCTATTGCAAATTTGTGAGAGGTGTGTAGTGTGAAGACATGTATCAAATAATGTGTGTAGGCAGTGTCAGCTTTTGGCTCAAAAAGCATCAGCAACAAACAGTATTCCTCTGGTAGCAAACAAAATACATGTAGCCCTGTTCCATAATTAACCAGCAGTGAGTCACGAGCATAAATGGACAAGTGAGTCACATTACATCCTGGTAACAACAATCAGAACCATGCCTTGATCAGCATCCAAATAAGACTGAAGAGTAGAAAGAAAGAAGAAGCATGGCTTGCCACAATTAGCACTGTCAAATTTGAATAAAATACAATTAGTAACTTCAATAGGGCCAAGTATATGAAAGTCTAAATCCCAAAATAAGGAAGTCGAACATTATAACGAATTCAATATGCACCCTTTCAGCAAAAGAACGAGAAAATAGATATAGATGTGTGACCAAAAAACCTAAAAGCTAACTGATTTTCAAGAGAAAAAAAAAGAAAAAAAAGAAAAAAAAAAAGAGAGATAAAAGTTAAATTATTTGCATAAAAAAACTAAGACAAAAATAAAAAGTCATAAATTTTTTGCCTTTACCCCAACAAACGTTATATCACATAACTCATTAAATTATTTAAATAGGTTACATGAATATAGAATAACTTATATGACTAAAAGTATATAATAAGACTTATTTGAGCTGTCATATAATGTAATGGGTTGGAAGAAATTTTCTCTAAACTAGTTTTGAAGGAAAATTCTTTACATATCTTATTATATTTTATGTTTAAATACATAATAAGATATAGTTGATGTGACTTGCATCGTTATATTATCATTTCAGTTATTTTTATTTATTTCCCTTTTTATCAATAGTAATTAGCAATGTATAATAATAGTAGATATGATTGTGTCATGCTTTAATAGTCCAATGTCAACTAAAAAGGAGTAAAAAAGGACATAGGATTGATCCATTATTCTTTGAATATATAATTTTTTCTTTATAGAGAACAGAGAATTCTATTAAGGTATAGGAATAGAATACATAATGCTGATCAACCGCTCCACTAGTTTGCTCAACCACACTACCACACTGGTAACATGTCCAAAGAATGACAAAACATGCAGGGCCATGCTAATTTCATTTTTAAAAATCTCTGATTTCTTAAAACCATCTCATTTTTAATTATTTATTGTTGGCCAAACTTTACCCATTTGATTGACCTAGGAAAAAGGAAAGGATAAAGGGTTGAGATTCAGAGCAATTTAAAAATTTATAGGAGTCTTAAGTGTGGTACACCTAGAAGAGAGCATAAAAACGTAGCAATGTACCGTGAGTTCTCAGTTCTCACGTGACATGATTGGCTAAACTGAACCCACCTTTTGGGTTCTGCTACATTTTCTTCCACCGTTGGAAACTTTAAAGATTTGACCCAAAAAAAATGGATCCTATGTAATAAACTTGCCAGTTCATTCATGAAAAGCCCAAAAATTTCCCTATTTGTTTACCATGGAGAAAAATGGGTCATCTGCACAAATTGCGTCTCAAGGCAAGACCTTTTCCGGTTAAATCTGGTTGATAAAGGACCCAATTAAAAGATCCCAGCCTATTAATTTAAATTTGGGTTGAGCTAAGGTGTCTACAGCAGAACCCAACTCGATTTACCTACTTTTGCAAAAGAATGTTATGTATTGTACACACAAGAAAGTTTGCTATGCCGCTATAGAAGTAGTTTAGTATTGATTTTTTTTTAAGAGTCACGTCAATCACATCTAGGGAGTTTGAGTATTAGACTAACTAATCAGTCTAAGTCCTAAAATTAGGCCTTATTTAAGTTGAGATGAGTATTAAAAGTTCAAGTTTGTTTATCTATTATTATTTTTTTTTTTTTTTGAATATGGGCCGAGCTTGAGCTCATTAACAAATAAGATTTTATATTCAAGCTTGACTCATTTTCTTGTTGAGCAAACTCGAACTTGTTCATGAGTTACTTGACTAACTTATTCTTTTCCTATAGATATTATGGAACCATGACTAATTTTTTTTTACCTATTCATAATTCTATGAATTTTTACTACAAATAAACTATTTATTTGATCAACAATCTACAAAGAATAATTTAATTTCTTATGAACCTATTGACAGACTTATAAAATTCTATTTCAAATCTATATAAATTTGTTTCTAGACAAATATGCATATAAAAATATAATATTAAACATAGTTTAATCGAGTCTTCATGTTCACAAGTTTGTTCATGAACACATTATTATGTTTGATCTTAAAAAATTAAGGCTTGAACTTGGCTTGTTTTCTAAACAAACAAATATAAGTAAGTTTTTTCCCGATCTGAGCTAAAGCTATTCATAAATAGTTTAGTTTATTTACAGCCTTAACTAAAACTTTTCAAATCGGCTACTAATCATCAATAATTTTATTTTTAAATACATACTCCAACAAAAATTGATACTAGTCAACACTTATTCAATGTTGATGTAGTCGCAAAATTAAATCTCTAGAGTGAAATCTAATAATTTAAGAAAATAATTGCCTTAATAAACAAGAAATTAGATTTTCTATTCCATATTTTCATATTCATTGTCAATATATATAAACATTTATGTGTTTTTTTTTTTTTTTCAATTAGATGCAATAATTGAATATGTAGTGGATATATATATATATATATATATATATATTTTTTTTTTTTTTTTTTGACAGAGTAGTGGATAATTTTTCGATTACACATATTCAACACATTTTAAAACATTCCTTTTAGGATACTCCCAAAAAAAAAAAAAAAAAATCAAACAATCATGTCTTTTAGGTTAATAATGAGAAAAAAATCCTAGAGAAAAAAAAAGGAAAAAACTGATAAAGTTTTTAAAAGAGCATGTAATGGATATTTAAAATAACAAAGGAATTTATTGTTGACACATTGCAAAAAAAATTGAAATGTATCAATTATTGTTTGCCACGTGGCGTTATGTTTCCAACTCTCTATGTGTCATTGTATTATGAATTGTCAAAAGGACACATGTCACTATTGTGTGCATCCTTCAATTTAAGGATCCAACTTTTATAATATACTAGTAAGTTGTTAGTACGATGCACGGATAATTTTGTGATATTTTATGTAAAACTGTTTTAGATAATGTTATACATATATTATAAAGAAAAGGTAAACTAAATTAGAATAAAGAAACATATACATTTTCAGATATTAAAAATTAGTTTAGTAACTCCATTGCATATTTGTTGCCATCTTAAGGTAAGATTCCTTTTTTTTTTTAACCATGAAACCAAAAATAAATGCATAAGAGTAGTGAGACCATGAAAATCAACTAATTTGTGTTATGTTCACATATTTCATACTATGAAATGAAAGCATGCTCATCTCTCTGACCATCTTCCACTCATAAATAGTGCGGCATTAAGACACGGTGTGGGCAAATGTGTATGCATGTGTCTAATAGATGATTTAAAATTAAACCAGGATAGAATATGACTTTACATTGTGCACCAAATATTCTCTTTACTATATAACCAAAACAAAAACTATCCAACCAAATTACCTAAACCTAAATCATATTTAAGCCCCTAATTTAAAAAGGGAAAAAAAATTACCCATAGGGGTTTCGGCGTCTTAATGGTGGTGGGAGGTTAGTATAACGAAGGTGGTGACCCTTAGATTCCTCTTTCTCTCTCTTTCAAATGTTTTGTTAGTCTCAAATCTTTTATTTTGGTAATAAATAGTGAAATAATGCGTTTTACTCAACAATCCACAACATTTTTATGTCCTTACTTATTTTATTTTATTTTTTTGCTTTTTTAAAAATACTAAAATTGTGGGTATGCTAAAAAACATGAATAATAGAGAAAGGTACGATGTAAACTTAAGCAATTAATGAGATAACAGTAAAATAAGTCAATGTGAACTTTTGGATAATAGTAAAAAAAAAAAAAAAAAAAAAAACTTTATGAAAGAGGTAAAAAAAAGGTTAAATGAAATATTAGAGTGCCACATGGCAATAGCTCATTCACTCCTGCATGAGGTCTCTGCTCTTATATATATATATATATATTGATTGATTGATTATAGATTATAGATTATAGATAGATATTATAGATAGATAGATGAATAGATTGTTCACTCACAGTGTCAGTGGGGTTAACGTGAGGTTTTCATTAACTACATAGTAAAGTTTCAACTAATTAACCTGTTAGTTTGTCATACCCACCATTTAATAAAGGTGTTTTAAAATTAGGCAATTTTTAGAGTTTTTTTTTTTTTTAAAAAAAAATCTTATTTTTAAAAAGCTATGTTATACATAAGCATTCAAGTAAAGAATTTCACTTGTACGGTGTGCAGTCATAGGCCCATTGTTGTTGGGCCCAAGGTTGTACGGTGTGCGTTTGTCGGCCCATTGCAGTTGGGACCAATTGGTATGGACTACACAATAGGTTAGGCCAAGGCCCGCTTCAAGCCTCAGTGCCGTTGTTGCTCGGATGCATCCTGGAAAACATCGATAATGCCTTAGCGAATATCACCACCAAGCACCATTTGGTGTCTAGCACTAGTTCCAATATTCAAGTTCCTGTTTCCAAAGTGGGGTCCACCTCTGTCAGGAATAATCTAAGCAGGCCTTACCTGCACGAGAATTGTTAGAAAACAATCATTACTGACCCACCAAAGGAAGGCTATAAATAGAGGGAAGATAAGAGGGAAAGGATTAGACTTTGGGTAGTGGCAAAAGAGTGAGAGAAGAAGAGAGAGAGAGTGAGAGAACATGGAAAAACAAAAGCAATAATACATGGTTAGCTCGATTAACACTCTTCAAGGGTTTCAGCATTCATCCTGAGGAACTCCCCATTGTAGGATACCCTTAACCCACAAAAATAAGTAAATTGTTAGCCCAATCTCTTCATTGGTCCATTAAACGAGAAACCAAGCACGCACATCACTAATAAAGTCTCTTGTGATTGAATAAGAGATCTCAAGTTCAATTCTTACTTACACCAAAACTAATTATGGTTTTGGTCTAATGATAAAAAGCAATTATCAAGAGCAAACACTTGAAACTCTAAAAAAAATGAAGTAAAGAATTCTTTAAAAGCATATGTTATCATTATTTGTTGAAACATATGTTACCATATGAGGTTTTTGGTAAAATAATAATATGTTATAAGTTTTTTTTTTTTTTTTTTATGGATATTTACCCCTCTAAATTAAATGGATAAATAAAGAGTAAATTTGACATTTTAAAAAGTCTTAGTATTATTTGATATTAATCCAAACCTCAAAGAGGATTTTTGGTTTTCACCATTAATTAAGTCAAAAAGTATAATTTACGATTACAATATCATCATAAATTTGAAAAATTTTCAATTGCAACTATGTTTTCTTTTTCATTTTTTAAAAAATATATAAAATTAATAAAATGTTTTTGATTTTGTAGGTTTTGTGTATCAAGAGGATGAAAATTATCTTAGTTTGTTCATTCTTGCCGTGTTCAATGACATGATGGATGCACTGGAAACTTGAAACAACGTGGCTTGATCTCATATAATCTAGAGTCAGCTTTGAAAATATGTCTCTTCTTAAAATAATAACATTAGGACAACTTGTTTTTTTTTACTTTTTTTTTAGGGTAACCATGAAAATGACTATCCTTACTTGCCCCATATATGTTGGAGAGAAATAACCACCTCAAATTTAAGAAGCCTTGACTGCGCTCATAAACAGTTAGATGACAATGGGTGTTTTTGCATATTTTTTCTAGATTTTGACTATGGGGTCATTTTTCTTTCCTTCATTTTTTTTTTCTAAACAAATACACACACACATTTCAACAAATGAAAAATATAGTATCATTCAAGTAAATAATTCATTAAAAACATATGTTACCACTATATTTTAAAACATATGCTGCCATAGGAAGCTAATTAAAACATACTAGGAAGCCTAAGAGAAGGAAGGATTGCTCATGGGCTTCTGAATTTGATCACTCGATTGCTAGTGCATTAATTGAATTCTATTGTGATTGTGAAGCTATTGATGAGACCAAGAGAGTTTATGATTGGATGGGAAACCTAGGTTTAAATGCTTCAAATTCACTTATTGGAGGGCTTATATTTATGGGTAGGATTGTAGATGCTGAGTTTATTATTGGAGGGCTTATATTTATGGGTAGGAATGTAGATGCTGAGTTTATTTTTGGTAGGCTAGTTGAAAAGATTCCAATATCATATAATTTGATGATTAAAGTGGCCAAGTCGAGGAATCTGAGAAACTGTTTAATAGGAAGGCGGAAAGAACTATAATTTCTTTTAATGCCATGATTTCTGTGTATTCCAGGAAAGGAGAAATTGATAAAGCTTTGAAGCTGTTTGAAGAAACAAAAGGGGAAAGAAACCCAGTGACATGGAATTCAATGATGTCAGGTTACATTCAAAATCATCGACATGAAGAGGCTTTCAAACTATACGTGAAGCAGTAGAGGTTCTCCTACATGCACGCCAGGTTAGTGCTACTATATTCATAACATTTTCATAATAATTTTACAATAAATCTTATGCGGTAAGCTAGCTGTTATTGATTCTAATTTGAACCAAATACTAATATTATTTTTTTACCTACCAATAACAACCTTTTGCATAAGATTTATTGTAAAAATGTTGTGAAAATAATATCATTCCAAAATTAATTCTGGTCTCAAACATAATTCTTAATCCTTTTTTTAAAGCTTAAATAACAACAATAAATATTAGCCCAAATAACAACAAACATAAACCAAACAAAAACAAGTGAAAAAATTATTCAACAAAAAACCTATTATAAAACAAAAAGATAAAATTTGTAGATCACTTAATAGAGCCCTATTTGATTTGAGGATGTTTTGTAAAAAACTCCATCTTTGATTCACTATTTTCTAATAAATCTTATATGTTTTTCCACTAAATCCATATTCTTTGAAAAAATACATTTTATCGTTTTATATAATAAAAAAAATAGGGGGTTTAGGGCCACTCCCACATGGTATGGGATTTGTTCCAAATTGAGTTTAAATGCAAAAATTTGTGTTTCATAGTTTCTAGAACCTTAGCATGCATACACATGCCCGTGTATGTGTATACATGCAGGATGCGTGCATATGCGGAACTTGAGTATGCGTACACATGCCCGTGTATGTGTATGTATGCAGGATGCGTGCATATGCGGAACTTGAGTATGCGTACGCATACGCTAGGGTTTTCATGGCCTTTCTTTCTCAAAAATAGTTTTATGCTTCAAAAATAAGTTATATTTTCCATAATCGTTTTCCTCAAGTCAATTTTCATTTGACCAGACTCTAAACCAACCTTGAGTTTTTAAGTTCTAATATCATTGGAGACTCTAAACCAACCTTGAGTTTTTAAGTTCTAATATCATTAGAGAACGGGAGCTTGATTTACAAGGAATACAAAATGCAATGCCTACAATACACACAAAAGTTATATTTTTCATAGTAAAATCCTTAAAATTAAATATTTTATAGAAATAAATTCTTCTTTTACCATACTCTATAATGAAATCCTTAAAATTTTCATTTTCAAAATAAATTACCAAATTGTGTATCATTGCGAGTAAAAAATTTTCAATTAAACTAATAAAGTGTTCAAACATGAATGATCCAATAAACTTTAAGAGATATAAGAACACGTTTTATAACAAAAAAATGAATTTGATAAACAATCCATTCTCTATTACTACCATGACCAATTGGACAATCTTTCTTACGAAAATTATTGGACTACCTCGAATATTTGGGGTGTCCAAGTCCTATTTTTGGGGCTAAATTTTAAAATATTAAATATTTATATATAGTATAATAAATATTCACACTGCCGTGTAGGTCCGCCCCTCACTAAAGAACACAATCTAAGGCTGTGATTGTTTCATGTAACTGATTTTTTGAAAAATACTTATTTTCCGGAAATGTTATTTTTTAAAAAGGAAAATATTTTTAAATTTTTGGTTACATCTGGTGTTTGATTGTACGGTTGAAAATGCTATTTTCCTCCCACAACAAAAATCAAAATCACACAGAAAACACATTTTCTCACCTGCCAAACAAATATATAATTTCATCCCTCAATTCAGAAACACAAATAAAACCCAGGAAAAAAAAAGAATCATAATCCGGTCAAATTGAGAGAAGAAGGAAGAGAAGGAGGACGATCGGTTTTGGGGTCGAGGACGACCGGTTTTGGGGTGCGACGATCGCGATCGGGGACGACGAATCTGGGTTCGCGATCGGCGCGAAGGCGAAGTCGAACGGCGACGTCGAACGGCAAAGTCGAACGGCGACGTCGAACGGCGAAGCCGAAGGGTGCGATTCGAAGTCGAACGGCGAAGACGAAGTCGAACAGCTCTGCGCTCTGGGTTCGATCTCTTTCTGGGTGCGATCTCTCTGGCCGGAGCTTGGCTGGCCGGAGGGGTGTGCTCTCTCCCTCTCTCTTCTTCCTCTATCTCACTCTCACTCAGCTCTCTCTCTCTATTTTCCGGAAAATTGTATTTGAAGGTAAAATAAAAACGGAAATCAATTTACACCCAACACACGTTCAGCTGAAAACCATTTCCGGAAAATGCATTTTCCATTCGCAACCAAGCATTTCCGGAAGTGATTTTCACCCAAAACAAACACAGCCTAATAAACATATTTGAAGTTGAGTTTAGAGATTATCGGTGCAACTAAAATGAATGACACTGCGTACAAATGTACCTTAATAGAATGAGTAAATAGTGAGAAAAAGACTTAACAACTTGACATTATAGCAAGGAATTGAAAGACCAAACAACAGAACGTTAAAAGACATTAAACAACAGAAACCGGTGCAGAGAGAATACATAATCCACCGTCCAACATAGATTTTGAGGTGGGCATACATTCACGATAATGCTGAATGGACAAGCCCACTTGACAGTCCCGAAGCCAGCCCACCCACCACTACCGGGCCCAATGATTTTCCCAGATTTTTGATAAGCTCGCTTTGGCTCTTCTTCTTATCAGTCAGCGGTGTAAGATCAGCAGCAGTTGAGTCGTTGAACTCATAAGAAAGTTCTAGAAATCCTTTTCCTTGATCCGCCCCATTATTCTCACCCGAAGAAGGACCAACAGCTATTGTCATAGTTCTTTTTCCAGCACCTTCCGTCAGATCTGTGATGGGCACAAAGACTGCACCGATATCTTTGTCCCTTGCACAGTGAGATTTCCGGTACGACCTGAGTTTAACAACCAGCACAAAGGAGTTCACTCTGGCCATGGCTATGTCAATGTTGAACTTAACATTAAAGTTCCAGGAAGGATTTGAAACACCTTTTGCGTCATGCGATGATGTTTTCTTGGAAGAACGGAGGTTATTTCTTCTGTCCAACATGTAAACCACGGCGTAGGGTTTCATTTTTGTGAAATGATTTACATTTTCCAACCCCCGTGCATACAAAATCTCAACTTCAAGAGACTTGTAAGAGTTAGCCATATGGTGTGGCTAGCTATTGGAGAGACTGGCTTGGGTGAGTGAATATGGATGCACTAATATATATATATATATATATATATATATATATATATAGAGGGGATTCTATCATTTTTTTGCTCTTTTTTTTAAAAAAATTTAATAATATGTTTCAATTTTAAAACCATTTAGATTCATGTCTCTATTTAATTTAGTAGTTTGTGTCGATTTTTAAATTATTCAGATTCACATACCTGTTTTGAAAATCAATTTTTTCAAAATCGAATTTTAAAGTAAAACTCAATCAGTAGAAAAGGATGATCAAACTTAAAAAATAAAAAAAAATTGATACTCGAGTTCCAACTTGAATACCTTTCCTTAATTTTTTTTTAAATTTTTTAAGTTTCTTTTAGCGTAATTCAATTTTAAACCAATCAAATTTTACATTAAAAAATAGAATTTCAAAACAAGAATATATTGTTAATTTTTTTTAAAATAAAGACAAAAAGCTAGATTTCCAGATATATATACTCCTTTGTGTTTATTACACACACCACACTCTTTAGTGTACACATCATCAGGGGCAGAACTATGGCTATGACTAGAGAGTGTTTACTATTTAATTCCCTTTCAAATCCTTTGGGGTTTGTAATTTCTCACAGCAAATCAGTGTACTAGAGTGGTTAGAGCCTTTTGGGTTCCAATGTGGGAGTAAGTAAACCTTTTTTTTTTCGCTAAAAAACAAAAGCATTACTGCTTGGCTACAGAAAGCTGGAGCTTGAAATTTGAAAAGAGATTAAAGGAAAAGTGAGAAAAAAAACAATACGTTAGGGAAGACAGGCTGGACACCACTATGAATGGATGAAATTCTATCGGGAAGAGGACTAGACCAACTGGCAGTCAGCGTTTGGGCAGTGGTATCCAAGGTTTGAGGACACGGCTTCTGTCCAAGGGCCAGTGTCACTGGACGCAAGCCACACCCAAAGTTTGAGATGTGTGATGACGCGCCTAATAGTGGATTGAAATGGAGAGGCCTCCAGTTCACGGCAGAGACAATCTCCACCGTGAACTGGAGGTCTCTCCATTTTAAATCAAGAATTTGACTCTTGAAGTCAGAGCTAAAAAAATTATTAAAACCCTTCATAATTACCTTAAAAAGCATCAAAATTACTTTCTTGTTATTTTTTCCGATATAGATCAACCATAAAAACGCCTTTTATATTTTGAATAACCAATTGAACGGTTGTACATTACCTTTACATGTGATACTTGCTCAGATCCCCACCAAAGGAACTGAAGGCCTCTCCATTTCAAAGAAAATGGAGAGGATCCTAATACCCTAATAGTATGCTATTTCTCTGAATTTAATAATATATGGACACACATACAAACCTCGTGAGCTGGGAAAGCAAAGGTTTTATTATTACTACTTTAGTCCAGTTGGATAAAGCTAACACGTAAATTGACAGTACACACTGACACTCACTAGTCATATCTTGTTCTCTTCCCCACTCTTGAGAGGGCCCACTCCAATCAATGAAATCACGCGTTACCGTCGATCATCAGTCCCCTCAATTCACACTCTTTTTTTTTTTTTTTTTTTGACAGCCGACAATTCACACTCTATTCGAAACTCTTTCAATAATGAATTTTCCACTTTTTATTATAAAGTCCTTAATCAATTTTTTTTTTTCACTTCAAAACAAAACAAAAAAAAGTCGTCCTCCATGATGTTCCTAAAGCAAAACCATCACTACGCTTTCGTCGGTTTTTTTTTTTTTTACTATTATTATTATTATTACTAGTCGTTAACTGTGCGATACATGAGATAGTTAAATAAAAAATAAAAAAATTATTTTGCTATTATAACTTGGCTATAAAAAAATGCTATGATGATGATTTCGCACAATGCTCAATTGCAATTAAATCTATTATTCATCACCAATATAATCTATGTTATCTTGCACATTTGTTTGCATAACAAATGGGTTGTTTTCATCTTTTTAATAAAACAATTTATGATAGAGGAAAGAGGTAAACTGTTCCATTGCAGGATGCATGATGAGTAGTGTTCAGCACAAAGGATTGTGTAGAACTTCTCGTAATCACAGATGTTTTGGTTGTAAACCTATGCACATATCATAAAGAGTAAATCCTACTTTGGATAGATATATTATACAATTATTCAAATGGTTAAATTAAGCAGGAAATAAAGAAGAAAAGTTGCACAGCCACAAACTCAATTAGATTTCTCTTGAATAAAATGGCGTTATAAAGTGTTATAAAAAATGAAAAAAAAAAAATTGAGAAAGGAATTAGGAATACTTACACTTGAAAATAGAAAAATTGAAAATCTACAAATTCAATGCTTGATAATAGATCTACATATTGCATTCTCATATCCTCCATCTTCTGCAAGTTAATTGGATATAATTAAAAAGTTTTCCCAATAGAACACTCTTTCCTTTCCATTATGCTTTGCATATTTTCATCCTTACCAAGTTTAAGAAAAGCTCTGTGGTCATTGCATAAAGAATATATGCACAAGTTTTAAATTAGTAATAGAATTAAGGTTAACCATTAAAAAAACCTGCAAATGCCATAAAAAGGATTAGTAAGGATCAGCTTAATAATCAACCTACAAGAATCACCAATAAAGGATCTTCTTCATCAGCTTCCTCTTTCCAATTACTGGTAGCATAAATGGGTCACTATGTGCAAGAAAATCTGCAATTGTTAAGGCTGGATTGAGGCATTAAAAGATAGAATCCATTAGAAGCATCTTTCCAATATTTGGGTCCTAATGGTACAATGCAAAGATGGTGACCTGTTACACAAAATGTTTTTTTTTTTTTTTAATTTTTATTATTTTTATTATTACAGTGAACATCCTAAAGCTGTTAACCAATACAAAAACTTGTATCCAATGGTATATACCAAGTGGGGTAAATGCCTCTATATCATCTAGAGACCAATTGTTTTAAAGCATTTTGAATCACAAAAGCATCTGATGGCTAAAGTGCTTTTGCCAAAAATGATCAAATAGTTCTAAGCAAAAAACTTTTAATATGCAATCATAGTTCTTGTAAATCTGACAATCTTAGGTAACTGATACTAAATCAATGGATTATGGATCATCTTTGCATACAATCTATAATAAATATACAACAAAAAAAGGAAGAAAGAAAAGCATTTAAATTAATCAATAAACAAATTAGGCTAACTAAGTTGGAGAAACATGTTTCATAGAAAGAGAATCTTGTATTTGCTAATTAACCTTTCATGGTGCTACCTCAATACACAACACAGATACGAAATTTTCATTGATCCAAATGCTCAAAGAAATATAGAGAGTTGAGAACTATTATATCATTTAATTATATGTGTCTCAAATTACTTCATTTCTATAAGGTTTTGATCTTCACTACTTACATCAACAGAAGAATTGCTTAGCATGAACCACCATTAAATTTTGGCTTCAAGAAGATTTATATGCTTATATGATAGTGGCTGTGAACATTAGAAAGTGCTGACTATTATAATAGTGCATTCTTTTGCTTTCCTCTACTTCTCTAGTTCCATCAATAGACTCAATCTCTATTTCATGCAATTCAGCCTCAACATTACAAAACATTACTGTGTCTGCATATTTGTAAATGTTATTTGCAAGCATATAAATGTTCAACTTGTAGTATATTTATAAAGGTTCTTCCTCTTTGACCAAATTTTATGTTCTCAATAATAATGTAATACTGAAATGGTTACTTTAATTTAACTAAAATTTTTCTCAAATTTGAAACACATACACAAACCAAAATTCAATAATACATATAATTATTGAAGTATATGGATTATGGTTAATAAATACAGGGAAATGTTTGCTTTAGTAACCTTTTCAATTAGGCGTCACATTGTTTGTTCCACAGATTGACACAATGACAAAAGCCAAACTCTTATCCAACCCATACGCACAAAAAATATAAGGTAAATATTCGATTTACCTTGATATATATTTTCTAGGGATTTCTGTCAACTTACTTAGTAAATCTACGGTACATGATGAGAGGTATAAGTTCAGTAGAAGATTGTTCTTGAGGGCGTATTTGCCTTCTTTTGTAAGTGGGATTGTAGATGTCTTCGATTTTGCCCTTCTATCAACCTTAATCAAAACCAATAACCAAATAATCAAGGGTGTTATTGGATGAGCGGATAATAGACCAAACAAATCGGCTCATATATCAATTATCAATAACACCCCCAAAATGATAAAAATGTAAATAGATTAAAATGTTAGATTGCAAAAGAACTTAACTGTTTATTTTCAATTCAGTCAAAGAATTAGACAAACAAACAAAAAGAGAAGAAAGATATAATAATTGTTTCCAAAGTTTTCAAGGGCTTTAGCTAAGTCCTCATACTTATACTCCATCTCCACCTTTGCAATATCTTTTAAATTTAAGCATGGACACAATCAAAATGAGTGAAAAAGATCATAATTTTTTGTAAAAATTAAAAAAATTTGGGAATTTAGATTCAGATTATGTAATAAGAATAAAATAGTAAGGTATTTTATCTTAAAGGTGCTGTCTAACACAGAACAGATTGGATTGCTGAGTTGTTTTTTCTCTCTTTCCCACTAACAAAAGTAAAGTATTGTTTATGAGAAAAGTTTGAGTTGAAGCCAAGAGAAGAATATTTATAGATACAAAATATAATGGGCAATTCATATTGCAGTGGAAGAGATTGTACCTATCAAAGTCTCTGTTTCAACACCTCTATAAGAAACATCCATTGGGTTTGAAGTTGACCCTTGGGACCTGACCAAACTCTGCAGTATTGATTAAAATCTTATTACAATTCTAAATCTTCAAGCAATCATTATTACTTATACAATATCAATTAATCCAATACAACAACTATTTTGAAGTATCTTTGAAACCTATTATTTGAATTATTTTTCAGTGCAACAGCAAGAGTTTGAAAAAAGAATAAAAAATATTATAGTATGGAAGGGTAAAAGTTAAATGTAGAAAGATGGATAGGACCGACAAATCTTTCCCATATAAATAAGACATGGGCAAATACACCATTCTACAATGACACCACATCCTTCCTATTAACAAAAAAAGATGGAAAATCATAACCAAGAAATTGAGGACAAAGCCATGCTACTGCAATTAGCAACCCCCTTAGTTGATATGAAAGAGAGAGCAATAATTTGATTGAATTTGCTAAAATATGAAAGAGAGAGCAATGCGACCAATAATTGAAATTAGCAAACTCCATTACTGGTTCCAAACCCATTAATCTATGCTAATCATTCAAAAGGAACTCTCCCAAATGTAACCCTAAATCATACTTAACAGCCAAAAACAATAGAACAAAATTAAAAACTTACTGGTAATGTTTTCGGAGAAGTTCTGGTCTAATTATAAAGTCCCTGAGATTTTTCTCTCCCTCTCTGACTCTTTCTGCCCCTTATTAAGGCTCTCAATGAACAATAATAATGTAAGGCTCTTTTGATTTTTTAAAAAAACCACAAATTTACTCCAAATAAAGAGAATTGGTAAGGGGGAAAACATAAAATTAAAATAAAAACATCACTAACCATTCTTTAAAATGGCAAGAGACGAAGCCCATGTAGAATTTGATCTTCTATAGGGTTTCTCTAGGTTCAACGAAGCCAACATCGAATTTGATAGCAAACCTTGATCTTAGAAAATTTATAAACAAAT
The DNA here is from genome assembly GCA_023055345.1 of Quercus wislizeni. Classification (NCBI taxonomy): domain Eukaryota; kingdom Viridiplantae; phylum Streptophyta; class Magnoliopsida; order Fagales; family Fagaceae; genus Quercus; species Quercus wislizeni. Next base: position 8,202,525 of record JALGQJ010000002.1, on the reverse strand, counting down.
TAGAATCTTTACCGCTTCCTAATGTTTCCAACGAATACATAGATTCAAGTCCCCCTCCACCACCTAAGATTTATCAAAATCATAAAAATAAAAGCAATAACAAACGAACTATTTCCTCACACATACTTAACAAACAAACTACAACCTTTTGTAGCATGCCAGACTTTCTAGTATATGTTTAGACAAAACAACTTATTAGTGCCATTTAAAGCGAAATTCATTTGTTAAAATCAAAATCAGAAAATGAATTTCTTATTCATGCATTTGACTCCTTGTATATCAAGGCCTTGTTGTGTCAAGTTGCATACCTGCGTGCCAAAACATCCTTCTTAGTGTACAGGATCCTAGTCACTGATGGGGCAAGAGTATCCGAGAAAGTCGCAAGTTCATCGATCTAATGAACATATTTTGCATCATTAATAACTCCAAAGACTAATCAACAACACACACACACACACTATGAGTGTCACGTCACACTCATAGTCATATAAAACCCCTCAGAAGAAAACCCAGCAAGTTAAACTGTGAAGCAAATGAAAACCCATAGCAATGAACCCATATACAAATTTCCGTTCCGTACCTGGTTCTGTAAACTTTCAGTGTCAACAAACAGTGAAGAAGAAGCAAAGTTTTGGATGAAAGAGTGAGGCTCGTGAATTGGGTAGCCAGAAAAATCCTCCATGGTTTGGGTTGTGGAGTCCTCATGTTGATGAGCCTCATCTGACATTGAAAGTTGCGAGAGACTTGGAGGGCAGCGAAGGGTGAGTTTTAGGTTTAGGAGAAAGAGATGTTAGTGAGAGAAAAGAGGAGATAAGTTTTCTTTTTTTGGTTTTAAAGAGGCTGTAACGTGTATTTGGTGGGGGGCAGAAATTAGATTTAATTTTAAATCAAATTTAAAAAATAGAAGAAAAAAAAATTTAATGCTGATGTGGAAAATTGGGGAAGTTTCAAAAGCTTTGGTTTTCTATATACATATAGATGATATGATACCCTATGTGTTTTATTTTTTGGTAACTTATGAAACTTACCATTTCATAAGTTTCTTTTTTGAATTTTTATCTCTTTAAATTAAATGGGCAAATAAAGAATAGTAACAAATTCTACTAAGTAAATTGCAATTTCACTTGGCATAAAAATAAGATCAACTTAATATATATATATATATATATATATATATATATATATATATATATATATATATATATATATATATATATATATATATATATATATATATATATATTACATTTTCCAAAAATTCAAATCTATATTTCATTTTATAAATTCAACAGTGAATGGTTAGAATAATTATAGTTGCTAAACAGTACAACTCAAAATATATATTTAAAAAATGACAAAGTTTAGTTACAAAATTAATTGTATCTTAAAATTACAACCTTATTCAATATCTTTTTATTGGAAGTGAATTTTGACAAATCTACAATTGGATTACATCTTCTTTTTATATCCTTTATGTTTGTAAAATTTATAGAAAATTAAAAATCAATAGTTTTGTCATCAATAAATTGTTTAAATTGTAAGTTTTTGTCGTTTAAAATTATACATAAAATATAAACTTACAGATCGTATAATAAATAATATCTGATTGACACAAAATTTAATATATGTATTAAGAGCCTAAAGAACATGCAATTAAATGGTTAGATTTTCAAATTATGTCGTAATTTTTATTTTATTGAATAAGATTGTAGCCTTAAGCTACAATTATTTATTTTATATTTTTTTTAGCTAAACCTTGTGGTGCTATGCCTCAGAGAACAAAAAATCATTCAACAATAGCAATTTTGATGACAGAGAGAACAAATCAATAAAATATAATTTGTACGAAAGGAAAAGTATAACTCTTTTTTTTTTTTTTTTTTGAAAAGAAGGAAAAGTATAACTCGGTGGTGCTATGCTTGCCTAGTTGTGAATTATAATTAGTGGGACAACATCTTTAAACATATTGAAAGGTATAGATTAATTAGTCGGCCAATGCATAATACACAATTGTACAAATTGAATTAATTTTCTTCAAAGTAAAATTTTATTGGATCACTGCTTTTATTTGTTTCCTTGAGGAAAAAAGAAGCAATTATTTCGCATACCCTATATACTTCTCACTTAGCTTTATTGGTTGAGAATGTTGTGAATTTATTTATTTTTTTGGTTGAGGTATAAACACATACAATGGAGTGAGAATGAGGTTTAAACACAAAAACATACTACAAACTCTACTTAAAAACTATTGTAACTATTAAAGGAAGATGAAACAAGTCATACTGTACACAATATAGTCTCTTAAGAAATATGGGACAATTACCTCTTTTTTTTTTCTTTTCCATTTTTTTTTCCAAAATCAAACACACACATACACAATTTGAATAATGAATTTTCATAGAAATTATAGTGGTTTGAACATTGACAACCTTCTTTTCCCCTCTTTTTTGCTTAGGAAAAAGAAATATTTCTAAAGCATTATATCAACAACTATATAAATAGTTTCTCAAATTAATTTAGGTGTAGGTAGCTATTTGGTAACAAGGAATTTGAATTTGGATGTCTCCATTAGAAAGACTCATGTCCGTTGGTCAAGAGCTTTTTCTTTTAGCTTTTAATTTATTTAATTTTATATGCATCATTTTCATTTGCTAGTTGAGTTATAAGATTGTTAACATGTTATTAATTAAATTATTATTTTTTATACTATTGATAATAAGAGGTTCATGTGATGCTAGCACAATATCAAAACTCAATTAAATATATTTTTATAACAAATTATGGAATTAAAATAAAAACTTTCTATATAAACAATATCAAATCCTTATGCTTATTTTTTTAACTTTCCTTTGTCTCATTAGAGCTTTGTATCCCTTGGGGAGTTGGAGGCAAAAATTATTTACTATGCTGCTGGGACCAATATAAGTGCCAGCAAACTCCAAGTTACCCATGCTATTGCAAATTTGTGAGAGGTGTGAAGTGTGAAGACATGTATCAAATAATGTTTGAAGGCAGTGTCAGCTTTAGGCTCAAAAAGCATCAGCAACAAACATTATTCCTCTGGTAGCAAACAAAATACATGTTGCTCTGGTTCCATAACCAGCAGTGAGTCACGAGCATATATAAAAGGACATCTGGGTCACATTACATCCTAGTAACAACAATCAGAACCATGCCCTGACAGCATCCAAATAAGACTGAAGAATAGAAAGAAAGAAGAAGCATGGCTTGCCAAAATTAACATTGTCAAATTTGAATAAAATACAATTAGAAACTTCAATAGGCTCAAGTATATGAAAGTCTAAATCCCAAAATAAGTTAATTCCAACATTATAACGAATTCAATATGCACCCTTTCAGCTAAAGAACAATCAAAATCAATATGCACCCCCGGATTGGGATGTGGTATAATGTGTAATGGTCACATTCACATTGAGGTTGGTTTACACTTGTGGAGTATCCCTTCATGTGAAAGGGGTGTATGCAAATGGTTGCACAAAATTAGAAGTCAAGTTGAAAGAAAATTTAGGCTTAAAATAAAGAGTTTATTGTCTATCTCATATCAAAAAAATATTTTGATACTTTGGGAGTAATGCTTTCTCCTCTAACCTCTCACATAAATAGTGGGTTACGCTGAATTTCATTAAAAGTATTGAATAAATTATCTATTTGACATCTTATGAACTTAAATTTCATCTAAACTAGATTGGATGTATCTCCTAATTCATTACATGGTCATTCATAAAACTGTGTATTAAGAGTTCGTTTGGATTCCCCACAGTTTCCGACAGTTTATTTGCATAATATTTTTATCAAAAGATATAATTTTTGCTCACTTTTATGTTAGATATGTGACCCAAAAAAAAAAAAAAACTAATAGCTAATTGATTTCCACACAAAAAAAAAAGAAAGAAAAAAAAAAAAAGAAAGATAAAAGTTAAATTATTTTCAAAAAAGATTGAGACAAAAAGTTTTTGTCTTCACCCAAACAAACATTATATCACATGACTCATTAAATAATTTAAATAGATCACATAAATATGTAATAATTTATATGCCTAAATATAATGATACTTATTTGAGCTATCATGCAACGGGTTGGAGGAAATTTTCTCTAAACTAGTTGTCGGGGACAAAAAAGTTTCCTTTCCGACAAATAAGATTTAAGTTGGGTCGGAGTGTCTAAACCGAAACTTGACGATGGACTTGATGCACGGCCCAAAGACTATCGGTGAAGGTCCAAGAAATTCACTATATTTTATGCCTTGGGCTTAGGTGAGAATCGACAAGAGTGGCCCATGAGCAATCTCTACAGTAGATAAATCAATATGATAAAAATACACACTTTAAGAAATAGCCCAGCAGTAAAGTATTTCTGCAGAAGATAACCCAACGGTAAAGTGCTTCTACGGAAAACAGCCTAGCGAAAGACGGCCCAACGGTGAAATATTCCTACAGAGGACGGCCCAGCAGAAAACAACCCAGTTGTGAGATATTTCTGTAGAAAGCGGCCTAGCAGTAAGAGGCCCAACTATGGAATATTTCTGCAGAGAACGACCCAGCAAAAAATGACCCAACTGTGGAATATTTCTGTAGAAAACAGCCTAGCAGTAAGATAATACAAAACAGAGTACACTTCAGTGGTTAATCATTTCACAAATCAAGAGAAACATCTACACTTTCAGACTCATTATCTGTTGGCTCGGGAGAAAAGTCTTCTAATACAACAATATGAGGGAAAAATTCTATAGTAACGGTGACATCATAGCCATTAATAGTAAAGGAATAAGTAAACATCATGGGTTCCATAATAACAAATAATGGAGAAGACTTAGTGTGAGATGAAGGAAGAGAGAGAGATCCCAGCTAGTGCAGCAAGATCATTATGGTGCCAAGACATGCTCATGGACGTAATATATGTAGTGAGTGGAGAGAATCATTTGTGAGATGTATGAATAATGTGTGAGAGTATGTAGTAGTATTGCTGAAATGTACTGCTGGGACAAGTAAGTGTTTAAGAATTGAGCTATGAGAGAGTATTTGTGAGTTAAGAGCAGGGGAACTTAGTTTCTATGCTTGAAACTAAGCATTCAGAGGCTTTTTTAGAGCTTAGAGAAAGCTTAAGCAAAGAGGTTAAGGCAGAAACTTTTCTGGTGTAAGTCTTGATGCCTTGTTAGTTCTTGAAGCATTTAATGGAGAGCTCTTTTTTATAGTACGATTTTCAGGGGGTGATTAGCAAATAATCTTTGCTAAATCTTCCCTAATCTCCAGAAAATCTTTAGAGAAACGTTCTTAAGATTTTTAGCTAAGAGTAGTAAGCTTAACTTTTGAAAGTTCTTGCTGTTCTAGGCAATAACAACTGAGTTTTTGGTTTTAGCATTAAATGCTGATTAACTTTGGCTGATGGGATTAGAGTATGCTTTTAGGCTAATGATCTGGTTGTACTGCAACTAGAATCAGAGTTCCTAGGACAGATTGGACCACCCTAAGCCAAGTGTCAACCTTGGAGCCCTTGCTGGAACTCTGCTAGGATCCTCTTTGGTGCCCTTCAAACCACATTTCCCTAAATTTTCCCATTTGGGGTTCATGTGCTTGGTTCATGAACCTGAAAATACATATTTTTGGCACGAAAATGAACTGATTTTGGTGTCGTTTCATGAGCTTTACAAGTCTTGTAATGGCAGCTTTAGTTTCTTGGCTGTGTGTACTGAAGAAGAAAGAAACAACAGTTGTCAGAAGCCTTTTCAGCTTTCCCAGCTTTCTATCACATCATTTTTAGTTTTATGTCACTTGAGAATTGATGGAACTTCAGCTTGTAGAGAAAGGATTCTTCTCCTGTTGGACACATGTCCATGTTCTGATCAGATTAGACAAGTTGTGGCTTGATGGGAGGGAGCTCCAGCCGTTCCCTTTTTGCTGAAATTCAGTTGAGTAGTTCACGTGTTCCTTAATCTGCTGGATTTGTGTGTGTGTAGGCCGGCCAGACCCAGTTGGGCTTTGTTGATATGCTTGCTTGGGCTTAAATCTACAAGATGAGTAGCTTTGCCATGGGTTATACTCATGGGCTTTATAGTTAGTTGCTTATGGTAATAATAGTCATAGTTTCCATAAGGCTCTGTGAAAGAGATGTTTCTTGAACAATCATATTTTCCCATGAGAGGGAGATTTAGCAAGTGTCAATAATATTTGAGTTTTGTAAGTGCTTACCAAAATAGTATTTTGGGCTTTGTAAAATAGTTGGTAAAAGAATATTTAGATTTTATAGAATTGTGCCAAATTAATCATTTGGGCTTTAAGAAAAATAATTGTCAAATTATTATTTGGGCTTTGTAAGATAGTTGCTAAGATAATATTTAGATTTTGTAGAATTGTGCCAAATTAATCATTTGGGCTTTAAGAAAAATAGTTGCCAAATTATTATTTGGGTTTTGTGAAATAAATGCCAAATTAGTATTTGGACTTTGTAGAATAGTGTCAAATTAGTATTTGGGCTTAAGGGAATAAGTGTCAAATTATTATTTAGGCTTTGTAAAATAGTTGCTAAGATAATTGCCAAATTAGTATTTGGGCTTTATGAAAGAGTGTAAAGATAGTTGCCAAAATAATATTTTGGGCTTTATAAAGTAGTGCCAAATTAGAATTTGGGCCTTGCGAAAATAGATGCCAAATAGGAATTCGGGCTTTGTGAAATAAATGCCAAATAGGAATTCGGGCTTTGTGAAAATAGATGCCAAATAGGAATTTGGGTTTTGTAGAAATGATTTTGAGATTTTGTAAAGTATTGCCGTGTAGCAACGGGCTTTGTAAATAGTGCCGCATCGTAGTGGGACTTTGGAATTAGCCAAATCGTAGTGGGACTTTGGATTAGCCACATCGTAGTGGGACTTTTGGAATTTTGGGCTTTCTTTGGGTTTTGCCCACAAACCAGATAATGTTGGGCTTTGTGTGAGAAAAATGTAATTTTGCGGCCCAATTTTGGTAGTAATATGATGAGTATTTTTTGTGAGAACCCAAGTTGGATAACATATGGGTTATAATGGGTAATATTTGTGAGAGAGCCCATGACAATTTATGGACTTGTGTGAGGAGCATCTGCGAAGGCCCAATAACATGAAGGATGTTTGGGTAATATATACGAGAAATATTTATGTAGGTTTAGAATAATGTATGGACTTCATGTAGGTATTTTGTGAGTAGGCTTAATGAAATTAAGGCCCAAAAATTTGTACCTCAACACTAGTTTCGAAGGAAAATTCTTTTCATATCTTATTATATTTTAGGTTTAATATATAATAAGATATAGATCATGGGACTTTTTTTTTTTTTGAGTAAAAGATCATGGGACTTATATTATCATTTCCGTTGTTTTTATTTTTTATTTTTCGTTTTTTTAACAATAGTAATTAGTAAAAAGTATAATAGTAGTAGTTATGATTGTGTAATGTTTAGATAGTCATATCAACTAAAAAGGAGTAAAAAAGGACATAGGACCCATCTAGGATTCCTTGAATATATTTTTCTTTCTTTATAGAGAACAAAAAAAATTCTATAAAAAAAAAAAAAAATCTATAAAAGTATAGGAATGGAATGTATAATGATGATCAACCACTCCGCTAGTTTGCTCAACCACACTATGCCACACTGGTAATATGCCCAAAGAATCACAAAACATGCAGGGCCATGCTAAATTCATTTTAAAAACCACCTCTTTTTTTCTTGTTAGGCCAAACTTTACCTGTTTGATTGACCTAGCAAAAGAAAGATACTATGGAAAAAGGGTTGAGATTCTGAGCAATTTAAAAATTGGAATCCTAAGTGAGGTACACCTAGAATAGAGCTTAAAACCATAGCAATGTTCCATAGGTTAGAGATTTGACAACGTTTTGGATCCTACGTAACATATGTAATACACTTTGCCAGTTTATTCATGAAATGCCCAAAAATTTTCCAATTTGTTTACCATAGAGATAAACGGGTTTATGGGTCATCTGCACGAATTGTTTCTCTAGGCCAGGGAAGACCTTTTGCTTTTGGTTAAGTCTGGTTGATGATTAAGGGACTCGATTTACCTACTTTTGCAAAAGAATTGTATGTATTGTACACACAAGTTGAAAGTTTTCTCTACAGCTATAGATCTAGTTTAGTATTGGGTATTTTTTTTTGGTAGAGTCATGTCAATAACTTCTAGGGAATCCTTGTATTGGACTAGCTAATCAGTCAAAGTCCTAAAGCTTTGTTCAAGTCCGCTCCTAATCATCAATAATTTTATTTTTAAATAGATACTCCAACGAAAATTGATACTAGTTAACACTTATTTAATGTGGATGTTGCTGTAAAATTCAATCTTTAGGGCGAAATCTAATAATTTGAGGAATCTTTCATTTGCCATCCCTAATTAGAATTGGGCTTAAACCATCTATTCTATTACTTGTTCATTTACAGTGTTAATGGGGTTATTATGAGGTTTATATTAACTAAAACTTCAGTCAAATTTCAACTACTCAGCTTGTAAGTTTGTCATATCTTCCGTTTAATAAAAGTTTTTTAAATCACATATTTTTAAAATTTAAAAAAAAAATCTTAAATTTTTTTTTACAAAAATAATAAATATATTGACATTAAAGTAAAGAATTCAACTAATAAAGTATTTTGTAATTAAATAAAAAATTTAATCAGGAGCGTATGCTTGAAACTCTATCAAAAAACTTAAAAAAACTCATTAAAAAAAAATGTTACCACTACTTATTGAAACATATGTTACCACAACTTATTGAAACATGTGTAGCCATATGAGGTTTTTTTTTGGGTTAAAATAATAATATTTTATATGATTTTTTTATTTAATTTTTATTTCTTTAAACTAAATGAGCAAATAAAGAGTGAATTTATCATTTTTAAAAAGTCTTAGTATTACTTAATATTAACCCAAACATCAACAAAGATTTTTGTTTTTTTCACTTAATTCAAAGTCAAAAAGCACCATTTACTATTATAACATCATCATAAATTTAACATTTTTACAATTGCAGCCCAATTTTCTTTTTCTTTCATTCTTTTCAAAAATATAAAAAATGATTTTTTATTTTTATTTTTATTTTGTAGGCTTTATACATGAAAAGGTTGAGGCGCCTTGACCAGGCTCACAAAATTTATTAATGAAAATGAGTGTTTTTACATTTTTTTTTTTTTTTGGTATAGTGATTGGAATTATGGAATCCAGTCATTCCCTTAATCGTTTTACCAAGACTAAGAGGCCGGGGCAATTTTTTTTTCACATTATTTTGGCTAACAAGTTTCATTCTGCATCGTGATATTTTATTTCAAAGTCTAGGGTAATTTCTCTTTCCATGTTTATAAGATTACCCCCACTTACCTCATGCATGTTGGGGAGAAATGCCACCTAAAATTCAAGGTGCTTGGCTAGGCTTAAGAACTTCTGAATAATAATGGGTATTTTTAAATCCTTTTACCTAGACTCCAAATCAATGGTAGCTTATCTTTCTTATATATTTTAAGGGGTAGCCATGGCAATTACCCTATATATGTTGGGGAGAAATTGCCACCTCAAATTTGAAGCGCCTTGATCAGGCTATTGAACATTTGGATGACAATAAGTGTTTTTGTATCTTTTATTCCTAGAATTTGACTCTGGAGTAACTTCTCTTTGTTTCCTAGATTTTGTACCTTAAATTCGAAACACCTTGGCCGGGCTCATGAAATTTTGGACAACAATGGATGTTTTTACATCTTTTTTCTTAGATTCTAACTCTGGGATAACTTTTCTTTCCTACAATTTTTTTATAATAAAAAAATATTCACAAATAATGATAAATGCATTATCATTCTATTAACGAATTCATTAAAAAAATATGTTACCACAAGAAGCTAATGCAAACATATGTTACCATATGAGTTTTTTTTTTAGTAAAATAATACAATTTCATAAGTTTTTTGGATTTTACATGTAGAGCACCAGTTGGAGGCCACTTTTTGGTCTTTGTTGTGCTAAAATTGCATTTGGTGTAGCACATCGAATGCTAATGCTTATAAGTACTAGGTGCATACTTTGGTTCAGAGTGACTAGAATATAAGATGAGTACAATTTAGCATATAACAAAACAACATGGACCTTCCATGAAGAAGAGAATTAAAAATTCAAGAATTGATTTGAGTGCATGTTGGCCTCAAAATATTTTGGTTGTTGAAAACTAAAATAGAGAGAGAATACATCCAATTTGGGAAACAAGGAGAATGCAAATGGGAAACAATTTGATGCTTCCCCAACCTAGGTAAATGGTAACCTTGACTAAGTGGAAACTATTCTAATACCCACAACAAAGCAAGTTCCTACATCCTAAGGAACTCCTACAAGAACAAACATGAAAACAAAAACATAGTAAAGTGACACTAAACCAAAAACTCGTACATTGAGAGTCTATGACTATCCTCGAAATACCATTGGCACATTTAAGTAACAATTATCCTTAAGACTACTCAATAGTTTTATTTACCTTCCCCTAAAAGTAATGAACTCGGTGAAACCGAACATTAGTCTTTGGACTTTCCTATTGAAAGAGTTGCAGTGTTGAACCCCATAAATGGCTTTCAATTCCGATCACCGAAGAGCATTCACGAAAGCTATCAAGGAATCAACATATGATGCTTCCATTGCTTGTTCAAAATTCAAACAAAATCCAATTAGAGTAATCTAGATATTATAGGTAAAAGAATTCTCAATTGCCTGCAACATTGTTTACCTGGGAAAAGTAGCACCATGGTGCATAGATTATCCATTTAAAAAAAAAAAAAAACCACATTGAGAATGTTGTAAAATTATTTTGAATTTTTGTTGTGTTATTAGAAAGACTCAATGTGGGTTCCAAGTATGGATTTACATGTGGAGACCATTGATGTGAGAGAAAAGTTGCATTGAATAATTACACATATATAAGAAATATAAGCTCCAAGACCATCCACCTTTATGTGCCAAAAAAAAAACAAGTAATTATTGAGTGCATATAATAACTTCCAATTAATGGAATGAAATAAGTGTGTTTTCACTTTTTTTTTTTACAAGAGATTAATCATATTGGGAATTGCAACTAGTTGGGTCAAATGCTCAACAGAAACAAATCTAGCGTTTCTTTACTAAACATCACAGTCAATCTCGGAGATCCATTAAGCAGGTCCTCCAAATGAAGGGGCTTAAACAAGTTGATGTTTATTTTGGTGCCCCCCTTATTCTTGTCTAGATCACCTTCAAAAGACTTCAAATATATTCAGATTGGCTAGAGGCTTGCAGGGTTAGCCCTAGACATTTTGGGGCCTTAGGCGAGAATTAAAATGAGGCATTTTTTTAAAAAATATTTATACATTAATTAAATTAATGTTTATTTAATATTTTTATATTATAATATATTTAATTTAAAATCTATTTTTCTTGCCTTTTGAGATGCAAATTGATTAATTAAATTTTTGTATTCAAGTTCTTTTAACATCTCATTTTCAATCAATAATATAGCTAATTCACTTAATATTTCTTGGGACATTGTCGATCTTAGCTAGATATGATTTTATTAATTTTAATTTTGAAAAACTTCAATCTGCAAAAGCAACTGCAACAAGTATTGTTAGTAAAATTCTATCAACAATGCATATATTTGGAAATGAATCTAACATTTTTATATAATTTAGTATGTCAATTGGAGTATATTCTTTTATTTGTAAAATTTCTTTTAAAACTGATGATGCTCAGAAAATCAGTAGGCTAGATGCTCCAAGCTTCAATGATCAAAAATGCCTGAAAAGGAAAAAAAATAATCAAAGGAGACCGAGGTTGACCGGCCAAAAACCCTTCGATGATGAAGTTAGTTTCTCTTCAAAATCTAGAATTCCAATTTTCTAGGCCTTTTGTAAAAGGGGAAAAGCTTTTCTTTATTTGTCGGGAATGAGTGTTGATATAGTGTTATGGAAGTGGTTACTTGTCTTGTAACTTCCCCCACATTTGTGGAGGTCAGAAGCTTTACACTCACTTCTTATAACCGCTATAGAAATTAGGATATTTACTCTCATCTTCCGTAACTGCTATTAGAAGTTAAGTGTTTGACAGGAGGTTATAATGATGCATTAAGATCTCACAACGTGGTTCAATTCACAAGCTCATGTAGACGAACCTTGTGTTGAGGGTCGTCCACGAACCTTGTGTTAAGGGTCGTCCATATCTAGACGACCTTGCTAGGTTTGGATGAGCTCCTCTTAAGAACTCATGAATGGTAGTGGTGAGTAGTAGGTTTAGTTACCATGGTACTTTACATCCTATGGACGACTACTCAAGGACGAGTTTACATTCTATGGACGACTACCCAAGGACAAGCCACACTTGTCTTTCCCCATCAACTGCCCCTTTGTCCTTGTGTTGTCCGTCTTAAGAATGCCTTCTATCCTTTTCTCTTCTTCCTTCTTTTTTTTTTTTTTTGACACGTGTTCCAATCTAGCATGTTTCAATCATGGCTTTTCGTTTTTCAAGATAGATGTCATGTGACTTATCCTGGTTGGTCACGTAAATAGTGGAATTCCTCTCCTACCCTTCTCATTTCAAAAATTTTCCTCCCTAACACTTGTCGTCTAGAGTCTCGTTTAGAAGTTTCTCTACGTCTATAGTCCTCTTCTGTCTAGAGCCAGGTATTCTCTCCCTTCTTGTCTTTAGGTTTTCCTTTAAGATTTCCTCAAAAAAAATGTTTGAAACTGTTATCTCCTCGTCTAGCAATAGTATAGATATGGCTATAAACGAGTATCACGACATTGCTAGTTATAGTGGTTCTAGTAGTAGAACTAGTAATAGTAGTAGTGGGGGGAATACCACAAACAAGGGATACACATTTGGTGTTCCTGGAGTCCCTTTAGAAGTTTTTCAAGTACAACTTAGGAAGAGGGCAGCCTCTGGGTCTCAAGCTGGCACCTCTACGAGTGTTCTTCCATCTAGTCCTTTGGATGAGGTGGAAACAGTGTATAGTTGTACAGTAGGCATCCACTCTAAAACAAATGAACAAAGACTTAACAACCTTAAGACGTGGTACTGAATTCTAGACGAGCTTAACCCCAGGTTAGCCGTCCGTGGAGAATGGTGCTGTAACCCCATTTTGGGATTGGCATCTATGAGACCTACTTTTTAGGGGGGTTTAGGTTACCTTTAAACGCTTTTGCTAGGGAATTACTCATTAAGTTAGGTTTAGCAATGTGTCAGTTTAATCCTAATGCATGGATATTGATTATCTCTATGCAAATTTTATGGAGGGAAGTGTTTGGAGGGGACCGTCCTCTTATTGTAGACGAGTTCCTCTTCTGCTATAAACCTTTAGAAATCAACTAGTCCCTTGGTTTTTATCAATTTACAGCTAGGGGTACAAATTGTAGGCTAATAAAGTCCCTAGCCTTATCTGATAGAAACTAGAAGTCGGAGTTTTTCTTCTTCTTTGGTTTATGGGCTAGGAACCTTATGGAGGTTGGTAGGGATACATTTGCCCCTTACACTGGGGAATTAGAGAACTTTCGTCCTGAATGTATGCCCTTCCCCTTTTCCTCTTTCTTTTTTCTCTATTTTTTATTTATTTATGTATGTCTAACCTTTATTATTATTATTATTATTTATTTCATAGCTATTGGACAACCTTCTTTGAGCAAGTTTTATCGTGACCGCGTCCATAGGGCTCATCTTTACGTTGATAGGAGTTTCCATTCATTGGTTACCCTTCAACGTCTTGCCGAGTAGGGATTCGGTCCTAAATCGTCCGCTGAAGCCATTGCTCACGAGGTTATAGTTCGTAGATGTAAGTTTTTACTTTAGATTTATATGAACATTATATGTTATACTTTCTGGTCTAACTTTAATTTTCATTTATCATTATTTTTATTTTTATTTTTTTAGCATGGCAACTATGAAAGAAAATAGGGGAAAGGAAGTTGTGGACAAGGGGAACAGACCTAAAACCCAAACCCAAGCTCGTCATTCTGCTGGGGACAAGGGGAAGAGCTTGTTCAAGAACCTTGACTTAGGAAATCTTCACAGTCGTCGAGGGAAAAAGGCTAAGCATGGGTCATCCCTAGTAGGAGTTGTCAAGTTTACCCTCCCTACATCTCAACTGTCCGTCCAGGTCTTTGACATAGATACGTCTACTCCTATTGCACTCCGTCCAAGACTCCTCCGTCCAAGACTACTGCACCTGCCTCGTCCCAGCCTTCTCAAAGGATTCCCATGAATCTCATTGAAAATGAAGACTTAGCCTGGGGATGTTTTGAGAAGGTTGTGTCTAACGAGGACATAGCTGCATGCTATGACATGCCCTTAAAGGACTTTGAACACTCTGGTATTCATGATCTTTTTAAGGTATGTAATTTCATTTTTGCCTTGTCTTTGTTACTTTATACTTTTTCTCGTCTGACCATCATTTTTGTCATTTAACAATGTCAAAATTTATTACAGCGTCCATGCAGGCCACAGAATTGGACAAGATGAGGATCTTACTGTAGACCAGGGTTTAAGAGGTGAAGGACGAGTGCAAGAGGTGGGTTGAGGTGGCGGCTAAGGCCAAGGATGAAGTTAAGGAGCTGTAAAACCATGTTGAGGAACTGAGGATTGATATTATAGAGAAGGATACTCGTCTTGATCACCTCTAAAAGAGAAATGACGAGTTGAGTACCCTTCTTGAAAAAGTAAAGGGAGACGTGGTTGCAGAGTTTGAGGCGTCCAAGAAATTTACTAACTTGATGGACACCAACTATGCAATCGGGTTTGAAGATTTCAAGATGGACGCTATGGAAAACTTCCCTAGAAGTTGACTTTAGCTCCATCAAACTCAACCTTGGTGGTGCTACTACAAGCTCCCTCCTCTAGACGAGCTCAGAAGATGTCAACATTGAAGACGATGCCACCACCCAACCAAACCAGGACGACCCTAATGCTGATGCCCCCCTAGTGAAGACGAAGCTTTTATATTTTCATTTCTCCTTGTATTTTTTTTTCTTTCTTCTCTTTTTTATTTGGTCCGTTGTTTTGGACCATTCAATGTAACTTAAGTACATTTATCTCATCCACAGTTTTAGGTCGAGCTCTCAAACAATTGTTTTGTTAATCTTTACTTTATATAAGGGTTTTTGGACGTAGGTCATCCACCCTTTAATTTATGAATGAATGTTTGTTCCCTTCATTTTTTCTTTTATTTACTAAACATGTTGCATGGACAAATACACCTTAGGTTCATTTTTCTTTACTTTATCCTTATTAAGGAAAGCTTATAGACATTACATCCCTGTGTCCAGAGAATTTACCCATCTTAGGCCTTTAGCCTTTTTGTGAATTAATCTGAACGAAATCAATAGGAAAACTAGGAATTCACACAACATTATGTATATAACATAAATATCGTCCATAGGTGAGGCACATGCTTAGAAGCTAATGCCTTTAGGAAATTTTAAAGATACAAACAAATACTACAAGTCCATGACTTCGTCCATAATTCACATCACATAGTTTAAAAACTAACATACCCTTAAAGAGTTAACACACAACATAACAACACGTAGGTAAACAAAACAAACTTTCTTTGGCTCGTCTAGGATGATGCTTGTCCAAGCTAGAACCTTACTGATAATACCTTCTTAGGTGTTCAACATTCCAAGGATGCTCCAATTTCCTCCCGTCCAAGGTCTCCAAGTAATAGGACCCTTGTCTTTTGCAATTGATAACCCTGTAGGGTCCTTCCCAATTAGGTCCCAACTTCCCATGAGCTGGGTTTCTGGTTGCCGAAAAAACCCTTTTTAAGACGAGATCCCCTATGTTGAAACGCCTAGGCTTTACCATTGCATCATATTGCTTAGCCATAAGGTTTTTATACCTTGCTGTCCTTTGTTCTACATCCATCCTCACCTCGTCTATTAGATCAAGATTTAGGCAGAGTTGCTCTTCGTTGTCCTCGTCTTGATACTTCATTACCCTGTGATTGGCCATATGCAGTTCTGCAGTTATTATTGCTTCACTTCCATAGGCTAGCTTAAAAGGAGTTTCCTCTATGGAGGTCTTTATTGTCGTCCTGTAGGCCCACAGAACACATGGTAGCTCGTCAGGCCATACTCCCTTTGCCCCTTCAAGCCGAGTCTTGATGATTTTTAACAAGGATTGGTTTGCTATTTCTGCTTAACCATTTGCTTGAGGGTGGGCGGGTGATGAATAATGATTTTGAATTCCAAAATGTTTGCAGAAATCCCTGAAAAGTGTATTATCAAATTGTCGTCCGTTGTCTAATATCAATACCCTAGGCACCCCAAACTTGCATACCATGTTTTTCCAAACGAAGTTCTTGACATTCTGTTGTGTGCTCTTTGCTAGGGGTTTTGCTTTTACCCACTTAGTGAAGTAGTCAATTCCAACCACCAAGAATGTCATATGTTTGGTTCCAAGTGGAAAAGGACCCAAAATATCCAATCCCCGTTGTGCAAAGGGCTATGGAGCCATTATTGGGGTGAGATACTCCGCTGGTTGTCTAGGGATATTGCTAAAGCATTGACATTGGTCACATACCTTGATATAAGCTATTGCGTCTGCTTGAATAGTTGGCTAATAATAACCTGCACGGGCGACCTTATGAACCAATGCTCTTACTCCTAAGTGGTTACCACACACTCCATCATGAATCTCCCTCAGTATATAGTTTAACTCATTTGGAGCTAAGCACCTTAAGTAGGGCTGAGGGAAACCCCATTTGTACAACACCTCATTTATGAGAACATACTTGGCAGCTTTAATCGTCAACTTCCTGGCCTCGTCCTTGTCCTCTAGAAGCCTTCCGTCCTTAAGGAAGATGACTATTGGTGTCATCTAATTTTCTTCTTCTCTAATTTGATGTACCTTTGGTAGATCTATGCTTGGCATGTATTGGACTTTATCAAACTCGTCCATAGGCTCCCCTGCTGAGGCTGCTTTCACCAAAACATCTGCTTCCATGTTTTCCTCTCTCAGGAGTTGAACAAAACTGGCTTTTTTGAACTTCTTGACAAGTTGCCTTACCTTATTTAAATACTTCTTCATTTGGCTTTCTTTTTCTTCACACATTCCATTCACTTGATTAATGATAAATTGAAAATCCCCATGGACGATAACTGACTCCACCCCTAGGGACTTAGCCAATTTCAATCCTTTGAGGAGAGCTTCATATTTAGCTTCATTGTTGGTGGTTTGGTATTGTAGACGAGTTGCATATTTTAACTTGTCCCCTTCTGGGGATTTGAGTATAACTCCAATTCCTCCTGCATATATAACATGGACGAACCATCCACATTGACAACCCATTTCCGTACCTCGTCTAGCTCACTTCAATTTGGACTAAACTCTGCAATGAAATCTGCCAACACTTGTGCCTTAATTGCATTTCTTGGTTGGTACCTAACATCAAACTCGCTGAATTCTATGGCCCATTGGATTAGTCGTCTTGCGGCCTCTAACTTGGTCATTGCCTTCTTTAATGGATGATCTGCCAAGACATTGATGGTATGAGCTTGAAAATAATGCCTTAACTTCCTAGAAGTTGTAACCAAAGCGAAGGCTAGTTTTTCCATCATTGGGTATCGTCCTTCCACCCCTCTTAGCGCTCGGATTGTATAGTAGATTGGCTTTTGCACCCTTCCTTCTTCTCTAATCAAAGTTGAGCTCACTGCATGTAGGGACACTGCCATGAATTATCTACTCTCAAAACCCATGGCGATCATCTTATAAAAGCCCATGGAAAGATATGATTATTTGACCCATGACATTTATTTATTTCATATTATAAACTCATGTTCACTATCCATCTTACATCACAACATTCATAATATTTATTACCAAAACTCATGGTAATTATTCATCCTACATGTCCATTATGATTATCTATAGAAAAACTCATGAAAACATCACATTATTCCATTATAGTGGTTGTTACCATATTTATTCAAAACCCATGATAAATATTATTCTCAAGAAAAATATTGGAGGCTATTATTTAAAAAAGCCCCAAGAAAAATATGATTTACAAAGTAATTCATAGTAAAAATTATGAGAAGTTATTTAAAACCCATGGGAATTAATACTCAAAATCTATCATAAATATTTATTAAATCTCATAGATTTATTTTATTTCTACTAACAACCAAAACCCATGAGGAGTAAAAAACTCATGGCAAAGTATGTCTTTAATGCCCATTTTGTAGGCCCAAGAATCTCGTGGAGAAGGGAGCAAGTCCAAGCAAAGAAAGGGTCATGTGGCCCAACTAAAAGTGCTGGAATAGAACAAAGTTCCAGCCCAAAAAAGGTCCCAGCAAGAGGCTTAAAAGTGGGCAACCATCCATTCTTCATCTTTAACCAAAGAAACAACTAGAGACCCCTACAAGAGAACCAAGCCTTTGAGGATGAACTAGAGGCTATCCCATCATTTTTCTACCACTCAAGGGCTATCATATCAGCTAAAGTCTAAAGGATGATGAGACTCCATCATCTCCCTCAAGATTGCACCTCCAGCGGAAGGGGAGCTGAAACCAAATCATCCAAACTTCAACATATTGATGCTATAAATGTTAAAAACATTCAAGACGTGATTCATGTCCCAAGCCCATGAATTCTAAAGGAAAAAAATTGGGAACATGTGGTTTGGAGGGCAAAAAGAGATCTCTAGCAGAACCTCCTGAAGTGAACTTAGAGCTTGACACCTGGCTTGGGGTGTTGAATCTTACTTCTTGAGAGTCTAAATCTCAGTTATAGCATTATGATTCGCTCTTGATACACACCTCAATCACATTAATTAAGCTCAGCCCCAGAAAACATGGCATTTAATGCAAAGCACTCTAAAACCCCATTATAGCTCAAAGAAGCAAAACAGCCCTAAAAGTAAATCTCCCATTTTTAGGCCAAATCCAGGTTATTAATGCAGCTGTCTGGCTCCCCTGAATGAGGCCTAGGTTTTTTTGGATTCTTGTTAATAATACTTCTCTAAAACTCCACTATAAAAGCAAAAGCATCTCAGCCCATAAAGGGGGTACAGACTCCCTCTGAAACTCTTGGTTTGTTGGCCATTTTGTTTGTGGTTTAGCTCTTCTTAAGCTCACCACTCGTTCCTCTTGGGCCACTACTCACTAAAGCCTTAACCTCAATATTAATCATGTTCCACTCGCTCAAAACAGCCCAAATTGTCTCATTCATGTCTTATGAACACACATTCTCACCAAAATCTTAGTTTAATACTTATTGCACTGAGCTGAGATCTCTCTCTCCCTTCATTCCATCCTATTTTTCCTCTTTTATTTGTAACTATGAAGCCTTTAATCCTTATTTAGTATTATTATGATGAAGGCCATAATGTTTTGGAAACTATAGAAGTTTTCCCTTATGTTGACTTAATAATAATACAAAAAACATATGATTTTTACCATGTAAACACACTTATTAACATGAAATTATCCTACTGCTGGAGATAATACCATACCATTAGAAGACTGATTTGAACTATGATGCTGTAAAATGACTAATAATATAACAAACTAACAACATTAACATGTTTATTGTGCTTTATTGTTGTCTTCTTGTTAGGATGCAACCTCCATCTCTTACTTGGGCGGGCTTACATGACACCAAAAGCCTTTGGGCTTTATTTCTAGGGTCCATCGTCGAATTTCGGCTTGGCTACCCCATATTCTATTTGGGAACATAAAAAATTTTCCCCTTAACAACTGTTTTTCATATTTTTTTTTTACCTATATATTTTTTTTTACAATATTAAATATATAAATACATTGGCTTTACAAATTCATCATAAGGGGTTTAACTTTACATATTCACTTACTTTTGATGTTATAACTAAGTATTGTCTATAGATATTCCTCTTAGACGGTTTTAACTTGACATATAATTTTGTCCATTTATCTTCTTTTATTTTGACTTTTCTTATTCTCATTCTCTTACTATAAATTTGTCACTCTCTTCCATTTTATGCATATTTTTCCCACACAAAAAGGTTATTTATCACCCTTTCTCTCTTTTTTTTTTTTTTTTCATTTTTTGTTGGATTTTTTATGAGGTTTATACTCCCATTGTCTTATTATTAACTAATTTATATGTGTTACTTGATGCAAATATTTTTTTTATCATTTTATTTCCAACACATAATAGTTTTAATATTGTCGACTAGATTTAGGGAAAAATCATATTATAATACATTCATATTTTATGTTGTTATCAGGATTTAGTTTGTTTGGACAATGCGATGAAGAACACTTACTGTTGTTGAAGAATATGGTATTTGTGTAGTTTCCTTTCATTATTTGTAAATATTTTGTTGAACAAATTAGCAGCAAATTGTTATGTCTTTATTATATGATATTTTTAGATGCTTGAGGAATTGTTTTAAGCATTTACGAATATTTTGTATTCTCATAATCTTATCTCATTTGTGTATTCTTTGAGATTTTTAAGAAAAAAAAATTCAATTTTTTAAATTTATTTATTTATCTATTCATTTTTCATATGTTGGATTCGGTGTTAGATTAGATTATGATAGTATTAACACAATACTTCTTATTTTTACAAAACAATTTCTCTAAATTTCCCATTTGTACTCTTGGTTTCAATCATTATATATAAATTTATAACTTAATAAAAATTTTGAATTCGATTATGCATTGGATATTTGGCTTGATTACATCACGTTTGAAATGTTTTACATATTCGGAAGAAGAAATTTGACTTTGATGTGATTTTTACTTTTCCCTTTCATTTTTTGAATTGTAGTTTTTGTTGATTTTTTTTTTATATTCATTTTTTGGTGTTTTTGATTGTACGGTAGATACAATTGGATTTGAAAAAGTTTTCTTAAAACTAAAAAAATAATTTTCAAATTTTATATACTTTTTAATGATACACAAAATGTTATAAATAATTTTTATTAAAAATTAATATTTTTGCTACCTTTTGAATTCTTGAGAAAAATTGTATTGTTTTCAATTTGGTACAAAATTTTTTTTATATATTATTACATTTGCGATTGTTCCTATAATAAATAAAAATATGATTATGAAATACATTATTATTTATTAAATTAGTCCAAACTGCAAAAAATAATTTTAATGAGATCATCCTAAAAATATTATCACGCGCAACGCATGGGTCCGCGAAGTATGTCATTAAGATGAGAGCCAAAAATCCATGAAAAGATTTTGAGTGCATGTTGGCCTTAACATATGTTGGTTGTTGAGAGAGAGAGAGAGATATATATATATATATATATATATATATATATATATATATATATATATATATAATTCAGTCTAATGGCCTAGGTCCAGTTTGGAAAACAAAACAAAAAATACAGATTGGAAACAATTTGAGCTTTCCCTAACCTAGGTAAATAATAACTCTTGCTAAGTAGAAACAATTCTAATACTTTGATTAAAAAGTTCCAATCAACATAACTGACTGCCTAAAAATGCTTTTTGGCTGTGTTCGGTTCAATTGAAAAATGTTTTAAGAAAAACATTTTACACGTTTACAGGTGTTTGAATGGATTGAAAATCCGGTCAACTTGAAATTGATTTCTCTTTGGTCGTAAAATAAGGCTAGTTTTGGTGTAAATTGTTTTGCATTTCTATTTTCATTATCTCAATTTTTCAGAAAAACACAAACAAAGGAGAGAGAACAAAGCAAATCAGACTAGTCAAACTACCCACCCATTTCCTAATGGACCACCATGACCCAGTCAAGTGACCCATCCATGAACCAATTGGACAACCCAGCCAGTAACGTCGACAACCGTGACCACCCACCCCTAGATCTCATCGTCTTTGCCACAATCTCGTCATTGCCACCTCTATATCAAACCCACCAACCTCTTTTCCGTCACCTCTAGATAGAGCCATCAACCCACACATTAACGGATCTCTCTCTCTCTCTTTTGGAATTTTTTTATTATAATATTTGTTTGAAAGTTGAGAAAAATGTGAAAAACTAATAGAAAACATGTTTTCTAGAGCATTTTTAGAAACACAACCCAATCTCTTAAAATTTTTTCTAGAGCATTTTTTAGAATACAACCAAACACTTGAAAAAAATTTCTTTTCCATAAAAATATTTTACAGTCAATTGCTTTTTACGTCAAACCAAACATAACTAAGTTGTTGATTGCTTTGCATGACAAGCTCAACATTTGGATGGTCCTTATTTTTCTAAAAAAATGTCTGAATAGTCTGAATATTTGTCTTCTAATAAAGCACCAGATGAATACAAAGTAGGCAATAAATTTCCAAAATCGCAAATTACTAAGACTATATACACCTTAAGTTCCACCAATTGAATTCAATCTCTTCCCTACAAAACATCAAAGCAAGTTCCTACATCTAAAGGAACTCTTAAAAGAAAAACATGAAAACTGACACTAAACCAAAAACTCGTACACTGTGAGTCTCTGAAATACCATTGGCACATTTAAGTACCAATTCGGCTGGGCTGATTCACAATCATTCTTAGACTACTCAATAGTTTTATTTACCTTCCCCTAAAAGTAATGGACTCGGTGAAACCAAACTTTAGTCTTGGACTTTCCTCTTGAATGAGTTGCAGTGTTCAATAACATAAATGATTTTCAATTCGTATCACCGGAGAGCATTCACAAAAGCCATCAAGGAATCAACATCCCTATTCTCAGAGGGATACTTTATTGGCCGAGACGAGTGTTTTGGGAAGAAAAGTATAGTGGGGAAGCTTCCTAGTTGCAGTTCTCTCTGGGCATACTCCTTCTGATCACCATCTGCCCTGAACTTTCCCACCTTCACCCCACTCCCTGCCAACTTCTCAGCCAATTCAACATATGATGCTTCCATTGCCTGTTCAAAATTCCAAAAAAAAAAAATCCATTAGAGAAATCCAGAAAACAAAGGTATAAGAATTCTGAATTCCCTGCAACATTGTTTACCTGGCAAAACTGGCACCATGGTGCATAGAGCACAACAATCCATGGTTCTTTTCGGTCCTCCAACCTTGCTAAATTCTCAATTCCAGTCCTATTCAAGGTAACCAAGTTCTGGGTGTTGAAAATATCAGGAACTATGGCAGTTCCATTAGCATGGACTGCCCCATTTCCATTACCATCTACATTTTCCTCAATATTTCCTTTGTGGAGGCCACACTCCTTTGCCTTGGCATCCTCCCACCACCACCTTCCTTCTCTCTCATGTTGTCCTGGTAGGACCGGTCTAGTGCATGGCTCACAACCAATTGAGATGTAACCCTGTGAGTGCAATGTATTCACAGGCACATCCATTGCACGAAGGAATTTCCATATGTCTTGACCCTGAACATTTGCCACCGGATTCCACTTCACCAAGCTGCCAATCCCACCATCCATCCCCTCAAAAACTGGGTCCACTTGTACAACGGGAATCTCAGACCTAGTACCTGGAGACTGATCTTTCCTTTGGCCAGTGATCCAGGCGCGAAGCCCCTTAAGTGCCCTCCTCAGGGGTCTAACCTTCCTCACACGGCAGCACTCCTGGTGCCCATCTTCATAGAAAGAGAACAGACCCTTGCTCCTGACTAATGCCTGTACTTCAACAGCATCTGGAAACATGTATTCAATGCGGATGCCATAATGCTTCTCAACTGTGTCAAAAAATTGATATGTTTCTGGGTTCAGCCTCCCTGTATCCAGGCTGAACACTCTAAAGGGTCGACCAGTTAAATGTGCATACTCGATCAAAGCAACATCTTCAGCACCACTGCAGGAATAGATATTTGGTTAACAGATTGTAAAATGTCCAATTCAGTAATTCTACCAAAAATACAAAGTCATACAATAGAAGAACTATAATAAAAAAGACAAGTCTGAAACAACACAAAGCCAAACATAAACAAGAACAAGAACAAGCATTACCTACTTGTACATTAATTTTCCGTTGGACTATATGAAAGTCCCAAGTATAATTGAAAATTCCTCATGTAGCATAGGGTTTAATTACATTACTACCTAAGGTGCCTTTACTAATATTATAATATAAGGTGCTTCTTTCTCAAAGTCAATTTTTGACTTCCCTGCTTTAAAAATATTGCAGGGGTGCATCAACACCTTTACTTCAGCTTGCTACAATCTATTCATCTCATTTTTCTTGAATAGATTGTTCATCTTGCTATGAGCTATCTCAAACTTCTCTTCATGAACTTATACCAACGTAAAATATGTCATATTGTTTGTTCCACCATATATCACACTCAATACAAAAATAATGAGAATTATCAGTACAAGCAATCCTAAAATATTGGAATGGCATCACTTCTTGTAATTCTGAATAATTTATATCATCAATGATGGTGATGGTTTTAACATTACAAACAATCCAAAAATATTGAAATGGCGTCCCTCCTTAACAATTTCTACACCATTAGTGATGGCAATGGTTTCCTACTTCTAAAGTCAAAAGCTTAATTGATAAGGCTTCCTATTTTATAACGATCATTTCCTTTTTACTAGATTGCCTTAAATCCACTTCACCATTCTCCTAAAAAATGAGAATTTACTAACGGTATTGCCAAGAGAAGAGAACAACTAAAAGATTCTTGAAACACAAGGGGTGGTAGTCAATTCTCCAACATTCCTTCACAAAAATAAATAAAATACTCAATTTAATGTTTTTTTTTTTTAAAAAAGAAATTATAAAATACTAATCAAGCGAATCGGAATCCGAGGTATATTCCTCATCTCAAGGTATCAAAAGTATATTCCCATTCAATCCCAAATAGTAACCAACATCAACAAAATCTATATTAATCATTAAACCATTAACAAATGAAAATTAAATCATAATTGAATAACTAAATAACTAAATAATAAAAAGATATAATACCTGAACGCAATTGCAATTTCATTGCCAAACTTTTCAAGAGCTTTATCCATAACTTCAAGAGGAGATGCACTCTCAAGCTCTTTAGCTAATTGCTCAAAGTTCTCCTCCTCCACCTCTACCTCTACTTTCTCCACCACTTCTGCACCTTCTAAAACACCCAAAAAAAAACAGAAAAAACCCAAACTTTTCAAAAACTGTGTCGTTTAATGCATATTCTTTTTAAATCAAACAATTAATCAGTTTTCAAAATTACCCATAACAAAAAACAGAAAAAAGATTTCAACTTTTTTTGAAAAAATTTCAAATAATTTTCGAAACTCTCACCAGGAGCAAGGATAGTAGCAGCAAGAGGCACAATCGAATCGTTACGTTTGGGCCCTGCGTGTAAAGCCTTCACCGAGAACCGTCTTTGTGAATAATTCAAACCATGAGTCCGAGGTTTAGGCCGATCCGATAATAGCCTAAACGAACCGTTTTGTATACCTTAAAAAACCAAAACAACCTTAATCAGAAACAATCAAACAAACCTTAAAAACACAACAATCCCATTCAAACAAAAAACAAAGAACTACCTTTAGAAATTGCAGTAGATGTAGAAGAAGAAGAAGTAACAGCGAGAGCCATTTGGATTTTGAGAAAAAAATTTCTCTAACAAACTTATTTTAAGGATTTGGGTTTGTGGGGTTTTAGATTTTTCTGTTTCGATTGGAAGTTCTAAAAAATTTTCAGAGTGTGGTGTGGCGATTTGTGATAAAAGGAATTCGGATTAAATAAGGAACCAAAGTGGGGGGAAAGGCGTGTTTCTTGGTACATTGAACCTAGACGCTATTTCGAACTATGAGCAGCCTTTATCTTTTTTTTGCTTACGTGGCTCGGTGGCTGGTTCTTATTTGAAGAGACCCCAATCGTGTCGCTCAGCAATTTCGTCACGTCGCGTGCAAATAAAAAAGAGAGCTATTTGATACTCTACTATTTGTGTGGTTGATTGAGAATCGGATCACGGCTCTCGTGGTCAATTTTCTCACATTCTTCTAGCTGTTTTTTCTATTACTCACTACTATTTCAGTATTTCTTTCCTTTTTTTTTTTTTTTTCTTTTCTTTGTGGTTGGAAAATTTTGATTCAATTTGCAATAAGTGTGTGTGTCTCTTATTTGAACTTTTTGAATTTGATGGGTTGGATTTTCTTGGCCTCCCATTTATGTACTTCATATATGTGGCACAAAATAAATGGCAAGAGATCATTATGAATTTATTTATGATTATGATCCTTGGCAACTCTTAAGGTAATCATAAATTATTACTATATTTTAAAGTAAAGCTTCTTATTTTTAAAAATTTTAAATTCAAGACTAAATTTTTTTTAGTTTTTCACATTGAACCTTTTTAACCTTTTAAAAATTGAATCAATTTAAACCCTAAAATCAAACCTGAAAATATTTAATTTTTTAAATTAAAAACATGTGACAGTTTAGGGGGCATAAATGTAATATTTTAATATCATGGTTAGCTATGTCAGATTTTTATATTCACCACTTAATATTATGGGCTAAACTAAAATGTTAGAAACTATTTTGAGACATAAGACAAACATTAGAGTCCAAAATCGTAATTTACTCATTTAAATTCTTTTGATTTGATAAGGTAAGACTTTGATTCTAAAAAAAGAAAAAATCAGTATTAAGTTGCCAAAATTTTAGAAGAGAAACCGTAGAAATCAGTTGTGAAAAAAAGCTCAAAACACTATTTTTTTTGTTATTTTGAAAAATAATTCCAGAAACACAAACTACACTTATATTTAATATCTCACTTCACAAACTACACTTTTTTATTTTTTATTTTTTATTTATTTAAATTCTTTGCTATATAGATCACTTACAAGTTACAAGGAATACAAAATTTAAAAATTATCATTAAAATTTAAAAAAAAAAGAAAAAAAAAAAGCAACGTAAGAAGGCACTGAAATGAACCTTTTCTTTCCGTGCAGTAAAATAGAATATACTTTCCCAACTATTATTGCAACTTCTCAGAGGAAATCAATATTATAATTCTTCCAACTTTCGTGGCTCTTTCTCCCATGTCTCTCTGGGATTATTTTTTAAAGAGATTCATAAGAAATATAAATTATATAAAATTTTAAATAAAAGAGAACTTAAATGTATAAATATTAAAAAAAAATTGAAATATATAAAATTTTATAATTTTTTTTTTATGATGTTTCATATTTGAAATTGTTGTATGATATTTTCATTATCAATCCTGTAAGTTACATCTCTTTCAATTTACACAACCAAATAATCATTCATCAATTGATCTCCCACTTGATTAATTTTATTTCAAATTTATTAAGATCTAAATGAGTTTTTTCTAAGTTTCAAGATTAATAAATTTCTACTTTTGTTGTTGGGCTTATTAATTTTTTTTTTAGATTTTATTTCAAATTGGTTTGTGATTGGTTTTTTTTTTTTTTTTTTTTGTTTAAAAAGATCAAGATATTGTTAAGAGAATTATATTCAAATTTATTTCAACTAGGCTTAAAAAAATCTAGGATCAGAGTGTTCAAATTTTTATTTTAGAAGTTAAAACCAATATATATATATATATATATATAAACAAAACTTAGATACACTTTCATCATATAACTAAAAATTCACATGATAGAATTTTAAAAAGGAAATCTAAAAAATAACATTTAAATACTGTACATATTATATATATATATATATATATATATATATATATATATATTTCAGAGCAGGGTTTCATTTGAACCCCCGGGCTCCAAGTGGAGCCGCCTCTGTTGTTAAAGTTACTGTATTTGTTGCCAAATGAGGTCAGGTATGATGAAAAAAAATATGTCGGTCAATCTAGGCTCAAATATATGTTTAAGAAATACTTCCCCTGTTCTGTGGTCTTAAAGTTTCCACTTTTCAATTATAGCACTAATTGTACGATACTTGACTTGACCAGTGAACCCCACAGTATAGCAATCAATTCTCATAATGGCTCTCTTTGTCATTGGCATAGTCTTTATTGGTCCCGGTTTTATGTTGGGTTCCATCTTCCACGGTACTTCGTGTTACAACCACAACATTTTGAGAGAGAAAGCACCTTTCACCAAGTTAAATAAATGCATACATATATACATACATATACATACATACATACATATATATATATATATATATGTCTTACATGAAGTCATGATCACCTTTTTGCTTGTCATTTTTAAATGTTTTTTTTTTTATTTGATTAATTTAAGCAACAGGTGAAACCCAGAAATCTTTTATCAAAATGATGATGATAATAATAATAATAATAACCCAACAATCAAGTTGCAAGATGCAAGATGATGCATGTAGAAAATGATGGGCGAAGGTTTATATATATATATATATATATATATATATGTATGTATGTATGTATTGTGGGGTGACGAAAATCCAAGACAACTGATAAAGGAGGTGAGGGAATTTTCGAGAAGGCAAACCTCGGGGAGTATTGGTAGGATGTCTTCGGAAAGTACTCCCTTAACATATATAGAGGTTGAGCGGCCACAGTTGGCGAAGGCACCGAGGACACCCATCTAACCTCAAAAAGTCGAGAGTCAGAGTTAAAAGGAGCACAGTGCAACCCGAAAGTGGAAAATGGTAACTTAACATAGAACAAGGAAGAGAAAAAAAATGAAGGACAAAGCAGCCATCCATTCTGCATTAATGCACTGCAACCACTTAGCTGGCCACATTAATGGAGAAATGACCATAAATAGTACCCATACAACTCACATCTTAGTGTAAAATTTTATAACAAGGTCTTAATGGGATAAGTATCAAGTAAGTCTGATCCTAACCCTCCAAATGTAAGATCCATATGCATTTTGGCTAATTATATAAAAACCAAGAAGCACCTAGATCAAGGGAAGACAAATTTGGGAGAAAAAGGGAGATTATCCAATTGTAACATTTTCCTCGAACTAAACCCGAGGATGAACACTTATCCATTTCTAGACTTTATCTAATTGAATACATTCAATCACACCTGAGATTAATCTAGCTATCATTATTTATCTTATCGCGAGCATCCCATCTCTAAAATTAATTGTGTGAGCAAAAGATAACATGTTAAAATCCGTTTAATTCGTTAACTATACTTTTTTCCCCTCATATATATATATATATATGAGGCAATAACATTTGTGTAAACTTACTTCGCACAAAGAGGAATGGGTTTGGTTCATAGAACTGATTTGTGAAATGCTAAAGTTAACAATGAGAATAAAGAAATTAAAAGATATTTTATTGATAATAATAATAGTAATAAAAAAAAATTACAATGCCTAAGTTACAAAAAACCTAAGAAAGCCTAATTCATGCGAAGTGAATCTGACGCATTTACAATAATGAAGTGACACCTTTGGATTTTGAGAACAATAGAGAATCAATGTCTATAGTATTAATCTGTATATATTAAGAGGATTCAGAAAGTTAGTTATTGCTTTTTTTGCTGTCAAAAATACCCCTAAATTAATTAACCAACAACTTAAAAATGGGGTTAAAATAGTAAATTGGAAAAAAAAAAGTTAGTTATTGCTTTTTTATTGTCAAAAATACCCCTATCTAAAACGTAAAAATGGGGTTAAAATAGTAAATTGACAAAAATAATAAATTTCTACTTCTATGTTGAAATGTCTTCTTGCTTCTAATAAACTTCTACTTTTATGTTGATTTAAATTCCTACTTCTACTTACTAACTTCCTACAAAATATGATTACTCTTTTATTAGTTTTAAAACTCCTCCAATTTACAAAACTCACCCCACATATTCATTTTTATTTATTTATTTCATTACGATATATTTGTTTCTTCTGTCCTCTTTTTTTTTCAATTTAAAAAAAAAAAAAAAAAAAAAACCATTACACCCTTAGGTTTTTTTTTTTTTTTTTTTTTTTTTTTTTTTTTTTGTGATTGGAAAAAGTAGAAAACCCAAATAATAATAAATCCAAATTATTAATCTTTACTGAAAAATAGAAAAACCTCTGAACATGTGCGTGAGCACGTGCTTAAAGGCTAGTACATGATTATACATGTCGTGTGTGAGTGTGTTTTTCTATTTATTCATTAGGCTTTAATAGTTATCATCATTTCCATTGACATGTGTCGTATTGTAATTGCCTTATTTCCCACGAACTTTGCCTGATATTCATCTAGAAACCGTTTTGAAGTAATTGTTTTTGTTCTTGTCACGTGCTCCTTCTACTGCATCGATCTCAAACGAGGCACAACATAAGAACATGCAGAAAGCCAAAAAGGAACAATATTATAAAGAAAAAAAAATAAAAAGTAGTTTCGACTATTCTACTTCCAAATTCTTCATTTTTAACAAATTTAGAAGTTCTATGGACCAAAACAACATATACATACTTCAATTGGAACACACACACATAAATATATATATATATATATATATTAAAAGTAAAAACTCAAAGAAAATTCAATTATATTTTAATTGGATTTTCAATTTTGTACCATGTATTCCATATAATTTTTAGTTTTTGTGCCAAATGAATTATCGAGTGTAAAAATCGAAGTGTTCAAATTCAATTAGATTTTAAATTGAATTTTAATTAGAGTCCAATGTATAATTTGAACGGTATAATTATGATTATTTTTAATTGTACTCATCCATTATACAGGGTTACACACTAGTTAAAAATTATAATTAAGTCAAGTTTTAGCGCTTAATACGAATCCCTATAATTAAAACTAGACATGTGCAATTATAGTCAATTAATTATGATTGTTCCTTTAAAGAATTAGTAATGATTAATGATGTATCACAATCTAAATGGTCTAGACCTAGGATAGGGGTGCACCATCATACATAGGATAGTTTAATTCTAATGGATAATAGTCTTACTTTAATATTTTAATTAAATCACTTAGAGATATATCATAATTTTTCATTCATCTCAAATTTAAGATTTACACATTTTTTCATAATATAACTCATTTGCTAACTACTGATATAGCCAGGAGTGTCATGAGGTTAACTTTGAAAATGATTTCAATGCTATTTAGTGTTCATTTTTTGGAATTAGTCTTATGACAATTCTAATTGTATTAGTAGTTTGCAAATGTATAATATTATTGAAGAAACACATAAATCTCAAATTGGGATGAATGGAAAATGTGTCAAGCAATTCTCCTTGCCTTTTCAAGCAAAAAATGTGTCACTTTTGCAGTTCTTGGATATGATTTTATTAAT
This sequence comes from Quercus wislizeni, assembly GCA_023055345.1. Classification (NCBI taxonomy): domain Eukaryota; kingdom Viridiplantae; phylum Streptophyta; class Magnoliopsida; order Fagales; family Fagaceae; genus Quercus; species Quercus wislizeni. Next base: position 8,171,356 of record JALGQJ010000002.1, on the reverse strand, counting down.
ATAATTTTTTTTTTAACTTTCGTTTAGATAAGATGAAAGCTCAGATTTGTGTGAAAACACACGAGTTTGTTTAGACCCCCAATTAAAAATTACGACTAGATTGTTTTTACTCTTACTTAATCAAAGTTTGGACACAAGAGTAAATGTGTAGAATAAACCGATAACACTACTCTAAGCCATATCCATCCACAATTGACAATAAAATGAAAGCTTAAAGAGTAGGGAAGAGAGATGCAAACACAAGATAACACCAAGACGTGTTATTGAAGAAGAAACTGAAAAACTCGACGAAAAACCTTTCCGCGACCCTCGAAGTCAAAATCAATCCACTAGTGAATAAGTTAAGTTAGAGTACACGAATAACAAAAAATGTGTCAAGCAATTCTCCTTGCCTTTTCAAGCAAAAAATGTGTCACTTTTGCAGTTCTTAGATATGATTTTAGTAATATTAATTTTTTTTAAACTTTCATTTAGATAAGGTGAAAGCTCGGGTTTGTGTGAAAACACACAAGTTTGTTTAGACCTTCAATTAAAAATTACGGCTAGATTGTTTTTACTCTTACTTAATCAAAGTTTGGACATAAGAGTAAATGTGTACAATAAACTAATACCACTATTCTAAGCCATATTCATCCACAATTAACAATAAAATGAAAGCTTAAAGAGTAGGGAAGAGAGATGCAAACACAAGATAATACCAAGACGTGTTATTGAAGAAGAAACCGAAGAACTTGACGAAAAACCTTTCCGCAACCTTCCAATTCAAAATCAATCCACTAGTGAATAAGTTAAGTTAGAGTACACGAATAACAAAAGACCCTCCAATCCTAGTCTACCCAATGTACTTGAGCCCTCAAAGCTCTTGCTACTAACGGACTTCTCGGAGTCTTGTCTTCATTAGTTATCCAGATCCCGCAATGCGCTTGATTGCATCCGCCAAGCCTCATCGGCTTCCTTTGGCAAATCCCCAAAACTTTCCAAACTCCAAAACATTCTCTATACTCTAAAAAGGTGTGGGTTGTGTTTTGGTACAAATCTCCTCTCAAGCTATAACAATGGGAGAGGGAATGGAAAAGAGACTACAAGGATTTCCCACTAAGGATGAGAAGCTCTCTCTCTAAAAGGTGGGTGTGTTGTGTTGTAGAAACCTATTTAAGGTTTTCTTTCTAAATAGCTTTTTGTTTACTTTTGTGAGTAATGAAAGTATATATAGTATGAGTGAAAGGTAAGAAAGTCACACTTAAAATCCTTCAGGCAAAGAGTTTTGTAGGTACCTCGCGAGATGGCCTATCTCGTGAAGTACTCGCAAAATGCAACCTGACACTTGACTTTTCAACTTCCAGTATGTGCTTTTCACATGGCCTTTTCGCAGGAACCTTTACTTGCGAACTTCTTGCGAGCTAGTCGCGAAATTGCATTGATCTTTATTGCATGCTTGATTCTTCACAAACTTAATTTTAAACCCAATATGATAAAATCCCACAAAATACAAGGAAATAAATAAATGCAATTACAACACTTTTTGTTATAGAATAAAGGCAACATAAAACATAGTTGTAAATCACAACTTTACAAAATGATTAAAATTTGATAAATAATTCATAGTCTGTTAATATTGATTGCAAGAATCTACAGGAGATATTTTTTAACCATACAAGTACATTGTGAGACTAATTTATGAGTAAATTATTTAGTCAAGATGCATCAAAATCTATTGTATGTATTGGAAGCCTTTCTAATCTTTAATGAAGCGGAATTCTATCTTTATCATTCAGTTAGTGTTTATTGTTTATACAAATAAATAAATATATATATATATATATATATATATTATTAAAAAAAGAAAAAGAAAAAAAAGAGCGGGAGACATAAGAGGGAACATTAAGGATCCACTGTCCTTCCTTCTTCAACAACATATCCACATGCACTCTAAGTTGCAAATGAAAAACCAAAATTGAAAGGCTTAATTAATCCTCAAAACATAATTACATCGTGCACGGATTTGCTTGAGACACATAAAGAAATTACAAATAAACTCACTACTACTAAGTGAGCTAGTTAACCCCAACAGAAACAATTAATCAACTAAATGGCTTTATGAATGTAACTCTACAAATATTAGTGAAACCCAATCAAATTCAACCCAATCTTCTTTGTTGTAGGAGATCGCATTGGTAGGGTTCCTCCAATTGTAAATTTGATTCCTGTAATGTAAAATTAAAGAGCAAATAATATATTAAATGAGGAAATTTTTTAGCAATTGTACCGAAGCTCATTTAGGGCACACGCTAAGTACATCACCCAATTTAACAAAACTTTCATGTGAGGGGAATCTGATGCACTTACAAGTACGAAGTGAGACTTCTGGATTTCGAGAACAGTAGAGAATCAATGTCTCTAGTTTTGATAGATAATCATACAAGTCCTATATATGCGTGCACGTGTTTTCCTATTTATACATTAGGCTTTGATTATTATTTTCATTCTCATTAGCACGCGTTGTACCCTATTCCCCACGAACTTTGGCTGATATTCATCTAGAAATCGTTTTGAAGTAATTGTTCTTGTTCATATGCTTGTGTTGTGCTCCCCATACTGAATCGATCTCAAACGAGGCACGATAACACAGAAGCCCAAAATTTTCAAACTCAATTAATGTCGCGCACCCATGGTCTGGGCTTGCTTTACGCTAGTTATGACATGCTCTTTTTTCCTCTCTCTTTACCGACATAAGAACATGCAAATAGCCAAAAATGAACAATATTTCTTCTCAAAAAGAAAAAAAGAAAAAAAGAATGAACAACATTATAAAGAAAAAAAAAATGTAATTTAGACTATTGGATTTCCAAATTCTTCATTTAAAACAACTTTAGAAGTTCTAACGACCAAAATGACATACACATGCTTCAATCAGGACACAAAATTAAAAAAGTTATAACCAAATCAAGTTTTAGCACGTAATACGCATCCTTATAATTAAGACTAGGCACGCACAATTATAGTCAATAAATTATGATTGGTCTTTTAAAGAATTAGTTATGATTAATGATGTGTCATAATCTCAATGGTTTAGACATAGGATAGAGTGCACCATCATATATGATAGTTTAATTCTAATGGATAAATAGTCTTACTTTTATATTTTAAGTAAATCACTCAAAGATACAGATTGAATTAAAATAAATGGTAAAATACTATTTTAGTCTCTAAATTTTTCTAAAAATTTGATTTTCATCACCAAACCTTAAGAAATTCATTTTTTGTTCCTAAACTATTAGTCTTTCATCCCTAAACTATTGAAAATATTTTATTTATGGCCTTAAACTTTAAAAAAGTTTTTTTTTTTTTTTCATTCTCAAACTATTGAAAAAAAATATCTTTTTTCATCCCTTTTTTTGTCTCAAAAATATTGAAAAAACTCTTTACAAAGTTTAAGGATGAAAAAAAAAAACTTTTTAAAATCTAGCGACAAAGAAAATCTTTTGGTAAATTTCAGAATCCAAAATAGTATTATACCCTAAAATAAATCATATCCTAAATATCCATTAGCACTCTCTACTCTCTAGTCCTAAAATGTCTAAATTTTAGATCTCAAAGTCAGATAAAATTATTTTATATATTTAAAACAACTGAGGAGGAGGTGCAAACAACTTTTTTTTTTAGATAGTTTCAAGGCCAAATTATCTTTAGGTGTTGAAACTTGTTTAGAGCTTGAATAATTTTTTTTCTTAAGCACCTCTCATAAATATAGTTTAAAATTATTTTATATATTAAAAATAATTGAGGAGGAGGTGCGAACAACTTTTTTTTAAGATAGTTTCAACCTAGCTTTTTTATCATCAAACCAAGACACAAATAAGTTTTTTATGTAGGTGGGGATCAAACCCCAAATCTCTTATTCAACCATCAAGGACTTTACCTATTGAGTTAACTGGAACCTATAGGTGCAAAGACCCTAATAAATTCACTAATTGACATAATTTTTCATATAATTTGGTATTTATATGAATAAAAAATAACATATATTGTTATGTTAATGTTTATTGTGGGGACAAGGTCCTAAATTTGTATATCGGGCCTTAAGTCCTATTTGACAGCATGGATATGTCCGAGGAGAAGAAAATGATCAGATAAGCTCTGGAATGGAGGACTATATAAAGAAAAAGGTAGAAGTTACAGTCCGAGAAGGTTATACTACTCGGATAAGAGGAGCGTTGGATAGGCAAGTACTTAAGTACCTTAACCGACCTTCTAGGAACTTCCAGCGGTAAGGATGAACTTCAAGAATGTACGAAAGGGATAAGAATGCAGAAATATCTAAGAGAAAAGCTGTTACCACCGCATTTAATGCACTGCAGCAACTTTTCTGGCCGCATTTATGTGGAGAAGAACCCTGAACAGTGTAGTCTCAACCACTACAGCTCACAGAGAGCCAAAGAAGATGTCTGATGGGACATGTACTCGAGCAAAGGTTTAAATGACTGACAAGTATGCGATCAAGATGATGAAAAAGGAGATTATATAAGCAAAAAGTCCCTATGGGGGGAGATGGGAAAAAAGGAGGAGGGAAGAGATAGAAAGAATTATTGTAGCATCAACTTTGATAAATAGTGATTTCAATAACAATCCATCTCCTCGGATAATTATTTCCTCAATCCTTATCTTTGTCTCTATACTTGATTACAGTGGAGATCCTGACTAGCTATTATTCCATTCGTTAAGAACCTAGCTTTTTCACCCATTCTCTATAAATTTATTGTATTGGGCTCATTCGGCTTGGATCCTCATCGTGTTGGGTTTGGGCTTAAAAATAGTGGCCTTACAATTGGCGCTGTCTGTGGGAATTGCTTGTGTTCCAGTATAGTTTAACGATTATGATGGGATCAGGTCTGCATCAAACTAGTCCGCACCAGGCGGAATCAGCCAACGTTGGTCAACAAGATGAACTTCACAATCTTGAACGTCAAAGAGATCGAGAAGATCATCAAGAAGGCAGCATGCATGATGTTCATACGGACGGAAGTGGTTTTCGAAGGAAAGGTCATGTAGTTCATGAGCAAGGTGATGAGAGAGCCATGCAACGAGAGATTAATGATTTGAAAAAGCAACTCATTCAGGCGAAACAAAAGCAATACCTCTCCAACTCTAATGTCTCTTCCAATGATGAAGAGGATACTGTATACAAGCAACGTTCTAAAACTCCACCAAGCAAATCTTTTTCCTGTGAGGATGTGTATTTTCACCAAAGGAAACGTAGGAGTTCCTCTCACAAAGGAGTAGGGAACGATGTTATGAAAAAGGCATTGAGCCAAATCTCGAAGTCACCCTTTACACGGGGAATAGAAAGGGCGAAACTTCCCAGACGTTTCCATCAGCCAACGTTCGCCATGTATAATGGTCGAACGAATCCTGTAAAACACGTAAGTCAGTTCAAACAGAAGATGGTTGTCCATTCTCAGGACGAGGCTTTGTTGTGTAAAGTGTTTCCATCTAGTTTGGGACCTATGCCGATGAGATGGTTCGATGGATTAAAGACAAATTCCATCGGTTCCTTCAAAAAACTCACCCAATCATTCTGTTCCCGATTCATTACATGCAGTAGGGTTCTTCAACCTTTAGACTATTTACTATCCATGTCAATGAGGGAAGGAGAATCTGTGAAGGCGTATGCTGAGAGGTACTGGGAGATGTTTAACGAAATTGATGGCGACTTTGATGAGATTTCCATTAGAACTTTCAAAGTTGGTCTCCCATCCGAGCACGGTTTGAGAAAATCTCTAACAGGTAAGCCTGTCACCAATTTGTGTCAGCTAATGGATAAAGTGGATAAATACAAAAGGATTGAAGATGATCAACAACAAGGAAAGGGGAAGGCTAAGGTTATCTCTCAGGAGATGAGGGATTTTAGGTTGGATCAGTATAATAACAATCGGCTGAGAATGGATTATGTGGGGCAATCAGGGCTTGTTAATACTTCAGCAGTTAATGCAGTGTTCCGAGAACCTGTCCGTCAAGTTCTGGAGAAAATTAAGAATTAACCATTTTTCAAGTGGCCAAATAAAATGGCTGGAGACCCCACAAAGCGCAATCAAAACCTCTATTGCCACTATCATCAAGAACAGGGACATACTACTGAGGACTGCAGAAATCTATGAGATCATCTAGATCAGCTTGTCAGGGAAAGCAAACTAAAATCACTCTTGCATCATTCTAGTGGCAAGGGAAACTAGACGAATTCAAATTCCAGGAAGAATACTACCTATGGACCCCCTTTAGGGACAATCAATGTCATCTTTGTTGCTCTTGGGAGAACCGGATCTTGCCCCTCCAGGGTGATGTCAGTGGCACGACTATCATCTGAGGAGGGTGTTTTAGAACCAAAAAGGGCCAAAATACAAATTCAGCCAACTTTAGGCTTCTCGGACGAGGATAAAATCGGAACCATCCAACCACACGATGATGCCTTGGTGGTTACACTTAGAATAAGGGGATTTGATGTGAAACGGGTGCTGGTGGATTAGGGTAGTGCTGTCGAAATTATGTATCCTGACTTGTACAAGGGGCTAAATCTGAAGTCCGAGAACTTAACGGCCTATCCATCCCCACTAATAAGCTTCGAGGGGAAAACCGTCATTCCGAAAGGCCAGATCAGACTACCCATACAAACTGACTCAGAGGTAGTGGAGGTGGATTTTATTGTGGTAGATTCATATTCCCCTTATACAGCCATTGTGGCCAGGCCATGGCTTCATGCTTTGGGGGCTGTCTCCTCTACCCTGCATCAAAAGGTGAAATATCCCTCTGAAGGCCTAGTTAAAGAGATTTTGGTAATCAATCTATTGCTAGACAATGCATGGTGGCGGCTATCTTGCATAAACCTGAGGTTATGTCCACGGATCTTACTGAAAGACCCTCATAGCAATTAAGAACCTCGGCTTCATCAGGGGGAGGACCGACCGAGGGGGCAAGCTGCGAAGACTTAGAAAGAGTGATAATTGATACTGATCCAGAGAAATTTTTTCAAGTTGAGGCGTAATTGCCAACCCTTGAAAAGCAGGCACTTATCGAATTCCTCCGAGACAATGTTGATATATTTGCCTGGGACGCTTGCGAAGCCCCTGGAGTTGATCCTGATTTTATCTGTCATCATCTGAATGTCAACCCTTCTATAATTCCTAGAAAACAATCACCTAGACGCTCATCTAGAGATCATTATGAAGCTGTTAAGGAAGAGGTAACTAAACTGAAGCGAGCAGGGGCTATTAAAGAGGTCTTTTATCCTTAGTGGTTAGCTAACACCGTAGTAATAAAGAAGAAGAACGGGAAATGGAGGGTATGTGTGGACTTCACAGATCTGAACAAAACCTGTCCAAAAGATCCTTTCCCCCTTCCCAAGATAGATCAGTTGGTGGATGCAACTGTAGGTCATCCTCGGATGAGTTTCCTTGATACTTTCCAAGGATACCATCAAATACCACTAGCCCTTGATGATCAGGAAAAAACATCTTTTGTCACTCCCGTGGGGAATTATCATTACAAGGTGATGCCTTTCAGCTTAAAAAATGTTAGATCTACGTATCAAAGGATGATGACCAAGATGTTCGAAGCACAAATGGGTAAAAATATTGAAGTGTATATAGATGATATGGTGGTAAAAAGTAAAATGGAGTCCGAGCATATAGGGGACCTTACAAACATATTCCAAATCCTGAAGGGACACAAGCTTCGTCTTAATGCCTCCAAATGCTCTTTTGGGGTAGGCTCAGGAAAGTTCCTCGGTTATATGGTGACTCATCGGGGAATCGAGGTGAATCTAGATCAGGTTAAAGCTATAAATAATTTACAACCTCCTCGAAATCCCAAAGAAATTCAAAGGTTAACTGGAATGATGGCAGCCTTAAATCTATTCATTTCATGGTCGGCGGACAGGTGTAGGCCTTTCTTCTTGTTGATGAATAAATTGAAAGGTTTTGAATGGACCGAATAATGTGCTCAAGCTTTCCAACAACTTAAAAATTATCTATCTTATCCACCTATCATGTCAAGCCCAGAAACAGATGAAGTACTGTTTGCTTACATCGCTGTAGCTCCTCATGCTGTGAGTTTGGTGTTGATCCGAGTTGATAATGGCAAACAACGACCAGTCTATTACGTAAGTAAATCCTTGCATGATGCTGAAATTCGCTATTTACCTTTGGAAAAAGCAATCCTGGCAGTGGTGCATGGTACGCGAAAGTTGCCCCATTATTTCCAAGTGCATACGGTAGTTGTCCTGACCCAACTTCCACTCAAAGCCATACTTCGAAGTGCTGATTACACTGGGAGGATAGCAAAGTGGGGCACAATCTTAGGTGCTTTTGACATTAAATACATGCCACGTACCTCAGTTAAAGGCCAGGTCCTCGCGGATTTGGTCGCTGAATTCACCGAGACCCTAGTAGAAGGTGAATCAAATGAACATTGAATGGATGAAAAATCGGTTAGCCAAATTGCTGTACAAGAACCATTACAGTGGAAGGTGTATGTGGATGGGGCAGCAAATCAGAAAGGATCTGGTGTGAGGCTAGTCTTGATCTCACCTGAAAAGCTCATCCTGGAAAAATCATTGAGGCTAGGTTTTTCGGCCACCAATAATGAAGCCAAGTATGAAACTTTGCTAGAAGGAATGTCTATGGTTCATAAGATGGGGGGAAAATCAGTTACAATATTTTCAGATTCAAGATTGGTCGTTAGCCAGGTGAGGAATGAATTAGAAGCAAAGGATGAAAGAATGCAAGGATATTTGACTCGAGTCCAGCAGTTGTAGAAGAATTTTGAGTCGTTCGATCTACAACACCTCTCTAGAGGTGGAAATACTCATGCTGATTCCTTAGCCACGCTGGCAACCTCCTCGGCTCAAAATCTGTCTCGTATTATTCTAGTGGAAGATCTTAGTAGACCCTCATAAGAGAAAGGGAAGATGGTTTGCGTTACCCATGTCAGAGTAGGACCCAGTTGGATGGACCCCATCATTCAATTCCTTAATAAAGACGTCTTACCAGAAGATAAATCAGATGCGGAAAAGATACGACGAAAGGCTCCTCGGTTCTGACTATCCGAGGACCAAAAACTGTATAAATGATCTTTCTCGGGGCCATACCTACTGTGCATACACCCTGAAACATTAGAATTAATTCTCGAAGAATTACATGAGGGAATTTGTGGAAGCCATACATGAGGGAGGTCTCTAACTCATAGGGTCATTACCCAAGGCTATTGGTGGCCAAATATGCAAAATGAAGCATTAGAGTATGCGAAGAAATGCGATCAGTGTCAAAGATTTGCACTGAACACACACCAACCAGGAGGATTTTTAAACCCCATCTCCAGTCCTTGGCCTTTTGCACAGTGGGGCTTAGACATTGTTGGTCCCTTTCCTAAAGCAACAGGAAATAAGAAGTATTTGCTGGTCAGCACTGATTATTTCACCAAATGGGTCAAAGCTGAACCTTTGGCGAATATCAGAGATGTGGACGCAAAGAAGTTTCTCTGGAAAAATATTGTCACTCGCTTCGGGGTACCCAACACCCTCATTTCAGATAATGGACTTCAGTTTGACAGCAAATCCTTTAGGAGATATTGTTGCGAGTTGGGAATTACAAACAGGTATTCTACTCCAGCATATCCCTAAAAGAATGGACAAGTTGAAGCTGTTAACAAGGTCATAGTAAACGAACTTAAGAAAAGGTTGGATGATGCAAAGGGAAGATGAGTGGAAGAGCTGCCACACGTTCTATGGACATATCGGACTACTCCTCGGAGGTTAACTGGAGAAACCCCTTTTTCGATATCTTATGGGGCTGAGGCTGTCATCCCCATAGAAACAGGCTTTCCCACATTAAGGACCCAGACGTTTAATCCCAACGATAATGATAGGTTGCTGGAAATGAGCTTAGATCTTCTTGAGGAAAGAAGGGAGAATGCAATGGTCCAGTTGGCTTATTATCAGCAAAAACTCAAACAAGGCTACGATGCTAGAGTAAAATTAAGACCATTGGAACCAGGGGATTTGGTGCTAAGAAAAGTTTTGGGCACGACGAAAAATCCAGCATGGGGAAAATTAGGGCCCAACTGGAAAGGACCCTATCGAATCACCTCATTGGCAGGCATAGGGGCATATTTTCTAGAAGATTTAGATGAACATGTAGTACCTCATCCCTGGAATGTAAACAACCTGAGAATGTACTATTATTAATGAAAGTTTCCTTTTGTCAAGTGAATATTTTGTTGTATAAATCTGTTGAAATTAAGAATTGTCATCTATATAAGTGTTAAACAGATCCGAAGTCATGTCAGGTCTCTCGGACCACATACTTGGGCAAAATTAACACTCTTTGGCATCTATATAAGTGTTAAACAGATTCCAAGTCATGTTAGGTTTCTCGGACCACATACTTGGGCAAAATTAACACTCTTTGGCATCTATGTAAATGTTAAACAAATCTCAAGTCATGTCAGGTCTCTCGGACCACATACTTGGGCAAAATTAACACTCTTTGGCATCTATATAAATGTTAAACAGATTCCAAGTCATGTCAGATTTCTCGGACCACATACTTAGGCAAAAGTTAGCACTCCTTAGTATATGTGTATATGTGCTGAATTAATCTCAGAGTACAATCATTCTTTCAGGCTAAATCTGTGGATGAATTTGGCTCATTAAACGTACCTCAAAGCATGTCAGGCTTATTAGATTATGTATTTATGTGATGGTAACTTTTATCAAACTTAATAATAAGTGATGCTTGTTTGAGAGTTGTGCACTCATTAAAATTCTAAGTGTTCTTGTTTTCATCATGCTACGCTAAGTGTATCATTCATATGATTTGAACTTAAATTTTGATATTCATGATAGTACACGATATTGTGGATGACATTTCATTGAAACTGTTAAATGATACTAGTTTGGAATAGTAAATAATATCGTTCAAAGGCAAAGTTGAATGAAAAAGAAAACCCATTCATTAGATGACAGATATAATTTCTACATTAAAAGCATAAAGTCATTACAAAAACATCAGGGCAAAGCTAGAATCCTATATCTAAGTCTATGGTTGCTGAGAATCCTTCTTGGAATCAATCTTGGACTTGGATCTAGCAACTTTAACCTTGGAGACCATATCCCCAATGGTAAGGGCATCCTCAGAGGGGTTGGTATCAGCTTTATTCTGCTCCTTCTTTTTCTCCTTCTCCTTCTCCTTAGTTTTCTCCTTCTCCTTTTCCTGCTCCTTCTCTTTTTCAACCCCTATTGGTAGTTCGCTATCTTGAGAATATTTTTGTGCTGGGAGAGGTTTGTTAAGAGGAGGGAGAGGAAGAGTGGTTGGTGGAGGAGGAGGAGTTGTGTTTTCTTTGAGGTCTTCTGGATAGTACACTTGGTCCGTCCTCCTCAGATTGGAATTTGCAGGGATTCTTGCCCGGTCAAGGGCTTGACTATACATATCAATTCACTACTCCCTATAGACTACGGTTACTTTAGCAGTCAACCTCGTTTTCGTCTCCAGCACCCCCCTCTCATATGCCAAGGTCTCGGCAGCAATAGTGGCTTCCTGGGCCACCTTTAATGCTTCTTCAGCTTTCAACAGCTTAGATTGAAGATCCAGAACCGCCGCTTTCTCAGTGGCGAGGTTAAGTTGAGTCGTGTAAAGCTCTTTGCGCTGGTCTTCAGCTTGAGCTTCAGCAGTCTTCAACCCAGCCTCTGCACTTTTTCGCCCATTTTCTGCAACCTTGAGCTTTTCGGCCAGTTGTGTTTTTTCATGGTTTACCGTGCCGAGTGCTTTTTCAACATCATGCTGGTTCTGGATTTCAGCGTTAAGGCTATTGTTTGCACTTCGTACCCAATCTTCAGCCACATAAACTTGCTGAGTAACCTGCGTGGAGATAACCAGTGCAATTAAGAATGCACTTGACATGTCATATATATATAAAAACTTATCTTAAAAAAGTGAATAACAGTAGAACAGCTAACCATTGCTAAGTCTCTTTTTAAAGACATGAACAGATCAGGCTGTTTCGTTCGCCTGATGGACTTCATATCCCTAGGAAGGAGGAGGGGCTGTTGGAGAACCTGTGCCAAATAGTTGGCATGACCCCTTGGCGCATCCCATATTGAGGCATCATATGGGATGGCTACACCATCCATCTCTAGTCAGGGGGCCCAAGGCCGCTGAGGCCGACGTATTTCTGCCTTTTCCCTGCTGTCTACAGAGCTACCCCTTTTATCCCTGGGGTCTCTGTTTGTTTTCTGTTGTTTATTCTCCTTCCGAGGAACTATCTTGCCCTCCTCCAGGCCCTAATCTGGCCTCCTCTTCTTAAGGTTGGGCATGGCCTGCAGGCAGAGGTCAGTAGGAGGTGGAGGAATGGGAATTTTTGGGGGTTGTGTTTTAGGAGCTTCCTTAGAGCTTCTCCCTTTATTCTTGGCTAACAATCCCCTTAGACCAGGTCTCTTTTTCTGATCCATTTGGTCTTCCTCCTCTTCGGATTCCGAGTCTATTTGAGTAATAACCAACTGTCTAGGATGGATAGAAGATATATCAACGGAGTCGGTCTCGAAATCAGATATGTCAACTGGCTTTTCAGACGGTCTTGCATCTTCCACGAAGCGAAACTGATTTATCTCCTCCTCCAAGGACAGCCGAAAAGAAGCGATTTCCTCTTCTGTTGTTGCAACAGATGCTTCAAGTGGGACTTGTTGCAAAGGAACTACGAGTTGGGGAGGGATTTGTTGGACGGGTAGTCTAACAGGAGGAAGATCTTCCTTAGCCAAGAAGGTTGGTTTGGATACGTCAATACGATTTATCCTGGGATCTCCGGTCCTGAGAGCGTGGCCTATATCCTGAAAAACTCTTGAAATGGGCTCGAAATCCAAAATCAGGTGGACAGCTCGTAGTTGACGATCCTCGCTTACGAAAATTTCCGACCAGAGTAGATAATTTAATCCCACTATGTTGGTGTGGCTAAGCTGAGGATTCACCAATCTCCTATCTGCAATAAACAGCCGAGAAAGAAGCGTTGGTTAACTCATGAAGTCAGATTATTGAAATGATGTAAGATAATGGATAATAATTATGTAATGAAAATGATAAGGTTTAAAGTATTTCTCTAGGGAACCTAACTCTAAGGTACCCCACCTGGCTCTCTCTCCTGAACTGGACAGTGAAGACCGTCGTGCCATGGCCCTGAGACGATGAGGTAGTCGTCTTTCATCCCTTTGTTGGATTTAGGAAGACATGAAATGAGCCTGACCACGGCCGACCGGGATTTGAGGTAGTATCCTCCGTCGAATTGGGAGTGGAACTCGTACATGTGCACCACATCATGCCATGTGAGTCTTAATTGCAAATGCTCATTAAGGGCATCACTGCAACCTAGAATCCTAAACATGTTAGGTGCGCACTGATGGGGACACAACCTATGAGCTATGAGGTAATCCCTTGTTATCCTACCCATAGGGATAGTCATTCCGCCTTCTATAAAGGCTATCATAGGAATGATAACTTCCCCCATCTCCCTATCTGTAACGATTTGTTCTGTGGAACAATATCGCAGACCCACTTCTTGAGGTATATTGTACTTCTGTTTGAAGAGTTCTATCTTTAAAGGGGAATCTACTAGACTCTGGAATCTACCCATTTGAGTTAATTTAAAAACAAATTGACAAAATCCTATTGATAAAGAATTGTATGAAAGAATGGCCAAGGAGAGTAGCCGAGAAAAAAATATATATGTTTAAGGAAAATGTAAATTCAATAGAAATTAATGTATGTAATAGTCTATGATACCTTAATGAAGATTTTTTGAAAATATCTCAAGAAAGAAGGTGAGTCGGAGTAACTTGTATTTTAGAGAAAGGAGGAGGAGTTTATGTGTGCGATATCTCTGAAATTTGAAGACTTGGGAAAAATGAAGAAACGATATCTCTTTTCACTTTATATAGGGAGCAGAAAAGGAGTGGGATTTATCCCGCCTTAAATCTTGAAGGGAAACGTTACCCGTTGGATCAAGATTTCACCGTTGGATGCCAAGGACACAGCGCCGTCTGATACAATTAATGACGCTTCGCAAATTCTGAAGCGTCAGAAACAATAATGAAGTGTCTAAAATTACGTTCCTGTATGTTCAAATTAGAGTATTTTTACGCTAATAACCCTAGGTATTTTCAATATATCAAAACTCTATTTTTTGTCCTCGGATACGAGAAAAAATTAAAGTTTTGAGGGGCTATTGTGGGGACAAGGTCCTAAATTTGTATATCGGGCCTTAAGTCCTATTTGATAGCATGGATATGTCCGAGGAGAAGCAAATGATCAGATAAGCTCTGGAATAGAGGACTATATAAAGAAAAAGGTAGAAGTTACAGTCCGAGAAGGTTATACTACTCGGATAAGAGGAGCGTTGGATAGGCAAGTACTTAAGTACCTTAACCGACCTTCTAGGAACTTCTAACGGTAAGGATGAACTTCAAGAATGTACGAAAGGGATAAGAATGCAGAAATATCTAAGAGAAAAGCTATTACCACCGCATTTAATGCATTGCAGCAACTTTTCTGACCGCATTTATGTGGAGAAGACCCCTGAACAGTGTAGTGTCAACCACTACAGCTCATAGATAACCAAAGAAGATGTCTGATGGGACATGTACTCGAGTGAAGGTTTAAATGACTGACAAGTGTACGATCAAGATGATGAAAAAGGAGATTATATAAGGAAAAAGAGTCCCTATGGGGGGAGATGGGAAAAAAGGAGGAGGGAAGAGAGAGAAAGAATTACTGTAGCATCAACGTTGATAAATAGTGATTTCAATAACAATCCATCTCCTCGGATAATTATTTCCTCAATCCTTATCTTTATCTCTATACTTGATTACAGTGGAGATCCTGACTAGCCGTTATTCCATTCATTAAGAACCTAGCTTTTTCACCCATTCTTTATAAATTTATTGTATTGGGCTCATTGGGCTTGGATCCCCATCGTGTTGGGTTTGGGCTTAAAAATAGTGGCCTTACATTGATGTTTATGTCTATAATGTTGAATATTATATTTTAGAAAATTATTATTACTTTGATATATTTGCAACACTTCCAATTTTTTTAAGAAAAAAAAAAGTATATATATGAAAAATAAACAATAAGTTATAATTCATTGGCTACCAATTAAAATAATAATAAATAAAATTTAGGATAAAATACTATTTTGGTGCCTAAATTTTACCAAAAGTTTATTTTTCATCTCTAAACTTTAAAAAATTCATTTTCATCCCAAAGTATTGAAAAGTCTATCTTCCGTCCCTAAACTATTGAAAATGTTAGACAAAGAAATATAAAAAATAAAATAAAATTTTAGAAGTATTTGAAGATATATATATATATATATATATATATATAACAATATATTGGGATAATAATATAATATTAGATAGGAGAAGAACTTAATAGTTAGTTTGTACATAGTGTTACTATTTGTACAGTGTGTTGTAAGTAGAAAGAGAGCCGCACAAAAGAATAAATAACAAAAAAATTAATAAAAAAAAGATAGTCACACAAAAATAATATTTTATAGGGCCATCTAAAGTTTGAAGTCTATAACCTAACGAAATAAGAGCAATTACATCAGCTGGTGGAAAAGATTCCGTCTATTTTACACAAAAAACCTACTTTTTCTATTTTACACCATCACTTTTACAAAACACTCACATCAATTTATCTATTTTACAAGATATTTCAATAAAATATTCATTCTTCATCAATTTTTTATTATTTTCCATAATGGTCATACTTTTTTAATTTAAACTTATATATTAAGTAAACAACCAACAACGGTGGCTCGGCCAATGGAGCTGCTTGTGGTGGAGGTCCAATGGCTGAACCGTCGAAATAATGGCTCCGACGAACGCCGTTGGATTGGTCTTGCCGCCCACCATACCACCGCCGCCAAATCGATGTCTCCGACCACTATACTACTAGAATCGGTGACCGAACCGTCGGAATAGTGGCTCCGATGACTGCCGAAATAGTGGCTCTGACGAACGCCGCCGGATTGGTCTTGCCGCCCACCGTACCGCCACCGCCAAATCGATGTCTCCGACCACCGTACTACTAGAATCGATGACTGAACTGTTGGAATAGTGGCTTTGATGACCACCGTCTAATTGGTGTCAAGTAACCAACGGTCATTTTTTTTTTTTTTGACCCAACGATCATAATTTTTAAATTTATATCCACCAATCATAATTTTGAAATTCAAATAGTAAATTCAAACCTAATTGTCATTTTTTTTTTTTTTTTAATTTTGACCCAATGATTATAATTTTGAAATTTATATCCACCAGTCATAATTGAGAAATTCAAACTTAAATGTCATATTTTTTAACTTTAAACCCAATGGTAAATTCAAACCTAATGGTCAAATTTTTGAAATTTAAACCCAATGGTAAATTCAAACCTCAATGTCATATTTTTTTAACTTTAAACCCAATGGTAAATTCAAACCTAAAGATCATATTTTTTATACTTTAAACCCAATAGTAAATTCAAACCTAAATGTCATATTTTTTAACTTAAAACCCAATGGTAAATTCAAACCTAATGGTCAAATTTTTGAAATTTAAACCCATTGGTAAATACAAACCTAAAGGTCATATTTTTTTAACTTTAAACCCAATGGTAAATTCAAACCTAAAGGTCATATTTTTTATATTTTAAACCCAATGGTAAATTCAAACCTAAAGGTCAAATTTTTGAAATTCAAATTCAAGTCACATTCTTGCTCTATAAATATGACCATTTTCTCTCTAATTTCCATCTACTTCTACAAAATTATCTCTTCCATTTGGTTTTTGTTCTCTTTTAATGGATTTCTATTATGACATTGATTTTATTTTTCCAAATGATGAGCCCCCATTTGACTCATCTTCTTCTGAGGATAAGTTGGAACTTACTCTAGCCATTGTCACAAAAGAATTAAACAATGAAGGAGCATCAACATCACGTCGTCGTTCTATTCAACCTCACAGGTTTATCTGGCGTAATCCTTTGCAAGGTCATAACAGGCTTTTCCATGATTATTTTGCTGAAACAGCAGTGTATCCTCCTAATGTATTTCGAAGGAGGTTTCGAATGAGTCGTTCTCTTTTTCTACGTATTCATTCAAGAGTTGAAGCTACTGAACCATACTTTGTTCAAAAAAGAAATGCAGCTAACACACTCGGGTTGTCTTCCCTTCAGAAGATGACCGCCGCAATCAGAATGCTTGCTTATGGAGTGTCGGTTGATTTCATGGATGAATACTTGAGGATTGGAGTCACCACTGTAATAAAAAGCTTAAAAAAATTTGTCAAAGCGGTAGTTTCAATCTTTTCTGAAGAGTACTTGAGGTCACCAAATGACAATAACATTGCTAGGTTGTTAGCGGTTGGCCAACACCGTGGATTTCCAGGAATGCTGGGGAGCATCGACTGCATGCATTGGAAATGGAAGAATTGTCCAAGTAAGTGGAAAGGTCAATATGTTGGTTAAACCCGTGATCCAACTATAATTTTGGAAATCGTGGCATCATATAACCTTTGGATATGACATGCATTTTTTGGGTTACCAGGGTCTCACAATGACATCAATGTCCTAGAGCGGTCTTCTGTATTTTCTGAGCTTGCTGAAGGGCGTGCTCCTCCGGTTAATTACTCGATAAATGGTAATGACTATTCGATGGGGTACTATCTTGCAGATGGTATATATCCATCATGGGCAACATTTGTCAAAACAATTCCAACACCACAAGACCGTAAAAGACAACATTTTGCTTCCGCACAAGAGGCAGCTAGGAAGGATGTCAAACGTGCATTTGGAGTGCTTCAAGCGCAATTTGCAATTGTGCGTGGGCCTGCACATTTTTTCCACCTTGAAACGCTTGAAGACATTATGATGGCATGTATAATATTGCATAATATGATCGTTGAAGATGAGCGACATACTTACCTTGGAGCAAATAACTTTGATTATGATCAAATCGATAATAGTGGACCCGAACCGGTGTCACATAATCCCACTTGTAAACAATGTAGTTCATTGAATGTCATAATTGCATTAGAGATAGAGGAATTCATTCTCAACTTCAAGCGGATCTCGTCGAGCATCTATGGCAACTACAAGGCTAGTCGTAGGAATTTGAAATTCTAAATTTCTAAGTATTACTACTTTTATTTAATGTGAACCTTCATTGGACTTTGAAATTTACTAAGTCTAATATTAGAATAAAATTTGCAAATTACATTCCTTTGATGTTTTCCAACTTGGTTACACCAGATGGTTGTCCTTAAATGATTCTTTGGGCTCAAGTGGTCTGAGGTGTCCTCCTAAATATTGGCCGATGTAGCTTGCTGAGAGAATTTTGTTTTGGGCCTCAGATGAGGTTGTTATCAATAGGTTGGGACATCAAAGACAACTTACACTTACCCCAAAACCTTTTTCTTTTCTTTTTTTCTTTTTTCAAAAGATGAATTTCTTGGCAGTAACAAAAGGTTTGTTCGTTGAGATATTTTTGTCCATGTGCTAATCTTCTCTTCTTTTGGAAAACTTCTCAATTTTCTTATTTTTTGGCAATCCAGCATGTAGTTTTTTTTTTTTTTTTTTTTTAATCAGAAGGAAAACGAAAGGTAATGATAAATATGTGCAAAGCGATAATAAAGATATAGTGCTGGGAATAGGATGGTGCAAGAAAGCTTTCAGCAGAAGAAAAAAAAAATGTGCAAGAAAATTTGGCTATGCAATCCATCAGTGGTGAAGCAGTGGGATGGCTGTAATGGCTTATCAATGCAGATATTATTGTTTCCTATATGCATATAGGGGACACTTAGTGGTTATACATGCATGGTCATACATGTGTATATGATTTTCCTTTAATGTCTTGGCAGTCCCATCTTCTCCATAACTCCTTGATGGAAATGAGATACCACTTACCACACCCATTTTCACCAGTTTGTTAGATCTTCACTATAATCACCGTCTCCAGATTCTCATCATATATTTCCTGCCAAACTTGCTGTAGATAGAGAAGAACAGAGGCTGACTCAAAAGTGCAAGAAGCAAACCAACAATTTTAGTTAGAAGTACAAGGTATTACGGCAGAGACTATTTGCTTCAATGTAACAAATCACTCTATTTCTCAGCAAGCAAAAAAATGTAACAAATTACTCCTAAAACAGAGACATTGCTTCACCCAAAACATAATGACAAGAACATAATCACAAATTAAATTGATTAATCAAGTACTATTGTCCATGCACAATACAAAATTTAAAACATTGCATCTATTCTCTTGCACAAGTGAAGACTACAAAAATATATCTAACATGATTAGAGATTGAATAATCATGTTCCTTGCACAAGTAAATACTACAAAAGAGATGTCTAACATCAAATCATCTATGTCAACCATGTGCTAGTATCTTTGCACTATACAAAAATTACTTGATTAGATATTGTCAATAATCATATTCAAATTATGATGGAAATTTAGACCTTAACCTCTCCAAGATTTCCAAACGACGTAGATGAATATATTCTTTTTGCTCAGGATCCATGGTTCTTGTATCTTTCATCATAATTTCATCTTCCGCTTTCCTCTTTTCTACTTCATTCTTGTCTTCCTTGATACGAATCAACTCTCTTCGTTCTTCGGATGCAATGTGCATGAACTCTCTTCGTTCTTCTAATGCAATGCGCATACTTTCCTTTTTCTCCTCATGCATTCTCCTCTTTTCTTCCTTGATTTCGTCCAATTGGGAGGAAAGTATTGGGACCACGTCATCACAATTCTTTCTTTTCTTTAATTTCTCCTTTTCGGCCTTCTTGCCTATGGGTCTCTCCAAGGTTTTGCTGGAGTTCATCTCATCATTATCTTCATCTAGATTTATTGAGCTTGCAAAAGTACGACAAGATTGTGAGGCTGGCTGTCTAGCACGGACCTTCAAATTATCTCTTTGAATCAACCACTTAGCTTCGTTCCTCAAAATTCTCCAACAATGTTCCAATTGAAATGCATTTTTGCAACTTTCTGTATACATAGTTTTTGCATCTTCAATCTACAAAAGTAAAAAAATTTAAAATAATGAGAATCATAAAACTAAAAGTGCATTGATGTACAATACATATTAAACTAAGTGGTCTACTATACATGAACACAAACTCTACAATGAACATATGAGCTTGAAGAGCATCTGTTTGAAGATTTATAGGCCCTCTTTCTTTTAGATCCTAATTTTTTTCTTTTGTAATTTTTTAGGAAAGCTAGCATTTACATGAAGGCTAACACTTCAGGAGAAACTGTTCAAAATCCTAATCAACATCGTTTCAAGCAGGCTAACAATTTTTTCTTTTGTTGTTTTGATTGGGACAACATATCAGCTAGCAATTCTCTTTTGCAGTTTCAAATTTATTTTTCTACTCTTAATAAATTAAAATGAATTTGCTTATAAAGGCATTGATCATTTCCTTCATAGTTTCTAGTTTCTACTTCCCAGAAACTTCACAAATAATAAATCAACAGTTATTACTTTCATTATAGATACATGTGTTGTGTATGTGTAAGGATTCAGGAATAGGAAGTCAAACAACCTATTGATCTACCTTGATTCGTATTCATATAATCCTTTGATCAAGCAATTAACCATATGTTATGTGTGCCTAGTGGCTATTAAGAAGTCATAAAGCACCCATATGCACCTACCAATGGCCAAATCCTAGTTACTTTACAGGTATGTTGGATCAAAACTAATCAATACAAGATAAAGTTGAGTGGAGACAGCAGACAGCAGACAAATAAATAAAAGACTACTATCGACCCAAATGTTTTGAGAGATGGTGATTTAATTTTTTAACCATTATTAACAGAAATAAATAAAAGACTACTACCGACCCAAATGTTTTTTTTTTTTTTTTTCTCTCTCTTCTAAAAAAATGCATTTTTTTTATTGATCTAACTACAATGAAATATAATTTTCACTCAAGAAACAAAATCTTAAAACCTCATAGTAGTCATCAGCAACTGAGTTAGTCGAAATACCTTGTCATGCCCAGTTTTACCACTTTCATTCCGATTCTCCATTTGGGCCAAGTATCCACAGAACTTATTGGTCTCCCTTTGAATTGTTGACCACCGACTACATAAAGAATCCTTGGAGCGGTTAAATTTCTTGTCATTGTGGAAGGTGGACCAAATTCAATCCCAAAATGTTGTGTGTTTTTGGTCCGTCGATGTCACGGCATCTAAGTTAACATTGAGCCATGCCGACACTAGCTTAATGTCTTCATCTACGGTGAAGTTGGCTCCCCGTTAACTTCTCTTAGTAGTTGATTTTTTTGCAATGTGGGGGGTAGAATGTCCCATTTCTACTTCGGGTGAAGATTGATGGACATTCACGTCTAAATGCGGAGTGGACATCAAAGACTCAAAACCTTGTTCCTTGTCTTGTAAAATGTCAAGGAAGAAGGGATTTTGTGAGTCCATCACCTAACAAACACCAAACTAATTCAGAAGCAGCACTAATAAGCAACACCAAAGTAATTATCAGGCACCAAAAAATCCACATGTGCAAAAAGTATATGTCACCAGCTGATCTAATTATCACACTTTTTTAAGTTCAAGTACAACCTATATTGGCAGTAACTTATATGATCTCCAAGCATTTTATAATTCATGATCAGAGATGTTGTTCCAGATCAGCAACATGTATACAATATGACTAATTTGAATGAGATTAAGAATTTCCATAAGAAACTAAAACCTAAATTGCAAACCCTGTTCTGACTAACAAGTAATGATTCCAATAATCCCAAATTAACATTGAACAAATTTTAATAGTTAACACCAGTACCTGGCAACAACATTAAGAAACAGATTACTTAGGATTGCTTGTATAGATCCTAAAATTGGCCAATAAGCTAGCGAAAGCATCAGTATAAAAAATTTTCAATACAACAAAATTAAAGCTTTTAGTAAACAAATGAGCAAAGATTCCTATATATAATTGGACATACACTCATACATAATGCGTAAGTTCCAGTGACAAGCTACTGATTAAAAAAAAAAAAAAAAATCTTGCAAATTTAATTAGCAATTTATTAATAAAACCGAAAAAAAAAAAAAAAATACAAACAAACAAACCTGTTGGTGATGTTCATGAAAATTGGAAGAACTACAACGTTGCATATTAACTCTGAAAACCAACAACGATCTGTCATAGAAAAAAAATGCCTCAATGCACAAACCCACCATGAAATAATGCATAAAAAAAATTATATCCACTTCTAAGTTTCCTCAAGAACGTATATACCCTGTTCAAGCCATTTGAAAACAGGGGAGAAATAGGAATTCGGGTGTGTTCCGAAGAATCCCTAAAAAAAACCCCAAACCAGAAAAAATTTAAAACAAGAAACCCTAAAAAAAAAACTAGTTTAGAAAAACTCCCAAGAATCTTGCTTGAAACCAAAAAACAAAAAAGACCCTAAAATCTCAATGAGAAAAACTCATACCTTTTTTTTAGAGAAAATTGCCCCAAACCCTGATAGAGATACCTCCAAGTTCTATAGTGACCCTCCTCACGGGGCTACAAAAACCCCAAACCGATCACATAATTTCCAGTGGTGATGACAATGAGCAAGTATCAGACGAAGAGAGAAGATGAGAGGAAGCTCAGGAATGAAATAGGGAGAGACAAGCTGAGGCGTTGGTGTTGCGGCTTGCCCAGTGAAAGGAGAGAGAAAAAAAGTGTGAAAGATGTGCTTTTTATACCATACGAATATAACATTAAAATAATAAATAGAAACATTAAAATATTAAATGGAAGCGCTACAATGACCGTGCATATATGCACGGTCATTGTAGCAATTGTGCATAAATGCACAATTATGCACAAGCTGGTGTGGGTCTTTTTTTCCTCAAATTGTGTAAAATCAGCCACTTTTTCTATTTTGCACAATTATGCCCAAGCTGATGTAATTGCTCTAAGTCCCAAAGTATAATACTAGCACTAGGTGAGGATATTTGGTCAGTAGACGTGATTCTAGGTACCACTCGTTTTGCAAACTTTTAAATCCAAGTCTTGGGATTCCCACCTAGCGAAATTGTTTGCAGTTTCAGGTTCAAAATTTAGCTTCTTCTTATATTTGCATTCTTCTAGACCACTTCAGCCATTCAAAACTATGACTAAAGATCTCTGGGCTGAAATATCTTTCCACACACAGAACCGGTTTAACCATTCTGGTTGCTTATTTCAACGATTCAACCGTTGATTCTCTAGGTTTGAGCAGTTTTTGTGAATTTTCGGTTTTCATACATATTCTGACCAATTTTAGCACCGATTTACGGTCGAACCGGACGATATGGTCTGATTTTTAAAACCATGCTCTATAATCAAAATTGATTTGAATTTTAAAAATAAAGGATGAAGAGGAATAAATAGGCTAATACCTCTATGGGTGCAAAATATGTAGACATTTCAATTTCCCGATTCTCAAATTTGAATAAAGATTGAAATATTTATATGGACTCAAAATAAAATAATCATTATATTTTTATATTTATGTTTATGTTTATGATTTTTTTTTAAGTATTAATTAAAAAATAATATTTAATTTTTATAACCATTTAATATATATATATATATATTAAAGTCAAAGTTGGGAGAAAATCCCATTAGATTCTAAATTGGAGTCCAATTTTGCAACACGTGCCCATCTAATTTAAATTTTTGTGTGGAGTGAATTATTAGATGCAAAAATCAAAGAGTCTAAATTCAATTAGATTCTAAATTGGATTTCAGTTTGAGTTCAATTTTGTGTCACGTGTTCCATCTAATTTTTTAATTTTTATAACAACTGAATTATGTAATACAAAAATCGAAGAATTCAAATCCAATTAGATTCTAAATCATATGTGTGTATGTGTGTGTGTGTGTGCGTGTGTAATGAGAAACAATTATATATTTTAGAAATTTTTGACTTAAAAAAATGTGTAAGTTGTGTGTAATTGTGATTGTTTTTATATGTACTCATCATATACATGGGGTTATACACTAGTTTTGTATGAAAATTAAACACGAAGTTAGAATTAATCAGTCCATTTATAAAAAAATTTAAAAAATTGTACATATTAGAAAATAAAATACATTAAAGCACACTTATACTAGATGTATATATTGTTTTTTTAGGCTTAATTGTGAGCACCCCAAGAGGTGGCATGTGAATGCTACCATGACTGCCAACTAATTGTTCAATGTGTATTCATCCTAACAATCGGGTTAGAGAATATGCCTCTAACTTAAGATTATGAGTAAGGAGATCCTTAAAGCCCTAAACCTTAATTAGTGGAATATTACAATTTTCTAATATGGAAATATCTTATAAGCAATGGTGATCAAAGAATATTCAATCAAGATTTCTTTTGCTCTTGTTATTTTGTTTTATTTTTTTTCCTACAAGTGCAATTGGAGTTTCCTTTAATGAATAACAATTTCATGAGAAGATGCATTGCATTTTGTAGGAATATTGTGGTGTTGGTGTTGTTTTAGGATTTTTATGGCAATAGAAATATGATCTATATTCATTAGCATATTTGTCAAGAGCAGGGGCGGAACTATGTGTAAGGATGCCCCCCCCAATTTTGAAATTTTTTTAAATATATATAATTATTTTAATGTTTTTAAAATTTAGTCTATAAAAATAAGAGTTGGCCCCCCCCAAATATTTGATTTAGTTCAATGATACTCTTAGAAAAAATAATTGATCTAATAGTTATAGAGACATAACATTATTTTTTGCAATTCTATTTTTTATTGTAAAATGTGCTCTTATATCTGTTAAATATTTGATAAAGTTTGGCATAAAACATGTTTGAATCTATGTCCTTTTCAATTAGTTACGTGGCAATTAACAAGTAATTGACTCATTAAAAAAATAATGTCACTAAAACTACACATGAAATGTCTCTTTTGTTGCCACATAATGGGTTAGAGTAAGATAGCTTTAAATATGTTTGGAGCCTAACTTATTCCTCCAAATTTTGAATCATTCATGTTTTTGAAAATTTCATTAATTCAATTGAAAGATTTTTTACTTACTTTAGTATAAAATTAGATAATTTGTATCGAAAATGACATTTTTTAAGAATTTCACTACAAAAATCGTAAAAATGAATTTTATTTTATGAAAAATTGCCATCAAACATAATTTTGATTGAAAATACTAAGCTCTTTTTTTTTTTTTTTTTTGGTGTGTGTGTGTGTATATATATATATATATATAACTTATCAAATAAAAAAATGTGTATATAACAAAAAAGCATGTGTATATGTGTATGTGAGAGGTTGTTTTGATAAATATATTAGTGCTGCAACTTGGCCCCCTCAAATAAAAATTCCTGGCTCCGCCCCTGGTCAAGAGTCAAGAGAGGCCCAAGTGCAAAAAATCAAAATGCATGTCAAAACCCAAAAGTGGCTTCCTAAGAGCATTAGCATTGAAAAATGCTAATGCCATATCTAAGGAAAATTTAGCATTTATAACCTTAAAATCATCTACATCAAAAAATGGTAAAGGCAAGTATTGTAAATTTTTTGCAATACTTGCTACAGTGCAATTCCAAAGATAGAATTGCACTATAGCTGTATTGTAAAAAAAATAAGAATATTTTATCTCTACTCTCTCTCCTCTGTCTCTCATCTCTCTCATTTGTCTGTGCTCTTCTCTCTCTCATCTCTGCTCTCCATTTTCTCTCTTGTTTCTGCTCTTTCATCTCTCTCATTTTTTTGAATGGATTTGGTCCGATGGCTCCATTGATGTTTTTTTTGAATGGGTTTCCTCCGGTGGCTCCGGTGATGATGTTTTTTTAATGGGTTTGCTCTCTCGTCTCTGCTCTCCATCTTCTCTCTCGTCTCTGCTCTCTCATCTCTCTCATTTTTTTTGAAAGGATTTGCTCCGATGGCTCCGGTGATGATTTTATTGAATGGGTTTGCTCCGTGGCTTCGGTGATGATGTTTTTTGAATGGGTTTGCTCCGGTGATGATTTTTTTTTGAATGGGTTTGAATGGGTTTGCTCCGGTGATGATTTTTTTGAATGGGTTTGCTCCGGTTTTTGATCGGTGGCCTGGGTTTCAAATCGGCGGCGTGGATTGGTTGATCGGCGGCGTGGATCGGTGGCCTGGCCTGGGTTTTTGATCGGTGGCCCAGTTTTTGAATGGGTTTGTGTTTGTGTGTGTGGCTTGGCTTTGTTGCTGGGTTGTGTTTGTGTGTGGCTTGGCTTTGTTGCTGGGTTGTGTTTGTGTGTGACTTTGTTGCTGGGTTGATGTATGTGTTTGTGTGTGTGGGTGTGGTAATGGGTTTGGATGGGTTGATCGGTGTATAATGGGTGTGTGTTGTGTGTTGAACCGGTGCTGGGAGGGAGAAATAAAAATGGCTGTTGAAAAGCCCAGGAAAATGAGGCTAAACAGTTGGGTGGGAAGTTTGGATGGGAAGAAATAATAAAGAATGGGTTAAAAAATAATATTTTAATAAAAATAGAGTTTTTTGATGTAGAGGAATTGTAAAATGGTATGGTATATTGATAAAGTAGGGTTTTAGAATGGTAAAATAGAATAACATTGACATTTTTCAATGCTAGTGCTCTAATAACCACAACTTTTTACCACAAAGACGACCCTACAATTAAAGTGGCTTTAATCACGATATGTACCGTGATAGTTACTCCAATGTTATTATTAATTCACTTTTTTTTTTTTGCAAGTTACCTAAAACACCCTTAACTTAGGAGATTAAAAGACATATATAACCCCAGCTAGACTTCATGAACAAAAAACGTGGCGGTAAAAAAGACAAAGAATATTAGTTGACGTGGCAGATTAATTTAATGCCACGTGTACAACATTAGATAAAACTGTCCGTTACACAGGTTTGGACTTACAGAGAAAACTCATCCGTAGGTCAAATCCCAAAAAAAAGTTGAGCTAAAATGACTGGCTGTCATATTTCATTGGTTAATCTCCTCTCCCAGAGACTAAACGACCCGTCGTTTTTCGACAACGAATACACCTGGTTGGGCTGTCATTTTCGAAAACCATCAAGGGGCTGTTACTTTAGGATTGCCTGGCCGAAGACGATAATATAAATCTGATACCGTTGTTGCGTTGTCTCTATACGATCATTCTAGGTCATTCCTCACATTTCCTCGTCACTCTCTGTAAGCTCTCTCTCTCTCTCTCTATGTGAGTGTCTGCAAGTGTAGGATTTTGAAGATTTTGAGGTTGTTGTTGTATGGCAAATTTTAGTTGTACAAGGTTTACTTGTTTATGGTTCTGACTTCTGATTGATCATTTGTGTTTCGAATTCCTATGATTGTTTGTAACAATGTATGTGTGCGTTTGTTTGGACTTTTTGAAGCCCAAAACACGCATAAATGAAAAAGTTGGCAATAAAATGCGTTTGGCTGAGCCCAAAACGCAACTTTTTTAAAAAAGTTGCGTTTTGGGCTCAGGCAAAATACACGTCCAAAACGCGCTTCATTTATGGACCTCTGAGGTCCATAAATGAAAACGCGCTGCTAGGCGTTTTTGGATTATTACCATTGGTATGTGCATTTACGAAAATGTCCCTTACACAGACTCACATAGACTCACAAACTCATCAGTTCTCTCACGCCCTCATCTCTCATCTGTGTCTTCTTTCTTCGTCTTCTTCCTCTTCGTCTTCCTCTGCTTCTTCATCGGTCTACCCCCACAATCAACAAAACCCATTTCAACCTTTGATATTCCGAACACAGAATCAACAAAACCAAACCAAAAATAACTCAAAATCAACACAAAAACAACTTAAAATCAACTCAAATCCAGAAAACCCATCCCAAACCCAACTCAAAATCAACCCAAAATCCATAGAAAAAAAAAACCCAAAATCCCAAAATCCTTATGTTTCAATCATCTTCATCTTCATCTTCATCATCATCATCATCATCATCATCATCAAAAAAAAAGAAGAAGAAGCAGAGCTGTGTTCTGGACCGAAGTGCTAAGAGAAAAAAAAAAAAGAAAAAAAGAAGAAGAAGCAGAGCTGTGTTCTGGACCAAAGTGCTAAGAGGCAAAAAAGAAAAGAAAAGAAAGAGAGCTGGGAATGTTCTGGACTGAAGATGGTAGAGGAAAGAAGGAAAAAGGAAAAGAAAAGAGTGTGGTTACGTGGGTGGATGAGAAAAAAAGAGGAGAAAAAAAAAAGAAAAAAAAAAGGAAGTAGAGCCACGTGTGTGGAGAGAAAAAAAAAGGGAGAAAAAAGAAATTATATCATAATATTTTCACAATATTTTTACAATAAATTTTAAGGTAGGCTATTATTAGCTAATATTGATGAGAAAAAAATAAATTTTTTAGAAAGAGAAAAAAATAATTTTAATAGTATGTTAAAATTAAAATTACTATAAATTTTTATCACAATATTTTTACAATACTTTCACAATAAATCTTAAGTGGTAGGTTATTATTAGCTAATATTGGTAAGAAAAAAATAATTTTTTTAGAAAGAGAAAAATTGATTTAAGTATGATGAAGTAATTGATCTAAGTATGAAACAAACTCACATAAAAAAAAAAAAGTATGAAATAAATTCCCTTATATATACATTGTCCTTTTTGGTCATTTACCCCCCAAAAAGCCACTTTTATAAGTGCTAGCCAAACACTCAGCTTTTTCATTATGCACTTTTTAACAGTTTTTACCAAACACTCAACTTTTTGAAACTCCACCTTTTCATTATGCACTTTTTCAAAAAACTGAACCAAACTCACCCTATATGGGTTTCAAGAATGTTGTTTTTCCTTGTCTTCAAAATGATGTCTTTGATTGCCTAAAATTGCTGAGAAAAGAAGAAGATCGCAGTTTTTTTTAATGTTAAAGCACTTCAAAAAGTTGTCGGTTTATTTTATTTTTTATATTTGTTTTAAATATAAAATAACATTGATAGGAGGACCAAGTTCCTGTATATGGATGGTCGAGATGAAAAGTTGAAAACTTTCCGATCAGATAAGGCAAAAATTTATATAAAAAAAAAAAAAGTAAAAAATTTTAGAACTTAAGAACTTACCTTTTCTTCAATGATCGGACAGCTGAGAGTCATGAGTATTGCATCCCATGCAATATCCAAGGTGTTGCGTGAGATCTAGATCCATGGATGGCAAAAGTAAAAAGTATATGTTAATGTTGTGTAACAGAGTCGATACTAAGAGCACTCACTGATAAATGTGTCAAATTTATATAGATTTACTTAAAAATGACTTACATCATAACCGTGTAAATTTACACTTTATTTTGCATTTAAGGTATGTTTGGATACCATTTATTTTACTGAAAATTAAAAATTTATTGCTGAAAATACGGTAAATAAAGGTAAAAGTTAGTTGAAATAGTATAGTGGGGTCTATAAATAGTATCAAAAAGTATAGTAAGGTCTATAAATAGTATAAAAAATAAGCTAAATAGTAAAATAATTTTTCATCCAAATCCAAACGTACACTTAGTGTTTTATTATTTCTTTACGTATCCCAAGAATGAAGGAAGGAAATGGGTGGTAGATTTTGTGTGTGAAAAAAGATGGACAATTAAAAAAATCAAGAAAATTTGATATTTTAATGAAATGTAGTATAAAATAGATAATTTGATGTGAGTTGTTTTGAAAAGTAATAATATAAAATAGAAAAAGTATGAGAGGTAGAGAGCTTGAGAGCTTGAGAGAGTTTTCCTTCTTTTGGTGTTGGACCTGTGGGTATGAGAGGGAGGGAGCTTTTTGATTGTTCTAGTTGTTTTGAGAGAGTAGAAAGAAGAAAGAGGTGAAACTTTGTCTTTCTTTGGATGTATGGACCTTTGGGTTTGAGAGAGGGAGAGAGTTCTTGGAAGTTCTAGTTGTTTTGAAAAGTCAAAGAAGAATTGAGATGAAAATTGTTTGTTGTATGGCCGGCCAAGTGTTGGTCTTTGTGTTTAAGAGATTAACATGTGTCAACATGAAAGACACTTTGGCTTTCCATGTGTTAAATTTCAATTGGTTGCATGTGGGTGGAATTTCCACAATAACATTTTATGCATCATATGCCTAATTAAAACACCAACTATGTATCTAATAACTTAAACCACTTAATTATAGTTTTGTACATACTAAATATATATTTATAATACAAATAGTCATTCAATTATTTATAATCTTTATAATTCTTATTCAATGACATTATAAAATATTATGTTTATTAAATATTCTTCTATTAATTTTTGAAAATAAGTGGCTTAAAATATTAATAATACTTGACTACTCAAACACATAGTTTAACTATATAGTTTGGTCGGGGTGTTACACTTTATATATAAGGAAGTGTCAATTCAGCTCCAAGACCTTTAGCATTTTGGTTTTAAAACTTTTCTAAAAATTTAACTTTCATCACTAAACCTTAAGAAATTCTTTTTTTTTTTTTTGCTCCTAAACTATTGAAAGTTAGTCTTTCATCCCTAAATTATTGAAAATGTTTTATTTATGTCCTTAAACTTTAATTTTTTTTAATCCTCAAACTATTGAAATTTTTTTTTTCTTTTTTCATCCCTATTTTTATCTCAAAAATATTGAAAAAACTATTTACAAATTTTAAGGATGAAAAAAAAAAATTTAAAGTTTAGCGTCAAAGAAAATCTTTTGGTAAATTTTAGAATCCAAAATAGTATTATACCCTAAAATAAATCATATCCTAAATATCCATCAGCACTCTCTACTCTCTAGTCCTAAAATGTCTAGATTTTAGATCTTAGAGTTGGAAAAATAGTGAAAGGAAGGGAAAAAAAAATTGTTTTCACTCTTATTGTGAGGCAATTTTGGCATAGTAAATGTGCAAATTAGGGGAAAAAAATTGAATTATCTTTCTAATGCCACAAGTTTTACCTCAATCAATGAAAGCCTTACAAAGAATGATACTCTAAAGTGAGGCCAAATTATCATTAGGTGTTGAAACTTGTTTGGAGCTTGAATAATTTTATTCTTAAGCACCTCTCATAAATACAATTTAAAATTATTTTATATATTAAAAACAATTGAGGAGGAGGTGCAAATAACTTCTTCTTTTTTTAGATAGTTCCAAGGCCAAATTATCTTTAGGTGATGAAACTTGTTTGGAGCTTGAATAATTTTATTCTTAAGCACTTTTTATAAATATAGTTTAAAATTATTTTATATATTAAAAACAATTGAGAAGGAGGTGCGAACAACCTTTTTTTTTTTTTTTTTAAAGCTAGTTTCAACCTAGCTTTTTTATCATCAAACCAAGACATCAATTAGTTTTTGATGTAGGTGGGGATTAAACCCTAAATCTCTTATTCAACTATCAGGAATTTTACTCATTGAGCTAACTGAAACCCATAGGTGCAAAGACCCTAATAAATTCACTAATTGACATAATTTTTCATATAATGTCGTATTTATAAGAATAAAAAATAACAAATATTGTTATGTTAATGTTTATGTTTATGTCTATTGTAGGGACCAGTTTTGGCTTAGACCCTAAACAAGATTGAATTTCAGCCCAACAAGCCCAAACAATAAATTTGTAAAGCGTGAGAGAAAGAACTAGCCTGATTATAGAAAAGAGATAACGATTGTAGGTGGTTTGGAAGAAGTATTGACGATATAAGATACAAAGATTGTCCTCAGTGTAGCCTGAGTAACTCGGTCGTAATAATTTAATCAAGAGCAAAGATTTCTTTTTTCAGTAACTAGTTCTCTAGTCCTTTTTTTAGTATTTTTCCGATCCCTCTTTCTTGGCGACCTCTCTCACTTCCCCGTGTGTCTACAAATACAAAAACTCTGTCCGAGGACTTCCTTTTCAAACCTGTAAATTTCCTTGAACTCCCTTAGTTTTCATTCCAACTTGTGAAATTTTATTTAAAGAATTCTTAGAAAATGAGTAGATTCAAACACCTAGTTGACTTCGAGGAGGGTATAAAGAATTTTAGGACCAAGTACAGTATTCCCCCAAACGTGGGTGTCAGGTACACTGCCCAGGGAGAAAGGTTTGATGAGAGGAAGATAGGAGAGGTAGTCATCCCTATGATCGCCTTCATAGAGGGAGGAATGACCATTCCTATGGGTACCCTTACTAGGAACTTCCTTAGGTTCTTTAGGCTTTCTCCCACACAGTGCGCCCCAAACATGTTTAGGGTGTTAGGGAGTATAGAAGTCTTAAATGAGAAAATGAACCTAAACTTAACCCATCATGATGTGAACTGGATATACAAACTACACAATATGAAGGGGCAGGGGTATTACCTCAAGTCTAGGTACCCTGAAATAAGGTTGATCCAGTGTTTCCCTATATCGAATAAGGGCTTAAAGGAGGACTCTTTATTTTTTTTCTGGGGAGTGGCATGATGGTCTACCCTGTCTAACTGAGGAGGGAACACCAGGTGGGGGTCCAACTGTAAATTTATACTTCTTGGTTTGCACTTTTCTTTTATTTCCCCTTATTCTTTATTCTTATCGAAATGCACTTCTTCTTACTTTAATGGTTTTATAGATAGCCGTTCTACCAAACCTTTGCTTAGCTTAGTTAACAGAGTGAGCTTAGATAGGATCCTACGATCCGAGGTGTACGTAAACGAAGCTGACAGCCAACTGAGAGCAGCCCACCTAATCCTTGGATACACGCCTATTTTTTGCGCATTCCAAGCTCCTAGTTGTGTGATAAAGGCCAGAGATCCCCAGCTCCTCATGCTATATACCATGATCTAAGTATCATATTTACCATACACGTATAAATTTGGTTCTGGAAGCTTTTTCTTGTCCCATCCAACGTCCCTTTGAACTCTCAACTAATAGCTGTAAGGCTACTCGATCACTATTCAGGTATCACCTCCACATTAATACGGCCAGAAAGTTAGTTGGGAAGCATTTAATGTGGAGGTAACAGCTCTCGAAGATATTTGTTATCTTCCTCCTTCATCCCTTATCCTATGTCCAACTCCCCATCATGATGCAACTTTAAAGTAATATTCAAGATGACAAGAATGTTCTAAATCACCTCGGATTAATATTTCCAAGGTGACTTTTCACCTTGGAAATATTTGGGATTATAAATAACCTTTATTTCTTCATTCCATGTCATTTCCTTTATTACCTTAGTTGACCGTCCTCGAACCGGTTAGCGTCCTCGGATTGGGCCATTGGGCCACAGGCCCTGTCCATACAGTTTCAACAGTACTTCATAGACAACTGGTCCCTACATCTATAATGTTGAATATTATATTTTAGAAAATTATTATTAATTTGATATATTTGCAACACTTTCAGTGTTTTTAATAAAAATAATTATATATATGAAAAATAAACGATAAGTTATAATTCATTAGCTACCAATTAAAAAAATAATAAATACAATTTAGGGTAAAATACTATTATGGTGTCTAAACTTTACCAAAAGTTTATATTTCATTTCTAAACTTTAAAAAATTCATTTTCATCCCTAACTATTGAAAAGTCTATCTTCTGTCCCTAAACTATTGAAAATGTTTAAACACAGAAATTAAAAAAAAAAAAAGGAGTATTTGAACAATATATATATATATATATATATATATATATATAAAACACAATATATTGGGATAATGATATAATATTAGATGGAGGAAGAATCTAATAGTTAGTTTGTACATTGTGTTACTTTTTGTACAGTGTGTTGTAAATAGAAAGAGAGCCGCACAAAAGAATAAATAACAAAAAAAGTTAATAAAAAAGCTAAAAAAAGAAAGCCACACAAAAAAAATATTTTATAGGGCCACTCGTTTTACAAACTTTTAAATCCAATCTTGGGATTCCTATTTAGCGAAATCGTTTGCAGTTTCAGATTCAAAATCCAGCTTCTTCTTTTGTTTGCATTCTTCTAGACCACTTCAGCCATTCAAATCGTTGACCAAAGATCTTAGATCTGAAATATCTTTCCACAGGCAGAGTCAGTTTAATCATTCTGGTTGCCTATTTCGACGATTCAACCGCCGATTCACCTGGTTTGAGCGGTTTTTGTGAATTTTCGATTTTCGTACATATTCTGATCAGTATTAGCACTGATTCACGGTCGAACTGATTGAACCGGATGGTCTATTTTGATTTTTAAAACCATGCTCGATATTCAAAATTGATTTGAATTTAAAAAATAAAGGAGGAAGAGGAATAAATAGGCTAGTACCTCTATGGGTGCAAAATATGTAGACATTTCAATTTCTCGATTCTCAAATTTGAATAAAGATTGAAATATTTATATGGACTCAAAATTAAACAAACACCACATTTTTATGTTTATGTTTATGATTTTTTTTTTAAGTATTAATTAAAAAATAATATTTAATTTTTATAACCATTTTGTATATATATATATATATATATATATATATATATATATATGGGTTTGGATCAAGTTACATTTAGTGTAACTCTAAACAATGTTACACCACTCAATATTTTTTAATTTGATGCAAAATTTGAAAAATCTACCTAGATTACATTATTTTCATATATTCTCCATACTTGCAAAATTTCAAGTTGATCAAAAATTAATAGTTATGTCATCAATCAATTTTTTAAATTTAAATTTTTGTAGTTTAAAATAATGCATAAAAGATTAGCTTATGGATCAAATGGTAAATAACATCCAATTGACATGAAAATTGGCATGATTGTTAAGAACATATAGAACATATAATTCAACAATGTGATTTTCAAAATATAAATTCTATAATAAGTTATCGGGTGGTGTAATATTACTTAGAATTACACTAGATGTAATTTGAACTCAACCATATATATATATATAAGTCAAAATTGAGAGAAAATCCTATTAGATTCTAAATTAAAGTCCAATTTTTCACCGCATGCCCACCTAATTTTTAAATTTTTGTGTGAAGTGAATTAGTAGTTGCAAAATTCAAAGAGTCTAAATTCAATTAGATTCTAAATTGGATTTCAATTAGAGTTCAATTTTATGTCATGTGTTCTATCTAATTTTTTAATTTTTATGATAAGTGAATTATTCAGTGCAAAAATCAAAGAGTCCAAATTCGATTAGATTCTAAATCATATATATATATATATATATATATATATATATATATAATGAGAAACAATTAGATATTTTAGAAATTCATGACTTAAAAAATGTGTAAGTTGTAATTATTACACCAAGTATGATTTGAACTCATAGATGTATATAATTGTGATTGTTTTTAAATGTGTCTATGCAAATATATGAGGTTATACACTAATTTGTATGAAAATTAAACACAAAGTTAGAATTAATCAGTCCATTTATAAAAAAATTAAAAAAATTGTACATATTAGAAAATAAAATACATTAAAGCACACTTATACTGGATGTATATATTGTTTTTTTAGGCCTAATTGTGAGCACCCCAAGTGGTGGCATGTAAATGCTACCATGCCTGCGAACTAATTGTTCAATGTGTATTTATCCTAACATTCGGGTTAGAGAATATGCCTCTAACTCAAGATTATGAGTAAAGAGATCCTTAAAGCCCTAAACCTTAATTAGTTGCATATTACAATTTTCTAATATGGAAATCTCTTATATGGAAATATATTAATCAAGATTTTTTTTGCTCTTGTTATTTTGTTTTATTTTTTTTCCTAGTACAATTGGAGTTTCCTTTAATGAATAACAATTTCATGACAAGATGCATTGCATTTTGTAGGAATATCGTGGTGTTGGTGTTGTTTTAGGATTTTGATGGCAATAGAAATATGATCTATATTCATTAGCTTATTTGTCAAGAGTCAAGAGAGGTCCAGGTGCAAAAAATCAAAATGCAAGTCGAAACTCAAAAGTGACTTCCTAATAACTTATAACCACAACTTTTTACCACAAAAACGACCCTACAATTAAAGTGTCTTTAATCACGATATGTGCAATGATAGTTACTCCTATGTTATTATTAGTTCACTTTTTTTTACAAGTTACCTAAAACACCCTTAACTTAAAGACACATATATATATATATATAACCCCAGCTAGACTTCATGAACAAAAAACGTGGCGGTAAAAAAGACAAAGAATATTAGTTGACGTGGCAGATTAATTTAATGCCACGTGGACAACATTAGATAAAACTGTCCGTTACAAAGGTTTGGACTTACAGAGAAAACACAACCGTAGGTCAAATCCCAAAAAAAATTCAGCTAAACTGACTGACTGTCATCTCTCATTGGTTAATCTCCTCTCCCGGAGACTAAACCACCCGTCGTTTTTGGACAACGAATACACCTGGTTGGCCTGTCATTTTTAAAACCAGCAAGGGGCTGTTACTTTAGGATTACCTGGCCGAAGGAGATAATATAAATCTGATAGCGTTGTAGCGTTGTTGCGTTGTCTCTACACGATCATTCTAGGTCGTTCCTCACATTTCCTCGTCACTCTCTGTAAGCTCTCTCTCTCTCTCTCTCTCTGTCTCTCTCTCTCTGCAAGTATAGGATTTTGAAGATTTTGAGGTTGTTGTTGTATGGCAAATTTTGGTTGTACAAGGTTACTTGTTTATGTTTCCGGCTTCTGATTGATCATTTGCGTTTCGAATTCCTATGATTGTTTGTAACAATGTATATGGGTTTCAAGAATGTTGTTTTCCCGTGTGTTCAAAATGATGTCTTTGATTGCCTAAAATTGCTGAGAAAAGAAGAAGATCGCAGTTTTTTTAATGTTAAAACACTTCAAACAGTTGTGATTGCTTTTTTTTTTCTTTTTTTTAAAATTATTTTATAAATTATTTTATATATTTGTTTTAAATATAAAATAACATTGATAGGAGGACCAAGTTCCTGTATATGGATGGTCAAGATGAAAAGTTGAAAACTTTCCGATCAGATAAGGCAAAGTCTTAAAAAAAAAAAGTAAAAAAATTTAGAACTTAAGAACTTACCTTTTCTTCAATGATCGGACAGCTGAGAGTCATGATTATTGCATCCCATGCAATATCCAAGGTATTGCGTGAGATCTAGATCCATGGATGGCAAAAGTAAAAAGTATATGTTAATGTAAGAGCACTCACTGATAAATGTGTTAAATTTATATAGATTTTCTTAAAAATGACTTACATCAGTCAGTGTTTGTATCTGTGTAAATTTACACTTCATTTTGCATTTAGGGTGTGTTTCGATACAATATATTTTGCTGAAATTGAAAATTCATTGTTAAAAGTACCGTCAATAAAGCTAAAGTTAAAGCTAAATGGTAGTTGAAATAGTACAGTGGGACCATGAATAATATCAAAAAATGTAGTACGGTCGTGTATAGTATCAAAAATTAGTTGAATAGTAAAATAATTTTTCATTCCAATCCAAATTCACACTTAGTGTTTTATTATTTCTCTACGTATCCCAAGAATGAAGGATGAAAATGGGTGGTAGATTTTGTGTGTGAAAAAAGATAGACAATTAAAAAAAAAGAAAAATTGATATTTTAATGAAATGTAGTATAAAATAGATAATTTGATGTGTGTTGTTTTGAAAAGTGAGTATATAAAATAAAAAAAGTAGATTCTTATGCTAAAATAGACAAAAGTTTTTGCATGAGTTGATGCGAATGTTCTAAGTCTTTGTTGGTGTTGTATTATTATTTTCTTTTCAGGCAACCTTTTTTTTTTGGTCACGTGTGTGTGTAAGGACTAAGGACACTGCTTGGGTTCCAAGAAATATTTAACTAAGATGTGATTTCTAATAATTTTAAGGTATATGTCCCAAAGTATGTGTATATGCAAGATTTTTTTAAAGGTTTACTCACTTTTTATTAAATTGGACAGAGAAATCTCATTTCAATATGGCCGAGGCACATGCTGCTCCTAATGCTGAGTTATTGGAATGGCCTAAGAAGGACAAGCGTAGATTCCTTCATGTTGTGTACCGTGTTGGTGATCTTGATCGTACCATCAAGTATGTGTCGAGGACATTGTTTTTGAAGTTTTTGATGAATTTATATATATTGGGCATGCTAGAATTTTCTTATTGTGCTGTTAACTTGTTCTGGGTCCAGGTTTTATACTGAATGTTTTGGGATGAAGTTGCTGAGGAAAAGAGACATTCCTGAAGAGAAATACTCCAATGCCTTTCTTGGTTTTGGCTCAGAAGAGACTAATTTTGTTGTGGAGTTGACATACAGTGAGTTTGCCTAGACTTATAATTATGATCTCTATAGCTTAAGAATTATGATAGATTGAGTATTTCAACTCATGATGGACTTTGTTAATTCAGTCTTGTGCCGCTCTTTCAATGGTGGAGATAGGACCTTAGGGTCTTTTTTTTTTGTGTGTGTGTGTGTGTTTGGGGTGGGTTGGTGGGGGGGGGGGGGGGAGGAGGTTAAAGTGTGAGGCGTTTGATTAAAAAAGTTAAAAAAAAAAAAATGGTTTAGTTTGGTTTTTAAACAATTTTTAAAATTACTTTATTTGATTTTGAACTAGTTTAGGTGTATATGCTTTTTGTTTAGACTAAGTACATTTTAGTTAGCTTCTAAATACAATCATACACAAGGACCTTAGAGGCTATGTGGATTATGCATATTTAAGTTCAATTTGATACAGTAAAGAAGCTTGGCCTAAGAAAATTAGATGCAGCAATGGAATAAAGATGGATTTGCACATATAATATGAAGAGATAAGCAAAGAAAAAGAGGAATGTTAACCTTTTTAAATTTTTTTTCTCCTTGAGGGTTGATTTAGGGATGTAATCTCACAAGTAAGTAAACTTGTTTTGGTGGTCCTAGTTAAAAAGAGTGGAAAAGGAACACACACAGACACAGAAAGAGGCTTTGGAGAGAGATTGTGTGTATTTCATGATAATATGCATAGGGTATTTTGTGACAGAGTTGAGACATACTGAAAATGACAAATTGGGTGATAATGTTACTTTAATTATGACTACTGTATGGTTTCTGAAAAATTACTTTGATCTTGATTTCACAGATTATGGTGTGTCTTCATATGATATTGGAACTGGTTTTGGTCATTTTGCTATTGCAACTCCAGATGTAAGTTTCATTTTTATATTCTTGGAAGATTGTTGATGTAATTTCTGTTTTAGTGTTGAGGCTGAATTATGCATTCCTTGAACATTTAGGTTTACAAATTGGTTGAAGACATCCGGGCCAAGAGTGGTGTTATCACTAGAGAGCCTGGTCCTGTTAAAGGTGGACAATCTATTATTGCCTTTGTGAAGGATCCTGATGGTTATATTTTTGAGCTTATCCAAAGAGGTCCAACTCCTGAGCCACTCTGTCAAGTAATGCTTCGTGTTGGCGATTTGGATCGCTCAATCAAGTTTTATGAACAGGTGATTAGCTGTCCCTCTCCATTCTAATTGAACATACTGCCGATATTTGTTTAAAAACATATGTTGTGTATTTGAAAGGTTGATTATTTAAAAAAAAAAAAAAAAAAAATCCAAAACTTACTCTCTTCAATACGTGTTTATAGAGATTGTAATGCTATCTGGAAATATTTATTGTTTCAATTAGTGCTAAAATTTAATTAAATAAAAATAAAAATAAAATAAAGAAAGAAAGAAGAATGTAAGTCTCAGCCTATGGGGATGAAGGCTTAAAATCTTTAGGTAGGTTTTAGCTTTTGAATCTTTATGTTGTATACTATGTAAGCATGTTAAAGCCATGCCATTCTTAATGTAACAGTATTCATTAAATCCAGCTATTTTCTTCCATATGTTGTTCCTGAATTGGATTCCCTTTCATGCAGGCCTTAGGAATGAGGGTAGTGAAGAAGGTTGATAAACCTGAGTACAAGGTATCTTTTCCTGTGATTTAACACAACATGTTTAGCAGAAGCATATTAGTAGTCTTTTAAGTGATAGAGCTTATGAAATTCCTTGATCTTTGTCACAGTACACCTTAGCCATGCTGGGTTATGCAGAGGAACATGAGACAACTGTTCTTGAGTTGACATACAATTATGGTGTGACTGAATATACCAAGGGGAATGCATATGCACAGGTCAGTTTATGAGATATATATATATATATATATATAGCAATTTGGAAACTTCGTTAGAAAACTTTCTTGAAGTTTCTTCAATTTGGAAACATTTTCAACCCTTTTTGGTTATTCTGGTATCCATTCCAGATTGCTATTGGCACTGATGATGTATACAAAAGTGCTGAGGTTGTCAACCTGGTCACACAAGAGCTGGGAGGAAAGATTACTCGACAACCAGGGCCAATTCCCGGACTCAACACCAAGATTACCTCTTTCCTTGATCCAGATGGCTGGAAAACTGTAAGTTTTCTTTAGTTCTAATAACTTGATGCCTTTTTTTGCTTATTTGAATAGTTTGTCCATTGGTTATCAATATTCACATTTGGCCATTTTAAGATAACGTGAGAGACCTCTATGTATATGATGTCGTACTATAGTTTAGGGGATATAAATTTAGAAGTTTGCATGAAAGGTGGGATGGTTAATATTCGTATAAGTATAGCTCAGATAAAACGGAAATGGGCTCAAAATCCAAGTGAAATTTAGAATAAAATGTGGAATATATTCAGATTTTATGCACTTTGGAGTATTTATCTGTTATATAGGCAACAATCTCTTGAGGTTTTTAAAATTAAAATCTTCATCTGTGACTAATGGATTTATGAGTCAGAAATGAAAATGCCTCAGCTTACAATGGTTTTTCATACTTTCAAGGTAATATATAATTGACAAAACTTAGATATAATACTTTAGGTGCTATTCATTAGGTTCCCCTTTTAAGATTAAGTTGTGGTTACTTAACTAAAAAATATATTTCCATCCTATAAGAAAAAAAATCCACATGGCAGGATTTTAAAGTAAGAACCTAAGAATAACATCTAAGTACTGTACCTAAATCTTGTTCATATATAATATATTTCGTTCATTTTTAACAAGCCATTGTTTTTCTTTTGTATTTGTAGGTCCTCGTTGACAATGAAGATTTTCTGAAGGAACTGCATAAAGAATAATCTCGTAAATGGATGATTAAGCGCTTAAAATGTCTTATCACTTTCCTTTGAATAAGTTGGTGTGTAGCGTCAATCATGCTTTTAGTAAGCACAGTAGCTATGTGTCTTATATGGTTGTATGTGTGACTTGAACCATATTTAATTAATGCATCTACTGGTGTTTATGTAGTAGGCAATTTGACTATTGTCTGTAGTTTTTGTGGAAGTGTGTTTACAATTTCAGAGTTAGCTGACATGCCCTTAAGTAGCTTCATTGAGTGTTGATGGCCAGATCAATAAAATAAGGGCTTAAGCATTGCTCCATACTACTGAGGGCTAACCATTGTTTCTCTTCCAGAGTTTTCTTTGCTTCTTGAACCTGTTCCCAGGGATGAGGATGAATAAGGTTTGAATAATACCTTGTGCTTAAAAAACTAGGAGTCCCTATAAAATCTCATGTTTTTACTATCTAATCATGTATTTTCACATCATATTTTGTATAAGAAAAGCCTTGAACAGAAGAAAGAGGGAAAAATTGCAGCCCAAACTAGTCCTAGAATTCTTGACTGAAAGGATCAAATTTCACCCAAGCATGATGGGATTCTGATATTACTCAGAGACATGCATGGATGATTCAACCTTTTTTCACTCCAATTGTTGATGGTCTTGCAATAAGAATGTAGTTGTAGCCTTGTAGGGACTATCATCAATAGACTACCTACATGCTTATTTTGAAAAAAATTGATGTGATAAATAAATAATTAGATTTACTAATATAAAAACAATAAATAATTAGATGGTGTACAGGAAAGCCTTAAATTTAAATTATTACCATTTAATCATTCTTAACATGCATTTCTTAAAAGTTGAAATATAAATCAAATTAATATTTAATCTTTATCAACGCAATGCTGGAAAGTCATTTGTTAAGTTCGCTTGGTAATTGATAAATTAGAGTTCATTTGTCCCGAGTACCACAACAGTATGCCGTATATGAAGGTAACTACATGTTTTTGGGAATTGATTATGATGGATAGCACTGGCAACACTTTATTTGAGC
Organism: Quercus wislizeni; assembly: GCA_023055345.1. NCBI lineage: Eukaryota > Viridiplantae > Streptophyta > Magnoliopsida > Fagales > Fagaceae > Quercus > Quercus wislizeni. The sequence continues at coordinate 8,129,248 of JALGQJ010000002.1, read as the reverse complement.
ATCTTGCTTCACAACTCAACCACAGCATTATGCCAACAATGATGATATGTTTCTTTTCTTTTCAAAAGAAGAATATAGGTCAATTAAGTCAATTTCTGAGAGCCTGACAGGCAAAATGTCTTGCAGATAAGAATTTTTTTTTTTAAATCTAATGAATTATGAGTTCAATACATCCTAAAGTCCCTGCACGAATGCATATAAACCGCATAAGGTTATACCTTTGTGTGTTATGCCTGAAATTGTGATATCCCACAACACCTCCAATAGGAGATGGAAAGAATTCTGAAAGAAAAAGAGAATGATCCTGCAGAAGAAAATGTCCTCCTGATCAGAAACTTGGCTCTAATTCAAGAAGAACCTCTTCCGGGCGTTGGCTTCTGAAGGGATCAAATATATGTACAACATAGAAGGTTGAACTTCTGCATTGAAGAATTGGCCATCCCAAGTATAATCGACTCAAGAGAGGGTCTTTTATAGAACGGTATCCATCGGATAGCAACCAAGTACACGAATAAATGTTGCAAATTCCTGTCCAAACAAATGAACAAGTAAGACATCCTCGGATCCTTTTCACCTGTTTAGTAGCTTTGACTTTTTTGGTCCCCTTTTTTTTTGGTGGGGGGGGGGGTGGTGGGTGGAGAGATTTTACAAGTCAAAAGCACAATGATAGTTGCTGAATTCTCCCTTCTTTTTTTTTTGGCTAGGTAATAAGACTTTCATTGAAAAAATTGAACATCATGTTCACGATAGTGAACACTATGAACAAGAAAGAGATACAGTATAATCAAGAACTAAAGGAAATAGAGACTAAAAAATCAGATAGTTGCTGAATTCTCTGAACAAATCATGAAATATATACTGACCTGCAGATGTTCTAAAGCATATTGGGCGCGAGTCTCTGCCATAGAAGCTTCAAAATCGATGTAGAACATGTAGTCAAAGTACCTGCCACCAGCATAATCAATTCAGAATACATGTACTACCATTCCTGAAATCCTAGGGCTGTTTTTTAATATGATCTTGAAAACTCCTTTAGAACCACTTACAGCACTTAAATGAACATATCAAAGTCTGAATAACTGATGTCAATTTAAAATTTTCATTATGTTGCCACACTAATCAAGTTGCCATCATTTGTCCCTTTTTTTCCCTCTTTTTATGAATTTTTTGGTGGCTAATTGATGTTGCTTATCTCTACCTGGTCTAATTTTCATTAAAATTATTTAAAAAAGAAGAAAAAGAAGAAGAAAATAATTATCACGTATACATAAGCTTTACCACCAGTTAATATGCATATAAACTCTCGATAGCTTAGATATCAGATTACACAATTGCAAATCACAATTCAAAAGGTAATATTACTCACTTGGCGCTCCCTTCATTGGAATCGTCAACAACCCTTAAAGGACGCTGTTTCTGTGGGCGACTCTCAATCTGAAATGTATTGGAAGGAGATGATAGCAACAAAGTCTATTGATACATTGATAAAAGTAAAACAACCAACAGCTGCCTTTACCTTTGTCAAATTAATGTCCCTGAGAGCAAACACTGCCAAAGCTTTGAATAGTACACCAGCACCTTCTTCTAATGTAAAAACAATGCTTGTCTGGGAAGAAAATTCACAAATACTTCTTTAGGAGGATTACAGATAAGACATAAAAATATATAACAAAATAAATACCTTATAGGGCCTGTCAGTTCCTGGAATTATATGTTCTCTTGCAAGTACCAGAAAACGAGTAATATTATTGTCATCATCCTGGCCAGTACAAGGTGGGAACAATTTAGTTAGGTTGCTGTTGCCATAATTCATAATAACTAGCATTCTATATACTTAACAATCACAATGGGAAAATAGAAATCAGATAGGGAATTAAACACAAGCCTTAAAGATGCCAAAGTATTTATTGCTATAATGCAATTACATGTCAACATCATTTCCACTTGTTCTTTCTGGGATAAGAGGACTGGGGATGACAGAATCCATATTTTATACTTATAGATAAACAAGTTTGGGTGGAACAATACTGGCCTTTAGCACATTTGATCAATGATATGTAAACTAGTAAAGCGTTTGCATGTGTCACAGGTCAAGGCTTTTTTATTTATTTTTAAAACAATGTAGATTCCATGCATGTAAGGGCTGCAGCAGCCACACATCTGACATCAGCAGATCTTGAGAGAGGGTAAGATTTTTTCATTTAAGGACATATTTAGACAGCAAACCCTGTAACCACTAAATTAATGTGTCCCAACACACAGCCTCTAACTGTTCTCGAATGCCAGACCACCTCAGAAACAGCTTGCAGGTTAATCTTTGACTGTATTTCTAAACACAAGGAATCATTCGACAGTGATCCTTGTGTCAAGCCCTCCATTTCAACGAAATACCAACTATTATTTAATTAGCAATGGTGTAAAAAGTTACGATTTAGTGATCCAAATTCTTCATCTGTTTATTATATCTTTTTCATCTGTCTTACATGAATTTATATAACTAATAAAAATAAATTCTTGTCGTTATAGAAGAAGACATTTATAGTATAAAAAAAAATACATAGAAAATTTTTGGAAGAGGAAAATTATATAACATCAAATTAACTTCCAAGATTAAATGAGATAAAAGATACAGGTCCACTTTTAATGTGGTTCTTCTCATACAATGTATTGTTTTCTGCCAAAAAATTAAATGATGCAAGTTGCCCTGTTTTTTTTTTTTTTTTTGATAATTCGATAGTTGGGAGAGGGGGGATTTGAACCTTATACGTCTCCATTGGAAACTAGGAACTGCCAGTTGAGCTACAAGGCCCTTGGTGTTGGTGCAAGCTTTGTGTTTAGTTCAACTCTCAAATTTTTTCTACATATAGTCTTTTTGCTGGACTATATTTAATGATACTCCAACAACAACAATAAGATTAACGCCATCTTCCTAAATTCTATTTTCCCAAAAGTTTCAAATACATTCGTAAAAGATGTCTGATTTCATTTAGAAATAACCATTTGTTATCATATTTTCCCAAAATTTGTGCCATATCACCTGACACAATGAATAAAATCTGAGGCTGTTCCTATTCTTCTTTAGGGATACGTCCTAGCAACATGTACTAAAAGTATGTAATCAGACAATCTTCTACGAGCAAGAAAGAAGATTAGACAGATGTGATAGTAGGGTAAATGCTGAGTGAAGAAATTGTTGGATGAATACCTATCAAATTTAAATTCCAGGCACCCAAACCATAATGACATAATATAGACTCTCTCTGTCCCTTTTTATCCTATTTTAAAATTTACATTTTAAGGAACATTAATTCATTCATTATCTATCAACTAAGCATGTTTCCAAAACTACCCTCTTTAAATAAAGCAAATGAAAAGGGGGTACTAACTTTCAAATTAAGTACATGGTAAATTAGGAAAAGTATTAATATTATGTCCATTGAATTGTCAAAGAGGACCATTTTTTTTTTATGAATAAGAAAATTTTATTAAAAAAAGACTACTTCATGAGGAAAGGACATGAAGGAGCCAAAAGAATTACAGAAAGAGAATTATGTACAAAAAGATAACTGAGTCGAAAAATGTTTTTTTTAATAAGTAACAATAACATAAGAAATAACTGAGTCTTAAAATGTTGCAATAGAATCACAATGTGTAAAGCCCCATGCACAAGACCGATGAAATAAAGAGCTAGAAAAAGTTGCTAACAACTGACTCCCTGTACATTCCACATCTTCAAATGTACACCGATTTCGTTCCCTCTAAATAGTCCAAATCAAACTCAAAGGGACCATATTTCAAATGGCCAAAGAATGCTTACCAACCAATTCCTCAAAACCAAGCATGACATCCATCACCTTCCCCGGAAGGACCCAGTGGATTCCAAAGATTATATGCAACCGTACAATGAAGTAAAAAGTGGTCCATTGTCTTCCCACTACACCGTCACATGCAACATCACCCTACAAAAGTGTAACCTCTCTTAACGAGATTATCACAAGTGAGAATCTTCCCCCAAGATTATCACAGAAAAGGAAACCTTCTGAGATGCTATCACACCCCAATTGCCTTTCCAAGGAAAGGAGCATTGGAGCACCTTAAGAAGACCATATTTTGGGACATCCCAAAATGAAAAGGGGCCAACAAAAAGGGGCGGAGAGATAATTCTTAACAGGCACAGCATTAATTCTCAATTAAGAGGGAAAAATAGGCAGAATTGGAAGTTTATAATAAGTCAGTGGTATCAATATCAATTAATAAAGGAAAACAATGTAGAATTGAAGCATATTAAAAGTAATCAATAACTCCCAAGAATTCAACCAAACATGTTTACCCCATGTGACATTTGATATATGCCATTATGCCTGGCTCATACAAAAATGAAAGGGAAATCTTACCTGGATTTTTTCAGCAAGTACATCAAGCCCATATATTTCTGCAGCTCTAGCACTTGCAACAGCTCCAGTATCTCTTAGGCCAGTTGACGCCACTATCTGTCCAAAATGTTTTAATCATTCATATATATACCGCTTCTAGTGTAACTCACAATAAAATACAAATGGAATAAACCAAAGTTGCATGGATAACCTGAGCAGCACCGGCAGTATCATCAGTATTTATTCTGACAACGCCTAAATTGCTAAGCATTATGTCACATTGAGCAAGAGCCTGCAACTAAGAATATTGTTAAAAACAGAAAAAGAAAGACCTTTGGGGACCCATGTCTTCTATCTAATGAGGTTTATATGTGTGTAATACAGTCAGCTTTATTCCAAAAAGCGTGTGGCTGGTGAACTCAAATGAATACAAATCCTCTGTCTCACTTTGAGTGTTTCATTGTATGTTCCACCAATTACAACCTAGCACACGTCCCTTTTATTCCCCCTTATAAAGTAACCAGTGTTTAAAATGTAAAAAAAGATCATATACATGCCATATTGCAGTTGGGTCGTATCAAAACCTTTTCAACTAACCATAAACAGTTTACTTACCAAAGAAAACCTTGATAGTTTTACCACCAGAAAATTCCATTATATCCATTTTGTTATTTGGGGCAAGTTCAAATTGCCAACTAGTGGTTTATAACTCACAATTTACATACTTGAGATATAATTGTATTCACTTTTGGTTTTGGTTCATAAGTTTAATGTATTCCAGTTCTAATGAAATTGCCATCATGTTTTCTGGTCTTTTTATTTCCAAGGCACATGATTTACACATGAAATTTTAACAATTTGGGGTTGAAAAAAATACTAAAGGCTGTGACCTTAGGAGACTAAAATACAACTTTTTAAACAGTTGGTTGGCAAATTGATCTCAACCCAAATCAACAGGTAGAATGTGATTAACCATATTACAATAAGATTACCTTATTGAGACATATCCTAAAGCTATTGCCATAATCAAAGTTGCCTAACATTTTGACAACACATTGATGAGTGCCTATCTTTAGTAAGGAACAGTTCACAGACCAACATTACATATGTCCTCTTTCCCAACAATACGACAAAGAACGATATTGAAAAATAAACCAGAAACTGACCTGAGGATGGCTCAAAACATTTTTTATCTCCTCCTTTCTTACACCAGGCAACCCTAAAAGGCAATGATTAACTTGCAACTGCACCTCCCCGACTATGTTCAGCCTATGGCGAAGGAGCAAGTCATAATTACGGTGAATGCTCCCACCCACAGAATTCTCAATTGGAAGAACTGCTTTATCCACTAACCACAGTTCAACAGCCTGTGAAATGAATCCAGCTACATCAAGGTAACAATAATGGGAAAATAAATTCAATACCGACAAACATACAACAATAAAATCCTAAAATTCAATACCAATAAAGTAATAACAACTATATGAACCTTGAATGCTTCTTCAAACTGGTCACATGGGACAGTCTCACACTTGGGGTATGCCTTCAGAGCTGCAGCCTCACTATATGCTCCTGGTAACCCCTACATAAAGCAATACAACCAACATGAGATTAACAAGAATGCAATGGGCATGTTGAAGAATAATAATAAAGAACCGTACCTGATAGGCAACCCGCACTTTTGAACCATCTTTTGAACAAGAAGATAAGTCATTTGCAGACAAAGGTTCTGCAATTTATTCATAAATTCAAAGCCATCATCAGATTGCAAAAAAAAGATCACATCACATCATATCAATCTACATTGTCCAATAACCAATCATATGATCTAGCAAATCAATTATAGGCAAAAATCTGTTCTTTCATAGAGAGTACAAGTCTCAATGATTGGAAAACATTTTAAAAAAACCATTCTATGTTGTCTACCAAATAAAAAATAAACATAAAACATTGATAAAGCAAAGAACTTTCAATTAAAAAACAAATGTGAGATTGAGTTGACTTACTAGGAAGAAGGTTCAAATCCTTGTGAAACCCTCCGGACTCATTGCCCTGAGTCCTTTCAATGCCCCAAGAAGGTTCAACACCAGACACGTTTGGCTTCTCATCTTCCACAGAAGTAATAGCTCTCTGAGCCAAAACAGCCAAACAACAACATTCCCATTTGCGAGACTTTTCCAAATCGAACCTCAAATTGAAAGCTGACCCAGAATTCCTAGACCACAAATCAGAACAAGGAGTTCTGGGACAAACCCAGATAGGAGAAGCTTTGAGAGCCATAAAAAAAAAAAACACAAAAACAAACAAACATACAAAGAAGAAACCAATCTGGGAAACAAAGGAACAGAAAGGCTTATTTAGACAAAAATGCAAAGGCTTTGTGGTTGGTGAGGAGGGGGAGTTTGTTGGGGGAGTTGGGTGAAACCCAGTAGCAGCATTGTCAAGGAGGTGGACGAGAATGGTGGTGGGGTCTGGACCCCACAGAAAATAAATGTTATATTCAGCCTGTACTTTCCACTTTGCACTTTGCACAAGTGAAAATGGATTTTTTTTTTTTTTTTTCAATTTTTTTGGTGTATGACTTTGAGAGAGAGTTTGATACTTTTGATTCAACTTTGTGAGAGAGTGACCAAGTCACTGAGAAAAGAAAAGAAAAAAGAAAAAAAAAATGTTAAATATGAGAGAGAGGTAGGTGAGCAAAATGTTGGTGACGTCTCAGACTGCAAGTGAGAGAGAAAGAACTATTTATTGTTTTTTTTTTTTTTTATTAAAGTATTGGAGGCTGTATACACGTGTAATCTACAGCTTAGCAGAGGAGAGGAGGCATGGAGATAGAGAGAGAGAGAGAGAGAGAGAGAGGTAAGACTTTAAGCTAGATGAATTTTCGCCAAAAATGTTTTCCAATTCTAGCAAAAGAAAAATGTAAGGATAAAAAAGCAAGAGCTAAAAGGAGCATGTGCAGCAGGAAAAAACGAAGAAGGGAAAGCCCTTTTACAGACAGCAAAAAGGAGAAGTCGCAAGTTACAGCCTTGTAAGGTCTTCTGATGTAAAGATAGTTTTTTCTATTTTTAATCTTTATTTGTTTTGATGAAAATTTTTACATAAAGACAGTTTTTCACTATATTTTATGTAAATATAATTTTTTGTATTTTTAATTTTTATTTGTTTTGATGAAAAATTTTATATAAAGATAGTTCTTTACACTTTCTCTTCATTTTTTTTTGTTTTTGGAAGAAAGGGAAAATTATCTATTGAATTTCTTTATTTAGTTTGATATTATGATATAAAGTTATTTTTCTTAAAAAAATTTCTGAAAAATAACTATATTTCATGTCAAGTTAAACAATGGAAATTAATAAGAGATAGTTTTTCAACTCATCTTAAGGTAACTATCAAATATGGTTATTAAAAAAATAATAAAGGTAGCTATAAAATATAAGAAAATTAGATAATTTTCTAGAAAATGTTATTTAAAAAATTATTCAACTTCCATAAATTAAAACAAACTAAGCTTAAGTGGGAAAGTCTTTTTTTTTTTTTTTTTACTTTTTTTTTTTTAATAACAAAGGGAGATTGCAAAGTGCTCTCCAGGTTCGGGTTTAACAGCTCAAGCTGTATTGCATATTTATATTTCTTGATTTACATTGTGTTATGTGTGACAACTAATGAATGTACAAAATCACATAGAAAGAAGTAATTGGTCTTTTAAAAAAAAAAAAATAGAAACCATAATAAGAAAGAAGTAATTGGTTTTTTTTTTTTAATAGAAACTAACATTCAAAATGAAAGTTCACTCAATTTTCTCACATTGGTTGTGTGTGTCTAGTGTTCGTTGTTTATAACCCTAATCTACAACTACAAATGTTAGACTTTTTTGTAGTTGTACTTTGATTATGTAATGTATTATAAACTCAGTTTAAAACACTATTGTTACTATTTTCATGTGTTTTTTAATAAGTATTATTGTTTACTCAAAAAAAAAATCACTCAATTATAATAGATTTTTCAACCTCTTTTTTTATTCAATATCAAGCCATATAAATAGAAAAATAAAAAATTATTATCAATTTTACTATAAAAAGTTTACCAACTTACGTGGTGATAAGTTTAATTGCCACCAGTAACATAATTTATAAATTTATAATTTTTTGTATTGTTTTTAAAAGTTAACACATTAATTTTAAAATCTATGTAATTTTTACTATCACTCTATAAGATAAACACAAGATTTACATTAAAAAGAAGTACTTCCCTATCTATTGCAACTACATAAGGTTTTTAAGTTTCTAATATATAAGGTTTAAATAGACTAAATTAACAAACCTAGCAATTTATTATTTACCCAACTCCAATAATAACAAAAACATGAATTTTATTTTATTTTGATAGTTGGGGGTGTAGCAGGGACGGAGCTGTTCATGGACTGGGGGGGGGGGGGCAGTGGCCCCCCCTAGATTTAAAAAAAAAAAAAATCATAATCGTATATACATTCTGAATTTTTTTAACATTTAGGTCCAAAATAATTACTTTTGCCCCCCCCCCCTCTCCTCGACAATTTACAAATTGGCCCTTAGAATCCCAAAAAAAAGAAAAAAAAATGCCCATCACTTTCAGTTGATGGCCTCTCTACAGACAAACAAACAAAATCCCAAAAATAAGTAACAAATCCTTGAACTGTGAGATATAAATAAATAAGAAAAAAAAAAAACCTTTTTGGCATCCTGTTCTATGTTGTTCTTGAGGAATGAGGAGGCAACTCAAAGAAATTTACCAAACGCTGTAATATCTGGAAAGTCACTCACTCTACTTTGTTTTACTGTTTAGAATGTTTATTTAAGAGAGACAATGGATTTGTACTTAAGACTGCTCTTGCACACTTTTCGCTTTTTTTTGTGTGTGGCCATAAGCTATTGAGAGTGTTACTAAGAGGACTACGTGTGTGGCTATTAATTTTTAAGGGAATACAACTATTTGACTTGCTAAGTTAGTGGGCTACGTGTGTGTGGCTATTTAATTTTAAGGAAATAGTTCTAATATTTAACTGGATAAATTGGTTTAACTTGAAAGTTGAAATGTTTGAGGGTTTTTTTTTATTTATTTATTTGGAAAACATTTGAGGTATGGGCTTTTCTTATCTTCTCTTTGTTTACATTTTTTTTTTTTTTAAATTCTCAATCAATAGAGCTATAAGGTTTGAAATTGATGAAATATTTGAAAATTAATTAAATAAATAAAGAAATGAACTAATGGTAACGTTAATTTTTATAAGATAGTCTCATTTAGTTACAAGTCAAGAAATTTTTTTAATGTATTTTTTGCCCCCCCTAAGTCTAAAGTCTGGCTTCGTCCCTGGGGTGTAGGAATTTGAACCATAGATGTCTACATTAGAAAAACCTTTATTTTTAGAGAAAAAAAATATTCATTCACTTGAGAATTGTATTACATTGTGTTCAACTATAGCATTAATCCACTATGGGTTCTCTTCTTGCAAGACAACTTACTTATTGCATGCATATATAAAGGCATGAGCTATAAAATTGTCCTCAAGTTTAATGTGGTGGAAGGGTGTGATGTCGAAGTCCTTTAATCAAGAAGTGGAATTGGAATTTAACTTTAGGAGCAAAATTTATAACTAATATACATATATCTCTATACACTCACAGACGTACCTAGATTTATACGCATCATGTATGATCACAACACACATATACACAATACTTAAAGACCAATATTTACAATCAAATGCCACTTGTGTGAATATTAAATGGCTTTTTAATGTTAAAAACCAGAAAATGATATATGTTCATTATATTGTATTAACTTTCTCGGTTTGATCTATCTAAATAAACTAAGTTGTAATTTTTCATTGTCAAAATTGCTCTTTTAATTCTCATATAATGGGTTTCTCAAAAAAAAAAAAAATCTCATATAATGATTTTTTGTAATTAGATAAACATTAAGTAAAGCTTATATCGGTTTTTGTTGAGCTCATAAATTGATTAAACTATAACAATTCTAAACTATATAGTAACCATTTGTTCACTTAAATGTTTTTATAGTTCAACTTGAAAACATTATCAATTTATGAACATCATTAGATAATTATTTCCAAATTTTATTACTTCTACACATTTTTTACTAATAACAAATTAATAATATGTTACCACATAAAGAGTTTAAACTTATAACACTTTTGCAAGGTAATAATATTGTTTTTTTGTATTTTTTTCTCTATTCTCTATTTTTTTCGACATTAAAGTTTTATAGAAAATTAATGAATCATTTTCTAAAAACCATTTTTTAGAAAACTATTACATTTTTCTATGTTTAGTAGCAAACTTGAAAATAAGCCAGAAAACATTTCCTGGTGTGTGGTATGCACAAAAAATTATTAACATTTTTTGTATAATTCAAAACAAGAATCCGTGGTTTACTTTTCAAGGGTGAGCACAAAGGGCCCTACCTTAATAAGGCTATGTGTCGTAAAAAAATTGTATACTTTATAAATTAACTAATGTAATCAAACTAAATTTAAAAACCACATATAAATTTAGTTGGGATTAAAGCTTTGTTGGGTTTGCTTTAGATTTCTCATACTAAGCATATATTTGACATATCAAAACTTCTACTAGGCTCCATAATTACGTTCTGGTTAAAAAAGAAGACACTATAATTACGTTTTCTAAGCCTAAATCATATTAGTTTTCTTTTGTTACTACAAAATCTAATGTAAACTACTGGCTTGAATATTTAGCTCACATCTTCATATGGCTCAAAAGAAAATATTGAGATATTTCAAAACAAAACACACAATACATTTGGTATTCTATTAATAGTGAAGATTAAACATCTATCAAGTATAAAGTATTTATTTTTAGTAGCTTAAGTAAGTGAGAGAGAGAGAGAGAGTTCTAACCATTTGTCATAAAGTTATAATATCATTGGTATTAAAGAAGTCAACAATGAGAATAAATAAAAACCAAGCGTGTTTCAAGCCACATAAAGATATTATTTTATTCATTTGTTTCATGTTGTAATGAGATAGAATTGTTTTTGTTTTTCAAAAAATTTTAGTAAAAACGACCTCTAAAAAATGTCTTATATATAGTAGAGTTTTCGCTGATTAAAGATATATTTTTTATCGTTATCTTAATTTTTTTAGTGCTATTAAACATTTAAAAATGCGAAAAAATATCTTTACATAAAGTTTTCATATCTAAATAAACAGAAAATAATAACTTTTGCTTCTTTATTTCCCCCTTTTATTCTATCCTTATTTTTCTTTTATAACTTTTGAACCTTAAGAAACGTTGATATAATAAGAAATATTTGTTTATATATATTTTTTCAATGAAACTTGCCATATAAAAGAGATATAAATATATATATAAAAAATATAAATAAAGATTGTGTAAAACTAAAAGTATATATATATAAATATATATAGGGCAAGCTTTGATGGGGCCAGTCCACTTGGCAAATTTTGTCACCACCTATCTCTACGGTCATTTCCATTCTCATCTCTTTGTGACTAAAGATATGTTTGGTATGCTGTAATAACTTCTGTAATGGAATAATTATTCATGTGTAATAGCAATTTAGTTATTTGGTTGCATCTTTATTACATTGATTAGTTATTACATTGGAATAATTACTCTTTAAATTGAAAAATAACTATTTGTTTTTAAAATTGATGTAATAACTATTCCTTAGTGCACATAATAGGTTTTAAAATTAATATATTTCCAAAAATATAAAATTTCCTTATACATTATCTTTCACAAGCTTTCCATATGTAACAACCAAACTTATAGATAGTAATAGTTATTCCATTACAATGTCTTCTATTCCAAGTAATAAATATTACTATTTCTAATGTAATCTACATTCAGTGTACCAAATGTACCATAACTGTTAATGAATCAAAACTTCCAAGTAAATATGGATTGTTGTTCCCGTTAAGATTGCTCTGTCAGTGGGGGTTGTTGCTTTCCACCAATTCTCATTGTTGGATAAACAAAGTTTAGTTACAACATTGGTTGTAGCCTAAAGTTATGACTCTATTCTATATCATTAACATTACTACATATTTCAAAAATCTAACCGTTGGATTATATGTTTTTTATGCTCTTAATACACGTATTAAATTTTATGCCAATCGGATATTATTTACTATATGATTTATAAGATTATATTTTATGTATAATATTAAATTACAAAAACTTGCAATTTAAACAAGTTGTTGATGACATAGTGTTGGAACATTTTAATATTAATTAATTAAAATGAATAAATAGTACAACATAAATGTAAAAATGTGGGAGTGAATATGGAAGATGAGAAATTAGTGAAAATGTTTAATCCCACATTGAAAGTAAGAGACTATTTTATTCTTTTTAATTATGGTGATTAATGGACTAATATGAATTGAATCAGATATTGGGCTAGATACGTGAGCAAAGGAGAGGTGAATGGTGGAGGTATCAAAAATGGAAATGAATCGCCAACCAAGGGCTTGAATTTCCTTAAAAAGAGCGAGTGTTGCCCTTCAGTCTAAATAGTATTGTGTAATTTTTCTCTTTAAATTAATAATATTTAAAAATATTATTCAGTTTCTCGTTGTGTTATTTTCATTATTATTGTGTTTGCACCAACAATTTTAAGGAAATTCAACACATGGAGCCTACACAAGAGAAATCAAATGAGCTTGTTGGAGATCTTAACAAGCCCTTTCGCTTTAAGGGAGCCCACTTCAAGAGGTGGAAAGGAAAGGTCCTCTACTACTTGAGTCTTCTTAAAGTCGCCTATATCCTCATTGACAAGAATCCATCAAAAGTTTCTACCGATGAGATAAATGAGGAAGAATTTAATCTCCATCAAGGAAAAATAGATAAGTATACAAAAGATGAATATAATTATCGCTTTTATTTTTTGAATTGTCTTGTCGATCATTTTTATGATTATTATGATACAACTTATAATTCTGCCAATAAAATTTGGAAAGCTTTTCAAAGCAAGTATGATACCGAGAAGGCTAGTGCAAAGAAGTATGCTGCTAGTAGATTTTTCCGTTACCAAATGGTGGATGGAAAATTGGTGGTGGATCAAGCACAAGACTTCCAAATGATTGTGGCAGAATTGAGATCCGAAGGCATAAAGATTGGAGACAATTTGGTGGTAGCTGGCTTAATTGATAAACTACCACAATCTTGGAGGGAGTTCCAAAAGACTTTGCGGCACAAACAAAAAGAGACATCCTTGGAGACTTTGATGCATCCGTGTGGAGGAGGAGGCTAAAGGACAAGATGCACTCATGACACAAGAGAGCAATGGTAAAACCACCACAATGGTATACCTTATTTCAGCCAATAATAATATGCCCAAAAATCATTTTCCTAGAAATGGTCAATTAAAGCCTAAAAAAAGAGTTTTCAAAAATAATAATAGACCTCAAGGAAAGGGAAACTCGAATAAAAATTACAATAAGAACTAAGGACCCCTTTCACAAGATCAATTTAATAGATCTTGTTTTGTCTATGGCAAGAGTAGGCACATTGCTCGATTTTACAAATTTCAGAAACGTAAATCTATCCTGCAGGCTAACATAACCGAAGAGCTTTTAGTGGCTATGATTATAGACATTAATATGGTGTAATATGTTGAAGGGTGGTGGGTAGATTTTGGTGCTAATTGGCATGTCTGTTATGACAAAAATTGGTTCAAGTTGTACACTCCTTTTGAAGAAGAGAAAACTGTTATGCTTGGTGACTCTAGCAAAACCAAGGTTCTTGGGAGTGGTGAGGTTGATTTGAAATTCACTTTGGACGTGTGCTAACATTGAAAAATGTACTTTACACTCCATCCATGAGGAAGAATTTGATGTCAAGTATTTTGCTTAATAAGGTTGGCTTCAAGAAAACTATGGAATTTGATAATTATGTAATCACTAAAAAAGGATTATTTGTGGGCAAGGGTTATGCTTGCGATAGAATATTTAAATTGAATATTGAGAATAATAAAGCATCTACCAGTTCAGTTTATATGCTTTCTTCTATTGATTTTTGGCATGCTCGTTTGTGTCATATAAATAGTAGATATGTGGGAATTATGAGTAGTTTAGGATTAATTCCAAGACTGTCAAAAGATTTTGAAAAATGTGAAACTTGTAGTCAAGCTAAGATTACAAAAAGGCCTCATAAAAGTGTTGTAAGAAATACGGAATTGCTTGAGTTAATTCACTCTGATTTATGTTAATTTGAGGGAATTTTAACTCGTGGAGGAAATAGATATATTATCACTTTTATTGATGATTTCTCAAAATATACAACTCTTTATTTGTTGAAAAATAAAAGTGATGCTTTTGAAAAATTTCAAGATTTTTTAAAAGAAGTTGAAAATCAATTTGGTAGAAAAATAAAAAGAATAAGAAGTGATAGAGGCCTTGAGTATGAATCAAGTGCATTAAACTCATCTGTTTAGTCTTTAGGAATTATATCCATGAAACTACTACACCATATTCACCTGCTTCTAATGGTGTGGCTGAAAGAAAAAATAGAACTTTAATTGAGTTAACAAATGTCATGTTAATTGAATCTGATGCACATTTACATTTTTGGGGTGAAGCTATTTTAATTGCATGTCATGTTTTGAATAGGGTGCCACATAAAAGTCTCATACCACACCTTTTGAGATGTGGAAAGGACATAAGCCAAATTTGAGATATTTGAGAGAATGGGGTTGTCTTGTTTATGTAAGGCTTACTGACCCTAAAATACCTAAATTAGGTATAAGAGCTACTACATGTGCTTTTCTTGGTTATGCAATTAATAGTGCAGCCTATAGTTTCTTTGATCTTGAAAACAAAATACTTTTTGAATCTGGTGATGCAATTTTTCATGAAGAAAAATTTCCTTTTAAATTGAAAAATAGTGGGGGTGAAGAAAATATTTTGTCACAACCTAGTTCTTCTACTGCACATCTACAAAATCAAGAAAATTTTGAAATGGAACCTAGAAGAAGTAAAAGAGCTAGAGTTGCAATGGATTTTGGTCCTAATTATTATGTTTTTAACATTGAAGAAAATCCTCAAAATTTAAAAGAGGCTTTAACATCACTTGATGCTATATTTTGAAAAGAGGCTGTAAATGATGAGATGAAATCTCTAATTTCTAATAGAACTTGGAAATTAGTAGATCTTCCACTGGGTTGTAAGACTATAGGTTATCCTTAGGAAAAAATTGAAACCAAATGAATTAATAGATAAGTTTAAAGCTAGACTTGTTGTAAAAGGTTTTAAACAAAAAACTGATCTTGATTTTTTGATACTTTTTCTCCGGTAACAAGAATTACATCTATTAAATTGTTAATTGCTATTGCTGCAATTTTTGATTTGAAAATTCATCAAATGGATGTAAAAACTGCTTTTCTAAATGGGAACCTATAGGAAGAGATTTATATGGATCAACCCGAAGGCTTTTTAGAGCTTGGACAAGAAAGCGAGGTATGTAAGCTAACTAAATCCTTATATGGCTTAAAACAAGCACCTAAGTAGTGGCATGAAAAGTTTGATTCTTGCATGATTGAGAATTGCAGGGTCACAATCCGTAGCCTAAGCCCAAAAGATCTGGGATATGAGCCTAATGAGCCCAATACAATGAATTTGTAGAGAGTGGGTGAAAGAGCTGGGCTCCTAGCGAATGGATTAACAGATAACAAGGACTTAAAAGATGAACAAATACAAAAAACCACTGATAAAGCTTGATGAATTGAATATCCGAGGAGGTGAATTTTTATTTGAACAATTGATTTTGAGAGCTAATACAATCCTTAGTGCTACGATGATTCTTTTTCTCTCTTCTCTCTCTCTATTTTCTGATCTTCCTCTTTTTCTGGGAGGTCTTTCACATTATATAGTTTCTTTTTAAACTATCCTGATCGTACGCTTGTTCATCATCTAAGCCCCCACTTGAATATATGTCCCATCAGTCATCTTCTTTGGCTCTCCATGAATGGTGGTGGTTGAAACTGCACTATTCAGAGGTCGTCTCCACATAAATGTGGCCAGAAAAGTTGTTACAGTGCATTTAATGCGATTGTGGCAGCCTTTGTTTCAAGATATTTCTGTTTTCTTATCATCTTTGCATGTGCCTGAAGTTCATCCTCATCGCTAGATCCTCCTAGAGGGTCACCTAAATTGCCTAAATATCTGTTTGACCGATATTCTTTGTATCCGAGGAGTATAAACTCCTCGGACTATATCCCTTCATTTTTTCTTTACGTGATTTTACACTCTGAGTCTCCCCTAATCATTTATTCCTCCTCGGACGTATTCATGTCCTGGAATAGGGCCCAAGGCACAATATACCAATTTGGGCTCTTACCCCTACAAGAATTGTTATAAATCAAATGATGTGATAAATGTATTTATTCTAAATCATGGAATAATTTACATGTTGTTATAAGCCTCTATGTGGATGATATATTGATTTTTTGCTCATATATGCATATTATAAATGAGACAAAAAATATGTTTAAAAGCCATTTTGATATGAAAGATCTTGGTAAGGCTAGTTTTATTTTGGGCATGAAAATTACAAAAACATGTGATGGAATATTTTTTGATCAATCACATTATGTTGAGAAAATATTGAGAAAATATAATTTTTCATGATCACAAAAGTGTAGCTACTCCTTTTGATTCTAGTGTTCATTTATTTCCTGTGAATAATGATGATGAGATTTTTAATCAAAAGGATTATGTTAGCATCATTGGTAGTTTGCGTTATGCTATTGATTGTACTAGACCTGACATTGCATATGCAGTAGGAGTGCTTAGCAGATTTACTAGCAAGCCCAGTAAAGATCATTGGATAGCTATTGAGCGAGTCATGAGATATTTAATTGGTACCGAAAGCTATGGCTTATTTTATAAAAAGTACCATGCTGTAATTTAAGCTTTTAGTGATGCCGATTGGAATACTTTATCAGGTGATTTTCTCTCTACCACTGGTTATATTTTTACCTTAGGTAGTGGTGCTATTTGATGGAAATCTAAAAAGCAAACAATAATTGTTAATTCAACCATGGAAATTGAATTAATAGCATTAGCTTCAACTAGTGAAGAGGCAAATTGACTTAGAGATTTGATATATGAAATTTCACTTTGGGAAAGCCAATTCCACCTATATTAATTCATTGTGATAGCACTGCCACAATTGGTAGAGTTAGAAATCGTTACTACAATGGTAAATCCAGACCTATAAGAAAAAAGTACAGTATCGTGCGATCTTATTTGAGTAGTGGCATCATAACTGTGGATTATATTAAATCTAATAATAATTTTGCAGATCCATTTACCAAGGCCTTGGCAAAAGATAGGGTTTGGAATACATCGAGGGGGATAGGACTAAAGTCCATAGAATCATGAGCCATGTATGAGGATACTCAACTCAAGGACCAGAGATCCTGAGAATTGGGTTCAATAGGAAAAACGAATCGTATGAAGGTTGTAAGAAATGCATTATTTTTTTTTAATTATTTATTTTGTAAATAATTTTTTAAATTGTTCATCCCTATGATGTAAGCGCATTTATCTTGTAATATGGAGAGGTTGAGTAAAAAAACTCTTAATGAAATTTGTAGCTCATATGAGTGGGGTGTCAGAATTATAGGAGCACCCTTGACAAAATTTCACCTATGTGAGTGTGGAGGTGGGGCCTCTTCCTATGAGATTTGGACTTAATCTCAAATACACTCTTGAAACTGGGATCAGCACATGGTCGTAAAGTGCTAGTTACAAAAGCTCATGTCAACACCTGGGTTGTTATGTGTAGGCAATCATGCTTAATTTTCCTAAAGCAGTCCTAGTTCAAGTCGGAGACCACTATGACTCTAGAGTTGAGGTCGCTGTTTTACTAAGTGAAGGTTTAATGCAGAGTACACCTTCATGATGCATAGTGACCCGTCTTTGCCTAGTAATCTCTCTTTAACTAAAAAAATTTAACATTCAAATGAGTGGGGGATTATTAGAACATTTTAATATTAATTCATTAAAATGAATAAATATTACAACATAAATGTAAAGATGTGGGAGTGAATATGGAAGATGAGGAGTTAGTGAAAATGTTTAATTTCACATTGAAAAGGAGAGAGACTATTTTATTCTTTTTAATTGTAGTGATTAATGGGCTAATATGAATTGAATCGGATATTGAGCTAGATATGTGCGCAAGGGGGATGTGAAGGGTGGAGGTGTTCTTGGCAAGGAAGGATGTTCTTTCTGGTGGAGTTTTGGGCTTGAACACTTTGTGCAGAGGTTGTTCTAGTCATACGACACTTGTTGGACTATTGTATCCTAGGGGAGACAAGTCAGAGAAGGTTTGCACCGGTTACAAAATTTAGCCAACCAAGGGCTTGAATCTCCTTAAAGAAAACGGGTGTTGCGCCTCAGTCTAAATAGTATTGTGTAATTTTTCTCTTTAAATTAATAATATTCAGAAGTATTATTCAGTTCTCGTTATGTTATTTCCATTATTATTGTGTTTGCACCAACACATAGTTATTGATCTTTAATTTTCTAAAAATTTTACAAGTATAGAGGATATAAGAAGAAAATGTAATCTAATAGTGGATTTGTAAAAATTCACCTCCAAGAAAAAGATATTGAGTAAGGTTGTAGTTTTAAGTTACAACCAATTTTGTTTTGTAGCTAAACTTTGTCCTTGATGGATTACTTTGCGCTTTAGTTAATAATAATTAAAAAGAAAAAAAGATAGGACTTAATTTTTTTTTATAGGAAAGATAGTATCTAATTATTACTTAGTTTGTGGCTTTCAAAAAAAAATATTATTATTATTTAGTTTGTTGTGTGCTTTTGTGTTAGAATTCATTTTTCTTCTTTGTGTGTGTTTGTTTCTATAATATGTATATATATATATATATATATATATATATATATATATATATATATATATATATATATATATTACTTAGTATAAATTTTAGTACAATCTAAAATTAAAAAAAAAAAAAGATATATATAACTTTTACCATTACAATTTGCTATATGCTTAGCTCTTATATTTATGTGTTTTTATATCATTTTAAGGTTGTGCTTTTGTTAATAATTCACGTTGAAGAGGCAAGGATTCCAAAACATACAACGATCTTCGTCACAACATATCTACAAGAATCTATGGAAATTTAAGGAACTATTTTATTTTCATGTTCTATATATGTTTTCCAAATAAGTAGTCAAGTAGATATTAGGGGAGAGGGAAGTGAGATTCAAATCGCATACATAAGACATTATAGAAGATGCCATTATTATTAAACTATCACTTGAAATCCATCTTCATCTTCATGTCATGTTATAACAGGAAATGGTTTATCGTACAGTTTCACATCAATATTGGATGTCATAACTCATGAGTCATCAGTCATGATTAGATGCATTGAATTGTGAATTATCTTCACCAACTAAACTATATTAGTTTAACAATGATGCTTAATGTTGAGATTTGATATATGGACAAAACAAAGATTAGATAAGCCACCATCCCATCAAGCAAATTCAATTTGCCCTTCAAAGAGAAGAATCGTCCCTCAAACAATAATTAGACATCAAAGATAATTGTTTAACAAGACAGAGAATTCAAAGACAATCAAACACAATGCAATTGTGCTTTTATCTAACTTCTTTTCTTTCTTTCTCTTTCTTTTTTCATTTTTTATTTTTTAAGTATAATAAGCTATCCCAAACAAAAATCCAAAAACAAGTAAAAATCTTTCATGTGCAATACTAATAAAAAAACCTCAAACTTTTTGTTTCTTTCATCCATAGAGTTACAATTCATGAATCATGCCATGTCATGTCACACGAAATTTTGTCTATTCTTTCCGGCTCAAGTAAAATTGACATGTTTTGTTCTTCTTATCTATATTGTATAACTAAGACGAATTTTGATTTCTTGCTCAAGTAAAATTGGCACATGCACTAGTGAGTTGCTCCTGACGACTTGCTTTGTTGCTAATAATAGAATTAGAGACAATTTGGCAGCAAAATGGTAACTGTAAGGACCAGAACTGACTTGAATCCAGAGCGGGAATGGATCCAGGCCCAAGTAGCCCAAACAATGAATTTATAGAGTGCAGGAAAGAAAGCTAGTCTGATCTTGGGCCGAAATATTGGATTTTAGTGTAAAAGAGATCCAATATACGAGCGTGATATGCAGCAATAAATTTCCTTCGGACATGTCCTAAAGATCTGATTTTTTTCTTTCTGTTCTTCTCTCCACCTATTTTCCATCCTTTTTCCTTCTGTCTTTCCTCGCCTTATATATCATCGCTTTTCTGCCTTTTTTCCTCACTTTCTCTTGAATCTTCCATCCTTAGCTGGAAAGCTGCTCCTTCACTGTTCAGGTATCACCTCCACATTAATGCGGCCAGAAGGTTAGCTGGGAGACAGTTAATGCGGAGGTGACAGCACCACTAGATATTTGCCATTTTCTACTATTACTTTTTGTTGGATATTTTCCCCTTTGTGCCGTTATAAGATTGTCCTGGGCACTGTTCTGAGTGATCAACAAGTTAACCAGGAACCTCGGACAAAAGGGCCGAGGTGACCATCATCCTCGGACACAGTCCCCATTCTTGCTAACATGCTGCACCTCTCCTCGGATGGTAATTTTATCCGCTCCTCGGCTGGTCGTCCTCGGATGTTCGTATCTCTCCATACAAGATATTGGGCCGGGCCTTTCCCTTTACACTGTTGGAACCCAGGGCAAAATTGGCCCACACAATAGCCCCTCAAAATCTTGCTTTTCGGCTTCTCGGGAGAAAAGAAGGATTTTGACTCTCTCTTCGGATCTCCCTTATGATCTGATTCTATTGAGTCAAATCATAGCTGCGTGCGTTTTTCTTTTCGCGACCCGTTCCTGACTCTTCAGTGTCCAGGGAGCGCCTTCATTTAATTTTGGCAACCCCCCTGTCCCCCACGTTCAACGGTGAGATGCCAATCCAACGGTGGTTGGACCTTTTGGGAATTTGGGCGGGCGAACTCCCGCTTTTAATTTTTGCGTAACTATAAATAACCTTTCAAATCGCTTTCTTGTCACTTTTGAACGATTGCGTTATTCTAGAACCTGAGACTTTATTTCTTTCTCTTGTTCCTTCGTGCGTATACAAACACATAAATCCTGTCCGAGGACCATTTCTCAAACCTGTAAGTCCTCCTAAACTCTCTTTAACTTTTATTCCTTTTTATTGTAGAATCCCTTCTCTAGGGCCTCCTAAAAAAAAAAAAGGGTAGATTTAAGGAGTTAGTAGATACTGAGGAGGGAATGAGAAACTTTAGGATTAAGTACAACATTCCCCCCCATGTGGGCGTTAGATACGCGGCCCAGGGCGAATGGTACGACGAAAGAAAGACGAACGAAGTTGTCATTCCTATGATCGCTTTCATAGAAGGAGGGATGACCATTCCCATGGGCACCCTCACTAGGAACTATCTTAGGTATTTTAGGCTATCTCCCACCCAATGTGCACCGAATATGTTCAGGGTACTAGGGAGCATAGAGGCCTTGAACGAAAGAATGAATCTAAATCTGACCCATCATGACATAAACTGGGTTTACAACCTTCAGCACTTAAAAAATCAGGGGTATTACCTGAAATCCAGGCAGGCCGAGGTTAGGCTGATTCAGTGTCTTCCTCAATCCAATAAAGGATTAAAAGAAGATTTCTTAATCTTCTCTGGGCAGTGGCATGACGGCTTACCATGCCCAGTTAAAGAGGGTGAGCCAGGTGGGGGTCCGAATTATTTAATCTATATGCTTAACTGTTTGGATTCTAGTTTTTCCATTATTGTCGGCTTATATTAAAGTGACTCTTATCGCTTTCACTAAAAATGCAGATCCACGTGCGACTTCGCCATCGTTGCGCTTAGTCAACAAGGCTAGCTTGGACAAAGTTCTCCGAGCAGAAATCTACGTCAATCCTTCAGACGGTCAACTGAGGGCGGCCCATCTCATCCTCGGCTACACTCCTATTTCTCGGGCGTTCCAAGCTCCTTCGTGCGTGATAAAGGCAAAGGACCCTCGGCTTCGCCGGATCAGCGTCGCCTACGAAGGGTTTTTAGTCCCACAAGGTGTTCCTCTTCCAGCAGATACCAAGCATACTGAGGTACTGCCTGTCGCCAGCCTCGCCGGAGTCAGTTCGCCTTTGCCCCACGTTCCTCAAATAAAAGAGGAGGAAGAGGTCGAAAGAGACGAGGAGGGCTTTGTAGACGTATCCTCGGTCGCCGACGACTACGAGGTTTTTAATTTGCTCACCCCCTCACCTACCGCCTCGGAAGATATGGGCATCCAGAGGAAACCCCAACGGAGTCTCCAGGAGTTGTTGGAGGGCCAACCTGGGAGGGGGGAGGTTGGAAGGTCAGCCCAACAGAAACTTCCTCCCCCTCCCCCTAAATCTCCCTTACCTGCCCCTCAGCCAGCTCCTCCTTCCAGGGCCGAGCAGCCTGAACCTAAGAGGAGGAGGGAGCCCAAAGGCAAGGAGGTTGTGGAGACCGGGAGGGCTCCACCCTCTCATGATGAGGACGCCCACAGGCCGACGAAGCAACTGAAGCTTGGCCCTGCCCCCAGCCGAGGACCTGAAATGGGGGAGATTCAACGAAACGAGCCCCGGGCATGGCTTCCAGCCCCCATGCTTGGGGGCGAGCCCCTGACCGAAGACGCGTCGATCAGGGATTACAACGGGGGCATTGGCTGCCATGTAGCCTCGGCCTTGGAAGAGACCCTCTTGCTCCCCAAGGACATGGTGGAGCTACGAGGGTTGAGGAGGAACGAGGTCTTCCTTCAAGCCAAAAGGTGCTTAGGGATGGTATGTACCACTACTTCGTCACCAATAGTGTTATTAATATTTTTTTTTTTTTTTTTTTTTTTTTTTTTTTACTAGTGCTATCTATTATTTATTTTATTTGTATTTTAAATTTTCCTTTCTTTTTGGCAAACAGGCTGTCCAGAGCACCTTCAGGATGGAAGAAATTTACCACTCCGTTGCTCAGCAGCTGGAGGAGGAAAGAAGGAGAAGGATAGCTGCGGTGCAGACAATGGCCGTTGCCGAGAAGAGCAACACTGATCTCAAGGAGAGGATAAAGACTGAGGAGCAGTCCAGAAAAAGTGCTGAGGCCGCCTTGAAGGGGGCTGAGACTCAGGCTGAAAGCCAGAGGCAGCTGGTGGTGGAAGTCAAAGGACAGTTGGTCACTGCCAAAGAGCAAATTGCAACTCTAAGGCAACAACTGGACGAGGCTAACCAGCTTAAAGCCTTGGCCGAAAAAGCGAGGGCACAAGCGGAGGAGGATAAGCTGAAGGCCGAAAAGGAAAGGGACGAGGCTGAGCAGCACGGGTATGATGTCGGCGTGGCAGAGACTGAAGACACTCTTCGTGCCGAAGTCCCTGCGGTCTGCCGCGCCTACTGCGCTCAAACGTGGGAAGAGGCTCTCAACCAGGCTGGGGTTGAGGCCTCATCAGGGTTGAGGAAGCCTGAAAGCATCATCTTCCCCTCAGCCCTGCGAATTCCCAAGATGGCTGAGACAGCCCCCTCCGTGCCTCAGCCTACCTCCGAGGTCCCCCCTCAGCCCCTCCCTCCTGCTGTCCAGCTTGGTGAGGAGAAGGAGTCAGAAATCCAAAAGGGACCCCCTCCAGGCGAAGTGACTGAAGCTCCTCAGCCAGAGGCAGCTTCTCAAGATTTTGAGAAGCAGTTGGCCTTAGTCACCTTACCTGCTCAGGAGTCTCTTAAGGACAAAGAGAAAGAGACCAACTCCGAGGCAGCTGACCAGACATCCAAGCCAAAACTCCAGATCAAATTAAAGCCTTAGTTTCGTTTTCCTTTTTCTTTTTATCAATGTAATCATTTCAATTTCATTTTCTTCTTCTTCTTCTTTTTTTTTTTTTTTATTTCGATAGTGATTGTAATTCCTTCTGCTATGCTAAAAGGCCAATTTTGATGATATATGGAATTCTTTTCTTTACTTCAAGTAATGTCAGTCAGCCTCATTGCTTTAATTAACTGTATTATACTTATTTTGCTCAGTTCTTTGCTTTCTTCCGTAACGTAATCCATTACTGAGGAACCAACATACCTTAATGAGGAATAAAAAATGAATTAATAAATTATGACGTTGATCTTTCAAGAAAATGTATCACCCTTGTATTTAGTTCTATAATTAGTCTTAAGATTTTCAAGCAATATTACTTCACTTAGGCCACAAGTAGATTGTGGGCATATTAAGCTATACTTATACTTATTTGATAACCACAAAGTCAATCATGGCCCATAAGGTAGGTTAATACCTAACTCAGGAGACAATAATTTACACTCAAGATTATATTTTAAAGAATTTACCATAGCATACAATTTGTGGAATATATTCCTTAACACTGCACGGGCAATTATGGTCTCCAGGTTTATGGTATACGGATCTAATGAAGATGACTTGTTGTTTATTTTAGGGGATGCTCCGTAACATCTGTTTCTACCAAGTCTTTAACAGATGTCATAATACGTTAATATGTACTAAGTCTGCAGTCCGAGGACCTGCCATGACTTAGTTTCAATTTAAAATTTCAACAGATGCCGTAGCGATTAATATCTCAAAAGATGCCATGGTATATTAATTTTCACTAAGTATGTGGTCCGAGGACCTGACATGACTTAGTTTCTGTTTAATATCTCAAAAGATGTCATAGTATATTAATTTTCACTAAGTATGTGGTCCGAGGACCTGACATGACTTAGTTTCTGTTTAATATCTCAAAAGATGTCATAGTATATTAATTTTCACTAAGTATGTGGTCCGAGGACCTGACATGACTTAGTTTCTGTTTAATATCTCAAAAGATGTCATAGTATATTAATTTTCACTAAGTATGTGGTCCGAGGACCTGACATGACTTAGTTTCTGTTTAATATCTCAAAAGATGTCATAGTATATTAATTTTCACTAAGTATGTGGTCCGAGGACCTGACATGACTTAGTTTCTGTTTAATATCTCAAAAGATGTCATAGTATATTAATTTTCACTAAGTATGTGGTCCGAGGACCTGACATGACTTAGTTTCTGTTTAATATCTCAAAAGATGTCATAGTATATTAATTTTCACTAAGTATGTGGTCCGAGGACCTGACATGACTTAGTTTCTGTTTAATATCTCAAAAGATGTCATAGTATATTAATTTTCACTAAGTATGTGGTCCGAGGACCTGACATGACTTAGTTTCTGTTTAATATCTCAAAAGATGTCATAGTATATTAATTTTCACTAGTATATTAATAAGTGAGAAAGATAACTTTTATTATTAGTAATAATACATTTTCAGATTATTTACATTCCAAGGATGAAGTACAGCTCTTTCGTCTAAATCTTCTAAGTAATAAGCTCCTATTCCTGCCACCGCCTTGATGCGATACGGCCCCTCCCAATTAGGACCCAATTTCCCCCATGAGGGGTTTTTAGCGTTCCCTACAACTTTCCTCAAAACTAAGTCCCCTGGGGCCAATGGTCTCAGCTTTACGCTAAGATCGTAACCTTGCTTTAGCTTATGGTGATAGTAGGCCAGCTGTACCCTAGCGTTTTCTCGCCGTTCTTCAATTAGGTCCAAGTTCCTTTTTAACAGTTCTTCGTTTCCCTCCGGAGTAAACCCTCTGGATTTCATTGTAGGAAAACCACTCTCCAGTGGTATTACGGCTTCAGCCCCATATGTTATCGAGAAGGGTGTTTCACCAGTGGACTTCCGAGGTGTTGTCCTGTAGGTCCATAGTACATGAGGTAACTCCTCGACCCACCTTCCCTTGGCGTCGTCCAACATCTTCTTTAATCCGTTCACGATGACTTTATTGACGGCCTCAGCTTGCCCATTTCCCTGCGGGTAGGCGGGGGTGGAATATCTATTTTTTATTCCCAAGTCAGAGCAGTATTTCCTAAAGGCTTTACTGTCAAATTGGAGGCCGTTATCCGAGACGAGGGCATTAGGAACACCGAACCGCGTAACTATATTCTTCCAGATGAACCTTTTGACATCCACATCCCTGATGTTAGCCAAAGGTTCAGCTTCAACCCACTTGGTAAAATAGTCTGTGCCGACCAGGAGGTATCTTCTGTTCCCTGCAGCTTTGGGAAACGGACCCACAATGTCCAAGCCCCACTGAGCAAAAGGCCATGGGCTAGAAAGCGGATTGAGCGTTCCTCCAGGCTGGTGGATGTTTGGTGCAAATCTTTGGCACTGATCACACTTCTTGACATATTCCTGCGCCTCCTTCTGCATGTTCGGCCACCAATATCCTTGGGTAAGAGCCCTGTGGGACAGTGATCTTCCCCCAGTGTGACTTCCACAAATTCCCTCATGCAATTCCTCCAGAAGTATTTCTGATGCCTTTGGGTGCACACATAATAAGTAGGGCCCAGAGAACGAGCGCTTATACAATTTTCTATCCTCGGACAACCAGAACCGAGGAGCTTTCCTCCGTATTTTGTCGGCCTCAGATTTTTCCACAGGTAGTACATCTTTTTCCAGGAACAGTGATATGGCATCCATCCAGCTGGGACCCAGCGCAACCTGGTGTATCCGTGGTGCAACTTGATGTGCCCCAGCCCGCACACACAGGTCTTCCACCAGGATTACCCGAGGTAGATCCTGAGCCGAGGACGTGGCAAGAGTGGCCAGCGAGTCTGCATGGGTGTTCCCACTTCTGGAGACGTGAGACAAGTCAAAAGCTTCGAACCTTTCCTGCACATCCCTGACCAGATGTAAATATTCCAGCATTCTTGAATCTCGCGCCTCCAGATCACCCCCTACTTGTCCGACCACCAATCTTGAGTCTGAGAAGGCCCTTACTGCCTTTCCCCCCAGTTTTTGCACCATTTGCATCCCCTGCAGTAAAGCTTCATACTCGGCCTCGTTATTCGTAGCGGAGAAATTCAATCTGAAGGATTTTTCTATGGTAATTTTTTCAGGGGACACCAGTACCAGCCCCACTCCTGATCCCCGCTGATTGGCTGCTCCATCAACGTACAATTCCCAATACCGTAGGCCTTGAATAGAGGCGACGCCTACCACTCTTTCATCCACTAGCTCGTCTTTCCTTTCCACCTCTTCCGGAGATTCGGCAAACTCGGCCACCAAATCGGCTAGCACCTGTCCCTTGATTGAGGTACGGGGCATGTATTTTATATCAAAGGCCCCTAGAATCGTACCCCATTTGGCTATCCTTCCTGTATAATCGGCGCTCCTTAGTATTGACTTAAGGGGGAGCTGAGTCAGAACGACCACAGTATGTGCCTGGAAATAATGGGGGAGTTTCCTCGTAGCATGCACCACAGCCAGTATCGCTTTTTCCAGTGGTAGATAACGCACCTCGGCTTCATTAAGCGACTTACTTACATAATAGACTGGTCGTTGGACGCCGCCATCCACCCGTATGAGCACAAGGCTTATGGCGTGTGAAGCGACAGCAAGGTAAGAGAAAAAGACCTCGTCCACCACTGGGCTGGACATTATAGGCGGATGGGATAGGTAATGCTTAAGCTCTTGGAAGGCTCTAGCACACTCCTCGGACCATTGAAATTCTTTCCATTTGTGTAACAAAAGAAAGAAAGGTCTGCACCTTTCTGCTGATCTGGATATGAACCGATTTAAGGCTGCCATCATCCCTGTAAGCTTCTGGACCTCTTTCGGATTCCGAGGTGGTTGCAAGCTGTTGATTGCTTTAATCTGATCTGGGTTTACCTCAATCCCCCTATGAGTCACCATGTATCCTAGGAACTTCCCTGACCCCACTCCAAAGGAGCACTTAGATGCATTCAGACGCAAACCATGCCGCCTCAGGATTTCAAAAACATTGGTAAGATCTGTTAGGTGTTCATATGCTAACCTGCTCTTCACCACCATATCATCAATGTAGACCTCGATGGTTTTTCCCAACTGTAATTCAAACATCTTTGTCATCATCCGTTGGTAAGTCGATCCTGCATTTTTCAGGCCAAAAGGCATTACTTTGTAGTGATAGTTCCCCACAGGAGTAACAAAAGCCGTTTTTTCCTGGTCCTCAACGGCCAATGGTATTTGATGATAACCTTGGAAGGCGTCCAGGAAACTCATCCGAGGGTGACCTACTGTCGCATCTACCAACTGATCTATCCTCGGCATAGGGAAAGGATCCTTGGGGCAAGCCTTGTTAAGGTCTGTGAAGTCTACGCAGACGCGCCATTTCCCTGTCTTCTTCCTCACCACTACTGTATTAGCCAACCACTGGGGGTAGAAAATCTCCTTAATAGCCCCTGCCTGTTTGAGTTTAACCACCTCAGACTTAATTGCCTCCACGTGTTCACTCGAGGGTCGCCGAGGAGGCTGCTTTTTTGGAGTCACTGAAGGATCTACATTTAATCGATGACAGATGAATTCCGGATTCAGACCAGGGGCTTCGTAGGCGTCCCATGCAAAAACGTCCACGTTCCCCCTTAACAACTCGACCAACTCTTCCCTCTCCTGTGGGGGCAATCGAGCCCCTACCTGGAAGAATCTTTCACGGTCATCCCCTATAATCACCTTCTCCAGGCCCTCACAACTCATCTCGTCATCTGGCCCTCCACGAAGCGACGACGAGGCCCCCGACTGCTATAAGACACTCTCTTTACTGGCTGAGGTGCCAACCTCTGGTTTGTGCTGAATTGCTGCAATTAGGCACTGCCGAGCCATAGACTGGCTTCCCAATATCTCCATCACTTGACCGTTAGAGGGATACTTCACTTTCTGATGAAGGGTGGAGGATACGGCGCCCAAAGAGTGCAACCACGGCCTACCCATAATGGCCGTGTACGGAGAGAAGGCATCTACCACGATGAAATCTACCTCGACCACATCCCATCCAGCTTGCACAGGCAGTCTGATCTGGCCCCTAGGGACCACCATCTTACCCTCAAAACTCACCAAAGGCGAGCTGTAGGCAGACAAATCCTCGGGCCTTAAACCCAGACCCTTAAAGAGGTCGGGATACATAATCTCTGCTGCACTTCCCTGGTCAACCATGACTCTCTTCACATCGTATCCGCCAATTCTAAGGGTTACCACCAGAGCATCGTCGTGTGGTTGTATGGTTCCTTGTTTGTCCGCTTCTGAAAAACTTAGGACTAGAGGAACGTTCGTCTTAGCCCTCTTTGGCATTAAATTAGACTCACCGTCGGTGTAATGTGATACTGACATTATTCTAGTTGGGCAGGATCCAGTCCTCCCTGGAGCGGCGAATATTACATTGATGGTCCCGAGAGGAGGCTTGGATGCAGGGCCTCCCTGAAACGCAGTACCTGTCTGGCCTCCTCGGCCACTTGAATGATGCAATAGATGCTTCAACCTGCCTTCTCGGACCAGTTGCTCCAAATGATCCCATAAGTTCCGACAATCCTCAGGAGCATGACCGTGATCTTGATGATATTGGCAATACAGGTTTTGGTTGCGATTGCTTGGATCTCCTGCCATTTTATTCGGCCACTTAAAAAAGGGTTCATTCTTTACTTTTTCCAAAACTTTCTGCACTGGCTCTCGAAACACCACATTGACGGCCTGAGCATTGGCAGATGCAGATTGTCCTAAAAAGTCCCTCCGAGGACGATTATTCTGTACCCGATCCGACCTGGAATCCCTCCTATCCTGAGGAATCACCTTCACCTTTCCCTTACCTTGCAGTTGATCTTCCTCAATTCTTCTATACTTGTCAATCCTATCCATCAACAGACGTACATTGGTGACAGGTTTGCCTGTGAGTGACTTTCTCAGATCATGCTCCGCCGGCAATCCTGCCTTAAATGTACTAATGGCCACATCATCATAGTCCCCATCTATCTCATTAAACATCTCCCAATATCTGTCCGAGTAAGCTTTCAAAGACTCTCCCTCACGCATGGACATTGATAGCAAAGATCCTAGCGGCAAAGGTACCCTACTGCAGGTGATGAAGCGCGCTCCAAAGGACTGGGTAAGCCTTTTGAAAGAATCAATAGAGTTTGCCTTAAGGCCATTAAACCATCTCATTGCCATCGGACCCAAGCTGGACGGAAAGATCTTACACATTAGAGCCTCATCCTTCGAGTGGACGGCCATTTTTTGATTAAAATGGCTTACATGCTCCACAGGATCCGTTCGGCCATTATAAAGAGAGAAGGTTGGTTGGTTAAATCGCCGAGGAAGGCTGGCGCCCTCAATCCGTCGTGTGAAGGGCGACTTGGCCACTTGACTCAAAGCCTCATTCATAGCTTTGTTCCCTAGACCTTTCTGCAAAGTACTTCTACCTTTCCGTCTATAATCATTATAGTCCTCATCACTGGAGAAGGTTTCACTGGGTGGAGTTTTAGATCTTTGCCTATATGTGTCATCCTCTGTATCCTCAGATGAAGACTCCGGTTCAAATGGTGCCCGTCTTCGCCGCGCGCGATGTAACTTCTTCTTCAATTCATCTATCTCGTGTTGCATGTCCCTCTCATTCTCTGCATGGGACACGCGACTTTTCCCGCGCGATTGACTTCTATTAGTGTGCATGGTTTGCCCACTTTGCTCATGAGCCCCTCTCTGGTGAGGGTGGGCCCCCGAGTAGTTATGCTGCGACCCTCCTGATGCTGCCTGGTGCGGATTATCCTCACCCTGATGTGGCCCTACCGCTGGTTGATGCGAACCTGATTCTTCCATTTTACGCACTAAACCCAAATCTCTTTCTGATCAGATCAAGCAGTTTCCCACAGACGGCGCCAATTGTAAGGACCAGAACTGACTTGAATCCAGAGCGGGAATGGATCCAGGCCCAAGTAGCCCAAACAATGAATTTATAGAGTGCAGGAAAGAAAGCTAGTCTGATCTTGGGCCGAAATATTGGATTTTAGTGTAAAAGAGATCCAATATACGAGCGTGATATGCAGCAATAAATTTCCTTCGGACATGTCCTAAAGATCTGATTTTTTTCTTTCTGTTCTTCTCTCCACCTATTTTCCATCCTTTTTCCTTCTGTCTTTCCTCGCCTTATATATCATCGCTTTTCTGCCTTTTTTCCTCACTTTCTCTTGAATCTTCCATCCTTAGCTGGAAAGCTGCTCCTTCACTGTTCAGGTATCACCTCCACATTAATGCGGCCAGAAGGTTAGCTGGGAGACAGTTAATGCGGAGGTGACAGCACCACTAGATATTTGCCATTTTCTACTATTACTTTTTGTTGGATATTTTCCCCTTTGTGCCGTTATAAGATTGTCCTGGGCACTGTTCTGAGTGATCAACAAGTTAACCAGGAACCTCGGACAAAAGGGCCGAGGTGACCATCATCCTCGGACACAGTCCCCATTCTTGCTAACATGCTGCACCTCTCCTCGGATGGTAATTTTATCCGCTCCTCGGCTGGTCGTCCTCGGATGTTCGTATCTCTCCATACAAGATATTGGGCCGGGCCTTTCCCTTTACACTGTTGGAACCCAGGGCAAAATTGGCCCACACAGTAACGATTTAAAATCAATGAATATGCCTTCACTACATTCAGCCAAAAAAGAAGAATATCCCATCGCTACATTATCCTCCCTTTCCAATTCCAAATGGTGAAAACCCAACAATATTATTGGTTTGAGTAATTATATTTTTTTGTGAATAATAGCATAGAATTAATTATTAATACTTAGTGATTTAGGCAACCCTAGCTGTAAGTTAATGCAAATTGTGGGTTCCAGTTAGTTCAACTGGTAAAGTCTCTGATGGTTGTATAAGAGATCTGGGGTTCAATCCCCGCCTACACCAAAAACTGATTGGTGTCTTGGTCTGATGATAAAGAGCTATTATCAGGAGCGGACGCCATAGGTTGAAACTCTCTCAAAATAAAAAAAGTTAATGCAAATTAAATTAGTAACATTCTTAATTTTTCTCTCCCTATAGGCAACAAAAAAGTTGGTAATGGAAAATCAGTAACAGCCTGCATGTTAATGAGATACCTTTCGTAACTACAAAAAGAACATCTAACCAAAAATTATTTGAGGTTTAATTACCCTATGAATAGATATAGGGACGAGGTAATATATTTTCTTTTCTTCTGTATATTAATCATGCTTCACTTTTCATCCAAAAAAAAAAAAAAAACTGATATTTTAGGCTCGAATTTAATGATAACCAATGAAGGAATGAGATGGTATATAGAGGAGATCTTTTACTTTTTATACATGCAGAGCTTCTCTTGAAAGTGAATGCTCTCATTTTGTGGAGTTGGCAGGTTTGGCAAGTTTGGTGGAGATTTAATTAGTTAAAAATCTCCAATATCAACTAACTAGTTCGGTGCATAGTTTTTTTTTTTTTTTTTTTTTTTTTTTTTTTTTTTAAGAATATTGAGTTGAAGAGATTTAAAGCTCGTATTGTGTATATCTAAAAGTTAGACAATTTTGGATATATATCACTGTAAGTTTCTTTAAAACATTTTCTCCTTCTCCATGTGTGTATTAAAATAATTAATATTCTCCAAAAAAAAAAAAGTTCGGTGTAATATGGTACAGTACAAAATCTATGCGCATTTAATTTTAATACATTAAAAAAAAATTCAGCATAAAAATGAAAATGAAAAAGAAAAAGAAAACACAAATAGACAGAAATGGGTGTATTACAGATTTGGATGAAAAATTCAAAATTAAAAGAACGACATAGATTCTATTTTTTTTTTAATTA
Organism: Quercus wislizeni; assembly: GCA_023055345.1. Taxonomy (NCBI): domain Eukaryota; kingdom Viridiplantae; phylum Streptophyta; class Magnoliopsida; order Fagales; family Fagaceae; genus Quercus; species Quercus wislizeni. The sequence goes on along the minus strand of JALGQJ010000002.1, from coordinate 8,096,143 downwards.
TATTCCAATTTAGTAACATATTTACAATTTAATTTAGTCAACTAATTAAGTATTTTTAATATTTAGTTTTTTTCTTTCAATTTTTAATTGTGTTTTCAAGTAAAGTAACAAGTAAGTGAATGAATGAAATAGTTTTTAATATCTTTAAAAAAAGAAATGATGTTTAATAGAATTAATGCAAATGTACACCATTCGATTGAAAAAAAAAAGGTATTAACTTATTGGTCTACCTATAATTCTTGTGAGAAAGTATTGTTGATCTAGAAGTAATAGATTCCCATATATATGCTAGTTTTACTTTGATTAATATTGACCCGGCAATGCGTCATTTAATTCTTTTTTAACTCATCACAAAACCATGGAAGATCACCGGGAATGATACCTTAATTTGACCCCAACTAACTTTAATTATTTTTTTCTCTAGGTTTGTTCCACTTACTCATTCTCATTGGATGTGTTAATTAGGTGTTGAGACTTGAGATTTTAGCTTTAGACTTTAGGAATCACCCATTAATGCTTAGAGAAATCCATAATAAGGTTAGCATTAAACATATATGATGACAATCAAGACCTGTTTTTTAAAGAAATTAAAGAAAGTACATTTTTTGTTATTGGAGGAGAACAAAGATTAAATGACCACTCTTACATATATAGAAGAAATTTCAGCATCTTTGAATTACATCATTTTGTCCTCATTTTCTTATGATGATGACTGCACGTTTTTCACCTAACTAAAGGTGTTTGTGACACCAAATCCAAACTTGAAAAATAAAAATAAAAACCACTTTTGTTGTTGTTGTTGTTGTTAGGTTGATACTTTTTTGACAGTGCATGAATGTTTGACCATATTTTATCGACTTTAATTGTTGAAACTTATGCAGCAATTATACTTGAAAACGTAATTAGACCTTCTATGTACATGTATAGGAACTAAGAAGGACTTGTATATAGTACTTTAGTGATGTTTCTTAAGTTCCTCTCTTAAAATTCTACCATGTAGATTTTTTCTGATGAAATGAAGTGTATTCTTTAATTAATTAGCCACATGGCTGAATGTTAAGAAGAGAACCTAAAGAATAACATCTAAAGATAAGTACCTAAGTTTTGTCCATAGGAATTGTTCTACATTTCAACAAACCTATAAGAGAGAGTTTCAACCCTGAACGTAAAACGGAGAATTGTCTACATTTCTGGTTTTTCTTATATTGGGCACTGCACACTTATCACCTGGTAGCTAAAACGTTTGTGATTATAACTTACCTAACCAATTCGATTGCTGTTGTTGGGGTGGGTCAATATTGTACTAATTAACTCATGCATGAATATTTCTTGTTAACTGTAGTCATGATGGCGGTCTTGTTAGAAACATATCGATGGGATATGTGTGGAGCCTATTTTATTGTTTTGGTTACCATCCCCCTAGGAGGCTCTAGACGGAATAAATTTAGGGTTGTTTGCTAATGTTGTTCGGTAGAAAATTTAACTCGAAATTTCCAACTTGTGAGAAACAAAAATAAAGAAAACATACGCCAAAGAAAAATAATCACACGCACAAGACAATATTTACGTGGTTCGGTAATTTGCCTATGTTCATGAAATTGCAGGAATTTCACTATTATTAGAGAAAAATACAAGTGCGGCAGTACAATGTTTTAGTCTCTCAAGAAACGACAACAACAAAACTCTAATTACAAAAAGGTGTGTTTTCTACATCCTCCGCTCTATGGACTAAGCCTCAGAAAATCTCCTATTAAAAACCATACAACATTATTCGGGTCGGGTCGGGTCGTCAACTGGATCAAACATAACTACACTCCGCAAAACCCAACATGTTCTAGTAACATTGTTTATATTTTTTGGAAATTAGTGTGGGTGAAAAAGTGTGTAGAAATACATATAATGTTATAATATTGGTGTTCGTACGATTATTTAGTGTATATTATTTTCAATATTTGAATTCACTTTAGATACCTTAGAGCATCCATAGCAATGGAGCCAAATTTTTAGTTTTTTAGCACCACAAAAAGTCACTTTATCTATTTTACTTTCTCACATTCAACAGAAGTGGTTTTATTTTAGCTTTTAATACATTAAAATAATATAAATATTACAATAAAATAATATTTCATTCAACTACCAAAACACAACCACAACTACCATCAAATCATTGCATAGAGACACGGAGAGAGGAAAAGTAGTGCGAACGCAATTTGAAAGGCAAAAGAAAGAATAAAAAATCAGAAAAGTAGTGTGAATGTAAAATAAAATAAAATAAAAAAATTTATTTTCCTAATAATTTGACTAATTATTTATATTTCTATAATAAAAATTGTGTTTAATTTTAAATGCATCAATACATTTGCATGGGTTACATGCTAGTTAATATAGCATATAAAAACATAACTTAATTCAAAATTTCAAGTTTAATTATGAGTTTGGGTCAAATTATATTATATTAATTTCTCAAATCCTTTACTTTTTCTCCATGTGAGACTTCTAGAATTCCAGTCATGTACATGTGTATACTTGACGATCTTCTCTTCACATATAAGGCATGACCTCTCTATGGACAATGGACAACAAGTTGCTATTAGCTAGCTACCCCCTACCTATGGATTTATCCTTCTCCTGCACGTCATCCATAGGTCTCTCACACACAATCCATAGGAATAAAATGCATGTCACCCCTATACGTTTATAAATGAAAATACTATATGTCCGCCTTTGTTGGGACCTCGAATTACATCGTTCTTCTATGCCTTGTGTGATGCACACTTGTGTAAACTTTAAGTACATGCACCTTGTCCCAATTGCAATTGTGAAAGAGACTTTTAATAAAATTGTTACACACCACCTAGAACTCTTAAAACACTTGTAGGGTGATAACATTTTGAGGAGATTTCAATTCAAGCCTTAATAACAAATATGAACATAAATTGGTCCAAATTTTTAAATCTATGGATCTGGTCCAATTATTATTATTATTATTATTATTACTCAAATTTTTTATTTTTTTCTACTTGTAGGATCTCCGCTTACATGTATATACCCAACATCATATTGCTCAAGCTAAACTGCTGCTCTTCCCACCGTTGTACTAACTCGTGCATGAATGTTTCTTGTGAACTGTAGTCATGATGGTCTTGTTAGAAACATATTGATGGGATATGTGTGGAGCCTATTTTACTGTTTTGGTTACCATCCCCCAAGAGGAGGCTCTAGATGGAATAAATTTGATGTTCGTACAATTATTTAGTGTATATTATTTTCAATATTTGAATTCACTTTAGATACCTTAGGTTTTAGTTTACTGTAATTTCTTACATGCGTATAGTCCAAGCAATAAGGTGGTGTGTGTGTGTATATATATATATATATATATATTTGAACAACGTAAATATAAAGTTTGTGTATGTGTGTTGACCTTTTATGCTCTTTCTTTCTTTGTTTGCATCCCGTCTATCCGAAGTTAGGTTTCTTGTAAGATATGAAAAGAAAAAGTATTCTGCATTCTTTATGATCTAATCAAGATTCAATTGTAGATATAACGTATAATGAGAGGTGACTATGTTTGAGAGATAGCATCTTAAGGAGACCTTAATTCGGGCATTAATATAACATAAAAAAATACAATTTAACTCAAAAGTTTGAGTTTATAAGTTTTGATCAAATTATGTTATATTAATTCCTTAAATTCTTTACTCTTTCTCCATGTGAGACTTCCAGAGTTCTAGTCATGCATATGTGTATACCCAGCAATCATCTCTTCACGTATAAGTCATTGCCTCTCTATGGACCATGGACAACAAGTTCCTACTAGCTACCCCTAACCTATGGATTCTTCCTTCTCCTGCACGTCATCCAAAGGTCTCTCACACAATCCATGGGAGTAAGATTTCACCCCTATACGCTCATCAATGAGAACCTTGTACGTCCACCTCCATTGGAACCTCGAACTATGTCGTTCTTCTATGCCTTGTGTTGGGTTATAGCTTGACTCTAGTTAATTAATTCAATAACCCAAGTTAATTAATTAGATCAAATTACATGCAAACCATGGAAGCACACACAAATCACCAAATAAACTAGAGTGCAGCGGAAATTAAATTTGACATTGTGATTTGTTGACTAATAAGGAAAACCTCTTATAAGACAAAAACTTCACTGAGTGATTTTCAGGTCACCACTCTCAAGAATAACTAATCAAGAAACAAGCAGTTACAAATATAAGAAATCTTACCACTACCTTAGACTATCCTAAAGTACCAACTTACAGTTGAACCTTTATATCAATCCCCAATTGGACTTGATCTTGTAGAGACTTTTTCCTTTGCACTGATCCTAGTACGTAACTAACTTTCTAGCAATTGATGTTTGTTGTTGGATGCAAAGTTTTTCACTTCAATACAAGTTGAATATTTGGAAGTACTTGGTTACAAAACTCTAAGGCGCATAAGAATGCAGTAGCTTCTCCAAAAGTGTGAGTTCTCCAATTGAGTTTTTGTATCTTGTGATGACTTTAAAATAAAGTTTTTATACATTCTACAAAACCCTAGTAATCCAAGTCATCATGGGCCAAAAATTTGATATGAGAATTTTGGATTTGCATAGCTTGATAGATCAAGAGGTATTGAGACTAGTATCAAGGTCCTTCATCTATTCTCGATAGATGCTAGCGTTGAGCTAGTACCGAAACTAGTGTTGAGGTTCACTTTTTCAGCCTTTTCGTCACTTGTTTCTTGGTGCAGTTTTCATGTCTTCAATAATACCACTTGATTAAGTTCTAAGACATACTTCATGATATTCTGTTACAAGTAAAGTTTTTTGTCAGAGGATATACCAACACATGAAAAATATGACCCTAGCACCTTGTATGATGCACACTAGTGTGAACTTTAAGTACATGCACCTTGTCCCAGTTGCAACTGTGAAAGAGACTTTTGATAACCTTGTTGCACCCCACCTAGAGCTCTTAAACCACTTGTAGGGAGATAACATTTTGAAGAGACTCCAATTCAAGCCTTAATAACAAATATGAATATAAGTTAGTACAAAATTTTAAATCTATGGATCTGGTCCAATTGTTATTATTATTATTCTCAAATTCTTTATTTTTTTTCTACTTGTAAGATCTCCGCTTACATGTATATACCCAACATCTTATTGCTCAAGCTAAACTGCTGCTCTTCCCACCGTTGTAACCTTGCAGATAATCAACAAGAAAGCTATGGAATTTAATATATATATACACACATTGAAGCAAGGAATTGGATAAGTAGCTTTGAATCGAATTTAATGTTACCTAAAAATGTGAGTTTACAGGGAGTATGGTAAGGTGGGCCATGCAACAAAGTGACAAACAATCCCAGTGGGCCGGGGGTGCAGGCTTCCTTAGATATTTTGGCAAAGGTTTTTGGACTACCTAGTATTAAATGTGGGTTGAATTAATAATCCTTTTCCAGAAGAGAAGAAGAGCGACCACACCACGCCACTATAAATAGCTAAAGAATCTAGACACCAAAATGCACCCATTGATGTTGCAACCATATATAGTTTGCACATTCTGGATATGCACATATACACCGCTATTGCTATTATCAATTACATGCCAAAAGAAAAAGAAAAAGGAACTGGGACCTATACACTATGTCTCCTTTTCAAAACTTTCATTTTACAGTAGAAAAAAAACAATAATAATAAACATCGGATCAGTCGCTAGTGAAGCATAGGATATAGGCAAAGTTTAATACTTCTAAAACTTATTCTCAAATTCTCCATATACAATAAAAAAAAAAAGGCAGTCGAGCCATAGATAATGGGCAAAAGCATTAATTAGGATACAAAATTGCAACGATAGGTTGGCTATGTTCCATATAGTTAAAAAAGTAAATGAGTGAGTAATAATGAAGTAAACCCCTTTTTTTTATAATTATTTTAATGAAGTAGACTTTGAAACTAACATGTGCCAGTGCAATAATAGAATAAACCCAATTGGACCAAGACAAGATAGACCCACATTTGATAAACATTATTTATTAGCGGGTCCAAAGTCAAGTCCGGTTGTTGGGGGCCTGGCCGGCTCTAGGTACAGTCCAGGGATTCAAATGAACCCATGAGCTGGGCCCAAAAAAAATTATATATAATTTTTTTATTTTTTTTATTTGACCCTCCTAAAATAAATTTTGAACCCCCCTCGATCTTTTTTTTTTTTTTTTAGCCTAACTGAAATGAACTTGAATATGATCATCTTGACAATATCTTATCTTGGTCTGTTTAAACACACACACACACACACACACAAAAACCAATTTAATTTAAAATATGAGGGAAAAATAGTAAGCCTAACAACAATAGTATAAATTTGTTTATCTTAAATCTAAAAAAAATCATTTCAATCTTAACAAATTTGAAATAAACTAATGCATAAAAGTTTATTGTATTTAGATTTCGCTTGGAGTTCACTTAACAACAATAATTCATATGTTGATTGTATTTAAAAACAATAGATGATTTCCAAGATTTAATCTTAGCAACAATAATTAGTATCTTCATCGTATTTATAAACAATATGCAATAAACTTATAGTTTATATGAGAAACACTATGGTCATAATACACTCACAACAAAGCTAAAGTGACAGATTGTTACTAACTGTTACTGATAAGAAAAAAAAAAACAATTTCAATAAAAAGTTTAAATTAGAACTAATAACAACTTATAATCTAATTAGTTGAAAAAATAGTGTGAAAATGTTGTAAATACTATGAAAATTTTTGTAATAAAGAAATCACATAGACAGCAAGATTCACCTTTTCACCCAAAATGCATCTTTCTGACTGACCTCCTAAAAATATATACAGAAGGCGCCACTGTGTTGGGGTCATAGTAACTTTGGATAACACCCTCTGCCTACTCCACTAAAAATAAGCCCAATACAAAGTCTGCTTTCTCATTGGGCTTGTTTAGTTTGAAGCATGAACTAGATTTGAGGCCTCGATCGGGTCATAGACAGGACAGGACATAACATACCAATCTTACAACTGAGTTACATACTTTATACTATGCTGTCTCCTACAATGGCCAATGTGGATAAAAAAACCTGTGTTTTAACATTTCATGTGTTTAAATATATGTTTTGAATTTTTAAACAATATTATACATATTTTCATATATTTTTTCATCCACACGTATTTCCAAATATATGAAAACTTATATTTTGTATCTATTTGTATCTTATCTTATCTTCAAGACTGTTTCCGTTTGACCCGCCAGGGCTGGCTCCGATGTTAACCAAGTATTCTTGTGATAAATGGGATTTTCATTTTAAGAGAAAAAAAAATACAAGCAAAGGTATTTGCAAAATGCAGTAAGATCTTAGCGTTACCATCAATAATAGAGAATAGGTGTAACAACTAACAAATAACAAATGAAATAATCCCAGCTTTCATCTTTTCTCAAAAGAACTCAAAAACCATAGCAATAACAATTACATCTCTCTACCAAATATATATGATAAGGAATTTGATTAAAAAACTAAAAGACACACAATCAAAGATTCAAAAGTAATTGAGCTGTGTACACCGGTGCATGGGGTTCCTGATGAATGTTCTCATAAGCGAGAAAATTGTGTCCCAACAGGGAAGTAAGATACAGGAATTGGAGGGGGGCTTCTCTTAGTCTTGTTCTTCGATTTGGCTTCATTGACAGCTTCAGCTTTGCTACTACTACGTTTGCTATGTGCCCAATCCTCTCCTTCACATCCAATTCTGCTGCCAGAATCAGAGAAGCAAGTGAATAAGCTTGAGAAGAAAGCCATGGAAATAAAGCAGGCTAGCTCTTGAAGTTGTCAAAAATGAGTTCTTAGGTGAGAACTGGTTATTTTTTTACTTGGGTTCTTGAACATAATTGCTTGCTCTTCCTCTATTTATAGACTGAATTGAAGCTGATTATAATATTCATGAAGTTCCAAGAATTATCTTGGAGAGCTAGTTCTAGACGAAATGAGTCACTTCCATGGAGCTGTGCGGGAATGACAACACATGAATTGAGATTGGAAGTGCCTTCAGGGAACTGATAAGTATAGTGCTGGACAGTATATCTGGGCCATGCATGATTGGCTAGTTAGCGCCGTTGAAAATTCAAAAGAGACAAAAACAGCAGAATTGGTCATTTTTGATGCACACTGAAACATCAAGGAAAGGACCTTCGTTGAACATAGTTGCACTAATATCAGGACATTGCAAATATACTTTTGTCATTGTCCATGGATAAAATGGAATAAAAATTTAAATTTTGCAATGTAAATCATATATACCAAATAATTGGGGGAAAAAAGGGAGAGGAGGAAGATTATAAAGAGAATCAAAATAGAAGAGAGAAAAAGAAAAGAGAAAAGAGAGTGAAAGAAGAAATAATGAAAGAGAAAAGACTTTTTTTTTTTTTTAATAGAGAATGAGAATTAAAATGAAGATCCTTAGATTTTGGGATTCTCATTTTGGCTCTAGAAAATAAAATTGAAAAAAATTGCAAAATTCATTATATGAAAAGGTTAATGTTTCACACAATATTTACATTTTTACATAAGATGTTCACATATTATACATTATATGAAAGAGTATGAATACTATTGAATGTAAATTAATCAAAACCCATATGAAAAATACACGAAACCAAAACTTATATAGCACTATCAAATATAATAAATGCATTTTTTTTTTTACAAGATAGAAATTCTACTCTAATCTAATCTAAGTAATCTAAGTGTATATATGTGTGAAAACTTCCTCCTGAACTTGAATCCTGACCCTTGTCTCTCACACCCCACAAACACTTATACTTATGAAATGATCGTCGCATCAAGGGTGTGCGGTAGTGCAATTTATTTCATAAAAAATTTGGGAAATGTATTCATTATGCGAAACATCAACTTATTGTGTTTAATACCGTAGCCAGTGAACTACACGTACCATACCATATATTATACATCAACTCTTATTTATTGTATACAAAAATATTTTGAAAAAATATTAATTTTTTATAGTTAAATGTCTTCAATATTATTTAAAATGAAAATTAAATATTACTTATCAAAAGCCCTGTAATCCTTATTCTTTTTCCAATGTAATACGTTTAATTTAAAAAAAAAAAAAATCCCAAAAAATTCAACTCCTGCTACTAGAGTTTTCCTATATATCTACAAGTATTATCAAAGCTCTGTAATTTCCCCAAGAACTACCCCATTCTCTATTATTTTCTGCAATTTCTAAAGCTTGTTAATTGGTGTATAGTGTACTTATTGTTTCTACTACCCTCAAAAGTTTCAAATTTGCCATTTTGCGATTTATACATCTCCTTGCTTTATGCCCTGTTTTTTTCGATGTGGACAAAATGCTTGTTTACACGTTAGGGAGTGTTTTACCACCATTCAAGATTGCGTTTGTTGGCAAAATTTTACAAGAATGGGACACTTGATAGAAGAATTGAGCATGACCATGAAGGTTTTGTCAATTTGCTTGCAGCTGGACAAGCAGAGAAGCAAAACCGTTTGAGGGAGAGAGATTGGATATAAATAGAAGACTACTTAATTTTAATGCAATTAAATGAGAGCAATTTTCTTTAAAAAGAAAAAAGAAAAGAGATTGGGTTTGTTGGAGGTCATTAAGCTATTTCTTATCTAAAGTGTATTTGTAATTTTATAAGAGCATTCGCATAAGTTTGTGCAAAAATTATTATCTATTTTAGCATAAAAACTTTTTTTTTCTATTTTATATTCTAACTTTTCAAAACACCCCATATCATATTATCTATTTTACACAATATTTCATTAAAATATCAATTTTTCTTGATTTTTAAAATTATTTCTCTTTCTTCGCATACGTTCCATTAACTCTCTTTCTTCATCTTTGAAATACGTAAAGAAAGAATAAACAACTAAATATAAAATGAATAGTATCAGTGTAAATTTATATAGTTACTGTAGCAAACTTGTAAATTTACACAATGTTATATGGATTGATACGAATAATTTTTTTTAATAGAGTTTTAACCTATGGCATCTGCTTCTGGTGATTACCATTTTTATAATCAGACCAAAACACCAATCAATTTTTAGTGTAGGCGGGAATTGAACTCCAAATTTTTTATTTAACCACCAAAGATTTTACCAGTTGAGCTAATTAGAACCTACCACAGACTGATTGAATACTCTAATAAGGGCATTTTATTTCCATGGCCTTAAGATGTTGTACCAAACATGTGGATTACAAAGTCATGATTCTATTCTTGTGTTTTTTTTTGTTATCACTAAACAAATAAATAGTAGTAATTATTCAATTATAACACATTGTATTCTCTATAATATCTGTTCATATTTTTATGTAATCGCTAATTTTCTACTACAGTTTAACAAACGTGCACTAAAGTGTTGACATTGGCTTTTTTTTTAAACAACATCGTTTTTCCTTGTCCAATCTGGGCTTTCTATTTTGTCTTTTGACATCGGTATTATCTCTAAAAATAGACATCGTTATATTTTTCTTCTGCTGAAAGCTCAAATTGCTAAAATGGAATACCCAAATTGTATGTGGCAAAGGCTGGATCATAATTCATATGCGGGCTAGCACCATCAGATAATCTGATCTAAAATTTCCTTAAAAAAACATTTGAACATACTGTACTTAATTTGGACCTTTGGGGTTTGGTCCAATTACTCCTAAACCAACAAGCAGCCCAACAAATCTCAGTAGACTTGAGCACTTCTAAGCACAACCCTTACTTTACAAAACACAAACTGAAGTGTGCTCAGCAAAAAATCCGAATGGATTTGGTAATTGGTTTAACTTGAACACATAGACATGGACATTGTCCCCTTTTCTCAGTTGCATGTGGTTACTACACAAACAGAACCAGACTCTGACCACTCAGCTTCTCTCTATGATCCATCACAATTACCAATACCCCCTGTTAATAAAAGACCCGATTCATTAGCTACAGAGCAACAAAAGATTCAGGACAAAGCGTGTTATTAGAGGACAACCTGAGTAAGCCTGAATTAAAAACAGCTACAACCCCCTATAGGAGGGGCATCATATCCTATTAATTGTTTCCACCCAACTGTCTCTCATTTTATGTATAGCTAAATTATTTGCACGGTTGGAGACATGGCACCATTATAGGTTTGAAGTTTGGACCATTTATTATCCTCCTACATTTGCAGTATGCACTCCACTTGGCTATTCATCATGTCAGAGCCACGTTATATGATTTATTTATCTGTATCGTTCCAATTTTATCATATGGTTTATTTATGAGAAATACAATGTTCACAATATTTTCATAATAAATTCTAAGTGGCAAGTTATTACATGTTGTTATTATTAGGACAAAAAAGTGATTCCAGCGGTATGTTTAAATTTAAAACCAATAACAATTAATCACTTATAATTTTTTGTGAAAATATTATAGACATAGCACTTCTCCTTATTTATTGGTGCCACAACTGCAATTTCCACTTAAAAAGTATTAAAAAAAAACTAAGAAAAAAATTAATGAATGCTCTAATGACATTTGTTAATGAACTATTTTAGAAAAAAATTTATGAGAAAAGAAAAAAAAATTAATATTTTTAAAAATGCTATAAAAACTTTCCTAAAATAGTTTATTAACAATTGTCCTAAAATACTCGTTAACATGATCCAAAAACTAATCTTAATCCCGAATTGGTTTGCACTTTGAAGTTTGAAGTTGGCCTAAAACCATATTGAAAACACACTAATTGTAGAGTGCTACAAGTAGCCTAGTATTACAACTACTATATATTATTGAAGTCCAAAAGTGAGACCAAAGTGCACATAGGTTCATGATTTTCATTCCTCAAAGTTTTGCCGTCCGAGATATCGATAAATAGCATGATATAAATTCAAACCAAATGGTGCAATAATTTTCATGCACGTAATTTACGAAAAGTCAAAAAGCATTATTAAAATGAGTTTGGCTAAGTCAAAAGCAGTATTAATAGGGAAGTAAGATACAGGAAATATTGGAGGGGGCTTCTCTTAGACATGTTCTTCGATTTGGATTCATTAACAGCATCAGCTTTGCTACTAGTCTACTACTACGTTTGCAATGTACCCAGTCCTCTCCTTCACATGCAATTATTTTGCCAGAATCATAGAAACAACTTAAGAAGCTTAAGAAGAAAGCCATGGAAGAAAAGTTGGCTAGCTCTTGAAGTTGTCAAAAATGAGTTCTTAGGTGAGAACTAGTTTATTGTTTTACTTGGCAGTGAGGCTCTAGGATTATGTTTTAGAGGAGTCAATAGTGTTGGAACTAGAAATTTGTTGTGGGGAATAAAAAATAAATTGATTATTTTTTTCTATATACAACTTTCATATTATATACAATAATCTAAAATAGTATTCTAAATATTATATACAATATAGTCTAAAAAAATTATTAAAGGTTTAAAGATTGGTAAGAGAACTATCATTGAATGCATAAATAAATATAATTAACTAACTAATCATATATTTTTGTCAAATTAATAATAATTTATTATATTTAATATCAATTATATGAAAATATATGATAAAAAAGAATAGTAAAACACCTGGAAGTAGAATTGAGAGTAAACATGAAACTTAGAAAACATAATAATTGATATAAGTTTATGCTTTTGAAGTGTATTTATTTATTTTCTAGAGAGAATGCTTATTTATTTATTTTGAATGAATGAGCAATTTTAAGACTAGTGCTACTAATACAACATTTTCAAAGCAAAATCTAGGTGACAAGTTATTAAAGGTATATAAAAAGGTGATGTAAGTTGTGGGTTTAGATAGAAACTAGTTACAACTTGTCACTTAACCTTTATTGTAAATTTATTGTGAAAAATATCGTGAAAGTAACACTAGAATGATTATATTCAAGCTCATTTCAGCAAGATTTAAACAAAATTTAAAGTCAGGGTGTTCAAATTTTTATTTTTAGAGGTAAAACAAAAAAAAACAAAAAAAAATTATATATATTAAAAAAAAAAATTGGCTAGTTCAGGGGGTTCATTTGAACCCCCTGGGTTGGCTATAGGGCCGCCCCTGTTACTTGGGATCTTGAACATAATTACTTGCTCTTCCTCTATTTATAGAATGCCAAGTCTCAAGAAAATGGAAGCTGATTATATTCATGAAAATCCAAGAAGCATCTTGGAGAGCTGGTAGAAGCATCTTGGAGAGCTGGTTCTAGTCAATATGAGTCAATTCCATAGACTTAGCGACACATGAACCGACGTTGGAGGTGCTTTCAAAAAACTGATGAGGAATTGAGGATAGCGTTGGACAGCATCTCTGGCCATGCATGACTGGCTACATATTTATCGTGGTTGAAAATTCAAAAGATACCAGTAAAATTAAACTATTCACAATCGTGCATTCACATTAGTCAATTATGATGTACATTGAAATAACAAAGAAAAGATCTACGTTTAACATGGTTAAAGTAATGTTAGAGCATTCACATTAGCCTCGTCAAATTTTTAGTTAAATTAACCAAAAAAATTCCACTTTTTCTAGTTTAGCCATCTATGTTTTTTTTTTAATAACCATATATTAGCCTTAATATTGCAATACTATTTTAATTAAATATTATTTCTTCATATTCACATTTTAAACTCCAAAATCCAATACCACCCATCACAACCGCACATACCAACTTGATTTTAATCCCAAAACTCACCACCACTCATCACAATTGCACACCCAAGTAGCACAACCCAACAAAAATCCAACACAACCCACAACAATCCAGCACAATCCACAAATCCAAAACACCAAAATGCCACCACCACCACCACCTCAACCCACAAAACTCAACAACCACCCCACAAAAACCCAAAACCTTATGCAACCGACGCATCAACGCTGCTGAACCCAACCAAAACTCAAATTGGACCCAACCACTGTTACCAACCACCACATCCATTACCACCAACCACATACTGATTAATGATGTTGATTGATTCATGAGAGAGAGAGAGAGAGAGAGAGAGAGAGAGAGAGAGTCATGGAGAGAGAAAAGAGAATAAAAGTAATAATTTTGTTAGTAGTAGTGAGGAGTAGTGTCTCACTGGTTGTAGCGAGGTAAATTAAATGTTAAAATTTTTTGATAGTTTGTTGAGATTGATGTGTGGCCTTTTTTGGGTTTTTTGCTACATTTTTTGGTGAGATTGATGCGAACACTATTTTAGGTCATTGCAAATGGACTTTTCATTATCTATGGATAAAATGAAATTTAAATATGTATTTTGAAATATAAATCTTGGTATACCAAATAATAGGGGGGAAAAAAGGAGAGGAGGGAGATTATAAAGAGAATCAAAATAGGTGAGAGAAAATGAAAAAGAAGAGAAAAAAGAGTGAAGTAAAAATAAAGAGAGAGAATATATATATATATATATATATATATATATATATATATATATATATATATATATATATATATATATATATATATATATATGGTTGGGTTCAAGTTATACCTGGTTTAACTCTAAGCAACGTTACACCAACCAATAACTTTTTATAGAATTCAAAATTTGAAAATCTCACCATTGAATTGTATGTTCTATATATTCTCAACATTCATGTCAATCAAATGTTATTTACCATTTGATCCATAAACTCATCTTTTATGCATTATTTTAAACTACAAAAACTTGAATTTAAATAATTGATTAATGACATGGCTATTAATCATTGTTCACCTTGAAATTTTGTAAGCATGGAGAATATATGAAGATAATGTAATCTAATGGTGGATTTGTCAAAATTCACATCTAATTAAAAAATATTGGATGGTGTAACATTGTTTAAAATTATACCAGGTGTAACTTGAACCCAACTCAAACACATACACACACACACAAAAACATACATACATACATATATATATATATATAAAATGAAAATTTTAGATTTAGGGATTCTCATTTTGGGTAAAAAAAAACACAATGCAAAATTCATCATATGAAATGCTTATTGTTTCTCACGTATCCACATTGCATCAAATGTTCACATATTACATATGATCTAAAAGAGTGTAGACATGATATGAAAGAATGTAAACGCTATTGGATGTGAAACAATCAAAGTCATATGAAAAATACACAAAAACCAAAAACTTGTTGAACAATATAAAAAATTATAAATGCAATTTACTCTATAAATTTTTATTTTGTCTAAGTTTGATTGTTGTGTTTGGATTTTTTTTTTGGGTGGGGGGGGGGGGGGGTTTGTAAGTGCAGTTTGGTTGTGGTGAGCGGTTGTGAGAGATTGCGCCATCGGCCTCTTTTTGTAGTGTTGGGCCAACCCCACGTGAATGGGTGGAGTTGTGTTATTGCCTCTCAAAATGAAGATTCAACTGATTATATTTTCCCCTTTAGATTAAGAGTTTTACAATGGAGTCACCACTTATTTAATTGTTGGAATAAATAAGAAAACCATAATTGAAAAATTCATCATTTTATTGATTTGAAATTAAATTTACATTGATCATAGGAAATTACGTGGCTTTGGTCCTAGATACAATCTAAGATAAAGTATATGTCTTTATTTCCTAGTTACAATCTAGAAATTGAAAATTACAATGATAAGCATTGATCTATCAACCTTTGATCTAAGCTTGAAGACTATATTACAAGGTAGAAAGGTGTTAGACACCCACCTTGTCCAGTGAAACCGGTCTTCTAAACTATGGTGGCCAACATTCATATTACATCATCCAATATGTCAATCAATTTGCATGTTGAATTTAATGTGCGTGCATGTGATAAATTCAATTTATTAAGTATTGCACTTGGATTGAAAAATAAGTTCTAGTGAATGTGTGTGGATGGTGATATCTTAGATTCAAAAATTTGAAAGAATTATGAAACAAACATCTTTTTCATATTTTTGATGTGGATTTAAGATCAAAACTAGTGTTTTGCATGAACATGTGATGAACAACTAGGAACATGTAAAGAACACATAAGAACATTCAAACATATTCAAAAGAATTTAAATGATTACTATCATGCTATAATCTTAAATTCTCATCATGGCAACACAAAAAATAAGTTGTGGAAATGGATTATCATTCATGCAAGATCCATACTATGGAGGAGAAAACTCTTTGTAAAGGTCCTCAGAGTGGATAAAAAGAAGAGTTAGGAGGGGGAGAGTGAGTTTCACTTAATACCTTGAGTTTCAGAAATACCAAGATATGACAAGACTATTCAACTTCACTAAAACTCAAGAGAGGAGAAAAGATGGGGTTTTTGTGTCATGGAATGGAGGAGAAGGGGGGTTTATATAAATTCAAAATATTCTGAGAAATATCAATGAAATGGTAAGCAGAGATTATTTGTTAGAAAATAATTTCAGCACAATTAACATTAATAGGTCTCAAATTAGTTTTCAATTAATAATAATAGGCTCCAATCACTCCCATTTCAGGCTTAGTTAGTTCAAATTTACCCTAATTAAAAGATAATTGCATAAATTATTCATTGAATAATTAATGTTTGACTATCTAATTAATTAAATGTGTGCAATCTTACCATAAAATGTAGTCCTAGCCAATTAAATTATAACGCGTCATTAATCTCAAATTGATTATAATTATAACCAATTGGAATCAATTGTTCATAATCACATAGAATCGGACTCAATTTGTAATAGTGCATCTTAGCCATTAAAACTTGATTTGATGTTAACTTTCAATCTAATGGCCATATTAGGATTTATGACTAGTCGATTTGATTGTTACAACATTAAAATCATTTTGGTGAAATGAGATTAAGGATCTAATAACCAGAATCAAAATGCATATTTTCAAGGTGAAATTACCATTTTACCCTTCATATAATGTTAAATGCAGGTTGAAAACTGGGGTGTCAATAGCGGTGGTGGGATTGGGTTGCCGATAATGGTTGGGGTTGCTGGTCGAGATTTGACTGTTGGGGTTGGGATTTCAGGTTTGGGTATTTTGATTAACCTAGTTTTTTAGTGGGTTGTGTTAATTGAGAGAACGACGAAATTTTCTTCATTTTAAAAGTTGTTTCCACATGTGCGAATCATTGTGAACCACGTGTGAATATATTTTAAAGTACAATAGTTTGATCCAAGTCAAATTTCATATCAACGCTCCATTAGGCCATGTAAAACATAAACTAATAAACATAGATAGAATGACGAAAAATAAAATGTTTTGCAAAGTATAATGACAATAAAAGTGCTTTTGTGAAAATTTAGGGACAAAAATGATATTTTCCCTATTAATAATGTGGCGCCCAAGCTTGCTAAAAATCAGAGTTTGGGGCTTGGGCCCCCAATCTATTTGTTTTCTTTCAGGGACATTTTTAGCCCATAATGCGAGGTCCCCAGAGCAGTTGTTGCTTACGATGGGCGGGTCCTCCAAGGTGGTTCACTAAGTCTGACTTAAAGTTTTGGTCGAGCATATGATTTTCTAACCGAGCTACCCCCTTTCTTTTCGAAATCCTAATTCCCTAATGTATACCTCTCGTTCCTCTCATATTTTTCACTCTCCAGTTTTCCAACCCACATTCCTCTAACCTTCTTTCCTTTTTATACTCTCACATGTGTGGGACCCACCAAATCAAGGATCTAATTGCCCTCCAATGTTTATGGCACTATTCCTCCTTTTTAAATTCGAGATCAGTGATGGGTCCCATCAGTCTGACCATGTTGGGCTACTTTGTAACTTGTACCTGACACCAATTTGGATCCTCGAATGTGTATTGGAGCCTAGTTGGGGCCCTAGGCTTAGCGCTGATTCTTCCACAACCCCCTTGTT
Source organism: Quercus wislizeni (assembly GCA_023055345.1). Lineage (NCBI taxonomy): Eukaryota > Viridiplantae > Streptophyta > Magnoliopsida > Fagales > Fagaceae > Quercus > Quercus wislizeni. The sequence goes on along the minus strand of JALGQJ010000002.1, from coordinate 8,078,296 downwards.
CTTGGGCCGAGATCTGGCTTTCTACATGGACCACCCAATGTCCTCGGCCGACTTCCAAGACGGGCCTAACACATCCCCCTCACAAATAACTATGGAGTTTAAGTTAAAATGGCATCCTTTTCATCGTTTCCAATGTTTTGTTTCTTTTGTAGTCTGCTTTGTCTCTAAAGATAGACATCATTATATTTTTGTTCTGCCGAAAGCCCAAATAGCTTAAAAAGGAATGCCCAAATTGTACGTGGCAAAGGCTGGATCATAATTCATATGAAGGCTGGCCCCATCTGATAATCTGATCTAAATATTTCCTTAATTTTTTTTAATACATATTTTGGACCTTTGGGGTTTTGGTCCTAACTCATAAACCACCAACAAGCCCAACAAAACTCAGTAGACTCGACTCTTGTGACTTCTAACTTCTAAGCACAATACTAACTTAACAAAACACAAACTGAAGTGTGCTGTGCAGAAAATCCAAATGGGATTTGTTCCTGGTTTAATTTAATAGAACACAGAGACATGGTCCCCTTTTTCTCAGTTTGCATATGGTCACTACAACACAAAGAGAACCAGACGCTGACGACTCAGCTTCTCCTTATTATCCATCACAATCCCCAATACTACTGCCACTGGACCCCTAATCCCCGTGCCTAGCCCCTTCACAGTTCACACCAATCATTTCCTGTTGTTTCCACCCATTTTGCACGGTTGGAGACATATGGGGACTATTATTGGTTCACAGTTTGGACCATTCATCCTTACATTTGCAGCATGCATTCCACTTGGCAATTCACCATGTTACATCCACATGCTCTCTTTATCGGTGCCGTAACTGCCGTATCCATTTATAAATAGCATTAAAAAAAAATCACCTTTAACAAATGTTAAGACAATTGTTAATAAATTATAATAGGAAAATTTTAATACAATTTTTATGAAAAATGTAAAACACCATTAACAACATTTATTATTTTATCATTCTCTCAATAAAATATTTCTAAAAATAACTCTTAAAAGAAAACTACGAAAATGTTAATGGTTCTTTATGAATTAATGAAGTTTAGTGAATGAAAAATTTGTATATATTGATGAGAGATACTGAAAATACGGCAAATATTACAAGTAGAATTTAAAAAGTTAACTCTATTAACTTCACATCCTATAAAACTGGTTAAAAAATCTGACATATAAAGCAAATTTTTAACAGATACCTTACGTTGCTCGTCGACAAGCAAAAAACTAATCACTTATGGCAATCCCGAATTGGTCCCAACTTTGCACTTGGCCTAAACCCATATTGAAAACACACTAATTGTAGAGTGCTACAAGTAGCCTACATAGTTTCATGATTCTCATTTCTCAAAATTATTGCCGTCATGAGATATCAACAAATAGCATGTCATAAATGTTCATCAAACCAAATGGTGCAATAATTTTTCATGATCGTAATTTAAGCACAGTATTAAAAACGAGTTTGGCAAATAGTATCAAAAAAATTTAAAATGTTTAAGAGACATGGAAAAGACAAAAGAAACCGAAACTAAAGTACTCTGACTACACTGATATGGAAAGAAAGAAAATATGAAATATCTATGAGCAGTGTTAAGAATTACCAAAAGTCGCGCCGATTGCGTGTATTCAGTCTTCCTCCTCTCAATAAAGACCCTCCCCTCTCCCTGAATTTACTATTTCGCCCTTTCATCCTTCCATTTTAAAACAAACGTCAATTCCATACGCTGAAGATTTGATTACACACACTTTTTTATATTTTTTAAAGTTTTGAGAGAAATATGGCAAAGTCTTCGACGCCCAACGCGACGTCGTTTCCGGCTATTAAACCTCAGGATTACACTCACAGTCCGGTACACTACGCTGTCGCTGTAGGCGATCACACCACTCTGTCTCGACTCGTCTCGACTCTGCCCAAGCTCGCCGACCCGACTCAGATCCACACCGAGTCCGACTCGCTCTCCCAGGAGAGACTCGCCGATCAAATCTCCGCCGTTGTGGACCGCCGCGACGTTCCTTACCGGGAGACTCCTCTCCACCTCTCCGTTCGCCTAAACGACGCCGTTTGCGCGCGGGCTTTAGCTCTCGCCGGAGCTGACGTGTCGCTTCAGAACTCTGCCGGTTGGAACCCGCTCCAGGAGGCTCTGGTTCGGCGGTGCTCCGACATTGCTCTCATTCTCCTCCGCCAGCACCACCGCTCCGCTTGGTCCAAGTGGCGCCGAAGGTTGCCACGTGTCATCGCCGTGCTCCGCCGTATGCGCGATTTCTACATGGAGATCTCTTTCCACTTCGAGAGCTCCGTCATTCCCTTCGTCGGAAAAATCGCTCCCTCCGATACGTACAAGATCTGGAAACGCGACGGTAATCTCCGAGCCGATACTTCCTTGGCCGGCTTCGACGGCCTGAAAATCCAGCGCGCCGATCAGAGCTTCCTCTTCCTCGGCGACGGCGACCAGAGCCACGACATTCCCTCCGGAACTCTCCTGGTCCTCAACCGCGACGATCGCAAAATCTTCGACGCTTTCGAGAACGCAGGCTCTCCGATGAGCGAGTCCGATATCGCCGGATTCTGCGCTCAGACGAGCGTGTACAGGCCGGGAATGGACGTCACAAAAGCCGAACTCGTCGGAAGAACGAACTGGCGCCGGCAAGAGAAAACCGAAAGCGTCGGCGAGTGGAAAGCTAGGGTTTACGAAATCCACAACGTCGTTTTCAGCTTCAGGTCACGGAAAGTCGCCGGCGGAGATTCTGACGTGGCAGGTAGCGAGCAAGTGCTTCCTCTAGAGCTAGACGAAGACGACGACGGTTTCTTAGTAGCCGAGAATCCGAGCTTCGGGTTTCCTTCTGCCGATCAGAGAAGACACAGTAGCTTCGTTAGAGAAGAGCGAGAGTGGGTAACGGTGCCAAGAAAAAGCGTCGACGTTGCGTCAGTAACGGCGCCACCGCGAAGGTCGGTTTCGACGGTGGCTCCGCCGCCACAAACCAAAGAGAAAGAGTACATTCGGAGTTTACGCCCGTCAGTTTGGTTAACGGAGCAGTTTCCGTTAAAAACGGAGGAATTGCTACCGTTACTCGACATTTTGGCGAACAAAGTGAAAGCCGTTAGGAGGATGAGAGAGTTGCTGACCACAAAGTTTCCTCCGGGGACATTTCCGGTGAAGGTAAGGGGCATTTTGGGAAATTGAAAAAAATCTTTAATGAGGGGTCCACTGAATTTGGTCTGTGGAGCCTTTGCTTTTGCTTTTGTTTTGGTTTCTTTTGATGGGCAAGGCAAGCAAACGGTCTTGGTTCTTGTGGGGGTACAAAGATCTGACGTGGAACTTTTAAGATTTTGCCTTGATTTTGATCAGACGGTGATTGAGGCCTGTGGGCCATTGATCATCCGAGTTTTTTACTTTTTCCTTCAGACAGGGTTGGAGTTGTACTAATACATGGGACCCGAAATGTTTTAATGTCCCTACTTTGACAAAAAGAAAAATCCAAAGTCTGACTTTGACCAATGACCATGATCTTGCCCTGCCATGTCATAGGACTCATTGTACTGATGTCGTGGCAAGCGCATGCTGGGCCCATTAACGGTTAAAGCAATATTTAATTTTTTGATTGTGATTAATCAGACGGAGACTGATGGTTTTTGTTTTTATGGGACAGGTGGCAATTCCGGTGGTCCCTACAGTGAGAGTGGTGATAACATTCACAAAGTTCGTTGAGCTCCAACCAATTGAACAGTTTTACACTCCATTTTCAAGTCCAAGACAGTTACACCATGGAGGACGAGGAGGGTTGTCGGAGGAGGAGCACAAATCAGACACACATTATTCGTCGTTACCGGCATCGTCGTCCTCCTCCTCCTCATCGTCGATGCCGTCGTGGTTGAGGCGAAGCAGTAGCCAATCAGTATCGACGAGTAAGCAACAACAGCAACATCATCATAATCAGCAGCAGCAACGAAGTTGTTTGGGGGCACAAGAGTCGGACCCTTTTGCTATTCCTAGTGGTTATTCGTGGTCTAGCGTGGATGATAAGTCACGCAAAATGAAGAAATCTAAGTCCACTAGGAAATCCAAGTGAGATTGATTTGATTATTTGTGTCCCAAAAAAATGGCAAGAACAAATCTAGAGTGGGAAAGAAATTGTAACATCACATGGGGGGTTGGGTGTTGGGTGAGTTTGCGTGTGTTTAATGATTTGCTAGATAGAGAGAGAGAGCAGATATACCATTTAATTTTTAACCATTAGGCATTATGCTATGTTTATAGAAAAGATTTTAGGCAACATTTTGGGCCAAGAAATTGCAACCCGGTTGGTTCATTTAAAATGGTTGCTCCCAATTTTGTTCTTCTTTTTTTGTTTTCTAATATTATATGCTACATCTTATTTGGGTACTGTTTTTCTTATTGAGCTTGAAAACGATAGTAATAGTATTTATTTACTAACAATGGCCTCCACGGCCCAAGGAAGAGGGAAAGGGGCCCAGCCCAGCCCACAAAAGAATTACCCACTTCCCCAACTCATGAGCCAGCCCTGTTATTATTTCTGCTAGCCCAACAAAAATTACATACATTGAACTTATTAGATTCCATACAGAAAATGCCTTCAAAAATTCAGTTTGCAAATTTTTGTTTTTGATTGAAATCCAGCTTGCAATTTTACCATTACTCAGGATAGCTTCATATATAACTTTTACAGTCCCCTTCAATGGTTACCAACTTACCATGCTAAGGTCAACAGCAACCTGAAGATTCCCTCGTCAAAGTCCTCATATGTTAATGTTAAGTCTAAGTATTGAGTCTTGTATATCGACTTTGGTAGATGTTTCTGTAATGCCTTACAAAAAGTACATTACAAAATGTAATTGTTAAAGAGAATAAATAAAAATATAAGATTGAAAGATTTCGACATAAAAGGACAAGACAATTTTGAAAGTTAGAGCTTTCTTTAATCCTTGACTTTGTGTTGGCTTGTCTACAAGAAGTTTCCTTCTTTAATTCATATAATTTTTTTTAAAAGACCTAGGCAATGTTAAAATATAGAATTCAAAAGTAGTTGCCATGTGTCTTGTAACTCAATTGGTATTTTTTGGTATTTCAATGGAGATATAAAATATTCAAATCCTCCTACCCTCATCTATCAATGTATCAAAAAAAAAAAAAAAAGTTCGAATCAGATAAATTTTCTAAATCATTTACATCTACACCAAGCATGAAATTGTAGGATCCTCAAGCATCATGTGACACCCCTGATGAAAATGAAATTCAACGTTAGGTCATATTAACTTTCAGATGAAGACAAAATATAGCAATCATGCAATACAATCCAACCTGAAAACATAAGTTCTTTCATTTTCCATTTGGTTTTCCATCTATTCATTTGGATAATGCTTACTAGACTGTCAAGCACTTGGCAGTTGGCACAATTTTGATTATTGGCTGATGAATGATGAGACAATGGAGCTACTAGCATAGGCAAATCAATGTGCTTCTTCCACTATGCATGTGCTGCATCAATTTCATGAATAAATTCTTGCCTTCCTGTCATAACCTAAATTATTTGAATTTAGTTTAGTGATAGAATAAGACTTTCTAGATAGATTAGTTTTTCTATTTATTTGTATTCAAATTAATTCCTATGTTTTAGGATATGATTGGTACCTATGTTTTAGGATTTGTTAATAAAGTTATCTCATCCTAGGCAAATTATATACGTTGAATGCATTAATGAGAATTAAACAAAAATTAACCAAAAATATCTATTTCCTCCCTCAAGTTTAGGAGATTAGTCATCTCAAATTGACTATATTATCTTGGGAAATGATATCTCTATTATCTTTTATGACTAGGTTCACAACACTTTGCCTACAATAGACAAGTAAAAAACCAAGTTTAAGTTGCTATAATGACTTGCAGATAAATTGTGCCACTATTATTATTTTAAAAGTACAATATAATTTGAACATATGACATCTATTTAATAATAATTGTATTTACGATTAAATCAAGACACCAATTAACTTATTATTAATGCACGTGAGATTTAATTATAGATTTTTTATTGGACGACAAGAGACTCTATAAGATATATTATGTCGTAGTTATCTTGTGTCACTTCAATTCCACCAACCAAATTGACCGAGCTATACCTAAAAAATGGGTCATCAACCTGACCCAGGTCTAGCTCAAATCCTCATATCTGATAAGTTGGTGCGACGTGCAAACTCACAGTCAGTTCCAACTTACTCCAATTATTTAGTGTTGATGAGGATGATAAACATATCGGGCTACTACTCTACTTTAATATAAGTAGAAGATGCTATATTTGATTAAGAAGGAGAGTTGAAAGAATTTGGTAATAAAGAAAAAAAGATGCCAAAACAAAGCTTGCTTCACTAGATGGAAACTAGAATTATTGAGTTGTCATGTCCTTTTTTTAAAGTGTAAATTGGGGGTAAAGAATAGTCCCCACCGACATGTTACCCTTTGTTTATCCAGCTTAAAGAAAGCTCTTTCAAACACATATTATTCTCAATTAACTTCCATAGTTTCTCAAACTGGTTCCCAGCTAACCACATTTACAAGGTACCCTCTTCTGTCTCTCTTTCTCTATCTCTATCTCTTCTTCCTTTTGTGATTGAATGAGCTATTATGAATTGCTGTTTGAGAAGTTTAATCCATTGTGTTTTCTGGGTTTGGTAGATTGTGAAAGTTAGGTGTGTGTATTGTTTAGATCTTTTTTTCTCTCACTCAATGGGGATGTGATCCATGCTTTTGAGTTTTGATATGCTTATGTTTATTAGATCCATTTTCTTTTTATCACCTCCAAAGATCTTAAAGAAGAAGAAATCTTCTCCACTGTATGGCTGCTTCATCTGCTTTTTCAGTTATTTCTCTTGAAAAATCATCTTAGGCTGAAAACTGCAGACCAATCTGGTCAATTACTATGAGAATATAGGAGAAATGAAACCTTTTAATCTTATAATGTCTTGAAAATGGAGTAGCAGTTCAAAATTCTCAACTTTTTTTTCATTTTTCACAACATTAGAGACTTGGTGTTTCTAGAAAAAGCACAGAGAAATAACCCCACTTATAGCTCTGATTTCCTCATAAGCTTCAGCTTTGTTTCTTTGATGTATGTACATTTGTTAATTGGTTGATGATTTTGGGTTCAGAAACTAGGTTTGCCCAAGTACACAAGAAAATATGGCTGCAGAAGCACCAAGCTGGGCAGATCAATGGGGTGCTGGAGGAATAGGTGCCATGGGGGAAGAAGACAACAGTAATACCCAAAAAGAAAGCGGCAATAACAAGAAGGGCAATGCAAAAGGTGGGCTTGACAAAGCCAAAGCAACTGCAATGGTGGGAGCACAAAAGATTAAGAGCGGGGCATCTGCTGGCATCAAATGGGTCAAGAATCAATGTCAGAAAAAAAGCACTTCCTCTTCTAAATGAACATGCAGATTGTTTAATTTCCATTTTATTAAAAAGCAGAATCAACGGAATGTTTGCAGTTTGTACTACTGTTGAATTTGAATGCAGACCATGGTTTTATGGAGTCAGATGTACAGGCCACTAAGATTTTATTATATTTTCCTTTGTACTAGTCAGAAACACAGTCACATACATAATACATTTGCAACAAGTAGGTTGAAAACAATAAAATAATATAAAAGGTTTTAAACCCAAGAACAAGCTGTCTATTGTGAGGACAAAGGTATCTCATGGAACAAGCTGTCTATCGCGAGGACAAGGTATCTCATGGAACAGCTCCATCTTCTCCCACATGCTGGGAGAAAGTGACTACATAATACCATTTTCATAAGATAATTTTCTACCTATTGCACTAGGATGAAGTAGATACTACTCTAAATGATTTTAAATTTCCATTGCTCTTTTAAGTAAAATAAGTAGAAACAACTTTTTTTCTGAACAATCACGAGCCAATAATGCCTGTGCTACCAATGCATATTTGAAATTGCATGTAGGGTAGCCATGTATCTTTTGACACTAAGATACTACTTCGTAAAAATTTTGCTTTCCTCGTGAGGACCCACTGGTTTTAGCACTCTTACAAACCATTGACCCACATAATTTGTGAGTAATCATGTGCACAATATTAACAATAATTGATAAAGGAAAAAAAATATCATTCTAGGATTTCTCTAGATTTTGAGTGAGAAAAAGGGAAGGCAATACTAATTGGGACTATAGTATCCAATTCCAACCTTCTCCTGACGGAGGAAGAAGCATCAATAACATCTATAAAACAGTTGAAAAATCACTGAGTACTTGATTCCATAGATTCAAATTCCATTGTAAAGACACCATTTAAGTTCAAACCGCTTCCAACATAAACTAATCCAGATTTAACTACAATTTTTTGATAAGCAGGTAAGGCATTGACTTGAGAGAGACTTCTGAGAATTTACACCATCCAAATTTTATATACACAAACTAGTATTGGGATCCGAAGGTGTTCTCTCCACTGTAAGTCATGTAAAGAAATCCATCTTCATCCTTGTTTTCCTCGTAGATCGCAGACATCAAGGATGCTGTAACAACAAATCAGATATTATAAAAACAACCACAGGAATATTACATATATCTTGGTTTTTAATAAATATACCAGTTAGCTACTCACCAGTAGGAGGTAAGGTGTTTTTCACAAAGACAAAAATAGCCTTCTCAGCACCAAGCTTAATCCTTTTCCGGACAACATAAACAAACTGCCCAACAGTTAAATCAGCTGGAACAAGGTATCTGCAGCAATAACAGATAAGTGAGGATCACTCCATGCATAAAGTGAAGTTGACACTTGACAAGGCCCTCCAATCCAAAGGAAAATTGAATTCTTACATATTAACACAAATGAAGAAACTTCAATTAACTATTGCAAAACTAACAATTTGTCCAAGCATATTATTTCAAAGAAACTAATTTAATGCCTCAATCCAGAGTAACTTAATACTAACACCACCACCAATGGTAAGTACCACTTTGCTGCGACAAAGCATTGACACAAACTCAGAAGGGTGCAAACATAATTTGTGTCACATTGTCTCAGCATCTGCTGGCACTACCACCATAACCATTACTGCCAATGTCACCCAGCACTAAGAATTCCACCACCCTAGATCACCATTACTGCTAAATGGCCATTCTGTAAGACATTTTTTACCACCTAACAATTTTCATCACTACCACAACTATAAAAGACCATTTCCACCTGTATGAAGTCAAGATCAAATCTGTCACCTTCCAAAGTCTTGCCACGTTCACTTTCATACACCACAACATTAATTTCATTCAAATTCCAAACAATAAATAAATAAATAAAGGAAGAAACTTCCAGCACATATGATTGGCTAGCCAGAATTTACAAATTGAACATCAAAACACTACTGAAGGAACAAGGAATTACATAAGGATGGTCAGTATTGGATTTGCATCACAACAAAAACATATTAAAATACAAGAGAAGGGAAGATGCAACTAACTTCTTCTTATCAATGTCAGGGATGTCGCTTCTTTCAGCCTTCTCCACAATCACCTGCACAGAATAGTCAGTTTGAACGATAATTACACGGAAACACATGCATTCAAAGTAAATTGTCTTCATCCACAGTAACTCTTACAGGTACTCTATCTGGGTATTTCTCTCGGATGCGACCAGACTCTGCCATCCTCCTTTCTGAGAGGTCAAAAACCAAAAACTTTAGACCAAAATAGTCCAACACATACACATGATACAACAATTCACAAAACTCGCCCAAGAAAACCCACCACCTAACATCCATTAAAAGATCAAATTCTACAAAACTCACCCCAAAATCCTGAAAATTATAACGCAGAGAATGAAACCCGAATTCCATCAATAACCACCATCCAATCAACTACCCATCCTCTTCAATTCCATCAACCCAAATTAGGAATTTATTTTTCTTGCTAAATAGAAAAACATCATTAAACATGGTCAAATCATACAAATTCCTTCATCACCAATCCCATACATATTACCAAAACTCAAAACAACAAAATTTCCCCAAAAAATATAAATAAAAAATCAACAATTCACAAAACCCATCACAGAAAAAAACATGGTCATCACAAAAAATCAAAACTTTCTTATTTTTTATATAGAAAAAAGAAAACTAACCCAACGGATGTTCGAGCTTGAACGAGTTTTTGGCCATGGCTAAACCTTCACTGCGATCACGACCTGCGAAAACCAAACAACGAAACATTACAAAAAAACCCACAAACCCTCTCTAACCCACAAACCCAAATAACCAGACAGCGTGTACATAAGATTAAAGAAAACCAAAAAAAAAAAGGGGGTTAGGAATTGAACATACTGAATACGGAAAAGAGGGATCGAAAACGATTATTGAGGGTTTTTGGAAACGGAAAGATTGAATGATTGATTTGGTTTTTATATATTAGAAGAAAGGAAAAAACAGAAACAAGATAACGAGTCACAATCAAAAACAGAAAGAGAGAGAATTTAAAGGATTTTGTTTGCGTTTTGGATAGGAAGAAGAAACTTACTATGATTTTGGTTTTTCGTTTACAACACGGAACCTTTTAGTTTTAGTTTTAGTTTTATGCTTTTGTTTTGTTTGTTTTATTTTTTTTTTATGTTTGGGCTTTGTATTTGCCTGTTGCGCAAGCAAACTGTGTTTGTTACTGAATATGGTGTGGTGTCTTGTGAAACGGTGGCGTTTTGGGGGTGATTGGGATTGGATGCGATATTGTTGGAGACTTGGAGGAAGTCTTGTGGGTTTGGGTTGGCTATATTTTCGGTTTGCTTTAGGATTAATATGATGGGGGGTAAATTAACAATTTGATTGGTTCACACTCCATTTTGAGAGAATTATATCAATTTATATATCCTATTGTCTAAATTAAGAGTTTAATTATATGAAAATTGTGATGTTTTTTATTGTAACGAATGAGGATAATTTCGTAATTACATTAAATTTTTGTTGCAATTAACAACCAATGGTCTATTTGGGATCTCCTTATTTTGCTAAAACTGAAAAAATTTTACTGAAATTACTGAGATAAAGGTAAAAATTAGTTGATATAATACAGTAGGACCCATGAATAATAACAAAAATAAGCTGAATAGTAAAATAAGCTGGCAAAAATAATTTTTGCCAAACACACACTTAGTGTATGTTTGGATTGCACTGAAAATAGAGGACTTGCTCGTCTATGTTTTTTGTGTGGGTCCCATGCACTGTTCATGGAACCCACAAGTACGAAATTAAGCAAAAATTAAGTTAAAATTGGGTCTCACGATGCTATTCATATATTTAAAAATTATTTTGCTACAGTATTTTTAGTTTTCAGCAATAAACGATATCCAAATAGACCCTTAGTGTAAGGAGCATAGTGATACAATTCTTTCAAATTGGGATGTTAATCAAGCAAATTAATGGTTTGGGAAAACATTGTAATGGGGTAAAAGTTTAAGTTGATAAATCCTTCCAAAAAAAGAAAAGATCTGGTAAATTAACAATTTGTTTGATTGACACTCCATTTTGAGAGAATTATGTCAATATATATATATATATATATATCCTTGTAGGGTCTTGATTTTCGGACTAGGTCCATGGACGGATGGGATCTAGGCCCAGCGGACCCATTACAATGAATTTGTAGAGAGTTGGTCCAAGAGCTTGGCTTTGATGGGGCAACGGTTTGTGCAGAGGTTAAGGATGATTGAGTAGGAGCTAAGGACACAAAGCTGGACGGCCTCACGATCCGAGGGAAAGAACTCCTCGTCCGAGGATATGAATTCTCATCTGGTCTGACTCATTAGGAGCATGATGGAGGGATCTATACCCCTCTCCCCAGACAGCCCAAAACACCCCCCCTCTCTTGTGGAAGATCTCTTACGTTATATATCTCTTTCTAGCTCATCCTAGTCCTACACTTGTTAGTCATCCATACCTATACTTGAGTGCACGTCCCATCAGCCACTCCTCCTGGCGCTCTGTGAGCTGTTGTGACCCTGATAGCACTGTCCAGGGGTCACGTCCACATAAATGGGGCTACGATGTTAGCTGTGGGTATTTAATGCGGAGGTGACAGCCTCTCTTGGAGTTGCTTCTTTACCATGCTCCTATGGCTAGCCCCCTGCGCTCGGGCTTTCCCTTGGGATGCTCGAGGAGACTGCCCTCGATGGCGTGGCGCTTTTCCCCCTCCGTGATCTCGGTTTGCCGAGGACTGTGTTATCCTTGGCAGTATATCCTGACAGTCTGGACTTTCTTTGTCCTTTCTCGGACATTTCTTCCTCCTCAGCATGGGCCATGGGCTTGATATGAATGGGTCGGGGTCTTCAGATCCTTTGGCCCCACAATAGCTCCTCAAAATCCTGCTGTCCAACTCTTCGGGGGGGGAGGAGGATTTTGATGCTCTCGGGCCTGTGTCATGGCCGGTCGAGTGTTGTTCCCCTGCAAGCACCAGGGCCTCTTCGCTTGCCCAAGGCATGCTCCTGGCGTTTCGGTGTACGAGGTGCGCTGTTATTAATACTTTTATGGGATAACGCGGATCGCTTCGGTATACGGGATGTGTATTCAATGGCGCCTTTATGAAGCGGCACGGACTTAGCGGTTGAGGGTTCCCTTAGAAATTGGGCGGGATTTATTTTGCTTGGAATTCCCTCTTTAAACTTTGTGCACGGTAAGTCCCCCCAGATTTTGCCTTCTATATAAGGCGCCCTAGGAGCACCGTTCTTTTACATCTACGAGCCTTTGAATCCTGCAGGAGTTCTAAGTTTTTCCACTTTCATGAACCAAGAATGCCGCCTGAATTATGGGCGTTGCAGCTGAGGCAAAGGAAGCAGAGGTCAAAGATCTTCCTATTCTTCAACCAGACAATAAAGAGAACTCTCCTCCTTCGACCAAGAACCATAGCTGGCGCAGATCGCGTCAGGTCCTTGATGAGCCTCCAAACGCTAATCAAGAATATGCAGGAGTTGGCCAAAGAGGAAGGGGAAGAAAGTGAAGCGAAATTGAGGGAAGCAATTTGAGATATTAGAGGGGGCCACCTCCACCATTGCAAGCAGCTGGCGAGACTTCTGGAGGACAACTTTTTAGGGGTATAGATATTAGCTTCTAGATAAGAGTTCGCTCCAGGGTGGCCTCAGCAGGTGAAAACCAATTCAGGCGCTTCCGCCTCTTCCTCTTCCTCATCGCCTGTGCCAAGCGTACGGGCTCAATTGCTGCTAGAACAAGACTGTGAATCTACCATCTCCATCGGCCTTCTCCCTTTTATAGCTAGCTTTGAAGCAAGCTTGCCTCGGCTGTTCTGTAGTTAGCTTTAAAACAAACCTTCTTCGGCTGTTCTGTAGTTAACTTTAAAACAAACCTTTCTCGGCTGTTCTGTATATGATGTATCATTATTTTATTTAATAAAAAGGATTTGCGATTTTTACTTTGTGAAATTTTCTTTGTTTGTTGTTTTTTTTTTTTAAATGTGTTGCCCCTACCTTTTTTAGGACCTAAGACTGTTGCCATTGTAGGCAACGAAATGTCGGCATCATGACTTTAACACGGCCTGTGATAGCGCCCAACTGCCAATTTTAAATAGTTTAACTGTGTAGGAACAACCGAGCATATAATGATGTGTTTCATGTCGCAAACCGTGCTACCGTTAGAGAATGCTAGTTTTAAAACAAATGATCCGAGGAGGCCATGGTGCGTCATGGTTCTGTCCGACACTTATAAGGACATCAGAGTGTCTATTTTTCCCAAGTGTCTAGTCCAAGGACCCAGGCGTAGCTAAGGCTTTACTTAATGCTTAGCAGAAAGTCCAAGGGACCTAACACACCTAAGACTCTTTTTTTTTTTTTTTTTTTTAAATGGGTAGCAAAAAGTGTTAAGCCTTTAGTGCAGATTTCCTCATGGGTCTGTAGTTCGAGGACCATGCAAGACCCTGGTTCTGTCTAACACTCAGATAATTGTCAAAAGTTATTAGTTTTTCCATAGGTTTGAATCCGAAGACCATGCAAGACCCTAGTTATGTCTAACACTCAGATAGTTGTCAAGAGTTATTAGTTTTCCCATAGGTTTGAGTCTGAGGACCATGCAAGACCTTGGTTCTGTCTAACACTCAGATAGTTGTCAAAAGTTATTAGTTTTCCCATAGGTTTGAGTCTGAGGACCATGCAAGACCCTGGTTCTGTCTAACACTTAGATACTTATGAAAAGTTATTAGTTTTCCCATAGGTTTGAGTCCGAGGAACGTGCAAGACCTTGGTTCTGTCTAACACTTAGATACTTGTCAAGAGTTATTAGTTTTCCCATAGGTTTGAGTCCGAGGAACACGCAAGACCCTGGCTTTGTCTTCTGAGGACCCGTTGTTGCTAAGGCCCCATTCAACTGCTCCAGTGGGTTAGAAGATATCCATACATACCTTCCAGAACTAGTCCCACGGCAGAGCCCCCGTGAATCGCTCCGTGTGGCTCCCCTTTCCCTCAATCGGGGCCTAGCAGGGCCGGCCACTAGGCTCGCGGGGGTCTGACCCCTGATGGGGGGCACAGGTCAGACACATGATGCCAGAGGCCCCTAGAGCTGTGAACCATCTGGCAGTTCTGTCCATATGGTACAGTAGACTGGCCACCATAACCTCTCATAAGGGGCTATTGCTGGTAAGGACTTGATCCTACCTTAACAAACCGTTGCACTCATCATCGCACAAACAACTTCCCACAGACGGCGCCAATTGTAGGGTCTCAATTTTCGGACTGGCCCCATGGACGGATGGGATCTAGGCCCAGCGGACCCATTACAATGAATTTGTAGAGAGTGGGTCCAAGAGCTGGGCTTTGATGGGGCAACGGTTCGTGCAGAAGTTAGGGATGATCAAGTAGGAGCTAAGGATACAGAGCTGGACGACCTCATAATCCGAGGGAAAGAACTCCTCGTCTGAGGATATGAATTCCCATCTGGTCTGACTCACCAGGAGCACGATGGAGGGATCTGTACCCCTCTCCCCAGGGAGCCCAAAAACCCCTCCCCCCTTTCTTGTGGAAGATCTCTTATGTTATATATCTCTTTCTAGCCCATCATAGTCCTATACTTATTAGTCATCCATGCCCATACTTGAGTGCACGTCCCATCAGCCACTCCTCCTGGCGCTCTGTGAGCTGTTGTGACCCTAATAGTACTGTCCAGGGGTCGCGTCCACATAAATGGGGCTAGGATGTTAGCTGTGGGTATATAATGTGGAGGTGACAGCCTCTCCTGGAGTTGTTTCTCTACCATGCTCCTATGACTAGCCCCCTGCACTTGGGCTTTCCCTTGGGATGCTTGAGGAGACTGCCCTCGATGGCGTGGCGTTTTTCCTCCTCCGAGATCTCGGTTTACCGAGGACTGGGTTATCCTCGGCAGTATATCCTGACAGTCTGGACTTTCTTTGTCCTTTCTCGGACATTTCTTCCTCCTCGGCATGGGCCATGGGCTTGATATGAAATGGGCCGGGGTTCCCAGATCCTTTGGCCCCACAATCCTAGTGTCTAAATTAAGAGTTAAAATTATATGAAAATTTTGATTTTTTTTTTTATTGTAACCGACGAGGATAATTTTGTAATAATTCAAAAAAATTTCATTTCATTTAACAACCAATTTAGAGTGCAAGGAGCATATTGATACAATTCTTTCAAATTGGGTTGTTAATCAAGCAAATTGATAGTTTGGGAGGACATTGTAAATGGGGTAAAACCGTAAAAGTTTAAGATGGAAAAATATAATATCCCCGTGATGATTTGAGAGAATATAGGTTAAAGAGGGTTCATTTCATGGTGAAAGATTTTTTTTAAAAATATTTTTTCAATGAATAGTTAAAATGTAATTCACTTAAAAAAAAAAAAAATTGGGATTACTTTTAAATCGGTCTCTAGATTTTCAAAACTTATAATTTATATCATTGACTATTACAACAAGTTAATATATCACATATAATATAATCTCTTAAATTTTCTCTATTAACCTACCTAAAAATGACATTGCTTTTCTATTTTTCTTTACAAAATGATGTCATTTTTGTGTGGGTTAATGACAAGATTCTAATGAATATTAAAGGAAGTGGCACATTGATATATCTATATCTATATCTATATATTACTAAAAGCTGAAACATAGTATTTAATGTTGCTACGCTCACGCTGAGCCATATCAGTAGTCACGTCATCATTTTTTGTTTCCAATTTTTAGTATATATTTTTTTTAAACATTTTATCATTTAAGGTGATTTAAAAACTCCATTATTTAAAAATTAAAATATCTTTTAACCATTATTTTTATTATTAATTTTCCAAAACTCTCCCTCCCTTTTACTTCTTCATCTTCCCACTACTTTCTACCTTAATATCATTCTTTCTCTACCTTTTTATCTTCCTTTATTTTGACTCTTCTTATTCTCAACATCTTACTATAAATTTGACATTTTCTTTTTCATTCTATGCATAGTTTTCTCACATGAAAAATGTTACTTCTCTCTCTCTCTCTCTCTCTCTCTCTCTCTCTCTCTCTCTCTCAATTTGTTTTTCATTTTTTGTTTGATTTTTTTTATTTTTATTGCATCAATTCTTTAGGTTGATGAATTTTTGTGTTAATTAGAATTCTACTTTGGGTTAATGTAATTTAGTTTTGTGTTTTAAGTTGTTATCTTTTATATTCTCTTTGATGAAATATTATCCTATTGCATTATACATATAATATAATAGTATATAATAATATAATGTTATTATATTACATAGAATGACTTGGATAATTTGATGTTTATTACTATATATTTTATTTTTACTCTTTTTTCCTCTCATCTTATTTTATTTAACATTTAAATCCAATCACATCCTCCATACTATTAATTTATGCAACACAAATCAAGAAAATGGCTAAACACAAACTTGCCTTCATTTACCATACATTGGAGGAATCAATATATTTGTGTGATAAAGGGTCATATAATTTATAATTTAGATAGCACACTTTGAATGTGTCTAGACCCATAGATTGAGTAATTTGTAGACTTAAAAGGCTATTGAGAATGAAATTTTTGAATCAAGTCTAAAAAAATATGAACTACTATATATCATTTAGATAAAAACTTTTATCATAGATACATTAATATTTTTTTGCCACAAATTTAAATCACGCAAACTTAATAATTTTATATTATGTGTTAGCATTGTCTCTACTTCTTCTTCTTCTTCTCAAAAATATTATGTATCATCTTTAAAGGATGCCAACAATATTGATCTTATGGGAAAAGTTACATAAAATATTGAGGAAAAAACGTTTTATTTTACAATCTACTAAAAATGTTTTTTAAATATTTAAATCTTTCTATTTTTCATATTATTGACGTGTTTTACAATTACCACATGTGTTAACTTAAGTCTTAATATTCTTGAGTTGTTTCAGCAAAAAAAAAAAAAAAAAAAAAAAGGTTGTCACAAAAGAGGAGTTCATGTGAAGTTTTTTGCAAAATGAAATATCTGTTTTGTAAAGTCACCAAACTTGATAATTTGCAAATGATGGAACCACTTGCAACAATATTTGCATATTTATATAGTTCCAACTAAAGCAATTGTGTATACTTTTAGTCTTCCAAAAACACACATCTACAAGTGGTTAAACGTTCATCTTAGGTAGTTTTAACTTTTCATATAATTTTACCTTTACATATTCATCTATTTTAATTTAGATTTTTTTTTTAAAAAAAAAACTTTAATTTAGATATTTATAAGTAAACAATGAAATAATGATTCATGAATAATCAAAAAAAAAAATTTATCTATTATCTTGTGCGGTTGTAACTTTACATATAATTTTGTATTTATATATTCAACTACTTTAATTTAGATGTTTATAACTTAATAATGAAATCTATACACAAGGTAATTAAAACAATCATATTTCTACAATTCAAAAAGTCACAATTTTCTTTTTTCAAAAAAAGGCCTTTTACATTTCCTTGGAATTATTTTTAAAATTTTTTTTTATAAAACCTTTGACATACCACTAATCTAACCACTTCATACATTAAAAAAATTTAAGGTTCATTATTACTTCCGTTAATATATTATAGATATCTTAATTGATTGAGACCAAACTAGAAAAATACCTTTCATATTTCCTTGAAAATTCAGAAGAAAAAAAAAAAAAAAAACCCTTTGACATACCACTAATGTAACTACATCTATAACCATTTAAGCTATCCATGATATCTATTTCTTATTGATAACCATAGAATTTACAACTAGCAAGGGAACATACAAAGTAATACAGAATAAATGAAGGAAGAAAAAAAGAAATGAAATCAAACGTCTATTAATAACCGTTATTTGGAAAATAAAAATGTGGTCAAGAGGAGTAAGAAATAAAATAGAGATGGCTATACAGAGGACATTGAAAACTTTATAATGCAATAAAATCAACAATTAAATATAATAATACAAAATTTAAACTTAAAACTAATCAAACTCTAACTAGAGAAATTATATATATATATATATATATATATATATATATATATATATATATATATATATATATAATCATAATCTTCATACACCATGACTTAAAAAAAATTTAATGAATAGTTCTACCTCTTATTTAATGTCTATATTATGCAAATCATCAACCAATAAATATATGATGATGGTAAAAAATGCTATAGATAAGATTATGAAAATTTTGATAAAACTATTTAAAAAAAAAAAAAACTCTTTATAAACTCTAAGGACTAAAATAGTATTTTATTTTGAAAATTATCACGTGTAATGCGCGGGTCTACGAGTAGTTGTAATAATAGTCAAGAGTATAAATTATAAGTTTTCATAATTAAGGGACCAACATAAAAGCAACCTGAATTTTAGCACTTATGAATTAATTTGGTATCAAGTTTTTAAAATCATATAAGGAACGATTTTTAAAAAAAAAAAAAATTATGAAATTGATTATTTTCATGTCAAAAATAAACTAGTCCCTAACTCATCAATACATGAGAAAGTTTGAAAAAAATTATAATTATCATCAAAATTTTTTTTTTTGGATGAATAATAAAGTTATCATCATAAGTTGACAACTCACGTTTGTCCATATGATTGTTGAATTTTCAATGAAAGGAAAACACAATTGTGTACTTCATAGACAGATGAATTTGGTGAAATCGAATGTATTCTGACAAATGCTATTTTGGTGGCAACTAACAAAAATTGCTCTGAAATTAACAGTCCTCAATCAAAAACTTTAGACTGATAAAACAAAATAAATTAGCTTTCAGAATTTCTTATTGCAATATAAACAAAAACTAAACCCCTTAGATATTGATTAGGTGAAAAAGAATGGTATTGGACCAAGTTGTTATTGAAAAACAAAAAACAAAAAACAAAAAAAAATTATAAAATTTTCCTGAGACTGGCCTTATGGACCAAGTACTCCTGGCGATTGGTCTGAACTTCTGAATTACCTTCCAGAGTGCCCCACAAAAGGATGCAATCACATGCTACAGATCAGTGAGACAGTGGATTTTGGAGGGACCAAGCGTGCAATCCTTGCCTCATAGGCCATCCCCATAGAAGAGCCTGCTTGTTTAAATTTCTAATTTTTACCTTCTTAAATCTAGTAAATATCCATGACCTTTTACAGTTCCAATCTTTTTTCAAGTTATATATATTTTTTTATTCCAAATTTTTTTACAGGTACAATACTATTTAGAAGTATGATGTCGGTTTCTTGAATCTGAGCAAAATAGCAATATGGATAAGAGAGAATCTGAGTCAAATTAATCAGAACTATCTAATTTATTTTTTAAGATAAATAATAAGTCAATAATAAATTTTAGTTTATCTCAAATGAACTTGTACATATAGGTCCCAAAAAAAAAAAAAAAAAAAAAAAAAAAAAAACCATATAAGGATGATTTATATATATATTTGGTGCCAATTATTGAAACATCTATGTGAGCTACTAAAACCTATAGAAGTTTTAAAACTCATTGATCTCTCACTATAACCCAAGTACCTCATCCTAGCTAGTCTTCTTGTTCAACAATGAAACTTAATTATCGTTTCAGAAGAATCACTTGTCTTTTTTCTTATGTGCCTTAAGACTTCCAATCTCCTTATAACACCTGCAAATCAATGGTAAGAGCATATATTAAACCTCTCCTCTCATAGACCAGTAAACACTTGGGAGGACACTGCAGCTATATATATATACCAGGACCACAAGGCCATTCGTCCAAGGTAACTTCACCATCTCTCTCTCTCTCTCTCTCTCTCTCTCTCTGGTCTCTTTCTCTCCCTTCTTGGCTTTTTCTGTATTCTCTGCATTGATTGTGCATGCCCTCTAGATCCAGTTTACCATACGAAAAATTCGGAAGATGGGTCACTGTTATTCTGCTCCATCATCAACTGAAGAACACAATTGTGATGAAGAGGATTCAAGCGTGAAGAAAAGATGCTTAGCTATGGCCAAGGAACAAAGGTCCAGGTTCTACATATTAAGGAGGTGCATAATCATGTTGCTTTGTTGGCGGAAGTACGAAAAGTACTAAATTTATCTGTGTTTAATAACTACATCACCCTCGATATATATGTAAGCCATGAAGATGATGAATTGAAGACACCTTCAAATTGGTGCATCATTATGGTGGAATTTTCTAGCTCATCTGATTCTTGTGTACTAAAGGCTGTATATATGTAATCAAGAGTAGGAGAAGATCTTATCGAATGTATTGGTAAGCTTAGTACTAATTGCAGTTAGGACTTATGTTCAAGTCTCCAAATTGGCTTAGGTTAAAGCCTAGGTCATTGTCAAGTACAGAATATGTTACAATTTAACTATGTTACAATTTAACTCAAATTCTAATTTGGACTTGGTTATGTTTTTAAGTGTTCTTGATAAAGAAAAGATTTATTCCTTGTTAAGTAAGTAATTTTATCTTTTAGTCATCCCCAAAGAATAAGTATTAAAGTTTTATATATAATTAGTATTTGCAAAGGGTTTAGTGGCTTTAGTTCAACAGGTATTCCACATGGGGAGAGAAACTCTTAAAAGAACATGAGTTTGGTAGATTTGTGTGTGTGTGTGTGTTGGGGGGGGGGGGGGGGGGGTGGGGTTAAAAGATACTGTGTTTGTAAGTAAAAAGTTTGTTATTGTTTGTGCGGGAGTTATTGGTTGGGTTGGGGTGTTGGGAATGAGAGTCATTGGTTGGGTTGGGGTTTTGGGAATGTGAGTTTGTCTGCGTAAGGTTTTATGAGTTAGTTTGTATTTTTGTGAGAATTTTGTTTTTTTATTTTTATGTGAGGTTTATAAGTATTGTTTGTGAGGTTTTGATTAAGAATGTTTATAATCCTTATAAGTATCGTGAATTTTGATTGGTGTTACCCATGAACATAGACATGTAGTTAGTCAAACTATGTTAAACTTTTGTGTTTTGTATGAATGTTTTTTATTTCTTATTCGTATGAATATGCTTATGCTAACCTCAAATTCTAAACAAATATAATCACCGAACTTGAGAGAGAGAGAGAGTGAGGTAGACCCAATTTTGTGTTGGTTGCTTCGAGAAAACCAAAACCTCCTAATTGATAAATAGATTATTTCTAGAAAGTCTAGACCTAAATAGAAGTTCATAACATTCTTCCCCTCTAAAAAAAAAACCCATGTCCTCAGGGTCTTTCTTCTTTTTCTCACTACTAAAATGTAAAAGGATGGTCTAAGCCACTATAGAAAGCACCGGTATAGCCCAAATGGACCTATGCTAGCGCTTTTAGGAGCTATACCTGAGTTTTTGAAGCGCAGGTATAGGCCTGTTTTTTTGTATGGTCTTTCTCTTCCTCCTCTTCCATGAAGCACTTCTCTTTGATTTCTTTTTCTTAAATGTTAACCTTTTGGATTTGATTTTCCTTCCACTCTTACATTCCTCAAGTTTTATTATTTATTTTTGAATGACATGCCATTAGCTTTTGTAGGCGAATGGCGTAAAGATATAAAGGCTCGAGTTTTTTTTTTTTTTAGGTGTCGTACTTACCAATCCTTTGAGACCTTGTTACCACTTTCTTGTTCCTTGGATCTGCAATCTTAAAAAAATATTTCGTAAGCCTTCATTGTCACACATTAAAACTAGGGTTTTGCTACCTTTGGGATGATAACTCAAGTAGAACTCGTTAGTCCATGGTTGGAGTTGGACCTCCCTGTCTCACCTTAGTTGTGTGAACTTTTTGCATGATCATTGTTTTGGTTACCCACAATTTGATCAAGGCAGGGGCAAGCATCACTGTGAGCATTTGTACTATAGCTTCTAGCTTCTAGCTTCTAATCTTTCCATCCGACGGTCCTCTACAATTGACTCTGATACCAATTGTTGTGAACCCAATTTTTGTGTTGGTTGCTTCAAGAATCCAACCTCCATGTTAGACTATTTAACAATTTACTTAGAAATTCATTATAGTTTTATTATTTAACATCAAACCATATATTTAGATGGCTTTACAAGATAAAGTAACATTTAAATTCAAACGAAACTCAATCTTTATCTTCTACAAGTAAATAAGTGTTATTTAAAGATTAATCTAACCAATCTACCCAAACTCCTAATAATAATTAAAAAAAAGAAAAAGAAATGATATGTCCCCAACATTTTCACAATATTTTTACAACAAATCTTAAGTGGTAAGTTGTTACTGATTGTTATTGTTGGGGCAAAAAAGTAATTTTAGTACTAGGTTCAAATTTGAACTAATTACAACTAACCACTTATGATTTGTCGTAAAAATACTGTGGACATAGTATCTCTCTGACAAAAATACTTAAAATAGAGGTACTACAAGGTAAACTAGGGTTTGGTATCAAAGATGAAAAAGAAGCTGCAACATTGCTGGATGTGCATTACAGGGGGGTTTGCACGTGAAGAGAGTTGAAAAGCGAGGTTGTTTTTTAGTGTAAAAGATAGGGAGACACAGGAATTAATTCACATGGGAGAGTGACAGATCATGGGGATAGATACAAATTTCCTTTATTAGGATTTGAGAAATAAAGGTTCCGCTACTTCCAAATATATATATTTTCTTCTTGTCATGTGTTGTTGTGGAATGTTCACACATGAGTGGTACCATATATAGTTTTTTTTTTTTGGTACCATATAATATATAGTTTTTTTTTTTTTAAAAGAGAATTTAAATTGTGAAACCCTATATCTCTTATTCAACCATTATAAACTTTATATGTTGAGCTAAGTGAAACTCACAAATACCGTATATACTTAATAGTTCTAAATGATTGATATTATCTGTTTGGAGTAACTTAAAATTTTTTGGGTTAAAGTAGTATTTGACAGAAAGTAAGACCAGTAATCATGATCGTTGTTAATTTGGTAAGATTTTAGCATTAAGATAAAAGTGTAATATTCACTATTTTTGTGACTATTTGGTATCAGTTTATAAGTTCAGCTTTTAGTTTTTAGATTTTATTTACAGCTTTTAAAACCTCATATTTTCTTACTTTTTTTCACTTTTCAAAGTACAAGTGTATTTTAGCACATTTTCAAAAAAAAAAAAATTAACAAAAAGTTATATAAGTTATTCCTAAATAAACACTAATCTCTTTTCAATTGAATTTAGAGTCCCGTTCCAATTTTAATTGGAGATGGCTCATAGAACCCCAAAAATAAAATAGCCAAATGGGATAGAGTTTTAAAGTGGAGTGATTGTCTAGTTAAGATAGAAAGCTACCAATGCATCTTTTATTAATAGTGTAAATTTTCTGACTGGTTTATTAAAAAAAAAAAAAAAAAAAAAAAAAGGGAAAGGATGAAAGAAAGAAGAAGCAGAAGTAGAAGGGAGGGCAATTAAAGAGAAAGCTGCCCATCATCAATTCATTCAATTATTTCAAATTCCTCTCTCTCTTGAAAATTGTGGATCAATTCAATTTAAGTAGTTCTCCAATGTGCCTATATTCATATATGTAACGACTAGTTTATAACTACAAAATGAATAAGGTTTACAACATACACATATTGCCCCTCAATTAAAACATATTTGGTACATTGAATATTCCTAATATATTGCACCCTCCATACTAGAGACCATTATTGCTTTTTCAATTAGAATATGAGTTATTATCTCTTACACAGTTACACAGTCTCTCGTATACACATACAAACAAATATTTTCATCTTTATTCTATGAACACACTATTTGGTACTAGGGGAACATGCTCCAAGTAATTCCATTAGTTACATGTGGGGGATACCTTAGGTGAGTCCACTCTAGTGTCCCCTAAGAATCAAATTGTTAGGGTCCATCATCATCATCCCAACTTTAATTTGTTGTTTTCTTTGATTCCTGTTTCCTCTACCCTTGGTTTTACGTAAGCTAGAAATATTTTTCAGTTGTTATGTGCTGATAAATTTTCCATTAATCCTTGACAAGAGAGTGAGTAATATGTTTATATATGAAGAAAAAAGTCGGTGCAGCTAGCATGCATTTGTAGTGAGAAACCTGTACGTTCTATTCTTGTCCACCCATTTTTATTAGTTTACTTTAATTAGGCCCCAGCTGTTGAAATTGATGGTACTTAGATGAGCCAAACACACAAAGCAATAACATTAATATGCAAATCAATGAGAAACACATATGTGTATTAAGCTTACTATCATGCATTATTCTTATTTATTGGCATTATTCATAGTCGACCCCCAAAAACTTGGTATTAATGTTTGTTGTTGTATTACATTTTTTTTTCCTTCCTAGAAACTTTAATCAATGTATGCAGTAAACTGATGGATGAGGTTTTTTCTTTTTCTTTTTCAAATTTTTTTTTTTTTCATTTGGTTGTTACGATTGATGTTATTAGTCATGTATTATGTGGCCCATTGAAGGGTTTTTGAAACTATTGGCGGCAAAAAATTAGAATTAAACCTCTTCCATTTCATAAACCTTCCAAATTTTGGTTAAAGCACAAAAGAAGTACCATGTGTTTGATATGATGTCAATAAAATCTACAACCTAAGCCAATTGATTGAACTTGGTTCCATGAGTTCGCTGATCAAACTTATGGTTTCCTATAGCTGTTGATGACCTGGACATGTACAATGTAATTTAAATGCAACGTCCGTAGGTGCATGAACTTGAGGATGAGAGGACTAGTTTCCAAGGAGGCTAGAGGTAGATGAAACTGTAGTTCTGAAGCAGAGTTTTTATTATTATTATTTATTTCTCGTATTCTATCTTATGTTAAGCATTGAAAATCTATGCTGGATTTGATTGCTATAATCAACCTGCAAGGGCCACCTAAAAAAACCAAATTAATGGTCCAAACATACATATTACTTGCAAAGAAAGTTTAGTTTGAGAATAATTTCTTCACATCTAATTGTTAGCTATACACAACCTATAGGTGGGGCATGGACAGTTGATTAAACTCTAAACATCACAATATTTCTCATCTCAACTAAATCTGCATTGTGACATCCAGCAGATGAAGCTAAAATATAAGAGAACATAACTACTCACACAATTATTTATTAGGGAAAAGGAAAGAGAGAGCTCATGAAAAATTGACGTATATTATATTATTGAAAATGCAAAAAGCAGGAATTGATGTTCACAAAGATTATTACATATTATTGAGCTCAATGGCCATGTCAGAGAACTTACAATCAAGCCCTCCAACCATACAAAGAATAGGTTGTGACGGTCTATTTGTTCATTGGCCGCTTAGAGGGGCAGATCTCCTCCGCTTAAATGCAGAAGAGCCCCAAGCAGCAAAGCCTCCCTTTTTCTCTTTAACTATAATAACTCTATATACTGTTATTAAATACATTCTCTACACATACATAATACGTAGGTATTGGATGGAAAAGGACCATTCCTATGCTTGCCTTTTCAGATATCTGTTTGTCCTTCCTGAGTTTGGAGGAACATTTACTTGTTTCTAGAAGCTCGCACTCCATAAAGCATTCTTATCCTCGCCACAGCGCTGGTGAACATCCATGATTCTCTCAGCAGACTTGCAAATCCCGCTACATTTCCAATCAAATGAAGCAACGCAGACGTTGCCTGCCTGCGCCTTCCACTCACAATCTGCATGAACAACTACATCAACTCTATAGGAAAATTCATGCAGGCGGCACTTTATTTTTTTGAAAAATATCTTCATCCTTCTGAAAAATAAATAATGTCTCAGCAACATAGAGCTGATGCAGGTTGCTACTATAACAGACCAAGCACTTGGTCTATATACTTCTTAAAAGACCATGGAGCATATATCTACTAATTAGGTCATCTACATTTGAATTAAAAAGAACCTGTAATGGAAGGGACCAGAGAGGTCCATGATATATAGTGGACCAAAATCACTACATCAGCAGAATTTGGAATATGGACCAATCAAGTGGAAGATAACAGAGTTGATGAACTGTTAGGTCGAACTGCCAACCTTCACATAATTGTTCTCATCCTTAAACTGGAAAACAAATACTGGCTACAATCTATTCAGGGTTTAATTAAAAGACAGAGGCAGAGAAGAAACAATGACCCATATGAAGACTACACGTTGTCATTACAGTAAATTGGTGGTAACATAGACTAACTAAAAGCAAGATATTTGTGAAGTACCATATCTCTTAGTTCTTGTTATGGGAAGACAAATTTAGAGACTTGTTAGATCTAGATATTTATCTTGTTGACTGAAACTAAAACCTGTAAGAGATGGAGGGATTGAACTTTTTATTTCAAAACCAGAGGGGGTCAATTCATTAACTCAAATAGATATAAGTTAATGCAACTGAACAAAATATTGAAAAATTATATAGTAATACTAGCTGACAGAAATCTAATTGGTTTTTGTTATTCTAAACATTTGAACAAAATAAATTTTTTAGATCAAAGTTTTACTGGGACTAGATAAAAAATATAAAAAACAAATTAAGTAATTTGTTTAGATATTTATAATACATGCAACAAAGTCTAATCCCATCCATTGTTTATTTATTTATTCTAAGAGGTTGAATACCTTCTTATTAGCCCAAGGTTAAAGACACAGACATCATGATGAATTCTGACTTCACATACTGTATAACATATTTAGACATCATAATTTTCATTTGTTGCTTAACATTGACTTTGTTCCTTTTAATAAAATACATGACTCAAATAACAAATACGTGGTTACAAAACCTTAAAAAGGAACAAAGAATGTAAATAAAACAATAAAATAAAATTCTAAATTACCAGGTGGGGTACCACAACAGAGTCTCCTATCGTCCACATGCTCCACATCTATACCAATTAACCAAGAACCCAATGAAACATCTTCATTGGCATATTTGTGCAGTATAGGCCTGTAATAATTTCAAACAAATTATGATTGAAAGATTTAAGGCTATTCTACAACCCAACTTAACCATTTCCAACATACAGCTATAGATACGTTACAAATGAAGCTAAAAGAGGTACACAACCTCCTTGAACTTGAAAGTGGACACGGCAATGGAACCAGAACCTCTTGGTTCCAGTTGCTGAATTAGAAACTCAATTATACGTATCCATCTGTTTCTCATTCAATCATAGCAAGTTTGAACTTTCTTTTAACCCAAAAGGTAAAGACACCGCAAACTTACTGGTTTGTCGATATGTAAGTAGCCAAATCTTTTGAGAGAGCATATAATTGTCCTGTAGCATGTCGAAAATACTTGTTTCCCACCTCACCAAACTTCCAATACTCTGGTTCATGGTATCTCACTCCCCTGTTCCAAAGAAAGGAAGCCATAAACCCGATTTCTACCAATATCTATATATTTAGTTAATTCAGGGGATAAAAGTAAAAAAAGGATAAATTGGCTTACTTTCGAGCAAGGACAGGACCAGACTTCATGCAGCCAATGTAAACTCGAGGTTTCATACGGTGTCTAGCTAGAGTTGTACCAAGCATAGCTGCAGAAAGTTTAGAGTAAATGAACTCAAATGAGACAAAGGATCAAATGTAATAACAAGAGTAATGTCACAATCAAGTTTACAATACGGTAGTAATATGAAATGTTTCTAACATTCAGTAACAATTTTGAAATAAGTAGATCAAGAAAACATTTGTGCTACATGGCACATCAGGCATGCCACACAGGAATCTCAAAGTTGTGCTCATCAGTCATCAAAATAAACAATCCATTCAACATGCAATGGCTAGATCATAGATGCTTGGAACTCCACTGCAAAAAATTTCAACAGAAAACACTTGCTTTCTTATAAAATCTTTCTTTTTGCAAGCAATGCTTATTACATAGAGAGGCCAAACAACAATGTTACAAATATCCCGTGGACTATGAAGATCTTCTCCAATGTACATAGCGCTATAAACATATTATTCAGGTATGAAATGTTTATTGGACTATTTTTTTTAGTATTGTTTGACTATTGTATTATTGCATCACCTCTGATCCAGCTGTTAACATCACATAAATTCTTATTGCTTCATGATAAAAATAGACTTAAACAATCACATATGCTAAATGCAGTGTCATACATCTTCGATTACTTATACCAGAAGTAATTACTTACAGAGCACACACACAAGACCCATACCTATACCACTTTAATAGAATCAGAATTTTCAGTATAGTCAAATCACAAAGCAAGATGAAGGAAGAAATGCAGGAAATTGGAACTATCATTACCTAAATTTACATGGATATCATCATCAACTTTAACATAAAACTCAGCATCCCACAGGGCAACAGCAGTTGAAAAATAAGTCTTAGTCTTGGTTGATAGTTCCAGGTAGCCCTCAACATGGTCCTGCTTTCACAACCAATTAATATTTCTTTTTCTAGTCTATTTTCACACTAGATAAATGAAAGTTTCACAGGCTGAATTAGATAACAGTTTAAAAGGGGTAAGACGAAAAGCTCACCAGCCGCAAAAAGTCTCCATGCCGCGTCTCCTCTGCTTCAATTGCTTTGTCAAGTATACCACCAGATGTCGAACTAATGATGAAAGGCCAATTAATAACATGAAACCAAATACTTTATGCAAATTCATGCAGAGCACCACCTCAAAAGAAAATATGCTGTTGAAAAGATAATAAGTTATGCAGAGAATTGGTCTGCTAAGGCCGCAAACTTCTTATCTTATTATTGAAGCAGAATATATTGCATGTTGGGTAAAAGAATATAGACAAACAGTGAGTGTGGTGGCAATAATTGACAATAGCTATGAAGACATATAAAGATCACCTGTGACCTATAACAAAGCGCATCACAATACCCTTCTCTTCCTCCAACCTCTTTCTCTTCTCACCTAGTAATGTTTAATCAATGAGAACCCATCACAGATGAGATATGACAAGAAACCTAAATAGCATATAAAATGTTCTTAAATCTAGAGAGAGAGAAGATAAAAGAGAAATATGAAGCCATGTTAATGCACCTTGTGGCATCCAAGTAGCACGAACAGAATCTCTTCGTTTGCGGCTGCTAAAAGCTGTATTGATTCCTATAACCACAAAGTATTTTCTTTTCGCATTTGTTTCAACTTTCTTCAAGTTTGCTGACTTTGGGTTGCCACGCACTATAGATTCATGTTCTGCCCTAGCAGCTGTTAATTTCATCTCCAATTTTGATATTCTATTATCCAAGGACCTGCATTTCATATACAATGATAAGGTTTGCATTTAGGTCACTCGTGGCATATAAGTGAAAAATCCAGTCTAAACAGCCATCAGAATAGTGTACAAATATCAAGCTGGGTCCTTGAAACTTACCCCATACTGTCATTGGTGTTATGCTGTACAATGTTCTGATGGCAAGAAAAAGTTAAAAGAAAATATCATTACAAACATATCAAATGCAGATGATGTAATGAAGAAGTAAAATTACAGCTAAAGATAACAAAGCAAGCTTAAGGCTAAGTTTGGAAGGAAGAATATTTTTTGAGAAGCAACTAGAGTAAGATTTGCAATTTTTTGGTCAATCATATCTGGCACATGTGCACATTATTATTGAAATAGTAAAGCAAATTCTGAAAAATTAGATACCAGAGGCCTTTCACTAATCCACATCCAACCCACTTCCCCCAAAACTAAAAATAAATTAGTTGTCAAATCTGGATTTCCAAAGCAATTTTTCCTAGAAATGACACTTCCAAGAACTGTAGTTTTGTTATGAATAAATCATTTACTATAAAAGCCAATTGTAGGACTGCATTGATAGGTTCTTTCATGATATTTGCAATTTCAGAATCAGAGCTGTATAATCAAAGAAAACTACCTTTTCATGTGAGATTATAGTAAATATCAATAGATCAATAGCCAAAGAAGTGGAGCACATAATGACTCATGACTAGAAGTTTGGTACATTTACTTACAAGTTTTGGATAATTCTCAGATTTTAAGTTTATTTGAGCATCTTCATCTTTACCTTCAGGCACTGTCCACATCCTGATACATAATTTATTGATCAATATGTCATACATATGCTAACAAGCAGCTGCCTTTACATGTAACTTACCATAAAAAGGCAATAGGAAAGGGAAAAAAAAAAAAAGGAGCGTAAAATAATAATAAGCCTGTTCTGCATTGATATGGAAACCAGGTTATACAACATAAAATCAATGTGGCCTAAGGCGATGACAAGAAAATGTAAAATAATAAGCCTGAGAAGCAGTATTAGATAATCGTTTCAATTGAGAAATAAGTAAACAAAGAATGTACTTTTGAATTTCAGTTGGTCATTATATAGGACCTAAAACAACAAGTACTTCCAATTCACCCTGCTCCAAATATTTGGTCTGGTTGAGTTGATTTCCACAATTCACATTAACTAAAACAATAAAATTATAAAACAGTTAATTTAAAAGTTCCTTCCTTTGTGTTTTTTCTTTACAGTAATTCCCCTCGGAGCCAAATAAAATAAGACTGACTAGAAATGCCACCTTTGAACAACCTGTTGGTTACATCTCATGCAAGGCAAGATTTTTAAACACTCATGAATCATGATAGAAGGAAAGATTAAGTCACAATTTAACTAGTACAATATATTTTGATAGCATTTGACAAAAACATCATAACAAGGGGAAAAAAATTTTACCTATTGCATCAATCTACGTCTGTTTTGAAGTAATCACATGAAACATTGACAAAGGAAAAATGAAAAATGAAAATCACATAGTACATTGTAAATAAAATGATAATGAATGATAGATTACAAACAAAACAAGTGCAAAGGGAGAGAATTGGCCCCAATGTGAGTCAAAAAACACAAATTCAAAAACTACATCAGAAAGCACACATACACATTTGAACTACGCAGACAGCATTAGTTCAATTCAAACCCTCCTCAATGAAATGCAGCAATTAACATTCAAAAGAACACCCTTTAATAACCAGATAAGCACATTCTATCAAAAATTTAAAACAATTAACCTCTTCATATTGATTTCACAAAAACCCACCGAATTCTAAGAGTTTACTGATACCCACTAGCCAAAAATGCATAATTCATTTAAAGCAACCAATTCAGTGACTAAAAATTGAAAATTTAGAGAAAGTAAAAGAAACCCAGTTGAGAAAATACCTGTTAGTGAAAACCATTCCAGCAAAGAAGCTGCAAAGGCACAGCATAAGAGCCATGTTCCTAGACATTCCATTTTTAGTATACTCTCCTCCTCCTCCCATTCCTCTATTCTTCACCGACATTTTGGTGTAGCTTTTACACTCACTCAACTCTAAAAATAGAAACTTTAAAAAAAAGGAAAACACAAATATAGAGCCAAAACCAGACAGAACCAGAACTTGTATGAGCTTTGTTTCACTTAATACACGCTCTCTCTCAGGTGAGAGAGCTGTATCCAAGTGAAAGAGACTCCCACTGAAAAAAGAGGACCTTTTTTCAGTACAATATATAGCTTTTGACCAAACGGCTCTGTGTGAATGAAACTTACTAATACAGACTTGTAAGTTTTAACGAATAACTGAATCAATAACCGTTGATCTAGAGTTTAATTAATTTTCCTTAATTACTGTTTAAATTCTATAAACTCCTATTTACACCAATTGAACGTTAAGATTGCTAATAAATACATCTTTATAACTATCATTAATGTTGAAGAGTTTAAATAATTTTTACTGTTTATATTTTTATCCTTTTCGGTTTTTTTTTAATTATATATTTTTTTTCATGTATATGTCTTTGATTAAGTAATAAAAAATAATTATTTTTCAAAAACTCATCTCTGCAAATGCTCCATAAAATACTTGTTGAAAGTTTGTGCCATGCCATGCCATGCAAGCTGCAGCATAGTTGTAGGAATGGTTCAGAAATTCTAGAAATCATGCTACTCCATACAATTTAGGGTCCGTTTGGTATGTGTGTTTAAAAATTGAAAATTGTTGTTTAAAAATATTTGTGGAAATACGTGTGGGTGAAAAAGTGTGTTGAAATATGTGAAATGCTGTTTAAAAACTAAAAATTGTTGTTTGAAAACACAAACTAAACACCCCCTTAACATCTTATTCTATAAGGTGAATCTTAAAAATAACTTAGGGAAAAAAATTCACATCAACTTGCTCAATAAGAAAATTTAAATTCTATAAGATTCCAACTAAAATTTATATATTTTTAATAAATAAATATGGTAGATTGGAAATTTATGAAGCTCCCTGTATGATAATTATTCATTATCATTAAATCAAAATATCAATAGGTTTTCTATCAAAAAAAAAAAAAAAAGATATCAATAGGTTTATTTTTATTATAGGCAGGATTTGAGTCTATACCCCCTTATTTGATGACAATAATGAATAAACTTAAATAAATGAGATAATTGGAGCCCCCTAATAAAACTTAATTAATATGGATGCAAAGGTAAGCCCAGGTGTACATGATTGTCCCTTTTCTCTTATTGTTTTAAAAACTTTTAATTTTTAGTTTAACTATAAAGTACGGTAATTGTGGTAGTCCCTTATTTGATGACAATAATGAATTAACTTTATTATATGAGATAATTATTGGAACTTGTAAGGGCCAAAAAAATCTAACAGTCCAAACCCACTTAGGGTGCATTTGGATACCGCTTATTTTGCTGAAAACTAAAAGCAATAAAAAAAATAATTTCCGGATTATTGTTCACACTAAAAAAAAAAAAACCCAAAACATGGGACGTAGACGTTGAATCCAAATGCCTTCTTAGAATAGTGGGTTTGTATAGTTCAACTATGGCCAAAATCAATAGATTTGTAAGAGAGGGAATCAAACAATAAGAGAGAGCCTTGCCCAAGGATGGAAATAAGGAAGAAAGACGTAATATTATAGAATACGTGAGCAAATGTCTAAGTACAAGATTGCTCGAGGAAGCTAATGATACATAGATAAATATACTGCTCACTCTCTTCTCTCAATGTTCTTCTTGTTACTCTTTTTTTGGATATTTGTGTTTGATCCCATTTCTATGAGAACCATCTTTTTCTTACATACTCCCTCCACTTCACATCCTAACCCCCCATCTTTACCTAACAAATTTCTCCAAGCGACATCTTTCCTTTTAAACATTTGAGTAAGGTGGTAGAAGGAATTGCTTAGCTGTGAATTACACTGTTCAGGTTACTTCCTCATCCATGCAGCTGATAAAGCCGCTGTCCACCATTTAATGTGAAAGCAACATGCTACTTCTTGCTGGAAACTTCCCCTACTCCTCGTGATTCTCTTTCTTCAGCCAATCCTTCCCACCTAAAGCTCTCAAGAACCTTTTACCTCTACTCCTCTTATCCTCGGGTAACCTCCCTCTTCGAACTTGTAATGCCTTGTTATCCACTTTACAGTTCTACAACCCTTTTCTCGGTTCTCGAGCCCCCCACAGAACCTATGTAATAAAACTTAATTACCCCTTCTCTTATTGTTTAATTTTTAATTTAATTATAAAGTTTGTTAATTGTGATAGTCATTAACATTTATTTATTATAATTATGTTTGGGGGTCGCGAGAAAGATTAATGGTTTGAGATGGGAATAAAATAATTATGGAAATTATTTACTAGTGACTCATCAGATTTGGCTAAATCAGCGTGGCTTTTTCTTTATAAAAATAGCTATTTTCTAGCTAGCTTGTTGGAATAGAATTTGAGTAAATAATTGTGGTGGCTAGACATGCTATAATTATTAATTATAAGACTCCACGAGCTTGCGTTCTTTTGTGAAACAAAAGCCCCACAAGTTATAATAGCCTTGCACAAAATTATTATTGTAATTTTCACCTTGTAGCTTTTACATAGTTACATACATTTTACATGTTTTTCTAAGCACCGACATCCTTTTTCTCTTAACTTACAATCCGACGCTGGAGACTCTTTCTGTCTTACATAAAAAGATATCTAAAAAAATGATATCAATTATTGGTGTCAAATAATGCACTTGGCTGTAAGTTTTTGACACCACACTAAGGTGATTTGCGACTGATTTTTTTTTTGTTTTTTTTTTTGCCTTTTGGGTTGTCTTAATCGGCTAATTAATCCTCTTCTTTTAAGTACAATAATACCCTTTTCTAAGTTTATCTCCTTTGAACTCATTGAAAATTTTTTGGTAATTGCCTTTTGTATTTTTTACTCATATAAGATAAAGGTTTAGGGTTATTTTTAGATTTTAGCATTAAAGTTGAGTATTTAAGAGTTTTGCTGCACAATAGTGATCATATTTATGCTTTTAGGCACATAGAAATTTGAGTGGCAAATTGTCCCATGTGTCTCGCACGGTTTTTTTTCATCTCGAAGAGAGGATATTTGAGACAAATTTTGCTTGTCCCACCACTTCTCAACTCATTATGTCCCGAATGTGGACATATATTTTTATTTAAGATATAGTCAAATTATATAAATAATTCATGGCACGTTTAGTACACTAAATAAATATTACGAAAAGAATGATAATTTTTATTATTGATAATAAAAGGTGTTGTAAGTTTTAACTTTAAAATAAAACTTTACACAATTTCAATGTGTGGATTAAAAACCAAATGGGGCTTGTGTGGGGTCGGGGTCTTGAGCTCCACTTTCGGGTTAGTGGTACCCTTGGGCTTACCCAACTGTACCTTGAGACGTGGGAAAATGACTGCACACGTGAGTCCCCTTTTTTTCTTGTCAAAAAAATAAAATAAAATAAAACTTAAGTTTGATATTTAGGACGCATTTTACTTATACAATTAAATTTCCTAAAAAAAAAAAAATTTAAAATTTGAGAAAGTGAGGTTATTTTTAAAATATTTTATGAATATGTAAAGTTTGTATATTTAGAAATATATTAATATTAGAAATTGTTACACATATATAGTAAGAACTATTAAAATCCTTTTAGAAAAGAATAGTTATTCATAAAAAATGGCTATCCCTTGTTATAAAAATATAAGCAAACTATAGGATAGTTAAACCATAAGAATAGTTATTATATTACCGTATATATAATAGTCTACCAAACATGCCATTAATATTTTTAAATATATACCTTATATATAATTATACATTCTCTCTCTCTCTCTCTCTCTCTCTCTCTCTCTCTCTCTTTGTATAAATTTCCTAAAAAAGAATAATTTTAAAATTTGAGAAAGTGAGGTTATTTTTAAAAATATTTCGTGAATATGTAAAGTTTGTATATTTAGAAATATATTAATATTAGAAATTATTATACATAGTAAGAACTATTAAAATCCTTTTAGAAAAGAATAGTTATTCATAAAGAATGACTATCCATTGTAATAAAAATATAAGCAAACTATAGAATAGCTAAGCCATAAGAATAGTTATTATATTATTGTATCTATAATAGTCTACCAAATATGCCATTAATATTTTTAAATACATACCTTATATATAATTATACATACTCTCTCTCTCTCTCTCTCTCTCTCTCTCTCTCTCTAAATTTCCTAAAAAAGAATATTTTTAAAATTTGAGAAAGTGAGGTTATTTTTTAAAATATTTCGTGAATATGTAAAGTTTGTATATTTAGAAATATATTAATATTAGAAATTATTACACATAGTAAGAACTATTAAAATCCTTTTAGAAAAGAATAGTTATTCATAAAGAATGATTATCCATTGTAATAAAAATATAAGCAAACTATAGAATAGTTAAACCATAAGAATAATTATTATATTACTGTATCTATAATAGTCTACCAAACATGCCAATTATATTTTTAAATACATACCTAGGGATGGTAATTTTTCTTCACCCTGCTTAACCCGCCCCTCCCCGCTTCGCCTCGTGCGAGTTTTCCCTGCCCCACAAAGGTGATGGAGCAGGGATGGGACAAGATTTTAACCCCGCACCATGGGGCAGGGCAGTGATGGGTTTAAACTTTTTAGACCCACCCCACCTCGCCCCTCCCTGTCCTTGCCTCGCCCCACGTTGCTAAGGATTATAATTGTAAATTTTTTATAGCCTAAAACCCTACTATTTAAACAAATATATCAATATTAGCTTATTTTATTCTACCCAATGTGGTTCTCTACCTTTATTTTGTTATGTGTTATACTATGAGTTTTTTTTTTTCTTTTTTTTAACACTTAGATATATTATTCAATTTTTTTCTAAAAATTGATTTGATTTGATAGTATAAATTTAGTTATAATTTCAAGTATATTTTTATTAATGAAATAGGTTTCATTAAAAAAATTGTACTAGTTGTAAGGCAAATTAACAAAAAGTAGAGTTTTATGAGATGGGGTAGGGCTTCGCGGGGTCCTAGGGGGCGGGGATAAGGTGAGAAAGTTTTCCCCAACATGCGGAACAGAGCGGGGATGGGACAAGACAAAACCATGCGAAGTGAGGACGAAGATCCCATCCTTCGACCCCACCGCCCCGCCCCATTGCCATCCTGCCTCCAACCTATCTCTCATTAACTTTACATTAGTTTTTCTTGTCCTAATGTGGGGACGAGATGGAAATGGGACACCCATGATCCAACTCTATTTCACCTCCCTGACATGCCTACATAGAAATTAAAAGAAAAAAAAAAAAAAAATCCTCCAAGCTATTAAAATTTTTTTTTTTAAATTAATGTCATAATTGTCCTTGAAAGGCTTTTTTCATAACTTTGCCCAAAAATCACTAAAAACTACCAACTTATGGACTAAAATGATTTTTGAGTGAGTAAAGTTATCGGACTAAAATGACGATTTTCAAAATTAAAGGTCTAAAATAATTTAGAGTAATTAAAGCTAACAAATGTAAATTACATTTATGCTTCTGTTTTTTTTTTTTTTTTTTTCCACAATAGTGAAGTCTATTATAGTTTAGACCATTAATTCGATGCCCATCTTTTATGTATAATTTTAGTAGCTAAATAAATGCAATCAGTTTAATCACTTGGACTAATTAATACTTTCCAATAAGAAGCCACAACCTACAAAGTTATAGTAACGCAGAAAATCACAACGAGAAAGTGGCATATATAGCTGATATTGGTCTCAAAAAAGGCAAGTTCACATTGGGGATGAGAACTTGGGTTGCTGCTGGTACTGCATGAGAATGACAATATGGGTGTTGCTTTTGGCTTTAGCTACTTCAGGTCTTACTAGCGAGTTCAAGAAAGAGATGGTGTCCTATTTATATAGGTTTGAATTTCACACTTTTACAGGATCAATTGAATGCAATTGCAACATCTTTAGAGCATTCTTTTTTAGCTGAGTTTGTTGGATTATATATAAAAGGAATCTCACATACTTTATCTTCTTCATCAATTTAGACTTTTTTTAAGGTCATTTTCTAGGATTAAGATCCGGTAGACTATTCTAGGATTGACTGCGCAGTGCAATAGCATATATCTCAATCCCATTTTCTAAAGTGCATTTGGTATTTGGTAATTATATACGAGTGATTTTTTTTTAGTTGTGTTCTATCAATCTTGTAGTGCAAAGTAATATATACCTTCCACTTCCAATCTATGATTTTGGTGAAAATAAATGATAGGATAATGGCAATTGTAGTGCCTTCTAATTGATCAAATATCCCATTTAGATTAAGCATGTTTTTTATGAGGAATTAGCAGCAAAAGAAAGCTAATGATTAATCATTTCAGACACAAACACATGGTGGTGCACCTTTGCCAATGTACAAAGTAGATAATAATATGATGAAGATGGGGACAGTATAGATGGGGTCATATGGCCTAGTAAAGAAGTTTAAAGAATCCATTTTTACACCATCCTATAATGGAAGAATCACTCAACGCTTAAGTGTTAAGATTAGTAGATAGTCTTTTTTGGTTTTGGGATCTTAAGGGCAACCAAAAGAGTGATCGATCAGGTGGTCCACATGCAGAAAATTAGAGGTGGGGTATATGGAATTTCTAAGCACAAATGATTGATATTCGTGTCGGCAAAAGGGGATATATAAGCAGAGCTACTTGGTGGAAGAAGCTAAAGGGTATTTGAATCTCTTTGGTATTTTTTTTATAGATATTTTGTTGATACTGATCAGAGAGATCAAAGGAATCTGTCCAAGGAAGAGTAGCATGAAGAGTCTTTTTCTTAAAACTTTATACATTATTAATGCTGTGGTGGCCCCTTATTCTGGAGGGAAAAAAAAAAAAAAAAAAGATGCATGTGTTAACGATGGATTCTTGCTCTCTATGAATCCATGATGCTAATAGCTTTTGGGAAAAAAAATGTGTACTTAGCAAACATGTCAAAATGGATGCATGGTCGTATATCAGGAGAGTTGGTACTTGGTTAAAAAACAAAAACAGGAAAACAATAGTACAATTGTACCTAAGTAAATGGTACAATTTTTAAAAAGCTATAAATAATTAAAACAAATATTTTTAAAAACACCAAGCCAAACACGTACTAAATAGTCAATCAATAGTTGGTAACTTGTGTATGCACAAATATGTTCGATAAAAAAAATATTTATATATGATATATGTTTAATTAATAAATAAATAATGAAATTAGAGATTTTATAGGAGAAAAAAAAAATCTCTAATTTAATTAAAATTTGTTTAGAGAATATCAAAACCTAATTTGTTTAGAATTTGTTTAGTTTTTGGTTGCTTTATCCAAAATTGATGAGTCATAACTCTAAAAAAATTATATAACTTATGTGGCAGATGATAATCAGTTTCCTTTAATAGATTAAGGTTTTAATATCAACTTTCCTTAATCATGTATAGCCTTATCCATGGTAAAGAAAAACTCTCTTCTTTAAAAATAAAACTAAAAATAAATATTTTTTATTAAATTTTATGCCTGAAACATTATATTTGGTTCTTTATATAAAATTAATATTGGTTTGGTTTAGTCTTCATTCATTGGATTATGTATAAAATTCCTTTTTACATGATCAGGTTGCTATTTGATGATTCCATTATTAATTAAAGTTACAATATAAAGCAAGTAATGATTTAGATTATATTATTCTAAGTTTTAAAATATATTATTATTCTTGTCACACTATCAATTTGTACTAAAGATGCTGTTTCTTTAATTTAATTTTTTTTTTCTAATAAAAATGTCTACTACAGAAATATCAATTTAGACAAGAAAAATTTTGAGAGAGAGAGAGGAATACAAAAATTAATTGAATATCAAATAGAATCTCCCTAAACAAATTTATTACTCAAAAAAAAATTTATATGAAAATCCCACAATTAAACATGAAATTCATAAAAAATAGTTAAAAGATAATGAAATAATACAAATATATATATATATATATATATATATATATATAAATGAGGACTACCATAATTATGATCAAACATGTAATATAATAATTCTTGATTATATGAAAAGATTACTGTGGGATCACGTCCCCAATTAATCGGATTTATCCGCTTTGGGGAGCCAGTCCCTCACGGTTTATCGGCTCGTCCCCGAGTGTGGGCAGGACCAACCAAGGGCTAGACCTTGTAGTTGTAATCGCAAGTCCCACATCGGTTAGAGTTCCCTCCCACATATGGTTTATAAGCTTCTGGAGCAACCATATGTGTACCACCCCCACACATGTGTGGTAGTGGTACACATATGGTTGCTCCAGAAGCTTATAAACCATATGTGGGAGGGAACTCTAACCGATGTGGGACTTGCGATTACAACTATAAGGTCTAGCCCTTGGTTGGTCCTGCCCACACTCGGGGACGAGCCGATAAACCGTGAGGGACTGGCTCCCCAAAGCGGATAAATCCGATTAATTGGGGACGTGACCCCACAGATTTTTCTCAAATGTATTTTAATAATTTTCTGAGAATCTTTATTATAGTTATTTATGCATAAATTATTTTTCAAAATTAAAATTGATAAAATCCTATTTAAGATTGATTATTTACTAACTTCGCATCTTAAAAAGCCAAAAAAAGTTTAAAATAATAATATAATATTAAAAAATAAAAAATATTACTTAATATATTTCAACATTAAAAAGACTTCACTTATATCTATAATATTTGGCCTTAAATTGTATCAATTTAGTCTAGCATGTTTTTAGCTTGGTTGACAATATCTTATCAATATCTACTCACTTCAATTGTATCTGGCCAAATTGTATCTCATTTGACTTTTTACTGATTTTTTTTTTCTTGAAATTGAGCTAACTAAAATCTACTTGTACTTAAAAAAAAAAAATGAAAAAAAAATGAAATTTTAAAAAATTATACATAAACAAATATATACTTGATATAAACATATTTGGATTAAGAGGAAACCAATGAAAAAGGCATGTATCTAAGCATGACTAGCGTTATATATCAATATCATACATGTTAACCAATAATATGATACATGCAAAATGAGTTTTACCATACTTTTTATATATGATAACTCAATTGTCACGTCAATTTATCAAATAGTAATAGTAAATTTTTTATACACGTCAATATTATATTTAATATTAATTTATTGAGTACGATGACTTGGAATACACCTCTACGAGCTCACATGGTTGTTTCTTTTTTATAATCCATCAATAGTTGTTTCACCATCGTTTGTAAGTAAGTATATATTAATATTGCAATATATATTAAACAAATTAAGCAGTGCTCATGTATGTGAGAAGCAAAATTTTGCTTTGAAAGGATTTGTGCCTCTGCTTGGCACTTGTATGACCTTTGGGTTGTGGTTAGGATCATTAAATTATAATCATCGTGTAAGTGATAATAATAATAAAAAATACCGAATCTTTATACTTTCTGAGTCACTAGTTGAAAAGGAAGATAAAAATAAAAAAACATTTTCTAGAACCTTTTCTAGACATGCCATATTGAATCATGAGGTTCATCCCCTTCTTGTATGCCTCTAATTAGTGATTTTGGAATAAATCCACAGGTTATTACTAAGAAGTAAAAAATGTATCTAGATGAGTTTACTATTGAGGATAACCAAAAGACTTAAATAAGAATAATAATAAATTTATAGATAATTATTTGATTACCAATTTGCCGCCTATTCTCGGAGAGGACATGGGTACACTGTAAACCACTTAAATCTTGTCATGTTATAATCACCACATATATGAAAGTGATTTTGAACCAATCACAACTCTTTGCCTCAATAAGTTACGAAGTAATTTGTAATTTTTTTTAATCTCTAATGTTATTTTTGCTCTAGGGTCATATCATATATGCTTATGTAGAGTTGTCTCGATAAGTTACGAAGTAATTTGTAATTTTTTTTTTTTTATCTTTAATGTTATTTTTGCTCTAGGGTTATATCATATATGCTTATGTTCCCCACTAGTACATTGTGGTTAGATTCTATCAATTGGGAATAAAAAAATTTAATGGGAAAAAATGAAAATTACATGTTATGAAAGCAAAGCTGAGAGAAGTGAAAAAGTGGTGGGGGTGAGTACTTTCTTTTTCTTTTGACTTCTTTGGTGAGGGGGTTAGTATTGGTCCTATTGAATACAGTGGATGATGTAAGGCTCAATATTTCCACAGGTAAAACAAAAACAAAAATGTAATATAAAAAAAATGACCAGAGATAAAACTCTAAGAAAGATTATAAAATAAACAAGAAATGCAAAAGCAGCCAAAAGTAGATAGGTAGACATGAAGATTAAACTATAATTCACTTCATATTCCCTGATACAGGAGCAACTCCATTTACCCAAAACACAAATTCTACTTGACTACCAGACAAAATCTCAAGAGGCAGCCATTGCCAAAGGCTTTTTTTCACTGCCCCTGAAAAACAGACTTAAAAGAGCAGCTGACCCTTTTGAAGACTTTTGCAGTTCCACCACTTACCCCATACCAGTACATCAGATACCAGTACTACTACCACCTATATTACTAGCAAGAATTGAACAAAGAAAAAAAAAAAAAAAGATTACGTGGGACCCAAGGCTAAGAATGATGATGATTTGATGGATGGTGTTGATGCCACAATATGATGATGCTGGTGAGGATGATGACACGGTGATAATGGTGAAGGTGAACACCAAGTTACTCAAGGAAACCAGTTTTTGTCAAGATAGCATTCCTGACTTTGCTAAGATCCCTTCCTTTCAGTGTCCTTCCAATCCCTTCACAAACAGAGAAAGATGAAATCTGACTCCTTGCAAGCTTCTTAGCAATCCATTCATGAGGAGGAACCATATCACCATCATCCTCATCATCATCATCACCACCATAATTACCTACACCATGATGATCTCCATCATCATAAGCAACAGTTCCATTATATCTATTACCATCCTCAGCATCACCCACCAGTGATCCAACCCTTGAGCCCATTTTGGCACTTTTCCCATAAATCTTAGACCAGTCAGGAATGTTCACAGGAGCTGAGGATTGCTGAACAACCACCTTGGTTTCATGGGTTGTTGGAGTAATATTGCTATTAGCCCTTGGAATCATTCTTGGGGTAGTAGAGAAGCGCCATGCAGAAGAAGAACCAGAAGAGTAGTCTTTGGATTTCCTCATTTTCTTAGGACTTAAATCCTCACTTTCCTTAACAAAACCCCACACATCTTCTTCTTCAAAATCTTCATCTCTCATTGATCTCCCACCAAGACCATTGCTTTTGCTCATGGTACCATTCCAATCTCCCATTGATAGCTATTTGCTCTATGATTTCCAAAGAAGTTCAAATAGGAGAGAGAGAGAGAGAGAGAGAGAGAAATGAATTAAGTTAAGAGTTATTGAACCACTTCTTTCAATATAAATAGAAAGCAAACAATTTGAATTTTTTTTTCTTTTTTTAAGTTATGGTTTTTAATGAGCTAAATCTGATTTTGTTCCTTGGGAACAGGAAAGGAGAAAGGTGAAAGAGAATAATATCAGGAATCTACCTTGCCTTTGTTTCAATATCCTCCAAAAGAACAAGGGCTTTTCAAAGATTTCTCAAATTAGTACTGTACATAACCCCAAAAACCAACCCAAGACAAAGCAAGAGAAGCTGTGGAAACCCTTTTCCCTTGCCAAAATACCTCCAAAGAAATCACAGATTTCAAGGGCCTTATGCTCAGAATGGTACCCTGCAACCACAGAGAGCAAAAAGACAACAAAAATTATGTACTACATCAATTGATTTATTAACTTTCATACCTATCTGCATCCAAAAAAAAAAAAAAAAAAACTTTCATACCTATCATAAAACCTGAAATGGAAAGGAAAAAGGCAAATGGAAAATGATGGGCTTTGATAAGAATCTCTCACTTCCCAAACAACTCACCTAGATTCACTGTGAAGTGGGTTTATTACAAAAATCCAAAAGCCCACGGAATAGAGAATCCAGAAGAAGAAGAAGAAGAAAAAAGATGGATATTGTGGCATTGAGCAAACCCAGAAACCAAGTCCAATCCAAGCATATTTCTTTTACTACCACCTAGAGAAAGAGTCGGTGGTGTGAAAGACTTCTTTATATGGGGTTAATACATATACTGATTGATATATACACTCTCAATTGTTTTGTTTTTTTCTTTTTTTCTTTTTTTCTTTTTGTTTTTCCTAAGATGAACAGTGAAAAATATATATATTATTTTTAATAAAGCTTAAATAAAAAGGCTGGCTTTTGATTGGGAAAGGTGGAGAAGAACGATTGGTCAGACCCAACCCTTCACTGATTCCCTCAAACCTTATCTACAACTCACTACAACTCAGCTCAATCGGCGTTGTATCAGAGAAAAAAGAAAGCTCAGCGAGTGAAAAGGCATAAAAGCTTTCTCTTTCTCTCATATTAGTGTGTGCGTGTGAAAGTGTGAAGTAACTT
This sequence comes from Quercus wislizeni, assembly GCA_023055345.1. Lineage (NCBI taxonomy): Eukaryota > Viridiplantae > Streptophyta > Magnoliopsida > Fagales > Fagaceae > Quercus > Quercus wislizeni. The sequence goes on along the minus strand of JALGQJ010000002.1, from coordinate 8,034,083 downwards.
TTTTAAGGATGCCTAGGAGAGGGTGCTAGCTAAGCTTAAGGAGTAAAAGCACTTGTTGGTTGGATGATATTGCATTGAGAAATGTGGTGAGTGAGAGAGAGAGTGAGGAGGGTTTAACTGTGACTGAAACTTTTCTTTTTCTTTTCTGTGCAACTCTTACCACTTCATTCTAATTCAATGCTTCCTGGGTTTTGGGGATTATTGCAGAAAGATGAGTTAAGGACCTAAAGATAGTAGCAGTAATGAAGAAAAAGAGAAAAAATTGCAGAAAAATTTAATAATGAAAAAAAAAAAAAATTGTAGAGAGAGAGAGTGAGAGAGAAGGAGAGGAGAATGTGGGGGCAAATATAGATCAGGGTGAGTGGGATGGTGAGGGGTCTTCTCAAACTTAAATCAGGAGGGTTCTGTTGGATAATGACCCAAGGGGAGATGTGTGGGTCAACGCTTTTATTTGGGGTTCATGCAGAAACCTCTTATCTCATCTTACATTGGAGTATATCTACATTAGTTAATTTGCTTGTTTCCTCTCCCCCCATGCTCACTTATTTATTCCTAGGTTAAATAAATTATATAGGCTTAAATGCAAAAACAACACTTGGGTTTTTATTCCTACTCGTAACTTTCGAGGTTTCTCTATTCGCCAAATTGACCGTAGAGAGTAATTTTTGTTAGCTTTTATAAACAGAAAAATTATATGAACATCACATAAGCATTAGCATTCGAAATTGCAAAAAAAAAAAAAAAAAAAAACCATCTAAAAAACTATTTTATCTATTATATCATCACGCTTTATAATACATCCAATATCTCGATTTTTATTTTACTATACAACATATTATAATAATAAATCTACACAATAAAATAATATAACCCAAAAGTTGTGAGGGACAATAAAAAAACTATTTAAAAGGAGGTGAGAGAGAGGAAAGAAGAAGAATTAGAAATAATATAAAAGAGGTGAGAAACAATAAAACACTATTTTTTTTAAAATACCATCTTTTTAAAAAAATACCATCTTTTTTTTTTTTTTTTTTGTTAAAAGGAAATATTATTCAACTAGGCCAAAATGGCTAAATTAGAGGCCGTAAGCCTACAAAAGTTCTCCCCAATAGCATCAAAATATAAAAAAGCTGAAATTACATCAGATGGGGGATTTTCCAAAATTACAAAATGCTCTTGCATCTCACATCCTAACTTAGCCAAAGCATCAGCAACTCTATTCACTTCACGGAACGCGTGTTGCACTTTGTAGTGCTGAAATCTGCCCAGAAGAGACCTACAATCAGCCAACAAGGAGGAATAAAAAGCATTAGAGGGGGAATGTGACTGAACTAGCTCAACAACCACCTTAGCATCTAACTCAATTAAAAGATTCTACACCCCAATCTGAACAGCCTATAGCAAACCATCCCTTAAAGCCCAAAACTCAGCTGTGATGCTAGTCGTGAAGCCAATTGACCTAGCAAAACCTCTCATCCATCTCCCCTCACTATCTCTGATAATCCCCCCTCCTCCTGCCTTACCCGGATTTCCAAAGGAGGCCCCATCGATATTTAATTTACACCATCCTGTGGGAGGTTTTTTCCAACTAATATTACATACCACTTTGCTCTTTTGACTCCTAATCTTACCCAAACAATAGTAATATTCCAAAGCTTGACTTTTACTTACACTGTGTAAATTTTCATTCAAGATATTATTATTGAACACCATTCCATTTCTATGCTTCCACAAATTCCAAATGGCAAAGGAAAAAACAAATGTCCACGGCACTGCTGAGGAATGGAACACCTTACTTTGACAATTAACTTTCAACCAACAGAACAAATCCATATCAACAAAAGAACTAACCATTTCAGGGGGAACCTTAAATTTATACCAGAATTCTTTTGCCACCACACACTCTTTCAACAAGTGGCTTATGGTCTCCGGGAAATTATTGCACAAAGGGCAGCAACTATCCCGTATTATACCCCTTATAGCCAACACAGATCTTATAGGCAAGCTGTTATGCATACACAACCACAGAAAATTAATAATTTTTGGCAATGTGTCTATCTTCCATATCCACTGCCCTTGGAAAGTAACATCAATCTACTGGGATCCATTCAACCATGCATAGGCAAACTTTGTAGTGAACTCTCCATCCTTAGAAAACTTCCACATAATAACATCTTCCCCTTTTCCAACCAGCTGCCTTGGGATAGCTTTAATCATATCCTTAATACTTGCCGGTAGCTCAAAGGATAAAGCTTCCCACTTCCACCCCTGCACCGTATCAAGAAGCAAATCTGACAACTTCATATCAACCTCCCTTTGAGTCAAAGGGCCTTCAATCAACTCTCTTAATGAGTTTCCCCTTATCCAACTATCAAACCAAATATTAATTCTTTCTCCATTCCTAACCCCCCAACAAATACCATCAGCAAAGGTCTGAAAACCAGCCTTGATAGCTCTCCAATTTGGAGAACATGGCAGCTTATCTGGATCTCTAGTTCTTATTCTATCAACTGAGTAATACTTCCTTAAAATTACTTTAACCCATATACTTTCTTTTTCCTGATTCAGGCTCCAATTTAGCTTGGCTAATAATGCCAAATTCTTAAATATAGTAGCTTGAATCCCAAGGCCTCCTTCTTCCTTCGACCTAATAATCTTATTCCAACCAACCAAATGAAGTCTTCTCTTTTCACTTGTTGATCCCCACAAAAAGTCCCTATTAATTTTGTCCAACTTTTCACAAAGATGAGTAGGAGGGGCAGTGGCCTGCATTACATAATTCGGAATAGTAGACATGACAGATTTCACCAACACAGATCTACCTGCAAAGGATAAAACCTAGCCTTCCAACCAGCCAGCTTACTCATTACTCTCTCAACTATAAAAAATACCATCTTACTTATTATAAGATGCTACTAGAGCTGAGTTGTAAAATATTTTAGAAATAGCTTTCTGAGTAATGCCCATTTTTGTAGTTTGATGGTATAAAATAGCAATTGGAGGGTTTTACAACCTCCGATGCTAATGCTCTTAGTGGCATGGATAAATTTTTTTGTTCATGGTTTTAAAAACCAGATTGGAGGCAAAATCGTTTTTACCTTCAGTTCCTGGTTTAACTCAATTTTTGATCGGTTTTAAGCGGTTTTTGACCAGTTTTGAGCGGATTTTGATCGATTTTGGGCATTTTTACTAGATCAGATTGGTACCTGATTCCCGGTTGAATCAATCGGACATGCTAATCCGATCCTTTTTTAAAACCATGTTTAAGTTTTCTTAATGTGGTCACGTAATGCTTATGTGATTCTTCCATATATAAGGGCTAAAGAGAGTTAGTCCCACAAGTCAATTTAGTAAATATGAAAACCTTGAGGTGTTATAAAGAAGAATTGAAACCCTATAAGGTGTTTTTGCAACTGACCCAGACCTAAACCCCACGAGTGTTTTTGGTATTTTGGCCTTAAATAAATGAAAAACGTTTAGCTACAAACTGGTTTAGAGTTATCTTCCTCCAATGTAATATGTGACGATTGAAGAAATCATTCATGCATAATTTTAATCATATGACTTTTTTAATGAGTCATTTGACTTATTTAGCTACAAACTAGTTTGAAGTTAAAATTTGTCCTAAATAAATTATATCTTTGATCCTTAATCTCTAATCTTTGTTTCAAAATCATATATATATATATATATATATATATATTACAATGTATAAAAAATCCTTACGGTCATATGTTGGATGGAAAATGTTGATATAACAAAAAAGAATTCATAAAACATTAAACCTAGGTCGCTTTGATGATATGAAACCTACTATGACATCACATAAATTTGTTTATCCTATTAGTATTTTCTATCCATCAAATAACAATAATGACATTTTTAAACAAGTTTGAAAGTAAAGAGACAAAGGTGAAACATTTTAAAATATGAGGGCAATTTTGAAACGAAGGTTAAAGTTAATGATGAAATATGCAATTTAGCCTTTTCGATGGGTTAACGAGTGCCAAAATGTTTTTTATTGTAATCAATTAGTTTTTTCTAGGTAGTCACACAATACTTAGTTAAAATAATATTTGATTATTTGCTTTTATTGCTTTCCAATGCACTGAAACGACTTGATTTTTTTTACACGTGCATTCACCGATTAACATATTCCTTTCTTAATTGAGTTCTAAGTGTAACCCTCCAAATAAATAAATAAATTTATTTATATTTATTTTGTAATATTGTTTAGCATATTATATAACAAGATCTCTTTCTTACACAAAGTCTCCTATGAGATTTCTTTTAATATAGTAAGGTGCTTTTAATCACTTGGCCTTTTTCAATATCCTATAGCTAAAAAAAATGAAAATCCACAAGCTCAAGTTTCTACAGTCATCACAAAAGGGAATCTGGACTTTCTGCAGTCATGAATAAGCAATGGCACGCCGCATGGAGACGATTCTCAGACTGAACTAAGGAAGCACATACCTGAGTTTGATTACGTGGGTGGTCAGTATTAAGGAAGCATATATGCAATGTGTGTGAATTATGCAGAGCAGAATGTTTAGTTCTTTCAACGAATCCAAGCATATCATCCAAAACGTGTCTTTGTTATTATCCTCCTACATCAGCTTATTTAATTTTATGTACATAATTTAAGTAACATGTGTGGTGGTTATAACTTAGCCAAAGAATATATATATATAATACCACCCAAAAATATTGTTATTTTATGAACTCTTAGCTTCATAGCTCATACAAGAGCCTCTACAATAATTAACATCATACGTGGCGCTTGGACTAGGTAATCTAATTACAAATAACTCACCTAACTTTGCTTTATTATAATATATGTGTATTTTATATGCTAAACATCTCTCTTATTGGGTAATTTCTGTTGTATAAGAACAGGAATAGTAAATCCTACTAATGTCTTAGTTTGTTATGCATCACAGAGGACCCTTTTTAGCTACATTATTAGTGTAGTAGATGATTTGTCATAATCCAAAGCAGCACATCTTTTCACTGATATAACATAAAATTAGGCGGGATTTAAGAAATTCTTAGTACAGTTTGCCATTTGTTGATGGCACAACTAAAGTAGTCTCATACTTTTTTCGCCCTTTAGAATCAAGTTGTCTTGTGCTTTGTTATAAATATTAAAGAATGTTAGCATTAATTTTGAAAATTTATTTACTCATATGGTTTATGATAAGGCAAGGTTCAGATTGATTGGAATCTGGATGGAATCAGCCATCTCAAACCCAACTCAGTTAGGCTCAACTATCTTTATCTCTCCTGGGTTTCAGTCAGCACAATTGAAAAAAAGTAGACATTATGAAACTCATATATAAGTTTCAAACCTATTGTATCAAAAAATAAAATAAAGTCAGAACCAATAGGTCTCTCCCTCCCTCACTCACTCTCTCTGGTCTGCCAGGGAAATTTTGAGAAAGCATAAATTGGAAATGGAGCTGCCCCAGAAGCTTGTTTCAAAGATACAACCTGTTGGGTTTGAGAAATAAGTTTGAGTGAGAGATCAGCTTCAAATGTGTTTGACATTGGAGAATAATTAGATACATAAACTATAATATGTTATAAGATCAACCAAACACTAGTGATTTTTTTAGGAAAAATATATTATATAAATCCGGCTTGTGGGATTAACAGAACCAACTGAAATACTTAAAGGTCCGGGAGGTCTCAGTGGCCACAATTATTTATATTTGTTTCTTATTTTTCCTGTAGAATGAATCATATATCTTATTAAAAAAATATTTCAGATAAAAATATCAGTTACAGTTCTATGCATGTTATTATAGTAACCGTACAAGCATCTCAGATTTTGAGGCTTAGCATGCTTCAGATTCTAGATTTCAGTTTTTAAAAAATGTATAATTATGTGGAATCCTTGTAAGAGACTTGAATTGGACATCAAAATCAACTTATCACAGTGTGTTAATCATTCTAAGAAAGAAACCATCTCTACCATCCAAAAAGGATCTACTTGATTAACCAATTGATAAGATAAGCAAAGTCATGAGACGCCTTTAACATATCTTTCGGCCTTTCCTTTTATAGGAGATAAGTGGGGTCTTATAGCCCAATAATCCTCCAGTTATTTGCTCCCCAAATTTTAGTCTTAGTCCACCACCCCTTTGCACAAATCTATCATTTCCACACAAGCGTTGGTCGTTTCATTGCCAGCCAAAGATGAAGCAATTTTGGTGGCCAATAAGGCAAGATAGACTCATCAATTTGAGAACTCTTTGCATTATGAACCCCTCTGTAATCTGTATTGCTCAAAGATGTGATTAGGATCTTGACACATTAGATACATACTACCCCTGATCCATATTGTTTGTACTATTTAAAAAATTCTAATTTTTTAAAGAAACATCATTAATGCGTTGTCTATTGGATAAAAATGTACAAAATTTTAAAACTGCCATTATTAATTTAAACTCTATAGAAAGAATAGTATTGACTTTTTAAATAAAGTAAAAGGTTGTATCTAATGTACAAAACTCTCACTTTTACAAGATCTAAAAGAGATTATAATAGATAATTTTATCCCCAATTTATTGGAGATGTTGATTCTCAGACTCAAACTTGTAACCTGTCGCTTTTGGTAAAAAGCATTTGCTATCGCATCAAGTCTCAACTTTTAAATAAAATATATTAGTATGATAAGAAGTTCATTTATTGACTTTTCAAAGAAATTGAAACATTTCAAAATGAAATAGTGGACCAAATTATTGGGATGAGATGAATATAAATGAGAGAGAGAGAGAGAGAGAACCACCATAAAATTTGACATTATTGAATGAAAGAAAATTTTCAAGTCAAAAAAGAAGAGCAGATCTTGGTTAGTATTGGTTGTACATATCCTAAACTCTAGAATCTACACTGGACTTTTTCTGTAAATTACATCATTATTTGTCTAATCGGATTGAAAAATTAAGGATAATAAATGATGGAAGTGACAAGGATAATGCAAGAAACAATGCAATAAATGTGATCTGTCATAATTAATTTGTTGAGAATTTATAACCAACAACAAAATTGTGAGACTGTAATTTTATTTTCATTATTATGATGATTGAGATATTTGCTAAAGATGATCAAGGTTTATCATGTTGGAACATGAGAGCATTATCATCCAGGGGAATCGAAACAAACAAAAATATAAAAGAGTACTAGAAAGTAATGCATTCACAACGTAACTAGAAAGTAAAAACCACTGACAATATATTCAAACTTCAGTCACAGGCATTCCTTGGATGCTTCAATGCCTCTTGTGCACCACTGGAAGAATTCAGCTAAATATATGCTTATAATTGTCCTCGAGTTCGTATTAGAAATACAGGCGTTGATGATTGAACAGCAAAAATAGTCCTTTTATCATATGAGTGTGTCCTATTCCCATGCTGAAAAATTAGAATGTGTTTGGAGTCTTTTTGCTCATCAGCAACTTGTCCAAATTGACTGAGCTTTCTTGATGACCCTGGTTATGTTCGAGAAGCCAAATCCCCTACTTGCATCCACATGGACAATGAAGAAGGTTATAATCTTTCAATATGCAACATCCAAATCTCATAACTCAGTTTCCACAACTCAAACTCAATTCCCGTAACTCATATTTCTAACTCTAATTTTTCACTCACTCCTGAAAATATTTGTTTGGTTTCATATCTTGGTTGCATATCTCATCTCCAAAACTAGCACATTCATAACTTCGGGCCACAAAGTCTAGGAAAAGAAATTATAACAGGGAAAAAAAAAAATTTCACAGAGCAACATCTCAAGAAATATAACAATGGACATGAGAGAGAGAGAGAGAGATGGTGGTCACTTAGGATAAGATATAGCAAAATGAAGAAGGTGAGTGACAAACCCAAAGGGACGGAACCAAAGGTTTTGGAATTTCTGATCTTCAGCTAGACTTGTGGTCTTCGGCTGGGCTGAAGGTCTTCTTTAGATGCACCAAAAATTTTTAGAGGAAAAGTGAGAGGAGGAAGGAGAGAGGGTCAAGGAAAAGGAAATGCATTTATGAAATGAGAAGAGGTGGGTGTGGACTTCTCTGTGATGGGTATAAGAGTACAGGAGAGAAGCTGCCTAAAAAAAAAAGAATAAAGAGTTAGCTCCCAATGGTCACACACTGATGCGGACCCCATTATGATTGAGTTATTTATAATAGTGTCATTAAAAAAAAATTTGGAAACATTCAAATTTAGTTTCATAACTTAAGCTCAAAATTTTGAGTTTTGATCTATGGAAACTCAACTCAAAAATCAATCCAAACAACCTCTGAAAAGTTGTTTCCATAACTCATCACTCATTTTCACTTTTTTGAGTAATGAGTGATGAAAACTGAGGGGAAAAAAAAAAAAAAACAAACCAAACAAGAGTGGTGGTGGTGAGACCCACAGAAAATAAGAAATGAGTAATAGAAACTAAGTTATATGGGCTAAACCAAACATAACTTTCCATCCTCCACTTTTCTATTCCTCCCTATTTTCTATCCCCCCAACCATACGAAGCCTTAGTGAATTTGGTTCACATAGTGTGTGTTTGACTATTTCAGCTATCTTTTAATTTTATCTATAGTATTTTCAGCAAAAAAATTTTAGTTTCAGTTAAATAAACTATTCTCAAACGTAAGAGAATTTGGATTTGAACTTAATGCTTGTCTCAGACACAAGCTTCGGTTGATTCCCTGTTGTTTTGCTTCAGTTTTAACAAGTTAATTTTAGCAAGAAGTAGACTAGGATTGCTCCTTCTCAGGCCTTCTTGGACTAACCACATAACTTAAGCCCATGTGTGTCTTGTACAAGTTCTTGTGGGCTAAACTTAGTTGAGTGTTGACCCAATTAATTACATAGTGCAGGTTTGAACTAAATCAATTCATGGGCCAAGTTCAGCGTCTTACGTGTTGAATACTTCATAGGCTTTGTTCTATTGATGGATATCATGGATTCTTCGGCTAGATTTTGGAGACACCTTTTTCAATTCCCTATAAAAACTTTCTTATGATGAATAATTATAAAGACATATATTAACCAGACCCTTTCTCTATTAGTAAAATTAGTGGACCTCTTAACAAGTGTTTATTTGGCATATCTATCCCCCCAAAAAAAAAAAAAGTGTTTATTTGGCATAAACTTTTTAACTTGTAGGTTAATGTATTGCTTTTGGAAGCCTTACCCTTTCTAGATGCAACTATATTTCAATCACCTTTCAGCAAATAAACAAATAACCAATTTTTTTTCTTTTTTTTGGTTCTTTTTATGTTGTCTGCAAATGAAGAAAAGCATTAGTGAACTCATTGAAAGTGAGACTTTTTTTCCGCAATTGCTAAATCTCAGAATATAACCTTCATTGCTCTCCTTTATTGTTATAATTCACCTCTTTTGAGTCTTGACATGAACTGATAATTCATTTCTGCATATTACATAAGTACACCACATTATTCTGAATCTAACCTATTGTTATATGCTACACATATATAAGTGAACCATTTTAAGCACTAAAATGTGTCACCTTGCATTATTCTGACTATGGTGAATTATTTGCAACTAGACGAAGCTTTTTAATGAGAAAAATTTAATCAAGATATACCACTAAACCTGTACAAAGTGGGTAAAAAGATTAAATTGCACGTCTAAATCAATTTCTCACTTCACTTGCGTGCTGCATGGTAAAGTTCCATGTAATCAAGAGCAGGCCGGTTCCAAGACCAGTCTTGCTCCATCACTGTCTTGCATAATGAATTAAACCAATCCCGACCATCATACCAAGCAGAGATTGCCCTGAAAATCCAAGTGTGAATGAATATTTAAAAGGAAAATACTAGAAGAACGTGTGCAGGGGCATAATTTTGTGGTTTTAGTGTGTGTGTGTGTGTGTGTGTGTGTGTGTGAGAGAGAGAGAGAGAGAGATTATAATGGTACAAACATATACTTTGAACCCTTTGGCTCCCCCCTCCCTCCCCCAAGACAAGTCCTAGAGAAATATTGAATTGGTGAATAAAACAAGTGTGAGGTTGCATTGAATTGTTTCTGTGCCACAGCATCTGTCAAGAACGCATGTCTAGAGTCCAGGCACAGGCTATGGTTTTCTCACTTTTGTGATTTGTTATAACCAACAAAGAAACATGTGCATTTGGAAACTAATAATGAAAAATAAATCCATTTGCCTCAGAAGACAAAATATGCATTTACTCACCTATTGAGAGCATAATCAACACCAGCAGCATCAGCTCCATCAAAATTAAATCCATTTGGTTCAAGACCCTGTGCTTGTGCTCTCTCTTTATCATGATCAATGTCAAATACAGTGTCGTAAAGTCCTATAAAAGAAATACCATGAAGTTGGATGGTTAACAAGAGAATCTCACCGAAAATCCCATGGTGCAATTATCTCATGGTCATAAGAAATGCAAGACAAAGGTTCAGTCCAACTGCATGAGATAACGTTAGTACTATCCGATCCCTCAAAACCCCCTCATACACAAGCAATTGTAATTCTATAGTTAAACATGTCCATTGATATTGCTGTTCCTACTTGAATCCAAGACAGAGTATCAAGGTCAATGTAAGATTTATTACATCAAAGGCTAGGCACTCAAGGTAAAGTACCACAATATAGGCTAGATAGCATGGGTACAATATGAAATTTGCATTTCATGAGAATTAAAAGGTTGAACTACTTCAAAATTTTGGTATTTGGGAGAAAATTATCAATGGAAAGGGGAAAATCTATAATGAATATTGATGGGGGCAACGGAGATATATTTTAGAAAGCAAGAAGCGCATTTCAGAAATGATACGGGATTTTTAAAAAAAGACCAAGGAAGTTGTAATTGCTAGTATCAGCACACTATTAGTACAAAAATCTGAAGCTATAAGTCGACCAACAATGTATTTTGAGCTCACAAATTTATCAACCCCTCATATGCAGACCTGCCCATGACCAAAACCCAAACACAGGCCTTCCATGTGGATATCAGGGTTACCAAGACTTGAATCAAAAGCTTCAGTTAAAACCCAGTTTGATTCCATATTGGTGACAATCCCAAAAAACTTGAGCTGTTGGGAAGTTGGCCAACAATGTATATTAAGCTCTCACACATTTACAATAAGAAAATCAATAAGTTGCATATAATTAAATCTAACATTACAATATTGGGTTCTATGCTCAATTATGAAAAACGGAAAAGGCAATATTAGGTTGTCAGTGATAATTTCGTAAAATAGGGTTACAAATTTACAATATCAAAGGGAAAATTCCTTGAAGATTGACAATTTACAGAAACTTAAAAAGTTTTCTTACCAGGCACAAAGTACAAAATTATGCAAAATGGCCTACATAGTGAAAACACTGTTCAATACAATTGCCTAATATCAATGTGAATGTCATTGAGAAGACGATTAATCTAAAAAATTGAGGTATGCACTACCACGACCTTGATATCGCATATTTAAGTAAACATTAAAAATAACAAGGTATCATTCATGCATCAAAGGGTTCAGCAGTAAAGACAAAATAGACACATGGTTAAATGGCATCACTCTCTAGTTTTGTATGAACGTACCTCCAGTTTTGCGAACAACTGGAATTGAACCATATCTCATTGCTGTGAGCTGGGTCAGTCCACATGGTTCAAAAATTGAAGGGACTAGAATGAAATCAGCGCCGGCATATATCTATCATAAGTCCAAATGTATAAGTAGCTTCCAGGGTCACACTGCAGATGTAAGTGGCAAACGTGCATCCAGGAAAAAGGAGAAAATTTGAAAATTTAAGTTCAGTGAGAACATACTAAGTGTGATAGAGGCTCATCATAAGTCAAACAAAGGCGAGCACGGTCACCATGAGTAGAATGCAATTGATTGGCTAAATTCACAAAATCATTTTGAATACGAGGATCTGGGGCTGAACCAAGCAATACAACCTGCAGGTAGATGTTTCATCAGCATAGACAAGATATGCTTTACCAAAAGAAAAATGTTGTAACATTATTAGCTTATTAACAAGCATGAATTCAAAGTATACATTATAGTCATTCTTACATTCACACGCAACTATATTTGACAACATCATCCATGATACAAAGAGAAAAAGGAAGAAGTGTGTGTGTGTGAGAGAGAGACAGAGACAGAGCGAGAGAGGGTTGTTAAAGTAAGTGAGCATTCTGGAGGATTATCATATTATTAAAATTCTTATAATTGGTCGTACAATGTTCACATGCTGAGGAAAGAATAAAATGACATTCATAGTACAAAAATAAATAAATAAAATACAATAAAAAAGAAGACAAAAGATAACCTGTCCATTACGATCTAAGGTGCGCCAGATGGCGTGCTTGATGAGATGAATTCCTTTCTGATGAGTTAAGCGAGTGATAATTCCGACCAAAGGGAGATCAGATATTTTCAAACCAAGCTTCCGTTGTAAGGCTTCCTTGGCAGCTTTTTTGCCTTCAACAACATTGTCTGAGGTGTATGATATCTGGAATAAATGCATCATGTGTTAGCCATACATGTAAAATTTGACCAGGTCATTCTTGTTGAATGAGAAGGGAACTTGACAAGCAGCTTCCACCCAAAAAACAAAACCATCAATAGGAAGAAGAAATGGCAGAAGAAAAGAGGGGTGGGGATTTGGGGGAGTGTGCACGTGCATGCACACATGAGAGTGAGAGAGAGAAACCGACTTACAGGAATGAACTTATCATTATATGGATCCCATATATCTGGGTCAATTCCATTTAATATACCATGGAACTTGTAGAGATGAGGAGCAACTGCAGGATTTCTAGCAACCTCCTTTGAGTAAGTGTGGGATACCTGCATATTCAAACATAACTTAGATGCTACAACAATAAGAATATGGATAGACAAATTGAATCTATACATATGATGCATTAGATTTTCCATTTTCAACCATTTAAGAAACTGATATACTGGAACAGTATAGAAATGTAATTTGCATATCAAGGGACCAGTAACAGTTTAAGAAACTTATATCTGTCACTTATTGGGATCATTAGGAGGTTTAACAACATGCCGCACAAGGGACCAGTAATAGTTTTATTTTGCATAATTTTTCCATCCATCTAACCAATTCTATTTTTAACTCTCAAAACCTACCCAATTGTAAACTCAAACACCCCCCAAAAATTTTACATCTATTCAAAGAAAATAGGGAAATTCTAATGTATAGTTCCATCCAATTAAGTAATCCTGAAATATAACCAATTCTTAAACACTGCCATCTTTTTCCTACTTAGATATGATTCTGTCTTTGCTACTCTTCTCACTCAATTCCCAATTCCCAGAACTCTAAACTCTAATTAAGTGTTCCATATTACCATTGATTCATATCCCCTACAGCTAGCTGAGTGGGAATTCAATGACAAAGACAATTATGGTCCGTTTGGATTGAGGGAGAGGGAGGAGGAGTAGAGTAGATTCAGCACAAAATTAGCTTATTTTTAACCAACTTTACTCTACTCTCCTCCACTCCCCCTCCGTCTAAACAAGCCATTAATTGCAACAACCTAAAACCCCTTTATTCCAACAAACAAAATAAAACCACCAAATGAAATAGAAAAGTAAATAAATAAACAAAATACTAATAAAATCTGGAGTAATTTAAGGATAGAGGGAAGCATGTCAATATTACTCATTTCTTAAAAAATTTGATGACCATGAATATCTAGGTGTTATAGAAGCACATCACACAGCTCCAAAAGGAACAAATCAACTGATTAAAAAAGAACAGTATAGAAAGCATAAAAAGTATAGAGACTGAAAAATCTTAGGAAATTATAAGTACTTACAGTTGTAGCCTTGTCTGAATATGCCACAGCTTTCCCAATTAAGGCTGCCCCAAATTCAAGGTTGTGGATCGTGAAGACAACCCGAGCTTTACTGAGACCATAATGCATATAATGATCCTTAAACAACCACGCAACTGGTGCAGTGGACCAATCATGGCAGTGGATGATATCCTGCCCATTGTAAAGCCCCAATAGATGGATATTCATAAAATTAAACAACAAAATTCTTTTTTTTTTTGTCTGGAAGTGTGTGCCTGTGCATAGTAAGAGGAGAGAAAAAGAAAAGGTTTGATTTGATTTAATAGAAAAGCAATCTGCTCTAACAGCAACAGAACTCAACATTGGCAAAAGGTGGTCTTGACAATTGCCCATATAAATTGATAGCAGTCATAAAAACATATATAGTACAATGAATTAATGCAATGGATTTAGTTAATTTTGCAATAATGGCAGGAAAAGATGAAAAGTCACTGAATAACTTCATACTGTTGCCATTCACAATAATTGCTCAAGTAAAACTCATAAATGAAAGACTTTATATCATAGAACTTACAGGATGAAATCCACTTCGGAGTAGAAATTCAAGAGCAGCATGGCAAAAGAAGCCAAACCTCTCTCCATCATTCCTACAGCCATATATGCAACCTGTTGAAACGAATCTGCAGGAAACCCAAGCGCATTAAGAAACCTTGTAAATATATTTTGTTGCATTTGGCAATTAAAGTTAATGGAGACAGTAGTCATGCAAAGGACAGACATTTTGAGAAAGAATAATATGGATATGTGTCTTAATATTCCGACTTGCAAGAATAGGTTCTGAGCAGAGTAGCATAAATTAACTATTTCACAAATGAGCCCCATATAACTGCAATCCCCGGGATGAAGAAAAGAAGGTAAAAAAGAACAACCAAAGATGAAATGTGTACCCAGTATCAATGTGGATGTGCAAAAAAGAATATTTGAGGTTCAAATGGTATATACGTCAACAAGCTGTGTTTCCAAAGTTGTTGAATTTTTCAAATAGCTGACAACTCTAAAAGATGGATCTTTGAAGATCATATCATTAGGAGCGTAAAACATACTTGACATTACCAAATTCAGGATAAAAACAGCCAAAATCCTCACTATAATTTTAACACATAAAGCAACTTTTTCATTCATTACTTTGCAATGCAGTGGGGTGGCATATTGCCTAGAAAAAACAATAAAGCTATGACTTTCTCTTCAAGTGTTTGATCACAACTCTTAGTGCAATTTTACTTTGTATCGAGTGGTCAATTATCAGCACTAAAGTGAGTGAAGAAAACAAAAAGAAACAAAAAATTAATACATGTTTGGTTTAAAGCAATATAATAGCCTCTGTAAAGTAAGTTCATAGAGCGAAAAGTGAGGTACAGATTGCCCATGAGTACGTGTTGTAAACTAGATCAAATACAGAACATATAGCACAAGAGATTTTAGGAGTGCAGCAGGAAAACAGAATTACCCATTTTGAGGCTCCAAAAAGTAGACAGAAAGGCCTTCGACCTTCCCAAACCATACTTTAATTTCGGCCCCACCCCAGGAATAGCTTCTGTTATACTGAAAGTCCTTCACCTGTATCAAAAAAAATATATTAAGTTAATTCAACATCGAACTGAGGTTAAATAAGTATAAAGAAAACCATCATGCAGGAAAAAGTGCAGAGATGGCGGAGTTTATAATATTACAAAATATAAAAATAAGAAACATTTTTTTACTTATCATAAAAAAAGAATGAAACACAAGAAACGTCCACACAGCCATCACATGTATATTCAGAAAGTCAGAGAATAGAAGGACCCAACTAGAAAATTATGGAAATATCATTGTTAAATACCCATTTGGTCTAGCAAAGAAATCATCCAATAATGCATATCTCAACTTAATTCTGAACATAATAACTCATACTACAGTCATCGCAAAATGGACCTCTACGAGAGAGTACAACCACCGCATGTAGGACCTACAAAGAACATGTTCTCTCTACTAAGTCAATAGAGAAAACCCCAAAACTTGAGAACATAGACCAAAAATACTTGCACAAAGAAGTAAGACATTATATATAGTCCAAAGCAACAGCAATGAAGCTTACATTGCTAAGGTTCAAACAGTCATACTTTGGAAGAATGATGTCCACATTGTGGTTCAAATCTTGTACAGCACGAGATAGACTAGTAACAACGTCACCAAGGCCTCCAACCTGCAACAGATATTAGACATGACAGATAAAAAAAATACACAAAAGATATTGATTTTGATCTTTAAGCTACTATATTTAAACAACCTATTCTTTAACAAGAAAACTATTATTAATAAAGTAAAATTGCCATCCTTTGGAAACAAAAAGTAATTGTGCCAGGAAAAAATCAAAGTGCCTATGCTCCCTCCCTCGGTCATTTAAGACATTTTTTTCACTTTAACAGAGGGGTGTGTGTGAATTTGTCACTTTTTTGCATTTCCATTAAAGTACATAGGGTTGTAAACGAGTCAAGCTAAGCTGAGTATTAAAAGTTCAGGCATATTTATTTAGTTTTATTTCAAATGCAAGTCAAGCTTAAGCTCATTAGTAAACAAGATTACTTGTTCATGCTTGGTTCATCTTCTTGTTGAACAAGTTCGATCTTGTTCACAAACTACTTGATTAACTTATTATCTTCTCACATATAGTAAAACCATGACTAAAATTTTCTACCCCTTCACAAATTTATGAATTTTTTACTACGAATGGACTGCATATATTATCAATAAACTACAGATAAGAATTTGAAATCATATGTACCTATTTATAAACTTACACAATACAGTTTCAAGTCTATATAAGTATATTTTTAGACAAGTATAAATATAAAAATATAAAATTTTATATAAGTAAGTTGAGCCTCATGTTCATGAACACATTAATATGTTTGAGCTTGGTTCATTTAACATTCAAGCCTAAATTTGGGCTTAAACTTAGCTTGTTTGCTAAATAAACGAACATAAATAAGCTTTTTCTTGAGTCAAACTTGACTACATGGAGACATTTTCATCCTTTTTTGCAAGCGATAAGCACTCTCCATCAGAAACCCACGAGGTCATAATGCAAAGTAACCACTTATTCCAGACATTAACACTGTGTTCCAGGATTTTAAACAAACTTCAAATGGAACTGCTAGATATCAGTAAATTAACTAGAGTAATGCCCATGATACAATTACAGAATGGATGGTCAAATTCCTAAAATAATAACCTCAATATTTAAACCCCCCCTTCCCCTCCCTTTCTCCAAAAAAAAAAAAAGCGCACAAGTTTATTCACAGATCAACATACCTGAGATTAGATGAAAAATCTTCCATACATATATTAATTAACTTAATATTCTAAACTTACTTTTGCAATGGGGGCCATTTCAACAGAAATATGCACTATGTGCATCGGTGGCTCCTTAACAACTCCTCCAAACACAGGTATGTGGTAATCCATGCCATTTTTATTGTCAAAAATTCCACCATCTTCCTTCTCAGAGAATACAAAGTCCATCACATATGCATCCAATGGAACCTTGACTGCAAGGACAGAAGAAATGGTATAATTTGAGTTTGAAGGAAAAAAAAAAAAAAAAAAAAAAAATCTTCATGTCTCAAAATTTTTGCACCCTGCCTGCAGAACACATGGTAATCTTCGCACGTGACATGACATAGCATCATATTGCATTCTGTCAATGTTTTCTAATATATGATTGGCTGGCTACTTTAACATGTACCTATGCTAGATACTTGGCATGGAAAAGATATGTCATTATATATGAACACTATTAGAGAAAATGAATAATTTTCTGCAGCCTTGCTCACAATGAGCATAATGGGAAAACACTTGAAATGCATATGAAAGAATTCACATCAGCTATGTTTTAATGATCAGCACAATCAGAAACGTGACAACCTCCAAAAGTTAAAATCTAAAAGTGTTCCAATAAGCTCTGAATTACATCACTTATGAACAAAAATTTTGAGCCATTAAGAATAGGACCTTAATATCCTAAACTGTCACTGGTATTGCTAACTAAGAAAAATGGTTAGTAATTCAGAGCTTATTGGACAAAAATTTTTAGTAATTCAGAGCTTATTGGACAAAAATTTTGAGCCATTAAGAATAAGCCCTTAATATCTTAAACTTTCACTGGTATTGCTAACTAAGAAAAATAGTTAGGAAAAGTATGTCAAACATTAAGCAACCAAGAAACATTAGTTTTTTCGTATTGTGAATATCGCATTTTGGCTAGGTCGTCATCATGTACAATATATTGATATTTCTCAAGATTATAATGTGATTTGTGAATTATGTGCCCTGTGTATGTGCAAGACACTCATTCAAATGTCCAGAATATTTTTCAAGACTTCTTTTGCATATTCCAGAGGAACTGGCACACAGTTGGGCAATAAATTGACAATAAAAGGAGAGCACAGGACAGATTGTTACAAATCAAGAGAACCCAAAAGAATTCGAGAGTGAACCCTTTAAGCCTCCATATTAAAGAGAAAAATTGATAACTAAACATGAAATAACTCACCAGTGCTTTTGACATGAGTACCATTATCTGAAGGCAACATTTTCTGAGGCGGCAATGGACCCTTGCGGTGGGTCCAACGGTTAAATGAACCTCTGAACCAAACTTCAGGTTTTCCATTGAGAACTGTGTTGGCAGAATTATAGAAAACCTTCACTGTGCTTCCTGCATGAACATCAAGAGGTTCTGTGTAGACTATGTGCTTTTGAGATAGCAAAAACCTTTTCAAAGTTCTTTCCTTTGTTTCAGCCTTCATACGTGCTGTTTTTTCAGCCTGTGACAGCAGAAGCACGGAGAAATGGAAATTAGTAGAGAAAAGAAGAGAGTGATAAAATGCTAAATCAATAGCTTTGAAAGGATCAAAACTACAATTAGTTTTTATTCATCCCCAGCATCCATCTTGAACATCTTAAGATTAGCCCAGGAAACTCACACTTATCAGAAGGACCACAATAACCGAAATAGACACACTAGACCAGAACTAAAGTTGGTCCTCCCTATCCTCTACATGTGAGCCACCATAACCAGTACCCCACACAATATTTATGTACAATATTCTTAGATGCACTTCCTCTGAGAATAAAAAAACGATGACCAAGTGTGCTTTAATCAATATAAATTAGCCATTTCTTGCATGGAAGATTTTTTCTAAACTGACCTTGGCACGTATAGCCTCTTCTCTTAACCTCCTCTCCTCCTGGAGTTTCCTATAAATCTGGTGTTCTTCCTCAACCCAATAAAGTTCTTCAGGTATGCCTTTTGGGATAATTGCATGGAAATCCTGGCGGTGGTTGTTATCATACACAATGGCTTTCTGTGGTGGTCCATCAGCAAAAACCCAATCTAAGACAAATGCTCGATCAGGTACAACAACTGCAGAAAATAAAGTTGATTACTATTATTTGTCTTATAACATGCAACACTGACAGTATAAGAGAAATTCCACCTAATACTGATCCATGAAAAAATAGCAAGAAAGAATTTTTTTTTTTTTTTTTTAAAAACCTCCCTTAATTTTACAGTGTTCTTTTGGTGATCCACCTGTTAGTGTCCATCACTCCATCCAGAATTACTAAAACAGATGGGAACAAGACATCAAGCTCTACTTGTACAGGACAAAGTTTGAGGCTTTTTTTTATTAAGAAAAATATGGAAAAAAGAAAGAAAAGAAAAAACGCCATCTCCATTTTGCATAATTCTCAAACAAAAATGAGTGAAGATTTCAGGTCATCAGAATCACCTTGCCTATGGTTAAAAGGGCTCATAACGACCCAACAAAACTAAAAACCACAAGCAGCCAACATTTCAAGAGACATATAAAAGGTTATTGTCATTACCTATCCATAAACTGGTTTGGGTCAAAATAGACACTCCTGGCCCTTCAAGATATGCTAGTTTGGCCCACATTAAAATTAAAATGCATGGACATGGCAAAAGGGTGGGAAGTTTGAGAAGTAACTCATTATCTGAGTTTGCTAAAAAATCTATACTCCCTTGTATGAAACACTCGACCTTTACATGTAATATATTCATACGCATAAAAGACAAACAAATATGTATATTTGTGTGTGTATAACTACCCATCTACTCTCTCTCCCTCTCACTGTTCATGACAGAGATCGGAAATTTTTAAGAGATACGTGTCAAGTAACAATGTTTGGAGTCACACCGCTCACTTTCAGCAACACCACATTTGGATTGAAAATTTAGCACATATCATATATCAGGCAACAGCCAACAGGTTGCATGGTACTTGGCATGACTGATTAATGCCAACTGGCACCATCTTGCATACGCACCTTATATTCTGTCACTCCAGCCAGATAATCTAAACTTGAAAGTCTAAGAAAGCATCATAAAACATTAAAGATAAGAAAGAAAATATATCTATTTATACATACCATCAGCATACCACCAGTCACCATCCTTTTCTTCAGAACTGACAAGCCTTTCAGCAATGGACAATCCATCCTTCCAATTATTATGGCCACCATGAATCCATAGTTCCTTCGCATGAGCAAGGGGGCCAGAGTTTTTATTATAATAAAACCTGACTGAGTCTTCACCTTTAAACTCACTAGGCTCTATGTACCAAACATGATCAACAGACCTTACAGCATTTTTTGTCAACTGTTTCAAAGCTTCTCGCCTCCTTTCAATCTCCTCCCTTGCCTGTGCTCTATCAGCTTCACTTGCTGCTTTCTCTGCATCTATTCGCCGTTGTTCCTCCGCTTGTCTTTCCCTTTCAGCTTGCTCCTTAGCAAGTTTCTCAAGTTCTTTATGTTTCTCTTCAAGCAAGAAATCCTCAAATTCAAACGCATCCATTCCACCTTCCACAGTTATGCAGAAATCCTTTTCATCATTATTGTCATAGACATTTTGCCCATTGAAAAAGACGAAGTCCATCTTGTAGGCTTCCTTGGGAACATGAACTAGGCAAGACCACCAATCCCCTTTCAGATGTGTTTTTTTCAACCTTACTGTAAATGATTTCCATCTCCAGTCATTAAAGGCTCCCATTAACAGAACATCTGGCTCATTATTTAAAGTGGAGAGACCCCTATTGAGGAAAACTTCTATATCTTGATCAGGTTTCACAACTTGAGGAAAAACAAACATCTTGCTCCCTATCGAGAAGTTCTCCTCAGCAAGCATCTCAATTTTCTGCTTACGCAAGTTCGCTTCCATCTCCAACTTTAATTTTAGAGAAGCTTCTTCTCTAATCTTTTCATCAGTTTCAGTGCTTTTATCTCTTGTGGTGTCATCACGCTCTATGATATCCAAGTGTCTTCCTTCTGAAACCATTTTATCAGGAACATTCTCAATATCACTCTTGGAAGCTGTTTCTATCTTCTGTAATTCTGCCATATCCTCATTGACCCTAGCAATGGTTCCATTTTTCACCACTTGATTTTTCTGAGCAATAGCTGGTGATTTATTTGCTGATGATAATTCATTGGCTTCCTCAGTTTCAGAAATGATTTCTTTCTCAGATTTATCCTCTCGAGAATGTTCAACCACCCACTCTTCCTTAGTATCAACTTTCATTTCAACGGTTTTCCTGTTGGGTGACACATGCTCACTAGATGTTGGAGCAATTGACAACTCTTTCTCTTCATTATTTATTTCATCCCTCTTTTGGGTGCTTGTTCCCACCGGTGTTTTTGGCGTCAATCCCTTTGAAGTAGGGCCTTTAGGCCTTGCATTTGACATTTTCTTTGATCTCCTCCTTGGAAAATCTACCAATATGCAGAACCAGAATTTAATAGAATAAAGGATCAAAATTCAAATTTGAACCAGAACAGAACAACAGCAACTAACCTGAACTAGCAATTATCTGATATGAAACTCCACCTCCCTGGCACTCTTTTCCCCATGAAGAAGACTGAAACCAAAATTTATGACTTCAATACATTCAGAATAAGAATGAAGTAGTATGAAAACAACCCCAGTTCAATACTTGGAATTATTTTTGAAAACAAAAAACCTACCATTAACACTCAATCAATTGTAATTTAATGGGGTAAATTACACCAATCCCCCTTGAGGTTTATCAAAATTACACTCCCCTCCTTGAGATTTCTATAAATGCAACAAAGAAGTTCATGCCCTCCCACACCATTACTTCCTTTAAAAAAAAAAAAAAAAAAGGTTTCATACTCAGTTGAGGGAATGCCATTTCATTCATAGTTTGGGTGGAAATCAAAATTTATTAAAAATTGAATATTCCTTTAGGTAAATGGCCTTATATGTTGCATTTATACATACACGTAGGGGGGGGGGGGGGGGGGGGGGGGGGGTGGTCATTTCGTGAAAGCTCAACGAGGTTGGTGTAATTTACCCAATTTAATTTCATTACCTAATGAATCAATCATTTAGTGAAAAACCATAAAAGAAAAACAAGAACTTCATCAACAAAGCAAACGTTCAATCAATTGATCAACAAAGAGCCCAGAAAACAAAACTCACCAAGTATATCCCATCTTTCATACATAGAACTTGAATGAACCTTTTACAAATATCCTATTTGAGATTTAAACAAACCCACAAAATATCAAGTAAAACCAATCACAAACTCTTACTGGGTGCTATCAAAATCAGACACTACAAGAACCCATTGAAACAGAGAAACAAGGAACACCAAGAAGAGTTGCAATGAATAAACAAACAAAAAAAAAAGCAATAACCTTTGAGAAGTGAGTGACTCTTCCATGAGGAAAAAACCCAAGAAAAGGTTGGAGCTTTAAGTGGCTTCTCTGATTGAACACTGTTCTGCAACTGCAACTGCAACTGAGTGGCCTATGTACTTGCAAAGCCACCTCCATAAATGTGTTTTTACTGTTTTAAGAATGTTCTTCTTCTACTTGTTTATGAATCAATGACCAGAGTTTAATCAGAAAAAAACATCCTTTGATTGAGGATCCCAGTACTTGATCTTTCAGTTTCTCTATGTCTGCACTCTGCGCATTGTAAATAATTAAATAAATAACAAAAAAAAAAAAGATATTTTAAATTTTAAATTTTAAATAATAGGATGACACTAGAATGTAACAGGCTAAACAGCAAAAAAGGATCCAAGAATCTCAACCGTATATGAGTAATGTGTTACTATGTTTTGATAATGTACATGATTAATTTCTATGTAACATTAATGACTGTTAATGCGCCTATGTAGGTTTTTGATGAGGAATTGGATGGTGGAGATGAATTTGGATCAATGGTTATTGTGGATTTGGGTGTGGGTGTGGGTGGTGACATTTAAGATTTTTTTTTTTTTTTTTTTTCAAATTTTTTGACATATTATAAGTAGCTAAGCTTGAGAACTTATTGAAAGGCTAATAGTCCGTGATAGGATACCCAATTGGTGAGGAGAGGCATCTACCAGGAATTGACACATCAAATGGGGACATGCCACGTGAGGACAAACCTAAAAGATGGTTTAAGGTTCTCTTATGTAGTTAATTACACGTGCTTAGCTAAAGAAGAAAAGGGTTATATTTCTTTTTCTTTTCCCACCAAAAAAAGAAGCAATCAAAATAATGATTCATCAAAAGGATAAGTGTTATGAAGCAATCAAAATAATGATTCATCAAAAAAAAAAATCAAGCTAATGATTGATTTTCATATAAAAGTCGGGGTGCTCGAGGATCAAGCCAGCTAGAGGATTGCTGAAAATTTATATCTTGTTCACAAGAATGGGTGTTGTTGAAGTATTCTTCTCTTAAAATAAATAAAAGAATTGTCATCTGGATAGTTCATGATTGATAAATAATCATTTTTTTTATATTTTAAAATTTAAAGTGGAAAATGATTGATTCTAGATTTGTTTAGACTTTAAAACTATACTCTTTTAACCTATTAAAAGTGCATAAAGCTCACACTTTTGTAGGATCTACGAGTGAAATTCTTTTTCTTTTGCCTAACTTCGTCCACTAGAACCGATTACTAGGTAATCTAAGAACTTTTCACCCCTAACAAATTAAACAATTTTTCTCATGCTCAGAAGCATCTAGGAATGGTACTTGTTAAATAGAAATATAGATATTGAAATATAAAAAAATTAAGTTGAAATAATAATATCTTGTTGAATTATGTTAGAATGATGATAAATATGTATAATTTATAGAAATTAATATTATCCTTGTTGAATAATTGAATTAAGTTCAAATGACGATAATTATGTTATTAAAATATTAGTGATTTTATAAGAAATTATATGTTCTTTTTAAATATACTCATAATCAATCATGATATATCTCTATTAGGGGTATTCGCGATGCGATGCGGTGCGGTGCGATTTTGAGTCATTTTTAGCACTGTACTTTGCGGTGCGGTTTAAACAAAACCATAACCGCACCACACCTCATTTTTAAGGTCACATGTGCAGTGCAATACAGTATATAATTTAGTCAAAATCATAACCACACCGCGTCTTATTTTTGTGGTCACATGTGTTAGGACATATGTGTTTCTCATGTTATAGAACATATGTCATGATTTTATGTAATTGGTTTATCCTTTGACAAAACACACTTTACTTGTATTTTGGTAGACTTAGGATGTGTTTAACTACTTCAAAAAACCACGTTTCAAGATCAAGTGTTGAAATCTTCAAGTCTGTTCAAGAAATCAAGTAAGAGTGCAAATTCATTAAAGCTCGACAGCTAGTCGATAGCTTCTCGGCACCTCCTATCTGTCGAGGTTTAAGAATTTCAGAATTCAACTCTGATTTTCTTGGGATCCGTGAGTCTGTCTTTGGGCCTTCTTTTCTCCTAACCCTAGACATATAAAATGATTGTTTTAAGAGTCACCAAACGGTATACAAGTTGCACAAGTATTGAGCAAACTCTGTTCAAGCAAATTGTGACCGGAGACAAGGTTTTTGACCTAGTTCATCTCTTTCTCTTGAAGAAGTTGCTGTGTATTTGCACCGAAAGGTTTTGTGACCAAGTATCTACCTGATCTTCATCGTGTGGGTGAACTGAAAAACTTTGCAGCCAACAATCTTTTCAAATTTGTGTTTTTGAAGTCGTATACTGGGATCCGCGCAACCGTTAGTCACGTACTTGGGAGCCATGCATCAGAAAGGAAAACTGTCACTACAAAACAAGTCTGATTGGGTATTGTGATAAGGGTTCAACTGTAGGTTGGTAAGGTACTTGGGATTCCTTGCTTGTAACTGCTTGTTGTGATAATAGTGGAGTTTCGGGAGTGGTGACTTGAAAATCACCCGGTGGGGTTTTTGCCGTTAGGTTTTTCCCCATTCGTAAACAAATCATCGTGTCATTTATTTTCCGCTGCAATTTTAGTTTATTGGTGATTTGTTTGTGCTACCACACGTTTGCATGATAAATTGATTAATTAATAACTTGGCTAATTAATTAATTAATTTCTATCACAATGCGTCATTCAGTTTGTGGCCTATCAACATGTGCAATGCAATGTATAAAAAATCACTTGCAATATAAAAATTCAACATATATATCACCATACAATTCAACATGTATCAGTAATATCAATATCTCAGATTCTCAGATATACATCAAACAGGTAATGAAGTCAAGTACTTTGAAATCCCAATAACACGTAGTAAATATCTAACCTAGATTTAGTACCAAACAAAAACAAAGAAAATCCACAAAAATTAAACTTAAATATCTAACATAGCTACTGAGTCCTGACCCATCACTTCCAAGTGCCAATATACCAATGGCAACAATCAATAAAAAAATAATATAATTAACAAGTTTGTCATATACAAGCTACCAATAGATTAACTTTAACAAAGAAAAACTTGGATTGAACACATATAGAAGAGATAAATACCGCAATAGTAGAAGCAACTTGTGCAACAGCAATGAGTAGTCTAGTGGCAATTCAAGTGGAAGTGTGGCGGCTAGGGTTTGATTTCTAAGGGCTGAAAGAGTGATAAGATTTTTTTTTTTTTTTTTTTAACTAATAGAACAGTAAGATACGGCCAGGGTATTAAATTATTAATATTTTGATATTTTGTCATTATTATATATATAATATAAAATAAATAAATATATTAATATATATAGATGGTGTAGTGCGGTGCGGTTTTCATATTATAAAACTGCAAACCGTACTGCATCATGCGATGCACTGTTACTTATGATGCGGTGCGGTTATACCATTTTGCAGGTGGTTGTGATGTGATTTTTGTGGTTTGTGCGATTTAGCGAACACCCCTAATCTTTACATACCAAACCACCCAATTTAAAGACCGTTTTTGAAGCTGGTTACCTAGTAGTAAAAGTGACTACTTTTGCTTTCAAGTCTCTCTAAAATTACAAAATTCTAGATGAAAAGAATTATACTACATTGTAGAAGTATAATGCATAAACCTTGTAAAACAAATTAAAACTCATGTAATTCGGAATATCCAAGCTTTTAATTTAGCAATTCTAGCTAAACAAGCATGGAAATTGATTCATAGTACGCACTCTTTGTTCTATAGGGTCTACAAATCAAGGTATTTTCCTAATTGCTCTTTTTTGGATGCGGACCTTGGTAATAACCCATCGTATGTGTGGAGGAGTTTGCTGACAGCAATAGATATCATCATTGAAGGATCATTGTGGAAGGTGGGAGATGGCAGACATATTGAAGTAATCTACTCATAAGTGGCTGCCCCATAAACTTGTGTTCCTAGGGAAGGACCGGCCAAACTTACATGTGAGTGATCTTATCGATGCTACTACAATGAAGTGGGATAGAGAGAATATTTTTGATCTTTTTGCTCACCAGACTAGAATGGAAATATTGGCAACTCCTCTTTCCATGACTAATACACGAGACACTCTAGTATGAAAAGAAAACTCTGCAAATATCTTCACTGTAAAGACTGCATACCAAGTGGCTCTAAGATTAAAGGAGAGGTCCCAAATTGAGCACTCAAGAGCAATCTCTGATCGGGCTACCTGGAAAAATATTTGGGCATTAAAAGTTCCACCCAAGGTTCGAATGTTTGTGTGGCATGCTTGCTACAATATTTTGCCAACAAGAGAAAATTTGCACAGAAGGAAAGTTGTGGTTGACCCACGGTGTGAGATTTGCTGTCAAAAATCAGAGTCCGTTGGCCATATTTTGTGGGAGTGTCCTTTAGCAAGAAATGTATGGGCGATTTGCCGAGGTAAAATTCAGAAATGTCCCAATGATGCTAGGGAACTCTTTGCTCTGTTTCGGATGCTTGTTGATCGGCTACCACAGCTGGAGTTGGATAGATGGGCGACAATATCATGGACGCTATGGAATACTAGAAATAAATACTACTTTGAACATGTTCAGCAACATCCTAGAGTAATCCTGGAAGGGGCACTCGGTTTCCTGGCAGAGTATCAGGGGTTGATGGCTGCAATGAATAATTCTTTTAGTCTCTGTTTTGTTGAAAGTTCTAAAGTGTGATTTTGTTTTATTTTTTTAAAAGATTTGTATTGTGGTGTTGTTTTGAGAGGTCTGTATTGTGATGTTGTGGTTTTAAAACTCTGTAATGGGTGAGTAGGACTTGGGCTTTGTTTGGGTATTTTGATTTAGTTTTTCTCCCTCAGTTCTCTAGCTTGGTCTTCTCCATGTTATAAAGCCTGTGGTTCTGTGCTCTATCTGGGTAGGCTGTCTTTTGTATTTGGGCTTTCTTTCCCTGGTGTTGGTATTTAGCCCAGGTGTTGTACCTATTATACGTTTAATTAAATAAAATATCTATCTCTTACCTCAAAAAAAAAAAAAAAAAGTGTTTAGGGCCGTGGGTTCCAGTCAAGGGAGTCAATCTCATATCAAAAGATGTATTGGTTTAGCCAGCGGATCGATATATTTTAGTATCGGTCAATATCAATGTACCGCTTCGGGTTTACTCCTATTTTTTATATTAAAATATATATATATATATATATATATATAATAAAAATAAATGTTTACCATAAAACATTATCTCAATTCAGAATAAATTATTCATGATTTTAGTCTTTAACATCACCTAAAAGAAAAAGAAAAAGTAAAAAAAAAAACACAATATAAAAAACAAAAAGCTTTAGGGTCTGTTTAGTTGTATTGTTTAAATAATAGTTTTCATTATTTAAATAACACAAGTATTTTCACAATATTAAAATCACCCACCCATATTTCCACAACACTTAAATAACGTTACTAGAGCAATATTATTAAACGGGCCATAATTGTTCATTGCATGCTAAGAAAACAAATAATACAAATAAATTACCATTTTGCCCTTACAAAAATTTGAGAATTACAAAACTAAAATAAATAAATAAAAGAGATTTTTTTTTTTTGGTACCAGCCGGTATTTAAATCGGTACGAAATAGTTACGTTTCTGTATAAGTGCACATCAAATACCAGCCGATATGGTATAGTATTGACCACCTTGGTTTCAGTTAACTTAACTAATAAAGTTTATGATGATTGAATAAGAGATTTGCACCAAAAACCAATTGGTGTCTTAGTCTGATGATAAAGAGATATCATTACGAGCAGTCGTCAAAGGTTGAAACCCTCTTAAAAAAAAAAGTGTTTGGGCCTATCACAAAAAAAAAAATAAAAAGAAAAAGAAAAAAGAAGGGTGTTCGGCCATTTTTTGACAAACCTAAAAAAAACCAACCCAAGCAAAATAAGAGGCCCAACATTAAAGACTATCAACCTAATGGGCTTAAGCCCATTGAACTTCCCTTTCTTTTTGTCAAGCCCATGGATAATTTAGGAAGAGGCATCTTTGGGTTCATGGGATTGGATTAAAAATCATATTATCTCATTTTGTCACAAATCTCATTGTTCAAAGTTGTGATCCTCTCAAGATCCACCAACTAAAGCTAGCCTTCATTTCAGGGGTGTTTAGTTAGTGTAATGTGCCATTGATGTAATGTACATTATGATAATGTGACATTAATGTTTTTTGTTTATTTTATTTTTTATAACATTATCATAATTTAAAATTACAAAATATATCACATCATTTTAACCTCATCACATTTCTAAACAATATAATGATGTATTCTTGTATTAAGATTACATTAATATAAAATTACAATAATGTGATATTATGGCATAGTGTAACATCACGATGAACCAAATGCCCCCATCATGTAAAAGGATTATCCACTTCAATGAGGGAATTTTTTGATAATCCACTTCAATGGGGGAATATCATGCTAAGATTCACTGCATGTATAAACATTCTCAAATTTATGTATTATAAATAAACTTTTGTTGGATGTGAGGGGACTAACCACATAATCCATTGTATTTTAACTTTATATATTATTTAATAAAAATTGGCTCTTAAAATACATGATTATAATTGTAAGGTTGAATTTTATCAACCATCTTGTTGACTTTATTCCGTGTCAAATTTGCTTGTATTTTAGCAATTAGTAACCCTGTATTTAGGTGGGAATCATGTAAGGGTAGTGAATGAGAGAGTGTGAAGAAATACTCAAGATTGTGCAAGGATGCAGAGACTCGTGGCTGGACTCGCGGGTGACTCGCGACTGGCAAGCCGCCAAAGTTGGCACACGTGTGGAGCATGCGGGGGAGCTGAAGAGTCATGCCAGCTGTTACACTACAAGACAAAAGTCTCAGGCTACCCAGGCCGTTAGCTCACGGCTTGAACTTGCGACTCAGCCCAGTCGCGAGGTCAAGTAGCCAAAACACGCTGTTTGGGAAAAACTGACTTTTCACATTCCTTTCTCACCTTACTATATATAGACCCTTATACCCACGAAATGTAGAGAGCTTCTAGAGAGAATTTTGAGAGAGAAACCCTAGAGAAAAACAAGATTGATTCATCCACAATCCTCACATAGAGACTCTTCAAATTCCTCTACTCTTTTCCTCTCCATTGTTAAATCCTTGAGAGACACATTACCAAAACCTTTACTTACCATACCCATATCTATGAGAAAGTTGTTTGATGCTTTGAGAAGCAGTTAAGAAGGGACCAATTTCATATTGGTAGATGCTATGGTCAAGTAGCCGAATTCGGTAGGCTAAAGAAGAAATAGGTTTGGCGTAATCTCGTTGGAGTAGGAGCTTGGAGGGCTTAGGTACATTGGATAGATTACGCTTGGAGGGTCTTCTGCTGTTCATGTATCCCAATTACATTCTTTAGTGGATTATTTACCGTTTGGAGGGCGACGGAGAGGTTTTACGCCGAGAGTTTCGGTTTCCTCTTCGATAACTCATCGTGTGTTGTCCTTGTGTTTGCATCTCTCTTCCCTTAATCTTTGTCATTTAATTTCTGTTGTGGATGTGATTTTATTTGGTTTAGATTGTT
The DNA here is from genome assembly GCA_023055345.1 of Quercus wislizeni. NCBI lineage: Eukaryota > Viridiplantae > Streptophyta > Magnoliopsida > Fagales > Fagaceae > Quercus > Quercus wislizeni. The sequence continues at coordinate 8,003,878 of JALGQJ010000002.1, read as the reverse complement.
TATCAATTCTGTGTTAAGTTTATATTCATATTCCGCACATTAATTGTTTGACATTAAACTTGAATTAGTAATTTGTAAATTGGGGGTCTAAACGTTCAAGAGTGTTTTGTATACATATTGAACTTTCCATAATGATTAATACCCTTTCCATATTTCACGTCTAAAATAAAATAAAATAAAATAAAAGTTCTCACCACACTATGAACGCAATAACATTATTAAGCTAATGTTACCGGACATGGAACTCTATTATCATATATTATTGTATTAAATTACTATTTCAATTAAAATTTTATTATTAAATGTTTGAATATTTTTTGAAGAAATGAAATTTCATTATTTATTTAAAATTATTTTAATAATCTTTTAAAAAAAAAAATTGTTTCAATACATGATAGGCTTCTATCATATATATCAATTTTTTTTTTTAAAGAGTAAATTGCAAATTACACCCCTAAAGTTTGGGAGTATTTGAATTTTACACTCAGAGATTTCAGAATTTGAAATTTAGCTTCTGAAGTTTAGGAGTGTTTAGATTTTATACCCTAATGTTTTAGAATTTGGGGATATTTGGATTTTACACCTCCAAATTCTTAAACTTAGGGTGTAAAAACCAAACACCCATAAGCTTTAGGGAATAAAATCCAAACACCTCTAAATTTTAGGAGATAAAATCCAAATCTTGAAACATATCCAAACACCCTCAAATTTCAGGGGGTAAAATCCAAATTCTGAAATTTTAGGGTGTAAAATCCAAACACTCCCAAACTTTAAGGGTGTAATTTACAATTTATCCTATATATATATATATATATATATATATATATATATATATATATATAAAGTCATGCCTAATATACGAAACTTCCTCTTTTTTGTGGGATTTAGGAGAAGTCATGAAAAGGTAGCCTTACACTCAATTTGTTTTGGAGAAACTAATTCCCATACTCATACTCGGGACATGTTGCTTTTGGTGAAAAACATTTGTCACCACACCATGACTTGTCCTCTTTCTATCACATATCTTAAGTTAAATTTTTACAAATTTTTTTAAGGTTTTTTTTTTCTTTTTTTTGAGAGCTCTATGACATCCGCTCCTAATGATAACTCTTTATCATCAGACCAAGATACCAATCAATTTTTGGTGCATACGGAATTAAACCCCAAGTTTCTTATTTAATTATTAGACACTTTACTAGTTGAGCTAACTAGAACCCACTTTTAAGATTCAATTTCATTGATATTTGTACAATTTATTTTACTTCACATTGATTATTTTGTGTTCCAACCAAAACTCATCACATCAATTAAAAAAGCTCTCTACCACCCAAAAAAAGAAAAAAGTCTCTATTATCTTTAGACTTGGCAAAAGATGTTGCGTTAGGCAAGTTCAGGCTTGACCGACGACTATGGACAAGTCAGAAACATGTCAAACTAAAATTGATTACTATTTTTATGACCTTAATATTTGATGGGTCAGATCAACTTGATATGACTCAGTATATTTTTACATTAAATAAAGAAAAAAAAACTTTTTTAAGAATAGGTTAAAATTTTTTATTTATAAACTTAAAAGGAATGTACAATTGTACATTGTCTGCTAATCAAACAAAACAAGAGGAGAGGTTCTTTTATAATTTTTTTTTTTAAAAGAAAAAAGAAAAAGATGAAAGGTTCTCTAAATGAACATTAATATTACAAGATGATTCGTGAGGCCATCAACACAGATACTCTATTCCCATTCAAGAACAACAACTTGTCAAAAGTAATTGGATCTCTTAAATCAAATGACCATACAAGCCTACAAGGTCGTTTGGAAATGGCCATTTTACATGACTCTGACAAACTCAACATCATCACACTCAAAGATGGAATAAAAAATACCAATCTCCTGGGAGAACTTGAAAGTCTCTATGGCTCCAAAATATAAGAATTTAGTCAGTTAATTACCAATAGCACTCGTGAACACAATGGACTAATCAAGTAAAAAAATTTCTCAAAAAAAAAAAAAAAAAGTAAAAAAGGATAGGATCCCAGAAAAAATAAAAGATATATATATATATATATATATATATATATATATATATATGGGGGAGAAAAAAAAACTAGATTCCAACTGACTTAAAATAGTCACGAAAGAAAAACATGAAGAGGACATATGAGTATAAAATGTGGAAACAAGATTACTAATAGCAACAGTTATAACAAGATGCAAATATTTATATATATATATATATATATATATATATATATATATATATTCTTTAAGACATAGCATTAAAAGGATAAAACACAAGAGATGTTTGTTAACGGATATGAAAGAAAAAAAAAACATATGTGAAGATTAAAAAAAAAAAAAAAAACAAGAATGAAGTTACAAAGAAAAGAAAAAACAAAATCATGAAATTCCTTACTTGTTTGTAAGCATTGAAGGAAGAGACTTGAACTTATGGCAGGATAAAAAAAATACTCTTGTATCAACTTTTTAAAATTAGAGATCTTGGAGGAGAAGAAGAGTCAAATTCTTTTGTTAAGAGATTTCACAAAAAGATGATTTTGATATGAATTATTAGTAAGAGTGATCTAGTGAGAATAGAGGTCGCGAGGTTAGGAAAGAAAACTCTGAGATAAATAAAAAGAAATAACATATTATTTTTGTCTTCCTTTTTAACATCGTAAATTGCAAATTACACCCCTAAAGTTTGAGAGTGATTGAATTTTACACCCTGAAATTTCAAATTTTGGATTTTAAACCTTAACGTTTTAGAATTTGGATTTATTCCCTAAATTTTAGAGGTGTTTGAATTCTACACCCCTAAAGTTAGGAGTGTTTAGATTTTACATCCCCAAGTTTCAAAACTTGGGGATATAAAATCTAAACACTTCTAAATTTCAAGAAGTAAATTTTAAATTCTAAAATTTCAGGATGTAAAATTCAAACCCCCCGAAAATTTAGGGGTGTAATTCGCAATTTACCCTTAACATAAAGAAAGAAACCATAACCAGCAGTAGTATTAATAAAACAATGACAATTATTTATTTATATTATTCTAAACAAATGATTGATGAGACTAATTAAACGTCTATAATTTTTTTTTATAAGAAAATGTGTATAATTTTGTACACATTTGAAAAAAATATGTACAATATTGTACTCATTTTTTTATATAGAATTATTGTACACATTTGTTTAGTACCTATAATGTAAATTTTTATTGATATAACCATGTAAAGTACTAATTTTCATAATTTTTCATAAAATAAGTTAACCCTTTGATAAAACAACATAAATGCCTCGTGTAAATTAATTATACATTGGACATAGACAACAAATATTAACACCCTAGATGCCAACCCCCACGGCTTACCTTATTTGAATTTTGAAACCCAATCCACCCTCCGAACCGTTCTTTCCCGCCACAACCTTCCACTTTATAAACCACCTTAACCCTTCACTCATTTCTCATCAACCACAAATATCATTCCCCAAACAAAACCCATCTCTCTCTCTCTCTCTCTCTAACCAGTAACCATGAAGGGAAGCCATAAGAACACCACTGGCAACAGTTATATGACAACAAAGAGAAAAGAAGGGTTTTATAGATATCTAAAGCCAGGAGCACTTGCCCAACTCAGGGATTCCAAAATCACAACAAAGTGGCACCAAAAACTTGATCTCGAAACCCACATGATCTCTTCCTTTCAACTTGCACTTCATGGTGCAACTCCATCTTCGCCTTCATCGCCAAATCAAAACAACAACACGCCATACCCTAGTGATGCTGTCCCTTGTTTTGCTTCAAGGATCAATTACCACCCTCGGTGTCTACAGCGTAAAAAACTCATTGCAGTTAGACCAGTTTTTCATGAGACCGACCAAGTATAGTCACAGAGGTTGTTCTTGTACTGTTGTACAAGCCTGAAGGCTTTTGTTGATGCAGTGGATGATATTATCTTTACTGGGCTTGCCCTAATTTTTGTAAATTCTTTGTTTTTGTTTTTGTTTTTTTTTTTTTTTGGTTGCTGTTACCTAGTTTTTGCAAGGAGGATGTAAATGCCTGATGGCTCTTGTTGACGTATTTGATGATGTTTCTTGACATAATAATTTGTGGGTTTTATTAATTTATTATTATATATTAAAGTCATGAGGACTATTTTTTAGTAGATAATCTGAACTGATTATGGAATTGGAATTCACTATTGTGGATCTGGATCTATGCCTTGCATTCAGTTTGGATTTATATTTGGTTTGATCATAAGAAGTAAAAAAGAAATTCGAAGTTTTTTTTTTTTTCTTTCTTATATTAATCTTTTCTAAAACTACTAGGTTATATAACTGTGTTAGCACAACAAATGAGTCATTAATTTACATAAATAATATAGTAAACAGTTTATCACCATGAACTGCTAATACCGAATTACCTTGAATAATGTATACTTTGATGATTTGATCCATTTTTGGATAAAAATTAAAACAAATTGCTTTAGAATTTGCAGTTAGTGAAAGGGATTAATGGATTTACATAGTATGTTCCTCTATATAGTATAAGGTAATTAGATCTAAATTATAATTAAGATTCTTATGATTAATTTGGGTGTTATATATTGTAGGGGTCAGACTGGTTAAAAAATTGTGTTGCACTCCATCTACCTTGTGAGGAAAGCGGTTGAAGAAGATATATTTGGGAGAAACCAATAGAGGGGAAGAGGGCTATCAAAAAAAAAAAATAGAGGGGAAGAGGGAAAGGTAAGTAAGATTTTTTTTTTAACAATTAAAAATATATTCTTGTTTCTTTTTTTCCCTTTTACAAATATTTTTTTATTTCCTCATTTTGAAACCTTGAAAGGCCCATATTGAAATTAGAACGTTTTAGTTCCAGTTGAGTATGAAATGTTACTTACATACATCTAGATTTCTTACTAGCATTTTTTATGTTCTTATATATTATAAGTGTTCTCTTTGTGTGTCCATTATTGGTTTGAATCTCTTTACTGGCATGTTATGGTATTGTTATATCAATCAATGTATTTGTTAGAAACTAAAAGAATATGGATAGACATCCAATGTGAGCATGTCTCTCTATTTGCCTCAGATTGTAACATCTAGGAGTTATGGAGTAATGGTATTGGACCATTACTCTACCCCACTAAGTCCACTATCCCACTCATTATTAATGGAGTAGTGTGTATATAAACACCAAGAGTGGTACCCATTGAGGTGTGAAAAATGTATTCAGCATATCTCTTAGTGTTTACAGAGTGTTGTGAGGTTCTTAGGTTGTGGATTATGTTTGCATCGCTCTAGTAGTGTGCAACATCGTTGGAGGAACGTTTTTGGTTTGTGGGTTGCACAAACTGGAATTCAAAACGTGTTTGGATAGCTGGTCTGCGTGGAGGCTGGCTCTAGACAGTGTAGAACAATCTCAAAGCTCCTGTGTGATCATCGGTTTAGGCCAAGAGAGGTATGCCGAAAAACCGATTATTAATATTCTGCTGCGTGTTTCTATTTCTAACAGTATTGAATAGTTTTATCGTGCTCTAGTGGTTTGCAAATGTTAATTTCTATATCCAAGCAAGCATAGATTGAAGGAATTTTCTTTCATGATTTTAAAATTTTACAAATGTTAACTTTCTATCGGTTATCTTCTCTTTCAATAAATTTTATATGAAGTTTGAACCAAAATAAGCTACATACAGGTAGTAAGAAAAACAAGTGCATATTAATGAAGTTTGTATTCTTCATATAGTGCTTTATTAAAACAAGAGCAGTTTTTTGTTAAAAACATTATTTCTGATTAAAACAATAATCATGCACTTTATTAGTGCTTTTTCGTTACTCTATAGTCTATACAATTTTGCGAACTGCATTATTTTGTTCTTGCAGATTGACTACAATTTTATCTGTTGTTATAGTCACTGGTTAATCAATCTCCTCCACTGATCTAGTCAAAAATCTAAGCAAGGCATGTCTTATTCACTATGCTTAATTTCAGCTGCAAATTAGTGAATCATTACTTCATGTTGCAAATTCTTGAATTGTTATATAAGTTTTATGGTAAAATACACATTCATTACTATTTTAAAGTACTTTTCAGATAATGCAAATGTTTATGCACTGGTAAGATCTTTGAATGTTGACTACAGAAGCATGTTTTGAAGTTATAGGGTTGTTCTTGAACTTGTTTACCTCCAAATGATAACATGCTCAATAACCAAGAGATTGCATATCACATAGAAAAACAAAGATTTAGTATCCTCACAACTTATACAGAAGTATTTTGTGCTTGATCTTGTTTGGCTAAGTATTGATACCATTTAACATAAGTAATTAAGGTTTTATATTTGAGTTAAAGTTCTAAGTCCGTCATTTTCTTGGGTAAGTTTATGCAAATTTCTAAAATTCTGTTTTTATATGTTTAGTAACTCTTTGATTTACATTATATTGTCTGTGCAACTTATGGTAATTTAAACATACGATCAGAATATGCATTTTGAAGATCTGAAAATATGACTTTGAGTTGAACTTTTAACATCTGGAATAGAATGATATTTCAAGTTTTTCTTTGTAATCTTAGTTTGAATTGAGAGTTTCATATTTGGATGAAGTTCGAGAGAATGACTTTGCATGGCTGTGTCATATGACCTAGATTCTGTTTTTGTTTGCCTTATGTGGATTAATCAACGATGATAAACATAATAGTAATACAATTAATGTGAATAGCACAAAAGGTAATTACTCGTTTATGTGTAAACGTTTATAAAAAGTAAACACTAACGCTGGCTACGTCTCAAATTAGCATTTTTTTTATTACCTTGTGTATGCTGACAGTGTCATTTTGTAAAGTTTGCATAAATTAAGATGTTAACTAAGTTTGTATCAAGTTTTCATTAATTTTCATAATCCACTGTTAATTAATAGACATCAAATGTTTGCATCAGTAATAGGCAAAAACATATACCTCATCAGTGGTTTAAATGGTTGTATTTTAAGTTTTATTATTTTTAATATACTTCTCATTGATGATTTGAATGTTTATGCACTGGAAATTTTTTTAAAAAAATTGGCCACAGGCCAGTTTTGAGGTTTGAAGGTTGTGCTTGAAGCTTGTTAACCTCCAAAAGATAACATGTTCCATAAGATGATTTAGTATCCTTACTACTTATACATAAGTATCGTTTGCTTGATCTTGTTTGGCTAATTATTAATACAACTTAAACAAAAGAAATTAAGGTTTAGGTTTATTTGAGTTGAGGTTCTAAGTCTCTCATTGTCTTGGTTTAGTTTCTGCAAATTTCTAAAATTTAGCTTTTCTGTGTTTATTAACTCTAAAATTTACATTATGTTGTCTATGCAACTTATGATAATTTAAGCATAAGATCAGGATATACATATTGAAGTTTTAAAAATATGATTTTGAGTTGAACTTTTAACATGGGGAATATAATTGATATTTTGAGTTTTTTTTTGGTAATCATAGTTTGAATTGAGAGTTCCATATTCGAATGAAGTTTGAGAAGATGACTTTTATGCTATCGTTTTTCATATGACCTAGATTTTTTTCCCTAATGTAGATTAAGGTTAATCAATAATACATGACAAACATAATAGTAATATAATTAATATGAACAGCATAGAAGGTATGTTGATTAAATGTTTGTGCATATATAAAAAAGTAAACACTATCGCAGGCTAGATCTCAAATTACCATTTTGTTAATGTTATCACCTTGAAAACGCTGAGATTATTATATTGTAAAGTTCACATAAATTAAGAGATCTCAACTGTTTATATCAAGTTTACATTAATTTGCATTGTACACTGTTAATAGACATCAAATGTTTGCAACAGTAATAGACTGAAACATATACCACATCAGTGGTTTGATTGGTTGTATTTAAGTGTTCTGGTTCAGCCTTAGCAACATAGGCAAAAAATTCCAAATAAGTTCTCTCTCTCTCTCTCTCTCTCTCTCTCTCTCTCACACACACACACACACACACAAGCATGTATGGACTTGGTTGGGAATTTTAAAATATTTCTTTCTTTCTGGTTACATAATTAGTTCCATTTATGCTTCTTTTATTGTCAGAAAACTGAAATCATAAGAGTTGCTATATTTATAAGGACTTTTAGGGAGACTCAGTTTTGATAGATAGGTTTCCTCTTAACTTGCTGAAAACAGAATACAACACATGACTCTTTTGAGGATTTAGTACACATGGAATTAGATATAGATAGCCCAGACTTTTGGAATTATATAGATAATTTAATTTTTTCTTTCTATGGTCTTTAAATTTAATAACAAAGAGAATTATAAACTATTTATTTTATACAGTTGGATGGAGAGTATTCCATTCTAAGCTAAACATTGCAGAGCCACACAAGCGAAAACCAGTGAACAACCTAAGGACCAATTCGCAGAAGTGGGAGATGATGATAGAGATTTAGGTATCACCTCTTATTACTTCATAGCTATACAATCAAAAGGATTTGATGCCAAACAAACACATGATAAATAACCAAATTAGGTTAGAAACATTTGTGAAAGTCCTGCTTTATGGAAGAGGAAATGTTTGAACACTAGGATCACTTCTGAGATGTTTTTATAGGAAGTACATGCTAAACCTCCTTATGTATTATGAATTTTAGAGAACTTTATTGGTAAATTGCTTCCCCCACCTTCAATTCTTAATTGGATAGAATTGTGGCCTGATATGCCATAAGATTACTAAAGTGCATTCTCTGATTGCTACACTAATGGTGGCTTATATAGAAAGATCATCCTAAGTTAACTGCGAATAAATTGATTCTGCTCTGTCACAAGTTAAAGGAATCAAGTTAAACTAATAGTGAAATTCCAATTTCAGAATATGTTTGTCATTAGTAATACTGAAACTCAGTCTTCAACATCAACCCTGTATGGGCACTATGCATAATAATAGCCATTTCATATTATGAAAGCCATAGAGTAAATGAATTATACTAACAAGAACCAACATGTGGGATATATCAATTATCAAGTGACCATGGAAATTAATAAGAGCTGCAATAACACAGCAATGTACAGTTATTGCATAGATTATAACTCAGAGTACCATGCAATGAGAATTTCAAATAATACAAGTTTATAATGGTAGAAAAAAAAAATTACATAAAAAAAAAAAAAAAAAAAAGTAGAATATTGCCCCTATGTTCCAAAATACATTGCAGTTCTCATTGTGCACAAAGTTCATACGCATGAGAATTACAATGAAAAAGTGTAAATTCTGAATAACTGTTCTTAAACAAGCATATTTGAATAAATTAAGAAACCCCCATAAAAGTACCTACTAAGAAGCAAACTGTGGGGGACACAAGAACCAGGGTTTCACTAGATTTGAGCATTGGCACCAGCAACAATCTCCAATATCTCGCCTGTAATTTTGGCCTGGCGCTTCCTATTGTAGACCATAGACAGGGACTTCTTTAGCTCAGATGCATTATCAGATGCACTGCTCATGGCACTCATCCTAGCAGCAAGCTCACTCGCTAGTGATTCCTGCAATGCCCTCAAAATCTGACTGTTCAAATAGAGAGGCAACAAAGCATCAAGAATCTGAACTGGGTCCTGCTCAAACTGCAAAATTGGTGAGAAATCTACTGTCTCAGTCCTCACAACATCTCTCTCCACTGTCAATTTCCCCTCCCTAGTTGTTAGCCTGAAAAACTCATCCTCAGCAGCATCCACACATGTTCCATTTATATCACAAATCTCTCCCTTTGGTGAGAGTGGAAGCAAGGTATGAATAACTGGTTCAGACTTAACCAAAGACACAAACTTGGTGTACAAAAGCTCAACTTTATCAACCTCCTCACTAACAAAGAACGAGAAAACATCATCAGCAATAGCCTGAGCTTCTTTAGCAGTAGGGAGTGAACCACCCTCAAGAAACTTATCAACCGGAATATAAGGCCTCCTACGGAAGTAAGAGTTACCCTTTTTACCAACACTAATAATAGTATAAGCAAGACCAAGACCCTTCAATTCAGCAATCCTTGCCTCAGCTTTTTTGATGAGTAGATTGTTGAAATTACCACAAAGACCCCTATCACCAGTGACAACAACCAAAGCAACCTTCTTGACAGGCCTAACCTTTGTAAGAGGGACATCTACATCATCAGTTTGTAGTTGCTCATTGATGTTGTAAAGTACTTCTACAAGAGTTTCTGAGAAAGGCCTGCCATTAACAACAGCTTCTTGTGCTCTCCTGACTTTAGCAGCAGCAACAAGCTTCATAGCCTCAGTGATCTTCTGTGTGTTCTTTACAGAATCAATACGCTCTCTGAGCTCACGGAGACCACAATGGATTGGAGTTACAGATCGAGAAGGATTGCAAGAGGTTGAGTTATGAGAAGGAACCTGAAAAGGGTTGAGGAAAGAACGGAAGGAAAGTGCAGATGCATCAGAAAGGGAAGGTTTTGAGGACACCCACATTGTTAAATTTGAACAAGACATGGTTTTAATGGAGGTTTTTGAGCTATGGGGGGACTAACTATGGGGAGAGAAAGAGGTTCTGCTATGTGGGCTTGGTTTTTTCTTTTTGTGAAGTCTTATCTTCATGTTGTTGTTTCTAATGTTAGAAGAAATGAGTGGAGGGAAAGGGAGAGAGTGGATGAGGTTTTGGGATAAGGATTTTGACCGTTGGAAATTGCTTGGGCAGGATTTTGATTCTTATTTTATCTTTTAATTCATGGTGGGGTCCTCTCTGATGTGGCAGCATCTGATTGGGGAGTATTGGTCTCTGACTCTGTTACATGGGATGAGAGGGTCCTAATAAATAAATAAGAAGGTATATGCGGCTATGCGACTGGGATACTTTCTCTGAGCCAAACTGAGTTCAGTACTGTGTTTCTTTGTTCATTTGGGATACAGCAGTAACCAGTAAATGTAGAAAGTAAAACATAGCTCTTAAATAGTAATAACTAGATAAAGCAGTCATTCTCTAAGCCAAGTGCTAGTTTGTTAGATTTAGCTCGACATCTTTTTATTTGAATCTCCCGTTGTAATTATTGAATTTATTAAAAATAAGAATTGATGGTTTGCTACAAGGATTTGATATGTTGTTGTTTTTTAATAATCCAAGTGCTAGTTTGTTAGATTTAACTTAGTTGACATCTTTTTATTTGAGTTTCCCGTTGTAACTATTGAATTTATCAAAAATAAGAATTGATGGTTTGGTACAAGGATTTGAAACTGTAAATCAAGCAAATATCATTAACTTACGAGACTTGACATTCTCGTATATTTTTGTTTTACAATAACTTCGGTTATTTACTTTTTTGGATTTGGTATAACTTCTTTCTTTATTGATTTTTTCTTGAAAAATAACTTGGATAAAAGTGGAATTACACTTTAAGAAAGTGAGGCTTTATAAATGAGACAAACTAAATCTTTATATAAAAAAAGAGCTGATGCTTTAAAGCAACAGTAAAAACCTATACTAGGTTTTGGTAGGTTGAACCTGCACTGTTTTGACCTCTTCTTTTCATTTTTTTGGGGGGTAGCATCGTTGTTGAACTCTTTTATATTTTTTTAAATTTTTATTTACATAAGTAAAATTCAGTTGTTTATTGTTGAAAGATGATGATTTTTGTTATCATTATTAGAAGTTTTTAGTGATTGGATATTGCTTTAAACAAATAGATATCAAAATTCTTATACGAATGAGATTAATTTTGTATGACATACATTTTTTATGTATATAGTTTCATACTTCTATATATTAAAATTCTATCTTAATTTTCTCACTAGGTAGCACATGCCTTGCATGTGCCACCTTGTGCCACCTAAACTATTTATATAAAAAGAGCCAATGAGTATATATAGCTACAGTAATTTTGATTTGTTCAATGTTCTTAGTTAAACCCTAATGAAAACTTATGATTCTTAAAATATTTCATTGTATATTATCTAAAATACTCCACTAAATTTTAACATCTCAAAAATTTTCTTCACGTATTTTGATTTTAGATGATAGTAATGCTTAGAAAATTGGAATGATAATATACAGTGTTGTATTTGCTACCTAGAGAACATTAATTTTCTAAGTTTAGATCTTCGAAACTTATAATTTATTTAATGGAAAAGTCGATGACACGTTTTTTGTTTTGTTTTTGTTTTTGTTTTTATGCCTAAAATGGATCTTCATTAGAAACTAATTAAGTTAAAAATTGCACTTAGACTCATGTAGAATGATAAAAAAGAAAGTATGAATTACAAAATTTTCATTGTATATGGTTGAAGGTATTTGGTGAAGAGTTTCAATTGTAGCATATGACATCATTCATTGCGAAAATTTAAATATTGTGATAAGGTTTTAGCAAAACTCAGTTACTTATTGTTGGAAAATGATGATATTTGTTAGCATTCTTAGAAATTTTTAATAAGTGGATATTGCCTTCAGAAAATAGGTATCAAAATTTTTATATGAATGAGATTAACTTTGTATGACATATATAATTTTTATGTATATAGTTTCATACTTCTTCAAATAAAAATTTTATTTTAATTTCTCATTCAAGAGGTAGCACATGCCTTGCACGTGCCATCCACACTAGTAAAATAAAAATAAGCTAAGCCAAACACTAAAAATTATTTATTTTGGTTTAGTTTATTCAACCAACAAGATAGTGTAAGTGAGTAGGCGTCCATGTCACCAGAGGAATGCGTCATATTTCTTGTAAATTAGTCACTAGTATTTGAAGAAAGGATATATTTTTTTTATTCTTTTTGTTTTGGAAAAGTGGTTACTTTTAAAAATAGAAAAATAACAAAAATAAATAAAAAGAGCAAGTTATCGTCCATCGCATTTTGCTGGTCATGATGTGTGTCACATTGGCATTATTTGGCCACAACAAATGAATTTTGAGAATTTCACAATTAAATTAATAAACAAAAAGACAAACTAAAATTAGGGCACCACACAATCATTCTTACCGGCAATATATATTATTGTCATAGTCCTAGACCATATGGACAAAATATCAATTTTTATGTGTACAAACAGATTAATGTATGTCATCATATTTGACATACTGATGTAGATAGTAATAATTGTGTACAAAGACTATATCTTTATCATTAACACGGTTTTTGGCTTAGTCTTGGCACTCACTCAGATTATTGTATGTCATCATATTTGACATATTGATATTTGACATGAAAGTATCTTCATATAAGATGGAGTAATTGCTTCGGAGATGGTTATACCAATTTCGCTCAAGCTTAGTAGAAAATATGCATATGTAGATGTGGGCAAAATTTGCCAAATAGTAACGTTTTAGAAAAAATTTTGCTACATAGCATGCGGATGAAATAATTTAGTAAGTTGGACTGTTTTTGAAACTTGAGTTTAACAAACTCAAGTTCCAACCCATTTCCTCTTGGATGAAGCCTAACATGGACCCAAAAAAGAAGAAAAAAAAGAAGGTGGAATTGTATAGAACTCGAGTCTCTGAAACTCGAGTTCCTTGGAAGGAACTCGAGTTTCAGAGACTCAAGTTCCAAATTATAATAAAAAAATAAAAAAATAAATAGTCTAACTAACTAAAATGTTTCCTCCACACGTTTTTTTGCTAATATTTTTCCAAAAAAATGCTTTTCTGCAAATTTTTCCTGTAGATGTGGATCAGGTATGTTTCCTTATAACTTTTGATGTTAAATAGGTGATAAGTTTACTTGTCATGTCTTTCCTTATGTTGTGAATATTTGTTAATTATTTTTATGGAAATAAATATCATGGTAGAAACATAAATAGTGTATCTTTATTTCATCTAATAAAAAATCATTTATTTTGAACTAGAATTATTGATTTTTATTTATTTTTTAACTCAATGTTACATTGAACAAAGTGAAGATATTTAACATTTGCTAACTATCTAGTACATTAGGCAAGATAGCAACTAGTTTTGTGTAACAAATTAGTCACTACTCTTCAATATATAGGCATAAATGTACTTTTAGATCCTACATTTTGCACTTTTTTCTATTTTGGTCCCTACATTTTATTTTTACTACTTTTAGTTCCTAAACCAATTAACGCATGATATTTAGGTCATTTCCATCACCCAACTAACAGCAAAAGCTAACGTGGCTGACAATAGAATAAAAAAAAATATAATTACATAGAATATAATGCCACGTCAGCATAAAAATTTAAAAAATTAATTTATTAATTTTAACTAAATAAAAAAACAAAATTAAAGAACTCAAGAAGATGAAGATCACAAGAACTCGAACCTAGATCAAAGAACTCAAGAACACACGTCTCTCTCTATCCATCATGCCCACGACCAATAATCACCACCACCACCACCAACAACCCACCAAAGCCAACAACAACCTAAACTCAACCCAACCACCAAAAGCTAGCCGCCGCCACCATCAAGACACCACAGAATCCTAAATTTTTACAGATACCCACATGAAAAAAACACATTTGATCCGAACTACATCAACACACTTCCTAGACATCTCACAATGGAAATCACACACACAAATAAAAACAAAAACATGTCAGCAACTCAGATCTGAACCCAAAGACAACAAAAAATAATAATAATAATAATATACAAGAAAAAGAATTTTCTAGGAGCTGATAAATATTGTTAGCAAATTTGAGAGAGAGAGAGAGAGAGCAAATCTGGGTTCGTGGATATTGTTATGGATTTTTGTTGTTTTTTATTTTTCTTTGTCTCGACTGGGTTTGGTTGGAAAAGAGAGAGTAAATATGGGTTTGTGAGAGAGAAATCGCGAAGGGAAAAATGGGCAGAGGGGTTAAAGTGCTGGGCTGAGCGGCGGCAGAGCAGCAGCAGTGGAGCATCGGTTCAAAACCCAGAAAAACTCAAAATAAGCACAGAAGCATCGATCTATATCCAAAACTCATGCGAGCAAAACCCAGAACAACCAATCTTCAAGCCACCGCCGCTATCACCTTCAGTCTTCAAGCCTCTACCGTCGCCTTTACCGTTGTCATCAACCTTGCCGAGAGAGCGAGATCGAGAGGTAGAGATAGAGGTCTGGAGAGATTTGATGGGGATTGTGGAATAGCTAAGGGAGAGGAGAAGAGAAATTTTTTTTTTTTTTTTTTTCTTTTTGATAAGTGGAGAAGAGAAATTGGTTTATAAGGATTTGTTTGGTTTTAGTTAGGAATTGTAATTGGAAATGGAATTGGAAGAAAGAGATAGTCTGAACATGTTTCCAACCAAAGATTGGGGAAAAAACATGTTTTGCCGAATTTTTCGAATATTTTGTTTTTTTAAATTTTGTAAGATACTTTTTAGATCTTAATTTTAGTGATTTTTGGGTTTTAATTTTGTTTTTTTATTTAGTTAAAATTAATAAATTAATTTTAAAAATTTTTATGCTAACGTGGCATTATATTCTGTGTGATTATATATATTTTTTTTTATTTTACCGTTAACTACGTCAGCTTTTGCTGTTAGGTGGGTGACGAAAAGGACATAAATGTTAGACGTTAATTGGTTTAGAGACTAAATGTGGTAAAAATAAAATGTAGGAACCAGAATAAAAAAAGTGTAAAATGTAAGGACTAAAAATGCATTTATGCCCAATATATATCGGTCACTACTCACTAGTATTTGAAGAAAGGATATTCCATGTAATTTTTTTTTTTTTTTTGGAAAAGTGGTTACTTTTTAAAATAGAAAAATAACAAAAATAAATGAAAAGAGCAAGTTATGGTCATGAAGTGTGTCACATTAGAATTTTTTGGCCACTACAAAATTGAATTTTGAGAATTGCACAATTAAATTAATAACAAAACGAAAAGACAAACTAAAATTAGAGCACCACAAAATCATACTGGCTATATATTATTCTCATAGTCCTTTGACATATTTTGATCCAAAGTTTAGGCAGCAAGGAAAAAAGGGAAAGGGGGAATGAAGAATATATTTAAAATGAAATGTTAAAATTTTTTTAAAAAATTCAAATGAATTGTCAATACAATTTAGTTTAAAAATTGTTATTAAAATATATTCCAAAATGATTTTTTATTTTTATTTTTAAAAAAATTGAAGTTTGAGGGATCAATTTGTTTTTAAACCAAAGCTCAGGAGATATTTTTGCATTTTTTGCTTGATTTAAAAAAAAAAAAGAAAAAAAAAAAGTGAAATCTGTATGAGGACATGCAATTGCCAACATGTGCAAAAGAAAATCTGCCTACATGTAAATTCAGGAATTTAAGAGCAGCAGGAACTTCAAAACTATTTCCAGGGAGATCACATATAGAGTATTCAATCCCAAGAAAAAATAATATTAAAAACACTGATAGTAGAAATATCAGTAAACCAATGGCATGAAAAATCAGAAAGAATAGAATTCATTCCAATATTAAGAGCTCAGATCATCTGAAACCCCCTTTAGTATGATGTTTAAGAAGAAATTTTACATCATTTTTTGGATAAACCAGCAAACTCCTTTTTCCCCTCTTCTTCTCCGCAAAACAAGGGTAGAAGAGTTTGAGTACTCTGTGATCTCCAAGAAGAAATCCCTGATAAGTGCATACCTAAGTGACCCAATAGAGCTAGATGCCATCCTTTGGCAATATGAGTCTCACAAAATTCAACCGCAAGCACAGAGCCAAGAGATTGTGTACATTGACCACTCATCCACCTGCTGCAACGGTAAATCAGCACATTCTTCACTGAACTGTCTAGGTGTCTTGAAAGCACAAATTTATATTGGAAGAATGAAGCCTTACATTAAGGAGGTGATTGTATAGGCAACTTGCCATGCTAAAATGTGTGATTCGAAGCTCACTTTGCCATTCCCAACTCAAGTTTCCGCATTGTCTTCTTGAAGAAATGGGCTAACAATGGCCCTATATGTTGGTCTATCAGGGATCACTCCCTTAAGCACCATCTCATCATGTAATTCAATCACCTCCTCTGGAGTGCAATTCTTGCTGAAATGGGTAATAAGTGTTGTGTATGATATGGAATCAGGAACAACGCCATGATGAGCCATCATCTTCATAAGGTCTTTTGCCTGTTGAAAACACCCAAACTTGCACAAGAAGTTGATTAATGTATTATAAGTGACTCTGTTCTCTAAAATCCCCAACTTTCTCATTTCTGAAAACAAAGCAAAAGCCGCTTCAATCTTCCCACTAAGGCAATAGCCGTTAATTAAAGTATTATAAGTTATCACATCAAATAAACCCATGCTCTGTAAAACATTTGTTAAGAGTTTTGCAACATCCATTGCTGCCTCTTTGCATAAACCATTTATAACAGAATTATATATAACCAAGTTGGGATTTTCTTCCGCCTTTATCATTCGGTCATAAATCTGTACTGCATGCTCTACATTGCCTTCCTTGCAGTACCCATCAATCAAACTACCATATGTAACAAGGTCAGGAATTAAACCATGAACAAACATACTGCCTAACAGTTGCTTGGCTCCTGCCATATTTTTGCTTCGGCACACATAATTTATGAGAATATTGTGAGAAAAAGCATCTTCAAGGAGGTTCTTTCCTATTACCTGGTTATTCAGTCTAAGAGCTTCAGTCACATATCCATTTCTGCAAAGCCCCTTCGTGAGGATCGAGTAGGTGAATTGATCAGGGCATATACGCTTATCAATCATGTCAGACAATAGCAAAGAAGCTCCCTTAATATCTTCTACCTTGTAAAGCCAATGGATAACTGTATTGTAAACAACAGTATTAGGAATTAAGCCCCTTTCCACCATTTCATTACACAACTTAAAAGCCTCCTCCAAACTCCCTCCTCTTGCATGCCCATCTATCAGAGTCCCATAGGTCCTTTCATTGGACTCAATACCCACCTTAGTCATTTCAATACGCACTTCTTCTGCCAATGCTATGTTCCCGATCTTACAAAACCCATTAATGATACAATTATAAGTAACTGAATTGGGCCTTACACACCCCCCTGACATCACCCCCATCTTCCTTACAAGCTTCAAGGCAAGTTCCAAGTTGCCCATCTTGCAAGCTCCATCTATGATCATGTTAAAGGTAACAACATTGGGCCAAATTTCATCCTTCAACATCCGGTAAAATACCGAGATTGCTTCTAGTAATCTACATTCCTTACAAAGAGCATAAACAATCAAATTGAAAGTATTCACATTTTCACTATACCCATATGAAATCATTTCTTTATACACCTTCCAAAATCTATCAATCTCATTCAACTTCAAGAGGTGACCCAGAAAGTTATTCCAAGCGTGAATTGTAACCCAACAACCATCCATTCTCAACTTTTTGATCACTTCATGAGCACCATCGGTGGCCCCAAACTGAGTACAGGCCCTTACCAATGCATCAAACACTGCCGGACTTGAATCATCTCCTTCATAACTATTAATCAACCCTTCCAAAACATCGAATGGAGCCAATCCTCTTACACACATTAAGTTCCCCATACAGGCCAAGGCCTCATCGAACCTCCTCAATTTTACCAACAAATGAATTACAGCACAACAAGATTCCAATGAGTGCGAAAAATTCTTCTCTCCAATCCAATTGTAGAACTCCAAAGCTAACTGTGGCGAGTTCTGAAACTCGCCAACCACACGACATACTAATGAGTTGGTGATACTCAGAGACATTTGCTCCAAAAGTTTCCATCTCCTCTGCTTTAAATTAACACAAATTGCTCTAAAAACAATGTCCTCAGTACTTGGATTTGAGAACTGCTTACCAACGTGAAAACCTCGGCATATAAAAGTACTTCTTTTCCTTAAACAAAAGCTTAAAAACATAGAATGTCTAAAACCCAGTTCATCAAATGGCCTAATATCTGCAACAATAACAAAAGAAAAGGAAAAACCAAATTAGTGTAGCTAATAATCCCATATCTTTTTTTATTTGGAATTATGGGTAACCCCCAAAAGATGGGTTTGCTCAAAAACGTAGAATGGTTAAACCCCAGGTCATCAAATGGCTTAGTTTCTGCAATATATAGTCAAAGTAAAGGAAAACCAAAAAAGTTATAGCTAAAAAAGTTTTTATCTTTTTGGATTTGGGATTATGATCCACACCCAAAACATAGAACAGTTAAACACCAAGTCATTGAATGGCTTAATTCCTGCAATATATAGTCATAGTAAAGGTAACCCACATAAGTACAGCTAACAAAGTTTAGTACATTAATAATCAAACAAAACCAGCAAATCCAAAACTCACATTAATAATAAAATACAATTCATTCAGGAAAAAAAAAAAGTAAGTATTTCAAATATAAGAATTCAACCACATTAATCTACAACACTCCAAATTTTACAAAAAAAAAAAAAAAAAAAATTGAAGGAATAAAAGTTATCAATGAATAAAACAAAAGGAAGTTTAGTATTACTGGAAGCAGGGCCGGCCCTTCCCTTAGGCGAGTTAGGCAATTGCCTAAGGCCCCCAAGTCCCAAAATTTTAGAAAAGAACCGGGTAGTTTCAAATGAATTACAAAAATAATCTGGCACATCCTTTTAACCAAAAAAACAAAAATTTTGGTAAATCCTATTAAACATTGGTTCTAAACAAAATCATTGACCAAAAATCAACCAGATAAACTACAAATCCGGTCTAAGAGATTAACCACAAAACAATCACAAATCAAAACCCTAAAAATTTTACCTTTCTATCTACTCTCTGCTCTCCGCCTCTCTCTAGTCTCCAGTCTCCACTGTTCAGTCTGTCCTCAGCCTCTCTCTGATTCTCTGCTCTCCGCCTCTCTCAAGTCTCAACTGCTCACCTCACCTCAGGATTCAGGTATAAAATTATAAATATTTGGGCACATTTTATTTGCTAAGAGCTTAAGATAACTTTGTTTATTTGGGCCCTCCCTGGCTGCCTGGACCCTCCCTGGACTGGGCGTTGAGTTTGGGCCTTCAAGTTTTTTTTTTTTTTTTTTTTTTTTTTTTTTAAAGCCTGCAAATTTTTTTTTTTTTTGGGTGGGTCTTATTAATAAGTCTTGTGTTAGTGTTATGGCTGTGCTTAAATTTTTGTTATGTTTGTGCTTAATTTTTTTAAAATTTATGCAGGTTGAGATTGCTAAAAACTTGTTATTGTTTAGTGAGACTACAACAATACTTTTTATATAAATCAGGTTCTATTTCTCATTTGCTCTACACTTGAAAGTTATTTTTTATTTTAGTCTTTATAAATATATTGTTTGATTAGAAATGTCTACTAAAAAATATGCATCTGGATATGAAAAACTTAAAAAAAGAAGAAAAAAGAAAAAGAAAAATTAATTGAGTTTCAAAAAGGATCAATGGATAAATTTATTATTAGTAATAAATAAAATATAACACAAAATTTAGATGAAAATATCAAAAATGAGCAAAAAATTCACCAAAATAATTTAGAAGAAAATGATGTTCAATTTTGCAATACAACAAATCTTGATAATGAACTTCAAAATAATTTAGAAGAAAATGAAAATAATGATGAAAAATATAATATAAAAATATTAAATAAACATTAATTTAATTAATATATAAGTATAAAAAATGTCTCATTTTTAGTTCTTGCCTTAAGCCCCAAAATGTTTAGGGCCGCCCATGTTTCCCTTTCATCCTCTCTCTGCCTCAACCCACGTCACACCGTGCTCCATGGCTGACCATCAAACTCTCCTTTTAAACTTCCATGGCCGGAGCTTTTTAAGCTCATCACCTCCAACCACGCACCACTGCCGAAACCTAGCCAAAATCAAATCACGACCACTACCACGGCCAAAACCCAGCCAAAATCAAATTGCAACAAAAACCCAGAAACCCAATAAATCACAAATCAAATCACACCCCCCGAAATCAAAGCACAAAACCCACAAAACAACTAAAATCACAAAATGAAAACACTGAAAGTGAACCCACCGTTAAAAAAACATATATTGGTTTTGTTATTATATTTTAGAAGAAGAATCATCTTGTTGAACTAATTTTAGATCCAGATTAATCAAACACATATCATAAGCAAGAATGATAGACTGAAAGCAAAACAAAAAAAATGGTATTTCCTAGAAAAGTGTTTTCAAAAAATAGAAAGGGTAAACAAAATATAAAAACTATTTGCTTCATAATCTCAAATAAATAAATAAATAACCAAAAATCACACACCATAATCCGGTGAAGCCTTGTGAGCCACAATTTCACATAAGAGGATTGTCTGAGTTGAGAGGAAGAGATTTTCATAGTTTTTGGCTCGGCAGTATAATATTCGATTTCTTTTCTTGACATGGCTTTCGCTCGCTCCTTTCATGTCAGCCTAGACGACGTATAAAGAAAAATAAAAGGAAGAAAAACAAAGCATCACGTAAAAAAGAAGAAAAGAAAAATGGTGAGAGAAGAAAGATGGAATGAGATTAGGTACACTGTTGTAGGTATTTTTTTACATTTTTTACTCTTTTTTTTTAAAAAACTTTTTAACTCTTCTTTAATATATTTCATTTAATGGTTGAGATTGAAAGTTGTTTTTTCAACTTTTAATCTCAACCATTAATTGCAATTGCATCAGGGTATTGCACCTAAATCTGAAAAAGACAAAGAGACTTACACAGATACATGCATATACACATACACATACACATACACAAGCACACATAAACACATATACATACACATAAACATACATAAATATAAGCACGTATAAACACATATACATACACATACACACATATACATAAATATACACATAAATATACATAAACATAAACACACATACACATACACATAAACACGTATAAACTCACATAAACATAAACATACACACAAATAAACTTAAATATAAATATAAACACACATAAAGACTCGATTTAGCACACCAAAGTAACTAACGAAATTGTTTGAGGATTGGTGTTAGTTTGTAATTTTTTTAGTCTATATGAGGGTTTAATTTTTCTCAGTTTATATGTGTGTTTATGTCTATGTATGTTTATGTTTATGTGTGTGTGTTTATGTGTATATGTGTTTGTTTTTGTTTATATTTGTTTATGCGTGTTTATGTGTATGTATGTTTATGTTTGTTTGTTTTTGTGTATGTTTGTGTTTGTGTTCATGTATGTTATGTGTATGTGTGTTTATGTTTATACATATAAACATACATAAACATACACACATACATAAACATGCATAAATATAAGGCGTAAATGCACTTTTAGTCCCTATATTTTGACTTTTTTCCATTTTAGTCCCTACATTTTATTTTTACCACTTTTAGTCCCTAAATCAATTTACGCGTTCCATTTAAGTCCTTGAAGCTAACTTCCGTCACTAATCTAACGGGCAAACTAACAGAAGAATAAAATAATATTTTTTTTACACAGTTGGTCAATAAAATAAGAAAAGAAATAAGATGAACCCAAGCTATATAACTCACGTGACAAGCACTTACTTGAACTTACTTACCTCTGGCGCGCAGGTAAAGAATTGAATCACACAGCAGTTGACACGTATTCTGGCGCGCAAGTAACCTTTCCCAAATCAAACTTATCCCTAGTGAAAAATCCCACTTCGTTTTTGGTCAAGGAAAAATCCCACTTCAACACAGCTCTCTTCCTCTGCCTCTGCCAAACCCATCTTCATCATCCTAAAGAAGAAAAATGCCCCTGCTGAACCCATCATCATCATCCTAAAGAAGAACATCTGCCGAACCCATCTCTCAAAACACAGGTCAAGGGCTTTGCTTTCCCAAATCACACTTAATCCCTAGATAGCTCTCTACCTCTGCCGAACCCATCATCATCAACCTAAAGAAAAATCTCACTTCTCTCTCAAACCACCATCATCATCAACCATCTCAAGATCTTCAACCATTTCGAAGTCTCTGATCAGATGGAAGCAAGCTCTTCAACCAGTTCAAGTTTGAGGAGGAGAGCTCCATTTAGGTGCTACTGTGGTGAAAAACCAGTGTTAGTCGTTTCGTGGACACTAGACAACCCTGGCAGAAGGTTTTATGGCTGTCCAAACTATTGGGTATTTCAATATTTGAGTATTTTTTTTTATTAATCATTTTTTTCTACTGGGTAGTTCAAGCCTTGTTATTGTTGGTGGGTTATTGATGTTATTTTGTTTTATTGAGGTGGGTAGTTCAACATTGTTGTTTTTGTTTTTTTTTTTTCCCAATGCTATTATTTTCTGAGAAAACCAGGGAAAATCTAGGAAAATTGATTTTGAATCATGGGGTTTTCGTGTTTTTATTTTTATTTCATTGGGGTTAAGAGAAAGGGGGGAGGGACTTTCTGCATTTAGTTCGTTTTCCTAGGTTTGGAAGCAATAATTTTGGGTTTTTTATTTTCTTGTTTTACTAAGCTGTTTGGTGGTGTAAAAAATGGTGGGGGAATTAAGTTATGTTGATCTATCTGTGAGTTTTCTAACAGTGGATGTTGTAACTGTGTCCTGATAGCAAATTGGTAGGGAAAATTCAAGGAAGCACACTATTTATTTATGTAAGAGATTGGCAATTATATGATAATGGTTCTGCTGATAAGACTAGTTACTTTATATGTTTACCTGGGATGGCAAAATGCCAAATTATTAAATAGTTTGTGGCATCTTGTATGCCTTATTTGGTAATTTAGCATTTAATGGTATGTTTGTACTTAAAAAGATGAAACTAGTGTGCAAGTGAAGAATTATCATCAGTATGGTAATGTACATAGAATTAACTGGGGAATATTTTCCTTTTGTTGGTTGGGTTAGTTTATTGATCTTCAATGTTAATGTTTTCTTAAAAATTGGATTGCTATGGTTATATATAAACAACAATGTTTTTTCAATTTCATGTTAATTATACAGTCCTTATTGGTCATTAAGTAGCTTGATGGATGAAGAAATTGGTTTGTATTTCAGGTTGGGCGAAAGTGTAAATTCTTCCAATGGCATGATGATGAGATATGTGAACGTGGTAGGGTGCTCATTCCAGAGCAAAGGCAACGGATTATCAGACTAGAGGCCGAGGTTGTAAGATGCTACAAGAGAGAGAAGTTTTACACTATGGCTTTGGCATTCTTATTGGTGATATGTGGGATTTGTTTCTTTAAATGTACGGGTAGTTAGACAGGAAGTGGAAGTTTGATTAGGCAGGAAGTGGGAAGTGTGGAAGTGTTTATGTTTGGTTAGGTGGGTGGTGGAAGTGTATGTTTGGTTAGCATGTTACATAGATGGGTAGTTTCAGTATCCTGTAATTGCTAATGCATAGGGTTGACAGTGTGTAAATTTTTTGGTTAGGCAGTTAGCATGGAAACACCTGCTGGTTAATTTTTTGTACCATTCTTGGAATGAAATGAATACCCTTGTTTTCTAGCTGTGTTGTTCAATGGTAAAATATTAATAATGATCCATTCTCTCCTTTGTAACTTTTTTGCCACATTGAATGATTTGGAATTTTTGTGTGCTTAACATTTGTTTTGTATTCATCAATGTGGGGTTGCTGGAATGTGTTTATGAATTGTGGGGCTTCTTTGTAATAGTATTTTGTGTATTGTGGAGAATTTGGCAAGATAGAAGTGAACTTTGCAGCTAACTGAGTCAAAAGGCTCAAATTAAATCAGTATAATTTGAGAATGCTTAAGCATATTGAGAACTGGCTCTTTGCTATAGTGAACTACCAGTTGATAGGGTAATTTGAGAATCAATAATGTTAATGTGACTTGGAGACTTAAGCAGCAAGCTTATTAAGGAAGCAACACCAAGACCGAGAAAATCAAAATAAGCCATAAAATCAACACATCCTTCAAAACTGATAGTGACGGGTCTCCCTTTATGATATTGGTTCACTAGCCTGTAGGCTGTAACACTATATCAAAGTCATTTTTTCTTTATATCACTTCTTGAATTTGCAGGACCCATGACCAATAACTTAAAAGGTGCATAATAGTATGGAAGAAGCAAACATGACATTTTGGTCATGATCAAACAGTCATAAATGCTGCATAAAGCCACATGCAAGAAAATACTGAAAATATCTATATCATTCTATAAAGCACCAATGTTGCTTGGTGATGCTCAAACTATTATGAAATCAATCTGTTATTCAGAGTTACCCAAACTCATGAGAATTCAATCCATGAAACTTCATAATACAGAATCTGCATTATACAGAACGTGCATAATACAAAATACAGAATCTGCATTATACATAATCTGCATAATACAAAATACAGAAACTGCATAATACAGAATCTGCATAATAAAGAATCTGCATTACGAACCTGCTGCAATACAGAATCTGCAATACAAATTTCTGCATACAGAATCTGCTTACAAATTTCTGCTGCAAAAAAATTTCTGCATACAAAATCTGCATAATACAAAATCTGCATTACAAACCGCTGCAATACAGAATCTGCAATACAAATTTCTGCAAACAGAATCTGCTTACAAATTTCTGCTGCAAAAAAATTTCTGCATACAAAATCTGCATACAGAAATACAGAAACTGCATACAAATTTCTGCTGCCAAAAAATTTCTGCATACAAATTTCTGCATACAGAATCTGCATAAAAAAAATACAGAATCTGCATACAAATTTCTGCTGCACTTGGATTTCTGCATACAAAAATACAGAATCTGCATACAAATTTCTGCATAAAAAAAATTTCTGCAATACAAATTTCTGCTAGATAAAATTTCTGCTGCATTAAAAACATTCTACTGCATTAAAAATTCTGCTGCAAATTTCTTCAAATAAAAATTCTATTGCATTAATTAAACATATATAATGTTATCACTTTCTATAAAACAAAGGGCATTGTTCCATACTTAACCCTATCATCATTACCATCACTTTCTACAAAAAAGGGCATTGTTCCATAGTTAACCCTATCACTATTATCATCACTTTCTACAAAACAAAGGGCATTTACAAAACAAAGGGCATTGTTCTATAGTTAACCATTACCATTACCATAAATATACAAAACAAGCAAAGGAAAAATAAACTTGTGCTTTCTTCATTTCCTTGGACCATGCACAGATGATTGACTCCCACCATGTCTAATTGCTTCTATGTATCTAGATGCATTCTTAGAAGCCTTTAGAGTCTCTGATGTGACCACCCTTGCCTTTTTCTGCTTTGGATTTGGGTTGATGCTGCTGGAGTTCTGATGTGCACCCAAATTCTGTGTGGTGCTGCCTGATTGGTGTGGTGCAGTTGGAGTGGATGGGCTATGTATGCTGGACTGAGGTGGTGCACTTGGAGTGGAGCTGAAGCTATGCATGCTGGCCTATAAACAATAAATTCACATACATTAATATTGAATATTGAAAAGCAAGTATTTTACACACGTCCATATATTACCTTATTAGATGTACTGGTTCTGTTTGTGGTGCCTGGCAGTGAGGAGTTCCCTCCAATCTCAACCTTGCAACTTCTTCTATTATGCCTTAACTTACCACAGCTCTTGCATTGCTTAGAGATGCCAGCTCTCCTACTTGTTGGCTCATTAGGTTCCCTTGCTCTTTTCTTCTTAGGTCTGCTAGGTGGTCTTCTTTTGATGGGAGGCTGAACTGGGGTCACACCACTAGGACTCCACATATTTTGTCCATTGATTGGTGCTATGATTGGTTCATAGCAGGCCTTGTATGTAAAGACATGGTAACATGGGTGAACATATTGCTCAGCATCTTGTCTATTGAAAAATATGCAGGTGATTGCATGAGCACAAGGTATGCCACTTATATCCCATTCCTACAACTGCAGTGTGCTGTGGCCAAGTCAACAGTGAAACTTTGCAGACAATTTTTTACTTCAAATTGGGTCTGCCCTGCCCAACAAGCTAACCACCGATTGGCTGCCACTTTTTCCTTGTGCAACCTCTTCAGAACCTTGGCACAAATATTTGACTCTACTCTCAGAATCTTCTCTCTATTGTCTTGAAATCTAGTCATGAGGTATAGTCTGATACACTCAAGCTGCAACCACTTACAAGTACAACAAAACATTAGATTTTAATTGCAACACCCCGCTAAAAACAGTACCAAACAATGAACCTAATTAACTATTAGGGATCACAAAGACTCATACCATGCTAATTATAGGCTTAGACCTGAATTTAAGAATCCTACTATTGAAACTCTCACACATATTGTTTACTATAGTGTCAGTCAAGGCATCCTCACTAAATATGTGTTTAGCCCATTTTGTTGTTGAATGAGCATCCAACCAACTGTGTGCATCAGCATCAATGCCCTTCAGCTCATCCATCACCCTATCAAACTCTTCTTTATAAGTTGCCTTGGCTGCCCTCCAAAACAGTTCTCTGATCAGAACACCAGGATGGTTCTTCCTGAAGTTGTTGTAGAGGTGTCTGCAGCAAATCCTATGTTCATACTGTGGCTAGTTATCAATGAAAGTTTGCACCAACCCCTGTCACAAACAGTATCAAAGGAAAATATGTCTTAAAGATAGATACAATGAGTAAATGAAGAAAAAAACAACCAAATAGAAAATAAACTACACACCTTTTGCTGGTCTGACATAAACACCTATCTCTTATTTTGAGCTATGTCTGCAAGTAACAGATTGAGGAACTAAGTCCAAGAGTCCTTGGTTTCAGCCTCTACCACTGCATATGCAAGTGGGAAATACTCTTCATTAGGATCTCTACATACTGCAGTAATCAATTGCCCCCCTGACTTGTTCTTCAAATGGCAGACATCCAAACCAATGAATGGCCTGCATCCAGCCAAAAACCCCTTCTTGCAGCCCTCTAAACATATGTATAGCCTCTCAAAATAAGGCACCCCAAAAACCAAATCCCTTAGCTGCTAGATCACCATCATGAAAGGTATGTACCTTCATAAGTATGGTACTACTAGGACTAGCCCTCCTTAATTCCTCACAGTACTCCCACAGCTGGTTGTACTGTTGTGTATAAGCCCCATCAACATATTCTCGAGCCTTATCCCTAACCCTACTTGCTTTTCCTGCACTTATTTTTAGGGTATACTTGTCATGGACAACCTCTTGGATATCTTTCAGCTTAATATTAGGCCGTCTTTTCACCTTCTTCATCAACTTTTTCCCAATGTATGATGAAATACACCTAGGATTCTTATAACTTCTACAGCAGGTGTGTTCCAATGTCAATGTCCTTAGTTGGTAGCTACTCTCCCTTGGCACCTTTGTTAGATAGGCAACAAACTTGCACCTTTCTTGGCAGACAGCTCTTACCCTTTGTAGATCATTTTTAACAAATTTGATCCCCCATCCACCATGAACTGCATAATCTGTTATAGCTGCCTTGAATTGCTTAGGTGTAGTAAATAGCATATCTTTTTCAAAATAAACATGCTCAGCCTTTGCCACTGGCTTAAACACAGGGAACTTCCTCACTTGCTCTTCTTTTGGTTCCCTTTCATCTCCTACATGTGTCCTGTTATCATCCTCAGATTTATCATCACTATCATACCCAAGCTCACCATCAGATGATGATTCCATAAGACTGTGCAGTTCCTCACTCTCATAATCATAGTCCATTACACCAGCACCCATTTGGCCTGGTTCATTAACATCAGCATCATTCTTATCATCCCAACTGTCACTACTATCTTCAACAAAGTCTCTAACACCATGATTCAACTCTACATCATCTTCTAGGCCACTTCCCCCACCATCACTACTATCACTTATATTAAAGACCTCAGGTGGGTGCTCAATGATAGGTTCTTTACCTACTCTCCTTGAACCCACTTGAGAAGCAGCCACCTCAGTAGGAACATTAGCTTTAGCCTCATGCTCATCCGCATTAGCATACATGTCATCATTATCATAAAAACTGTAAAAATCATCCCCATCATGGTAATCATGTTCACTGCCATCATCATTGTCATAATAACCTGTAAAGTGTTGCACACCCTCACCAACATTCTGTCCTTCATTAACTAATATAGGGTCATGTATTGGATGCTCTACATACACATGAATATCATGATGACCCCTCACTAATTCTGTCAGGTACATGGCATCACTATCATCAACAATCAAATGGAAGTCTGCCAATTCTTGGTCCACTCCAGGCATTTTATACTATAGCTTGCTAACAGATGTGTACCCAAAGTCCCTACATATACTCTCTATCTCAATCTTAGACCACTTGTCAGGGTCACAATTATCAATTATATCTACTGCACCTCCCACATATTTTCGACCATTCTCAATATCAATAAAATTGCCACCATGATGCATATATAAACTAAATAGCTCATCCATTCTGCATGCAACATAACAGCAAAACCAATAAAATAATGCTAGTTACAGAACAAAATATATATTATATTTAACAAAACAACACTTATACCTAAGAAAATATTACACTCTGCATGCAGACAACACGACACTTAATAAAATATTAGGTAATCACAACACTTAATTAAATATTTAAGTAATAATACAACACTTACTTAAGAAATAGTTTTATCATACTAAAAGAAACAGAGAAGAATATTTTTTTTCATTCACGGGGACCACATGGACCACCATGTAAACCACAAACAAACACATGCAAATAAGGACCAACAATCAGTCAAAAAGCCACAAGATACAAAAACAACAGTCAGTCAAAAAGCCAAAATATATAGTAACATTGTGGCCCTACTAAGAAAAAGCCAACAAGCTTATTATAAAGCTATAAATAAGGATAGAAAGAACAGAGAGAAGACCTTTTCACAAAGATAGAGTTCTTCCGGCTCTCATTTTCTCCACTCCATGAAAAGTGTGGGTATCAAGTGATAGAGATGGTGGTTTTGAGAGATGGTTGATGATGATGGTGCTTCAAGTCAGTGTCTTTGAGAGATGGGTTTTGAGAAATGGTTGATGATGGTGGTGGTTTGAGAGAGAAGTGAGATTTTTCTTCTTTAGGATGATGATGATGGGTTCGACAAAGGCATTTTTCTTCTTTAGGATGATGGGTTCGGCAAAGGCAGAGAGCTGTGTTGATGAAATGGGATTTTTCTTTTGGATGATGAAGATGGGTTCAGCAGAGGCGCAGAGAGCTGTGTTGATGAAGTGGGATTTTTCCTTGACCAAAAACGAAGTGGGATTTTTCACTAGGGATAAGTCTGATTTGGGAAAGGTTACCTGCGCGCCAGAATACCTGTCAATTGTTGTGTGATTCAATTCTTTACCTGTGCGCCAGAGGTAAGTAAGTTCAGGTAAGTGCTTCTCACGTGCTTGTCATGTGAGTTATAGCTTGGGTTCATCTTATTTCTTTTCTTATTTTATTGACCAACTGTGTAAAAAAAATATTATTTTATTCTTCTGTTAGTTTGCCCGTTAGATTAGTGATGGAAGTTAGCTTTAAGGACTTAAATGGAACGCGTAAATTGATTTAGGGACTAAAAGTGGTAAAAATAAAATGTAGGGACTAAAATGGAAAAAAAGTCAAAATATAGGGATTAAAAGTGCATTTACGCCTAAATATAAATGAATATAAACATAAACACATAAACATAAACATAACACACACATAAACATAGACATACACAATCATACACGAACACATACATGAACATACACACATACATAAATAAACATAAACACACATACACATAAACATACACATAAACATAAACATACAGACCAACCTTTAAAAAAAAAATGCAGATTTCTATGTTCGTCTGTGAAAGGGTGGTAGTTTTGACCGGTGGAGCGGCGGAGCAAAGTACAAGAGGTGGCTTTGAGAGTCGGAGATTGGGTGGGCCGGCAGTGGAGGGAGAAGAGGGCTTGGGGTGACCGTTGGGAGCTGGGTTACTGGGTTACAAAGAAGTCGACGAGAGAGAGTGTACATATTAGGTTTTATTTTTTATTTTTTTTAATAGGTGGTGTAGTTAAGTACTTAAGTTAACTGGCAAAAGTCTTGTAGCAAAAGATTTTTTTTCTTTTTTTTTTGAGAAGCTAGCAACAGAAAAATTCTAATACCACTAAAAAATAGTACTACTTGTGTCACAATTGTCCACATGAGAAAATGTAGATGGTGAAAAAAAAATTTGTGTGAATCTATGTGAATGTGACAGACAGCTAATCACAGTTTGACACGTAAGATAGTTGTAGCAAAAATTGTATTAGTTTATGTGGCAACTAGAACTAGTTGTAGTAAAAGTCCTATAAGACTCACCTATTAGTGAGACAAAGGTCTCATGTGTCCAACGCATGAAATACTTTCTTAGTTAACTAGGGTTTGTTGAGTTAAGTTTAGTTAAATAATCATTTGTAGTGCACGTTATTTTTACACATGTCAATTTATTAGAGCAGCTTATAGTTTTAGATTAAAACCAATTTTGTGGTTAAATTTTGTTTCATATATATATATATATATATATTTGGACAAAAATACTTTTCTTTTTGCTAGTTTTTGGATGACAAAATCGTTGTTTTGCTTTTTAAAAGGAAAAGTTGGGCCTAAAACCTTAGTATAGTGTACACCTTGGCTCAGTTGGCTCTCTTTTGGTTGTGATGACTTTGAGGATAGAGCTCATATCTGTTGGGCTAGTGGGCCTATTGGGATGGCACTTTTGACCCAAAAAAATCTCTCTCTCATGGATCATGATCTTGCTCAACATACAATAGACAATAGATTTTTTTTTTTTTTTTTTTTTTTGCCTTATAGATACCATAATATTGGCCTTACCATAGTTTGTTCCATAATAATTGTTTTTTATCATTAAACAAAAACATCAATAGATTCTTTTTGGTATAAGTGATAAAAGGTTTTACCAGTTGAGTAAATTAGAACTCACGTACTAGATTGGGTTGAAGAGCCACTTGCAATTACCATCATCAACTAACAAATGGCAAATTTATCCAAGTGGAGTTAGATACTGGCTTGCTTTGTAATAATATCACCCTAACACTGCATTATGGGTGATTGAAGGCTGAAGCAAAAACGAGTGTTTTAATAAAGAGGTTATGAGTTTGAAAAGGTGAAGCTTGAAAACAAATGGTCAAAGGCAAAAGTGCATCTCTCATATACCAAGACTTCACACAAGAAACTACAACCTGTTAGTAAGAACTGTTAAAATTTTCCATGATGTTATGAATAGTTTTTGCCATTTCATGAATCTACATTATGTTAGCAAAAGTGGCCCCAAAATGAGAGATCAATGGAGGATGTACAAGCAAAATATTTGTACACAAACCTAACTATCAAAACAAATTGACTGATAATGATTACATCAACCAATGGATTAACATATTAACTGCCTATGTGAAAAGCATACCCAGAGCCCTCCACCCCAACTTCCCCAAATCACTCCTGCAATTTCTCATTCCATTCACGAAAATATTCACCAAATAGAGAGACCTTCATCATAGTCTCATATGCAGATGTATGAATCACCAGTCCTGTAGTTCAAGTTTTAGGGAAGATGAGGACTCCATGAAGATCAAACTTCCTCACCTTTCTACTTCCACTCTGACACCTCTTGGTTGTGAAAATTCAAGGAAATATAACCAACACTGACTAGTATGGATAGATCAACAATCAACCTAGTCTATCTCTACCATCACCACTGCTAGTATGTGTTGTTGGGCTTTTAGGTCTTTACTCTTTTGGGTCTATGAGAAAAGAATTGGACCCGGTTAGACCTGATTTGACAACGGATCAGACCCAGACCCGAACAGACTTTAGTTAATCTCTCTCTCTCTAACATAAAAATTGACTTACTTAGCAATCACAAATTTCCTACTCTTTCTTTGAGCCCACACTCTCTCTTGTAATTCCCTTTCTCTCTCTACACACACATTCTCTCTAAAGTAGAAATAGAAAAAACACCTACTTACTCAACAAGAAATCACAAATCACTTTCTTTGGCTGAAAATCATCGTATCTCACTCTTAGATCCCTAGTGCCACCAAATAAGTTTAGACTCTCAAACTTTGATATGAATTGAAACCCAAAATTGAGTATTGTGAAATCAAAGAAAATGGTGGAAGGCGAATCGAAGAAAACAAAGCAAGCCAAGAGAGGAACCAAAGTTGGAATGGACGAGGATCCAATAAAAGAAGGTGTCTTTGATTTCAGATCTACTGCTAGGATGTGTTTTTGGGTTTTTACCTTTTTGGGACTACAAGAAAAGAATTGGACTTGGTTAGACCCGATTTGACAGCCAATCAGACCCAGACCCAAATTTAGTCAATCTATCTCTTTCTCTAATAGAAAAACCGACTTACTTAGCAATCCTAAATTTCCCATTCTTTTTTTGAGCCCACACTTTCTTTCAGAATTCCCTTTATCTCTCTACACACACTCTCTAAAGTAGAAATTGAAAAAACACCTACTTACTCAGCAAGAAATCACAAATCACTTTCTTTGGCTGAAAATCATCATGTGTCTGACTCTCAAATCCCTAGTGCCGCCAAATAAGTCTAGACTCTCAAACTTTGATCTGAATTGAAACCCAAAATTGAGTATTGTGAAATCAAAGGAAATGGTGGAAGGCGATTCGAAGAAAACAGAGTGAGCCAAGAGAGGAACCAATGATGGAATGGACGAGGAGCCAATAGAAGAAGGTTTCTTTGATTCGTCTTTGATTTTAGATCTATTGCTTTAGAGAGTGTGTGTAGAGAAAGAAAGGGAATTCTGTTAGAAAAAGAGAGAGATCGACTAAAGTCTATTTCGGTCTGGGTCTAACCCGCTGTCAAAACAGATCTGACAAGATCCAATTCTTTTCTTGTAGTCCCAAAAAGAGTAAAGACTTAAAAATCCAAAAACACATAACAGCAACAAATCTAAAATCAAAGGCAAATCAAAGACACCTTCTTCTATTGGCTCTTTGTCCATTCCATCTTTGGTTCCTCTCTTGGCTTGCTCTGTTTTCTTCGATTTGCCTTCCACCATGTTCTTTGATTTCATAATACTCAATTTTGGGTTTCAATTTAGATCAAAGTTTATGTGTCTAGACTTATTCGATGCCACTAGGGATTTGAGGGCGAGACACGATGATTTTTAGCCAAAGAAAGTGATTTGTGATTTCTTGCTAAGTAAGAAGGTGTTTAGTCTATTTCTACTTTAGAGAGTGTGTAGAAAGAGAGGGAATTCCAAGAGAGAGTGTGAGCTCAAAGAAAAAGCAAGAAATTTGTGATTGCTAAGTAAGTCGGTTTTTCTGCTAGAGAAAAAGAGAGATTGACTAAATTCTGTTCGAGTCTGGTTCTGACTCGTTGTCAAACTAGGTCTAACCGGGTCCAATTCTTTTCTTGCAGTCCCAAAAGGGTAAAGACCCAAAAACCCAAAAACACATACCAGAAGCGGATCTGAAATCAAAGGCGAATCAAAGACACCTTCACATGTCACTTAGATTTTCCAATGCAATATTCTGGTCCTCCTATTAACAACAGACAAAATAGAAAATTAAAAATATATATATGAAAAGGAACATAGACTCTTAATCCAAAATAATAATTAGCTTCTCTCCCATAAAAATAAATGAAGTTTACGGAAAAGAAGGGGGCTGGGATAGGGAGGGAGAGAAAGAGATGGTGGGACAGTAAAAAATAAAGAGACCAGACCAACATCTACACGGCACAAACAAAAATTTTAAAGAAAATTAGTAATGTGCATAACACCATAATATGCTTTAGGCCAACATAGAATATATAATTCCTAGAAAATGAAGGAGGGCATGTTTGCAATATCAAAACACAAGGTGCATTTGATTTATCTTGGCCAATTAAATGGCACCTGGGGTATTGGATTCAGTAGTAAAAGAATGGCTGGGGCTGGTTAGGTATATCTTAGATTTGAATCTTGCCTAACATGAAAATGGTATAATCCTAGTTCATTATTATAGTTATGCAAATTATCAAAATAGGATTCTATCATATGCAATTATTCAAAGAAGAAACGGTCATGCTAAAGCTTTATAGAAAGCAATTACTTTAATAGTAACTATTCTGTTTTCAACTGTTTATGCCTACTTTGTAAGAAGAAATGGACTAAAGATAGAGCAAAATTAGGGGTGTCAATTCGGGTTAGTGTGTCGGGTTCGTGTCATGTCGAGGTAGAGGTATTCGACTAAATGGCTTAACCCTAACCGGATCAATTTAATAATTGTATCATGATCCTTTAACCCTAACATAACCTATTAATAAGGTGGGTTGACCTGACCCAATTCATTTGACACACTTAATAAACGAGTCGTGTTATGTTGATATGAATGTAACACAACTCATTTTAACCTGCATAATATTAAATATAACATCCATTTAGAAATAATTTTTTTTACATCCCAAAAGTAATGCATACACTTCAAGTCTTCAACCCACATTCTTGTAATCTTTAAAAGCAATATCCATCAGATCTAGTTTATAAACTATCTCAATAAACCCACTTGCAAGATATGTAGACATGTCTAACACTAATACAAAAAAAAAAAAAAAAAAAACCTTCAGAAGACAAAAGCTACAATTGTGGCTTTAATCCACAATTAATATATCTCATATATTAATAACAGCACATGGGTTCAAAGTTTATAGAATAAAAGCATTATGCAGAAAAAATAAACACATTAGAGAGAGAGAGAGAGAGAGCAATAATTGGTTTGAAACTTTGAGTTTAAATATTGGGCGAGAAACTATAAGATAGTAGAGTGAGTAGTACAGCTGAAATTTAAAAAAAAAATTTTATATATATATATATATATTTATAAGATGGTTTAGAGAGTTAGGGTTTTTAGGGTTTAGAAATCTAAGGTTTGTAAAGTTTCAATTTCCAATTATATCCCTTGTAAGTTTTTGTAATTACTCACTTTTCTTTTTAAATTTAAAAAATATGTTGGATATAAAAGATATTTGACAAATCTAAAATAAAATAAATATTTATTTGTTATACAAATTAAATGGGTTGTGTTAAGTGGGTCATTTTAGATTGACATAAATAAATTGGCATGTCAAACGTGTTTATTACGGGTTACGTAGGTTAACCCGTTTATGACACGTTTCTTATCATATTGTTTTTGGGTCAACCCGTTTATGACCCAAACCTATTAAGGCCCAACCCTAACCCAAAAAAACCTGTGTCGGGTTTGTGTCGTGTTCGCGGGTTGAGTCGAGCATTGACAGCCCTAAGCACAATTGCTGAAAAGTTTGAAATGGGAAACCAAGTTTTTTATTAAAAAAAAAAGGTCCGTTGAGTAAAATTTTGTGTTCAATCAATCATCTTGAGAAAATATGAGAGGGCAAATCCTACAGTAGTTTTAGTTCTTTTGTGAGGGATGACCCTGGAGCTTTCAAGATATAAAAGGTCACACTTTACTTTGGAACACCAAAATTGTATGTAAAATGTGGTTCAGTATGCAAAAAAATAGAATTTGGAGGAGCAATAGTACTTATCAAAAAAAGATGAATGCTTCTCATTTCTCAAAAGAAAGACTTGAGTCACCATATTTTGCATATCAAGAATTTGTTCACAGCCTTATCCATCCTCTCCTTCAGAATCAGCCATCTCCTCATGCTCAAACTCTACATGTTCTTCAATTTCTTCATCAGGGTCGCTCAATTCTTCCTGCTCCATCACAATCTCCAGATGAGATTGGTTACCTATATCATCATGTGATATCTGTTGATGTTATTACTTGGTATTGACAATCCATGGCTACTTGAAACAAGGTCAGTACGTGGGACAATTATCACCCTGCTAATAATGTGGGCCATTGAAGTTTAGGGTTTCCATTGTAGACCTGTTGATGCTGCCAATACTAACAGTTGGATTACATGCACTCACATCTTTACTTTCCATGCCTTTCTTCTTTCTTGATATATAGCTTAGGTGGATCTCCAAGTCCAGTTCATTAGTTTTCTTTGTAAGGCTTGGAGGATTAACACCAGTAGCTAGACCAAGACTTAATAGTGACTCAGTTTGAACAGCGTCAAAAACTTCCTCAGTAGTCACTGAGTCAGTATATACATGATCAGTTCTTTGTTTTTTTTTTTTTTTTTTTTTTTTATAAGTAAGAAAGATGTATATTCAAAAAGCCACCTCATGAAAAGACATAAGGTAGAACAAAGAGTACAGAAAAAGAAACAAACAGATCAGATTTGTCCATGTCCTCAAAAGTTCGCCAATTACGCTCCCTCCAAATACACCACATTAGGCACAACGGAGCTAAATTCCAAATGCAAGAAGAGTGCTTTCCAAACCAATTTCACCAACCAAAAAGCGTATCTACAACTGATCTTGGCAAGACCCATGAAATCCCAAAAGATCTAAAAACCAAGCTCTACAACTGGTAAGTTTTTTCACAATGGAGTAGCAAATGATTCACCATCTCCCCATTACAACGACACATAATACACTAGTCAACAAAGTCAAAGCCTCTACCCCGCAAATTGTCATCTGTAAGAATCTTATCCCAAGTTGTAGTCCAAATAAAGAAAGAGACATGTCGAGGAGTTTTAACATTCCAAATACATTTCCAAGGAAAGATAATAGGCAAGGGACCTCGTAGCTTATTATAGAACGAGTGGATGTCAAAATCCCCATTCTTCGTCAACTTCCATCTCATACGGTCTTCAATCTCAGATCGAGGTAAATTAGAACCCAAGGTACGAAGGAGTTCATCCACAACACCCAACTCCCAATCATTTGGATCCCTAAGTAACTGAACATTCCAGCTTCTCCGTACCTCAATCCCCAACCGTTCGAGAGACGAGGCCACAGATGCCTCTTTATTAGTAGCAATCCCATACACTACCGGGAAGGACAGTTGGAGTGGTAAATCCCCACACCACCGATCTGTCCAAAACTTCACTCTATCCCCCACCCCTACCTCAAACCGAATATATTTGCTAAAAACCTCCCAACCATTCCGGATTCTTCTCCATAAACCACACCTGTGAACAACCCTACCCAGCTTGGAAGACCATCCCCCCACTCTTCCCCAAACTTCAAAGCTACAAACATTCTCCAAAGTTGAGTCTCCTCCTCAACCCTAAATCGCCATAACCATTTTCCTAGTAAGGCTTTATTAAAAGTAGTTAATTTCCTTACTCCCAAACCACCATTTGCCTTAGGTGCACACACCTTATCCCACCCCACCAAATGTGCCTTCGAATCCCCCCATAAGAAATCCTTTTGCAACTCAATCTTATTAGGCACATGCGAAGGAATGGTAAAAAGAGATAAATAGTAAGTAGGAATGCTAGATTGCATACTCTTAAGTAACATTAGTCTTCCACCTTTTGACAAATACAGCTTCTTCCACCCAACCAACTTCCACTCAATTTTCTCCAAGATAGGATTCCAAATAGTAGGGGACTTATGGAAAGCCCCCAACGGCATACCAAGATGGGTCATAGGCAAAGTCCCAATCCTACAACCCAGAATCTCTGCCAAGGCATGCACATTATTAACCTCCCCTATTGGAACCATCTCAATCTTTAAGACATTAATCTTCAAACCTGTCATAGCCTAAAAACAAAGAAGAAGCATCTGAACATGAAGGATCTGCTCCACATCCACATCACAAAACAGAATAGTATCATCCGCAAACAAAAGATGTGAGACACATTCCCCTTCACCCCATATACCATCAGCCTTAAAACCACTGATTAAGCCAGCACCTTCAATGGATGGAAGTCAATGCCAGAAGATACTCTAGATTCCTCTTGACTTCAGACATTTATTAAAACCTTCAAAATAATTTTCTAGGTAAGGATTATGGAAGAGATTTAGGCTCAATTGAGGCTGATTTCCTGAAAAGAAAATGAAGGAACTAGAAGTACTAGTGCCGCAGTTCAATTGATAATAGGGCAGACGTCTATCTTCAGGGGACTGGAACAGTAAAGGATGCATCTGAAGATCAGAATCAATGCGTCTTCCCTCAGGAATACATTTATACTTATCAATTTCAGATTCATCTAGAAGCGAATGTCTAACATTGTCTTTCAGTGGACTATTTTTTTTATTTACAGCTTTTACTGAATGGGTGGTTCCCAAGTTCACAGCATGAGGAATTCGAGAAACTAAATTTTCTTTTCCGGAATTACAAATACCACCTCCAGCCACAGAAATCTTGATAGATGCTCCAAACTGAAAGCGTTTGAAGTCTGCCTATAAGACTACACAAACAGATGGTGGAAGATTCATAGGAGGCAAGTCTAGCACTAATTTCACTAAGTGGGAATTAGAAGCACCACTTTTTCTATGACCACGATAAGGCTGAAAAAAGAATTGGGATTTTCTGGTATTCAATGTCATACTAGAATCTGGATGATTTGGTTCCATTTTATTAGATGTACCATTTCTAGCACTAGCAAACTGAGATGAAATACCCAGGTACACTATGATAGAGTTGAAAACTTGTACATGATTCCAGTCTGGAGTTAGAGTCTCTCTGGACCCATCATAAATTTGCTGCTCCCTTATATGGGTACCCTCTTGTTATAATGTATCCCTAGGAAGGCTTTTGCCTTTCACATTTCTGCAAGGATGGGCAGAAGAATTGAGGTTGAAGCCACCTGGCCTCCAATCTGCTAAAAACGCTTGATGAACATAACCTTGCCCAGCATTATCTATGCTCTCATCTCCACTTTTATTCTTTCCTCCAGCATTTTCAGCTTGATCATCCTGTAGCAAATACAACTGTATAAAGTTACATTATCATTTACGAGATGAAGCTGAGCTTAATAGTAAGGTTTATGAGCCAAGCCCAGTCTGAGACCAAACTCTTCTACGGTTCTACCTCAATGAAAATGAGTAATGCGGAGGTGCACTCAGCACAAGAATACCATATAATGCATAGAAACATGCATGCAAATAATAATATATGAGTAAGAACATATTTACACATTAACAAGGTTACGTACAAGCATTATTTAGTAAGTAAATTCATGATTTCTGTTTTTCTAATTCAATAATTTATGGACCATATTTCGCATTTCTATTCAACATTACCATTACACTAGAAAGCTTAATAGGTGATGAACAAAGATTTCACTAAGTGTCTCATAGCAGAGGCCAACTAGTTTACAGCAAAAAGCACAAATTTTGTGCAATGAGACACAGTCTGCAGCTGTGCGTGCATGTTTTAATAATTATTAGCAATTCAGACAAAGTTATCTGATCCATGGAAAACTAATTAGAATCTTGTATAAAAGCAATGGGAAGATGTGAAGAGTTGAATTTCAATGCAGATTTTCTGGCTCAAAGTTAACAAACCTCCTTTTCAGATGCAGTTTGCCAACATGCCAAACCTCCAGTTTTGCGCTTTTTTCTTTTTGACTTATACAAACACTGCCTCTCCTTTTTTGCTTCATCCTGCTTATATGACCTCTGAGTTCCAAGGGCAATGAGCCACTGCCGAGGTAGTAAAGATGGTTCTCTATGTGGGACAACAAATCGCCACACAGACATCCAATCTAATTTATAAACCTTACGTCCCTGGGAGATTTGGATCAGATAGTAAATCACACAGCAATCAATCAAACAGAAATCCTCTTAAGAAAAATAATAAATTCAAACATCTCTAGGTTGAATTTACCTCCTGAATACATGTTATCTCTTCCACAGTCAATGGAGAGGTCTTCATTCTCAAAACTGCCTGCATGAAGTAGAAAACAACTACATTAAAAGTTTACCGACAAACAAAATGCCCATCTGCTTTTGCCATGTTCAGATGGCATATTTGTTTATCCACCAAAACAATCTAACTAAAGACCGCCTCCAGCAATGATATAAGACCTAAAAATTAACTATTACAATTTTCAAACATACAAATACCATAAATTTTTCTCAAACATCAGTGGATGAAATGTTTGGTTGAAGAGTCAAGAATGCATATCCACTCAGTTTTAATTAGAGTCCATGAGATCACAACCAAGAATGATAAATTTTGGAGACAGAAAAAGATGGAAGTAGTAAACAAAAGGAGGACATAACCCAAATGCCCAAAATGTTTCACCATGTTCAGATGGTATATATGTTTATCCACCAAAACAATCTAACTAAATACCACTTCCTGCAATGATATAAGAACAATAAATCACAAGTTAAAATATTTGAACATCCTAATACCATAAATTTTTCTTGACCATCAATGTGATAAAATGTTTGGTTGACAAGTCAAGAATGCATATCCACACTTTTAGATCTTCCACTTGATCTTCTTGTACTTTTTTAAAGTTACTTTGTGTTCACTATCATGGCCATAGAGAGTTTTTATTTTCAATAAAACTCTTATTACTTATCAAAAAAAAAAAGGCCATGAGATCACAACCAAGAATGATAAATTTTGGAGATAGATAAAGATGAAGCCACAAATTAGCAGCATTGTTTTATACAATTAAAAAAATTATATCTCCTCTATTTATAAGTTCTAGGTGGAGGGTGAAGTTGTGGGTTCAAAAGTCAAGACCCATTAGATGCATGTGTAACTTAACAATATATATATAAAATAAATAAATAAATAAAGGCTTAAGATGACTATCAATTAGGATGAGATAAGATGAGATCAAAATAATTTATAATTTATCTTGGTTGTGCTCAAGATTGTTGAAATACCTTTATGGGATTTTCTGGTGCTTTAGATGAGCAACAATTCTTTTGCCTGACAAAAATCTACAACAAAAGTGGTACATATCAATTAAAGTAGTCAACAATTGCTTAATCATGGCAATTATGTTGATGAATTACAACACACCTAATGCCAACATGACATTAAACTTCAGAACTTAAATGAACTAACAAATACTACGACTCCCTATCATCATGATCATGAAACTCTAAAACCAACCGCAATTTTTATTCAACAGTGTATATAATGACCAAAAAAATAATTGACCATATTAATCCATTATCATGTGAAAAAAAAAAAAAAAAAAATTATTTCCTCAAAGAGAGAGGATATCGAATACACAAACACCCATGAGTAAACTCACATCTAGTAAAACTAATTAACCAAAAAGCTAGGAATGGAAATGGGACTTTTTAAAAGGATAACCTGCACAAACCCTCTAATTCAGGGAGCACAACCAAAATTATTTCAGAATTTATTTCTTCAAATTTTATTGTTGTTTGAAAACTCATATTTCTTTTTTTTCTTTTTTTCTTTTTTCTTTCTTTAGATTTTTCAGATGGGGATTGGTGAGGATCAGATTTCATGTTTTTTCTAATAGGGATAAGATTTCAGACTATTTAATTTATTTTTAGTTGAGGATTTTGAGGGATTGTACGCTTCATATTCCTAGAAGCTCTATAAAAAGGTTCCAAGTGGTGGTTTTTTCTTTTTCTTTTTCTTTTTTTATGATGAAGGGAGCACAAACAAAACTATTCCAAAATTTATTATTTTAGATTCTATTGTTGTTTGAAATTCAGACAGCTCTCAGCAGTGAAGCCTGGGCTGTCTTGCATCACTGTCCAGTGTGAAGCCAACCAAAATGAGATGGATCAGAATTGTGGATTCTTAGTTTAATAAAAAGCAACTTCCGAACAAGGAGGGCTTCAAGGGAGCAATAACAACAAAGCCTTTACTCCCAAAATTTTGGGCTCAACAGAGTATTTGAAGTCAACTATATGTATTTTTATTCATTATTCTGTCGTAGCCAAAAAAAAAATTCTCCTTGTAATCTCCTTGTTAACATGTCCTTTTTTTTTTTTTTTTTTGGCTTTTTTTTTTTTTTTAATATGTAAGTTAAGATTCTCTGTAATAAATGTAAGGATCATATGGGATTGAAGAACCATTGATTAGGATGGCCACAATTTGATATAGCACCCGAGCCATCTACTTTTACTAGTGTTATTTTAAGTATTTCTCTACTTCTTTTCGTTCCCTTGACTTAAATGAAATATTATTCCTCGCTAGTGCATTAGTCGCTCTCCTTTGCACATGACCATACCATCTCAAGAAATTCTCCCTCATCTTTTTCTTAATAGGAGCCACCTCAATCTTTAAATGAATATATTCATTTTGTGTCTATCTTTCCTTGAATTTCCATTTATCCATCTTAAATCTTAACATTCATCTATGCACATTTTATAAACATATTGCTTCTTAATAGCTCAACATTCAGTACCATATAGCATGGCTAGTCTTATAGCAGTCTTCTAAAACTTTCCTTTAACTTAATAGGTATTTTACGATCACACAATACTCCAGACGCACCTTTGCTCTTATCCTATAATTCACATCCTCTTCAATCTCTCCATCATTATGAATTATAGATCTAAGAAATCAAAAGCACTAACTCTCTAGTATCTCTTGACCATCAAGTTTTACAACTCCATCTTTATTTATCCTTTGCTTACATTTCATGCAATCTGTTTTAGACCTACTTAACCTAAAACCTTTAGATTTTGAAGCATCCCTCCAAATTTCTAATTTGGAGTTGACTCCATGTCTAGTTTCATCCACAAAAACTATATCATCTACAAAAAGCATACACCAAGCAACTTCATCTTGAATCAATCTGGTAAATTCATCTATAACCAATGCAAAGAGATGGACTCAAAGCTAATGCTTGATGAAAAACTATAGTGATATGAAACTCACTTGGGACAATTCCATTTGTTCCCACGCTGTTACAACTATGTCATATATAATCTTAATATA
The DNA here is from genome assembly GCA_023055345.1 of Quercus wislizeni. Classification (NCBI taxonomy): domain Eukaryota; kingdom Viridiplantae; phylum Streptophyta; class Magnoliopsida; order Fagales; family Fagaceae; genus Quercus; species Quercus wislizeni. Next base: position 7,960,309 of record JALGQJ010000002.1, on the reverse strand, counting down.
CTTTAGAGGAAAGTTTTTCTTTTCTAAAACCCACCATATAACCTCTCTAAATATCTAGTGAGTGGAAGAAATGTACTTGCTAAGAGAACCTCATCTTTAATAATTTTAATATTAGCCTTAGATGTGTACACATACACACACAAAACACATTACCATATCCATCAAGCAAACAATAATTTCAATTGAGTCTTACAACCTATCTAGTTTCTTTCCAAAGAGATTTGGCTCAAATGGTACTTCCTCCTTCCACAAGAATGGTTGGAGGGTGAAGTTGTTAGTTTAAAAACTACTAGGTGCAATTGTAGCTTATCAATGAAAAAATAAAAAGCATCTAGTTTCCTTTCATCTTTTGACCAAAATAAAAGACTTTCATGCTCTTAGTAGTTTGGACCCAAGAAAACAAATATATATATACATACATACACACATATAAATATAAATTGTTTTGCATTCCTATGCCATAAGTAGCTCCATCCCTCCTTTACAGAAAGAGCAGGAGGAATAGAAACACAAATGTCTAAGCAAGCTTAGAATTCTGTCTAAACAATGATTACCAGAACAATTTTGTGTTTGGACTTCAAAGTCTAGAACAACCTGATGCCTCGATTTGCATGGAAGAAACCGTTGTTGAATAGCCTTCCAATCCGTATTGTATTCCATCGACCCCAGCACTAATAGCCTGCATTAACCATGACCATGGCACTTGGAAGATTACAGGAAACAAATGTTCAACATAAAGGTTAATGCGTATCACCATCATCAACTACAGAATTAAATGGGACCCACCTACGAATAAAAATGAAAAAACTTTTTGTTATTTAATCACATACTTGCATACTTGCGTACTTGAAATAAATTTAATCATGAATAGAGATCTTAAAGCTACCGTTCCACCATTAGTAAGACCTACAGTAAAATTTACTATGCAGAAAAACCTTTTTTAGATATACTTTCATCTCCCAGTATATAAAACAATATTCCTATTCTAATAGGTGAAGAAAGCATTAAGGATTGTGAAAAAATTGTGAATCATAAGAGAGATTCCTGTTAGAGATCAAACCCAAGATTTTTCTTTTTTTATGATGTTATATCTAAGACATGAATCCTAACGTCCCATCAACTCCATGATTTTTGTCAAAAGAAAAAACCTATGCCATTAATATCCATACCTAAAGTCAAATGCATTAGCCTTGATTTCAACATTTAAATTTCATGAGCCTTTTTCTTATACCGTGACAAAAGTATAACTATGAAAAGCAATGCACCTTGAAATGAAGGCATTTTAAAACTGAAACTAGTAAGTAATCAAGATCAAGTAAAGCTACCAATTCAGCAATAAAACAGTCAAACAGAGAAGAAAGCATGTAACTCACTCATCCTCTGCATCAGTGAAAAGCACCCGATTTACAACAGCTGCAGAGGGTGGCTTAAGTGGAAATAATGAAGGATTGAAGAAAGGAAAAAATCTCTGAGCTAACTTTACAATTTCCTTGCTGCTTTCTACAAGTGCAGCAGCCATTGTTTTTTTAGGCAATTGTTGACTGGCTGTAGATGAAACCATGTTAACAGCTGAGGTATTGGGTCCCCTTAAAACTTCAGAATTAGCTTCAGTATACAACGGGAAAGAAGGAAGGGGAAACAGTGGTTCTCTTTCAAAGGGAGCATCACTACTAGATTTCACGGGACGATGTCGATAGTCCTGAACAGCTATGAAAAGAATTTCATATCAATGGCAAAGCATACAGAGGTTAAACTTCTGAACAAGCATATGATTGTAAAAGCATGAAAAACACTTGAAAGCTTCTAAATGACATACCAGTATAAACATCATCCATATATCTTCCAACTATATTGAGTGGAGCCAAATCCAAGATGGACAGTACCGGACCACTTATCAAGGGCACCCAGAAAGAGTCCTCGATGTTTTGGAAAGAACCCACTTGCTCATTGAAAACATGTACACATCTTCCTTTAGAAGGATACATGTTTTGAGAAGCTAACATCTGGTTATTTACAGGAGAGCAAACTCTTTGTGTATTAAATGGAGGAAATGATTCTAAACTGCATTGTGTTGGGGCGACTCTGGGATGTTCATCTGGCACTGATGAGCAAACATATGGAGGGTAAAAACAAATACTAGGATATGGGACACTTTTCCAGGCTAATACTTCGTTATTTTTTTAAGCATCTCGAAAATCAATCCCTGAACCTGGGAGGCAATGTGTTGCCGAGAAGAGTCAAGAACACACACAGAAAATACTTGAATAAGAAATTGCACATGTTTGTGTATCAAACAATGTAACTGGCCTATTTGGTGGAGAGTAAACCCATTTATAGAACCATCTTCTGCTGCGCAAGAATGAGGCATCAAAGTTTTCCCACAATTAGTAGGGAAGATTGCAGTTGATCCATTCTGCGAAACTGGCAAGAGAGGACATAATGGCCTCTTCTCCTGTCCTGAAAGCTTCTTTTTATATTGGGTAGAGTTTTTTTTGGCACCTGCTCTGCCTAGTCTCTGCCACCGTCCAGCTCCCCCATAATCCTTTTGGGTTTTATCTCTAGTACTTTCATCAACATCACTCTCAAGCAACACTTGAATTTCTATCTCAAAATCTGCATCATTATCTTCATCTTCATCATCAACATTTTCATTCTCTTGATTTGACTGACCATCGCCATCTCCACTATTTAAAACAGCTGCAAGAAACTTCCTGTATTCTTCTTCATCACCAACATTTTGAAAGCCATCATCATAATCAGTTTCTTGAAGAAAAGTCTTGAGTTCATCAAGTGCGAAACTTGCAAGGGAATAACAGACCCTAGTACGTGTGCAGACAGCATCCTCATTCTCTAAATCTATTACAGGCTTCTGGATTGTGCTGTATTACTTAAGTCTCCTACCAAAACATCAATATAATCAATTTCACTAACATTGTCCTTTGTTTGAACAGTATCAGCTTTCAGTTGGGAGTTTGAGCAATATTTTCTCTTCTTAGGAGTTCTGGAAACAGAATCTCCAACATCTGAGTTTTGCACCTCACTAGTTGGCTTCAACGAATTAACTCCCAAACTATTATCAAAAGTCTTTCCCCGGTGAAAGGGTTTCCTTTAGAAACGGATTGAAATCTACATCTTCATCCTCATCCTCCTCCACTGTCCTCCTCATTTCTCAAAGAACTTTCATTACATTCATTATCACTGGAAGCATTTCGACGACCATAATGCCCAACCTCAATTGATTGTGTATTTGAACATAAAGACATCTTCAACAAAACGAAAACTTTGTGCTCAAGATCCTCATAGACATCTAGATGCGCTAGAAAGCCCAATCATCCAAAAAAACATTAATCAACACAGATATAATACCATCCTGAACCAATGCCAAAAGTATAGCTTAACCCAAAAAAGACAAAATTTCAAGCTCAACAAAGCATCAATTCCTGCCTTACCATACACATTCAACTTAAAGATTAATCAGCCTACTTTTTTAACAAAGGCAAATCCTAAAAAAAGCATGCTACTTTACATCTTGTACAATAAATTTAACCCCTTTTTTTAAAATAGTAATTAGAATTGAGTAATGCTACTAACACCCAAATAAAATAAAATAAAAATGACAACATTTTTCACACCAAGTGAGTTGACAAGCTTTTACTAATTCGCATCTGGGTCTACCATTGACGTCATTTTTTTACCTACCGTTAACAATTTATCAAATCAGCATGTGTCAAATTTTAAATGTCTCCAGACTTTCTCATTAGAATTACATGTTTTTACAATTAAACTAATGTAAAAACGAATCCAATTCATAAATTCTAGCAATGGGACATTAAGAACAGCAAGTTGTCCTATAAAAAAAAATATATTGAAAAACACACACACACACACAATGTGAGATTAAATTAAGAAACTAATTTGAATGCAATGAATTCAAGCTTCAGAACCCTAAATTTAAAATTTAAAAAAAAAAAAAAAGATTTATTGAGTGAGGGAAAATTGAATACGTACCAGTAGCAGAGAGAATGGTGAACGAATGAAGGTATTGGGAAGCTTTATGGCGCTCACGAACGAAGGGGTTGAAGGAAACAGAAGCAAGCGACGTCATTTTGAAACTTGAAACGCAAAGCAAAGCAGCTATGCAAACTTTTTTTCATCTCTCACTGACCAAAACGGTGCATGATTGCTTTTTCTTTTTGGGTTTTTTTTTTTTTTTTTGGGTGTAAATGGGTTTCGAATTTTATGTTCAATAACAAAAAAAAGTTTATTTATTAGGTTAATTGAAACTCATTACGTAAATAAATCTTTAATTATACTATTATCTTACATTTTTTTGTTAAACTTAATTTAGAATTGTGAGTGTGAAAATGGGCAAACTTTTGGGTTCATTTGGTATGTGTTTAAACAACAGTTTTCAGTTTTTTGAAAAATACATGTGAGTGAAAAATATGTAAAAAATAAAAATATGTGTAATGTTGTTTAAAAATTGAAAACATGTATTCAAATTTGCGTACCGAACGGATCTTTTCTTATTCAAAGATACTAAATCAAATTCTGCTCAAACCGAAGATTGGTAGAAGAAATGTACTTATAAGGAGGTGAGTAATGTTGCATTCTTAAGTAGGTGAGTCATGCTTCATGTGTAAGTGGATGACTAACGAAGTGCATAGATCAACAATTGCAGCAAGAATAACATTAGTATGAGCAATAAGAATAAAGATCATAGAAAAAATGATGCTTGTCATGGTTAGTTATTAGAATTATAGGTACAGGATAACAAAACCCCTCATCCTTGTCACTCCTCTACACCACCACCTCTCACCCAATCTCTTTATCTCAGTTACACCCTTTGAAACCCTATCCTCCCACCCTTCTCTCTTTAATCCTCTCTTTTATTAATCTAGAACGTGAACATGAAGAAGATAATGTCATAGCCATAGATTTGAGGTCTTTTTTGTGTTTCTTTTTTAATATTATTTACCAATATTGAATTATCTTAAAAGTATTTTATTTGGAATGGGGAGTTATGGGAATTTCAAAATTGTTAATTCAGTTAAGAATAAGGAAAAAAAAAACAAGAATGATACTGAAAATGTTATTGAAAAAAGCAACTAAAAAGAGATAGCTGATGGAATGGTTGGTGATTTTATTTTTTAGAAGAATGCTGCAGATTTTATTAAGAAAACTTAGCCAAATCAGCTACAATTACAGCACAAAGGGGTGAAGAAATATCTTTCATCCACACCAATAAACCATTGACATATTTAGCATGCCTAACAAGGTTAAAAGCAACCGAATTTCTCTATCTCTTGGTATGAGAAAACATGACATCAATAAACGAAGTTAACAAAAATTTTGCCTCGTCTATGAGTTGACCAAAAGAAGCAAGAGAAGTATCGTGACAAAGAAAAGCTTTAAAGATCACTTCCAAATCCCCTTCAAGAATACTAGAAGAGGCACCGGTATCTTTAGCAAAAACTAAACTAAAGCTTTAACGGCGGCAAAGCTTTCATCATCCTCCACTGAATATGGTAGATGATTATTATTAATAATAAAATTGTTAGGATGATGGAATAAATCTAGAGTTTACATCGTTTCATAAGTAACAACCATGGTTTTAAAAATCGAATTAGATGAATTAGTTCACATTTGAACTTGTCTCTATATTGGTTCGATTATCATATAAAACTGAATAAATGCCAAAATTGGAGGAAACCAAGGAATTGTCAATTCAAACTAATAAAATTGGAAACCACAACAGTTAAACCATTTCCAACGGTATTTTGATTCAAGCAAACCCAGTTACCTCATTGATGCTAAATCAGCTCTTTGGTATTATTACTCTTTGCAAATTGAACTTGACTCTCGTTTTCTTGTATTGTTGTTAAACGACTCACATCAAATGTATTTAATGAACAAGAATGATGATATGACAAGAGAATACTTTGAATTGTAAAGTTTTATTTATTTATTAGATGTCATCCTAGCTGGGCGGGTGGAAGTCGAGTGAGAAATAGGATCACTTTTCCGTTCATTGTTCAGCACATCGGATCGTGCAGCCGAGGTCTCTCAATCAAAGTCAGATGAACTGAGTTGAATCCTGTACTTCAACTACGGGTAGGTTTGTCCACTCGAATGGCAATGAAGCTTTCCCCCTTTTGTTGTAGTTCGGGTTTCAGGTGTGGAATGCCCCTTCCATGCCACAAATTCTAAGTCCCAAATATCTAGATAAAGTGACAATTCTCTTGTTTGCTCTAATTTGTGGGAGATTTTTATTTATCCTAGCTAATGGTAGATTTTTATTCTTACATAAAATTTACGTAAAGATGCCACTAACAAATGTCTAATGAGATTATTTAATTTATCTATAAAACTAGTTAGGGCAACACGTGCAAGGCATGTGCTAGCCATTAAAAAAGAAGAAGTTGTGATTAGGATCAATTCTAAATTTTATTTGTATCATAAAATAAAGATATCAATCATTTGATTTTTAAAATACATAGAGATTTATATTAATCAAAAGAGACATTAATTTTAAGAATTTTGATAATTATGTCATAAAAAGTTAATCTCATTCGTATAAGACCGTGACGGATCCCAGTCCAATATTTTATTATTTTATTTTGACCTATAACTTACACCTCAATAGTTGTGAATATATTGTAATAACAACAATATGTTACGACATTTTTAGTTGTGCTAGATTTCGGTATGATATTTTATTATTTTATTTTATTGTATTTTGACCTATAAGAAATTGACACATGTGTCACAACATTTTCACAATATCTTTATGTATACATTGTACTTAATTACAATGTAAATTTATATTGTAGACACAAAAAAATTGGCAAATTTTGTACACATTTACAAAATTTGTACAATATTTACCTTTTTTTGTGCAAATGTGTATAATATTAACCACTTTTGTGTATTTACAATGTAAACTTGCATTGTGAGTACAAAGTAAACATATAAAGATCTTAAAAAAACAAAAAAAAACAAAAACAAAGTTCAAACCAACTGGCATACTTGAAGGAAAAAACAAAAACAAAAAAACAAAAAACAAAAAGTGCACCTCACTAATTGAATAAACCAAAAAAACACTATTCATGAGCCTTTGGCTCTTTTTATATAGTTAACATAAATATTTAAAAGGGAAAAAAAAAAAAAAAACACAAACCAATAACTGAAAAAAAAAAAAAAAAACAAACAAACTTTAGGCACGGTAGAAATTAATGTTAAAATGTTGTAGACTTAGTTTTTATTTATTTATTTGATCTATAAAAAACTGAAATCTCAACAATTGTAAAAATATTGTGATAACAATAAGTGTTGTAATATTTTCTCAAAACACTTATTTTTAGTTGTGGTTAGTCACATTCTCATATTTTATTATTTTATTTCGACTTGTAAGAAATTGACACGTCAATAATTATGAAAATATTGTGAAATTTGTTGTGTCAATATAACAATATATATACCAGCTTACATTAATAATTAAAAGAAAAAAAAAACACAAACCAATTACTAAAAAAAAAAAAAAAAACTTTAGGCATTGTATCTACCGTGCCAGTTGAATAAACCAAAAGCACTGCACAATAAGTATTGTAATATTTTCTCAAAACATTTATTTTTAGTTGTGGTTGGTCACAGTTTCATATTTTATTATTTTATTTTGACTTGTAAGAAATTGACACATGAATAATTGTGAAAATATTGTGAGATTTGTTGTGTTAGTATAACAATATATATATCAGCTTACATAATTATCTAAAAAAAAAAAAAAAACTTTAAGCATTGTAGCTACAATGCCAGTTGAATAAAGTAAAAGCACTACATAATAAGTGTTGTAACATTTTTTCAAAACATTTATTTTTAGTTGTGATTGATTACAATCTCTTATTTTATTATTTTATTTCGACATGTAAGAAATTGGCACATTAATAATTGTAAAAATATTGTGAAATTTGTTGTGTCAGTATAACAACATATATACCAGCTTACACACATATTTAAAAGAAAAAGGAAAAACACAAACCGATTTTTGAAAAAAAAAATAATAATAATAATTAGGCACTGTAGCTAACTAAACCAAAAGCACTGTAGATACAGTGCATACACGCATTGGCGATAAAACAAAAGCACTGCACAATAAGTGTTGTAACATTTTCTTAAAACATTTATTTTTAGTTGTGGTTGGTCACAATTTCATATTTTATTATTTTATTTCGACTTGTAAAAAATTGACATGTCAATAATTGTGAAATTTATTTTGTCAGTATAACAATATATATACCAGCTTACATAAATATTTAAAAGAAAAAAAAACACAAACCGATTACTATAAAAATAAAAAATAAAAAAACTTTAGGCACTGTAGCTACAGTGCCTCTTGGTACTGTAGCTAAAAAAAAAAAGGCTGTGGCTCACGAAACCAAATGTACAGTGCAAAAGCATTGTACGCGCATTCGCACTTTCATACATAAGACAGGTTTCATAACATTTTCACAAAATATTTATTTTCAGTTGTAGTTGGTCACAGTTTCATATTTTATTATTTTATTTTGATTTATAAGAATTTGACACCTCAATAATTGTGAAATTTATTGTGTCAGTATAACAATATATATGCGGGTTCTTATAAATATTTAAAAGAAAAAAAGAAGTACAAACGGAAGACAAAGAAAAAAAAAATGGTAGCTACTGTAGCTACAGTGCCACTTGAACAAACTATAGTGGTACTGTAGCAACTGTTCAAAATTGGGGGGGAAAAAGGGCTCACTACACCAAAAGTGGCACTATGGAGACATTGCCTCTTCTTATATAGTTAGTAGAAAAAAGCGCACAAATCAATGATTGAAAAAAAAAGTATATATTGAACAAACCAAAAGTACTGTAACTTTTACACATTTACCTAACAAGTGTTACAACATTTTCACAAAACATTTATTTTCAGTTGTGGTTGGTCATAGTTTCATAATTTATTATTTTATTATTTTATTTTGACTTATAAGAAATTGACACCTCAATAATTGTGAAAATATTATAAAATTTGTTGTGTCAGTATAACAATATATATATATATATATATATAAACAAACAGAAGACCCAAAAAATAAAAAAAATATAGCTATTCAAAACTATAAAATATAAAAATAAAAAATAAAAAAGTGGCTCACCAAAACTACACTGTAGATGAACAGTGTAATATGTTATGTGAACAGTGGCCAAACACTATAGTGGCATAGCCGCTTTTTATATATTTAATAGAATTGAAAAAAAAAGTACATATTGAACAAACCAAAAGTACTGTAGCTTTTACGCATTCACCTAATAAGTGTCACAACATTTTCACAAAACATTTATTTTCAGTTGTGGTTGGTCATAGTTTCATATTTTATTATTTTATTTTGACTTATAAGAAATTGACACCTCAATAATTGTAAAAATATTGTGAAATTTGTTATGTCAGTATAACAATATATATAAAAGAAAAAAAAACAAACGGAAGACCAAAAAAAAAAAAAACTATTACTGTTCAAAACAAAAAAGAAAAAGAAAAAAAAGAGTGGCTCACCAAAACTGCACTGTAGATGAATAGTGCAATATGTGTATGTGAACAGTGGCCAAACACTGTAGCGGCATAACTGCTTTTTATATAGTTAATAGAAAAAAAAAAGTACTTATTGAACAAACCAAAAGAATTGTAGTTTTTACACATTCACCTAATAAGTGTCACAACATTTTCACAAAATATTTATTTGCAGTTGTGATTGGTCACAGTTTCATATTTTATTGACTTAAAAGAAATTGACACCTCAATAATTATGAAAATATTGTGAAATTTATTGTGTCAGTATAACAATATATATATTAAAAAAAAAAAAACAAACAAACAAACGGAAGACCCAAAAAAAAAAAACTGTAATTGTTCAAAACTAAAAATTAAAAAAGAAAAAGAAAAAAAGTGGCTCACCAAAACTGCACTATAGATAAACAGTGCAATACGTTATGTGAACAGTGTGTAAACACTGTAGCGGCATAGCCTCTTTGAAAAAATATTTATTTGCAGTTGTGATTAGTCACAGTTTCATATTTTATTATTTTATTGACTTAAAAGAAATTGACACGTCAATAATTGTGAAAATATAATGAAATTTGTTATGTCAGTAAAAAAAAAAAAAAAAAAAAAAACAGAAGACCCAAAAAAAAACTATAACTGTTCAAAAAAAAAAAAAAGTGGCTCACCAAAACTGCACCGTAGATAAACAGTGCAATACGTTATGTGAACGGTGTGTAAACACTGTAGTGGCATAGCCACTTTTTATATAGTTAGAAATGAAGATTTTTTAGCCTCAAATCTCCTTGTTAGATATTTGGAATTATATAAGAAGAATTAGGCGCTACAAACCCATATTCTCTTTCTCGAATTTGAATAATTGATCTCAAGTTACTTCTAATCATAAAACTGGTTTGTATTTGTTAAATTACCGATTCTCCCAAAAACTTAAACTTTTAGGAGATGGTGAATTTATTCATTTAATCTAACACTCTCCCTTCACGTGTGAACCACTTTAGCTGCCATTGAGTGAAGGCCCAACACGTGGAAATTTAAATGGGATGAGAGGTGATGACAAATGACTCATGACCTCTTACTTTGATATCATGTGAAAGTTTGAAAAACTATATATTAAACTGTATTATGTATATAATAAAATACAAGAGTTTGCCTTAAATAGATAGATAAGATGTGATATACAAGGAACCTATAATTACAGGCATAAGTCTATTGGGCTTATACTCTTAGCAATATTCTAAGAGTGTTCAAACAGTACTAGCAAATAAAATAGGCTTATTCACCATGTAAGTAATTTGTATGAATTTTTTATTCATTATGTATTGGAATTAAAAGGGGAAGCATGACATTGAAACTTGCTGGTATCTAGATTTATGCTTGTATAAATCAAAAATTAAATTTTATATAAAGCTAGAATGTGTGATTTATGATTTTTAGTCAACAATTTAATACATCAATCCCATCTTAGATTATAAGAGGTTTAAAATATAATATGCATCTACATCATATGGTTATGCCTTCATACCTACTATACATGTTTTGAACATGGATAATGGATATGCATTCCTCCTACCTAACGTTTCTGGATCCGACAATTTTTGTCAGAACAATTGAAGCATTCATAAGGATTAAGGGGAGGAGGAGAAGAAAAAACAAAGTAAATCCTTTACATCTACTTTTAGACTAAAAATCACGTTGCAGTTTTCCTCAAAAAATAAATAATAATAAAAAAAAAACACTTTTGCTGTTTGGAGTTTGGACCAATAAAAAGGATATTTCTTAAGAGGCGCACCTTTATTATTATTTTTTGTTTTGTTTTTATTTTCAATGTCGGTTCAATGGTATAAATCATTGATGCGGCCGCCTAAGGCTGTGAAAAAATGGTCTCCAAATTTTAACCAATAGTATTAATTAAGCCGAAATATTAACAAATAAATAAAATAATATTTTCTTATCAAATGAAAAACAAATAAAAAAGAGAAAAAAAAATGTTATGTCCACGATATTTTTACCAAAAAAAATCATAAATAGCAGATTGTTAAGAGCTGTTATTGACAGCAAAAAAATAATTTTAGTGGTAGGTTCAAATAGAAAACAAGAAGTAACTTAACACCTAAAATTTGTTATGACAAACATTATAAATGTAGCACTTATAAAAGAAAAAGGAAAAGAAAGAAAACAATCCACAAAAAAATTCATAACATTTTTCACAATAGTCAAGTCAGTGAACTTTTACTATTTTTCAACTAGATTCACTATGAACATCATTCTTTTACTCACTACTATCAATTTGCCACATCAACAAATATAAAAAGGTTTGTCAATTTTTTTTGTGTTTATAAACTTAAAAAAAAAAAAAAAAAAATTCTACGTGATTCATGTTAATTAATAGTAATTTTACATATGAAATAAGATAATTCATTTTCGCCTTAGGCCCCCAAATGCATCAAGCCGCCCCTGTTTTTTTTTTTGTAAGATTTAAGGAGTTTCAAGTTTATAGCCAACTAGCCAGATAGATCATTTATCTCTAGATTACTACTGAAAAATTAATGGTGCTATTTTCTAAATTAATATAGTAATTTATAGAAAATAAGAAGTTCACAAAATTTAAAACTCCTTTCCAAAATGTGCTTAGACTTTCTACATATTCAAATATTGTCAAAGTAATTCAGCGAAAAAAAATATATTATCAAAGTATATTTTTTTTCTGTCCTACTTGTATTCAAATATGTACAAATGATTCACACAGAAATAATTATATGGCAATCAACCATGACTGTATTGTAAACTAATCACTAATGACTAATTACTAAAAGATGGAATTGCAATGAACTTGGTTATAACTTATAACAAGTTATATGTTCACACGCATAGATGTACATACCTGCTCACCCCTAAATTCATGAATTATAAAAGTCATAAAATAGCATCCAATTCTCTTTGCCAATTAGATAATTGAATTAATAAATACTATCTTATTACCATCTTATAATTGAAAAGTCTTTTTTTATTATAAATAATTCTACTCTAGAATAATTTAAGTATATATGTGTGTGAAACTCTCTCTTGAAAACTTAAACTCTATGAGCGGTGATATAATTGAAATGTCTTAACATGCAAAACATATGTTCCATTATCATATATCAATTATATAAAAAAATAATAATAAAAACTTATATGGGATTGAAAAACAAATCGTTTGGATCCAATTCCTATTTTCCAATTAAATTATTGGATTAATAAATACTACTATAGTCTCTTATTGACATCTTATTATTGAAAAGTTTAACGTGCGAAACAAAGTTCTATTATCATATATCAAAATAAAACATGGGATAAAAAAAAAAAAAAAAAAAGAAGTCTAGATTAGTCTTAACATGCAAAACATATGTTCTATTATCATGCACAATGGTATAATTGAAAAATCTTAACATGTGAAACATATGTTCTATTATCATATATCATTTTAAAAAAACTTATATGGGATTGAAAAACAAATCGTTTGGATCCAATTCCCATTTGCCAATTAAATAATTGGATTAACAATTACTAATATAGTCTCTTATTGACATCTTATTATTGAAAAGTTTGACCCACGAAACACAAATTCTATTATCGTGTATCAAAATAAAACCCAAATGGGATTAAAAAATATAAAACGCTTGGATTAGCTTATTTACGTATAGTTTTTTATTTATTTTAAATCCTACTTTTTCAAGGTATAATTATATGAATGAAAGGAAATTCCAAATTTGTATTTCAGGTCATTTAATCAAGGCAGAACAGATTGTGGACAAGTATAATACTTCGTTCCCGTGGGGTATCTGTATTGTGTACAGTTTGAGGATAGGGCTGAATGAGTTGGCAATTCACATAATCGAAAGAGAAAGGGATACATATCTTCAATAGAAGCTAGATAAGGGCCAGATTAAACAGGCGCTTTTTTTTTTTTTTTAAATCATTTTGCTTATCCACGAGATTGGTTTGTGTTTTCTTATTTAGTCACATAAAGCCAACTCAACCAACTATTTGATGTCCTCAACAACCCATCAAAGTTGATAACTACCAGTCTTTATGTTCTCATTTCTCAACTACCAATCATCATTATAAATACCATAATTTTATGTTCCATCCCATAATGAATTTCTGCCGCTTGACTCATCTCTGTGGAGACTAATGGGAGACTTAGCTCAGACCACTAATGACAATAATGAAGAAACCAAAGGTACGCCATTTGAAATTTGGTTACTTCTAATCTTATTTCAATCAAGACTATTGCTTGTTTTTCAATTTAGTGTCATGGGTTTGTTCTTGTTCTTGTTCTTCTTTCTTTTTTTCAGAGGAAAATAAACAGGAACAGGATTCCAAGCTGGAATTCTCTGAAGACGAAGTCTCACTCATTGCTAAGATGTTTAGATTGGTTGGAGAAAGGTTTGTTTGTTATTGTCATTCTTGCTACTCTATATATACACAATTAGGCTGCTTTAGTCTCAATTATGTGTGTGTGTTTTGTTCTTTCTGGGTGTGGCAATAAGTGCTAGGTGGTGATCATTTACTTCTTGACCTATAAGCTTAAACGGTCAAGAAATGATGAATTTAATTATTTACCTATTTTTTTTCTACCAGGTGGTCTTTAATTGCTGGGAGGATTCCTGGAAGAACAGCAGAAGAAATTGAGAAGTATTGGACTACAAAGCATTCATCTTCAAGTGAAAGATGACTGAAAATAATTCAAATGTTGCTTTGGTTGATTTTGGCTTTGATTGTTTATTGTAAATGATGTCAAGGTGTGGGATATAAGTATAACAATTGTTATTATATATTGTTTGCTTTCTATGATATTATTGATTTATGTAATTATATTAGCTAGTGTAATCAGTAAAGCAACGATGCATGGTGAATGTTTCTGCAAATTGCGAAGTGCTTGACATGTAATAAGAATCAGCTTTCTCTTCTTCTTTTTTATTTTTTTTGGCAAATAGTATTTATATAATGAATTGTTCTTATTTTCTCTCAAATTAATCTTTGGAAGAATTTTGTTTTAACCAATTATGTTACAACTTAAATAATCTAATAATCTATTAGATTAGATGTCTTTATTGGAAACATGACAAAATTAGATGTCTTTATTAAAAACACAGCATCAAAAAGTGTCAACGAGTTAAACTACACAATACTCTTATCATGATTTGTTTGTAATTATAGGCTAGGAGAATCACCATCCAAATAATTATGTAATGTGATAAGATTCGAAAAAACTTTGTCGATTTTGATAATTAACTATTAACGTCGTTGTTTGCTGGAAAAAAAAAAAAATCGGTGGATACAGTCAAAGTAGGCAAATTATTTTTTATTACATGAGACATTAACACCTAATAATGAAGTATAGCTAGTTGTACAAGTAGACCCCTAAGCTCGTGCAAATCGCTATCATACTAGAAACAAGTTTTTGTTTACCTTTAATAATGATTGTGTCTATCTTTTTTCTGAAAAAGAATAATAATAATAATGATTGTGGTTCAACGGAGGATTTTATCATGTAGTGTGGGCCAGGGTTGGATTTGTCCAATATCCAGGAATGATAAAGAAATGAACAGAGCTGAGCCCATCGATTTTGCTGTAAAAAAAGATACATTGGGCCCATAACTCTAGTCCTAGTTAAGGCCCAACCCACTCTTGTACCCACCTTTAGTCCTTTATTGAGACATTCTACACTCTGTCTGCTTGTTATTATTATTATTATTATTTTTTTTCAAGGAGGAGGGAGAAGGGTTTAAGAGGATTTCTTTCCTTGATATTTTTAATTCTTCCAAATTGGAAGAATTTGGAGGAGGGACTAGGAGGAGAGGGTTTTCATTTATTATAAAATAAAGGATATATTACATAATTGGTCCATAACCTTTTAATATCGTGTCAATTTATTTTCTATTGTTATCTATTGGATGGAAAAATCTGATGTGTCAAACTAAATAATAAAAATTTGATTTTTCTTGCCACATCAACTGCCAACTATCACGTCAAATTTTTCCTATTAAAAAAAAAAAACCAAGTTTTGTTCCCATGTGAGTTTTAAAGTTAGCGAAAAATTCTAAAATCCCAAATTTCTGCTCCTTCAACAAGCTTAACTTTATTTGAGATGTCAAATTTGACATAGGAAATATAAGTTAATGTTCTTTTAAAAATGAATCATAACTTCCTCAAATCTATAGTTTATTTCTTCTCTCTTCGGTATATGTAACCACATAAAACCATTAAATCTAAAGGCAGAGTTTCATAATTATATCTCAGAGAATTGAAAAAACAAAAACGTTGTTTTAGGAAAAGGAAGAAACAAGTGGTGACCATGTAAAGCTTGATGCCTCGGCTTCCAATAGAAGCAAATCTTTGGCTTTGTCCAAAGCTTCCTTGAAAAAAACAAGAGTCTTAATTGTCTCTTCGAAGATTTTGATATTGATCTCTTCCAAATCTTTGAACAAAGGCTTCAAGAGCCTTAGTCTCCTGCTAAGATTGTGACACTGCCTCCTAAAAACGCATCTTAAGTCTGAGATCTCAGAGATCTAGTCCATAGCATCGATGAGATTCCCAAGTAGCACAACATTTTGGTCCTCCATACAAAGTAGGAGTAGCTTTGCTTGGTGCCATTTTTTGTTTTCTAAGCTCTAAAATATTAAGATAGACTTGTAATTTAGGTTAAGCATAATAGAGATTGCATATTTTTTTAACACATGTAGGAATAGAAATTTGGGTTTTTATTTTTTATTTGAATTTATATTTTAGATTTGACGTGGTTGTAAACTTGGGCATTGATGTGCAAGGAAAATCAATTTTTTATTATTCCATTTGACATGTCAGATGTTTCCATCCAAAGGATAATAGTAAGGACCAAATTGACACGACACTAAAATGTTAAGGACCAAATTGACACAATTAAAAGGTTAGGAACCAAATTGACATTTGGTGTAAAGGATAGGGACCAATTATGTAGTATACCCTAAAATAAATTAGCATGTAACATGTGTGTGAATGGTCAATTGTAGTGGTGCTATTGATGTTAGCTTGGGTTATTAAACATATAGGACATTAGTTAACATGTGTGTGTGTGTGTGAGAGAGAGAGAGAGAGAGTGTGCCAATATTTATGTCTCATGTTATGAAATCATAGCAATCTAACTATCCTTCTTAGCAACCAAACATTGAGATTAATTAGATACCTTAAGTTTTGATTCATTCTTTCGATGAATAAGTTGATTTATCACTCAAGAATCGTACACAATCAATTCAATACAACAGAAAACACCGAAGAACGGAAATATAAAATTGCACTTATGCAAAGTTACACTCTAGGCTAGAGATGGCGGCAAACCTAGACACCAAAGGAAAAAAAGGATTTGTATAGCAGAAACATAACTCTAAATTGTGGTATACACTTTCAAAATTACAACTATACAAAAAATCAATTCTTTGAAGGGCCTAAAACAACACAACACTGAACACCAAAGAAAATCCATCACTTATTCACATGAAATTGGAATTTGTTCCACTCTTAAGATTGCATCAGAGATGGGGATATTTAGTAAACTATCCTAGTCAACAGAGTTACAAAATTTACTATTAAACTAAAATTTATTCTTGATTTCCCACCTAATAAATTTCATAACGTCTTCCTTTGAGTTAACCTTGCTTTGATGAATGGTAGCATTTTCTCTGCTTCTATGGTAGAAGGTAACCCATGGGGTAAATCTACAAATAACAGCATGTACGTGCAAGTTAGACTATCAAGCTTAATGAAAGAGAATGAGTGATGAATCTAACATTACATTTAAGTGTAAAAGCTTAAGAATAATAAAAATAGAAACTTTAACACTTTAATGTCAAGAGAAATGCAAGCGAAACAAAGAAAGTAAAGAAGGCCCGGGAAATACGTGAAAATCCCTTTGAAAGGGATGAAAATCATGGGTAAGCGAAGGGAAGAATGTCCGTCACTCTTTAGTGTTCTCTATTATCTGAAAGTTAAGGTTTTTACACAATAGTCATGTTCTTCCCAAAGAAAGCCTCTTTTTCTACCTCACTTTCCTCTCTAGACTTCTGCTTCTTTCTCTCTATCTTTCTAGGTTCTTGCCCTAATTGTTCAACAACATGTTCCTTTTATAGTACGAGGAATGTTGTTAGGTACATTAGGGTAGGTGTTAGGCCCCCATTTGCCCATTTAAAACCCTAATACAGCTATTGCACTATACTATGATTGGAGGAGAGAGAAGACATGCCAATGTCAGGGTAGTGGAATAGAGGGTGGCTTTGCTACAACGTGGGGAGAAAGCCATAAACAAGGAAAAGGACACCAGGGAGGCTAGGAGTGATGCACGTGTCCTCATCAATGGTTCAGCACAAGCTTAGCCAATGAGAGGTGTTCTATAGCATCTGACCATAGGGGGTCACTATCTTCCTTTTACGTTAGTGCTGGGTGTCCATGCTAGGTGCATTTTTCACCATTCTCCAAGATGGTCACGCCGTTGGCATGAACCAAAGATACTCTACCTTAGCCAATGTTCTCCTTCCTTTCCTCACAACTAGCCCATGTGTAGGATCTGAATCCAACCATGTCAGCACTCACTAACACATCATGGCCATATATAAAAAGTAGAGTTGATAAAAATTAATTTGAAGATAAACATATGTTTAAACACATTGTAGGTGTAATCTCATGATTTATAAATTAAAAACTATTTCATGTTTGTAGGTGTAGTCTCAAGAAGCTATTTTTACATGCGCTTTGATTTTATGGCTATTGACAAACACCAATAACTTCAAAAAAATCATTGTTTTATTAGTGGGTATCAAACTATTGTAGTTGGTCTAATTCTTAGGTATATTGTCATTTGAAGATTACTAACTGAAATGGGCGTAGGAACAAGCATAATTGCCCCATTTTCTTTTGGCAGTTCTCCAAAAATCTTTTGGGGTGGCAATTCTACAATTGTAGCTGCTATCTACAATGCAGAATGTTGTCCCTCCAATGATGGACGTGTGTTATTTATGGTGTATTTGGTATTGATCACAATTAGGTAATTGGTCTCCAACATTACAACCATTACTGTAATATGGACACACACACACACACACACATATATATATATATATACTAGCCTCTGAGCATGCGCTCACGTGTGTGCTCAGAGGCTCTTCTATTTTGTTGGGTAAATATTAATAATTTACATACATTATAATTTGGGATCACTACATTTTCTAATCACAAAAAAACGTAGGGGTGTGATGAGTATTATGCGTTTGCAGGTGAAATAATTTTTCATCACACCCCTAGGTTTTTTTATGATTGAAAAATGTAGTAATCCCAAATTATAATGGGTACAAATTATTAACCTTTAACCAACAAAAAAAGAGCCTTTGAGCACGCGCTCAGAGGCTTTGAGCGCATGCTCAGAGGCTAGTTTTATTGTAAGGTGTGTGGTTGCTTCCTCCTTCTCAAATATTGAAATGTCACACATCAAACGCTTTCAAATCACAATTTCTTAACATCTTTCGTATTTAAATTTTACATATTAAGTTGACCAATCAATACTCAAAACCTTATAAATTATATTAGAAGTACAAATAAAGTAAATTAAGAATAGGGTAGGACTAAACATCAGGAAGTGATTACATCCTTTCAAAAAAATAGTAAGACACTACATGGACATATCCATGTAGGAAATATGGAATGAGATAAATAATCAGCTTGTGAGGGGGGTTCTCTTATAAATTGCTAAATAAGAACCTTTTACACTGATGACCATAAATAATCAAGTGAAAGATTATGAAATATAATGCCAAAAAAATGAGTGAAAAAATAAAGTATATAAATGCAAAACTGAAATAGGAAAGAAATATCTCGAACATGTTTCCAATTTTGAATTTTCTTGAAGTTCCAAAAGATGTTGATAATATGTGAGGCACTCAGCATCATATACAACAACCTTCTTTCTTTTATCAAGGCCACTTCAACGAAAAATATGGCATTTGTGAGATATAGAAAAAGATGACAATAAGTCTGAAATTCTCCATAGCAAAAAATTAAGTGCCAAATCTGTTTCACTTGGTTGTATTAGGCAATGACCACTACAAATCAAAAGGCACAGAACCAAAGTTTGATTTATGGATTTAACAACATATAAAACCATAAGAAAACCAATAACACCAAAACTTGAATCTCACTATGGAACCATAACCAACCAAAAAAACCAAAGATTAAACATCAAAAATTAAATTGAACAAAATTGGAATAGAAAATTAATAATTATGTTGATTTACATTGAAGACCCAAAACTGTAACCAATCTTTTTTGTAATTTTCATAGTCTATTAAACATAACAAATGTCATATTGAATTGATAAGGCTGTTTCAAAAAAAAAAAAAAAAAAAAAAAAGAATTGATAAGGCTTATTATTATACATTAAATTGAGAAGACAAACAACATCCTAATAATGAGTAATGACAACCAACGTGATCACCTAATCTCTTCTACAAAATAGAATGAGTTTATTTCAAATCCAACTACTGCTACTTGACCTTATCAAAAAATCAAATGCTACTTGATAGGGATAAACTGCTGCAATTATTCGAATAACTTGGCTGTTGCATTCTACCGTGTGACTTCGAAGCCCATATATATCACTAAAAAATCTAAAATAACAATCTAAATCAAATTGATCAAATTCAATTAAAGAAGAAGAAGAAAACAGAGAGAGACAAATAGAGGAGAGACTCTTACAGGAGTGGCAGTCTTTGATATTCTGAGGAGACAATGATCCTGAAGTTATTTGAACCAATTGGGACTCAAATTTAAGAAATTAAATAATAGAATTCAAATTAACAAAAAAAAAAAAAAATACCAGCGATTAGAAAAAAATTCAGATCTTGATAAAATTAGTTGACATGGACATAGCCATGCTTGTTGTATCCACCATTCCTGCACTTGGTTCTATAATTGAGTTAGAAAAATTAGAATAAAAAAAAAGAAAAAAAAAAGAATGAAATGTATTTTTTGAGTGGGAAGGAATATGAAAGATGCAAAATCTATAACTACCCAGGAGCTAGAAAGATTGAATTTTCATAGTAGTTTAGTGGGAAGTTTGTATTCTGTAGTGGGATTGTATGTAATTTGTGGAGGAGTTTTTGTTTTGTAGTGGGAAGTTGAAGACGTGAAGGAAGGAAGTTATTCAAAAGTAATTTTTGTTTTGTAGATAGTGTTTTACGTGGGAGTTAAAGAAGTATTTTTATCAAGTTTTGGCCCTACTTAAATGTAGGTTGTAAAGGTATTTTGGAACCCAAAAAAAAAAAAAAATCCGGTCCAAACAAGGAAAACCCCTTAAATATTAGTTGTGGGGACCAATTATCTCTGGAGTACTGTTAAGGTTGTATGGAATGGGCCTAAGGCCCAATGACCTAATCCGAGGAGGCTAACAGGTCTGAGGATAGTCAACTAAGGTGGTAATAGAAATAACGTTGAGGGAAGGATTGAAAATCATTTATGGTAGTTCTAAATCTATCCGAGGTGAAAAGTCACCTCGGAAGCATTTATTCGAGGTTGTTTAAAACCATCCTATACTCCTGAATGTTACTTAAAAGTGGCCACATGATAGAGAGTCGGACGTTGGATAAGGGATAATGGAGGAAGATAACAAATATCTGTGGGAGTTGTTACCTCCACATTAAATGCTCCCCAGCTAACTCTCTAGCCGCATTAATGTGGAGGTGATGCCTGAACAGTGAATAAGCAGCCTTACAGCTGGTGGTAGAAAGTTCAGGGAGGTGTGAGATGGGACAGGGAGAAGCTCCCAGAACCAAATTTACACGTGTATGGTAAGGATGATACGAAAATCATGGTATATAACATGGGAAAGTGGCCAAAGAGAGGGATCACAAAAAAAACCTAGAGCGAAAAGAGATTAAGAAATACATTACTAAAAGAAGAACTCTGGACTCGTGATTAAATTACTCAGATTATGCCGAAGACGATTTTTATATCTCATACTCTTGATTTCTCTTCCAAACCACCCATAATCGTTACTTCCTTTCTAAAATCAGGCCAGTTCTTTTTCCCATACTCTACAAATTCATTATTTGGGTTGGTTGGGCCAAAACCCAATCTTGTTTAGGGTTCGAACCAAAATTGGTCCTTACAATTGGCGCCGTCTGTGGGAATTAACTTGATCTGATCTGAGGAGATTTCGGTTTAACGTTGGAGATGGAAGAGTCAGGTTCGCACCAACCAACGATTGGCCTACATCAGGATGATGCTAATCTGCACCAAGCAGAATCGGGCGGATCTCAACATAACAATTCAGTTGCAAACTCTCAGCAAAGGGGAGAACATGAGGGAAGTATGCATATAACGCATACTAGCAAGAGTCGGTCACGAGGGAAAAGCCATGCTTCCTGTGCAAAGAGTGAAAGGGACATGCAACGTGAAATTGATGAATTGAAGAAAAAGTTGCGTCGTGTACGGCGAAGGCACTCATCACCTAACTCCGAGCTGTCATCCAAGGATACAGATGATGCTACGTATAGGCGAAGATCCAGAACTCCACCCAATGAGACTTTCTCTGGCAACGAGGAATATCGCCATAAGCGTAAGAATAAGAGCCCAACCCATAAAGGCCTTGAAAATAATGCCATGAACGAAGCGCTGAGTCAAGTTGCTAGGTCTCCCTTCACGCGAAGCATAGAGGGTGCGAGTCTTCCTCGGTGATTTCATTAACCCACTTTCTCCCTTTATAATGGCCGAACGGATCCAGTGGAACACGTCAGTCATTTCAGTCAGAAAATGGCCATCCATTCTAAGGACGAGGCCTTGATGTGTAAGATTTTTCCATCTAGTCTGGGTCCGATGGCAATGAGATGGTTTAATGGCTTAAAAGCAAACTACATTGATTCCTTTAAGAAGCTTACCCAGTCTTTTGGTGCTCGATTTATCACATGTAGCAGGGTTCCATTGCCTTTAGGATCTTTGCTATCTATGTCCATGCGAGAGGAGGAAACTCTAAAGGCTTATTCAGATAGATATTGGGAGATGTTTAACGAGATAGATGGGAGCTACGATGATGTGGCTATCAGTACTTTTAAGGTCGGTTTACCAGCCGTGCATGATTTGAGAAAATCTCTCACCGGCAAGCCTGTTACCAGTGTGCGTCTACTGATGGATAGGATTGATAAGTATAGGAGAATCGAGGAGGATCAGTTACAGGGAAAAGGAAAGGCGAAGGTAATCCCTTAGGAGAGGAGGGATTCCAGGTCGGATCAGATTCAAAATAATCGACCTCGGAGGGACTTTGCAGGGCAGTTCGGATCAACCAACACTCAGGCAGTTAACGCTGTGTTTCGAGAACCAGTGCAACAGGTTTTGGAAAAGGTTAAGAACGAGCCGTTCTTCAGATGGCCGAATAAGATGGCAAGAGATCCTGTGAATTGTAACCAAAACATTTACTGCCAATATCATCAGGATCATGGACATACTACCGAGGATTGCAGAAATCTGTGGGATCATTTGGAACAATTGGTCCGAGAGGGGAAGTTGAAACACCTCTTGCATCACTCAAGTGGTCGAAGAGGCCAAGCGAATTCAGCGTTTCGGGGAAATGTTGCTCCGGGACCTCCTCTAGGCACCATAAACGTCATATTTGCTGCCCTAGGGAGAACCGGATCCTGTCCCTCCAGGATAATGTCAGTATCTTGTTGTTCAGGAGAAGATTTTGGCCCAATGCTGAAGAGAGTTAAAATGAATGTCCCATTGGTGTTAAGCTTTTCAGATGCAGACAAACTGGGAACCATACAACCACACAATGATGCCTTGGTAGTCACGCTTAGAATTGGGGGATACAATGTGAAAAGGGTTATGATTGACTAGGGCAGTGCAGATGAGATTATGCATCCTGACCTCTATAAGGGGCTAGGCTTAAAACCTAAGAATCTAACAACATATAGCTCTCCCTTGGTAAGTTTCGAGGGCAAAATGGTTGTCCCTAAGGGGCAGATTAGATTACCTGTGCAGGTTGGTACAGATGTGGTTGAGGTGGACTTTATTGTGATGGATGCTTTCTTTCCTTATACAGCCATTATGGGCAGACCTTGGCTTCACACCTTGGGCGCTGTTTCTTCCACTCTTCATCAGAAGGTGAAATATCCCTCTGGGGACCAAGTGCTTGAGATAGTAGGAAGCCAATCTGTGGCTAGGCAGTGCTTGGTAGCAGCTATTCAGCACAAGCCTGAGGTTGACACCTCGATCACTGCTGAAAACAACTTGTAGCAGCTAAAAACTCTGACATCCCACTCTGATGAACCAGCCGACGAAGTGAAATGTGAAGATCTAGAAAAGATGGTCGTTGGGGATGATCCAGAGAAATTTTTCCAGATTGGAGCGCAAATGCCCCTACTGGAGCAGTTAGTCGATCTTTTGAGGAGAAATGTTGATGTGTTTGCATAGGACGCTTATGAAGCCCCTGGAGTAGATCCAAATTTCATTTGTCATCATCTGAATGTTAATTCGTCTATCATTCCGAGAAGACAGCCACCTCGGCGTTCGTCCAAGGAACATGTAGAGGTTGTCAAGAATGAGGTAACAAAACTCAAGTTAGCAGGGGCTATCAAGGAAGTGTTTTATCCTCAGTGGTTGGCTAACACAGTAGTGGTGAAAAAGAAAATGGGAAAATGGCGTGTATGTGTGGACTTTACAGATCTTAATAAGGCTTGTCCCAAGGACCCTTTCCCTATGCCTCGGATAGATCAGTTGGTGGACGCGACGGTAGGTCATCCTCGGATGAGCTTTTTGGATGTCTTTCAAGGATACCACCAGATACCCCTGGCTCTAGATGATCAGGAGAAGACAGCATTTGTTACTCCTGTAGGGAACTATCACTATAAGGTGATGCCTTTTGGCTTGAAAAATGCAGGGTCAACTTATCAACGAATGATGACCAAGATGTTTGAACCACAGTTGGGTAAGAATGTTGAAGTCTATATCGATGACATGGTTGTGAAGAGCAAGTTGGTGTCCGAGCACGTAGAAGATCTCACAAGTATTTTTGAAATCTTAAGGGAGCACAAGTTGCGTCTGAATGCATCCAAGTGTTCTTTTGGAGTAGGCTCAAGAAAGTTTTTGGGATACATGGTGACCCACAGGGGAATTGAAGTAAATCCAGACCAAATCAAAGCCATTAATAACCTGCAACCACCTCGGAATCCCAAAGAGGTACAGAAGCTCACTGGGATGATGGTTGCTTTGAATCGATTCATATCCAGGCTAGCTGACTGATGCAGATCTTTCTTCCTTTTACTGCCCAAATGGAAAGAGTTTAAGTGGTTCGATGAGTGTGTAGTGGCATTCCAGTAACTCAAACAATATCTATCTCGCCCACCCATTATGTCCAGTCCAGTTGTGGATGAAGTTCTTTTTGCCTATATAGCAGTGGCCTTCTATGCTATAAGTTTTGTGCTAATACGGGTGGACAGTGGCATACAACGGCCAGTCTATTATGTGAGAAAGTCACTTAATGAGGCTGAGGTGCGTTACTTGTCGCTGGAGAAGGCTATATTGGTGGTAGTACATGCTACAAGAAAATTACCCCATTACTTCCAAGCACACACTGTGGTCGTGCTCACACAGCTTCCACTCAAGTCAATACTCAGAAGTGCGGATTATACTGGAAGGATTGCCAAATAAGGCACAATTCTAGGGGCTTTTGATATAAAATACATGCCTCGTACTTCTATAAAGGGACAGGTCCTCGCTGACCTGGTAGCTGAATTTGCTGAATGTCCTGAAGAAATGAATATGGAAAAGAATGGCATGGATGAAAAATCTGTTGGCATAATCTCTGTCCAATGTTCCATGCCTTGGGAAGTGTATGTGGATGAAGCAGCCAATCAATGAGGATCAGGAGTGGGGCTAGTTTTGGTGTCACTTGAGAAGATTACCATCGAAAAATCTTTGAGGTTGGGTTTCTCGACTACGAATAATGAAGCAGAGTATGAAGCTCTGTTGATGGGAATGATGATGGTCTAGAAGATGGGTGGAAGAACGGTGAAGGTTTATTCAGATTCAAGGCTGGTGGTGGGCCAAGTAAGAGGAGAGTTGGAAGCACAAGATCCAAGAATGCAAGAGTACCTGAGCCAGGTTAGGAGTATACAAACAAAATTTGAAGTCTTTGACATGTCACATGTTCCTAGAGGTGGAAACACCCATGCAGACTCTTTGGCTACCCTCGCCACGTCCTCGGCGCAGGATTTGCCCAGGGTAATACTTGTTGAAGACTTATACACTCCCACGTCATTGCACAAGGATATGCCTCGGATCCACCAAATCAATCTAGGTCTGAGCTGGATGGATCCCATATCATTGTATCTTGAAAGAGATATATTGCCTGAAGAGAAGTCTGAAGCAGAAAAAGTACGAAGAAAAGCTCCTTGGTTTTGGTTGTCTGAGGATAGAAAGTTATATAAGCGTTCTTTCTCTGGTCCTTATTTGCTTTGTGTACACCCCGAGGCATCAGAATCACTCTTAGAGGAATTACATGAAGGGGTTTGTGGGAATCATATAGAAGGAAGATCCCTATCTCATCGAGCCATTACTCAGGGATACTGGTGGTCGGGAATGCAAAAGGAGGCGCAGGAATATGTAGAGAAATGCAATCAATGTCAAAGGTTCGTGCCGAATATTCATCAGCCTGGAGGAGTTCTCAACCTTCTTTCTAGCCCGTGGCTGTTTGCTCAATGGGGCTTGGATATTGTGGGACCTTTCCCTAAAGCAATAGGAAATAAAAAATACCTACTAGTGTGCACAGACTATTTCACCAAGTGGGTTAAAGCCGAGCCTCTAGCTAACATCAAGGATGTAGATGTTAAAAGGTTCATATGGAAGAACATTGTTACTCGATTCGAGGTGCCTTATGCTCTCATCTCAGATAATGGTCTTCAATTCGATAGCAAGGCCTTCAGAAGATACTGCTTTGATCTGGGTATAAAGAATAGATATTCCACTCCAGCCTATCCATAGGGAAATGGGCAAGCCGAAGCTGTCAATAAAGTCATAGTGAATGGACTTAAAAAGAGATTGGACAATGCAAAGGGAAAGTGGATAGAAGAATTACCACATGTCCTTTGGACATATCGAATAACGCCTTGAAAATCAACAGGAGAGACCCCTTTCTCAATGACGTATGAGGCTAAGGCTATAATCCCACTGGAGAATGGTTTCCCAACGATGAGAGCTAGCACGTTCACCTCGGATGGTAATGATGAGCTACTGAAGAAGAGTCTGGATTTGGTTGAAGAACGACGAGAAAATGCAATGGTGCAGCTGGCCTATTACTAACACAAGTTTAAGCAAGGCTATGATATGAATGTAAAGCGAGGCCATTAGCCTCAGGGGATTTGGTACTTAGAAAAGTCTTGGGGAATACTAAAAACCCCACTTGGGGAAAATTAGGGCCAAATTAGAAAGGACCATACCGCATCACATCAGTGGCAGGAATAGGTGCATACTACTTGGAAGATTTAGATGAAAAAACTGTACTCCATCCTTGGAATGTAAACAACCTAAAAAGGTACTACTATTAATAAGATCAGTTGCCTTTTGATTCCCTTCTAATTTATTCTAAGTATGTATCATGAATCCTTTGACATCTATTGAAATATTAAACAGAAACTAAGTTATGTCGGGTCCTCGGATGACAAACTTAGTGGAAATTAATATCCTTTGACATCTATTGAAATATTAAACAGAAACTAAATTATGTCAGGTCCTTGGATCACAAAACTTAGTGAAAATTAATATCCTTTGACATCTATTGAAATATTAAATAGAAACTAAGTTATGTCAGGTCCTCGGATCACAAAACTTAGTGGAAATTAATATCCTTTGACATCTATTGAAATATTAAATAGAAACTAAGTTATGTCAGGTCTTCGGATCACAAACTTAGTGGAAATTAATATCCGTTAATATTTATTGAAATATCAAATAGAGGCTAAGTTATGTTAGGATCCATAGACCACAAACCTAAAAAAAAAAATATGTGTTACTCTTTGAACTAGGTTATGATGATCCAATTTATAAGTCATACTGAACCTTATTAATATCACCTAGAAATGCTTCAAGGTTTTCATGTCTTGCCTGTTACTTGAACACTGGGGTGGTGCCTTAAGTTTAGGAACTTATCAAAAGTTGATAAATTAAAAAGCGCACTTTGACAATGATGTGAATTAGTGATCACAATTTACTTGGATTATAAGTTAAGGTATATAAAACTGTGTTTTCTCTTGTTTCAACAAATTTTGCTCCTTTATAACATATGTTTATGTGCAAGCAAAGAATAATCAAAGTAAAGGTCACATAAATGAAAGATGAAATGGTAATAACATATATAAATTGAAACAAAAAGGAAAGTACATATATTAATAAAATTTGTCTTCAAATACTAAGAAAAATAAATATAAAATTACATCAACTCCCATTATCTTAAAAAAAAAAAACTAGGGCTTGAGCTTTATCTGGAGTTTGGACTTAGAGGCTTTATCAGTTGACTCAGGAGGGAGTTCCTTGTCCTTTTCCTTAGAAGCCCCTCCCACGGGCAAGGTAGTTAAGGCTAGCTCTTTTTCAAAGCTTTGAGACGCTGCCCCAAGTTGAGGAGCCTCCGCTACTTTGTCCGAGGAGGTGCCCTGTGGAACTTCGAGTTCTTTGACCTGCTCTTGCTGATTGGATGTGGGAGGATTCTGAAGCTGAGCATCCTCGGGTGACTTGGTGACTGGAGGGGCTGCTTCCTTTTGACCAGAAGTAAAGCCTGGAGCTTGTATGGCTAGAGGGAAAAAGATGTTTTCTGGCCTTCTCAGCTCTGAGGAATCATCAATCTCTGCTCGATTGAGTACTTCTTCCCAGGTCTGAGCACAGTAGGCTCGGCATACGGTGGGAACCTCTGCCCTTAGGGCATCCTCGGTCTCAGCCACGCCGACGTCGTAGCCATGCTGCTCGGCCTCATCCCTTGCCCTCTCAGCCTCTGCTTTGGCCTTTTCTGCTTCAGCTTTAGCCTTTTCTGCTTGATCCCTGAGCCTTTGAGTTTCCTCCAATTGTTTCCTCAAAGTTGCCACTTGTTCTTTGGAAGCGGCCAGTTGGTCATTGGCTTCACGTGTCAGCTTCCTTTGGCTCTTAGCTTGTCTCTCAGCACCCTCCAAGGCCGAGTCTGCACTTTTTCGAGCTTGTTTCTCGGCGGCTAGCTTTTTCTTTAGATCGGCGTTGCTATTTTCAGCAATAGCTAGAGTCTGCACAGCCGTAGCTCTTCTTTTCCTCTCCTCATCCAATTGCTGGTAGTAAGAGTTGGTGATCTCCTCAAGCCTAAAAGTGTTTTGAATAGCCTAAGAAGAAAAAAGAGAAAGGGGATTGGTACCATAACAAATAAGACTAGTATATATGCATGGTAGTTATGAGTTTTAAAAAGAAAAACATTCACAAGGGATTAGCACCATACCATGCCCAAATATCTTTTGGTATTAAGGAAGACCTCGTTCTTCCTTAAACCTCGTAGCTCTACCATATCTCTGGGAAGCAGCAGAGTCTGCTCCAGAGCTGAAGCGACATGGCATCCAATGCCCCCATTGAAGTCCCTGATTGACGTGTCATCCATCAGGGGCTCACCGCCGAGCATGGGTGCTGGGGACTGAATATCTCCCCTTTCTGCTCCTCGGCTAGGGGCGTGGCTGACTTTTTGCTGCTTCGTAGCTCGTTGAGCCTCTTCTTCGCTGGTTGGACGAAGTCTTCCAGTTTCCACCATGTCCTTGCCCTTCTGCTCTCTCCTCCTCTTAAGGTCCACCTGTTCAACCCTAGAAGGAAGGGTTGGTGGAGGAGCACGAGGGGGGGGGGACTTCGACAGAGGAGGTGGGGGCTTAGGTTGAGCAGACTTCTCAGGCCCTCCCTTTCCTAGTTGGTTCTCTATTAACTCCAACAGGCTCTTCTGGGGATTTCTTTAAATGCCCATCTCTTCTGGTAGGCTCTTGGGAGACAGTGGCTAATTAAACACCTCGAACTCGTCCACGGACTCAGTTAGGTCCATAAAGCCTTGCTCCTCCTGTTCTTCTTTTTCTTCCTCCTCTTCTTGAAGAATGGGTGGGGATGATGATACTCCTGTTGAAAGAGTGGCAACAGGAAGTGATCTAGTGGATGGCGTATGTTTGGGGAGCGGAATGCCTTCAGGAACCACGAACCCCTCGTAAGCAACGCTGATGCGATGGAGCCGAGGTTCCTTGGCTCTTATCACACACTGGGGGGCTTGGAATGCGCAGGAGATGGGCGTATATCTGAGGATTAGGTGTGCTGCTCTTAGTTGGCCGTCGGCTTCATTGACATACACCTCGAATTGTAGGATCCTATCTAGGCTCACCCTATTAACTAAGCGAAACAAAGGAGTGGTGGAGTTGGTATCTGCAAAACCATTAAAACCAAGAGAAATGCATTTCAGTAAGAACAAAGAACAGGAGGAAACAGAAGAGTAGCATAAGTTAAAACATAAAAATTAGCAGTTGACCCCCCACCTGGTATTCCCTCCTTAACTGGACAAGGTAAACCGTCATGCCATTGCCCAAAAAAAATCATCCTTTAATCCCTTGTTTGATATAGGGAGGCATTGGATCAGTCTTATTTCAGGGTGCCTTGACTTGAGGTAATACCCTTGCCCCTTCAAATTGTGCAGATTGTATATCCAATTTACGTCGTGATGAGTGAGGTTTAGGTTCATCCTTTCATTTAAGGCCTTTATACTTCCTAACACCCTAAACATGTTTGGGGCACATTGTGTGGGAGAAAGCCTAAAAAACCTAAGGAAGTTCCTAGTGAGGGTACCCAAAGGAATAGTCATCCCTCCCTCTATGAAGGCAATCATAGGGATGACCCCCTCTCCTGTCTTCCTCTCATCAAACCATTCCTCCTGGGCAGCATATCTAACGCCCACGTGGGGGGGAATGTTGTACTTAGTCCTAAAATTCTTCATCCCCTTCTTGGAGTCAACTAGGTGTTTGAATCTACCCATTTTCTAAGAAGTCCTTAATGGAAACTTCGCAAGTCAGAAAGAAAACTAGAGGAGTTCAAGGAAACTTACAGGTTTGAAAAGTGGTCCTCGGACAAATTTTTGTATTTGTAGACGCACGGGAGAGTGAGAGAGAGAGAGAGACAAATTCAATGTATAATCTCTAGAATCACGTAATTGTTGAAAGTAAAAAAGAATTGATTTGAAAGGTTATTTATAGTGACACGAAAATTGCGAGTGGGAAATTTCCCGCTCGTATATCAAGAAAACCCCTCCATCGTTAGATTTCCATCGCGCCGTTGAATGTGGGGAACAAAGGAGTCGCCAAAATTAAATGAAGGTGTGCTCTAAGCGCTGAAGCGTCAGAGGCGTGCCTTAAGAAGATAAAAATGCGTTCTTGGGACTCGGCTAAACGAAACAAAATCACAAGGAGGAAGGGACGAAGATATCAAAATCTTCCTTTCCTTCCGAGGAGCTACAAAGTAAGATTTTGAGGGGCTATTGTGGGGACCAATTATCTCTAGAGTACAGTTGAGGTTGTATGGAATGGGCTTAGGGCCCAATGACCTAATCCGAGGAGGCTAACAGGTCCGAGGATGGTCAACTAAGGTGGTAATAGAAATAACGTTAAGGGAAGGATTGAAAATCATTTATGGTAGTTCTAAATCTATCAGAGGTGAAAAGTCACATCGGAAACATTTATTCAAGGTGGTTTAAAACCATCCTATACTCCTAAATGTTACTTAAAAATGGCCACATGACAGAGAGTCGGACGTCGGATAAGGGATAATGGAGGAGGATAACAAATATCTGTGGGAGCTGTTACCTCCACATTAAATGCTCCCCAGCTAACTCTTTAGCCGCATTAATGTGGAGGTGATGCCTGAACAGTGAATAAGCAGCCTTACAGCTGGTGGTAGAAAGTTCAGGGAGGTGTGAGATGGGACAAGAAGAAACTCCCAGAACCAAATTTACACGTGTATGGTAAAGATGATACGAAAATCATGGTATATAACATGAGAAAGTGGCCAAAGAGAGGGATCACAAAAAAAACCTAGAGCGAAAAGAGATTAAGAAATACATTACTAAAAGAAGAACTCTGGACTCGTGATTAAATTACTCAGATTATGCCGAGGACGATTTTTATATCTCATACTCTTGATTTCTCTTCCAAACCACCCATAATTGTTACTTCCTTTCTAGAATCAGGCCAGCTCTTTTTCCCACGCTCTACAAATTCATTGTTTGGGTTAGTTAGGCCAAAACCCAATCCTGTTTAGGGTTCGAACCAAAACTGGTCCTTACATTAGTGTGTGTATATATATATATATATATAGTGTGATCTTATTATGATATTCTTTAATATAGGCAATCAGTTTTATTTATAATTTAATCTATTTTCTTGTAGGTGCATTGTAAGCAAAATTGGATGTTCATGTATGGTATAATCTTATTTGTAACTCAATTCATTTTTTCCAACCAACTGTTCAATGGAACTAGTTATGAGTGTCAAAATAAACATATACATTCACATTTTTTCCATAAATGAAACATATACATTTTTCTCTTCATTTATTGACTTGAAATGAAACATAACAATAAACATATTTCCTTTGCTGGTAAACTCAACTTGGCCCATGAGGACGGTGCTCCTGGCGACCTTTGGGATCTTTTACTAGATAGGGGTGTTTATATCTCAAAACCTAAATTGGGTGAGTTTGATAATTATCAAATAAGTAGATTGTAAAAGTAAATAAATAAATTTGCAACGCTTTTTAATTCACAAGATGAGAGGGTTACTGTGTTATGGTGTAATGAACTATCACAATCGTACACTAACTCATCATGGCCATATATAAAAAGTAGAGTTGATAAAAATTAATTTGAAGGTAAATATATGTTTAAACATATTTCAAGATTTTAGGTGCAATCTCATGATTTATAAATTAAAATTATTTCATGTTTGTAGATGTAATCTCAAGATGCTATTTTTACATGTGCTTAGATTTTACAGCTATTGAGAAGCACCAATGACTTCAAAAAAATCATCGTATTATTAGTGGGTATCAGACTATTGTAGTTGGTCTAGTTCTTAGGTATATTGTCATCAGAAGATTATTAACTGAAATGGGCGTAGGAACAAACATAATTGCCCTAGTTTCTTCAGACAGTTCTTCAAATATTTTTAAGATCGACAATTATACAATTACAGTTGTTATCAATTATAGTTACGAACGTCCTTTAACTTGGCCCATAAAGATTGCAGTTTTGGCGACTTTCGGGATTTCCTACTAGACAAGGGTGTTCATATCTCAAAACCTACAATAGGTGAGTTTTATAATCATCACATAAGTAGATTGTAAAAATAAATAAATAAATTTGCAACTCTTTTTAATTCACATGATGCTTTTTTTTTTTTTTTTTTCCAGATGACTTGGAGTAAAATGACCATTACAATTGGTATTCCAGCAATTATTCAGCTTGCCCTCATTACCTTCACTGAGAAGGTATATTAATATTGTTATTCTTTTTAAATTTTAATTTCCACCACATTTCCATAACACTTTAATACTATTTCTTAATATTAAGAAATAGTATTAAAGTGTTATGGAAATGTGGTGGAAATTAAAATTTAAAAAGAATAACAATATTAATTTCTTTTTTATAATAGGCTAAATAATCATCACCAAATTATGGCATATTAATTCCAATGCTATGCCATAATTTGGTGATGATTATTTAGCCTATTATAAAAAAGAAATTAATGTTTTGAGTGTAAACATAAACATATACATTCACATTTTTTCATAAATTAAACATATACATATACATTCACATTTTTCTCTAAATTTATTGACTTGAAATGAAACATAACAATAAACATATACATTCACGTTTTCGTTTTAGGTCTTAACATTACAAATATCAATTTAGTCCTTAATATTTTGGTATTATATCAAAATAACCTCGATCAATAAGTGGTGGATTAATGAAAAACTGATTTGGCTAACGTGACTACATCATCATTAATTTTATATACTATTTACTTATTATTATAATTCAAGATAGACATAGAGAGTAGATTCCAGTTAGTTCAGCCGGTAAAATCTTTGATGGTTGAATAAGAGATCTAGGGTTCAATCCCCACTTACACCAAAAATTTATTGGTGTCTTGGTCTAATGATAAAGAGCTATTATTAAGAGCATACGTCATAGGTTGAAAAACTCTCTCAAAAAAAAAGAAAAAAAAGAAGAAGAAGAAGATAGACATAGAGATGGTACCATGGATAGTGAATATAGAATTCTATCCAGTTAGATATGGGAGTATTAACAGCTATATTGCTGACATAACAAATTAGGAGTTTAAATCATAAATCATATCAATGACATAATTGATATAAAAGTTACATTTTTTTTTCTTATCACCATGATTTTTATTTGTATAATAGTTTATTTTTTAAAGTATTTTCCCTTAAAAAAATGAGAGTCAATATAGAAGACTTAAAGGGTATCTAACACAAAATCCTCCTTGGATTCATGTTCAAGGACAGGGGTGTTCCTATCTCAAAATCTACATTGGGTGAGTTTTATAATCATCACATAAGTAGATTGTAAAAATAAATAAATAAATTTGCAACTCTTTTTAATTCACACGATGCTTTTTTTTTTTTTTTCTTTCTTTCAGATGACTTGGAGTAAAATGACCATTACGATTGGTATTCCAACAATTATTCAACTTGCTCTCATTACCTTCACTAAGAAGGTATATTAATATTGCTATTCTTTTAAATTTTAATTTCAATCACATTTCCATAACACTTTTACAACAAATTAATAAATGATTATTGGTTTAAATCTAGAGTTTAAAATACTTAAGATCTATTATGAAAATGTTGTGAATGTAGCATTTTTCTTTAATACTATTTATTAATTCCAATGTTATGCCATAATTTGGTGATGATTGATTTAGCCTATTATTAAAAAAGCAATTAATGTTTTGAGTGTAAACATAAATATATACATTCACAATTTTTCATAAATTAAACATATAAATATACATATACATTCACATTTTTTCTCTAAATTTATTGACTTGAAATGAAACATAACAATAAACATATACATTCACGTTTTCGTTTTAGGTCTTAACATTTCAAATATCAATTTAGTACCTAATATTTTGGTATTATATCAAAATAACCTCGATCAATAAGTGGTGGATTAATGAAAAACTAATGTGACTAACGTGACTATATCATCATTAATTTTATATACTATTTACATATTATTATTATTCAAGATAGACATATGGTTGAATAAGAGATATGGGGTTCAATCCCCTTCTACACCAAAAACCGATTAGTGTCTTGGTTTAATGATAGAGAGCTATCATCAGGAGTGGACGCCATAGGTTGAAACTCTCTCTCTCTCTCAAAAAAAAGAAAAAAGATAGACATAGAGACGGTACCATAGATAGTGAATATAAAATTCTATCCAGTTAGATATAGGAGTATTAACAACTATATTGCTGGCATAGCAAATTGGGAGTCCAACTCATAAGTCATATCAATGACATAATTGATATAAAAGTTACATTTTTTTTCTTATCACCATGATTTCTATTTGTATAATAGTTTATTTTTTAAAGTATTTTCCTTTAAAAAAAAAATGAGAGTCAATATAGAAGACCTAGAGGGTATCTAACACAAAATCCTCCTTTGATTCATGTTCAAGTTTTTATCATTTTGGAACTACTCAAACTTTTTTTTTTCTTTTTTAGAATTGAGTTGGATTGTTGCACGATTCATGTTAGTGGTGATTGTTAGAATTCCTCTCTATATGTTTTTCATAATGTTTCTATAATTGATTATTAACCACAATTTGATATTTTGGTTTTGGTCTTTGTTTCATGGTAAAAGCTTGTTGTTTATCACTAAAGAGATTTTGTTGTCCAAAGACTCTAAACCATTATATTAGGAAGTTTATCTTGTACTCTCAAATACTCTAATTTCTTGCACTTTACCTCAATATATACAGCCATTAAATGAAAGAATATTAGGAAATTTGAATAATAAAACTAAATTATTTTTTCCTATTCCAAAGACCTTACTCATATTGTGGAAAATGCCAAAAAAAAAAAAAAAAAAATCAACAGTTAAAGTTAAACCAAAGAATTTTAGTTCAAATTGGGGGGGGGGGGGGGGGGGGACATAGACAATCCCTTCTCATTATTTGTATTATAAGAGTTCCATTAAAAAAAATGAAGATTAATTATAGCAAACTTTCTCTTCTATGTGAGTCTGTGACATCTTCCATAAAGGGCAATCCATACTCATTTCTCTTGGAAAACCTTTTATTCAACATTCCAATAGTAAGGAAATCATAATTGTAAAACTTTCACCAAGTTTAAGAAACAGTTTTTAGAAATTGGAAAAAGAAATTGTTATAGATCATGAAGTTCATGAACATTGTCTAACATTAAAAGCAAACCAAAGTCTACGCCATTAAGTTATAGGAACTCAGTTAACACAAACCCAAAACTTAATCCACAAGTTTTTTTTTTTTTTAATAGAAGTAAAGTTATGACACATCATATGGAATTACATCTTCTTTTTATTCTAGGAGCTGCTTGTGCTGTTTTCAGAACTTAGAAGTATGCTCGGAGGTTTTTGTTTTTTTGTTTTTTTTTTTTAAGATCTTTTTGCACATCCTAAAAAAAAGAGAAAATACATATTTAGATAGATTTTTTTATTTTACATAAATATTTAAAATTATAATAAGGATAAAAAAAAAAAAAAAAAACACATTATAAGAAATAAAGGTTACGACGAAACAATAAATATAAAATTAGTAATGAGTTTTTGTTTTCTTACCAATTGTGTATTTTTAGAGACGTCATCTGTTATGTTGCCATTAGCTATATCCTTCAAGTTTGTAAGCAATTTAATATATGAAGCACTGATAGGATCGTTTGCAATAGTTTGATCACTATTGGCTGGTGTTTTTAAATGTTTAATATGAATACTATTAGAAGTAACATCGCTTGAGTGTTTGTTAGACTCAGATTTAAACGTGTTTGTGACAATGTAAACTTCCCATCCCTCTTTGACATTGTAATCTTCAACTTATTTGGAATGTATAGGATTTTAAAATTAAGCTTTGAATATCTTGAGGTACTTTATTTGGCTCATGATTTTGCCCAATGAGATGTCAAATTTAAAGTTTGTGATTGTGGGTGCATTTTTTGCTTCAAGGAAACTCATGTACTCCTTGGCAATTTTTGCTTGTCCCACATTGGAAAGATATCCTTCCTCTAATACCATTGGTTCATCCCTTATAAAATAAGGGATATCTTTCCAATGTGGGACAAGCAAAAATTGCCAAGGAGTACATGAGTTTCCTTGAAGCAAAAAATGCACCCACAGTTAGTATTATAAAAACGTTAGGAGTAAGTATAAAATTGGAAATGGTTAAGAATTTAGATTAGATACTTTTGAAGAAAGTTCCAGAGCAGTTATCTAAATTATTTTTTCTGCTTCTTTATAAAATAAAAAAATAACAAAACAAAAGAAGTTGCGAAATGTGATCTCACTTGGATTTGTACTCTATAACTAAATTTAATAATGAAAGAAATTAGAAAATGTAATAAGCTTATTTTTATGGCTATAATTAAAGCAATTATTATTTTGTTTTCCTATGCAGTCATTTTCACAGTTATATAATATAACTAATGAACAATTTCTACTGCAGAGATTGGCTAATGTACAAACAATCTATTTATGCATCAAAAACCGTGAAGAGAAATATTACATGTTACCATAAACTATCACTTCCAAAAGCATCATTAATCAAAGATTAATATGAATTACAATTCAAAATAATTTCAGTAGATACCTGTGTCCCAAATGCTAAGCTTCAATCTTTTCCCACCAATTGTTTGTTAGCAGCTTAATCTTAAAATCCACAACTAGAAATGATTAAAACAATAATGAAAGTTTATCTCACTAATAAATTTCAAAAAAATGTGTAATTCTTATACCATATAGAAGAAAGAAATGGGGAGTTGTAATTTTTTTTTTTTTTTGAGAAACTGTTGTAATTGTTTTTAAGAAACAAACAAAGTTTCTATGATAGCCTTAGATTAGCATTTTGGGACATTTTTCATTGCAATAAACAACACTTATAGTAATTTCTACATGGTGAGCAAATAATATTTTGTTGTTGCGCATGCCATAATGTTTGTTATCATTAGCAATAACGTACACAAACTTATCATCATGATTAAGCAATAGCCCAATTACATTTTCCACCCAAAACTAAAATAAAAGGCAAAATCAAAATCAAATTCAACTATCCCCAAAAAATAAAAAATCAAAACAAATAATTTAAACTCCAAGCAACCATATCAATTCTAGCTTTGTTTGTAGGAAAAGGAAAAGGGAAAAGTACTTTTGAGTCTTACATTTACCTTTCTTCCAAATTTGAAATAACCCAAATATATTAAGCTAAGATATATAAGAATCTTGTTTCTCAGATCCCAAAATAATTAAAAATAAGAAAAAAGGAAAAAAAAATGAGAGAAAAAAAAACTTTTCGTTTTTTGAACTTTTGTGCTTATTATGGGCAACCAAAAAGAGAGAATGATTGGATTGAAATTTGACATTATGTACACCTAAACTAATGGCTGTTATAGATAATGATAAGATGCAACTCAAATTCAAAGACTACTTTGAATGAGAAGTCTCAGTAGTTATAGATTCCTTCATACTTTTTGTGAAGAGATATGTCTGTTTACCAAGAGTTGTTTCTTATGTGAGAGACACGATTCTTCAATAAATAACTAACTCTAATGCTTAATTAATTCTCCACTATAGATTGGTGAAGCAACATCATGTACCAAGTGGTCGTCATTATATAAGTGAGGGTACACCATATTATGATGTGATTACCTATCACTATTGATGGTGAATTAAAAGTCGGACTATCTGCAGTTCGTCTATAGAGTCGTCTAGGACTAAGAAGGTTAAGCCAACATATGAAGGTCGTCCATCGTCAGGAGGTCGTCCGTGGGCATGAAGGTCGTCCATCAAGAAAACACCTGGAAGACCCCTCAACACTTAGAAAATTTTCAGAAATGGATTTATGTACAAAAGCTTGTAATTCAAACCACATTCTACTATTTTGAAGTATTAGCAAATCATTGTTCATCGCTATAACTTCCCACCAAGTACTTAACTTCCAATGGTAGTTGCAGAAGATAAGATTGAACATTCTAACTTCCACACACGTTAAGGAAGTTACTAAACAAGTAACCACTCCAAAGCTCACTATATAAGGACTCATCCACACCAAATGAAAGTAAGTTTCCACTGCTCCTAAAGTTGGAATTCTTGAGTTCTAGAGGGAAAATTAACTTAAGCATCGGAGGGTTCTTGACTGATTCATCCCGGTCACCTTTGATCTTGTGTTTCTTTCTTTTCAAGCCTTGCAAGTAATCACTAACCCATTGAAGCCCAGAGCATTCAGCCTACTGATTTTCTGTGCATCATCAATTGGCGCCGTCTATGAGAAAGGATTAAATTAAATTTGTATTTTGCAATTTATCTTTCTTTGACAAAAGGCTGTATGGTTTGGACAAGGTCAATGGCCACTAGTCCAGGCCATCAGGAGTGTGAGAACATTTCTAGCCACCCCAACCGCAGTCACTAGTCAGCACCTGTTATGCAACCGCCTTCCATCCAACAAATACAATCTATGGTAGCTGCCATGGCAGAGTTAACCCGTCAGGATCAGGAGTTGACTCAAGAGATCAACCAAAGAAGGTAGCGTAATGAAAGGTGTGTGGAAGGGGAGGCTTAGTGTCAAGAAGTTAGAGAATGAGAAGATGTTGAGCGTAAGACCACTCAAGGGGTACTGCTTCACGAAGGGTGCCACACTTGAAGAGGGAGATGGATTAAATAAAGAGAGTCATAGACAAGATAAGGGAGAATATGTGAAGGACGAATCACGTAGATGATTTAGGTCACCGAACTTATTCCCCTTTCACAGCTTCCATTAATAGTCATCCTTTGCCTTCCAAGTTCAAGATGCTTTTGTTGGATTCGTATGATGGAACACGCGACCTATGTGATCACATTGTGGCCTTCAAGGGGTTCCAGATGAGATAATGTGCAAAGCCTTCCTAACTACCCTTAAGGGGCCAGCATGAGTGTGGTTTAGTAAGATTCCTCTGAACACTGTTGGTTCTTTTGAAGAATTAAGCAAATTGTTCGTCAACAATTTTATTGGAGGACAAAGGCATAAATGCTTCTCATCCAGCTTGTTGACTATAGAGTAAAGAGATAATGAGAGTTTGTGATCCTTCCTTACCCGCTTCAACAGGGAAGCCCTAGCAGTGGACGAGATGGTCGACAAGTTGCTGGTAGCAGCCTTCCATAATGGAGTTAGCTCAGATTTATTCATTCATAAGCTCTATGATCAAGAACCACAAACCATGGCTGAACTTGTCCATTCAACCCAAAGTTTCATGAATGCAGAAGATGCAATTATTGCCAAGAAGAGGAAGAAAACAGAATGAATGGAAGCAGACGTCCCATGCCATCCTGAGCAAGGTCCTTGTCCAAAGAAGGCTCAAACGGGAGAGAAGAAGGATAGAGATAGCAAGAAGGTAGGTTTATCTTCAGGAAGGAGTTAGCACTGTACACCCTTGAACGCTCCACTTGATTAACTACTTATGCAAATCAAGGATGACCCATCCTTGAAGTGGCCAAAGAAGATAAAGGGAGATCCTAATAAGCGCAATAAGAACAAATATTGCCGCTTCCATAGAGATCATGGGCATGACACGGACGAGTGTTATGACTTGAAGTAGGAGATAGAGAATCTTATCAGACAAGGAAAGTTGAGACATTTCATTGGAAGAGATCATAAAGACGAGAAGTTGAAAGGAAAGGTAGAAGAGTCATCACGACCCTTACTTAGAGAAATAAGGGTTATTATCAGAGAAATTTCAATAGGGCAATCTTCCAAGTCAAGGAAGACGTACCTAAATGTGGTACAAAACGTCCAACTCTCTAGACGACCACCAAGGATAGGGGGGCAGACGAGCAAGCCATTACGTTCATAGACGAGGACGCTGAAAGAATCCATCAGCCACATGATGATACGATCGTCATCATTTTGCTCATTGCGAATTATACAACTAGAAAAGTGTTGGTGGATAATAGAAGTTTGGTAGACATCTTGTATTACCCCGCCTTCCAAAAAATGAGGCTTGAACGAGATCAACTGCTTCCAGTATGTTCACTCTTGGTGAGATTTGGAGGAATGAAAGTGCAACCTGTAGGGATTATTACATTACCTGTAGTGGTGGGAACATACCCACAACAAATAACCAAGGAAGTGAATTTTCTCGTGGTGGACTGTTCGTCTTCCTATAACGCCATTATTGGAAGACCAACTTTAAATAGTTGGAAGCAGTAACATTTACCTACCACCTATCAGTCAAATTCCCAACAGAGTATGGGATAAGGCAAGTGCAAGGAGATCAGTTAGCCGCTAAAGAGTGTTACCTAGCCATGTTGGCTATGGACGAAAACATGCAGACAATGAGCATAGAGGAGAAAAGGATTGTTGCAAAGCCCATCGAAGTACTGGAAGACATCCTTCTGGAAGAGGGTAATCTCGAGAAGTTTACTAGAATTGGAACAAGTATGGAGGAGAAGACAAAGCAAGACCTCATCCAGTTTTTAAGGAAGAGTATCAATATTTTTGCATGGAGTCATGAAGACATGTCGGGAATTGATCCAAGTGTTGTTACTCATCGATTGAATGTACACCCATCTTCTAAGCCTGTTTGTCAGAAAAAGAGGGTCTTTGTTCCTGAGTGAGACAATGCTATCAAAGAAGAGGTCCAGAAGTTAACCACATCGAAATTTATTCGGGAAGTCTATTACCCGAATTGGTTAGCTAATGTGGTGATGGTTAAGAAGGCAAATGACAAGTGGAGGATGTGTGTAGACTTCACTGATTTGAACAAAGCTTGCCCCAAGGATAGTTATCATTTGTCACGCATTGATCAGTTGGTAGATTTAACAACAAGTCATCAATTGCTAAGCTCTATGGACGCCTTCTCAGGGTATAATCAGATAAAAATGGACGAGGCAGATTAAGAGAAGACATCCTTCATTACCAGTCAAGATTTATTTTGTTATAAGGTGGTGCCCTTTAGTTTGAAGAATGTGGGGGGCAACTTATCAGAGGTTAGTCAATCACATGTTCTGTCCACAAATAGGATGGAATGGAGAAGTTCATGTGGACGATATGCTGGTGAAGAGCTTGGACGAGAAGAAACATCTAGACGACCTGCAGGAGACCTTTGACACACTTAGACGATATAATATGAAGCTGAATCCAAGTAAATGTGCCTTTGGGGTTTTGTCAGGGAAGTTTCTGGGATTCATGATTTCACAGAGAGGAATTGAAGCGAATCTAGATAAGATCCAAGCCATATTGAACATGGAACCACCAAAGAATGTCAAGGAAGTCCAATCTCTCACTAGACGAGTTGCAACTTTAAACAAGTTTGTTTCAAAAGCTATAGATAAATGTTTACCTTTTTTCAAAGTTCTCAGGAAGGCATTCGAATAGATGGACGAGTGCTAAAAGGCCTTCCAGGATCTTAAAGTCTATCTTACTACGGCTCCCCTGCTAAGTCCATCCATACAAGGTAAAGAGTTATATTTATACTTAGCAGTGTCTCCACATGCGGTAAGTTCAACATTGATCAGGGAAGAAGGGAAGGTGTAGAAGCCTGTGTATTATACAAGCCGAGCACTAAAGGGAGCAGAAGGATGATATCCGATGATTGAAAAGTTGGCTTTTGCATCAATAACGGCTTCTAGGAAGCTGGGGCATTACTTCCAGGCTCATGTCATCAATGTCATGACATATCATCCGCTCAAGAAGGCAATGAACAAGTTGGAAGCCGCAGGACGACTGATCCAATGGGCCGTTGAGCTTAGTGAGTTTGACATCAGGTACCAACCAAGAAATACAATAAAAGCTCAAGCTCTAGCAGATTTCATTGTAGAAATCACTTTAAGTCATGGTAGTTTAGACGGGGTGGAAGACATTAAAACATGGGTCGTCCATGTCGATGGGTCGTCTACACTATATGCAAAAGGAATATGAGTTGTGTTGCAATCTCCAGAAGCAGATAAGTTGAAGTATAAGGTTCGTCTACAATATTAAACCACCAACAATGAAGTTGAGTATGAAGTCCTGCTTAAAGGGCTAGAATCGGCTAAGTCTTTAGAGACTGAATCAATAATCGTCCTGGGAGACTCTCAGTTGGTTATAGGTCAAGTGAATGGAACATGTGAAGCTAAAGAAGAATGGATGAAGAAATATCTTAATAAGGTGAGACGCCTTGTTAAGAAATTTAAAGAAGTTAGTTTCATTCAACTCCCAAGGGAAGAAAACATGGAAGCAGATGCCTTAGCGAAGGAAGCATCAACAGATGGATTAGTGGATGAGTATGATGAAGTCCAATATATGCCTAGTATAGATCTTCTAGAGATACAATAGATAGAAGGTGAAAAATGTTGGATGACCCCAATAGTCACCTACCTAAAAGATGGAAGGCTTCCAGAAGAAGGGATGAGGCCAGAAAGCTAAGGATTAGATCAGCTAAATACGTCTTTATAAACGAGGTGCTATACAAAAAAGGCTTCTCTCAGCCTTACTTAAGGTGTTTAGCTCCAGACGAAGCAAACTATATATTGAGAGAAGTTCA
The DNA here is from genome assembly GCA_023055345.1 of Quercus wislizeni. Classification (NCBI taxonomy): domain Eukaryota; kingdom Viridiplantae; phylum Streptophyta; class Magnoliopsida; order Fagales; family Fagaceae; genus Quercus; species Quercus wislizeni. The sequence goes on along the minus strand of JALGQJ010000002.1, from coordinate 7,916,875 downwards.
TGAGGGAGTATGTGGCAACCATTTAAGAGCTAGAGCACTCATCCACAAGGTCGTCTGTGCAGGTTACTATTGGCCAACCATTTAAGCAGATGCTAAGTCTTAGGTCAAGGTGTGTGACCAATGTCAGCGATTCAATAACGTCCCTAGACAACCCTCAGAGTACCTTACTCCAATGATGGTCCCATGGCCTTTTGCACAATGAAGATTGGATATTTTGGGCCCCTTTCCAATTGGAACCAGGCAGATAAAGTTTTTGGTGGTAGGGATTGATTATTTCACGAAATGGGTGGAAGCTAAACCCTTAGCAAAGATTACACAACATAATGTCAAAAACTTCGTCTAGAAGAGCATTGTATGCAGGTTTGGGGTACCTAGGGTATTAGTGTCTGACAATGGACGACAATTTGATAACACACCTTTCAGAGATTTTTGCGAGCAACTTGGAATAAAGAATCATTATTCCCCACCCTCCCACCCACAAGCAAATAAACAAGCAGAAGTTGCAAACCGATCCTTACTAAAAATCATCAAGACACGGCTTGAGGGGGCAAATGGAGTATGGCCAGATGAGCTACCAGGTGTTCTATGGGCTTACAAGACAACTGTGAGGACCCCCACAGGGGAAACTCCCTTCAAACTAGCCTATGGAAGTGAAGCAGTCATACTTGCAGAAGTACACATGGCTAACCACAAGATGATGAAGTATTAAGACGAGGACAATGAAGAACAACTTCGTCTTAACCTTGATCTTATTGACGAGGTAAGGATGGATGCAGAGCAGAGGATGACAAGATACAAAAGTCTTATAGCTAGGCAATATGATGCAATGGTGAAACCCAAGCGCTTCAACATTTAGGACCTCGTCCTTAAAAGGGCCTTCTTGGCAACCAGAAACCCGGCTCATGGAAAGCTAGGGCCTAATTGGGAAGGACCTTATAGGGTTATTTATTGCAAAAGGTAGGGATCATATTACTTGGAAGCCCTAGATAGACGGAAGCTAGAGCACCCTTGGAACGTTGAGCATCTAAGAAGATAATATCAATGAAGGGATAGCCTAGATGAGCATCATGGACGAAGTTGAAGTTATGTGTTGTTTTCCTCATATTTACTTATGTTTATTACTACTACTGCATGTTTTTAAGTATTTTAATTCCTTAAAAGTGCATTAGTTTCTAACTTCTGCGCTATCTATGGACGAATTTGTGATGGACGAAGTCATGTACTTAGTCTATCTGTTTGTACATAAGTATTTCTAAATTCCCTAAGGCACTAGCTTCTAAGCACGTTCCATGCTTGTCGACGATGTTTATGTTATGTACATACAGTTTGGATTTCCAATGTGTATAATGTTGTATGAATTTCCAATTTTTTTTGTGATTTCATTTAAACTAATCCACAAGAAGGCTAAAGGCCCAAGACGAGTAAAATCTCTGGACACAAGGATGTAACGTCTATAAGCTTTTCTTAAAATAAGGATAAAGTAAAGAAAAATAAACCAAGGTATATTCATCTAAGCATAGGACGAGGTAAAACCTAAGGTACATTAATCTGATTAATGGACGAGGAAAAACATGAATGTAAGAATATTTTGAAGTCCATGGATGAATTTAACCAGCCAAACAGTCCAATCTTTGGACGAGTAAATGCTGAAAACGTCTTGACCAAAGATGAGTAAATGATCGTCCAACCTAAGGACTAAGATGATGCAAGCTATAAGTCAAATACATGGACGAATAAAGCTAGCAAAAAAGATACCATTTATAGACGAGTCATACTTGTGAAATGTAAAGAATGGTAAAAGTGTTGAGCATGGAAAATTTATTTTAATATGGATGATGTAGATAAAAATTTGTTCATATAGTTAGGACGAGATAAAATGTCCTCATAAGTGGACAGGCCACACTTAAAACCATAAAAATAATATGGACGATGTAAATAAAATTCATTCACACAAAGCATATAACATGTTCAACACCAAGTAAGAAATGAAAATAAAAGAAGACATTCATTCATAAAAATTAAAGGGTAGACGACCACCATCCAAAAACCCTTGAGTTTTTAAAGCCAATGAAGGCAATTGTATTTGTTGCTCATCCATAAATTTGGACGAGGAAATTGTACTTGAATGAATTAAAAAAAAAAAAAAAGTAAAGCCCAAAACAACGAGCATTTCCAATAAACTAAAATAATAAATTTTTCTAAAGGAAAATAAAATTAATGGGATAAACCACTGGGGGCATCACCCCCAAACTTTGGATCGTCCTTGTTGGTAGCAGTAGCGTCCTGGGCTATTTCAGTTGTAGCATCGTCCATCACGTTGACATCCTCAAAACTCGTCAGAAGCAGGGAACTCTCTGTGGCAAGAGGAATTTTGAAGGAGTTAGAATCCATGTCAGGGTAAGTCTCCTTGGCATCAGCACGAAAGTCCTCATAGCCAGCAGCATAATGACTGTCTAAATGATTCTTGAACTCGTCTGACCTCTTGAAGGCTGCAATGGCTTCTTCCCGAACCTTCTCTATAGATGAGGTGAGCCCTAAAACTTTCCCTTCGAAGTGAGTGATACGGGTCTCCTTTTCAATGGAGTCCGCCTTGAGCTCCTCTACCTCATTGCTTAGCTCCTTGTTCTTCTCCTTGGCATCCTTAGCCTTAATGCAAAGCTCCTTAGCTTGGGTGGATGTAGTGTAAAACTTGGACATGGCCTGCGAATGGACGAAGGAGAGTTAGAAATTTTCCTTGAATCTTTTAAAAAATAAAAGGAAAATAATGAAAACCACATACCTTGAAGAGGTCATGGATAGCAAAATGTTCAAAATCCCTCACTGACATGTTGTAACATGAGTTCACCTCATTGTCAGTAATGAGTCCTTTGAACGTCTTCCAAGCATAACCTTCATCCAGTACCAAGTTAGGAGGACATTTGCCTTTCTCTGAAGGGTGGAACCTGTGAGGAGCTTTGGCTGTAGGAGGAGTAGGGTCTTCATGTTGGATGGATGGAGCAGTCTGGGCGGGTACCAAGTTCACTGCAGGGGTGTCTAGGTGTATCGTCATAGATGGGAACATAAGAACCTTGGAAAGAGTCTTTCCAGGCATCTGCTTCTTGGGACCTCGACAAGTAGGAAGGTCACCAAGGTCCATAAAGCTAGATATAGTCTTCCTCTTCCCAGCCTGGACGACAGGCTTTTGGACGTTCAAAGGAGTTGTATCATCCAAGACCTGAACATCCTCTTCACCACTGGTAATAGCTTTTTCCTTGTTTTCCTTCATGGTGGCCAACCCTATAGGAAGAAAGACGGAGTTAGTTAGTTAAAAAAAAAAGAAAAGATGATGAACGATACTTACTTCGATGAGTAGTCTCCTCGTGTGCAAGGTTCTCCGTAGTAGGCTTAAGACCAAGCCCCCAAGCAACTAGACGACTGAAAGTCACTAAGTAGTGGAAGGACCTCTCAGGGAAGGCAAGTGCTTGGTCAATATGATCCAATTAAAATTTGTCCAAGCATGGACTAGTAATAGCTGCACCAATATAGAGGAAGGTTAGACGAGTAAATAAAAAATGAGAAAATAAATGGAAGAATAGAAGAAAGACATACCCTTAGGACGAAGACGACCTAAAGAGCTGGTAAAAGGAGGGAAGAAGGCACTATTTACATCTACTGGGTCCCCAGCCCAATTTCCAGAAACAATAAAGAATTCAATCTTCCAAAGCCTGTAAAAAATGAGGGCCTTTATCAAACTAAAATGAGGGCCTTTAGACAAGAGCTGGTAAAAACCAACGGATTGAGAAATCTCTAAGGGCTTATAACAATAAAGGAACTCGTCCATAGTGATTGGGCAGTTCCCTTCCAATGCTTCACGCTGTAGCACTTGCATGTCAACTTTTGTCCTCCATCCATTGGGGTTAAGCTGGTTTGGTCCAATACCCAACCTATGGAAAAGGTCTTTACAAAAGGAGTTTAAGGGAAACCTAAGACCTGTTAGAAGGTAAGAGGTATATACACCAAAACCAGAAGAATGAGAACAACACCATTCTCCCTCTTTAGGTAGACAAGGCCTAAACTCACTAGGAGTTTTATATCTACTTACAAGGGTTTTTAGCTTAGGCGCGTCCAGAGTAAATGCTACCTCAAGAGCACAACTATAAATTATATTTTCTTCTTCCTCCTCCTCTTCATCCTAAGGAGGACTAGGTGATCTTCTGGACGAGCTAGCCCTTGCCCCAGAAGCCATTCTACGTTGCATTTCTTGGAATTCCTCTAAAGAAAAACCAGGAACCTCAGACGAATAATTTTCGTCTGAGGAACTACTATCACTATTATTGCTGGTACTACCCTCACCACTCTCATAATTACCACCACTTCCAGAAGACATGTCTTGGTACTCGTCTATCTCTCTTTCTAAACTACTACTAGACGAAGACATAATTGGAAGTAAGAATAAAGACGAAACCTAAGGATGAGAGGAAGGAAATACCTGACGAGACTCGAAGACAAGGCTTTTGAATGAAATTGCAGAAAGGAAATTATCAGAATAGTAAAAGGGTAAGAGAGAGAATGAGCATATTTATAGGGCCTAGAGGTGGGTCAACAAAGCGATGCGAACCAACCAGAGGTTGACGCGTGGCATTTTCCTCGAAAAATAAATCGATGCAACTAGCCAACCAATGAGATTATGACACGTGACACGATCTGGAACATTAAAATTCACCCAGAGTAAAGACGACACGTGGTACAACAATTGACCATAAAAATGTTGACACGTGTCAAAAACCAATAGTTATACTACAGTGCTCTAGACGACCTTTAGACAAAGGGGGCAATTGATGATGAACTAAAATTCGAACTATCTCTAGTTCGTCTATAGAGTTGTCTAGGACCAAGAAGGTTATCCCAACATATGAAGGTTGTCCACCAAGAAAACACCTGGAAGACCCCTTAACACTTAGAAAATTTTCAGAAATGGATTTATGTACAAAAGCTTGTAATTCAGACCACGTTCTACTATTTTGAAGTATAAGAAAATCCTTATTCATCGCTATAACTTCCCACTAAGTACTTAACTTCCAATGGCAGTTGTAGAAGATAAGATTGAAAATTCTAACTTCCACACACGTTGAGGAAGTTACTAAACAAGTAACCACTCTAAAGCTCACTATATAAGAACTCATCCACACCAAATGAAAGTAAGTTTCCACTACTCCTAAAGTTGGAATTCTTGAGTTCTAGAGGGAAAACTAACTTAAGCATCGGATGGTTCTTGGCTAGTTCACCCCGGTCACTTTTGATCTTGTGTTTCTTTCTTTATAGGCCTTGCAAGCAATCACTAGTCCATTGAAACCCGGAGCATTCAGCCTACTAATTTTTTGTGCATCATCAACTATTATACACCAACATATAGTAGTTATCCAAATTTGTAAATTGAATCCAACGTATAATATATATTGAGAAAGCCTTTAACCACTTTTTTTGGTAAGGTAGGACATTACATTATATTTGATAACTCATAATGGCTTACAGTGAATTTATTCAATTTGGATGGGAAACGAATCTGAATGCTTGTAGTGTTGCTTATCTCTCAGGCTTTATCTTACGTGTGGCCTCCTAGTTAGCTTCTACATCTGCTTGCCTTTGTGCTTCCATTCACCTAAAACCAAAATCAGAATTAAGAAGCAATTAACCAAAAATTTAGTTCAAGCTTGTCTTTGAATAGCTTGAAGGGAGTTGAAAACCCATGGAAAAAATTAATTTGAAAAAAACAAAAAACAAAAATAGATAATGGAAAATCCTAAAGAGGGAAAGAGAGAGAGGTTGAAGGTACTTATGAAAGAGGAGATTTTTGGAAGCTTGGACAATCTGCATTTTCCATGCTCAGGTGATTTCCTGTTTATTTTCCTTGCAAAAGGAGAGCGAGAGAGAGAGACAAAGAGAGAAGACTGAGCGCTTCTTTGAGCTTTGGCTTTAAATATGTGTGCATACATACATACATACATACATACATACATATATATATATATATATATTGTATTGTCAATTTTGCCCTTACTATGTTAATTTATATTCATTTATTGAGCTGAAGTTCATCACTGAGCTGGATTATACGTTCATGTTTGGTTTGTTTTATTGTTGAATAAGTTCGAGCTTGTTTATAAGTTACTTGATTAATTTGATAGAATTTTATGGCGTCTGTTCCATGATGTTTTCTCTATATCATCAACCCAATATAATAATTGGTTTTTGGTGTAGGAGAGGTTCAAATCGAAAATCATTTTTGATGATAAGAGACTTTACTAGTTACTTGATTAATTTATTTTTTCCCATATATAGTAAACACTACAATTATAATAATTTATCATTTCACAAATATATGATAGTAATTGCACGTGCAAGTTAGATTGTTGAGTGTGTAAAGAATGCGAGCTATAGATCTAACTGTACATTTGAGTGTTAAAGGCTTATGAACTATAAAAATGAAAAATTTAACACTTTAACATCTAAAGAAAGTAATAAACGCATATAATGTACGTGGAAAACCCTTAGAAAGTGGTGAAAAACCATGGTGAGTGAATGACAGAATATCCTTTGCTCTTAAAAGCTCTCTATTATCTGAAAGCTTAAGGTATTACACATGACATTGTTCTTCCTAAAAACCTTTCTTCTTTCCTTACTTTCCTACCCAGATTTCTGCCTCTCTTTCTATCTCTTGCCCTAATTGCTCAACAATATTTTCCTTTTATATTACGAGGAATGTTGTTAGGTACATAAAAACAAGTGTCAAGCTCTCATTCCCTCATCCAAACCCTAATACAACTATTGTACTATGCCATGGTTGGAGAAGAGAGAAAATCTGCTAACGTCAGGGTAGTGGGATGAAGGGTAGCTTTGCTACACCATAAGGGAGAAGTGTTAGACAAGAAAAGGGATGCCAGGGGAGCTAGGAGTGATGCATGCATCCTTAGCAGTAGTCCAACTTAGCATTAGCCAATGAAAGGTGTCTTACAACCTTTGACCCCTAGGGGTCGCTATCTCCTTTTCACGATAGTGCTGGGTGTCCATGCCAGGGCACACATTTCACTCCCCCCAAGGGTGATCATGCCGTTGGCACGAGTCAGGGGTATTATTCCCCTTACCAACATGACCTTCCTTTTCCTCACAATAATTAATAACCAATTATAATTAAAATTATATTATTTTGAACTGGTTCGTTTATGAACTTATAAAAATTTAATTAGCCTAAAATTATTATATTAAAATCATATATAATTTATTATTACAAATGGAGTGTTTATATTACTGATAAATTAAAAATTTTAATTTGATATTTTATAGACTTGTCTTGAAACTTACACAATCCAATCTCAATCATTCAAAGGTATAAAATATTTTTATTTATACATAAAAACATATACTATTATTGTTTGCAAAACACGGCCAAAATGGCCCAATACCATCTATTTTTGAAATTTTTAGCAACAAAACACTGTTTCGAAAATTATTAGGGATCTACCACTTTTTCTGGTACTCGAGCTTGGTGAGCTCGAGTACCATATTTTTTAATCCACCATGGCACGATGACATGGAAAGCTGGAATTAAAATATTCCGCTTGATACTTGAGCATGTGAAGCTCGGATACTGGTTGAACAGTACTCGAGTATGTAGGACTCGAGTACCATCTGTTCACTTATTACACAACCACTTACTGACGTGAACTGGTTGCACAACTACATACTCAAGTACCACCTGAAGCAAAGTGCATACGTATCCTGCAGGTAACCAATTATTATAAGTGTTATCTAAAGCAAAATGCTTTACGTCTTATACATTTTTGTTTTTCTATATGACAAGTGTTGTGAGAGAGAAGAGAGTGCGACAGAGAGGCAAATAAATACTAAAGCTGGTATATTAAATTGGAAGTTTATATATAACATCTTTATGGATATTATTTAAAGCCTGTATCCAAGGGCAAATAAAGTTTAAAGCTGCCAGTCAGTAATTGGGGCTGAAACTGATATGTAAATTGTTACAGTAACAAGAAATGAACAGATGGTAGCTTCAAGTGCTCGAGTACCAAGCAGAATATTTTAATTTCAATTTTCCATGTCATCATGCCACGGTGGATTAAAAAATATGGTACTCGAGCTCATCAAACTCGAGTACCAGAAAAAGTGGTAGATCCCTAATAATTTTCGAAACAGTGTTTTGATGCTAAAAATTTCAAAAATAGATGGTATTGGGCCATTTTGGCCTGCAAAACACCCTAAAAATTATTGTCCAAGACCGTTTTAGGCCCAGGCGCCAAGCCCACTTCTCTACCTATCATTTTCTTTGAAGAGGGTTTAGAGGGGTTTTGCTTCTCAGAGCTAGTGTGGTAAGAGAGAATGGAGTTCGAGAAGAGAAAAGCGGCGACGCTAGCGTCACTGGCATCCTCAGACACCGACAAATCACCGAAGGGCACGTTGGACACTCCCATCCTCCCTCTCATCAACACCCTCAACAACCACCCTTGCTACTTCACCACCAGCTCCTGCTCCGGTCGTATCTCTATCCTCTCCCAACCCATACACCAAACCCAACCCAACAAAAAATCCAAAGGCGGCTCCTGGCTCTTCGTCTCCCACGACCCGGCCGATCCCGACTCGCTCATCTCCCTCCTTTTCCCCGACTCACCAACTCGCTCCGAACCCGAACCCGAGTCCGAACTCGTCCTCCGCTTCGAACCGCTCATCGTAGCCGTGGAGTGCAAAGACCTCGCCTCGGCTCAGTCGCTGGTCTCCACGGCGAGGTCGGCCGGGTTCAGAGAATCCGGCATAACCAACGCGAACAACAAGCGCGTGATCGTCGCGATCCGCTGCTCGATCCGGCTGGAGGTTCCATTGGGGACCACCGAGTCCGTCATGGTCTCGCCGGAGTTCGTTAGGTACCTCGTCCGCGTGGCCAACGAGAAAATGGAAGCTAACAGAATCAGAACCCAAGGCTTTCTCCGTGCTCTGCAAAATGCTGACGTGGCAGAACCGGAATCGGAATCAGAAGCTCGCGGCGACGAAGATGATGAACATTCCGGTAAAAATTGAAATCACGTAGTTAAAAACGCAAAAGCAAAATTGAGTGAGTCAGTGGTTTGAATTTGAAAATATGATTTGGCAGGGGTAGATTTGAGTGTGCTGCGTGTGGTTCCGATAGTGGTTTCCGGTGAGGAGGCGGCGGAGAAGCTTTATCTATGGGGACACTCGGCGTGTAGTTTAGCTTCGGAGAAGAAAGTGTTGGTGTTTGGTGGATTTGGAGGAGTGGGGAGGCATGCGAGGAGGAATGAGGCTTTGGTGCTTGATCCATATTGTAGCACATTGGAAGTAATTGGCAGTGTAGAGCCTAGTCCGAGTCCATGGTTAGGTCATAGTTGTTGTTTGGTTGGAGATTGCGCGTTTGTTATCGGAGGCAGGGAAGATCCTGTGAATGTTCTTGGTGATGTGTGGGTGCTCAATAGAGCAAAGAGTGAATGGAGATTAGCAGAATGTAGTGGCAGTGTTTTTCCTCCAAGGTGAAAAGCCTTTTTGTGCACTAATGCTTTTCTATTTTAGTAGTTCTCATTTCATAGTTGAAAAAAAAAAGTATTGATTATCGGGTTTGATTAGTGGGTTTAAATTCATAACATCTTTGGAAGTCTAAGGATTGATTTGAAACTTAAAGAACTATAGGGTTTAAATTTGCCATCTTAACTTTAGTATAGGTTTAATTTAAAATCACCCCTATAGAATAGAGTTTAAAATGTAATACTCTAAAAAAGAATTCCGAAACATTAGTTTAAATTTTAGGGCATTATTCACTAGTTTGAATCTCCCATTTCTTTATCTTCCCTTGGAGCCTAAACTATACTATAACTGCCTGTGTCCTTGATACCATTATGTGCCTTGGTAGTTTAGTTTTGGAATCGAAAGCCTTAATAACCCTTATGAGAAATTACTTCCAACTGCTATTAGAAATCTTGAATTTCATTGTAATGAAATACATGTAGGCTAGAGTACATTCGAATGTGCTTTGTTGATTGCTTATTTGCTTGAAATTTGGTGTGGGACCCACCAAAATAAGCTCAAAAAGTTTTTTTTTTGTTGAGTAATATCGTGTGACCAAAATAAGCTCAAAATGATCAATCTTTTCAAAATGTTTTTTTGTGACACAGGCATAGGCACGCAGCAGCTGTTGTAGGCTCAAAGATATATGTATTTGGTGGACTTGACAATGACTCAATCTCTTCATCCTTTCATGTCCTCGACACAGTTAACCTGCAATGGGAAGAGTTAGAGGTTGGTGGGGAACGGCCATGTGCCCGTCATTCTCACTCTATGGTGGCATATGGGTGTAAGCTATTTATGTTTGGAGGGTACGATGGTGACAAAGCACTTGGAGACTTGTATGGTTTTGATGTTCAGACATGTCAATGGAAGAAAGAAAAGACAGCAGGAAGAGGTCCACATGCTAGGTTTTCCCACTCAATGTTTGTGTACAAAGATTATCTTGGGGTTATTGGCGGTTGTCCTGTCCGTCAACATTGTCAAGAGTTAGCACTACTTGATTTGCGGCTCCATGTGTGGAAGCATGTGACACTTGATTCTGTTGGCAAAGATTTGTTTGTACGAAGTACAGCTAATGTCATTGGTGATGATCTCATTTTGATTGGTGGTGGGGCATCTTGTTATGCATTTGGAACAAAGTTTAGCGAGCCAATGAAAATCAACTTGTTACCTTTAATGACTTCAAATGAAAATTTTATGCCTTCTAAAAATGGAGATGTGCATGGTACCCGCAGAAATGATGGGGTGACAGGGAATAAGAACGATAGCTTTCAACATCCACGAATTGAAAATTTGCAAACTTTAAAAGAAGATCTTGACTTAAATTTCGATAGTGAATTACCTGGAATGAATGAAAGTCAGATGATTGCTTCGCATTGGGTTCTACAACTTGAAAGGAAGTATGCAAAATTGGGGAAGGACATACTGAAGAAGTTCGGGTGGTTAGATCTTGAGAGGAAGGTTTATTCTCGGGAGGACGGAAAATATATTTGTTTTCCTGTTACCAAAAAATTTTGTGGTGTATTTCATGAAAGGCAGCATCATTTGTTTGATGCATCTGAATTAGATAATGACCATTTATTGAAACCATTTACAGGAAAAGGGCTTTTGTTAAACGAGATCTCAAGTTTGGAAGCTTTGAATCTTTTAAAAGAGTGTGGTGCAACTAAGCTGGTAGATGAGGTAGTTGAAGTCAAAAGAGCTGCAAAGTCTCCCTTAAAAGTAATGGGTGAAGCTGTGGCCTTGTTGATAAAGAATAGAGGCCTTTCAGAACAACTATTAGAGGAACTACCCACAAGGTATGTGCTTTGTTTTGTTTTTGTTTTCTTGTTAGCTTCAGTATTATGGATTGAAAATAGACATGAAGTAGTCTAAAGTTCAGGCACTTTCTGGCACTTTATAGTTTTCTAGTGGAGGCAGTGTCCATGTACTGTAGTGTTGCTCATTTAAATTCTTCTGGCCTTATCAGATGGGAGCGACTTGGTGATATTGTTGTGCTTCCAGTCACATCCTTCAAGGATCCTGTATGGGACTCAGTTGGGGCAGAGGTTTGGCCTGTTGTTGCCAAATCACTTAATGCTAATCGTCTTGCCCGCCAAGTAAGCTATACTTGAATTATGTATAAGGTGTTATGTTGCTCATTGATGACTACTTTTCTTCATTTTGTTTCAGAATACATTCTTTGTGTTGATTCTGTGAAAGTGTGTAGTCAATTTTTTGGTTCATTGAACCTCGGTTGTCATTTTAAAGTAAAACTAAACTTAATATTTGAGGATATGGGCTTCTTTTAGGATTGAATTACATGTGATACATACGTTGAAAGATGATATAAAAGCACATTGACTGTAACCAAAATTTAATTTTACTCTTAGAATGAACATATTCTGTCCCAGAGTTCAGGCACATCATCATCAATTGATTCAGATAATTTATATAGATCCTTTCAACATGGGAACATTGTCATGACATGATCCTTTTGTCTTTACTATTATTGTTATTATTATTGTTTTTTTTTTTTTTTTTTTCTCCTTTTAGGTTGATTTTATTATCTTGGAGGTGCTTAAGTTCTAAATTATTCTCCATATTGTTTATTAGTCATATTTTAAAACTAATTATGTAGTATATCCTGACCAATGGGCCACTAGCAATGATAGTCATATTTGTCTTTCCTGAAAGGTGGTGACCTTTTGTTTTCCTAGCAGGTGATATATTATAATAGTAATAATTCAAACTGTAAACTATAAAACTACATACCATGTTCAATCAGAATGAGTTGCAGAAATTCTCATCTGAATTTCACTAACGAGAAGGTTTTCCAATGCTTGTCATTGCTTTATAGTGAATTGGGTGTTGTTCATATCTTAATTACTTTTTTATGGTATTTCTAGGGCAGAGTTGCACCAACAGGAACAAGGGACAGTACTTTGGAGATTCTAGTTGGAGATAATGGTTGGGTTGATCATCGAGAAAATGGAATTCTCTATTCTTTTAATGCTACTAAGTGTATGTTCTCCTGGGGAAATCTTTCTGAGAAACTCCGTATGGGCCATCTAGACTGTAAAGATGAGGTTATTGTGGATTTGTTTGCTGGAATTGGATATTTTGTGCTGCCATTTCTTGTCAGGTATGCTGTAATTTTCTCTGGATTCCCTATAGGATTGGTTTTACTAGTCTAGTCCTCTTGTCTACTTGTCACATGAGTTGATCTGAATAGGGAGACAAAACATTAGGCAGCGTACAAATGGAGATAAGAGGATATATAATCTTTACACATGTATCAAATTTCATACATGTAATGCTCTTAAAAAAAAATCTTGAGAATAATTAATATAGGATTACAGCCAATAAGCTTTAACTCAAATGGCACCTCCTCTTGCAGCAAGACGAATGGTGAGATTGTGGGTTCGAGACCAGTTGTTGCATGTGTAACTTACCAATAAAAAAGAAGTGTAGTATTACTATTATGCACATTAGTCTGCTGGACCTCTGGCTTATGATACCTCCTGAATTAAACCCAATGGATGATTGTACATGGAGCCTTCTAGCAGTATACTTTTTTTTTGATGGGTAAGTTACACATTCACCTGATGGGTCTTGAACTCATGACCTCACCTTCCTTCAAACACTTATAAGGGGAGGAGGTGCCAATTGAGTTAGAGCTCATTGGCGTCTACTCTTTTACAATCATTTCAACTGCTTGATCATTTGTACACTAATAGTGACCTGATTGCTAAACTTCCTTGATCAGGGCCAATGCAAAACTAGTTTATGCTTGCGAATGGAATCCCAATGCCATTGAGGCACTCCAACACAATCTACAAGCCAATTCAGTTAGTGATCGGTGTATTGTACTTGAAGGAGATAACCGGATTACAGCACCTAAAGTAAGTCCATACACTGATTTATTTTGTTAGTTAATAAATACTAAATAGTCAAGCTGTAGCACTAGCATATCATGATTAAATTCCTATTAGGTTATTCTAAGTTAATGAAAATTTTCTTGTCTAGTTTTCATGGTCAGATTTTAACCTTGGATAATCTTATGCTTTGTGGTTTCCCATTGGCAAATCGATGTTATTTGTACTGTTGTAATGCGGAATCTGTGGATCATTTATTACTTTTTTGTCCGATAGCTCATTCTTTGTGGATGTATATGCTTCGGTTGTTTGGGATCGATTGGGTCATGCCAGGTTCAATCGAGGGCTTATTATTCTGTTGGTTTCATTGGCTTGGGAAGCATAGTTCTGATATTTGAGATTTGGTCCCAGGCCGTTTAATGTGGATTATTTGGTCTGAACGGAATTGGCGGGCTTTTGAGGATGAGGAGAAAACTGTGGTTCAGTTATTAGAGTTTTGCCAGAAGACCCTCTTTGATTGGTCTCATTGTTGGGGTTTCTCGGATTGTTCTTCCCTTACGGATTTTATTTCTTCTATTAGAATAGATTAGGGGCTGTTTTTGTCTTGTTGTTTCTTTTTTCCATTGTTCACTACCGTGAACTTTTTGTGTTTCTCTTGCTTTTATTAATAATATTTTCTTCTTACTTATCAAAAAAAAAAAAAAAAATCTTGTCTAGTGATGTAGAGAGGAAATTTTAACTGACAATGTATATTTGAAGGTCATGACTGGTTAATAGATGTTGTCCTGTCAACTTTCCTATGTAATGTTTGATGAACATTATTTTTTTTGGATAGGTTGATGAACATTTTTAAATGCTTGATTTTGAACTTAATTTGGAAGACAAATTATTATACTTAGATTCTTCTTTTATTTTTTAATTATTTTTATTAAGTCAAGAACTGAATTTAGGATGTAGGCAACCACAACCCACCTAATAGTTACCTAAGCCAAGTCCAAGGAGATCTTCTGAGGTGTAAGTTGAATGTGTTATCTTTTGACGCTACAAATTAAATTTAGAAGCACACAGCCAACTGTTGATGGTTGAAACCTTTTATGGCTGGTTCACAACAGATTGTGAAACTATCTTTTGTTGATATAGAATACTGATGCAATGAGCTAGTTTGCAGTGGCTGATATTTTACACTGGTCCAAAAGTAAAAGTTTATCATGAAAGCATGCATTATTGTACAAGAAGATGGACTGCTCTGATTGATTCCTTTTGATTTTCTGCTTGTAGGGTGTTGCTGATCGTGTCTGTCTTGGTCTCATTCCAACTAGTGAGGGTAGCTGGGTCACTGCCGTAAGGGCATTAAGGTAACTGCCAATACTCTGTATATGGTTCCATTCAATGACTTGTTTTTTTTGTTTTGTTTTGTGGTCCAAATTGTCTTCAGCTTCCAGGAAATGTTTAAGACTGCATTACTTCAAATTTTTTTTATTTACTTTTCAAAATGTTTAAAATTTCTATGTATCCTTTCATTGCATTGTTTCTTGTTGCTGTTTTGTATTGTAGTTCGAAACATCTCAAATGTCCAGGAAACGTTTGAAATTCTGAACCTCAGTGTTAAAACTTCCATTCCTGGCTTAGGTTTTGTTTCCAAATATACATTAATTTCCACAAGATTCTTTTTTATCCAAGGCATGTGGACTTTGGATTGAAATTGAAATGTATTTTCCTTTTGTGCATGTGCCTTTTCTCTTTCAAATCAGAAGTCATTTTACATTTCCTTTTGTACTTAATACACATGTTACCGAGATTGCTTTAATGTTGCACTAAGTACTGAAATATATTTTAGCCTACAATTTATCACTCTGTGTGCGTGTCTCCAAATGTGGTGAAAATAAAATAGAGGGAGTTAAAATTACAGGGTTCTAATGTTCTGTGGAGCTTAATGTAGCTGCAATTAAGACAGATGCCTATTTTTAGTGGAAAAGGTTTGTCATGATGCCTTTGTGGCCTCTTACCATCTGTTTCTGATTAGCTTTTCAGAGCAGACTTAAACTATATATACTCTTTAACTCATCAGCTCATCAGGCTACCTAGTAAGTGAAAGTTTATATCTCAAAGTGTAAGTTTCTCATTCATTTGAACCTAAAAATAGCATCTGGATTTTGGAAACCATTAATACATGTCTTTAGCTGCAGTTTTGTTTTCACTGTTTGTGATTGGTTTTGAGAAGCTTAATCTCAGATTCTCAAGTAAACTGGATCCAAATTTGA
Organism: Quercus wislizeni; assembly: GCA_023055345.1. Taxonomy (NCBI): domain Eukaryota; kingdom Viridiplantae; phylum Streptophyta; class Magnoliopsida; order Fagales; family Fagaceae; genus Quercus; species Quercus wislizeni. The sequence goes on along the minus strand of JALGQJ010000002.1, from coordinate 7,901,199 downwards.
AGAAAAAATTGTTACATTTATTCTGCCCAAATTAAGATCTGAATTATAGATTCAATTGCATATGAGATCTTAGTCCCTATTTCTTTTGGCCGTCTTTTCTTATATTGGTAACACTAATAATGCAGGAGTACAGGTGGGATGTTACATGTGCATGGAAATGTAAAGGACTCAGAGGAGGGTTTGTGGACAGAACAAGTTTTGAAATCAATATCTGAAATTGCTAGATCTGAAGGTATTGTCTTCTTGGCTTAATAGGTGATGCTTGGACGTGTTGAAATTATGCTGAGGACGTGTAAAGTGTAAACTATCTCCTTTCTGATTCACAGGTTACTGCTGGGAAGTTTCAATAGAACACGTGGAGAGAGTGAAGTGGTATGCCCCACACATCCGCCATCTTGTTACAGATGTAAGATGCAGACCGGCCCAAAGATAGCACTTGAAAGTTGAAACCCAATATTTCCTTCAGCTAACAAAGTACGATTCTGCATGTAAAACATTCCCCAAGCTGATCTATCTCCATTGTTGTACCCAATCTCAAAGGTAGCAGTAGCTCTCCCTCTCTTTTTTTGGTCAGAGGCAGTAGAATTGAAATTTTACATATCTGAGGGGTCCCATTGACCCAGTAGGCAGAGTAGATTGGCCCAATTGATAAATCTGAGGATAGGTTATTTATTGTTTCTAGATGAAGATGTGGAATGCTTTGTAGAAGTTCTGTATCAAATTACTGAGATTTTATAAAAGATGGAAGACTTGTTTGTGCATTTTAGTAGCAGTAGACGAGTAGTTGTTCTCCCTTTATCAAATAGTGCTTGTCACCACATTGAATTGGGCCTGGTTTTCAGCACCTAAATGGTCCTATAATGGACTCTCAATTGTGCATTTTGTAGCTATTTTAAAAAGTCATGCAATGAACACCCACATGGGGCAGCATTAATGCAAAGTCCTTTTTTTTTTCATCACTCATCACTCCTCACTAAATTTTCGTCACTCGTCACTCATCACTTAAAATATCCCAATTTCCTAATATCCACCCGTTTGACAACTGTTTTCAATTCACATCACTCAATTATTTCTACTATTTTGTGGGACCTACACACTGACCCAAAGAAGACTTTTCTCTCCTTTTTTTTTTTTCCCCCAACTCTTACATCTTTCTCTAGAACATCTGTGGGATCGGGAGGTCGAGCTCGTGAAATCGACCTGAGGCAGTTGAACCTTGTGATCAATTTACAGAGAGATGCTACCCAGAGCACTACCAGAGAAGCAACAATCAATACCCATGCCATTTTATTCCCCTCAAAAATTTTCCAAACACAATGTTAATTGGACCTTGTGATCAAATTCAAAGAAATAATAATTTCTTCAACTTTCTTATCAGTGAAGACTTTTGTCAAACACTTCATGGGCATTGAGGAAACTCCTTTCAACACAAATTACGACAACGAAATCCAATCACAAGTCATTTTGCAAAGCTTACAAAATCATTTTCTAAAGTTGTAGCAAAATAAATCTATATAAACAAAATTCAAAATCTTCGAAAACCCATTTATGACTTGGTGCAACTTAGACCTGCGACAATCTCCCAAAACCAGGCATTCCTTTTTTTTTTCTTTCTTTCTATTTTTTTCCTTCAACCCCCAATACCCACAACAACCACTTCATTTCGGAGTTTGAAGCACAAACCCAAAAAATTCATTAGCATCCTTGAAGCACCCAGAAATTTCACAAACCCACAACAACCAATTCGTTGCCCCAATCGTCGATTTTTTTTTTAATGGGTCTGAGATGAGAAAAGCGAAAAGGAAGAAAAAAAAGGAAAAGAAAAAAGAACAAACTGAGATGAGAAATGCAAAAATGAAGGAAAAAAAAGAAAAAGAAAGAACGAACTTAGCTGAAGAACAGGGAAAGAAGAGAGACAAAAAGAAAGAAAAGAGAGAGTGACCGGTGGGAGAGAGAAGGTATATTTGACTTGACAAGACTAGTGGGTCCCTCAGTGTGTATTTAATTACCAAAATGTCATTGGAAACTGAGTTTTGGAAACTAAAAACACCTAAAATGTGTTTTCAGTTTCCATAACTCATAACTCAAAAATCAGAGAATTGAGTGATGAAAACAAAAACTGAAAACAAATCTAAACAGAATTTTTTTTTGTGGGACCTACATATTTTGAGTTATGAGTGATGGAAACAAAGTTATAAGTTATGGAAACAACAAATCCAAACAGCCCCTTAGTAATTTGATCATGGTTTGGTTAACAAATTAAAAAGGCAATTTGGATATATGAGGTTGAGTATAATGCACTAGTGAGGATTGTTTTGGTTGGACAGTACAGTTAACTCCTTGATCCATCATTTGTAAATAAACATGGGCTGACTTTGAACCAGAAATGCCTCTTTTTAATGACACAAATGCGATAAACAAGGGAAAATCTTGCTATTTACTAAGAAAACTGAGAATACAAAAGCATTGGGACTTGTTAGGATAACTTAGTTGCAAGCCTAGGCCCAAACTATGCTTTAATTTTCAACCCGGGAACTTTTAAGAACCTGCAAGTAGAATAGGATCCTTTCTATTTTAATAAGATTTTCCAGTTTCTAACGGTGTACATAGTGTTTTTCCTTTAAAAAAGAAGAAAAAAAAAAGTTTACATAGTATTATGTTATTTGAAGTTTTAAATCATGTAACATTAAATATAGCTTTTAAGCCTTTTCAAAAAAAATATAGCTTTTAAGTTAATGATTATATGAAATTTTGAAAATACTATTAACACCGGTAAACCAAGCTTAGAACGTGAACTAACATGGATCACAGAGCCCAACTAGTTGGGTTCAAAACCCCAAAACCATATCTTACGGCTTACGTTTTCTTATCATGGACCTCGTTGCATGGATTCAGAGTCTTCAAAAGCCTAGATTACCATCTAGTTGGGTCTTGTGTGTAGTCGTCCAATAAAAATAATAATAATAATAATAATAATAGCATGAAGAAATAATGACAGTACTAATAAGACTAGAAAAATAATGACAGTACCACTAATATAATAAGTTAAATAACAATGGTGTGAAAATTGTAAATACATCTAAAAGACATCATCTAGTTGGGATCACTTATTATCTGTAAAACCTTTTTAAGGTATTTTTGGAGGAGACATAAATTTGATTATCTACTCCATGTGTGTGCTAGTGGCCATTAACTCTAAAGTTGGATTACACTCAAAACTTCATGATGGAGCCCATGATATGAAGCATATATGAATGGATAAATTGAGTACACTCAATAGTCACATGTGCATTAAAGGATTTTTTATTTATTTATTTTTATAGTAACAAATTGAGTACTTTTAGCTAAAAGGAATAGAGAATGATTTTCTAAAAAAAAAAGAAAGAAAAAAAAAAAGAATAGAGAATGAAGGTAAGTAATAATAGTTCTCAAACTATAATACTGGCAAGTTTTATTATTCTATAATTTAGTGATATTTGCATTCCACTTGTCATGTTTAGTATTGGTTTAGATTTGAGGGAGTCTTTCGTCTTATGCACAGAAGCACATAACAAGATATAGATTTGACACATGTTTATTTTAAAACACGTGTTAGTATTGTCTCTTCTGGTCTACAAAAGTACTTGAGGGAAGTCAAACACTAGATTTAATTATTTACTTATTTACTAAAAGTGGATAAAATGCAATCACACCTTAAAAAAAATGTCTTTAAAAAAATAAATAAATCCCCCCAAATTAATCAAACTAAACCCACTTTTAGCTTGGGGTGCAACCCACTTAAAAAGACGAAAAAAGAGAGAGTATAGTGTGTAATGCTATGCGGGAGACGTACCATGTGATGCCCATCTCTATTTAATAATAAAAATATCATGGGGAAAAGAAAACAAAGATGCAACTTGGCTATTCGGCAGTCCGTGAACGTTTCTATATATGTGACATCTTATATTTTCCATTTATGGTCATAGAAAATATAACAATTTTTTTACATTTTCCTATAGTCAAAGTTCCCTTCTTTCTTTTAATTTTTTATTTTACACACACATATATATATATATATATATATATATATTGCAGATTGCCACATCACATCTTGGGAACTATTTAGTATAATATTCCGCATATATTATTGATAAACTAATTAGTTAATTTTTACAATATATATATATATACTCTTTTGAGAAGTTATAAATATACCTTCTTCGTTTTTATCCAGTGTTTCCAAAAAGATGAATAGGATAACAAAAATTTTCACAATTTCTTATCACAATTATGACGTGACAAAGTGTGATCAGTAAATAAAAATAATTGATTAATGTGTAAATGATGATTAACCACTCATAATTATAGTAAAAAATTTATGAAATAATTTGTGATGCTATAACTACTTATTCCAAAAAGTGCTAGTTACTTATTATCTTGGTTTCTACATCTAGGACTAACTAGGGTGAAATTTAACTAAAGAGGAAAGAGGAAATAATAATGTATAGATTGTAGAACCCTTTATCTACATCACATCTACATCTAGAACTAAAGCTAAGCTAAGCATCATTGACATTGTGTGATGGTGAGAGTGTGAGCCGTCCCTCATGGCACGGGTTTCAACTTTCTAACTTTGTATAAAGAACAACACTTACTTGTAGGATAGAATACAAATTCAAAGTGTCGGTGTCGGTGGCCGCGTTGTTGAGGGTGGTCCATTCAAGTCAATTACCTTGGCTTCATTCCAGCCACTTGGCGGTTGGCAGTTGCCACCACTCCACTTTAATGCTAACTTGGTAATGCCCACAAATTATGTAATCTTTTATAATGTACAAGTAGAATCCCTCATCAATAGAACCCTTTATGGCTTTAAGTAATAGTAGTAAATTATTAACATCTAAATTACATTAATTCCGTCGGCAATGTTTGGTAGGAAGAGGAAAAAAAAAAAAAAAGTTTGAATGAATTGAAAGAGATTTTTTAATATATATATATATATATATATATATATATATATATTTCTCATTCCATTTTATTCTATCTTAAGTATTACTTAACAAAAAAAAAAAAAAAAAAACTTATTTCTTTAGTCAAATAGAGGCAAAAAGCCGATCTTACTTTTCTATGGAGATTTAAAGAAAAAAAAAAAAGGTTAAAATGCAAAATCTATCTTCTATGTTTCACTAAAACTCATTTTAGTTCTTTAACTTTGTTTTTGTTTAATTCAATCTTCTAACATTTAAGTTTAAACAACTAAGATTTTTTTTATCAATTTTTGTTATATGTTTTGGTTAATTTTCCAATTTTTTAAATTGAAAAATTTTAATTAATGATTGAAAAATATTTCATATATATTCTAAAGTCGTAGTGATAGCGGTTTCACTGTCAATGCCATTCCTTTCTTTCTTTCTTTCTTTTTCTTTTTTTTTTCTTTTTTTTTTTTTGGGTTTTGGGTTTGTGTTCTTGGTGACCTCCCTTTTTATATGGTAGTGATGGGATGAGACCTGATCTATAGTTATATAACGAAAATGATGTTTCTACTTTCGTTTTGGTATTTTTCACATCATTCTTTGAAACACCATGAGAAAAAAAAAAAAAAATCATACGAAGAAGATCAGAATTGTTAAAGAAATAAGAGTATATGACCACACTACATGATACTGAAACTATACTTTATTTGTATGTATTTTATTGAATGTTTGCGATCTCTAAACTGAAGTCATCCATATTTATTATAGAGAGCTGCTTTAGCCGAAAGAAGTCTTTGTGATCTATTACACATGTGAGTTTGAGAATTGTGGCAAGCCCCATTAGTACCCAAATGGTTCAATACCGTAACGCAATATGGAGGTTTAAATGGTGCGTACACAATGATCACACTTGCAAACCTCTTTTTTCTTTGAGCAAAAATTCTTTCCCTACTTGTGGAACTTACAATAGATTTTTAAACAAGATATTGTCAAAATAATGCTTCTAAGTTCATAAATTCATAAGTAACATATAATGACATACTAATTATGATGAAATTTATAAAAGCACAAATGATTAACTTTCAAAGCAAACATGAGAAGTGAGATTATAACTAAAAAATGTACTAAATTTAAGGATCATCTTTGATTTCCAAGAGGTAATACAAACATGACAAAATTTAGATAAAGTTTCTTAAGTCCTATATTTTGTGTTTCCCAATTAAATTCAATCATATAGTTGTATTAACCAAATATTTTCTCTTTCAATCTATATATTCAATTGTCAATATAGGTCACATGCTTAAATTAAATTGGGAATCCAAAATAAAACCCCTAAAAAATTATATCTAAATTTATCCATACAAATAAAGAAGCTAGGTTAAAAAAAATAGTTTTGAATTCCATTATGTTCTAGTTGGAATTTTCCTTTCCAATTAGTTAATAGTTACGAATCAACTCCTTATTCCATCTTGTTCTAAATTCCGGCTCATTCTGCACCATTCTACATGTTTTAGTTCATTTTACTAAATTCCACTCGGTATGGTGATTTTTGACCAGTATATAAATAAATCATTATTTATTTTATCTAAACTCTTTTTTTTTTTTTTATTACTTCTCACACGTATGACATTTTATTATTATTTTACTTTAATAATATGTTTTTCTTGTATACTTTAATTTGATATGGTATAATATTACATATTTAAGTATATAAATTTTGTAATATATATATATATATATATAAAACTTTAGCGATACTCTCAAAATAGTACGCCAAAATAGGTCAATACTAAATTATTCCGTTCCAATGAATAGACTGCAATGAAGTTTGAAACTATGTTAAAAGCATTACTCAATACTAATTACCAAGTAAGACACTTACATTTATTAATAAGATGCCGAAAGCCCGGGGGCCAGCCATGATCCCTCTCTCCATCTCTCATCTCTGCATCTATGTACATGTGTTATGTGTATGCCCTTGCCAGAGGCAGTCATGGCCATCAATGAGAACTGATAAGTTAATGTGTACTTGTCTCTTCAATAGCATAACAGGTATCTTCCATTTTAGGCTTCAGAAGCTTGAATAAGCTATCAATTATATTAGCAATCATTAATAATGCAGTTAAAGGGCTACCCCACTTGGAAGTGAAAGAAAGGTACCTTGGCTTGTTTACTTGGTTTTTAACTGCCAAGAGGTGGTAAACATCAAGTCAAGTGTATTTTTCTTTTTTTGGATTGGCCTAATATCAACCAAGTGTCCTTATAATAAGGACCAAGGGCAAAGAAGGATTTGGGATGATGCTGTGAGCTTTTATATGAAATAGAATGACTAATGCTACTGTTATAGACTATTTTATAATATTTTTACAAATTGTTAAAGTGGTAAATTAATTTAGTTTTCATTGAAAACAACTATTAATATTTTTATTTACTAATAATCACTCACCACCTTTACAATTTGTAAAAATTTTGTGGTTTTACCATTTTTCATAGACTATTTTTGAAGCACTCATGCTTTAGCTTTTTCTCTCAAAAACAAATTATAGTACAACATATGACATATCAATAGGGTTTCCATAAATAGAATTATACTTTTCATTTATTTTTGGTTAACAAGAATTATATTATGGAGAAAGTTTCTCTGCAATCTGGATTGGAGGAAGTCTCTCCAAACTCAATATCAGAGAGTGACACCTGTCCCATTCCACTAAAACTCAAATTCAGTATATAACTCCCGTTAACTCAAACGTTAGCCCTTTTCAAGATTTTTTTTATTAAAAAAATAATTAATTATTTCTCACCAACTACACCTAAACTCAGTCCTTTCTGTCTCTCTCATTCAACACAAATCCGTTCCCCATCTCTTTGTTTTGTTCCAGAAACACCCAAAGTAAAAAAAAAAAAAAAACTCAGCAAACCCCATCACCCCACCGGTCCACCACAACATCGCCGGCGACACTAGCAGGAGGTGGCCAACACCTTCGTCGCTGCCATTCACGGCTAACCTCTGCCTCTAACAAACCCATCTTTCTTCCACTCCATCCCTCTCAAAACCCACCCACCACCACAAAAAACCCAAAAAACCCATCTCTCCACCAGTCCTACTCATCTCCCTTCTACCGGTCACGGCCTACTTATCGCCTCAACGAACTCATCTCCCTTCTACCCACCACCAATTTCACCCAAAAATAATTACCCAAATCGAACTTTTGGTTAAAACAACAATCCCATCAATTTTAAGCAAAACCATCAATACCATTCTGGAAATAAATGAGATTATTGCAGGTTGATCTAAGTAGTCATAACAAATCCTTATTAATCCTTCAGCGTAAAGATGAAAATGGTTGTGGGTGGGTGGGTGGGTTTGAGAGGAATGAAATGGAAGAGAGATGGGTTTGTCGGAGGCGGTGGTTGGTCGTGAATGGCAGTGGTGAAGGCTTCGGCCACCTCTTGCTAGTGTTCCCATTGAAGGTAGGTGGTGGACCGGTGGGGAGTTGGGGTTTGCTGGGTTTTTTGTGGTGGTGGGTGGGTTTTGAGAGGGATGAAGTGGAAGAGAGATGGGTTTGTCAGAGGTAGAGGTTAGCCGTGAATGGCAGCGATGAAGGTGTCGGCCACCTCTTGCTAGTGTTGCCGGCGATGTAGTGGTGGATCGGTGGTGGTGAACGTAGGTGGTGGACCAGTGGGGTGATGGGGTTTGCTGAGTTATGGTGGTGTGAAATAATTAATTATTTTTTTGATAAAAAAATATGGATAAGTGCTTGAGTTTAACGGTAGTTATCTCTTGAGTTTGGGTTTTAGTAGAGTGGGACAGGTGTCATTCTCTGATATTGACACGTCACAGTTTGGAGAGACTTCCTCTAATTCAGATTGCAGGGAAACTTTCTCCTTATATTATTCATGTCCACACACATAGCTATCAGTTTATATATCTATGATTTGCCTGTCTCATATATAATATAATTCACAAATGGGTATAGTTTAGTCAAAATCGATTACCAAAAAAAAAAAAAAAAAGGTTTAGTCAAAATCCATCATGGTTAGGTTGAACTGTGGCGTTCTCCCCTCCACACCCCATTCTAAGTAAATATATATGTTCAGGTTTTGTTAGGTGAATAAATTCAATAGACCACGCATTTAATCCTTGTATTATTCTAAGTAAATACAATTTTGGTCATTGCATAATTTGTTACCTTTTCAATTTCATCCTTACACATTTAATTGTGTTAATTTCATCCTTTTAACTTTTAAAATCAACTTCTCAAAAAAAAAAACTTTTAAAATCAAGGCCCTTCAATTCAACTATTAGTTGTGCCATTGTGTTAATTTCGTCCATCAACTTTCAAAATCAAGTCAAATTCATTCATCGACTTTAAAAATAAAACCAATTTTCTTCTTAGAAGTTGAATTAAGTAAGAATAAAATTGACTTTAGAAATCAATACAATTGATAGTTGAGAAACAAAATAACACAACTAAATGAATATGGATGAAATTAAAATTGTCCCATTATTAGTTTCATATCTCTTAGAGTTGGTGATGGTGCTACTTATACAACCCAAAGATTGAATTATCATAGCATCTTAGGGATTCAATCTACCCAATCTTTTCCTTAAATTAAGGAATCACCCTCTACCTATTAAGGGTTTGGTTGCAACTAGTTATAAATTTGGAGGTGACAAGAAGATATGCAGATCTTCTCTTCTATATGGTGTTTTGAATTTGGCCCACGAGTGTGGATTCCATTCTTATGTGAGAGGGGAGATATATACACCGAATGCATGATGAAATTTTCCCATTTGGTTCCTTAGCCAATGATGTTTAACCAATCTGAGCTGCTACATCAATTTCGTCAAAGTTGATTATCAACAAAATATATACTTTATATCTATGGCAATTATTGCAATTTTTTTTTCCTTTTAAATTTTATCTGTCATGGCGGTTATCTTCTGATGTGAATAATATTACTGGACAAAAGGATACCAAAAAGTAATTGCCAAATTTGTTAAACCAATCAATTAGTTGTAAAGCCTACAGTAATTAGGAAAAGACAGGTGTGAATACCAAGAAAAAGTTATCAATAATTTTATAAATCTTGATTTCCACTAGTCCTATTGAATCACAACAATCAAATTCGTGTACCATTTTGGTTGAGGAAGTGAATTTAATTTCAAATTTATGTGGAAAAAAAAATACTCAATGCATAAAACTCTTATTTCTATGGAATATGAAATAGATGGTTGGAAAACAGACTTACCACTATTTTTTTAAGAGATTGAATTGGGAAATTTATTCTTCAGCCAAAATTTTGAAAGTAGCATTAACTCTTGTTTTCCTGAGTAAATTTAGAGAATGAGAAAAGTAATGCTATGAAACCAGCAGAATTCAATTCTTATTTTCAGCAAATTCTACTAGGATTGTCAGAGATCTTGATCCAGCAGTTAAGACCGCATCAGTAGGCCTTGGATTGAGCCCCCTACTTTACTTATTTTCAGCACACAAATAAGTTTCATGGATCATAACTGCTTTGAGTATTTTCCGTAAGCTCTAGTACAAGTATGTCCAACTTTCAACACAAGATAAGGTTAAAATATTTGAGTCTGTTGAGCAGTAAATGCTGCATAGCTTACTAGTGTTAAAAAGGTCAAGAGCATCAAAATAAAATAAAAAAACCCTACTACAATTGGATAAATATAAGTCTTATGTCATACTTTAATAGCAAATTTATTCCTGTGTGGCTTATTTAAGCAACACCTTGTGAACCAAAGCAAAGCCAAGTGACCTTTAGTGAGAATACAGAGATGGCTTCCAAAGCTCTCTTCCTCTTAGCTTTCTTGTCCTTCTCAGCTGTGTCTCTCAGGCATGCTTTGGCTGACAATGAGCAAGACCCAGGTCTTGTTATGAACTTCTACAAGGATACATGCCCTCAGGCTGAAGACATTATCAAAGAACAAGTCAAGCTTCTTTACAAGCGCCACAAGAACACTGCTTTCTCATGGCTCAGGAACATCTTCCATGACTGTGCTGTTCAGGTAAAGCTCTCATCTTTGTTTTTAATTTGTGTGGAATATTTGCTAGATATTGACAAAAGCGTTTCTTTGGTTGGTTTGTGAACTAGTCATGTGATGCCTCACTATTACTCGACTCCACAAGAAGGACCTTGTCTGAGAAGGAGACAGACAGGAGCTTTGGGCTAAGGAACTTCAGGTACCTTGATACCATCAAAGAAGCTGTGGAGAGGGAGTGCCCTGGAGTAGTTTCATGTGCAGATATCCTTGTGTTGTCTGCTAGAGATGGCATTGTTTCAGTAACTTCCTTGGAACCTCTCAATTTTTTTTTTATTTTTCTTTTTCAATATCACTTTCAGTCATTTGGTTCTAGAGTTCCATTAACTACCTTCTTTGTTATGCATGCAAATGTGAATATGTTCTTGATCTTAACTGTTCATTTGCATACTGGATCAGTGGATCCACACCCAACTTATGCACAAGTTGAATTTTCTGGGTTCTAAAAAGTACCATTCCTTAACATGGATTTTACTGTTGTGATTCACAAACTGCATGCAGTTCTAAGTTTGTTGCTATGATGTTCTTGTTTGTGGTGCCTTTCCCTTTATGGCTAAAAAAATCAGGATGGTTACAACAGATCTGCTTATTGTACCATAAAGCTAGTAGCCTTGTACTATTCTAGAATGTCAATGTTAAACTGTTTATAACATCTGTACAGCTTGGAGGCCCTCATATCCCTCTCAAGACTGGAAGAAGAGATGGTAGGAAGAGCAGAGCAGATGTAGTTGAGCAATACCTCCCAGACCACAATGAGAGCATCTCTGTTGTCCTTGAGAGGTTTTCTGCCATGGGTGTTGATACCCCTGGTTTGGTTGCTTTGCTAGGTACATACAATGCCCTCACATCTCCATCATGCTCATATTATGTATAGAAATGTATATACATAATGTTTATGTTAAATTACTAATTATACCCTCTAACTTAGCCCTTCTATTCATTTCTGTCTAATCTACATTATTTAATACTACCAAAATGACACCTTTTTGAAAAGTGAAAAATATTAAAACTAAAGACGAGATTGGATAGAATTACACGGAAGGACTAAATTGAAACAAATTAAAGTTAAAAGATTGAAATGAAAAAAAAAAAAAACTTTAAACTGAATTGAAAATTGAAAATAGGCAGAACAACTAAATTGAAATAGATTAAAGTTTAAGAACTGAAATGAAAAAATTGTAACTTAAATGACTTAATTGAAGATGAAAACACGTTGAGGTTAGAGAGGCTAATTTGTAATTTAGCCTAGCAACATGTTTTAGATGGATTTGCATAAGTAGACAATTATTCAGAAAATTTTTTCCTAACAAAATATCACTAGCATTTTTGGTATAACAAATTTGTTTTTGTATAATTTGGTCTTGTTGCATCTACAGGAGCTCACAGTGTTGGAAGAACTCACTGTGTAAAGCTAGTCCACCGTTTGTACCCAGAAGTTGACCCTGCACTCAACCCTGACCATGTTGAGCACATGCTCTACAAGTGCCCTGACGCAATCCCAGACCCCAAGGCTGTTCAATATGTGAGAAATGACCGTGGCACACCAATGGTTCTAGACAACAATTATTACAGGAACATATTGGACAACAAGGGCTTGTTGATAGTGGACCACCAACTAGCAACAGACAAGAGGACAAAGCCTTACGTGAAGAAAATGGCAAAAAGCCAGGCCTACTTTTTCAAGGAGTTTGCTAAAGCCATCACTAAACTCTCTGAGAACAACCCTTTAACTGGTACAAAGGGTGAGATCAGAAAGCAGTGTAATGTTGCTAACAAGCATCATTAAAAGCTCTACTATAAGTTTAGCTCTTCTTTCCTTGTCTGTATGAGGGGAAGAAGAGTAAGAATAGCAGAATAATATGGGCTTTCCAGATCAGTTTGTTCTTTAATGGGCAGTGTTTGGTGCTAGTGAGTGGTACCAGAGGTGATAACCATGTAGAGCACAAACACTGCTTTTTGGTGTAAGTTTATCCTTTCTTTTTGTGAGGTTGAAATTATGGGCATGATGGATGTCGGACTTGTGTATATATGTATGGATGGTATGTTAAGCGTGGATTGCAATATGATGATTATTGATGATTTATGCAAATGATACTATCTTGAAATGTCATGATGGTGACTGCAAATTTATATCGGAATCCAATGAAAAATGCCTTACACTCAAGCTGCTAAGAAAATATCAAATGATGTAAAGGGGTCCCAAAAGTCAGCAAATTAACAAAGTGACATTAAACAGACAAAAAAAAAAAATACTAATAAAGTAGATTGGAAATATATAGAATGAGGATAAGGAAAAAACAAAAACATAATCAGGATGAGATTCTCTTATATAATCAATATTGCATTATGCGTATGCGCCAACTTATCTGTTGGTAGGCAGAGTTACAATTAATGTAGTCTAGACAAAGAGATGAAATGTGGACCAGGGGTGTGCTCCTCTCTCTCTCTCTCTCTTTCTCTCTCTCTCTCACACACACACACAGATTGGGGTGTGAAGAACTAATCTTCATGATTTGGCACTGGGCAGTGCATTTTTCAATATTGAAAGCATGTTTTTACATAAAATATGGCCATGAGAACAACATTTTCTAGTTAGAGTGATTTAACTTAGGGAAGTGCCTTTAAGGGATAACAGGCCAGTCTATTATTTGTTATACATTCACAGTTGCTTTCTGTGGCCATGGTCGATAAGAACTGCATAAATTCAATTTTGAGGAGAGTGATGAGAAGCTTAATCCTAGTGAACTTGAGCCCTTCAGCTGCATAGAATCAACTTGAATGGTGAAAATTCTTATTTCAGGACTGTTATTTTGAAAATTCTTCCACAATATCATTAGAGTTACTAATGTGGTCCTTTAGTAATTCTGGTTTGTGTCTTCCAAGTTTGAAATTAAACTAATTTAATACATACCCTCCAATAAGCTTACTATAATTGACTCTTAGCAAACTTTGAGACTTTTATAACCCAATAAACAAGGCAAGATTTCAGCGTCAATGATTCAACAGTTACCGAGTTGTAAACCATGAAACTCATATTGTAAGCAGGACTGATCAATGACTTGTGAAGGTTTAACTTAACCAATCATGGACAGTAGTGCAGCATGCTTGAGACATATTATCAATTTATTAGTAATTGAGTAAGAGAAAAATAATAAACACATCTGATTCCTACAAGATAATAGGAGGCATTTCATCTCTCTTTACAATGCAACGACAAATCTGCTAGAAACCTCAAAGATATATCTTCTCTATGAACCGATGGACACAAAATTATATAAATAGAAACTTGTAAGTTACACACCTGTTGCAAAGAACAGGCCCAAAAATGTGTTACACCGCATCATTCTTACACTAAATTATTGCTCAGTGAAGAAAATTTACATGAAACCCATCTATGTAGATGGTTCATTACTTGCACCTTTCTAATGTTCTTTTGGATCTGTACTGCTTGAACTACTGTCAGAGTCACTATCAGCTTCCTCTAAGGTCTTCCCATTGTTCTGTGTGCCTCCTACTGTTTTCGGTATGAAAGGATTGCTAGAGGTGTGGCTGTAATAAGGCTGTTGATGGATGGAGATGTAATTTGCAGCAGATGGAAAAGATTGGAAACCATATGTCGAAGGGAAAGGTCCTGGAGGAAATGTGTTTGGTGGAGGCCAATACATCATAGGTAGGAAAGCATTTGCAGGCTGTTGTGGGAACACATGGAATGGTGTTTGATTATGGTAGGAGACATTAGTAGCAGTACCGGGAACCACTGGATTTGAAATTGGTGGGGCATCTGGTGAAGTCTGAGATGGCATGGACTGGAATGCTGCCATTGCATGATTGTGGATGGAGGTGTAGCCCATTAACCCAAAATGAGCTGGAGTTGCAAAGCTTGAAGGTGTAGACTGTTGGACTAAGGGTCTTACCAAATTGTTAGGCTTAGCATTGGAGCTTGTTTGTTTCCTTCCCCTTGATTTTGTTGAAATAGTCTTCCCAGTTATCTGCTGAGAACCAGGGTTAGCCAGCTGAAAGAAAAAAGATCATAGCAAACTGAGAAACCATCTTTATACAGAAACCTCAACCAGTTTATTTTGAAAATACAAGAACTCAACAGAGTGCTTGGTGCTAGATGAGAATGTTATCTGGTACCAACATCCTTTAGTGCATATATCAACAAACCATATCTAGCAGTTTTCTGATTATGCAATTCACACTGATTTTTAAGCTTTTTGCATCCAACTATTGTGTCTTAAAACAACTGCCTGAAAACTCACAAAAGTAGTGAGATATGTGAATTTGGGTTTGGGGTCATACAGTATCGCTTGTCACCAGATATGGAAGAAACAACTCCTCCCCTCCAGCATCTTGATCCGTCCTGCAATAAGAAGGAAATGCATCTAGTCAAATGGCCCTAGATGATTGGGGAGTGAAGAGTGTAGAATTTTGAATGAAGACGATGACAAACAGTTATTGGGAGGTTTAATTCACACTTTTGACTTGATATAACTCGTCCACATAGTCTTTCAATTATGCTATTTAGTTGACAATGTCTCAAAAACAACGAAAGGCATTTTATCTCAGTTATCAAACTTTAGTGTTTATGCCATTTCTGCTATTCCATTCCATAAATATCATGTCCTCAGGTATGCAATGGTACAGACCTGTAATATTTTTGAAGCAAGTCTAAGTTCCGGTATTTAGTTTCTCTTTGAACCAGGTCATCAGGAAAACCAGCCATAAACAGAAGCGTGATTCCCAAGGCCTTGAAGAAGAAGCTTCCACTGCGAATATGAACTAGCATTGCCATACGACACATCAGTGGCCCAAAAGACTTCAGTTTGTTTCTTCCCATGCGCTGCCTGACATATCTGGAACAATTCAACCCAGGGCTACATCAGAGTGGAAGAAGTGAAACATCATGGCATCAATTGCCGATGCTAGCTAGCAAGGTAAAGTTTTTATTAACAAAATGGTCCTTAACAGGAACTTTCTACGTTGATAAAGTAAAAAATGTAATTTAATGTAGTGAATGGGGAAACAAGAAAACCATTTTGCTGGTTATCAAAAAAAAAAAACCATTTTGCCGTGCATACTTTCAAGAAATATGAAAACGAAAGTTGACACAGAAAAGAGATGAATATTAAATCCATTTATGGTTTTGCAGATCAACTATTGGAACTGTTAGCCATAGTAAAATCAATTATTGGAAGTTTGGAACGGTACATACTCATTTTGAGGAAGATTTCTTGTTCTTCCACCATACTTGATACACAGAAACAAGCATGATGGGCAGCTAGGATCAGAGGGTCGCATAGCCTTTTCCTCCTCAAGTATTTGAACAGGACATAATGTTGGGTTCTGCCGATTGGGATAAAAGACCTTCCTTCGGACACCGGGATTCTCATATAAAACATGCTCCTGATGATTAAATAAAATAATGGCTTTGTTGATTAACAAAGGAATGAACAAGGAAGAATTACTGGTTATTCTGTGACATTCATAAATTTTAGACAGTCTTTTAGCAGGCAAGTTGGTACTGTAATATCGTGAAATCACCTCAGTGTCCTATTAAACTGGAAATTGAGATTTTATTGTAACCCAAAATGCTTTTCTTTAGCCTATTATGTAAATGCTGAGTATCAAAGAAGAACTAGACTCCCTTGAATGCAGCCAAATTCTCAAAGGCACCACCCCAAATCCTATGATGATCTGCCTGGCATGGTTCAGCATATATCCTTTTGTATCCTGATGCCAAGCCAATCGAGAGGAATCTGAGGTGTGAAACACAAAAGATAAATCCTAGGTTTTCAAGCAACATTTGAGCTACTATGCATCAAACAACTCATAATTTATTTAATAAAGTTCAAATAAAATATTGTTCGGTTAAGATACACTTGAATTCTATCAACAGATTAAATTAAAGAAGCTGATTAATTCACTTGATGGGCAGAAAAGGGAAAAAAAGTCAGGTGAATGATCTAGCCAAGAACTTTCTGATGATAAGACAACAATGCAGCATGATGTAGCCCAATAACTTCAGTGCAAAATATTAGGAAAAATAAAAAGTCAGTACTGATTATAGTTAATATTTACAATAAGTAACATTCATGGCCCATCTGAAGATCCTTTAACTTAAACATCTAACAACATCATGAAAAGGTAATGTTCTCTTCACATCACTTAAATTAAAAGCCACAAGTAAGAACAGTAGCAACACAAAATATATCAATATGTACTCGTATAAAGACTCATCATATCTTTCAAGCGACTAGATCCAATTATTGAGACTTAAGAAACTAATGAAGTTTGCAAAAATCAGATTGCTTACCCCAGGGTCCTTTGGAGATATGAATGGTTCTCCCTTCCTTAAAATGCTAAAATGATTGAAGCTTAACTCGTACATATCTTCACATCCATGCCTTATACCAAGAGATGCAAAGACTATAATTTTCCTTATAGTATGAGATTGAGCATTTTTCTGAAACAGGATCTCTGACTCAATTATTCTCTTCACTTCTTTTGGACAGAAAGCCGTCTTTGGAGGTTTTTTTTGCAATGATAGGCTTCCAGGTCCTGGATGGCAAACCTCTTTATCAAAAGTAAGGATCCTGGGTGGTGCTTTATCTTCTCCAACTTTTTTGGTTTCTTTTCTGTCAAGTTTTTTGAGTTCTTTTTCATCATAAACTGGCTTTGTATCAGGCACCCAAACAATTTCCTTCCGATTTTCATTCATTTCCTGGTTTACAACTGAAAATGTTGGCTCACTCTGACCAACAGAACAACTTTCCAAGCATTGCATATGTGATCCCCCATCAAAATCAACACCTTCAGGAAGATATTCTTTCAGTTCATTAATAGTTCTAGAACTCTCAGTAGCAACTCTAACTTTATGGTCACCATTAATATCATCCTCATCACGATAATCATCATCTTCATCATCACTGTCATCTGTATCATCAAAATCTGCAGCCAAATCACTGTCTTTAAATTTTTCAAAATGCAAAAACTGGGTATCATCCATGCTCATCCAATTGACCAAACGGTCTTCCAGATTTGCGTCTTTGGGAGGCAAACACTGAGGGTCATGTGTCTTCTGCAATGACACTTCACTTTTGTTAATATTTCCATTCTCAGTTCCATCATTAGCTGTATCTGTTTTCTGTCTTTTTAATTTCTTGAAGCTTCTCTCCATTGCATTTGGACAACTGCCCTGAAATTGAAGATATGAGACACCTTTAATGATATGAGTAACAGAAATTTAATGTTAGAAAGAATAACAAATCATCTAACTACTAACTAATGTAGCATTCTATGTGTCAACAAATTTTGGCTGCATGCAAACCCAAGTTACTTTATCATCCATAAGATTGATGCAAATAAGTTTAATTAGTAGAGCGAACACCAAACCCCCACCCCCCCCCCCCCCCCCCCCCACCTTTTTCAACCAACACCCTAAAAAAGGAATTAAGAAGAATGATCTGATCATCAAAATCCTTGCCATACAAGTTAAGACTCACACGTGTACATCAAAGTGCAAAGGTGAAAGAAATTCTTTAATAATTATCTTGCATACTTTCTCTTTTTGTATTCAGTTTAATACTCTAGAAACAGAATTATATATGGCATCCTTCCTTTAAGGATGACACTTCTTAGTGTTTCCAACTAAGATGTTTAGGGTTTGAATCCCCCTCAAAGCTTCTAAATTAAAATGAAACCTTCATTTTTATAAGAATGTAGCTGTTGGATAATCTAAAGGGCAAATACTTCGAAGAGATTTCAGGAATATCACATAATAATCAGATTGAACAGGTGATCTGTTTATATACTTACTAGTGAAACATATAATCATTCACAGACGAATACCATCTATTAATAAGACATTCTTTCAATGAACATCTACCATTAAAAGTACAAAAAAATGAAAAGACATAAAAGAAAAAAGGCAAGTATAATGGTTTTTCTTATAATATTTATTGTATAATTAAAATTAGAAGAAAATGAAGCCTCATAGACTGATAAAAGACAAAACAAGAAACGATGCAAAAACACAAATATGAACTGGGCAATCGTACTTGCCCATCTGCAGGAAGAGAATCCTTGTTTCTTTGCTGTATTTGAGCTTCAAGAATTGATATTCTCTCCATAAGCTCAGCATTCTTCCTTCTTTCCCTTTGTAACTCAGCAGTAATCTCAGCTATAACATTGACACCTTCCCCTTTCACTTCTTGCTGTATAGCACACAATGCAGAAGCACTGACTAAGCTAGCACAGGATTGAAGCTCTACCATTGGAATATACCAAAAGCCAATTTCAAGACCTTTTGGATAGCCTCAAAACTAATAATCACAAAAAAAACAATATATACCCACTAATAAAAACCTCCAAAAAATTCTTCCCAGCTGATAATCTTAAAAAGAAGAGAACGTATGAGAGCAAATATCAAAACTTTCATATAGGAAAACTACTAAAATCAAAGAACGAACTGTCATTGATGCAAAACCCATGTCATAAAAGTGATTTTCAAAAGCTTTTGTACTTAAAAACTGAACAGTGGAGAATACACTGATGCATTACGATTATAAAAAGACTATTTGAGTATCAAATGGGAGCATGAAAGTATTACAAGAGACAAAAATAATGAGAGCTTAAAGAACTGTGTAGTTTGAAGTGTAATAAGTCAAAACTAAGCTTAAGTTGAAGCAAAACATGATCAGAAACATAGAGAAGAAAAGTTCAAAAGAGAGCAAGAAGTAGAAAACGTGTGTTTGGTAATCAATGATATTCAATGATGTTCTAGAGAAGGAGATGAAAGTGATTGGAAGATGAGTAGCCTTTTGGGTTTGGTTATCGTCTCAGACTCACTGTTTTGTAAATGGAAAATAGAACGCCGAGGTTAAGGCATGCATCACCACGTGCGCCTCTCTCTCTCTCTCTCAACCTATAGCCAAGACACCTATTCCTCTATTGGCTTTTAGTGGACAATATTTTGAACACAAATTTTTTAGTCGATAAAGTTGAGCCTACTAGAATCCACAAAATGCAATTCAATTGATGAAAGAAATTCTAATATTTAAATCTGAATCTTTTATTTTAAAAAACTGACTAAATAGAATCCACAAAATGCAATTCAATTGGTGAAAGAAACACTAATGATCAAATCCGAATATTTTATTTTAAAAAATTAAGCTAAATAGAATCCACAAAATGCAATTTAATTGGTGAAAGAAAATAGAATGCTAAAATAGTATATTTATATCCTCTAAGTTTGAGGTTGCTTCTAATTTGGTCCTTAATTATGCAAACTTATAATTTACTATCTCGAATATTACACAACAACATTATTGTGATCCTTCATAATAATAAAAAATAAAAAAATAAAAAAAACATTATTGTGATCCTTCCATCAATATCAATTAGAATCTTATTATTAATCTGCAAAATATGATATCGTTTTGGGAAAAATATAGACTTGTTTTTGGATGAATTACCTGTGAAAATGTAACATACCATAACACAAGGGGTGTATTGTCAATATCATATTTTGTCCATCCCCAATTTGTATGAGTATGAATATATATATATATATATATATATATATAGTAACAGGTGAACAGTAACAGATGAACAGTGACAGGTGAATAATGAGAGATGAATAGTAAAAGTGAATTTTCCCACTTTTGACTCAATTTTTTTGGGGAATCATACGTAGAGTTCATAAGCCTACAATTCAAGGGTCTAGACCTTATCATTGTTGTTCTTTTGTGCCAAAGGAAACCAAATGAGCACCATTATTGGGAACCTTCAGAAGCATTGTTGTCTTCTTGTGCTAAAGGAAACCAAATGAGTACCATTATTGGGAATCTTCAGAAGCATCGTATTGGTGGAAAATAGGCTTTTAGCAGTGGTATATATTGAAGTGTTTTGGCCGTTGTGCAGGCCAGACAAATAGGAAAATCAAAATCTTTCACCAAATCCGAGGTATCATATATATATATATATATATATAGAGAGAGAGAGAGAGAGAGAGAGAGAGAGAGAGAGAGAGGAGGTTCTAATGAGGATGAAACTTACCTCACATGACCCATATGTTAAAAAAAACATTTTATTTCGTTTTAGTGTTTTCCTTTTTCATGACAATTTTCTATGTTTAGGTAATGTATGATATCTATGGTACAATCCAAGTCATTGATTGCAAGTGTGAGAGTCTTAATCTACCTCTCATGACCTCTAGATTAATCAATACTTTTTAATATTTTCAATAAATATGTTCAAGGTTTGAATACCTATCCCCTTTTCAAATGTATCAACAAAAAAATTAGTTGAACCCCCATTGAATAAAGTATTTGGATAGAGTAAATTGATGCCAATTGCCCATGTTGTTACACAGTAATACACAGCCTCAAATTTAATTAATTAAGTAATCATTAATTTTTTCATTGGCTTTACCAGCTCACAATTCTGACTAAACAATTAAATTGTCTTCTTATGTGAGGGGTGAGGCTGGTGCCCCATTTAGGAGCATCCGAGGCAGTGGTCATTTTATAATTTACAGATGAGATGCTCAACAGGTTAAATTGTTTTAAAAAATTTAATTACCTACCATCCAACATTTGACAACAAAATAATTAAGATAGTAGCAGTAGAATGTATTATAACCCCTTAACCTGACCCATTCAGTCCTTATAATATCCAATGCAATCAAAGCTTGTCACAGACACGATAAACTGGCAATATCATATTGTGACTCTTATAAACTGGCAATATACCTTTGAACTCAGGGTGGCAATCTGGATGTACCACGCCATGCCAGTGTCTCTAACCAGTAACCTCATAGTATATTTGGTTTTTGAACTGTGTTTGGATCATCTGGCCAATAACTTCTTTGCCTGACCTGTATGTTAAATCGGGAATATGAGTTTACTTGTAGCCCATTATCTAATTCTGACTTCAACCTTAAACACAATTGTCATTCTCTTTAAATAGTTTGAGGTTTAATTGTTATGAAACCTCAGGATGCTATAACTTTTTTTTTGAGATAGTTTCTTGGTATTTACTTATGATAATTGCTTTTTATAATTAAACGAAGTCACTAATTGGTTTTTTGGTATAGGTTGAGGATTGAATTCTAGATCTCTTATTTGATGACAAAATTTTTTACTAATTGAACTAATTAAAACTCACTCAAAATGCTATATAACCTGATCCCCGAATTCTGAATTGCTGAGATTTTTGAGATAAGGGAAACTTGGGGTATTTTATTATGGGAAAAAAAAGTCTTTAAATATAAAACCCTTCATTGAGAGAAATATTCCAATTATCAATTAATTAGATGCAAAAATCAGTGACCAAGGTTTACAATAACTTATAATAATATAAGTTGTACAAGCCTACAAGGGAAAGATGGAAATTAGGAGTCTGTCTTGACTTGCGAGTCCCATGACACCATTTCCCAGATAATGTATTAAGAAAACAAGTGCACACGTGCATCTAATATGATATTTTGCTCAGTGGGGTGTACAATATATAGATAGAAAACAACCTCACGTGCGATGGTAACCTAAATGGTTGTCTCTTAATGCAGTGTGTGTCAGAGGAATATGAAGCTAAACCTTGGATTCCATCCTTCTAAGTTTTAAACTAAGCCTACCCATATGGGCAACCCTTGTTTTTTAAACAAAATAGAATAAACCCATCTTAATTTAGTACCAGTGAAAGCCTAAAATACTTCTTGATTGTATCAGTGCTCAACATAATTTAAGCAAGCAGGCAGTCTTTCTTGTTGAGGGTTGCCCAAGGAGCCTAAATCAGAGCTTTTCTTTATAAAGGAGAGAAAAAAATGGCTGAAGAAAGCAACAAAGTCAGAGTCTTTTAGTAGTACCTGAAAAGTGTGCTGGCCAGGTAAAAGGAATCCCATAATTATGAGTACACACACAGCCTTTGATGGCTTTCTAGTTAAGATATATTAATCATTCAATTGAAACTTGGAGCTTAAGAATTGCAAGTGGGAAGGGTGTTATATATAAATATTATGTTTGTCTTGTAGAGTGTGTTTAATAAAGATTAAAGCCTTGTGATATTTAAGTTATTGTATATGTTGATTAGCTTCACATGACAGGTTGTTTATGTTTTTAGTAGCATTGAAATGTGAAATATGTGGAAGTGAAAAGTAGAATTATTTTATTTAGTAATGACAATTGACAAGCAAGTTATTCAAGGGACAAAAATTTAGGAGATTAGATTGTCATGGTATTTCTCCCTCCCATTCTAATGCATGGCCAATAATGCTATATTTTGGAAAAGATTGCTACTGAATACAGGAGAAACATCCACAGAGAGAGAGAGAGAGAGAGAGAGTTTGTACTTGGTTCTATTTGGTCCATGTGAGATGCCTTGTGAATAGCGACCCTTCTATTGCTAGGCTTTTTGAGGCATTTATTCTTTAAGATATAGATTTTCTGTTTTTTAATACTAAAAGAAAAAAAAAAGCAAGAGGAGTAGGTAGTGAAAACCTTGTGATCATACTAACTCTTAGTTGTTGAGAAATCAATAATATAAGTGAGTTAGATAGACTTATAAAGTGGAGGATCTACATGTATTCTTTCAAATGAATTCAACCATAACTTGACTTCAACCTTACTAGGCGATAAAGACTAATCAATCAATCATCATCAATATATATATATATATATATATATATATAAAAAAGTAGAAAACTCATGCGAGAGAGTATGAGGTCCTGTCATATAGTGCTTTGTATGAGTAGTATTTCATTTAACCTTTCACCTCACCCCATCTTCTTATTAATAACTAGTTTAAGACCACCACACACCCTTGGTGCGATGGTCACTCTACAAGTATAAGTGCTTGTGGAGTGTGGGGGGCAAAGGCCGGGGTTCAAGTCTCTAGGAGGGAGCTTTACACACATATACACTTAGATTAGGTTAGAGTAAAATTCTATCTTGTATAAAAAAAAAATAAAATAAAATAAAAACTAGTTTAAGCCATAAATGCAGAAGATTAAGAGGTTTGGTTCCACCCCTTTTCTAACTTCTTGCACTCTTTCACTTTTAATTTCATTAATTTCAAAATTGAAAAGTTTTCTCCATTCAATGGTAGTTTTCATGTTATAAAAGCTATTATTTTATATATTCTAGTATCACAAAATGTTGAAGGGCCAAAAGAAATGGAGAGAGAGAGAGAGAGAGAGAGAGAGATTAGTGTCAAGAAGAGTATGAAATTGGCTTTGGTTTTAGGTGTATATGATCTAACTACTTGTGGGGTGTTTTGGGGGGGGGGGGGGGGGGGAGGGGAGGAGATAAGGACCGAGGTTCAAGTTTTTAGGAGGGAGCTTCACACACATATACACTTAGATTAGGTTAGAGTAGAATTTCTATCTTGTATAAAAATAAGTTAATAAATAAATAAATAACAACAACAACAATGTCAAAGCCTAGTACAATACTTCAACAACATTTGGGGTTTTTGAAAGGTATGTTTAGGGAAGACATAGAGCCTTTATGAGTATTATTTGAGTTTATTTATATTTTTGGGAAATGCTTAATCATTGTAAGTGATAGAGATACTCATATGAGAAAATTATTAGGTACTTCAAGAGTACTATAAATGCGTAGTCCCTCCTCTCACATGAATGGTGAGTCCCACCATGAATTTAATTAGTGAGATACACCATTCATGTGAGAGGACAAACTACGTATTTATGGTACTCCGAGAGTATACAATAATTTCCCTACTCATATGTATGTAAAATTAAACCTAAGATATGAAATAATATAATTTTATATTTCTCTGTTCAATTGTTGTTATAATTTTAATCTCTTGACATGTATATTTTAGTTTTACATATTAAGAATTAAAAACCTTAAATCTTAGATGTTTAGCCTTCAAAAGTTCATGTGTTTTCCTTAAAAAAAAAAATACTCCTAAAAAAATAAATAATAAGAATTTTTGTATTGAAAACGTCAAATGTGATAAGAATTTTTATATTGAAAACGTCAAATGTAAGAACCAAATATATATATACACTTGATAAAAAAAAAAAAAAAATCAATATGCATGTAGTGGAATTTTTAAGGTCTAATTAATTATGGTTACTTATATATGGATATATTGTATTATAATTTTTTTCTTCATTATTTTAGTGACATATAATACATAATTGAAATTAATTTTCCAAACATTATAACACATATGAGTATTATAAAATAACTAATAACAAACACGTGCATCATGTGGGACATCCACTAGTATTTCTCAAAGGGATAACCCAATTGTTGATGTCATGTTTATGCTTATGTTTATCAAGTTTTTATATATACATATTGTATTCAAAACATATGGTTCTTAATTATCTACATTTGTAATCCTTTAGGTCTTTTAAAATGGTATATGAAAAGTAAACTAGCTAGATATGCTAAAATTGATTAAGCTTCTTACAAAAAAGGATAATAACAAAATATTTAGATATTGAAATATAAAAATTAATTAAGCATAAATATAGTTCATAGGTATGTCAATTTTTTTCTTTAGCATACGTTTTGAGTGTTTGGATTCTAAACAAATTTTAGTATTTGAATGTCATATTTCCATGGCTGCTTCATTAATAATGCACAAATTTTTTTTTTTTTCTTTTGGCAGAACCAATCTGTATTGGATTTAGAATGTGGAAGTCATATTCAAACTCACTCAATGCAACCACAATGAAAAATTTTTATAAATTTTTGCTAGTCCATTTGGATACAACTTATTTTTGCTGAAAACTGAAAACACTATAGTTGTGGGGCCAAAGAATCTGGTAACCCCGGCTCATTTATATTAAGCCCAAGGCCCACGCTAAAGAGGAAGAAATGTCCGAGGACAAACGAAGAAGGTCCGAACTACCAGGAGACGTTGTCGAGGACAATCCTGTTCTCGGCAAACCGAGATCACGGAAGGAGAAAGTAACACGCCACCAATTAAGCATAAAAATTAATTAAGCATAAATATAGTTCATAGGTATGTCAATTTTTTTCTTTAGCATATGTTTTGAGTGTTTGGATTCTAAACAAATTTTAGTATTTGAATGTCATATTTCCATGGCTGCTTCATTAATAATGCACAAATTTTTTTTTTTTCTTTTGGCAGTACCAATCTGTATTGGATTTAGAATGTGGAAGTCATATTCAAACTCACTCAATGCAACCACAATGAAAAATTTTTATAAATTTTTGCTAGTCTATTTGGATACAACTTATTTTTGCTGAAAACTGAAAACACTATAGTTGTGGGGCCAAAGAATCTGGTAACTCCGGCCCATTTCATATTAAGCCCAAGGCCCACGTCGAAGAGGAAGAAATGTCCGAGGACAAACGAAGAAGGTCCGAACTGCCAAGAGACGTTGCCGAGGACAATCTTGTTCTCAGCAAACCGAGATCACGGAAGGAGAAAGCGGCACACCACCAAGGGCAGTCTCTCAGAGCGTCTAAAGGGAAAGCACAAGTGCAACAAAACAGCCATGGGAGAATAGTGGAAGAGCAATTCTATGACAAGCTGTCACCTCTGTATTAAATACCCACAGCTAACATCCTGGCCCCATTTATGTGGACATGACTCCTGGACAGTGCTATCTGGGTCACTGCAACTCACAGAACGTCAGAAGGAGTGGCTGATGGGACGTGCGCTCAAAAGTATAGGCGTGGATGACTAACAAGTGTATGGCCAAGATGGTCCAAAGGGAACTATATAATGTAAAAGGCCTTCCTAATGAGAGGGGGAGGAGACTCAGATCCCCCTTCGCGCCCTATTCAACCGAGCCGGATAGAAACTCACATCCTCGGACGGTGAGTTCGTCTCCTCGGATCATGAGTCTATCCAGCTCTATGTTCCTAGTTCCTATTCAATCATCACTAACATTGACATTAACCGTTGTCAAACTCATTAAAACCTAACTCTTGGACCCACTCTCTACAAATTCATTATAATGGGTCCGCTGGGCCTAGATTCGATTCACCCTTGGGCCCAGTCTGGAAATTGCGACCCTACAATTGGCGCCGTCTGTGGGAAGTTGCTTGTGCGATGATGAATGCAACGGTTGGTTAATGCAGGATCAAGCCCCCATCAGCAAGAGTCCCCAATGGGAGGTTATGGTGGCCAGTTGACTGTATTATACGAGAAGAATTGCTAAATGGTGCACAATTCTAGGGGCTTCTGACACCATGTGCATGGCCCATGCCCCTATCAGGGGTTAGATCCCCGCAAATCTAGTGGCCGACCCCGCTAGACCCCCATTAGAGGAAGGGGCAGCCACGCGGAGCGATTCAAGGGGACTCCATAGTGAGATTAGTTCTGGAAGGTATATATTGATACCTTCTGATCTGCTGGAGCGGTTAAATGGGGCCTTAGCTATGACAGGTCCTCGGACCTCCTCCTTTAGAGGAATGATCACACACTACCAAGTATCTGAGTGTTAAACAGAATCAAGGTCTTGCATGGTCTTCGAACTTAAACTTATGAGAAAACTAATAACTCTTGACAACTATCTGAGTGTTAGATAGAACCAAGGTCTTGCATGGTCCTCGGACTCAAACCTATGGGAAAACTAATAACTCTTGACAAGTATCTAAGTGTTAGATAGAACCAAGGTCTTGCATGGTCCACGGACTCAAACCTATGGGAAAACTAATAAATTTTGACAACTATTTGAGTGTTAGACAGAACCAAGGTCTTACATGGTCCTCGAACTCAAACCTATGGGAAAACTAATAACTCTTGACAACTATCTGGGTGTTAGACAGAACCAAGGTCTTGCATGGTCCTCGGACTCAAACCTATGGGGAAACTAATAGCTTTAGACAAGTATCTCATGGTTTGACAGAATAAAGGTCCTGTATGGATCCTTGGACCACAGTCCTTGAAGGGATTAATCACTCCAAATATCTATCTGAGTGATGAGCAGAATCTAGAAGGAGTCCGCCTCCTCGGATCCCCTACCATTTTACCATCCAGCAAAGATGTGAACTCCTTGGACCTCCTACTTTAGAAGAATTACCACACACTGCCGAGTATCTGAGTGTTAGACAGAACCAAGGTCTTGCATAGTCCTCGGACTCAAACCTATGGGGAAACTAATAACTTTTGACAACAGAATTAGAGTCTTGCACGGTCCTCGAACCACAAACCCGTGAGGAAACCTGCATTAGGGGCTTAACACTTTTTACTACCCATTCAAAAAAAAAAAAAAAAAAGTGTCGTAGACGTGTTGGGTCCCTCGGACTTTCTACTAAGTGTTAAGCAAAACCTTAGCTACACTTGGGTCCTTGGACCAGACGCTTGGGAAAAACAGACACTTCGACGTCATCATAAATGTAGGACAGAGCCATAACTCACTATGGGCTCCTCGGATTACCTATAGTAAATCCAACATTCTCTAATGGTCACACAGCTTGCGACATAAAGTGCATGGTTATGTTCTCGATTGTTTCTATATAGTTAAACCATTTAAAGTTAGCAGCCGAATGCTATTGCAGGCTTTGTTAAAGTCAGGATAACGACGTTTCATTGCCGGCAACGGCATCAATCCTAGGTCCTAATAAAAAAAAAAAAATAAAAAAAAGAAAAGAAAAAAAAAAGAAAAAGAACACACTTATTAACATAATACTCACTGCAGAAAAAGAGAAAATTCACAAAGTAAAAATTGCTTTCCTTTTTATTAGATAAAAGAAAGATACATCATATACAGAACAACCGAGGAATGCTTGTTTTAAAGCTAACTACAGAACAACCGAGGAAGACTTGTTTTAAAGCTAATTACAAGAAGAGAAAGCTGATGGGAATGGTAGATTCACAACCTCATTCCAGCAGCAATCGAGCCAGCGTGGATGGCACCGGCGATGAGAAAGAGGAAGAGGCTGAAGCGCCCGAATTGGTTCCCACCTGCTAAGGCCACTCTGGAGCGTACTCTTATCCAGAAGCTAATATCTATACTCCTAAAAAATCATCCCCCAGAAGTCTCGCCAGCTGCTTGCAATGGCGAAGGTGGTCCCCTCTAATATCTCAATTGCTTCCCTCAACTTCACTTCACTTTCTTCCCCTTCCTCTTTAGCCAACTCCTGCACATTCTTGATTAGCGTTTGGAGGCTCGTCAAGGGCCTGACGCAATCTACGCTTGCTACGGTCCCTGGTCGAAGGAGGAAAGTCTTCTTTCTTGCCTGGTTGAAAGGTGGGAAAATCTTTGGCCTCTGCTTCCTTTACCCCAGCTGCGACGTCTAGGATCCAAGCGGCATTTTTGGTTTATGAAGGGGAAAAAGGATTTAGAGTTCCTGCAGAACTCAAAGGTTTGTAGATGTAAACGAACGGTTCTCCTAGGGTGCCTTATATAGAAGTCGCAATCTAGGGGGAACTTAATTCACACGAAGTTCAAATAGAGAATTACAAGCAAAATAAATCTCGCCCAATTTCCAAGGAAACCCCCAACCACTAGATCCGCGCCGCTTTATAAAAGCACCAATGAATGCGCGCCATGTACACCGAAATGCCAGGAGCGTGCCTTGGGCAAGCAAAGAGGCCCTGGCACTCGTAGAGGACAGGACTTGACAAGCCATGATGAGAGCCCGAGGACATCAAAACCCTCATCTCCATCCGAGGAGCCGGATAGCAGGGTTTTGAAGGGCTATTGTGGGGCCAAAGAATCTGGTAACCCTAGCCTATTTCATATCAATCCCAAGGCCCACGCCGAAGAGGAAGAAATGTCTAAAGATGAACAAAGAAGGTCCGAACTGCTAGGAGACGTTGCCGAGGACAATCCTATTCTCGGCAGATCGAGATCACGGAAGTAGAAAGCGGCACGCCACCAAGGGCAGTCTCCCAGAGCGTCCTAAGGGAAAGTACAAGTGCAACAAAACAGCCATAGGAGAATAGTGGAAGAGCAATTCTAGGACAAGCTGTCACATCCGTATTAAATACCCACAACTAACATCCTGGCCCCATTTATGTGGACATAACTCTTGGACAGTGCTATCTGGGTCACCGCAACTCACAGAACGTCAGAATGAGTGGTTGATGGGACGTGCACTCAAGTATAGGCGTGGATGACTAACAAGTGTAGGACCAGGATGGTCCAAAGGGAACTATATAATGTAAGAGGCCTTCCTAATGAGAGGGGGAGGGGACTCAGATCCCCCTTCGCACCCTGTTCAACCGAGCTGATAGAAACTTACATCCTCAGATGGTGAGTTCGTCTTCTCAAATCATGAGTCCATCCAGCTCTGTGTTCCTAGTTCCTATTCAATCATCACTAACATTGACATTAACCATTGTCAAACTCATTAAAGCCTAACTCTTAGACCCACTCTCTACAAATTCATTGTAATGGGTCCGATGGGCCTAGATTCCATTCACCCTTGGGCCCAGTCCGAAAATCGCGACCCTATAATAGCAAAATAATTTTTAAATGTGTGAATAGTACCGTGAGACCCGTTTTTAATATATTTTTTCTGAATAAAGTGGCTGTGGGTCCCTTGAACAGTGTTGTGAACAGTGATGAACAGTGTTATTTGTCTCAAAAAGCAGAAAACGCGTGAAAAAAAAAAAAGAAACAAAAAAGAAGAAAAACGTAAATGCAAAAACGTGTCGTGGATCCAAACACTCACGTAGTAGGCTAAACCACTGAAAGACTTACAATTACTTCACAGGTGCTATTTATAGCATTCGTTGAAGATACTTACAATAGTTCACAAGTCATGGGTGGCACCATGTATAGTTCAAGGGGTTCAAATAAACCCCCTGAGTTAGAATTTTTTTTGTATATATAATATTTTTTTTATTTGACCTTCCTAAATAAAAATTTGAACACTTTAACTCTAAATTTTTTTTAAAACCCACTTGAAATAAGTTTAATTATGATTCTTAACAATATTTTGATCTTTCTTAAATACAAAAAAAAAATTGCCTAACAACAATCCAAATTTATCTAAAATCTGGGAGAAATAGTAAGCCCAACAACAAAGTAAAATTTTTTTTTTCATCTAAAATTGTTTTAAAAAGCCCATTTAGATCTTAATAAATTTGAAATAAAATAATGGAAAATTCATGGTTTACATTGTACTATCATTGTAATATTTACATTATTTCTAAACAAATGTGTACAATATTGTGTAGTGTAGGGTCTCGGTTTTCGGACTGGGCCTATTACAATGAATTTATAGAGAATGGGTCCAAAAGTTGGGTTCTGATGAGGTGACGGCTTGTTTTGGGGGTGAAAAATACACAGAATCAGACGGCCCAACGTCCCAGGGAGAAAGGACCCCTCGCCTGAGGACGGGAACTCCCAACTCCTCTCGCATCCCAGGAGCCTCTCTCCTTTCTCTGGGCCTTCTTCTTCTTCCCCCATCCCCCTGCTTTGGGTGATCTCTGTTGTTATATATCCCTCTCTTCCGTTCATCCTCCTCCTACACTTGTCAGTCATCCATGCCCATACTCGAGTGCACGTCCCATCAGCCACTCTTTCTGGCGCTCTGTGAGCTGTTGTGGCCCTCATCACACTGTCCAGGGGTTACATCCACATCAATGGAGTCAGGGTGTTAGCTGTGGGTATTTAATATGGAGGTGACAGCTTCTTCTAGGGTTGCTTTTCTACCATGCTCCTATGGCTAGCCTATAGGGCTTGGAATCTCTTTTGGGATCCTCAAAGGGATTGCCTCGGACGACGTGGCGCCTTCCTCTCCTGTGATTTTGGCTTGCCGAGGATAGGGTCGTCCTCGACAGTACATTTTGGCAGTCTGGATTCCCTTCATTCGTCCTCGGGCACTTCTTCCTCCTCAGTGTGGGCCTTGGGCTTGAAATGGAATGGGCCGAAGCCTCTAGAACCTTCTGGCCCCACAATAGCCCCTCAAAATCATGCTGCCCAGCTCCTTGGACAGGGAGGAGGATTGACCGGGAGGAGGATTTTGACGTTCTCAGGCCTACATCATGGCCGATTGAGTCTTGTTTCCCTATGGGTGCCAGGGTTTCTTCGTCTACCCATGGCACGCTCCTAGCGCTTCGGCGTACGAGGTGCATTGTCATCAATGCTTTCTTTTTGGGGATAATGTGGATCGCTTCGGTATACGGAATATGTATTCAATGGCGCCTTTATGAAGCGGCGACGATTTGGTAGTCGAAGGTTCCCTTGGGAACTGGGCGAAATTTATTTTGCTTGACATTCCTTCTTTGAGCTTTGTGTGCGGTGAGCTCCCCCAAATTTCGCCTTCTATATAAGGCACCCTAAGATAACCATCTTCCACATCCACTAGCCTTGGAACTCTGCAGAAGTTCCAAGTTTTTTCACTTTCCTTGAACAAAAAAGATGTCACCTGAATCATGGGCGTTGCAGTTGAGGCAAAGAGAACGGAGGCTAAAGATCCTCCTATTCTTCAACCGGACAAGAAAGAGCACTCTCCTCCTTCGACCAAGAACCGTAGCTAGCGCAGATTGTGCCAGGTTCTTGATTATTCTCCAAACGTCAATCAAGAATGTGCAGGAGTTGGCTAAAGATGAAGGGAAAGAAAGTGAAGTGAAGTTGAGGGGAGTAATTGAGATATTAGAGGGAGCCGTCTCCGCCATTGTAGGCAGCTGGCGAGACCCATGGAGGGTGACTTCCTAGGAGTACCGATATTATATTGGGGATCAGAGTTCGCTTCAGGGGAGCCTCAGCAGGTGGAAACCAATTCAGGCGCTACCGCCTCTTCTTCCTCCTCACCACCTACGCCAAGCACACAGGCTTGGAGGCTGCCTAAGCAAGACTATGAATCCACCATCACCACCAGCCTTCTCCCTTTTATTAGCTGGCTTTGCTGCCAGCACACCTCGGTTATTCTCTAGTTAGTTGTAAATCGGGCCTTCCTCGACTATTTTGTAATTAATGTGAAACAAGCCTTCCTCGGCTATTTTGTAATTGATGTGAAACGAGCCTTCCTCGGCTGTTCTGTAGTTAGTTGTAAATCGAGTCCCTCTTGGCTGTTTTGTAATTGATGTTGCCATCATTTTATTTAATAGAAAGGGACTTGTGACTTTTACTTGGTGAAACCTTCTTTGCTTGGTGAAAAGGAATACTTTTTTATTTTTTATTTTGTTTCATATATATGTTTTTTTTTTTTTTTTTCGTTTACTTATTTTCATTATGCATATATTTTTTGCACTACCTCCGCCTTTCCTAGAACAGCCGAGCATACAACGATGCGCTTCACGTTGCGAACCGTGCAACCATTTAGAAAATGCTAGTTTTAGAACAAACGATCCAAGGAGGTCATGGCGCGTCATGGTTCTGTCTGAGACTCATGGGGATGCCAGAGCGTCTATCTCTCCCTGTCATCTAGTCCAAGGACCCGGGCGAAGCTACGGCTGTACTTAATGCTCAGCGAGAATAAATTTTGGTTATGTCTAGTACCTAGATAGTTGTCATAAGTTATTAGTTTTCCCACAGGTTTGAGTCCGAGGACTACGCAAGACCTTGGTTCTGTCTAACACCCAGATAGTTGTCACAAGTTATTAGTTTTCCCACAGGTTTGAGTCCGAGGACCATGCAAGACGTTAGTTCTGTCTAACACCCAGATAATTGTCGCAAGTTATTAGTTTTCCCATAGATTTGAGTTCGAGGACTATGTAAGACCTTGGTTCAGCCTAACACTTAGATACTTATCAAAAGTTATTAGTTTTCCCACAGGTTTGAGTCCCGAGGACTGTGCAAGACCTTGGTTCAGTCTAACACTTAGATACTTGTCAAGAGTTATTAGTTTTCCCATAGGTTTGAATCTAAGAACTATGCAAGACCTTGGTTCAATCTAACACTTAGATACTTGTCAAGAGTTATTAATTTTCTCATAGGTTTGAGTCAGAGGACTGTGCAAGACCTTGATTCTGCCTTCCAAGGACTCGCCATTACTAAAGCCCCATTCAACTGCTCCAGTGGGTCAGAAGGACAAATACCAATCTTCCAGAACTAGTCCCGCCACAGAGCCCCTTGGAAGTGCTTCGCACGGCCGCCGCCTTCCTCAATCAAGGCCTAAAGGGGCCGGCCACGAGATTCGCGGGGGTCTGACCCCTGGTGGGGGTGAGGGCTACGCACATGGTGCTAGAGGCCCATTGAGCTGTGAATCGCCTGGCAGTTCTCCTCTTATGGCACAGTAGACTGGCCACCATAGCCTCCCCTAGGGAATTTGGCCCCACCTTAACAAGCTATTGCACTCATCATCGCACAAGCAACTTCCCCACAAACGGCGCCAATTGTAGGGTTTCGGTTTTCGGACCGGACCCATTACAATGAATTTGTAGAGAATGGGTCCAAAAGTTGGGCTCTGATAAGGCAACGGCTTGTTTTGGGGGTGAAAAATACACAGAATCGGACTGCCCAACGTCCTAGGGAGAAAGGACCCCTCGCCCGAGGATGGGAACTCCCAACTCCTCTCGCATCCCAAAAGCCTCTCTTCTTTCTCTGGGCCTTCTTCTTCTTCCCCTGTCCCCCTGCTTTGGGTGATCTCTGTTGTTATATAACCCTCTCTTCCGTTCATCCTCCTCTTACACTTGTCAGTCATCCATGCCCATACTCGAGTTCACGTCCCATTGGCCACTCTTTCTGGCGCTCTGTAAGTTGTTGTGGCCCCCATCGCACTGTCCAGGGGTCACATCCACATCAATGGGGTCAGGGTGTTAGCTGTGGGTATTTAATACGGAGGTGACAGCTTCTCCTAGGGTTGCTTTTCTACCATGCTCCTATGGCTAGCCCATAGGGCTTGGAATCTCTTTTGGGATCCTCAACGGGATTGCCTCGGGCGACGTGGCGCCTTTTTCTCCTGTGATTTTGGCCTGCTGAGGACAGGGTCGTCCTCGACAGTATATTCTGGCAGTCTGGATTCCCTTCATTCGTCCTCAGGCACTTCTTCCTCCTCGGCGTGAGCCTTGGGCTTGAAATGGAATAGGCCGAAGCCTCTAGAACCTTCTGGCCCCACATATAGTTTTTGTAAATGTATATAGTATAATTATCTATAATATAAATCTTATATTGATAGTACAATATAAGTATATAATCGTCATAAACTAATAAATAAAAGTATTTTATGCAGTAATAATTAAAATTCACTCAACAACAATAATTAAAATGTTCATTATATTAAGAAAAAATATGTTAAATGAACCTATAATTTATTTTTTATTATATCACTAGTACGTACTATAGACAAATTTGTAATAAGAAATCCATTTAGACCGTAGGATTCATATTTTACCTAAGATGTATCTTATTATTGACCCCCTCTAGAAAAAAAATCCTAGAGCCGCCACTGTCACAAGTGCTATTTGTATCATTCGTTAGGCTTATAAAAATTGTTAAGTTTGATTTTAATATGTCTCTAATTATGATTTTAAAATTAAATAAATTAAAAATGTATTCACTATGAGATTATTTAATTAATATAGGTTAGTACTTATTAAATTAAATATTTTCTTAGACTTGAAAAAATGTTGTGATTGTTGAACAATTGAGTACATATTTGATGGAGCATTCATATGTGAATATGTTGGGGGATTTGCTTGGGTACTTGTAAGAATTAAAGTAAAATTAAATAAGGTTGAATATTTAAAAGAATTGAAACTTGTTTGAGAGGTTAGTTGTCTTTCACATTTACAATATAAAGTTGTTTTATATATTAAAAATATAAGAAAAATTGAGTGTAAACACTTTAAAGATTTTATATATTGGTGTTAGAAATTTTAATATAATTTCATGTTTATATTTGAATAAAAAAAATAACATATGTTTATAAGTTAAAAAATTTCAGTGTTTATGTTTATGAAACTTTTGTTTAAAACCTAAATTAAAAAATTGTTTTAATTTTCTACAATTGTACCCGTTTAAGATTTTAGAAAATGTATATGAAAAAAAAAAAAAAAAAACTAGAATTCTTTTGGCAAGTTAGAAAAATAAAATAAAAATGCCAACATAAAATTCACATATTAGAAAAATGAAGAGCCTTAATTTGAGCATACATATTTCAATGCCAAAGATGATCTAATTTTATCTTTAATATGTGCTTCCTTTATTTGGTACTTTCATTAATCATGTTTTGGAGTTCATTAATATATTGTTTTTGGTATTCTAAGTACTAGATAATTGGTTTTAATATAACTCTTGTGCAAGAATTTGAAAATTAACTAAGTCTAAAATGCATTTAGTAAGAGACTTTTAACTAAGTCTAAAATGCCAACAATTAGTATATTACATATTTCAAGTATTTTTATATCTAAAAAAAATGGCTAAGTTATTGAACACTTGAAGATATATCCAAACAAGCTTTGTGTGTGAATATGTTTGAAAATCAATGGAACACTTTTAGTTCATGTGATTACCTTCAAATCACAACTCACGAAAATATTAAAAGAAAAGGTTATAGGAAAAGGTTATAAACTTCAAACATTCCTTGAAAACGTACCTAAAGGAGTCTTTGTGTGCAAGTACATTTAAAGAATTGATGAAACAATTTTTTTTTATGGCTAGTAAACTAATAATCAAATGAACCAACATCACCTACTCGACTCCTCATCAAATTACATATATGTTTTCATTTAGTATAATAATAATAAAATCACATAGGAATAACCCTTTGGGTTATAGATTACAACCACTGAGGATATAGGACGATATTACTTTTTCCAAAAAGAAAAAAAGAAATCAAGTAAAATTACAGTATATGCATTCTCTAGAAAAGACTTCAAAGTCTTCAACGTTGATTATCTCAAAAACATATAGTGATTTGTGAGGTTATCAATATGTTGATTACCAAGCAAGTTACATGCAACTCACTATGGTAATTAGGAGATATCCTATAATTTTTTTCTCGAACTTGTTTCCAATGTATTTAACAACACTTTGCTACTATGTAGAGCATAAATTTCACCCGAGCTACTTGGCTAGCTTTATTAGATACCAAAAAATCTAAAATAAAAACTAGACCAAATATATACTAAAATTCTTGTCATGCCATATGTAGCTACTCTCACTCACTAAAGTGGAGGGAATTGTAAGACGGGCAGTATTTCAATTTAAACATTTATTTTTATTTTTATTTCCTTCAATCCAAAACATTAAAAAGATGAACTTGGAAAGAAAAGCTTGATTATAGACTTATAGTTGTTCTAAGTAGGCTGTCATGACTAAAAGCCTTATATTTCAGTGATATTACTCGTTTCTTTCAAGCAAGAAAACTTGGTTTAGAATCTCCTCTCTTACTAGGTTATGAGTTGAGCAAGCTTGATAGAGCTCTGATACAATTTTAGCCAGCTCTTAAGACATAACAACATAAAGACATAGGCCCAGCCTTAAGCCTAGTTAAAAAAAAGTAACTTTTTTTTGGATAAGAGATGAGTTGTAATTGAGAGAGAAAACAAACGATTGGTAGTTCTCAGTTTTTTTCCAAACCTTCCACGTCTCAGTGTTCAAAGGCGTGTAGTTTTCAAGTAGAGGTCATTTGTAGCAAATAGATGACCCCTAATTTTCTTCTTTTTTCTATACTATTTATTATAAGATGACTAGAGTAGTTGTCTGATAGTGGTTGTCTTTTTCCAACAGGAGTTATAACAACACAAATAACGGGGGGTTATATGATTGTTGGAAGAAGTAGATATAAAACATATAGCTTAGACATTTCTGGGAAAAAGAGACCGTCAAAAGTCAACACACAAGAAATTCAAGAAGTAAAAAAAAAAATAGTAGTAGAAATCATAAATCGTGCGAAAATTGGTGACTTAAAGGGGAAGTAGCAACGATAAAAAATCGTCACCTTCAACCACAACCTACACTACTTTTTAGGCCCTCATATAATCATTTTTTCTTTCTTTCTATTTATAGTAATTTTTCTTTAATTTATAACATTTAAATTAAAATTCTGAATAAGTTCTTGTCTATTTTGGAATGTCTCTTAAAGACTGGGATTTAGTTTTGTAATTTTCTCAAATTTTCATTTTTTGTTGCTGTAATTTTTCATATTTTCCACCCTAATTCCGTGTCTAATGCGAATTGGGGTATTCAAGTGTTTCCTTAGCTATCTTAGGAATGTAGTTAGTAGCCCTAGGATTCTTTTATCTATCTAAGAGCATTGTAGCTTTCAAGAAAATTCAAGTTTTAGATGAATAAAATTTCAGAGTTTTCTCCTTTGTTTTTCTGGTGGATTACTGGGCTCTCATTGTGGATTCAGGGGTTATTTTAATGAGATAGTTTTGTTTCTTGTGGCTTTCCACCAGCGTCTGAAGCATTACAATGACCTAGCCTAGAACATGGGCTAACAACGTTATGGGAGAACTTTATAGTCACCTTAACCCCACCAGGGTCCTAACAGTATCAATCCATAGGCACCATGGAAACCAACTTCATGCCCCCAATGATTTCAAACTCGACGTTAATCCCAACCCAAACAAACAACATGAGAGGAACTTTTTGTCACTAGACCACGTACTAATAATAAAATAGTTGCGCATTTTTGCTCTTACCATAGTGTTAATCGTATTACAAGAACTTGATTGTGTTGTGTGAATGATTAATAACAATGGCCCAAGAGTATAAAAATACAAATTTAAACTCCAAGAGAGTGACATACTCATCAGACAGAATGAAAAAAGAAGGGGAGTGGAAAACTAGTATACAAACAGGAATCAGCACCCAAACCTCCTGCTTGGCCAAGTCTACAACCACATGAAATTTATCATCTTCTAATAAAAAGATAATTAAATAAGAAAGCAGAAGACAATCATGTTAAAGTGGAAAACAATATATAAAATTAGAATTTGGAAAAAGGTCAAACCTGAAACTAAATATGCACAAAAACTAGAACTACACTTCCACTGAAGCCATCTAATCTATAGCCTCAGAATGTTTACTAAATATACCAAAAGATCATAGAAGAAAACCAACTCAACAGCGGTCTACCAAATATATATGTGTAAGATTTCCTCTAAATCGTGCTGACATCAAGCTTCCGTTTGGTAATGCGCTACCAAAATACATTTTTCAAAGTACGTTTTTTTAGCTACAGATTTTCCAAATCAAACCCCATTTTCAAAAATGGGAAACATAAGTTGTGTCAAACGGGCACCAAGTCATTCAAGAAGAGCTCACTTGAATGGTAACAACCCCTGCTTGAAAAACTTTGAACTCCCACTAGTGGAACTAATATAGTTTGGCTGGCTGTGGCATTCCACTTCTCATCATCGTGGAAAACTCCTCGTAGTTGATCCTCCCATCCTATTGGAGCAGAGAACATCAGTACCAATAATCTTTAAATGAGAGTTCTAGATGCTTAAATTAAAAACAACTTACATTATCTGTATCCACCTCAGAAATAATTTCTTTGATGCTTGCTTCATCACCCATTCCATACTCCTTCATAGCCGCCTCTAACTCATCTCTCGTAATATACCTATTTACAGTCAAGAATTGAATCACCTTGAGTCTCCTAATCTTTAAGATTTTTTACTTATAAAAAAAAAATACTTTATAACTTAATTGACCAAGGCAATTTGAAATACTGAGTAAACAGGCCTCACAGTTCAGCAGATTTGGTGGACCAAGGTGGTTCACTAGATTTAGTGAACCAAAGTTACCTCACAGATATCTTTAATTCAAAAAATACTTTACAACTTAAATGACCTAGGCAATTTGAAATATTAAGTAAACAGGCCTCACAGTTCAGCAGATTTGGTGGACCGACGGTGGTTCACTAGATATCATTAATTCAAAAAATACTTTATAACTTTATTGACCTAGGCAATTTGAAATATTTAGTAAACAGGCCTCACAGTTCAGCAGATTTGGTGGACCGACAGTGGTTCACTAGATTTGGTGAACCAATGTTACCTCACAGATATCATTAATTCAAAAAATACTTTATATAACTTTATTGACCTAGGCAATTTGAAATATTTAGTAAACAGGCCTCACAGTTCAGCAGATTTGGTGGACCGATGGTGGTTCACTAGATTTGGTGAACCAATGTTACCTCACAGATATCATTAATTCAAAAAATACTTAAGAACTTAATTGAACTAGGCATTTTGAAATATTGAGAAAACAGGCCTCACAGTTCAGCAGATTTGGTGACCAATGGTGGTTCACTAGATTTGGTGAACCAATGTTACCTCACAGATATCATTAATTCAAAAAATACTTTACAACTTAATTGACCTAGGCAATTTGAAATATTGAGTAAACAGGCCTCACAGTTCAGTAGATCCGGTGGACCGACGGTGGTTCACTAGATTTGGTGAACCAATGTTACCTCACAGATATCATTAATTCGAAAAATACTTTATATAACTTTATTGACCTAGGCAATTTGAAATATTTAGTAAACAGGCCTCACAGTTCAGCAGATTTGGTGGACCGATGGTGGTTCACTAGATTTGGTGAACCAATGTTACCTCACAGATATCGTTAATTCAAAAAATACTTAAGAACTTAATTGAACTAGGCATTTTGAAATATTGAGAAAACAGGCCTCACAGTTCAGCAGATTTGGTGAACCAATGTTACCTCACAGATATCATTAATTCGAAAAATACTTTACAACTTAATTGACCTAGGCAATTTGAAATATTGAGCAAACAGGCCTCACAGTTCAGTAGATCCGGTGGACCAATGGAGGTTCACTAGATTTGGTGAACCAATGTTACCTCACAGATATCATTAATTCAAAAAATACTTTACAACTTAATTGACCTAGGCAATTTGAAATATTGAGCAAACAGGCCTCACAGTTCAGTAGATCCGGTGGACCAATGGTGGTTCACTAGATTTGGTGAACCAATGTTACCTCACAGATATCATTAATTCAAAACAGAAAAAGTGTAATAATCATGCATGCAACTCAAATAATTCTACCTCAACACATCAGTAAATAATATAGAAGAAGATGAATAAGAAGACAAAACAGATATAACCCCATATAACAAAGTCATTCAAGTTTATTATCATAAATTAAATGACAACTATTAGTCAATGCCAAAATATAAATAAACTTTAAAAAAGAGTTTATTAAGGTTCTGCATGTAAAATCAAGAAGTTGAAAATTGATGAAAAGCAAGAAATTCAGTAAAAGATCAATAATGCTTCAACATTATGGATAATATTAACACAGGAAGATTGTGAACTCACCCACTGCTATCCTTATCAAAATACTGAAATGCTTTGTATAGGTGATCATCTCTTTCTAGTCTATGTCTATGCATTGTAGCAGAGATAAACTCGATGTAGTCAATCGTTCCATCTCCGTCTACATCAGCCTGAAATCCAAGACATAAAGAAAGAACCAGCCTGCCAGTTGAGTATGACATGCAATGTATATAATCAAATATCAACAGATATAGCTCATATGGAGTCCACAGTTACTTACAGCTTCCATGAGTTGCTTGACTTCAACCTCTGACAGTCGTGAACCCATCCGAGCCAAACCTGTCTTCAGTTCTTCGTAAGTGATTGTACCACTGTTGTCAGTGTCCATGTTTGTGAACATTGCTTTAAGACCTTTAATTTCTTCTTCAGATAGACTTTGTGCTATGACCTAGGGAATGTTGAGCCTATTAGAATACAATGAAAGCAAAAGACCATCTAGAACCATGACACTAAAAGAGGGAAAAATTCTTGGTATCTGGGCAATTATAAAAAATTGGATCTTTCTAGTGCAGCGGAATAATGCAGGAAGGGCCATATCTTTTGCAAGGTAATCCCATCCAATTAATAAACAGTATTTATTATTAATACTTGCTGGGTTTCATTTCTTGAACAGTAAGATTATTCAACTGAGGTAATTTCATATATTTTGTATATGAGAATCACCAAATTAGACACTCCAATCACCTCTCTAAGAGTAATTGACAACCATTATATAATATTCAAGGGCAACTTAGAACAATTTTTATCATTTGACAATAGGATCTTGTGAGCACAATTTGATAATTTACCTTTAGTGCCAGTTTCTTGAGCTTATTCATTGCCCTAAATTGCTTCATTCTCAAGAGCACTGCACCATCTATTGGCTTGTCTGATGCTTGCCCACCTTTAATCCATGGATGCTCTAAGCATACAGAATACCAAAATTTTAGTCAGAAGCACAGGAGCATTACAACAAAAGTTAGGTGTATTATGAGCAATGCAACTAGATGACATGAATTCATATTATTTGATTAATTGATGAGTAAAAACCACAACCACAACCACAATCTGAAACCGGAAATTAGGTTTTATCTTATGTTGTTTCCCTTACATTGGTTTCTGTTTAACAACTGAAAATTTGAGTCAATATTTGATTTCTTATGTGGAAGAAATTCAACTGGGAGGAACAGTGGCATTGCGCAGCTTTTCTTTCTTTCTTTTTTGAATAAGTAGCAGCAAATGGATGCCCATTTTCTAACTAAACCCTTTATTGCCAGAAAAAGTCATTTCTATGTTATAATATAGCCGGTAAATGAAAAACATTTTATTTGATGGACATAAAACACAATTTAAATAGTTTACTTAAAACTCATCCTTGAAGGGAATTGAACAACCATGACAAAATATCTCTAGAGATTACAATACAATGACTTAAGCTTTTCTTAGATTTAACTTTTGATTGCCAATAAGAAAAAAGGGGGATTTAATACCAAGAACTTGTGCAGCAGTGATTCGCTTTTTTGGGTCCTTTGTCAGCATCTTCCTGATTAGATCTCTTGCACTCTCTGAAATCAATGGCCATGGTTCACTTTTAAAGTCAATTTCTCCTCGCAGTACGGCATCAAATATTCCCTTTTCATTTTCTGCAACATAATTTGAGCTATGTATCTTACTCCACATTGTTAATTTGAGGGACTAGATATATAATATATTCCAGAACATATAACATCCAAGAAAAGATTGTTGAGTTTTTGTTACCTGCCCAAAATGGAGGTACACCACTAAGAAGAATGTACAAGATAACTCCAGCACTCCAAATATCTATTTCCTTTCCATAATTACGCTGCAATACTTCAGGAGCAACATAATAAGCACTGCCTACTATATCATGATACACCTTTCCTGAGATGAGTTTGAATAAAATAAAGGTCAAATGCCAGTGTACAATTTCTTTGCTATGATTGAACAATAAGGTGGAGGAAACATCAAGACAAGTCCAATTGATCAAGAACAACAGACGCCATAGATATCACAATGAACCGAAAACTTTATAAGCAGAGTTAGTATTCAGTTACAAACTGCACTTTGGGGCCACATAGAATCAATTCTCTCTATTAGCATGACATCTTTACCAATTACTCAAATGCTATTCTGTCATATGATACGTGTTTTAACTTTTAACACTTTTTACTTATTAAAAGGCATCTTGAAATCAAATTACAACTTTCCCACAAAAGTACCATGCAACAAGAAGTTAAAAGTAACATAATTGAATACTATAGAGCATAAGCACAGTAAAAGGGCCAATCACATTGGCCTCACAATTCATATGAAACAAATTGCTGAAGAATTGAATTTCTCACTGACTACATAGTACATACCATTGACTAGCCTAGATGGTGAATCAAGTGACAAATCAATACATTCAAACATTAAATTCAAAAACTAGAACAGTGTTAAAGGAACCCAAAAAAAAAAAAAAAAAAACAGTATGAAACAGGATAAAGAAATCACCTTCCTCTATGAAGACAGACAACCCGAAATCGGTTGCTTTCAACATAGCCCCTTCATCCTTAGTAGACAGCAAGAAATTCTCAGGCTTAAGATCACGATGCATCACACCCATGAAATGGCAAACATTGACCACATTAACAATGGCCCTACAAATACCTGAGGCAGCCTTCTCGGAATACTGGCCTTGTGCTATTATCCTATCAAAAAGCTCACCCCCAGCACAAAGCTCCATCACAAGGTGCACAGAGAACCTATCCTCATAAGCACCCCTGAATTCCACAATGTTTGGCTGACCAGA
This sequence comes from Quercus wislizeni, assembly GCA_023055345.1. Classification (NCBI taxonomy): domain Eukaryota; kingdom Viridiplantae; phylum Streptophyta; class Magnoliopsida; order Fagales; family Fagaceae; genus Quercus; species Quercus wislizeni. Next base: position 7,857,226 of record JALGQJ010000002.1, on the reverse strand, counting down.
CAGGTGCTGCATAATCTGAACCTCTCTCTTCATATCATCCCTGTCGCTCTTGGACACAAGCTTACGTTTCAGAATGGATTTGCAGGCATAAGTACGACCAGTTGAGTTCTCAGTGCACAGATATGTGATGCCAAATTGACCTCTACCCAGTTCTTTTCCAAGTGTATAGTACTCTTTAATGTCATCAAAGGGCCTGCCTAGAATGGAGTCTGGTTTCTGCATAGCTGTCATGTTTTTGGGTGCAGGTTTTGCTGGACTAGGATTTGGTGGCTGTGGCCGTGGCCGTGGCTGTGGCTGTGTCTGTGGCTTTATCTGATGATATGATTGCTGTTGCTGTTGCTGTTGCTGTTGCTGTTGTTGGTGGTGGTGGTGGTGCCTAGGTTGTGTGGTTTGAGTTTGAGGGGCTGAGGCTTTATTATGAGACACAAAAACTGGTTGGGCTAGGTAATTTTCGATATTTGATCCATACCCATTGATTACATCTGGGTTTGGAGACTTTCTCTTGCTAGAACAGCAACCCATTATTTCTGATCTATTATAGATAATACTGATAAAGCACTAAAGTTCAAAACTTTATGAAAAAAACCCCACTTTGGGTGATGGGATTCCAAAGCAATGAGTGTAGGGAATGGATGAACAAGGCCAAGGAATTAAAGGAAGATACAGATCAAAGTATTGGGTCTTTGTAAAGATAGAAACTTTTGTCTATTTATAAAAAGAAAAAAAAGATACTTTGCGGAAATTTAGCCAGAGCAACAGTTTCGCTCAATTGCCTTATATACTGACTGAAATGAAAGCTGAGTTCTTTTGCTCAAAAAAAAAAAAAAAAAATGAAAGCTGAATCTCAGAGAATAAAGTAAGAGTATATCCCAAATAGCACACTCGTTACTTGTTGTTTCTAGTATTTTCTAATTTCTCAGTGTTTTTGAGACTTGATTACTTTGTGAGCTGTGTCAGAATAAAAATGAGCAAAGATTTTGGGTAATCAAAGAAAAACGTGTCAAACTACTTTACCAAATTGTCACATTTCTTTAAGATTTAAATCAATTGTCTTTTCTTTTCTCTTTTTGTCCTTTTAAAAAAAAACTATTTGGCAAAATTAGTTCAAGAAATAAATTTTAAAAAAAAAAGTAATGATCTTCTTTAACAAAGTATTAGTAACAAATAAGAAGGTCTTTGTTTTTTTGGATGAACTAAAAGGAAAGTCTTTGTTGGAGAAGAAAGAATCACCAGGGGAATTGATGATGTTTTACTAATTTATATATATATATTTTCTTGATAATCAGCTATAGTAGTATTAAACTAAAACAGGAAAAGCAAAAGAGGGGCAATCAACCTTACAAGCTGACTGCAATGCAGTCGTCAATCAACCTTACTAATTTATATTTTATTCATTTATTAATAGGCTATATTTGACAAGATAGCTCAGCAATATGAGCTGGAGATATTCTTTCTTTCTTTGTTTTTGGAAACCGAGGTCACTTAGTTCATTAAAAAAAAAAAATTTTTGAGATAAGGGTCTTACACTCTTACTTATAATATTTTTTCATAATTATGAAATAAAAAAATATATATAAAATAGGAAAATTTTGTAATTATTGTCGTATTTTATATATATATATATATATATATATATAATTTAAATCCAATAAGGAACTCTATTTTATGATGGCTAAATATTTTGGGACCATTTGGTAACATTGTTCTAATAACGTTGTTTGTATTTTTTAAAAATACGTGAGTGAAAAAATATGTAAAAATATGTGTAATATTGTTTAAAAACTAAAAACATATGTTGAAACACATGTAGCAAACGACCTCTTTAACTTATTATGTGACGATAATTATAAATGTTAATTACATATATTAATTATAATATCTTTTAATTTATTTTTTGTTGAGAAAAAGGTGAGATATATAACAAGTTATCTATAGAAAAATTTGAGGATACCTATTTTTTAAGATATACTCTTTCTTTTACATGTATATAAAAGGATAAAGTTTCTGCTCTTTAAAGGTTTTTCTTTAAAGGATAAGCTTTTGTGCCATATATATAGTATTTAATAGAGTTATTGTTGTGTGAAATTCAAGTAATCAAATCGAACCTCATCCATTCCTCTGAGTGACGTTAGTCCACCATGGCTTAGTGGAAACGGTCGCCCCACCAAACCAATCCTCTTTCAACATGGATGCCACGAAAACAACACTCTTGTCTTTGCGTGGCCTCGCAACTCACCACCATACGTTGGGAAACTCCTGGCCTAATTCCAGGTACTGTTAACTTAAATAAAGGAAAACCATGTTTTGAATGATCGACACCTACATATTATTTATTGGTGAAGCTTAGAAAGTACAAACTTAAAGTTTATTTTTTATTTTTTATGTTTTATAAAGTTTTAATTTATACCGTCTGCTTTCATCAGATTAAGACACCAATCAATTTTTGATATAAATAAATATTAAATTTTAGATTTTTTTATTCAATAATTAAAGACTTTACTAGGTAAATGAACTAAAATCCACGTAACGCTTTAAATATTAAAGAAAAAATATAAATTGATAACAAAGTTGTATATCTAAGAAATATAGATAGGTGATAATGTTGATCTTTATCTAAGCAGATATTAACCCCACGGGGTCTAATCAATTGCATGATGAGAAAAGGACATTATGGCCAGTTTATGGCGAACATAATGGGCATTGTTGAGATCGTTTTTTCTTTTGACAACCATTGATGAATGATGATATTCCAAATAGAATAAGGCCATTTAATGATCACTGAAAATCATTTTCCTGATTAATGGTAAGCTACTAAAAAGTCTGTTTCCTTTTGTTTTCAGCTGCTGTCTCTATGTTCTAGAAAAGCTTTATCATTTATGAAGTCTCGTGACTTGGCCTTTTGTTTTTTTCTTCTACGTATCTAAAGATTTCCGGGTATACGGCTAGTCCTCCTGTGTGTAAACGTAGGCCGACCTACCCTCTCGCGTTCATACTTGGTAAATATTGGGAAAAATCCCTTAAATATGGCATTAAGTGTGCATTTGAATTTCAATGAGAAATTTAAATTATTTCACTATTAAAATTATTTTTATTATTATTCATGAACTTCATTACACTTTTTGGCACTATTTATGGGTTACACTATATTATTTTAACTAATTTTTACCTTTATCTACAGTATTTTCAGAAATAATTTTTTAGTTTCAGCAAAATACGCGGTATCCAAATACAAAAATTATTTTTGCCAACTTATTTTACTATTTAGGTTAATTTTGCTACTATTCATCAATCCCACTGCACTTTTTGCAAAGTTGTCAAAATCGAGATCCTACGTAGGATCGTTGAAGGTAGGTGGGATCGTAGATCGTAGGATCGGATCGTGAATCGTAAAATCCTACATATTTTTAGATTTAAAGCAAAAAACACATTGAGAATGATTTTGTATATTGAATAATCACATAAATTATAAACTCATCCATAAAAAAAAATAAAAAATAAATAAAAAATAAAAAAAATTTAGATTTGCATCATATGATGTAATTTGCATGTCATATATTGCTAAATCTATACTAACGAAGCAAATATATTTAAGTTTTGACCTGATGTATCTAAAAAGTTCAATAAATGTTTAATTAGCAACAAAATACCAAAATATTTATCAAAACATATGAAAAATATTTTCCAAATTCTAAGTTTCAAATTTGAAATCCAAAATAAGTTAGCAAGTGGAAACTAACCAACTATAATATGAAATCCAAAAGCAAGATGAATATTAAGGTGAAGTGAACATTTAATTATTTCCATTCTATGGTTCTTATAACCACTATCCTAAATTCCTAATCATCATCATCCATTTCATTATCTATATAGACATTATATATTTGTATACTAGAACTGTAAAATACATCAAAATATAATTTCACACTCAACTATTCAAGTTATACCACTCAGCAACAATTAAAGAACATACTCAAAAAAATCAATTAATCAATATACAAATAAAAGCATAATGAATAAAATTATATATAAAAAAATATTTTAGTAATATTAATTAGTATATTGACCAAACAAATTTAACAATATTATAGCTTAAAAGGCAGCAAAGCCAACATCAAATTCTTCATATGGAAATGATAAAACATTCTTTCATTTTGATTACAAGTGAACTAGAAACTAGAAAACATTTGCTTACGTTGATTTAATTTTATAAAATAAAAAGTCATACCATCACAACATGAAAAAATAAAAACCCTAAAAGCTTCATCAAAACAAAAAATTTATCCCATAAAAAAAAAATTTATGTTTTTGGTAGGATCGATAGGATCCCATATGATCCTACACAATCCTATGTACAATCCTACCATTTTTACGATCCTAAACATTTTGGTGAGGTGGGATCATAAAATCGTGCGATCCTACGATCCAGATCACGATTTTGACAACCATGACTTTTGATACTATTCATGAGTCTTACTATACTATTTCAACTAATTTTTACTCTTATTTACAGTACTTTCAACAAAAAGTTTTCAGTTTCAGCAAAATAAGCAGATCCCAAGCAGACCCTTTGGCACTAACTAATTAAGTATCTGTTTGGATCCACGTTCACGTTTTCAATTTTTTTTTTCCACGCGTTTTCTACTTTTTGAGATAATTATCACTTTAGCAGCACTGTTCACACACTGTTCATGGGACCCACAACCACTTTATTCAGGAAAAAAATATATTAAAAATGAGTCCCACGGTACTATTTACATATTTAAAAATTATTTTGCTACAGTGTTTTCAGTTTTCAGTTTTTAGTTTCAGCAAAAATAAATTGCATCCAAACGGATCTTAAAGGTTTTAAACTCAAGTAGACTATACCTTCCTCTCACATAAAGGTAAATTCTACATATATATATATCTTGTATATAAAATCCATATTTATATGAGAGGAGATTGTAATTCTCCAAAAATATGAAATAATTTCTACAAGAGAGAGAGGAGAGATTATATATACATAAATAATGTGACAATTAATCTAGCCATTTGTCATCAAATAAAAGAACTATGATTGAATCTCACCTACCCAAAAAATAGAGAGAGTTTATATAGAAGTAATAAAAAAATATATCAATTAAAGGAGTAATAGATAATTTGACTTTATATAGATTACAATGTTAAGGATCTATAGTCGACCCCAAAATTTATAATGGAATTACGGCTTATTGTTGTTAGTTATTTTTTGACTTTTTATAGGTAGATAGTGGGGGAGGATTAGAGGAGGGAGGTGAGATTGCAATGTTTATTACATATACCCACTTACATACACCGTACTTACATTTCATTTTTGTACAAAAAATTGTGATTTAAAGTTACAATTTCAATTATATAAAAAAAAAAAAAAAAAAAGTGTGTTGGTATAAACGAGTGTGTATAAGAAACATTTTCCCAAAGAATATCATCAATGTTGGACAGTCAATTGGAACCCCAATTTCATTGACCAATAATAAAGAATAATTGTATGAAGATGACACTATAGGTTTAACTCATGTAATACTTCCATACATATCACAGTCGCCACATTACAAGCTGATACGAGGTTCATTGTTTGGCTAGTTAAGTCATATTATAAACTAAAATTGTTTTTTTTTTAATACCTAGTGGGAGGGAGCACGATTAAGAATCCAATCAGAAGCGTTGAACCAAATTATGAGAGGACCAATTTTATAGTCCTTGGTCTGTGGAGTGGAGATATATATGTTATTAAGTGTTTTTTTTTTTTTTAATTAGCCCTATACTTATTTAATTATAAGGTCAACATATTGTTGTCCAAAAAAATCAAGAACAAGCACATTAGAAGGGTCAGAACTTGTCTCAATCTATTGATGTGGTCCTATAAATCTGACATGGGAGCAAAGCATAGATCATACAGCTTTGGTGCCTGTTGAATTCTTGTTGGATTTCAAAGTTTTATAGCAAGACACCTACGATAGACAGGAAAAAAAAAAAAAAAAAAACCCTCTACATTCCAGTTCCACTCCCCCATTATGTTCCTCTCCATAATACCTTCCCTAATTATAGTCCATAGACTAACATTAGTATTTTAAAAAAAATTGAACTTTTCACCATTCAAACCCCTAAAATGAGTTTTTCTTCTATTCAAAAAAAGAAAAAAAAAGTTTTTAAAAAAATATTTCAATAACGCTTCATTTCTTCTCTCATCTAAAGATGGTAAAAATGTCTTGTCACACTTGACTCGTCCTTTTTCGCTCTTTCTTCTTTCTTTTGTATCTCTTGAATGTTGAAATAATGACAAAATATTTCCAGTCCATCCCGCTCCATACTTGTCCCACTTTTGCCTTTACCGGATTTTTTTTTTACTTTGAAGAGGGGATAGGGATAGGGATAGGGGCAAGGTTCCCCACTTTCCCTGATTCCACCTTCCCCCACCCAGCTGCTATATCTAGAGTCATCTCCTCCATCATGGGATTGACGATATTTGTGGATTTTCTTCAACAAAAATTGTGCTTCATAGGAAAATTCTTTAAATTAAGACAATTTATTATTTCAGAAAAAAACTATAATTTACTACTATATTGTTTCCAATCATGTACTAAATAGGTGGAGGGCTACATTTTTTTTATTTCCCTTATCTATGAATTTGCCACGACAGAGGCACACTGTAATATTAAAGTCAATGAGAACGTGGCTCAATATTTTTTAATCAATCTCAAAGTTTGCTGTATGAAAAAGAATATTATCTAGATTTTTTAAAACTAAATTATATCTTAATTGTAATCATTCGAAAGCTTTGAAGTTGATTTGAAAGCAAACTTAGACCTGTTTGTAATTTTATTTTGGTCGCCGACTGTAGAATGTTTCAGAATTCGACACATTGCACAACTTTTTAAATTTTTATTAAACGAGTGTTTTGAAAGTCGCACTTAATTGTATTTATATGTTCCTTTTCATTTTTAATATGTTGTGCAACGGGGGGGAAATTTCTAACATTAAAATTATGATTTGATGGAAGTAGAAGCGCATTCACATTAAAAATAAAATAAAATATGTTAGAAGTAATAAAGTTGAAGACACACAAAAATTTGAAATAACATTTATAAAAAAATGAAAATTAAATATTCACAAGAAACAAACCATATTTAATGTGGTTTGGCCAACTTTATGCTTATGTCTACTGGCAACACCAATAAAAAATATTTACTATCATTGATATAGATTACAATGACATTAATCAAATCTTACAACACTCATAACTCATACAAATAATACTTACAAATCTCACCAACATAAACAAAACCTCTCACAAATATAAATTCACAATCCCAAGCCTAAATACATCCAATAACTCTCTCACTCTCACAAAATAAACAAACTCTCAATGCATAACAATGGGCAATCTTCAAAACCCATAAATTCTACCAAACTATTCTTTGTAGAAACCTACTAATGTTTATTTCTTTCATAAATAATTCTTTTCTTTTCATATCAAGGAGAATTTTTGTCTTCCACACCCCAAACTAAATCTACTTAGGAGTTTGAGACAATATTTAACAAATTAGTGGCATTAGAGCTGATGGTTCGAAGGCAAGCATTTGATAGTGGTAAGGGTTCTACTAGTAGTGAGTCAAGGCGATTGTGTATTGGTGACTCCCATAGTTGTGCAAGGAAGCTCTTATGTTCGTCCCAAACATGGTTGGGTAAAGGGCACATTATTGGTGAGAGTGAAGCATTACACTTGGATTATTACGAAAAATGCTTCCATTCAAGGGATCTACTAACAAAAGTGTCACATGTGACTTGGTACAAGGTTCACATATAAAGGAGGAGATTTTTTGGAATATTTACATGTGAATAGTGTGGTTGGTTTAGCAGTAAAATCCCACTTTGAATATTGTGTGGGTGCTTTTTTCTTAGCACACAGGCCTAAGTAGAAACAAGGATCCTGAGCCCTTTACTTGTTGTTTTGGTGGACTGGGCTTGATTCACTGCAACTAAATTGGGGTTGATTATGAACCAAGTTGTGCCCAAGTCACATAAAGCTCCTCAAGGCAAAATGCGATTCCTCCTAAGCAATAAAATATCATTATAAGTGTTTTAGTGTCATTAAATGACCTTTTACTCTTACGAAACAAGTAAAATAATTATTCATAATATTCACAATGAGTAAGAGGTTGAAATATAGTATTTGAGGCTTATTTTTTATTGTGTAAACATTTTAAAAAATTCCTTCACTTGGTACCCCGTACTGTCGTGATACCCTGAGTGTACTGTTGTGGTTCCCAGGGGTACTAAGCCTGTAAGAACCAAGAATGCCGATTCTCTGAACTACACTATCTTTTTCCATACTTATTATGCAATGGAGTTTTGTCCTTTCCCTTACCTCTATAGTTCTTGTAAGGACCAGAACTGACTGGAATCCAGAGCGGGAATGGATCCAGGCCCACGTAGCCCAAACAATGAATTTATAGAGTGCAGGAAAGAAAGCTAGTCTGATCTTGGGCCGAAATATTGGGTTTTAGTGTAAGAGAGATCCAATATACGAGCGTGACCTCTTGCAATAAATTTTCTTCGGACGTGTCTTGAAGATCTGATTTTTCTCTCTTTGTTTTTCTCTCTCCTTCCACCCTTCTTCTGTCTTTCCTCGCCTTATATATCATCGCCTTTCTGCCTTTTCTTCTCACTTTCTCTTGAATCTTCCGTCCTTAGCTGGAAAGCTGCTCCTTCACTGTTCAGGTATCACCTCCACATTAATGCGGCCAGAAGGTTAGCTGGGAGACAGTTAATGCGGAGGTGACAGCACCACTAGATATTTGCCATTTTCTACCATTACTTTTTGTTGGATATTTTCCCCTTTGTGCCGTTATAAGATTGTCCTGGGCACTGTCCTGAGTGATCAACAAGTTAACCAGGAACCTCGGACAAAAGTGCCGAGGTGACCCTCATCCTCGGACACAGTCCCCACTCTTGCTAACATGCTGCACCTCTCCTCGGATGGTAATTTTATCCGTTCCTCGGCTGGTCGTCCTCGGATGTTCGTATCTCTCCATACAAGATATTGGGCCGGGCCTTTCCCTTTACACTGTTGGAACCCAGGGCAAAATTGGCCCACACAATAGCCCCTCAAAATCTTGCTTTTCGGCTTCTCGGGAGAAAAGAAGGATTTTGACTCTCTCTTCGGATCTCCCTTATGATCTGATTCTATTGAGTCAAATCATAGCTGCGTGCGTTTTTCTTTTCGCGATCCGTTCCTGACTCTTCAGTGTCCAGGGAGCGCCTTCATTTAATTTTGGCAACCCCCCTGTCCCCCACGTTCAACGGTGAGATGCCAATCCAACGGTGGTTGGACCTTTTGGGAATTTGGGCGGGCGAACTCCCGCTTTTAATTTTTGCGTAACTATAAATAACCTTTCGAATCGCTTTCTTGTCACTTTTGAACGATTGCGTTATTCTAGAACCTGAGACTTTATTTCTTTCTCTTGTTCCTTCGTGCGTGTACAAACACATAAATCCTGTCCGAGGACCATTTCTCAAACCTGTAAGTCCTCCTAAACTCTCTTTAACTTTTATTCCTTTTTATTGTAGAATCCCTTCTCTAGGGCCTCCTAAAAAAAATGGGTAGATTTAAGGAGTTAGTAGATACTGAGGAGGGTATGAGAAACTTTAGGATTAAGTACAACATTCCCCCCCATGTGGGCGTTAGATACGCGGCCCAGGGCGAATGGTACGACGAAAGAAAGACGAACGAAGTTGTCATTCCTATGATCGCTTTCATAGAAGGAGGGATGACCATTCCCATGGGCACCCTCACTAGGAACTATCTTAGGTTTTTTAGGCTATCTCCCACCCAATGTGCACCGAATATGTTCAGGGTACTAGGGAGCATAGAGGCCTTGAACGAAAGAATGAATCTAAATCTGACCCATCATGACATAAACTGGGTTTACAACCTTCAGCACTTAAAAAATCAGGGGTATTACCTGAAATCCAGGCAGGCCGAGGTTAGGCTGATTCAGTGTCTTCCTCAATCCAATAAAGGATTAAAAGAAGATTTCCTAATCTTCTCTGGGCAGTGGCATGACGGCTTACCATGCCCAGTTAAAGAGGGTGAGCCAGGTGGGGGTCCGAATTATTTAATCTATATGCTTAACTGTTTGGATTCTAGTTTTTCCATTATCGTCGGCTTACATTAAAGTGACTCTTATCACTTTCATTAAAAATGCAGATCCACGTGCGACTTCGCCATCGTTGCGCTTAGTCAACAAGGCTAGCTTGGACAAAGTTCTCCGAGCAGAAATCTACGTCAATCCTTCAGACGGTCAACTGAGGGCGGCCCATCTCATCCTCGGCTACACTCCTATTTCTCGGGCGTTCCAAGCTCCTTCGTGCGTGATAAAAGCAAAGGACCCTCGGCTTCGCCGGATCAGTGTCGCCTACGAAGGGTTTCTAGTCCCACAAGGGGTTCCTCTTCCAGCAGATACCAAGCATACTGAGGTACTGCCTGTCGCTAGCCTCGCCGGAGCCAGTTCGCCTTTGCCCCACGTTCCTCAAATAAAAGAGGAGGAAGAGGTCGAAAGAGACGAGGAGGGCTTTGTAGACGTATCCTCGGTCGCCGACGACTACGAGGTTTTTAATTTGCTCACCCCCTCACCTACTGCCTCGGAAGATATGGGCATTCAGAGGAAACCCCAACGGAGTCTCCAGGAGTTGTTGGAGGGCCAACCTGGGAAGGGGGAGGTTGGAAGGTCAGCCCAACAGAAACTTCCTCCCCCTCCCCCCAAATCTCCCTTACCTGCCCCTCAGCCAGCTCCTCCTTCCAGGGCCGAGCAGCCTGAACCTAAGAGGAGGAGGGAGCCCAAAGGCAAGGAGGTTGTGGAGACCGGGAGGGCTCCACCCTCTCACGATGAGGACGCCCACAGGCCGACGAAGCAATTGAAGCTTGGCCCTGCCCCCAGCCGAGGACCTGAAATGGGGGAGATTCAACGAAACGAGCCCCGGGCATGGCTTCCAGCCCCCATGCTTGGGGGCGAGCCCCTGACCGAAGACGCGTCGATCAGGGATTACAACGGGGGCATTGGCTGCCAGGTAGCCTCGGCCTTGGAAGAGACCCTCCTGCTCCCCAAGGACATGGTGGAGCTACGAGGGTTGAGGAGGAACGAGGTCTTCCTTCAAGCCAAAAGGTGCTTAGGGATGGTATGTACCACTACTTCGTCACCAATAGTGTTACTAATATATATATATATCTATTATTTATTTTACTTGTATTTTAAATTTTCCTTTCTTTTTGGCAAACAGGCTGTCCAGAGCACCTTCAGGATGGAAGAAATTTACCACTCCGTTGCTCAGCAGCTGGAGGAGGAAAGAAGGAGAAGGATAGCTGCGGTGCAGACAATGGCTGTTGCCGAGAAGAGCAACACTGATCTCAAGGAGAGGCTAAAGACTGAGGAGCAGTCAAGAAAAAGCGCTGAGGCCGCCTTGAAGGGGGCTGAGACTCAGGCTGAAAGCCAGAGGCAGCTGGTGGTGGAAGTCAAAGGACAGTTGGTCACTGCCAAAGAGCAAATTGCAACTCTAAGGCACCAACTGGACGAGGCTAACCAGCTTAAAGCCTTGGCCGAAAAAGCGAGGGCACAAGCGGAGGAGGACAAGCTGAAGGCCGAAAAGGAAAGGGACGAGGCTGAGCAGCACGGGTATGATGTCGGCGTGGCAGAGACTGAAGACACTCTTCGTGCCGAAGTCCCCGCGGTCTGCCGCGCCTACTGCGCTCAAACGTGGGAAGAGGCTCTCAACCAGGCTGGGGTTGAGGCCTCATCAGGGTTGAGGAAGCCTGAAAGCATCATCTTCCCCTCAGCCCTGCGAATTCCCAAGATGGCTGAGACAGCCCCCTCCGCGCCTCAGCCTACCTCCGAGGTCCCCCCTCAGCCCCTCCCTCCTGCTGTCCAGCTTGGTGAGGAGAAGGAGACAGAGATCCAAGGGGGACCCCTTCCAGGTGAGGTGACTGAAGCTCCTCAGCCAGAGGCAGCTTCTCAAGATTTCGAGAAGCAGTTGGCTTTAGTCACCTTACCTGTTCAGGAGTCTCTTAAGGACAAGGAGAAAGATACCAACTCCGAGGCAGCTGACCAGACATCCAAGCCAAAACTCCAGATCAAATTAAAGCCTTAGCTTCATTTTCCTTTTTCTTTTTATCAATGTAATCATTTCAATTTCATTTTCTTCTTCTTCTTTTTTTTTTTTTTTTTTTTATTTTTTTATTTCGATAGTGATTGTAATTCCTTCTACTATGCTAAAAGGCCAATTTTGATGATATATGGAATTCTTTTCTTTACTTCAAGTAATGTCAGTCAGCCTCATTGCTTTAATTAACTGTATTATACTTATTTTGCTCAGTTCTTTGCTTTCTTCCATAACGTAATCCATTACTGAGGAACCAACATACCTTATTGAGGAATAAAAAATGAATTAATAAATTATGACGTCGATCCTTCAAGCAAATGTATCACCCTTGTATTTAGTTCTATGATTAGTCTTAAGATTTTCAAGCAATATTACTTCGCTTAGGCCACAAGTAGAGTGTGGGCATATTAAGCTATACTTATACTTATTTGATAACCACAAAGTCAATCATCGCCCATAAGGTAGGTTAATACCTAACTTAGGAGGCAGTAGTTTACACTCAAGATTATATTTTAAAGAATTTACCATAGCATACGGATCTAATGAAGATGACTTGTTGTTTATTTTAGGGGATGCTCTGTGACATCTGTTTCTACCAAGTCTTTAACAGATGTCATAATACGTTAATATGTACTAAGTCTGCAGTCCGAGGACCTGTCATGACTTAGTTTCAATTTAAAATTTCAACAGATGCCGTAGCGATTAATATCTCAAAGGATGCCATGGTATATTAATTTTCACTAAGTATGTGGTCCGAGGACCTGACATGACTTAGTTTCTGTTTAATATCTCAAAAGATGTCATAGTATATTAATTTTCACTAAGTATGTGGTCCGAGGACCTGACATGACTTAGTTTCTGTTTAATATCTCAAAAGATGTCATAGTATATTAATTTTCACTAAGTATGTGGTCCGAGGACCTGACATGACTTAGTTTCTGTTTAATATCTCAAAAGATGTCATAGTATATTAATTTTCACTAAGTATGTGGTCCGAGGACCTGACATGACTTAGTTTCTGTTTAATATCTCAAAAGATGTCATAGTATATTAATTTTCACTAAGTATGTGGTCCGAGGACCTGACATGACTTAGTTTCTGTTTAATATCTCAAAAGATGTCATAGTATATTAATTTTCACTAAGTATGTGGTCCGAGGACCTGACATGACTTAGTTTCTGTTTAATATCTCAAAAGATGTCATAGTATATTAATTTTCACTAAGTATGTGGTCCGAGGACCTGACATGACTTAGTTTCTGTTTAATATCTCAAAAGATGTCATAGTATATTAATTTTCACTAAGTATGTGGTCCGAGGACCTGACATGACTTAGTTTCTGTTTAATATCTCAAAAGATGTCATAGTATATTAATTTTCACTAAGTATGTGGTCCGAGGACCTGACATGACTTAGTTTCTGTTTAATATCTCAAAAGATGTCATAGTATATTAATTTTCACTAAGTATGTGGTCCGAGGACCTGACATGACTTAGTTTCTGTTTAATATCTCAAAAGATGTCATAGTATATTAACAAGTGAGAAAGATAACTTTTATTATTAGTAATAATACCTTTTCAGATTATTTACATTCCAAGGATGAAGTACAGCTCTTTCGTCTAAATCTTCTAAGTAATAAGCTCCTATTCCTGCCACCGCCTTGATGCGATACGGCCCCTCCCAATTAGGACCCAATTTCCCCCACGAGGGGTTTTTAGCGTTCCCTACAACTTTCCTCAAAACTAAGTCCCCTGGGGCCAATGGTCTCAGCTTTACGCTAAGATCGTAACCTTGCTTTAGCTTATGGTGATAGTAGGCCAGCTGTACCCTAGCGTTTTCTCGCCGTTCTTCAATTAGGTCCAAGTTTCTTTTTAACAGTTCTTCGTTTCCCTCCGGAGTAAACCCTCTGGATTTCAATGTAGGGAAACCACTCTCCAGTGGTATTACGGCTTCAGCCCCATATGTTATCGAGAAGGGTGTTTCACCAGTGGACTTCCGAGGTGTTGTCCTGTAGGTCCATAGTACATGAGGTAACTCCTCGACCCACCTTCCCTTGGCGTCATCTAACCTCTTCTTTAATCCGTTCACGATGACTTTATTGACGGCCTCAGCTTGCCCATTTCCCTGCGGGTAGGCGGGGGTGGAATATCTATTTTTTATTCCCAAGTCAGAGCAGTATTTCCTAAAGGCTTTACTGTCAAATTGGAGGCCGTTATCCGAGATGAGGACATTAGGAACACCGAACCGCGTAACTATATTCTTCCATATGAACTTTTTGACATCCACATCCCTGATGTTAGCCAAAGGTTCAGCTTCAACCCACTTGGTAAAATAGTCTGTGCCGACCAGGAGGTATCTTATGTTCCCTGCAGCTTTGGGAAACGGACCCACAATGTCTAAGCCCCACTGAGCAAAAGGCCATGGGCTAGAAAGCGGATTGAGCGTTCCTCCAGGCTGGTGGATGTTTGGTGCAAATCTTTGGCACTGATCACACTTCTTGACATATTCCTGCGCCTCCTTCTGCATGTTCGGCCACCAATATCCTTGTGTAAGAGCCCTGTGAGACAGTGACCTTCCCCCAGTGTGACTTCCACAAATTCCCTCATGCAATTCCTCCAGAAGTATTTCTGATGCCTTTGGGTGCACACATAATAAGTAGGGCCCAGAGAACGAGCGCTTATACAATTTTCTATCCTCGGACAACCAGAACCGAGGAGCTTTCCTCCGTATTTTGTCGGCCTCAGATTTTTCCACAGGTAGTACATCTTTTTCCAGAAACAGTGATATGGCATCCATCCAGCTGGGACCCAGCGCAACCTGGTGTATCCGTGGCGCAACTTGATGTGCCCCAGCCCGCACACACAGGTCTTCCACCAGGATTACCCGAGGTAGATCCTGAGCCGAGGACGTGGCAAGAGTGGCCAGCGAGTCTGCATGGGTGTTCCCACTTCTGGAGACGTGAGACAAGTCAAAAGCTTCGAACCTTTCCTGCACATCCCTGACCAGATGTAAATATTCCAGCATTCTTGAATCTCGCGCCTCCAGATCACCCCCTACTTGTCCGACCACCAATCTTGAGTCTGAGAAGGCCCTTACTGCCTTTCCCCCCAGTTTTTGCACCATTTGCATCCCCTGCAGTAAAGCTTCATACTCGGCCTCGTTATTCGTAGCGGAGAAATTCAATCTGAAGGATTTTTCTATGGTAATTTTTTCAGGGGACACCAGTACTAGCCCCACTCCTGATCCCCGCTGATTGGCTGCTCCATCAACGTACAATTCCCAATACCGTAGGCCTTGAATAGAGGCGACGCCTACCACTCTTTCATCCACTAGCTCGTCTTTCCTTTCCACCTCTTCCGGGGATTCGGCAAACTCGGCCACCAAATCGGCTAGCACCTGTCCCTTGATTGAGGTACGGGGCATGTATTTTATATCAAAAGCCCCTAGAATCGTACCCCATTTGGCTATCCTTCCTGTATAATCGGCGCTCCTTAGTATTGACTTAAGGGGGAGCTGAGTCAGAATGACCACAGTATGTGCCTGGAAATAATGGGGGAGTTTCCTCGTAGCATGCACCACAGCCAGTATCGCTTTTTCCAGTGGTAAATAACGCACCTCGGCTTCATTAAGCGACTTACTTACATAATAGACTGGTCGTTGGACGCCGCCATCCACCCGTATGAGCACAAGGCTTATGGCGTGTGAAGCGACAGCAAGGTAAGAGAAAAGGACCTCGTCCACCACTGGGCTGGACATTATAGGCGGATGGGATAGGTAATGCTTAAGCTCTTGGAAGGCTCTAGCACACTCCTCGGACCATTGAAATTCTTTCCATTTGTGTAACAAAAGAAAGAAAGGTCTGCACCTTTCTGCTGATCTGGATATGAACCGATTTAAGGCTGCCATCATCCCTGTAAGCTTCTGGACCTCTTTCGGATTCCGAGGTGGTTGCAAGCTGTTGATTGCTTTAATCTGATCTGGGTTTACCTCAATCCCCCTATGAGTCACCATGTACCCTAGGAACTTCCCTGACCCCACTCCAAAGGAGCACTTAGATGCATTCAGACGCAACCCATGCCGCCTCAGGATTTCAAAAACATTGGTGAGATCTGTTAGGTGTTCATATGCTAACCTGCTCTTCACCACCATATCATCAATGTAGACCTCGATGGTTTTTCCCAACTGTAATTCAAACATCTTTGTCATCATCCGTTGGTAAGTCGATCCTGCATTTTTCAGGCCAAAAGGCATTACTTTGTAGTGATAGTTCCCCACAGGAGTAACAAAAGCCGTTTTTTCCTGGTCCTCAACGGCCAATGGTATTTGATGATAACCTTGGAAGGCGTCCAGGAAACTCATCCGAGGGTGACCTACTGTCGCATCTACCAACTGATCTATCCTCGGCATAGGGAAAGGATCCTTGGGGCAAGCCTTGTTAAGGTCTGTGAAGTCTACGCAGACGCGCCATTTCCCCGTCTTCTTCCTCACCACTACTGTGTTAGCCAACCACTGGGGGTAGAAAATCTCCTTAATAGCCCCTGCCTGTTTGAGTTTAACCACCTCAGACTTAATTGCCTCCACGTGCTCAGTCGAGGGTCGCCGAGGGAGCTGCTTTTTTGGAGTCACTAAAGGATCTACATTTAATCGGTGACAGATGAATTCCGGATTCAGACCAGGGGCTTCGTAGGCGTCCCATGCAAAAACGTCCACGTTCCCCCTTAACAACTCGACCAACTCTTCCCTCTCCTGTGGGGGCAATCGAGCCCCTACCTGGAAGAATCTTTCACGGTCATCCCCTATAATCACCTTCTCCAGGCCCTCACAACTCGTCTCGTCGTCTGGCCCTCCACGAAGCGACGACGAGGCCCCCGACTGCTATAAGACATTCTCTTTACTGGCTGAGGCGCCATCCTCTGGTTTGTGCTGAATTGCTGCAATTAGGCACTGCCGAGCCACAGACTGGCTTCCCAATATCTCTATCACTTGACCGTTAGAGGGGTACTTCACTTTCTGATGAAGGGTGGAGGATACGGCGCCCAAAGAGTGCAACCACGGCCTACCCATAATGGCCGTGTACGGAGAGAAGGCATCTACCACGATGAAATCTACCTCGACCACATCCCATCCAGCTTGCACAGGCAGTCTGATCTGGCCCCTAGGGACCACCATCTTACCCTCAAAACTCACCAAAGGCGAGCTGTAGGCCGACAAATCCTCGGGCCTTAAACCCAGACCCTTAAAGAGGTCGGGATACATAATCTCTGCTGCACTTCCCTGGTCAACCATGACTCTCTTCACATCGTATCCGCCAATTCTAAGGGTTACCACCAGAGCATCGTCGTGTGGTTGTATGGTTCCTTGTTTGTCCGCTTCTGAAAAACTTAGAACTAGAGGAACGTTCGTCTTAGCCCTCTTTGGCATTAAGTTAGACTCACCGTCGGTGTAATGTGATACTGACATTATTCTAGTTGGGCAGGATCCAGTCCTCCCTGGAGCGGCGAATATAACATTGATGGTCCCGAGAGGAGGCTTGGATGCAGGGCCTCCCTGAAACGCAGCACCTGTCTGGCCTCCTCGGCCACTTGAATGATGCAATAAATGCTTCAACCTGCCTTCTCGGACCAGTTGCTCCAAATGATCCCATAAGTTCCGACAATCCTCAGTAGCATGACCGTGATCTTGATGATATTGGCAATACAGGTTTTGGTTGCGGTTGCTTGGATCTCCTGCCATTTTATTCGGCCACTTAAAAAAGGGTTCATTCTTTACTTTTTCCAAAACTTTCTGCACTGGCTCTCGAAACACCACATTGACGGCCTGAGCATTGGCAGATGCAGATTGTCCTAAAAAGTCCCTCCGAGGACGATTATTCTGTACCCGATCCGACCTGGAATCCCTCCTATCCTGAGGAATCATCTTCACCTTTCCCTTACCTTGCAGTTGATCTTCCTCAATTCTTCTATACTTGTCAATCCTATCCATCAGCAGACGTACACTGGTGACAGGTTTGCCTGTGAGTGACTTTCTCAGATCATGCTCCGCCGGCAATCCTGCCTTAAATGTACTAATGGCCACATCATCATAGTCCCCATCTATCTCATTAAACATCTCCCAATATCTGTCCGAGTAAGCTTTCAAAGACTCTCCCTCACGCATGGACATTGATAGCAAAGATCCTAGCGGCAAAGGTACCCTACTGCAGGTGATGAAGCGCGCTCCAAAGGACTGGGTAAGCCTTTTGAAAGAATCAATAGAGTTTGCCTTAAGGCCATTAAACCATCTCATTGCCATCGGACCCAAGCTGGACGGAAAGATCTTACACATTAGAGCCTCATCCTTCGAGTGGACGGCCATTTTTTGATTAAAATGGCTTACATGCTCCACAGGATCCGTTCGGCCATTATAAAGAGAGAAGGTTGGTTGGTTAAATCGCCGAGGAAGGCTGGCGCCCTCAATCCGTCGTGTGAAGGGCGACTTGGCCACTTGACTCAAAGCCTCATTCATAGCTTTGTTCCCCAGACCTTTCTGCGAAGTACTTCTACCTTTCCGTCTATAATCATTATAGTCCTCCTCACCGGAGAAGGTTTCACTGGGTGGAGTTTTAGATCTTTGCCTATATGTGTCATCCTCTGTATCCTCAGATGAAGACTCCGGTTCAAATGGTGCCCGTCTTCGCCGCGCGCGATGTAACTTCTTCTTCAATTCATCTATCTCGTGTTGCATGTCCCTCTCATTCTCTGCATGGGACACGCGACTTTTCCCGCGCGATTGACTTCTATTAGTGTGCATGGTTTGTCCACTTTGCTCATGAGCCCCTCTCTGGTGAGGGTGGGCATCCGAGTAGTTGTGCTGCGACCCTCCTGATGCTGCCTGGTGCGGATTATCCTCACCCTGATGTGGCCCTACCGCTGGTTGATGCGAACCTGATTCTTCCATTTTACGCACTAAACCCAAATCTCTTTCTGATCAGATCAAGCAGTTTCCCACAGACGGCGCCAATTGTAAGGACCAGAACTGACTGGAATCCAGAGCGGGAATGGATCCAGGCCCACGTAGCCCAAACAATGAATTTATAGAGTGCAGGAAAGAAAGCTAGTCTGATCTTGGGCCGAAATATTGGGTTTTAGTGTAAGAGAGATCCAATATACGAGCGTGACCTCTTGCAATAAATTTTCTTCGGACGTGTCTTGAAGATCTGATTTTTCTCTCTTTGTTTTTCTCTCTCCTTCCACCCTTCTTCTGTCTTTCCTCGCCTTATATATCATCGCCTTTCTGCCTTTTCTTCTCACTTTCTCTTGAATCTTCCGTCCTTAGCTGGAAAGCTGCTCCTTCACTGTTCAGGTATCACCTCCACATTAATGCGGCCAGAAGGTTAGCTGGGAGACAGTTAATGCGGAGGTGACAGCACCACTAGATATTTGCCATTTTCTACCATTACTTTTTGTTGGATATTTTCCCCTTTGTGCCGTTATAAGATTGTCCTGGGCACTGTCCTGAGTGATCAACAAGTTAACCAGGAACCTCGGACAAAAGTGCCGAGGTGACCCTCATCCTCGGACACAGTCCCCACTCTTGCTAACATGCTGCACCTCTCCTCGGATGGTAATTTTATCCGTTCCTCGGCTGGTCGTCCTCGGATGTTCGTATCTCTCCATACAAGATATTGGGCCGGGCCTTTCCCTTTACACTGTTGGAACCCAGGGCAAAATTGGCCCACACAGTTCTTATATAAGAACACACTATACTACATACATATCTTCAAATAATTGTTAGTTTCTTAGATTAGGATATACATTTTAATACATATACATATATGTAAATGAATTTCATGAAAATGATTCAGCCATGAGGATCCCGGCCCCAATTCTCACAAACTTAGTGCTTTTGCACAAGATTTGTGAGATTTGAAACTCAAGTCCAAGTGGCTTTTCTTGGGCATTGCCTTCCAAGATAGTTAGGTGAGAAAGATTTTTGTGGGAGAGAGTGATATCTGATGTGTGCATATTTTGGCATATGTTTCTTTGGAGGCTAAGTGTGTCTAAGGCCCAAGTTGAAGTGAGGACCTCGGTAAAAAGACTCAGCTTTTGGCTGAGTAAAAGGAAAACTAGCAAGCAAGAATATATGTATTGAACAGTAAGAAAGCAGCAAAGGAAAACAATGTAAAGTGGCTATTTTTGGGATACCGGGCGATATTTCCCTACTTTCTTTGAGTTTTTGACAGAGTTTTCTCAATGATTCTGTTGTGATTTTCTATTGCTGAATTGTCCCTTGATGTTGGCTGCTTCCCCCCTTTTATAGTGTCATTCTAGGGTTCGGAGTACCATTGATTCTCCCCCCCTTGGCTCCCTAGGTACCAGAGCCCCTATCATGCCAGCCATTCTGATGGCTGGTTCTTTCCCTGCTTCTCATAGTTTTCCTCTTTTTGTGCTGTTTCCCTAAAAGTCCCTTTCTGACTTTCCATTCTGGGGTGTCCTTGGGAGCTGACCTTCAATCTCTCTTCTTTCAAGGCTTCTTACCTTTTAGACTCAGCTTTTGGCTGTCCTTCTTTTTTGTTATTTGTCTTAAGTGAGCCGAACCCATCTCTGGCAGGTTAAAGGTTTTCCCAATTACTTCCCCTTATGGTTCTTCATTCTGGGTTCTCCGAGGTATCAACCTTTTTGTTCACGAGTTGTCACTCTCCAAGCCTTCTGGTTATTTGTTGCATCACTGGGTGCTTGAAAAGGACGTATCTACCATTTGTTTCTTGTGTTTCGTGGCACCCCTTTTGAGTTGTCTCAATCCCACTTTAGCTGTGCTACACGTCCCGAGGATCCCGAGCCTCTGGGTATCCCAGCCCAGTTCTTTCACTGGATTTTGCTGGATTTTTAATGGCATTTTTGTTGAAAATCTGAACATACATAGGACCTTGATGTTGATTCTTCTTACTGCATGTCCTCTAGTCTGACCAAGATCGTTGCTACATGTCCTCTGGCTTGATCGAGATCCTTCCTCTTGCCTGGCCAAGATCCTCTTCTTTTTTTTCTTTGTTATTATTACTATTATACATTTCTTTTTCCTTCTTTTTGGGACTTTGGGTTCTTAGCTTCATGAATTTGGCATTCTTTTGTTAAGACCCATGGTCTTTCTTTACTCTTCATGGAATGGGCTTTCTTGTGAAATTTTGGTCCTCAACAAATATTAATGATAAGAATGAGTGATTAATATAATATAATTGAGCTCATACTAGGTTTAAGTCTTATGGGTCAAATTGTGTCTTTATATGTTATATTAACTACTTGAAAGGTCTTTCTCAATATTTAATAGATGATATAATTATTGATCTCGGGTCAACTATATATTTTGTAGGCTTAAAGGGTTTTTTTTTTTAAAAATTTAAAATACACTTTTAGCTTTTAAAGTTTAGAATTGTTTTGATTTTGCCCATTCATGTTGAATTCTATTTTCGCATTGGTCCTGCCATTCATCAAGCTATGTCATCCATATCATGTCGAGTGTCATCAAATTACTATCGGAAATAGATGATATATTCAATATGAAACAGAATTAAACATGAATGATTAAAATGAAAATTTTGAAATATAAATAGCCAAATTGAAAACAATAGTAGTGTATTTTAGTCTCTCTCTTTCCTTTCTCTTTTTTTTTTGGCTAACATTTGAGCACTTGACCATTTCTCCAATGTGTAAAGTCCCATTGTCCTACACACACTAAGTATTTTCAAATAATAATCTTTTAGGGATGGCCAAAGATGCTAGTTAGGAGTTTTGAATTCAAAACCTCGTGGAGGATATCGAGGGTACTTGAACATAATGAACCAATCAATCTCTAGGCCTAGACTTAAGACCTTCCACTACCAAAGAGGCCCAAAATTTTATAATAGTAACTGGTTTTAATAAAGGGTCATGCTAACGAGTACCTTTAAGACACTCGTTAACAATCCATTTTAAGAAAATTTTGACATCTCTTTTATGGGAAATAAAAAAAACTGTCAAAATATTAATTGTTTTTTTTTTCTTTTTCTATAAAAACTTTCTTTAACTAGATTCTTAACCAGTGCCCTAAGGGCACTTGTTAACATTTCTCTTTAATAAATAAATAAAAATTCATAAATGGGTTGTGCATTCTTTTTCCTACCTCCAAGTGAACTACAAAATTTTAGGCCAGTAAAAACCAACTTTATTGAAACCCTAAACTATTTAACCGAAAAGTAAAATGTAAATGTCAAAATATCATTGATGATCAATTTTCCATAATAGTTTTAGACTTTAATTTTTTTGTAAACGAATCTCCTACAATAAAATTTCAACATTAGCCATTGAATCTCCCACATTGTGATACGCCAAACAATCTCTCTCTCTCTCTCTCTCTCAAAATTAAATTTAGATTTCAAATTTTCTTATCCTTGTATCACCTTACCTTGGGTAAGGCAAACCAAATCCTTTTTCGCTTGCTGGGGGCGAGGGATTGTTATTATGATTGGGCCATGATATGGTATTTGATTCTAAATATGAGATTAACCTTAATTTGGATATTATTAAGTTATTGAGTTATATGTTTAATTCATCTTTGTAAGGAGAACTTGAAGTTATTGGGTGATTCTTTTTTTTTTTTTATCCTTTTTTCTTTAATCAATTGGGTGATTATATTAGTATTAAATAAAGTTTCAATGTTACTTTGTATAAATTAGATTAAGTAAATTTTAAATTTATTTTATTCTTTTCACGTTATAACTTTATATTGTGGATATTTAAATATTTAAAAGACTTACTTATTGTAGGGGTGTCAATGTTTGACCCAACCCGCGAACACGACACGAACCCGACACGGGTTTTCTCGGGTTAGGGTTGGACCTTAATGAGTTTGGGTTATAAATGGATCAACCCAAAAGCGACACAATAAGAAACGTGTCATAAGCGGGTCAACCTGCATAACCCGCAATAGACACGTTTAACACGCCAATTTATTTGTGTCAACCCAAAATGACCCACTTAACACAACCCGTTTAACTCATATAACAAATAAATATTTATTTTATTTTAGATTTGTCAAATACCTTTTATATCCAATATGTATTTTAAATTTAAAAAGAAAAGTGAGTAATTACAAAAATTTACAAAGGATATAATTGAAAATTGAAACTTTACAGACCCTAGAACTACTAATACTTTTTTTTTTTTGGGCATAAAACTTGCACAAATGAAATTGGATGAGCTTGTGGAAGATGTTATGAATTTGGATATCAACAAAGAATCTATGAATGATAATCATGGTCATAGTTAGGATTAGTCTATTGTTTACTCAAATTCTTTCAATATTGATACTTAGCATTTGACGAGTTTCAAGGATATTATATTTTTGTTGAACAATGTTATTTTATTTTTGTTAAACTTAGCTATTTTGAATTTGGGTTGAAGTGTATACACTTCTTTTGGAGTGTAAAGAACTTATTTTCTAGATGAATGTTATATTTTTGTTGAACTATATTATTTTGAATGTGGGTTGAAGACTTGAAGTGTATGCATTGCTTTATGGGATGTAAAAAAAAAATATTTCTAGATGGATGTTATATTTAATATTATGCAGGTTGAAATGAGTTGTGTTACATTTGTGTCAACCCAACACAACTTGTTTATTAAGCGTGTCAAATGGGTTGGGTCAGGTCTACCCGCCTTATTAACAGGTCGGGTTAGGGTTGAAGGATCACGACACGATTATTAAATGAGTCGGATTAGGGTTGAGCCATTTAGTCGAATAACCCTACCTTGACCCGACATGAACCCGACACGCTAACCCGAATTGACACCTCTAGCTTATTGTATTAGCCATGAAACTGTATTGACTTGATTCTGAACGAAATTCAGCCACATATTTACCAAAAAAAAAAAATCTAGTATAAAGTTATGACTAAAGTTCAATTTAGTCCCCTAATTTTTGCTAAAATTTTCAAGTTAGTCCTCATCTGTTAGCAAATGAATCTATTTAAACATTGTTTCAAATTGTTTTGTATAAAATAATACTCATCAAACAACAAATTTTTTTTTTCATTAAAAAAAACAAATTTTTTTTAATGAAAAGGGATGTTTAAACGGTTTTGTTTGCTAACAAATTTGATCAAAATTGCCATATTGACTCATTTAAACAAAGTGATGGACTAAATTAATAAAAATTAGAATTTAAGAACTAATTTGAAATTTGAGGTAAAAGTGAAGAGACTAAATTGGATTATATAGTGTAAGATTGACAGAAATTATAGCACAATCTATCTTTGTTTTGGGTAGAAACATCCAACCCAAGGAGTGGCTAGGTTAGGTTAGGTTGGTCCTTGGAAGCCCCTTTAACTCTTTGGGTTGGGCTTGAGAGCTCACCCCAAATCCGACTATGTAATACGGACATCGCTTTTTAGCTTTCCAGCAAACCAAACACAAAATTGTAGGGAAATGAACATAGGACTCTGGGCATATAGAGATTATTGGATTTGGAGCAAAGGGCTCAATCAGAAACTTTGCGAATGCTATTAAACCCAACTCTTATAAAGGCCCATTCCTTTTGCTTGTGCTATCTAAAGTCTAAGCCCTTCATGTGCTTGTGTTTTACCAATTGAGAAATGCAAGCCTCTTTGTATTCCATTATTTTTACAAATTGGGCTCACTACTTAAAATGGAAAATTATAGAGATGTGTAAATTTGACTACATAAATCTTTACGCGTTGATGTAATCATCTAATAATGCATATTAGAAATGTTTTTTTTTTTTTTTTTTTTTTTTTTTTTTTTTTTGTTGTGATCGATGACACATCACTAGTATATCTAATATCACTCATTTAAAATTGTTGTCGTCAAACAAATTTTATGTAAGTCATCAGTGTGTTTGGCAATGTCCACCTTAGCGAAGAGCTTTATAGTTCAATTGACTTTTTTTTTTCTTTTTTTCTTTTTCTTTTTTGTGTTTCTAATAGAGATATCTAATATTCAAATTTCTCATCTCTAATTAGTGATGTATATAATAATAATAATAATAATAATAATAACAACTTTAAGGTGTGCGGATGAGTTTATTGTCATTGGTTTATTTTGTTTAAACGATAAATGGTGTAAAAGTATAATTGTATGTAGATTTTTTATATAAAAAAAAATTGTAAAGCACTATTTACCCAAAGAAGCAAAATAAATTCATTTAAACAGAGTTGAAGGAAAGATTTTTCAGTTCTTTTATTAATATGAGGAGAAGGAAAGTTATGGGCTTGTGGCTATGATTATCATTGCTCAACCTCACTTTCCTTCTAGAGGGAAAATTGGGAATTCTCTTTCAGAAGAAATGGTTTTTATTTATTTATTTTGGTAATAAAAAAAGGTTAGAGAGGCTAACTAGTGTGGTTTTCCTACGTATGCGTGACTATAACAGCACCCTAATTGTTCATAGGCTAAGATTTCACACTACACTCACTGATGAACTAGGCAAACAACGTACAAATATTACACATTGTTAGTGGGAGAACTCGAACCCATGTCCTGAGGCATTTTGGCCCAAACCCTTACCATTAGGAATGAGTTTCGTTACAATAAATGGAACAATTAGACCGCTAGAGAAGAAACACTTTAGAAAAACGTATAAGTTATAGACGGATGTGTTTGGATACTGCTTATTTGTTGAAAACTGAAAACTTATTGCTGAAAACACTGTAGCAAAATAATTTTTAAATGTGTGAATAGTATTATGAGACCCAAATTTACCTAGAAATCTGTGTTTTGCTGAGTTTTGTGGTACGTAAATAGTAACCATTGGATCCACTAAAAAAACGCTAAACGCGCCCAAACTCACGCATAGTTACTACATTCAGTCACACTCGTCAGTGGTGCAAACAATGAATGATGATGGCATATTTGTCTAAATGCATGAATGGGTAGTGCTAAATGGCAGGGGACTACAGTCCGAACCTAAAAGAAGACATATGAGACTCAAATTTATCTAGAAATCTGTGTTTTGCTAAGTTTTGTGGTACGAAAATAATAACCATTGGATCCACTAAAAAAACGCTGAATGTGCCCAAACTCATGCATAGTTACTACATTCAGTCACACTCGTCGGTGGTGGAAACAATGAATGACGATGGCATATTTGTCTAAATGCGTGAATGGGTAGTGCTAAATGGCAGAGTACTACTGTCCCGAACCTAAAAGAAGACATTGAGAGTTGAGACTTCCAAAGGCCATTAATGACATTGGCCATTGGTATTGTAGCAACCCCTAATACATTAGTAGTACGTACTACGTAGTCGGCAAATTTTCATTACATTTTCTAGTAGAGTTTATATTAGTAAAATTTTCCCTTAGTTTTTTAAGTTATTTATTTATAAACATTTTTTTGAAATTTATTTTTTAAAGTATAATTGTATTTTATTAACTTTCAACAATTAAACAAATAAAATTTTTAACAAAAAGTTAATCTAAATATATACATGATAGAAAAAGGAAAAAAAAAAGTGTATGAATTCAAAGTCTATGGACAACTAATGAATATTCTTATGCTGTCCCTTGTTGGTCTAGAGAAATTAGTGGAGGAGGTTAAGTTAATCAAAAAGATGGTTACAACTCAATGATGCAAGATGTCCTTGCCTTTTCTAGATAAGAAGGGGTAGAGAGAGAAAATACCTACCCATTAAATTATTTAAATTTGTGAGTATAATAAGATATTGTGACAAATCACAAATCCATACATGTTGTGAGAAAAAAATCTCATTAGATCATGATACTTTTTTCGAGTATAGGGAATTGGGTTCGAATCTTAATTTTTACACAAAAAAATGTATGTCATGCTTTCACCCAATGATTAAAACAATAACTAAGAAGCGGACTTCATAGGTTTCAAAATCTACTATATCGATAAAAAAAAAAAAATTATAACTTGAGTATAATCATATGTTTGATATTTGTAAATAATTTGATACACATTAACATGTATCCTTAGAATAGTTAGTAAAACTTATTCTTTTTCTTTAGAAGTTCATTGAATTTTCTCACTTGTGATGTAAACAATGATTCTATGATTCCTTTTACATTCTCACTTTTTAAAGTCATGTAAAATGCATGAAGGACAGAAGCAAATGCTGAGAAGATTGTGATTTGAATAATGATCATAAAAAGTGGTCCCCTAGATATATGCAAAGTCCAATACTTTACCTAATCAAAAAATTATAGTATAATTATTAATGGTACCACTAGAATGAAAAAAATAAAAACCGATGGTTCATAAATCTTTAAGCTAGCGAAGCAGCAAGTTGAGTGACTGAGGAGAGGAGTTGTGTCCTTTTCTCGAAAAAGGTGAGCCATAAGGCATCAAAACCTTAAGAATGGTGGATCATTCACGCTCACTGCTCACCAGCCACACCTATTGTAAGTCTTTTGTCAAGTTGTGCTGCCATTGTGACCACAATCTATCACCTTATACCAAAAGTAATAAGCTTTCAATTCTCCTTGGTTGGACCCACTTCTGTTTGTCCAACTTGACGTCATAAACGGGTGGACAATAAACATGGTCAATTCATAATTGAGTTTCGAGAAATTTTGTACCTGTTTACCTAAAGTAATTTTTAAGTATTTTTAAAGTACGGTAAATAACATTTCTTTTTCTCACATTCATGATCTGGTTTACTCGTTAAATTCATTATAGATTCTTAATGTGATTTATGATGTTTTGGATTTGGGTTTTCTAACCAATATCTTGTGGTTATCTCTAAGTAATTCTTTCTAATAATTATTTGGTATATGAGGGAAAGTAATATTAGAGACATTAAAATGATTAATTAGGTGTTTTAAGAGTCTCAAAAACTTCATTTTTTTTTTACTTTAGAGTTTGCTAACAAAACTCTCTTACAATATTGACTTGAGTGAGGTTTAGATTGTTTTGACATGTTCATTTTCATGACTTCAAAATTTAATAATTTAGGATGTATTAATTTTATTTATTTTTATTAATCTCTTGATTTTAATATTGTAAAGGAGGAAACAAGAATAACGGTTTAGCTTTAGTATTATCTATGACGTCTTGGGTTCTAGTCTCCTGAACGATATCTCGTGTTTATCTCTAAGAGGTTTTTCCTTATAATTATTTGGTATGTGTTGGGTTGAGGGATTACACACACTCAAAGGTTTAAATTAATTTGATGTATTTTCTAAGAGTCATAGACACCTACGTAAACAAAATACTCATTTCTTTAATAAAAAAAAATATCAGAGATTTAGATTAATTTGGTGTTTGTTTGACTAAGTAAAATTCTTATCAAAACTTGTTCATTTTCATGGCTTCATAATTTAATAATTTTGGGTGTAGAACTTTTTATTTATTTATTAATCTCCTGGTTTTCATCTTGTTAGAGTATTCTCCTTTTAGGCAGATTTGATAAGCATCATTCATTTCTATACTTTTTTTAGTTAAGTACAGTACTTTGTAGAGTTAAAAGCAATCAGCGCTTAAGACTTGTTAACTGTTGAGTTGGCTTTAAGATCTAGGGAAATTTTGTTTGCACAGACTCCAATAAGATTCCTAAAATTAGGATGTCAAATCAATATAGTTAGCATGGGCTTGTACTCTTGAATATCTTGCGTGATCATGTGCATTGCAGTTTATCTGAATTCTATTGTTTTTGCATTAAAAATAATACTAAAAAATGTCAAGAGTCTTATAACTTAATTGATATCTTTTTATATTATTTTACTAATAATATCTCAAATTCAAATCTCCTCCTTCATTTCAACTACCAAATTATAAATAATAATAATAATAAACTAAAAACAACATTATTTCTAAAACCCCATAGCATAGTTGTCAAATCCTTCAAAATTTCAAACTCAAAGGTCGAATGGATAGGATTACGTACAATTTAGTCAGCTTCATCAATCACAATAAATTGTGTTATTTAAGAGGGTATCATCAATATCGATTGCATCTAACAAAAGTTTCATAGTATGCGGATTTCATTAAAATTTATCGGACCCACACACCATAAGAGGTTAGTGCATACAATCAATATAATAGACAATTCTCAATTATTTAGATACCTTTATAAAATAATTTATAATATGATTTACGAAATGACCTGCATTCTATTCAAGAGCCCAAAAAAAATTATTTAAAAAAAAAAAAAAAAAACTCTTCAACAACGTTAATATGGATTTTCATGGAAGCATGGCTCATGTGCATATTTTTGTTTATCTGATATCCATTGTTTTTATATGCAAAAGAATACCCAAAAATACCAAGAGTCTTATAACTAATTGACATTTTTTAATATTTTCATGAGAGACGCCTAGGATCCAAATCCCTTCTCCATTTTAGCTTAAAAAAGAAAAAAAAAAAAAAAGAAAAAAAAAAGGAAAACGAAAACCTATAAACAGCTTTCTTTTTAAACCCCCCATAGCATGTTGTCAAGTCCTTCAGAATTTCAAACTCAAAAGTCAAATGGATAGGATTACACGGGACTTGTATTTCAAACTTTCTTCTTTTTGGTTAAATTGACTAAATTGCTCTGTCAATTACAATAAATCTTGTCTTTTAAGAAGATATCTTCTAGTATATCAATTGCATTTAACAAATCTTACATAATGTGTGGATCTCATGAATTTATGGGACCCACATACTATAAAAGGTTGGTGCATGCATTAAATACAGTAAATCATTTGAGAATTATCTAGATACCTCTATAAAATAATTTAGGATAAGATTTATAAAATGA
The DNA here is from genome assembly GCA_023055345.1 of Quercus wislizeni. Lineage (NCBI taxonomy): Eukaryota > Viridiplantae > Streptophyta > Magnoliopsida > Fagales > Fagaceae > Quercus > Quercus wislizeni. The sequence goes on along the minus strand of JALGQJ010000002.1, from coordinate 7,827,325 downwards.
GCTACATACTATCCAAGAGCCAAAAACGATTTTTATTTTTTTTTTATTTTTTTTAAATCTTCAATAGCATTAATATGGACTTTGGCAAAGAAGTAGGGCTCATTTTCATTTTTCTTGGAAGGAAGTCTAGGGACACAACTTTTGTGTCACAAGTTTGAGTTGATCAATTGTGAATTGTGAAAAATAAAATGTATAGGGTCAATGTGAAAGTAATTATCCACTACTCACAATTGAATACATCATCAAGTTGTAGCAAATAATGTGATAGTAGAAGAACAGTTTTCTTTATGTTGCATAATTCTTCTCCCCCATGTAATAGAGAAAATTTAAGAATAAAATTTTTGTGCTACAACTTTTTGTTACAATTCAAACATGGTTCACTACTTTAGGGGCGGCCCAAAAAATTTTGAGCCCTAAGGCAATATATTTAAATGGGGTCTTTTTGATATTATGTAAATAATGTTTAAGTAGTTTTTAATATCATAATTCTTTTATAACAAAAATCCATTCTTTTTATCTTGTAATATGCTTCTTCTTTTTTTTTTTTTGAAAAAATGCCAAAGCTATAAAAAATTTTACTACAAAAAATTTACAAACAATGTAGCAATGAATGTGATTAGTAATACTTCGAGAAGATAATAAATAAATATTTGAATGAATAATGTTAAGGATATTATAAATTTTACAACATGAGGCTTATAAATATGCATCGCCAATCACAAAAAGTAATTTAAAAATGTATTTAATAGGTTGTTGACGTCCACAAATCATATTAATTGTCACATCAATTTGTAAAGGTTTTGAAGTAAAATTTATAGTATTTCTAGCATTTTCCTATATGAATTATTTTTTGTGATTAGTGACACATATTTGTAAGCCCTATATATTTAAAGTTATATTATTTCTAGCATTACTCAATTCTTTGAAACTTTTAAAAGTAGAGGAAAAATGTAAAACTAATTTTTTTTCTTATATCTCAAAAAAAAAATATTTTTAAAAAATATATTTCAATTTTTGCCCCAAAATTTGGGGCCTTTATCTAGTAGGGGGCCCTAGGCAATTGCCTAAATGGCCTAGGCCTACGACCGGCCCTGCACTACTCCATTGTGAATGACTGAGAAAAAATAGTGGATGCACAGAGAATGATAATTCACTATTCACAATCGATCACTTTAATAAATTACGTTAAAAGCTGTTGGTCCTATCACAACTGCTCACAATAATACAACAACAAGATTAGCTCTCTTACAATAGGAAAAAAGAGTTACATCAACTGTTGTTGAAACTGAATAGTCGCTCTCATGAAATTAAAATGCAGTGCATAGAATATAGAAGTACTAAGTTACTTCTAATAGTCTATTGCAGCAAAAAATTTCTACCATAAAGTTAAAAAAAAGGAGGAAAAAAATTTAATGCAAGTTAGTTTTTCAAAACAGAAATTACCCATTAAAATTTCTGTGGAACGATGCATATACAATGAGTAGAGGTGCTGATTTAAAGTTCAATGACCAGAAAAAGTAGCAGCAGAATTTGGTGTAAGATGAACATTTTTCCACTAATACACATTTCAACATATGGCTACAAACTACACTAAACATCCACAATTATCAAAGAAACTTCTGCAAAAGAAATTGGAAACACAATTTTCCAAACTTCATACCCAATACAGAAAGAGACCTCAATCAGAATTTTACAAGATTCTGAACCAATGTTTGGGCTCACTCGTGACCAGGCTGCTTCATTAGACCCAACCCGACCCGACCGAATCATTGCCCAAATAACCCCCAAAAAAAAACCCAAAAACTAACAATAATAAAAACTAAAAAAAAAAAAAAAAAAAAAAACCTCCATCTATGCCCATCATTCAATCAATAATACAATTACACAATCCCATCTACTTAAACCATAATCACAATTAATAATAATGTTTTTAACCATCAAACCCGGTCTGGCTCCAAACCGCATCCCTCACCCGCCTCATGTCCCGGCCCTTTAAGGTCCGGCCCACGCCTTCAAAAACCGAGGTGGCCGCCATTTTCTGGCTCCGCGCGTACTCACGCGCCAGGTACTCGTGCGGTGGGACCATCTCCGAGTCACCATCCTCGTCATCCTCGTCCAACTCGTGCAGCGACTCAACCGAGCCGACCCGGAGTATCTTGCCCCAGTCCGGCACGTTCACTGGCGCTGACGTGGCCATGTGCCTCCCACCGCCACGCGTCGCAGAAGAAACGCCGTCGTTTCCGCGGTACTGGTGCACGACCCTGGACGACGACGACGGAGGAGCCATCGTCGTAGAAGCAGTATTATTCGCCATCATCATCGACGACGCGTCGTTCCCGTCGAAAGCCAAAGACAGCCCGCCCACGTGGCGGTCATCCCGCGGAATACGGCGACGAAAGATCCCGTTGGCGCGTGGACTCCAGTCTCCCTGTTGGGAATTGGAACTATGGTCATCTCCGAAGTTGTTGCTGTTGTTGTCAACCATGGACCAGACATCCTCTTCTCCGAGCTCCGAACTGTCCGTGCCGTTTGAGCCTTGTCCGTTGCCGTACACACCACCATAGCTCCCAAGAAATCTCTCGCTACGACTTGTCGTCAGTTTCCGACCCTTGGCCATATCGCATGATGGTATCAAAGCCCAGAACCCGGATACGGATTCGGGTTTTTTACCCGGATTCTGTTATAATAAAATTTAAAAACAAAAATAAAAAAGAATAAAAACTATATTATAACAACAAAATGGGCATAAAGAGCTCGGGGTTCGGAAGAATGAGGAGGTATATATAGCCAAATTTCAGTTGTTTTTTTCTCGAAGTTGTGTGTGGTCCCCACTTTTTTTCTTTTCTTTTTTCTCATTTCATTTGAATTTGGGATTCATTTTGTCTACATTTCATTCATCACCACATAAAATACTTGATTTTATGGCGAGAATAGAAGACGCCAAGCCAAGTCAGTCACGTAACCAAAAAATTTAATGCTACTAATAATTTTCTAAATCCAAAAAAAGAGAGAAAGAGCGGTAAGTAAGTTTTTTTTACTTGGTTCCACGCACTTTGGAATCGCGTGAGCGTGAGAGTGATTTGTATGCCAAAATTGGAGTTTAATTTGTTTGAGTTCGTATCACCCTTAGCAAATAAGGTAAGAAAACAAAACAATGAGATGATTCCGTCTTCGACAGAATTTTTATTTTTTTATTTTTTTTTATTTTAATCAATGCATTTCATCGGTTGAATTTTTCTTGCTTTAATTGATTTTTTTATTAAAGTATTTTTAAAATTATTTTGACAAAATTGTACTAGAGTTTATACCTTCTTAATCATAGTCGCGTTTTCACTGATAACCTAATTTAAGGATCAGTTTGAGATTCGCTTATTTTACTGAAATTATAAACTTTTTCCTAAAAGTACTATAGATAAAGGTAAAAATTAGCTGAAATAGTATAGTAGGACCTATGAATAGTATCAAAAAGTGCAGTGGGACCCATGAATGTTAGTTTGAGATTCGCTTATTTTACTGAAACTGTAAACTTTTTCCTGAAATTACTGTAGGTAAAGGTAAAAATTAGCTGAAATAGTATAGTAGGACCTATAAATAATATCAAAAAGTGCAATGAGACCCATAAATAGTAATAAAAATAAGCTGACTTGTAAAATAAGTTGTCAAAATTAATCATGTCAAACAAACACTAAATCAAACATTGTTTATTTGTGGGTTTTAGATGTGAGGGTTTATTGATTTTGTTATAATATTCGATGATATAAATATTAGATTTTCAAATTTTAAAAACCAATTTAGAAACAATATTAAACTTTGAGGATGTTAAAGTGACTGTAAAAAAAGAAAATAGTAGTTTAAGTGGAACCCAAGATATGTATATTTAAGTCATATGTATTCTAATAATAATTAAGTTAAATTTTAAAGCAAGAGTAGTTTAATCTTTGTAAAATTAATTGTCAAGTCACATAAGTATAATTGATTGACGAATTCATCAAATCATGAACAAGTAACCGATTATAGTATAATTGACCATTAGATTTATAATGGTTATTCTTCTAGTAAAAATGTAAGTTATTTATTTATTATTTCTTTTTGAGAAAGAAAAATGTAAGTTAGATTTGGAGACTTAAACCTTGTTTATTTTTACTTCTTTGGTCTCGATGTTTAGCATTTACTTTAATTTTCTTTGGCAAATAGCACAATAAGAATATTTACATAAATATATATAAAACAAAAACAAAATGAATGCATGATAAAGTTTAGAAATAGAGTGATATTAGAGATATTTGTTTTTAGAGAATTTCAACCTATACCCAGATCTCTTATTCAACCAATTGAGTTAACTAAAACCCATATATTAGAGATATTATTAATTATACTATATAGAGTTTACAAATTAATAAAGAGAAAAATTAATGAATGCCCTAAAAATATTGGTTTAGGAAATAATTTTAAAAATTTTTTATGGGAAAAGAATAAAAGTAATTGGCTTTTTAATAACTTTTTATATTTCCATTTAAAATGGTATAAAACATTTTTTTAAATGGTCCGTTAACAAAAAAAAAATGTCTTAAGGGCACTTGTTCATCGAACCCATTAATATATCATTAGTCAAACAAAAAACAACTTAAACCTTCGTTTATTAAGTTGTTAAGACCCGTCAATGACTCAATCATATTAATTGACATTTTCTTTAGAATCGTCATATATGATGTATGTATATCTAATTATCTCCAACAGGTAACAATTATTTTACACTACCTTGAGATAAAAGCAACTCAAACATTCATTTATTAAGTAGTTAAGAATTGTCAATGACTCAATCATATTAATTAACATTTTCCTTAGAGATGTCAAACGTGACATATGCACATCTAATTATCTATAATAGGTGGCGATTGTTTTACACTACCTTGAGATTAGATAAAGATTTATCCACATCAGCTTCAATTCCCTCCTCTCGTAAGAGGGACCCCACTATTTAATCCTACCTTGTTTGACCACGTCAAATGCATCTAATCGGGGACCCACAGTCCACGAGGATACACACATACTAGACCTCCACACTATTCGTCCTCTAAATATACGCCACGTGTACCAGGGTACCTATCAAAGCCACGTGTCATAACAGTGACCATTAAAATTTGAAGGAAAAGAAAAAACAAAACAAAACAAAAAAGTTTTGGGGATGTTCACTTCAACATTGCTAATGATAGTGACATTAAATTAACACTGCATATATAATTAATGGTTTAGGATGTAATCTTTGATTATGGTTAAGGTTAAAATAATATAATGCCCCAACTTGGGTTTTTTTTTGGGGATTGGGTTTTTAAAAAAAAAAAAAAAAATTAGAAAAGCAAAGTCTTCTGTGATAGCCACATTGGACGGTGGAGAACAATATGGTAGGGACAATATTTTAGTGTGGGACCCACAAATGCAAGTGTCGTTTTGTGTAACATATAAAAAAAAACAAGTTGCCTTGCCACCATTCATTGTCAAAGATATCACTATCAAAGCTAAGGCCCAAAACCCCATCCAAGGGTCTAATTTTGTCTAAAACCTTACTATTATTTTGTTATGGTACTTTGGTAGCTAGGGGCTTTGATTTCATTTGAGTATTTTTTTTTTTTTTCTTTTCACTTTGCCTATAAATGTTTATTTTTTATTTTTTTTGGTTGGTTGATAATTGATTTATGATCATGATGGTACTGTAAAGTGCCACTTGCGTGGAGGTATTATTGAGGACCCCACTAGGGCCCACTCTCACTTATATTGGCCTCATTTTGTGGAGGTGGGACCCAGACTTGCCATGACCGGACTTGTTTGGGACCCACTATAAATTTGTTGGGTTTGCCAGATGCGGGCCATGGCCCAACTCTGGCTACTATTGGACCTATCATTGCTATCAAGTATCCTATGCTTGCCTACCAATTTTGTTTTTAATCCAACCTTTGCTTTTCACCCTACTAATTACATAATAAAAAAATTATACCGTATAGGATCCCAGGAGTAGTAACCCGTATTTCTTTAATTTTTAATATATTGAATATTATAGAATTTGAATCTATAATATTCACTCTATAATAATTAATAGTTATCATTAAGTCAAGATATGAATGTGTTCATTTTTTGTGTAGACTATATTTGATTTTGGATCATTTATTCAACGATAAAAGATTTAATTTATTAATTTAATTGAAAATCATTAATTAAGCTGAGCTTAGTAACGTAAGATTATAATTGGGTTGGAGCATTAAAGTGATTGAATGTATATTGTGATTGGTTAGGGGTGAAATGTGGTTAGTTTAATGATCTGTTCATCACTTGATGGAGTTAATTTTCAGCGTGTCCCATTGCCCACGAGTTAAAGGATACCCCACCCACACTAAATGAGTAGCTATCTTACAAAAAGAAAGTCATTAAAGAATTAAAACCTTGAATCAAGATTTCACGGGTCTCCATTTTCATGGGATGGAGGTGCATGTCATTAAGCCCAACCACCATTGGTGCTACTACTATAAGTGAATATTTGCACATACTTTTACAACAATCTAATCTTGTAATGGTATATGGCATGGATTTATGACGAAAAGGAGAAAAAAGAGAGTTGCTATTGACTCAATAGTCAATATACAAAGTTAATTTGCACCAACTGTAATTTGGATTTGCGATTAGTGATTCAATGGCGGTTATTAAAGTATTCCCGCCACTTTGGAACAATCCAATATTATAGGACCACAATTAGTAGTCCTCATCATGCTTCCATCCAATATTAGAAGAACCGATATGATATTAATTTAATCAAAGTTATAAAAATTAAGGGTCTTTGTTAACAGATACTCTTACAACATTTCTATATTTGTTAATGAAATTTTTTTAAAAAAAATTATAGAAATAGTTTATAAATCAATATTTTTAGAGCATGAGTTAAATTTTTCCCTAAAATTAATAATATCTTATAGAGTTTTTTTCCCCCTCAAGCAAACCTCTAATATTGCATGACCCACCACTTTTGTCATCCATGTCAAAGAGCCAAAAACCACCGCAATTAGAAGCTGTTTACGTGATGCATTTCATTGGATGTAGCTTGGGCACAAAAAAACAAGATCTGGGTATGTGTCAATTCAATTTTTTTTTGGAATCAGAATCTCACCCGCTGGCTAGCCACACCACACCACCGTCATTACACTCCAACCCGGCAGGCCCTAATACCCTAAATCAATAAACAAATGAATAAACGAGGCACAAAGGTATATATCTCCATGTGATATCACGGTTTCCAGGTTGAAAAAATTCAATATTTTTTGTGTGTGGATGAAATGAACCCCATTTAGCCTTTTTCTAAAGCAGAAGAGAGTACAACCCATATATTATTAAACTTACAAGTTGAAGTTAGTAATAAAATAACTTCAATGGCTGTTTTTTAATGTGTTAATTAGATACACGGGATCACAGGGTTGAGTAATGATTGTACTAGGATGGATCATAGAGGGTGTTATTTTATTATATTTGATTGGTTTTGATTCAGTTTCTTTTTTTAATGTGCAAAATGTCATACCCGTATGATTAGTTTAACATGGGGTTTCTTGTACTGAAGTATCAGAAAGTTTTTGTTGGAGGCTTTGTCGGATTGTGAAGCTTAGGGTTGTCATAGCCAATGAACTTTGATTCTTGGCACGAGCTATTCTATACATTGTTGCAGGGGAAATGGGGTCCATTGGTTCTAGAACAAAAGCTACAAAAGCTATAAAGGAAGAAAGTCATGGGTTCTCTCATCTTTTATTGTATTGTATTATATGTATGATAATTCATACTTTCACAGACGGCTTATTAGCATGGATCTCCAATTTATTAGGTAAAGATTCAACAGGTTGGTCACCCATCTTAATAATACATGAAGCAACTTAAACAAGCATGATTTGGGTTCAGGTTGTCCAACATAGTGGAAAAATAATGAGGCAGGAGTACTAGTCTCCATCAATAATGGAAACAACATATATGCAGGGTTGTCCAACATTTATATATGTTTCTTGCAGAGGTGGATGGCTAACAAAGGATTTGGGTTGGCATGAATAAAAGAGCAAGAATTTATGGGTTACATAGCTATTATTGGTTTCATTAGTACATGAATGTTTGGTTTATCTTTCATATTCTTTTTGGCCTTTCTGAAATAGCTGTCAGATTTTAATAAGTTCAGTACAAGATCTTGTTAGAATAACAGATAAAAATAAATTCACTATTTCTTAAAAGTTTAAACTTTGAGATAAAACGATGATGATGTATTGTATATATAAAGGTTTTTGTCTGTGTTTTAAATTTAAATTTTTTCTATTACCATTGAACTATGCACAACACATCAACTCCATCCCAGTGGGAAAAAAAAAATTTATAAAATTGATTTTTATAAAGTTTAAGGTTGTTTTCGTTTAGGTCTCTTAGGTTTGAGATTTTTCATTTTAAACCACCAAGTTTAATTCCGTTTTCAAAATGATTATTCCATACATGTACATGGCTAATCTAACTATTAAGAAAGAGAACAAAAAAAGAAGAAGAAGAAACGACATCGTTTTATTGGTTCTTCAAAAAGAGATCAATCACAAATTGAAAATTGAATCAAACTTGGTGAACCAAAATAAAAAATCTCAAACTCAAAGGACCTCAATGAAACATTCTTAAATTTAATGCTTCAAAATGTAATTTACTCCTAAATATTTATAGGAAAGAAAAATGGTTAAATGTTTTATACTTTTGTTTTTATATTCGTTCATTCGTTTGGAAATTGGAATGTCTAATATTATGGAACTTCCCAGGTAGTGGTGGAGCCACTTTGACCTGGTTGCCCTCGCCCCCAAACTTTTTAAAAACTATGTATTTTCCCATACAATGTAATTATATTTACAGGTAGTTCTTAGAAAAAAATACAACCTAGCCTCCTCAAAATTTTTTAAATGTCTAAATTCTTTTTAGTGTAAGCATATCTATAAATAATAGTTAAACTAATTAAGTCATGTTTCTTTCCAAATATATGTCAAGTAATGATAAATATATTAGGCTATAAATTTAGCATGTGTTTTTAATTTGTTATTGAAGTAGAGTCAATCCATGATTGTTGACCCCCAAAAAAAAAAAACTTTGTGCCAATTTGCAATGCATGGGTTACATCGAAATTTCTCTTTTCCTATGATGGTGAAGCAGAACATGAGTCGCAAAGTAATATTATCATAAGAGTGAACCACACCAAAAGAATTAACTCAATGCAAAATTGTGAACAACCCTATTGGTTGCAAATTGCAGGTGGTAGGATCAGTGTTATCCACAGGGCATGATACTATCCTATCCTCTACCCTCTTTTGAATGGTTATTTTCACGTTGGGCCAGCCATCACTGGAGTCATGTGTCCCATCTCTTTGAGGACTTGATGGTGCAACAAATTGTGTACCACCTTGAAGAATAAGAAGAAGATTTTTGAAAACCCACATCTAAATATCTAATCTAGTTACTATCTAGTAACTTTTTGAGGTTGTTTAATTAACTATCAAAGTTTTCAAATCTTTCTTGCTTTTTTCAACAATCTCAAAATCATGGTGGATACAAAATCAGCAAGACTATTACCATCCATGGCAAATGAGAGTTAGAATTCATAAAAGGGAAAGATTGTTTTTAAAGTCTTACGAGAGTCATTGTTCTTACCTCTTTTTTTGGCTGATAATAAGTGGGAGAGAAATTAGAATCCAAAAGTTCTCTTTATAGGTAGAACTAGATAATACTACTGAGTGACATAACTCTGCTAATACCAATTATTTGTTACAAGGTATTTTCCCTCTCTTGTTTTTGGATAGTCTAATAGCTTTATCTAGTGGTGTGCTACTAATTAGCTTGCAATGAATTAACTATCCCTCCACCACACTATCTAAAATTGTTCAATTAGTTTACGTAATTAGCTTCTTAATAACATCAAGAGTCTTGTAATATAGTGATATTACTAGTCACGGACTCGTGCGTTGTGCGTGATAATATTTTTAGGATGATCTCATTATATCTATTTTTTGCAGTTTGAAGTAATTTAATAAATAGTAATGTATTTTATAATCATATTTTTATTTATTATAGGAACAATCACAAATGTAATATATATAATTTTTGTCGTACCAAAATGAAAATAATACAATTTTTCTCAAGAATTCAAAAGGTAGCAAAAATATTAATTTTTAATAAAAATTATTTATAACATTTTGTGTATCATTAAAAAGTATATAAAATTTGAAAATTATTATTCTTAGTTAAAAAAAAATTCAAATCCAATTGTATCTACCGTACAATCAAAAACACCAAAAAACGTTTAAAAACAAAAAAACAAAAACAAAAACAAAAACAAAAACTACAATTCAAAAAAAGAAAGGGAAAAATTAAAATCACATCAAAGTCAAACTTATTCTTCTGAATATGTAAAACATTTCAAACATGATGTGATCAAGCCAAATATTCAATGCATAATCAAATTCAAAAATTTTAATAAGTTATAACTTTATATGTAATGATTATATATAATTGTAAGGTTGAATTTAATCAACCATCTTGTTGGCTTTATTCCGTGCTAAATTTGCTTTTATTTTAGCAATTAGAAACCCTGTATTTAGGTGGGAATCATGTAAGGGTAGTGTGTGAGAGAGTGTGAAGAATTGCTCAAGTGTGTGTAAAGAAGCAGGGACTCGCGGCTAGATTTCACGGGTGGCTCGCGACTGCAAGCTGCCAGATTGATGCACACGTGCAAAGCATGCCAGAAGCTGAAGTGTCACGCTAGCTGTTCACTACAGCACAAAAGTCCCAGGCTGGCCAGGCCGTTTGCTCGCGGCTTGAACTCGCGACTCAAAACTCAGTCGCGAGGTCAAGCTGCCAGAACACCCTGTTTGGCAAAATATGACTTTTCACATTCCTTCTCACCCTACTATATATATACCCTTATACCCACGATTTAGAGAGAGCTTCTAGAGAGAATTTTGAGAGAGAAACCCTAGAGAAAACAAGATTGACTCATCCACAATCTTTACCTAAGAGACTCTTCAAATTCCTCTACTCTCTTCCTCTCCATTGTCAAACCCTTGAGAGGCTCATTACCAAAACCTTTTTTTCACCATATCCATTTCTGTGAGAGGGCTGTTTGGTACTTTGGGAAGTAGTTAGGAAGGAACCAATTTCATATTGGTTGATGCTATGGTCAAGTAGCGGAATCCGGGAAGCTAGAAAAGAAATAGGTTCGGCGTAACCTCATTGGAGCAAGAAGTTTGGAGGGCTTAGGTACATTGGGTAGATTAGGCTTGGAGGGTCTATTGCTGTTCATGTATCCCAACTATATTTTCTAGTGGATTACTTACTGCTTGAAGGGCGACGGAGAGGTTTTACACCGAGGGCTTCGGTTTCCTCTTCAATAACACATTACTGTGTTGTCCTTGTGTTTGCATCTCTCTTCCCTTATCTTTGCCTTTTATTTTCTGCTGTGGATGTGATTTTAAATTGGCTTAGATTGTTTATCAATTCTGTTTATAGCTTGTGTTCATTTTCCGCACACTTTGTGTTTGTCATATAGTTTGAATTGGTAATTTTTGATTTGGGAGTCTAAATGTTCATAGTATATTTTACACTATTTGAACTTTCAATTGGTATCAGAGCGGGTGCACTCTCTGTGGTTTAAACATCTTAGTGCGATCCTTGACCCCGTTTTGAGATGGATCGGTCTCAATCTTTGAATGTTCCACCATTTTTTGATGGAAACAATTATGCCTTTTGGAAAGTCCAGATGAGGGCATTCTTGTGTTCAATTGATGATACCGTTTGGGATGCCGTAGAAGCAAGTTGGACTAGGCAGGAGGCTACTAAATCCACTTGGGATAAAGCAGCTCTTGCAGCAGCTAAAGCTAACAATAAAGCCTTGAATGCAATTTTCTGTGGTCTTTCTCCAAATGAATTTCACAGGATTTCACATATTACGGTTACCAAAGAAGCATGGGAGATATTGGAAACCACTTACGAAGGAACGAAGAAAGTGAAAGACATCAAGTTGCAAATGCTGACCACTCGGTTCAAGGAGCTCAAAATGAGTGAGGATGAGTCCTTTGACTCTTTCTATAGCAAGCTGAATGAAGTAGTTGTCAACAAATTCAATTTGGGGGAGAAAACGGAGGATTCTAAAATAGTAAGGAAGATCCTCCGGTCATTGCCGGAAAGCTTTCGTGCTAAGGTGACAGCAATTGAAGAGAGCAAAGACCTTGATGATATCAAAGTCCAAGAGTTGATTGGTTCTCTTCAGACCTACGAATTGTCATTGCCCAATCAAAGAAAGAACAAATCCCTTGCTCTCAAGACTGTAAATGAAAGGGTGGATGTTCATGACTCTTCGGAAGATGATGCAGTCGATAAGGACGTTGCCTATCTTGCAAAAAATTTCCGAAAATTTTTGAAGTTCAAAAACAGTGGTAAATTTTGTGATAAAGGGAAATTCCAAAGTTCAGGAAGGGAGAAAAGGGAATTAAAAAAAAAGGATGGAAAAGAATCCCAATCTACACAAGATGTCATTTGTTTTTAATGCAACGGGCATGGACACTTTAAAAAAGAATGTCCGAATTATTTGAAATTGAAGGGCAAGGTGTATGCCACAAAACTTAGTGACTCGGACTCTTCAAATTTTGATTCTGATAAAAGCTGTGACAGAGAAGGAAATTACTTCGCATTTATGGCTATTTCTCATGTCGAGTTTTCGGAAGACTTAAATTTGCTTGTGCAAGAACTTGGGAAACATAGTGATGAAGAATCCATAGGAATTGTGGAAGAGTCGGATGTTGAAGAAGATGGGAATGCAGCCTGTCTTCAAGAGAATTATAATTCTCTTCTTGAAAAATCTAGAGAGTATGCACGTGTGGCCAAGGTGGCTATGAAGAAGATGAAGAAAGCCGATGTGGACTATAGGAGTCTTCTAATGCGTCATAAGGAAGCTAAGTGTGAGATAGAGAAGCTGAATGGTGAATTATCAGAAGCTTACATAAAAGTGAGATTTATTGAGGAAGAGATTGTGCAAGCCAATGCCAAGATAGAGAGGGTCTCCACCAAAAAGCTAAATGATGTCATTTCATCTCAAAAACAGTTCTCCGACAAGTCTGGTTTGGGATATACTAGAGGAAGTAGTTCATTAGGCAGTGTCACCAAAGAAGTGAAGTTTATAAAGGCCAAAGAGCAAATTGAAGTTAGTCTTACTGCTGAGAAGCCCAAGATGGAGGAAAAGAGGAATGTGGATGACAAACGGATGTTGAACAACTCTCATAAGCAATCTATGGGCAGGTCTGAATCCCGAGCCAAGTCTCGTCCCCGATCACAAAGAAGTCCTAGATTAAACTATGTGTGTCACCACTGCGGACTTCATGGGCACACTCGACCAAATTGTCAAAAGCTAAGAGCAATGAATAATGCAAGTGCTCCAAGGTCTCGAGGACTTAGAAATGACAGTAGAAATTGAGTTGGTGAATCGTCAAGAGGTCGAAGTGGTGATCCCGGAGTGTTGGACATGATGAAGATGATTGGTGCATTCACCAACTGTTTGGAAAGCTTCACACGAAAGTTTGAAAGCCCTAACTCCCGTACCCAATCCTATAAGGATATCACCCCAAACACAAGTGACGTGTGGGTGAAAAAGGGTACTCATGCATAAGCATTACAACATATCCATGCATCAATACTTCCTATACTTTGTGACTTTGTTTGGTTGTTTGCTTATTGATTCTATGATTTGAAATTTATTTGTTTGTTTTTGCATTCTTTCATACAAATTGTCTTCAATATTACTTTTGATCAATCTTTTCATTCTTATGTGTCAAAAATCCAAAAACCACATAAAAAGTAAAAAATCAAAAGTTTGATTGACATTGTTGAGTTTTGTCTCAAAACTTGTTTTGCCTTGTACCTTTCTGCTAATGGATTTGTGCATTTACGAGCGTAGCTTCTTCCTTTGCACTCTTATCACTGTGGAAGAAATCTTGAAATCTATGTGACTGCCGTAAATAGATCTTCAAACTTGTCATGAATGATTAGTGAATGATTTTTGTTGATCTTGAGACATGCATAGACTTGTGCCTATATATCTTCCCACTCTTTATTTGTTTTGTTTTTGCTAAAAAGAGCTCTCCAAATGTAAATCTCCAAATGAAAAGAGATATTGAGCTGCAAAAGCCTATCGCACATACTAGTATTTGACTAGGAAAAAGGGAAAGCGACCAAAAATAAAGTGTGAAATTCTTCAAAAGGCCAGAGGCTATCCTATCAAGGAGAAATATCAAAAGGAATTCTCAGAATGAGATGTAATTGTGTCAAAAAGATCTAATGATGGAGCCAAATGAAAAGCTCCAAGTTATGATATCAAGTCTTGTGGGAGGTCATATATGTATTCTTCTATAATTGAAATGGATCACATGATCTAGTGCTAATTGTGTATGCCTTGGTTGAATTGATCATTGAAACTTCACATTAGACTAAAGACTATCTCATTGTTGATATCCACACACAACAGACAAGTTTATGTTCTATGAATGCCATATTCATTTGTGTGATTGTACTTGGTAAAATGTGTTTTCACATGCTTAATCTTTGTTGATTCAAACACAAAAAGATTTTTGAGTGTTTTTGGAAAGTATTTTGTTTTTACAAAAACTGAAAAATTTCAAAAACAGTGTTGTCCTGTTTTAGCGACTCAGTCGTGGGTCACCTAAGTCGCGAAATTAAGCTGCGAGCTCGTGTGTTAATTCTGGGGACTTATTCGCGAGTGAAAGGTCCAGTCGCGAGGGGTACACAGAGATTTTCGCAGCTCAGCTCGCGACTCACTCGCGGGTAGACCTTCCGATCGCGAAAAACACTTAGAAAATTTTTCACAATTTTGTCTTTAAGTGTTTTGGCGGCTAGACCTGGCGACTTGTTGGCGATTCACCCCAGTCGCGGAAAACGCGTGTTTGGCAAAAACTAGGTCAATTTTTAAATCTTTTCAGTTTTCCCTCGAACTTTTTATGATTATTCACTTTCTCTCTCAACTGAATCTCACCCAAACACTCCGTGTCATTCTCTACAAACTCCATTGTTGCACTTGTTCACCTCCAAATCTTCAGAAAAAAAGGTATGGGCTCTTATTCTCTCACCTCATATCTCTTATTTTGAGCTTCATTTTCGTGAGTATTTGTGTTGGTGTTTTGATTTTTGTTATGGGTTTGTTTCAATGTTTTAGAGATTGTTCTTGTTTGGATTATTTAAGGTATTGTTCCCATGCAAACTTGTTTCAGTTGATGGTTTCATATATTTTCTAGTATTTGTTTTCTTGAGATAATCTGATTGCCTAATTTGTGTTTGATGTACAATCACATGTTGGTTTCTTTTGCCCATTCTACTTGAACCTAATTCGTGTGGGTCTTTTGTGCTTTTTGATTTTTCATTTGTGGTGAATCTGGTTTGATGTCTCTGATTGCTATGTGATTAAAGTAACTCATGATTAGTTGCATTTAGCACTGTATCATTGACACATGTTTATGTCTTTTCATGTGTTGTATGCACTATTTATGGGGCTAGTATGATAGGTATCATAATATTGTGATTGCATAATATTATCCTCATTATTCTCTGATTGTGTCTATACTATGTGGTATCTGTTTCACCAAATTGCTCATTTTTAATACCTATGACATGATCACTAATGTTTATATTCTATCTATTGTGCTATCTATTTGTTGTGGCCTCTTCTGCTTGATTACAGATGGCTCCCTCACCTCCAAAGAAGAAAACTCCTGCAAAGAAACTCACAAAAGATTGAAAATGAATTATGATCTGTTTAGGTCCATTCAACACTTTGAGAGATATAAAGATTCTTTCATGAAGGGAACCATACTTCAAGAGAGATTTGCGGATCTAATGGACTTAAAAGACACATTTATTCCCACCTGTTTTAAGGGCAGAGGTTGGAAAAAGTTGTTAAGTGGTTTACCAGGTGTTTGTGAGCCTCTGATAAGAGAATTTTACTCTAATGTGAAGATTAGAGAAAATGAGCTAGATTGTTGGGTAGGAGGGCATGAATTCACTTTAGATGCCCATGATATTGATGAGGTCCTTGGTCTTGAGGGTTTAGAGGAGTATGAGTTTATCAACTACAAAGACAGGATGTTGTCTTTAGAAACTATCCAAAATCGCATTGGTGGACAGAGAGAAGGGAAATATCTCAATACCATAGCTTTTCCAGTTGACATGAGGTGCCTCACCATTATCATGATGAACAACTTGTATCCTGTGAAGAAGCTCACTACAATTAACAATGCCAGAGCCATTTTTCTTATGGAACTCAAGGAGAAAACATTCATTGATATCAGCTCCCATATATTTGATACAATAATGGATGAGACCAGAACAACTTCCCGAGCAAAGCTGATTTTTCCTAGCCTTCTCATGCGGATTTTCAGAGCAAAAGGTATTCTAATTCCTCAAGACCTCAACCTAATGCCTACACCCTCAACGATCAACAAGCAAACCATCATACAGATACAAGTACGGCTTTCGGGTGATGTACATGAAGAAGGGACTGAACAAGAAGAAGGTGATCCAATGGATACTGAAGCAGAGACTGCAGGACAGTCCTCCACATCCAAAAGCAAAGCAAAGAGAAACAGGGCTTCTACCTCATCAATTGCACCTCTAGATGCATTCCAAATCATCTTGGAAATGATTGATGGCCTCAGAGAGGTTCAAAATCAGCATACTGAAAGGATGACAGCTATGCAGGATTAGCTGGATGTACTTTCAGCCAAGTTTGACAGTATCTACATCGACCAGGAACACTGAACCTTTGGCCATTCCGGTTAAAAAGGGGGAGATAATTTTGCAGCATCTGAGGGGGAGTGTTTGTTTGAGGGGGAGAAGTTTCAGAAACAGTTTTTAAGTTTTTTTTTTTTGTTATTTGTGTTTATGTTTTGGATAATCGTTGATGGGCTTTGATACACTAATGATTGTTTTTAAACTTAAAACTCATGGATGCTTTTTGAAACTTTGGTATATTCTATATATTGTTGATGTTTTTTAGTATATAATGTGTTTTGTACCCATGTTGTTTTTGTAAGATTTTAGGATTTTGTTTTATGCATTGTTTGTAGGCTTTATGGTGTGTACCATGCTTTTATGCAACCTTTATGCATTGTTTATTCAGTACTTCTATCTAAATGTTATGCATTTTCTTTTTAAGTACTGTCACTCTTGTGCCTTTGTAGGATTGTTCTTAGATGCATATACTTAGTATATTATGCATTGGTTGAGTGTTGGGCATGCAAGTGATTTGCATTGAGCTTATTAGCCTGTATGTCCAAGTGTTCATTCCAAGTGTGAACGAGCATTGTGATCACTACCTTATAGTGATTGTCTGTTTGATCAAACCATGGTTTGTTTCTTAACTTCATCTTTGCTTGATCACATTATGCTTGCTTCATATGCATTTCATGCTTTTTTGTATACAATGATCATGGTGTATTGTTGTGTTTTAGGAGATTCATGTTCATATGATTCAAGAGCTTCACAGTTTCTAGAATTAGGTGTGAGTGAGTTATGTTCAACTGTTCCCAACTCACATGTTAAGTCTAGAGTCTGTTTTAGGGTTTTGTCACGGAATAGCCAAATGGGGAGATTGTAAGGTTGAATTTAATCAACCATCTTGTTGGCTTTAATCCGTACCAGATTTGCTTGTATTTTAGCAATTAGAAACCCTGTATTTAGGTGGGAATCATGTAAGGGCAATATGTGAGAAAGTGTGAAGAATTGCTCAAGTGTGTGCAAAGAAGCAGGGACTCGCGGTTGGATTTCGCGTGTGGCTCGCAACTGCAAGCCGCCAGATTGAAGCACACGTGCGAAGCATGCCAGAAGCTGAAGTGTCGCGCCAGCTATTCACTACAGGATAAAAGTCCTAGGCTGGTCAGGCCATTTGCTCGTGGCTTGAACTCGCAACTCAACCCAGTCGCGAGGTCAAGCTGCCAGAACACCCTGTTTGGCAAAATATGACTTTTCACATTCCTTCTCACCCTACTATATAAATACTCTTATACTCACGATTTAGAAAGAGTTTCTAGAGAGAATTTTGAGAGAGAAACCCTAGAGAAAACAAGATTGACTCATCCACAATCTTTACTTAAAAGACTCTTCAAATTCCTCTACTCTCTTCCTTTCCATTGTCAAACCCTTGAGAGGCTTATTACCAAAACATTTTCTCACCATATCCATTTCTGTGAGAGGGCTGTTTGGTGCTTTGGGAAGCAATTAGGAAGGAACCAATTTCATATTGGTTGATGCTATATTCAAGTAGCGGAATCCGGGAATCTAGAAAAGAAATAGGTTCGGCGCAACTTCGTTGGAGTAAGAAACTTGGAGAGATTAGGTATATTGGGTAGATTAGGCATAGAGGGTCTATTGCTGTTCATGTATCCCAACTACATTTTCTAGTGGATTACTTACCGCTTGGAGGGCGGCAGAGAGGTTTTATGCCGAGGGCTTTGGTTTCCTCTTCGATAACACATCACTGTGTTGTCCTAATGTTTGCATCTCTCTTCCTTTATCTTTGCCTTTTATTTTCTACTGTGGATGTGATTTTAAATTGGCTTAGATTGTTTATCAATTCTGTTTATAGCTTGTGTTCATTTTCCGCACACTTTGTGTTTGTCATATAGCTTGAATTGGTAATTTTTGATTTGGGGGTCTAAACGTTCATAGTGTATTTTACACTATTTGAACTTTCAATAATATAATCTAACACCTAATCCAAGATATGAAAAATGAAAAGATAAATAAATAAATTTAAAAATTGAATTTTTTTCTTTCTTAAAAATCTCAAAGAATACACAAATGAGATAAGATTATGAGAATACGAAATATTCATAAATGCTTAAAACAATTGTTCAAGCATCTAAAAATATCATATAATAAAGACATAACAATTTGCTACTAATTTGTTCAACAAATCATTCTAAAAAAAAAAAAAATTGTTCAACAAAATATTTACAAATAATGGAAGGAAACTACACAAATACCATCCTTTTCAATTGCATTAACTATTCTTCATCGTATTGTCCAAATAAACAAAAACCTGATACCAACACAAAATATGGACATATTATAATATGATTTTTCCCTAAATCTGGTCAACAATATTAAAACTATTTTGTGTTGTAAATAAAATGATAAAAAAAAAAAAAATACTTGCATCAAGTAACACATATAAATTAGTCAATAATAAGACAATGGGAGTATAAACCTCATAAAAAATCCAACAAACAATGAAAAAAAAATGAGAGAGAGGGCGAGAAATAACCTTTTTGTGTGGGAAAAATATGCATAAAATGGAAAACAATGACAAATTAATAGTAAGAGGATGAGAATAAGAAAAATTAAAATAAAAGAAGATAAATGGACAAAATTATATGTAAAGTTAAAACCGTCTAAAAGGAATATGTATAGACAATACTTAGTTATAACATCAAAATTAAAGTAAGTGAATATGTAAAGTTAAACCCTTTATGATGTATTTGTAAAGCTAGTGTATTTATATATTTAATATTGTCAAAAAAATTATAAGTACAAAATAAATATGAAAAACTGTAAATGACGTAGCAATGACATGGAGGATGAGGTGGCATAATAAGAGTGTAGCAATAATAAATACTACACTTTCAACTTTTAGATATATATATAGATTTGATTTTCTATACGATAAAAATAAAGGTTCTAATCCTTCTCAATTGCCAGTTGTTATAATAAGAAGAAAAAAGCTTATTGATATCTATGTTCAAAACCAATTTATCAGATTAGGCTTATATTCCTACTATTCTTAATCTCTTAATATAATTTTGTTCCTTTAAAATATTAATTTCTCAACACATACCCATTGTTGAAAGAATCCTACAAATAATCAATTAGCTAGGCTTATATTCCTACTATTCTCAATCTTTTAATACAATTTTGTTCCTTTAAAATATTAATTTCTCAACGCATACCCATTGTTGAAAGAATCCTACAAAATTTTCCAAGACAATGACTTATTAATATAATTAATGGTAATAATAATATATATCTTCAGATATTTGTTGTCCTTGTTTTTGGTTTGTTTATGTTTTGATTTTGCAGTGGCTTAATTAGAGTAAAACAATTACATGGCATTTTTTAATATTCTTTGGGGGAAGGTGGAGGACCCAGAGGGCTATTCCTACCACGTCCAGGTTTGCCAATGACATCCTGGTCTTCTTTCATTATAATATTAAGTCAGTCTTCACCCTCAATAAGCTAAAATGAAATCAAATTCTCTTGACTTTCAAACCTTTCTTTCCCCACAACATAGATTCCTTCTAGTTTTATCTATTCAACAATTATTTGCGCCATTATAACCCGCTTTGATTATAAACATTTACAAGAATCTTGCCCTTCCAAGAACTGAAAGGGGATCAAGTTGTTTAATTAAGGTATTGCATCATCTCTATCAACCACCCTCTCTAGGGGTCCATTGATTGTCCTCCCCTTTGCGCTTTCTAGTCAGCTTGTACTAAATGATTCGTTCTGCTCATACAGTCCTAGACAATAAGTAATTATGTATTAATTGTTTCCATTTTAATATTTCAATTCAATAGAAAATACAATATATCAAAGGCGCAAAGTTTGGAAAAGAGGCATGGTATCTTGGACCCTTAATGCATTTGATTCACTTGTAAATGTGCAAGCATTTGTAACTTTCGTTAATGACTTTTAGGTTAAATAATATATCTTAGTGTTTTCGACAAAGACATCTAAATTTGAATTTAAAAAGAATTTAACTGTTACACGTAGCTACTGCCAAACTTAAAATATGATATGTAACTTCATGAGTCAAACACCTATGGATACCTTTTTTAGATTGGTGTGAGGTTATTTTCAGGATGTAACAAGTAATCTAGTAGTCTAAGTTACAGAAATAACTGGTACTATTACCTATAGTTGCAGTGACAGTTATTGAAATCATATCTGTAGGTTTAGGTATGTAGTTATTATAGTGGTTCTCCCACTTGCATAATATATATGATTGTAGTTTTGGCTCAGGTGGCAAGTCCATTTCTTGGTCAGATAGGTTCTGTAGTCTGTACAATAATGATTGTAGCACTATATCTCTTGTTTGGCTGAAAGATTCCAGTGTATGATTTGCTTGGCATCTCATTATTTGATTATTGTGTCACCAGCACCCAAGAAATCAAATCAGGGTCATATATAGATAAAGGTAAAAAATTGAAGCCCTCTAAGAAATCTATTCTAATAATGACTTGATTAAGTATGCACCACACATGAATTAAGAATCCTAATTATATTTGCCATATTTATTTTGTTTATCTTTCAAAGGATTTGACTTGCAAAATCTGCAAGCCCATACACGTTTGTGGTGGCATATCTCATACAGGATCGATTGCATATGTCACACATGCAATGCAATGCAAGAAGATGTAGTTTGTGGTCCAAATATCAGCATTTCAATGCATTCTTTTGCAAACCTGAATAAGATGAAAAGTTGAAAACCATGCACATACAGTTCTAATGGGGGAGTAGTTTGGTTCTTCAGTTAGTTTTGACTGTTAAATTTAGGCTTAGATTTTTCTCTATCTTGACTTCAGATTGTCATCTATAATCTTGGTTTAAGCCTAGGGGAGTTCAGATGTTTGGACATATTATAAGAATCTTCTAGATCGACTTTGCAGATAATTGGGTCTAGGGTTAACAACTTAATATTTAGGGGTGAACGGTTTGGGACTAAACTATTGGTAGAGTTTTTGGGCTTAGGAGTTAGGATTTGAGGCTTAAATTTACTGCTACACCTGCAAAACATGTTAATTCAATTGAGAGAGAGAGAGAGAGTTAAGGTGGTTTGGTCTCATTAGTTTACATTCATAATATAAGACCTATAGACAAATATTGTAATTTTGAAAGTACTGTAGTATATGGTATTACAGATTACAATAGTTTAATCTAGAATATTATTCACAACCACATTAGGGAGAGTCTAATTGAGGAGAAAGTATCTCTTGGGTTCGTCTCATACTCCCTATATGAATTGAGGGGTTAGATAGTTAATACGACATACAGGGACACTAATTGATCCAAAAGTTTAAAGTTACGAGTTTGGATCCAGATATGTTATATTAATTTCTCAACTTCTCTAATTTCTCTTCGCGTGAGATTTCTACTCACTCATATTTATTCAACAATCTCTCTTTTATGTGTGAGTGACAAGTGTACACCTAATCATTCCAATAGAAAAACCATTCTTGAAGCGGTTATGAATCCACCAATTTACTAAACCCACGTCAAGAATTCCCAAGACTTTGTGAACCATTTGAGAATAATATTCAACTGCTCAGTCTCCAAAGCGTAATCCAAACACGAAACTTATTTGAAAATATCTCAAAACGGTCGTCCAATACTTTCTTAAAAAATATATATATATAGTATAATAACACTAATTGGAGTCGGTAAAATGCACAGGTAGAATATTTGATCAAGATCCATGAAGAAGAACCAAGTAATAATTGCAGGAGAAATTTTTGTAGCTTCATTGGTGTCAGGTCATTTTCAATCTCTTATTTTATGACGTAGTTGTCTGTGATAACTGTAACTGTTGGTCTTAATCGCAATGACAGTTTTAACAGAAAGCATATCTTTACCTCTCCTACTCCACTTGTATAATGTAATGCCAAACTTGTGGTTGTAGCATGTTGGCAAGTCCATTTCTTGAACAGGTAGAGCTCTCTGCAATCATGAAAAGTAGCACTATTGCTTATGTTTAGCTCTGAAATATGACTGCAATGATTTGTTTGGCATCTTATCGCATAAGATTGCAAGAAATGTTAGGGATATATTCATTCCTACGCTTTGCTTATGTGTCAATTTTTGATTGGATTTCAAATTTACTCATTACGTAAGAGTAGCACTATCGCTCATGTTTAGCCCTGAAGTATGACTGCAATGATTTGTTTGGCATCTTCAAGAAATGTTAGGGATACACTTATTCTTACACTTTGCTTATGTGTCAACTCTTGATTGGATTTTAAATTTACTCATTACGTAAAAGCTATAAGTGTTGCTAGGACCGATGACTAATCAACGTGAACCAGCTTGACTGTAAGTGTTATAATTATTATTATTATTATTTTTTTTTTTTTTTTGGGATGTCCACAAATCCTTGCATTGTGTTTATGGCATGGGACCATTTAAGTACTAATAAGGTTTATCACTACTCAAACTCATAATTCTCATATTCACAAGTATAATGGGTCGCAAAGGCTTCAATAAACTGGGCTAATATAAGATGAAGATCCTTGCACCTAATTTTGTTAGGCGAAAAACCACTCCTGTTTTGCTTTACGGCGTGAAAAAGATTTGTGTGCTGTTCTACACTACTATTATTGTGTTTTATTGTAGCTCACTAGGTGTCTTTAATAATGCCTAGTTTTCAATTTGCTTTACGTCAATATCTTGAAACTTAAATGGACACTTCCTTTTTCTAATTTGAACACCATTTACGTGCCTCTTTTTTCACAGATTGGGGCAGTTGGTGTCCTTTGTTGTTGGGAATTTTGTTAATAAAAGTTAAAATTTTAGAGGACAATGCTATTTTTCAAAGGATTAAAATAGTACATTCTTTGGAATGACTCTTATCTTAAGAGAAAGTTACAAAGATTGTTTTTTATATTTTATCAATTACAATTTTAACTTATATGACATACTTATTATGGTATTTAAGTTCCAACCCTTAAATATAAAGTGGTGACTAGTGAGGGATGTTTATTTATTTTTGTGAACACGAGTGTAAAGAATTTTTTGAGAATTTGGACTAAAATGGGAGTGTAGGAATTTTGAACTTGAGATTTTGAGGATCTAATAAGGCCTTAATAACCACTAGAGCCATCCCTTTGAGTTAAGTGAGGTTTTATTAAGTTATGGTAAAAAAGAGAGTGAGAAATTCTTTCATTTCAATGAATTTAAACTTTTACCTTTTAATTTCAATTTTCAAGCCAAGCTTGGATTGAACTTAAATATTAAGCTTGATAAGTTCTTAGAATCGTTTTATAGTGCTTACAAAGTCAATCTAGCCCGAAAATAGGCCTTAAAAAAAGTGTTTTATATTTTCCTCCCTTTCCTTTCTTAATTGATTTTAAAAATAAAACAAAATAAGGAAGAGTTTATTTATTGAAATAGGGACAGGAGCAGGCCCAAAGAGTCAATTGGGCCAAATGGAGAAGGCAAATAAACCAGTTTTAGGCCCAAACCATATTAGGCTTGACGTTCAGGTTGACTCAGGCCCAATTTTACCTATTTAATGCCTGCCCAGCCCTGATCTAAGTCCACATTGAAAAACTATTTCAAATATTTTCCTCCAACATTGTCCCTTTTTCATAGTGGAAAATTACATACTCACAGGGTGAAAATGTTTTTCCTCCAACATTTTCCTTCCTTCAGTGCGGAAAATTTCATACTCATTTGGTGAAAATACTTTTCACCCGACTATTTGCAACGTTTTCCTTCTTTCATAGAGGAAACTGCATACTCACTCAATAAAAATATTTTTCTATCCTAAACTTAGGTTAAATGTTGGATTTTTATTTATCTCCAAGTTTAATAGTTTACAATTTCATTTCTTATAAAATTTATAAGGTATTGATTTTGTCATTTTGTCCCTTTGTATTTCTTTTTTCTCAAAATAAAAATAGGAATCTAAGAGCATCACATTTCCTCTTATAGGGTAAGACCCAATCTAGGACGGAAAGATAAAAAAACACTCCCTCATCAGACTCTCTACTAGTTCCCCATTTTAGGAAAATGCTAATGTGCTTCCCATAATACAAGGAAATGTTATTCATTTCCCAAAAATTAGTACTTCCTCTGTCCTAATTCAAAAATTCAAAATTTTTAAGGGAATATCATTTATTGTCTTGTCTGCTATATAAAAATATATAATTTTCCAAATTTAGCCTTAAATAAATTTATCAAAAATGGTTATGGAAATAAAGTAGGGAACATTAGTAAATTAATGGTTTTTAATTTTAGAAATAGGACAATATTTTAGGACATCCCAAAATGAAATAGAGGATAAACAAATTGAGATGGAAGGAGTATATTTTTTGTATCTTGATTAGGGGTGTTCACCAAACCGCACAAACTGCAAAAACTGCACTAAAACCGCCCGCAAAATGGCATAACTGCACCGCACCGCAAGTAATATTGCACCGCACCGCACCACACTGCATGGTGCAGTGTGGTTTGTGGTTTTATAATAAGAAAACCGCACAAACCGCACCGCACCCTCTCTATATATTAATATATTTAATTATTTTTAATATTAAATATATTATTAATAGTTTAATAACCCTAGTTTTCAAAAGAAAAAAATAGTTTGATAATCCTAGCAAGTGTTGATTAGGAAAACCAACCCAAAATAAAGAAAAATTAGCTTAATAATTTAAAACTTGGACCAAAACAAAAGGAAAAAAAATTAGTTTTGGGCTGGGTAGAAAAAGCCCAAATTTTGAAAAACAGACAAACTTAAAATCATTCAAACCGCATCTTATATACTGCACCGCATATGTGACCGCAAAAATGAGATGCGGTGCGGTTATGGTTTTGGCTAAACTTTAAACCAAACTGCACCGCACCACCCCGCACCGCACATGTGACCGCAAAAACAAGGTGCAGTACAGTTATGACTTTAGCTACACCGCACCGCAAAATGCGGTGCTAAAAATACCCCAAAACCGCACCGCACCACACCACACCGCACCGCGAACACCCCTAATCTTGATTATAAAATTAAAGAAAAGAAAAGTGAGAGAAATTATAGAGAATTAATGAAGAGAAAAGTAGGTTCTTATACTAAAATAAAGAGAAAATTTTTAAAAGCTTTATGCTAATGCTTAATTAGTTTAAAAATGGTAAAGATGATGTTAGTAAAGAGGAGAAATGCTATGTTCACAACATTTTCACAACAAATTTTAAATGACAGGTTGTTATTGGTTATTATAGATGAGCAAAAAAGTAATTTAAATAGTGGATTTAAATTATAACCAATAATAACTTACCACCTATGATTTATTGTGGAAATATTGTGGACGTAACACTTTTCATGTAAAGAATAGTATCCTTTTAGCCATAACCTAATTAACATTTTGCCCATCCATCATGACAGATTGAAATGTTGAGATGATTTACAATAAATTTAACAACAAATAGACCGCAAAATAAGATTGCTACCTCTTAAAATTTTTATCAATAAAATTTTAAATTTTAAATAAAGGATGATTTTTTTTAAAATAAGATTGCATGAGTTTATTAAGGATGGCAATAGGTGGAATAAGAGGTGCCCCATCCCCTTCCCCTCCCCTTTTCACAGTGAGGAAAACATACTCTAGATGGGAGCATGACGAGTTGGGGGAAGGGTGAGTTTGAGGTATTTTGTCATCTCTAATGAGGTGGCTTTAATATTTATGAGGTAAAGTTGGAAGAGTAAAAGTAAGTGTTTTAGGGAAGTAATGCTACAAACACAATAATTTATAATAGTTAAGTTGGTAAGTTTTTACTAATTGTTATTAGAACCTACCACTGATATCCCTTTTTTATCTATCCAATACTAATAACAACTTGCAATATTGAAAATTGTATTTTTTTTTTTTTTTTGGGCTAAGGCTAGACTTATTGAATATAATATATACAACAAAATAAATTATAATATCAGGTATGTATAAAAAGATTAAGGGATAAAACCTATTTTAGTCCTTACACTTTCACGCGATTTCCACTTTGGTCTCTAACTTTTTTTTTCCACCGATTTTAGTCCCTATTCTAGAAAACGCGTCTCGTTTTTGTCCCTGACGTTACATTAGAGACGGAAATTGCACAGCTGGCAAACGGAATAAATTAAAAATATTAAAATAATGCCCACAAATGCCACGTCATTTTTTATAAACAAAAAATTAATTTATAAATTTTAACTAAATAAAAAAAGGAAAAAACTGAAATAAGAATAAAAACCTAGAAAAGTAAGAAAATTCAAAAACCAAAAGAAGAACAAGAACAAACCCAGAAAACCTAAAGAATACAAACCCAGAAAATTAAACTTTGAGCACCCAAAATTTTCAAAACCCAAAGAATACAAACTCAGAAAATTAACACAAACCCAGAAATTTTTATTTTTATTTCAGCTACAGCTTACAACGCTTTGTTGCTTGTAATCTCCTCCAGTTTCGTACGGTTCTTCCCACACATCATCAACAACACAACCAAACAGATTAACAACACCACAAACCCTCCCACGCTTCCTCCGATTATCTTTATCAGTTTCGTACACTTCGACGACGACAACGCCGTTTTGTTTGGCGACGAAGGAGGTGTACCAGCTGGACCTTGACTCTAACGAAAATAATTAGTAATATTTTTAATCTGTTCTCCACACAGATTTACATTACTCGAAAATGACGACGTATTGAAACGAACCAAAGCTGGAGTTAATGGGATCTCACCGGAGAGATTGTTATTGGACACATTGAAGAACCGAAGATTGGTTTGGTTAAACGGAGGAAGTGAACCTGTCAAGTTATTGTCCTACAAATACAACATGTATAGTCGGCGGAGTCTAAGGGGTGAGGTCGGGATCTGATCGGAGATTTGGTTACCAGCGAGGACAACGATTTTTAAGTGGTGGAGACTGAAGATTGAGTTGGGGAAGTTGCCGAAGAAGTTGTTGAAGTTGAGGAAGAGAGATTTGAGGTCGAGTAGGCCAGAGAGGTTTGGGATTAGGTGGAGAGAGTTTCCTTTGAGGCTGAGGACTCTGAGTTGGTCTAACTGGTTTTTGAATTTTCTTACTTTTCTGGGTTTTTTTTTTTTATTTCAGTTTTTTTTTTTCATTTAGTTAAAATTTATAAATTAATTTTTTGTTTTTAAAAAATGACGTGGCATTTGTGGGCATTATTTTAATATTTTTAATTTATTCTGTTTGCTACTGTGCAATTTTCGTCTCTGATATAACGTCAGGGACAAAAATGAGACGCGTTTTCTAGAATAGGGACTAAAATCGATGGAAAAAAAATTTAGGGACCAAAGTGAAAATCGCGTGAAAATGTAGGGACTAAAATAGGTTTTATCCCAAAAATTAAAGTAAATGTATAAATAACTTATATATATATATATATATATATCAAAACCAAATATATATACATACACTTGAGGTGTGACTAGGTGTGCAAAACTCGTCCTCATCCCATCACTCCTTTAGAGTAGGACATGACAAATTCAGCTGGTGGATGAAGAATTTTGGCCATCCCTAGAATTTATTAATGCAAAAGAAGTAAAACCTTATGTTATTGTTTATCATTTTTTTTTTAAGTTATCTTTAATGGATCCATAGAACTTGATAGATTAGAAAATAGATTCTAAAAATAGACTCTAATTAATACCTAACCATAATAGGAACCAAATTTAACCTAAAAATGAATAAAAACACTTAAAAATAAGGAAATAAATACCCTAAACTTAAAATAACGAAAATCAAATAAAAATTCCAAAATTAATGAATTAAAAAAATTTAAATTGTAGATTCTATCTTACATCTATAACAAAAGTAAATCATAATCTTAATTTGAGTGCAAGTAAAGTAATCTTAATTATGTAATTCTAGTTTGTTTATTGTTAGTTTAGGATTTAGTATCATAAATGCTATTCAATGAGTCTCTCTCTCTCTCTCTCTCTCGTATTCTTTTATTGTCATTATATTATAACTATGTCTAACAAATAATATAATTCTAAAGTTTTATCTTATTTTATTTTTTATATATATATATAATATCTTTCATACTGTTTATATCAGGGAAGAACGGTTGTGTTTTACTATATATGTTGCAAACTTGATTTTGTACCTGCGAACTAAAAAAATTTAATTTTCAAAGTAGGATTTCTATATCAAAAAATTAAGTGATGCACATAAACTCGCAGGCTGATGTCAGTCCAAATTAAGCATATTGCACATTATGGCCTTGATCAATCTAATAGTTGCAACCTCTCAGAAGCTCAGACCAAAAAAATGAAGAACACGTAGTCTGTAAACCCTTCAACCATTACGTGTGTAAGCTTGTAACCTCACATCCTCAGAACAAATAAGTACATAATTAAAGCCTTAAACTACACACCTGTATAAGGGTATTTGGACAGACAATATGTCGATCGAACAACTATTGAATTTCTTCAGCTTGTACCTATATATGAGCAGTATCACTCACCTTGTACGGAGGCCTGTGGCAAGCGTCGGCAAGACATTACAAAGCTTGCATTTAAAGAAGCACATTTTGTCATTTTGTGTCAAGCTTAGCTTGATACCTAACAGCCAAGAATGAAAAACAAGTGCTACTACTATTGCTTGTCTTGTTCAAGGGAGAAAATTGGCAAATGTCCCTTTCACACAAACTTTCTCGCATTTTGCCTCATTTTCCAAACTAATTAGAGAAATGTCCCTGTTTTGAAACTCGATTTTTTAAAAATCGAATTTCAATTTAAAACTCGATTTTTGGACAATCGAGTAATAGTGAACCGAAAAAAAAAATTAAAATAAAATAAAATAATTTCTGGAACTCGAGTTCCATGTAAAGTACTCAAGTTCATGGAACTCGAGTTTCAAAAAAAAAAAAGAATCTCTAAGTCCACGCTTGCTATAATTCGATGTTCCAAAAATCGAGTTTTACATTTGGAACTCAATTTTTAAAAAATCGAATTTCAAAACAGGGACATTTCCCTAATTAGTTTAGAAAAGTGGACAAAATGCTAAAAAGTTTGTGTGAAATGGGCATTTGCCAATTTTGGCCCTTGTTCAAGCACTAGTTTCATTTCATGAGCTCCCATATATAATGAAATTAAGTTACATGCCTTGTACTCTTTGGTCTCTCAACGAGCCAACTATATATCCCTTATATCCTTGGTTAATTTCCCCAGAAAATACGAAGCTGTGATAATTTAAGGTCTATTATCAAAAATAAAAAATAAAAAAAAGATAATTTTAGGTCAGGTTTGTGGACATAGCACTTCTCAAGTAAAAAGTGGTAGTCCTTTTAGCCATAACCTAACATTTTGCCCATCCATCATGACAGATTGAAAAATTGAGATGATTTACAATAAGTTTAACAACAAATGGACCACAAGATAAGATTGTTACCTATTAATATTTTAACTGACAAAATGTTAACTTTTAAATAAAGGATGAAAATAAAACTTAAAAAAATGCATGAATTTATTAGGGATGACAATGGGTGGAATAAGGGGTGCCCTATCCCCACCCCTCCCCTTTTTAGGGTGAGGAAAACTTACACTAGATGGGAAGAATGACAAGTTGGGGGCAGGGTGAGTTTGAGGTATTTTATCATCCTTAATAAGGTGACTTCAATATTAATGAGGTAAAGTTGGAAGAGTAAAAGTAAGTGTTTTAGGGAAGTAATGCTACAGACATAATAATTTACAATAGTTGAGTTGGTAAGTTTTTATTGGTTGTTATTAGAACCTACCACTGACATCCTTTTTTTTACCTACCAAATAGGCAAACACCCATAACAACTTGCAATATTGACAATTCTAAATTTTTTTGGTTGACGCTAGACTTATTGAATATAATATATACAACAAAATAAATTATAATATAGGGTATGAATAAAAAAATTTAAGTGAATGCATAAATAACTTAAATATATATATCAAACCATATATATATACACATATACATATATACACATTTGAGACATGATTGGATGTGCAAAACCCGTACTCATCCCATCACTCCTTTCAGAGTGAAAACCTGCACAAGACAAATTAGGACATGACAAATTGAGCTGGATGAAGTATTTTGGCCATCTCTAGAATTTATTAGTGCAAAAGAAGTACAACCTTATTTTATTGTTTATCATTTCAAAAAAAAAAAAAAATTATTGTTAATGGTTTTTATACGTAAAACACAAGATTTGTCTCCACTTTGTTGAATTCATGCATAATATATTATATTATAGAATTATAAAAATTCATTCATTGGTTAATAAGTGCCAAGAGTCTTATATAGCGTCTCCAATTCAAATTCCCCTCTCCTCTAACTATTAAATTATTATTATTATAAAAGTTAAAAACTATAACATTTCAACAACATTTTAACAAACATTCATTTGCACTATATTTAATATCCATGGAAGATAGTGACTGGTGTCTAGTGAGGTTCGTGTTACAGTAGTTTTAGTAGCAATAGCTGATGTAACTTGTCTGAAACTTGCAAGGAGGTTTGGCAGCAATGGAGCAAGCGATTATAATTACCATGGTGGACCACGAGAACTTCTCGAACTGGTTTGATTGTCGTGTGCTCGCTGGAATGGTATTCCAACAACTGCGTGGAGAGAATAATTTGAAGTTTGGGCCAAAATGCAACAGGAAGAAACCAAAAATTTGTACGAAAACATATATATATATATATATATATATATATATATATATATATATATTTCGATTTTCCAGTTACTAAGAATAAGAAAACAAAAAAAAAGTTGCTATGGTATTACATACGTAGGGTCATGCTGTGCATGATAATGGAGACAATTTGCTAGTTGTCACTTGTCATTGTGGTCACAGACATGGAAGTTCGAAGAGGTGGGGGACCCTCTAGCATGACGAGAACAAAGGAAACACATCTGCTTTACAAGTAAGATATAAATCTCACTCTTATCAAGTTGTTCTCTTTTTTCTCTTAGGAGAAAACCATAGCTAAGATCACACTATCTTTTCTTCCCCAAGTGGCCAACAAGCCACTTCTTTTTCATTTTAATTACTCCATGGCTGAGGTAGGTTGGACCTCATGCTTTGACCAAACAATCCAGTGATGGGAGAGATACTACAAAATGACCATATAAGTCTTACAAAATGATATATCGTCAATTACAGAAAAGTAATTTGACATTAATTTATTAAATTTTTTTAGTATTTTTCCAACAACATACTTTGTGAATGAGTAATGCTAAGGAGTAGGGACAACATTTTCACAATTGATTTGTTATGGTTAAAACAACATTATTTTCATTTGTATTCATAACTGGCACATTTTTTATTATGTATCAATTACAATAATTCATGTTAGTAGTTCAAAAATCAGTCTCTCTAAAATTGGAGTAAGGCTGCTTATTATACTTCTTTTCACTAACTTGTATAGAGAAAGCAATACTCTTGCACAAAACTTTGAAAATGATGCATCTATTAACTATAGATTTCTATGTAATATGTCACTGATTCTATTTATGATTTTTTTTTCTATCTAATGCCTATCTATACTGGTGCAGGAAAAATCAGTAAAACAAAAGTTTGTTTCCTGTATGCGTACCAGAACTCCAGAAGCACATAGCCTGTGTTTGTTTCAAACTTTTACTTGTTCGATTTCTGTTGTTTCCTTTCTTGGAATAGCATATATGAAATATTCAATGGGAATTTCCAAGAATAGGCTTATTGTGCATTTTTTTTTTCTACTGTGCAATTACAGAACGCGGAAAGATTGAAGGAAATCTAATCATTGATAAGATCTTCATACTTGGCCTACCAGCATTCCACATGTCTCACTGTAGACTGTATTATTAGTCATAGGAGAATATATAAAAGAGGATTTACAAATGAGAGAAAATGACAAGAAGTAAAGAGCCATCATTCAGTACATGAATTATTGTCCTCATGTTGGTTTTCATATACTAATCAATTATACAAGGGTGTGATACATGCTCTCTTAATTAACAGCTGGCATAAAGGGATAATATGAGCCAAAATGGCCAAATGGCCATAAAATCATAACTATATAGTTAGTAATTCTAGTTTCCAAACTATTTTTTTTTTCTAGCAATTCGAGTCTAAGAGACTCGATTTAGGGTCTATAAATCGAGTTTTTGGGACTCGATTTTTATGGGTTGTTCACGTCTAATGTGGCACTTCTTCCACGTGGCATCTATATGGAAATCAAGTCTCTAAGACTCGATTTCTAACCAAAAATAATTATTATTAATTACCCAAACTGCAGAAACAGCAAAAAAAAAACTCAGGAAAGAAAAAAAAGAAAGAGAAGAAGAAGAGATGGAGATGCAGCTCAAGCAAGACCAGGCCGCGCAAACCCAGGCCGCAGCGCGACCCAGGTCGCAGCGCGCAGGTCACGCCCTGTTTCTGTTTCTGGGTTTTTTTTTTTTTTTTTTTTCTTCTCTGTTGTTGTGGTTTTCTTTTGTTGTTGATGAACACACATTTTCTGTTTTTTTTTTCTTTCTTCTTTGATGAACACACATTTTCTCTGTTGTCATGGTTTCTTATCGTTGCGGTTTTGTTTGTTTTTTATTTTAGTTATTTTAGTTGTAAATCGAGTCTTAGAGACTCAATTTCCATGTAGATGCCATGTGGAAAAAGTGTCACATCAGACGTGAACAACCCATAAAAATCGAGTTCCAAAAACTCGATTTATAGACCCTAAATCAAGTCTCTTAGACTCGAATTGCTTAAAAAAAATATAATTTGGAAACTAGAACTACTAACTATATAGTTAGGATTTTATGGCTATTTGGCCAATAATATGCTCTATGAAAACAAAATATAAACACTCAGAATATAGGACCAAAAATGATGAATTGAATTATGAAAAAGGAGGGGGCTATGCATAAGGGGCTCTATGAATCACTGTTTTAAAAACCGGACCGGACCGGCCAGTCCGACCGGTTCAATCGGGAACCGGGAGCTAGTCCAGTCCGGTTAAAAGCCCCAAAACCGGTCAATAACCGGAAATCTAGCCAATAACAGTCAAAAACCGGGGTTGAACTGGAAATTAAAAAAAAAAAAAAAACAGTTCAGTACCCGGTTCGGTTTTTAAAACCATGCTATGAACAACTCTATTGGTTTTTTTTTTAACACTTGCTGATAATAAATGGGTGCATTCTTCTTATGATTACACTTGCTCAAACAATTTAAAAAATAAAAAATAAAATAAACGAATGAGAATGTAGTTCTCTCAAGTCTTCTGTTTAAGAATGTGACGCAATTGAGATTTCTGGCTTTCAATTTTCACTTCCAGAAGCTTGGCCTTCGTGTTATGTTTTTGGATGCCTCGTGGCCACTCTATGCGTCCTTTCATCCCTCGAGTAATGTGTGGATTGTCTGAGTCTGGTGCACTCTGTTGTGCCACTGTATCCTGGCATCCGGGCTCACCTTCAGCTGAACCTCTACATGGAGAAGCTTTCTTGACACTAGAAATTGTCCCATTTGAAAGCTTTTGATTACCCTCATCTATCAAAATCTTATAGAATTCACCATTACTAGGGTGTGATTTCCAGGGATTCGATACTGGAGATGCCTTCTGCTTTATTTTCTTATCAGATAGTGAGCAAACCTCACTGATTTCTGGACTAAGAGATTCTTGATTCGTGTTTTCATCACATTCAATTTGGCTCTCCAAAATTTTTTTTTCTTGGTTGAACCTATTAACTGAGGTGCCACTACCTTCAAGTGAGCAAATGCAACCCTGATCCTCAGCATGGCTAGCACTTTCCCCACCTCTGATATCTTCTTCTAGACCACTGTTATAATCAATAATATGATTTGAATGTTTCAGCACCAACTTTTTGTCAGAGGCATCGTTCTTAAGACTCAAGGTGTAGATTTTTGAAGCATGCCCAGTGTGACTATTATTTAAACATGGTTCAATCTCCTTTTTGTTAGCTTCACCTTCACTGAGACGTTCAATCTCCTTGATATCTTGAATATTCATTGATTTAATTGCCTGCATGATCAACTCAGCTTCCCTTAACTCCATGACATTCAGGTTAGAACTTCTGGACCTCAGGAAAGTCTCAAGGTCTGTTATCAACTTGTTCATCTGAAAATATCTTTCTTCAAGAGCAAGCTTTGCATCAACCAGCTTCATTTGGACATGTTCTTCACGCCAAACCTCAGCCATCTGCCACATCTTCCTCTCTTCTTCCACTTCCTCACAAACTTTCTTGTACTCTATATTCAATCCCTCAACAGTGGCCTCATCTTCTCCAATTTGCTTGGCTAGTTCACTACAAACTTCCTCCATTAGCTCTCGAAGCCCTTTTTCTTCCTCATAATTTTGCATGATCTGCTTTGCAGACAACTTGGCATTGGCAACCTGATTGACCAATTTGGAACTGAGAATTTCCATCTTATGACGATTTTTCCTTTCCCTGCCTAATTCATTCTTTAAGTCATCCACAACCACAAGAATTTTTGCATGTTCTCTGCCCTGCCTTGAAATCCTTTCCTCTTCAACCTTCCTCAGCAAGTGTTCAACTTTTTTCTTAGAGGACTTCACCTCATCTTCAAGTTCACGAATTCTTGATCTAGCACATAATAGTTCCGCTTGCAGGACAGAAACAATAGAGATAGAAGCATTGTCTTGATTTTCAAGAAGTTTTATGTGGCTGTTAAACTGGTAGACCTTGTCAAACACTTTTGAACACCTAGGTTCCCGCTTTGTTGCCCCCTCCATTGAGCATTTGGGATATTGCAAAGAAGATTCAGGCTGGGAATGATGTAGTTTGAAGATCAAAGATTAGGTCAGAAAATCTTAAAAACAGAGAGAATGAGAGAGACATTATAAGAATAGCATGTTATTTTTCCATTTCTGAGACAAATTAGATCAAATGACCAGCTAAAGCTATGAACTCATTATCGTGACATTCTCTATACAGTTCACATATCTCTATGGTAAAAAGAAAATATCCAAGATATATATGATCATCTCAAAGAAAGGTCACACTAGCTTATCCACACCTAGACCGCACTTCATCTCCACCCATCCTGACTAAACTAGTTCTCTCCCCCCAAACATTTATGGACAGTTGCGAACTAGAATAACCCAGAGAAAGAAAAAGATTTACCTCATACTGGATTCCATTCTTTGGATGAGAGACAGGTAGGGATCTTTGCAACTGCAACTGATCCTTTATTTCTGGACCATAATCCCTACTTTTCCGGTGATGGGTAAACTTAATCTTTACACGTCCAATACCAGGCTGCATTGCAGGGAAGAATGTGACAAGGATTTTAAATTCACAAATGTTACAATTTTATTGACTTCACATTTGCACACCATGATCCATGTATAAACAATAGTATAATCCACTCCATATGTATTTTAGGCAACTACCTCTAAAATAAATATACAAAATTTAAGTGCATCACCTAAATTTCAACGATTTTTTTTTTTTTTTTTAATAATTTTAAAAAGGACAAAATATGAATGAAGTTGATGTGAACGGTAGATGAATCATTGATTTAATCTTTCACTTTATTGGCTACTAACTATAAACTCAATTACATGTGCTTTGGGATTGTTTCTACTTTCTAGACTTACAAACTTTGGCACCTCCTCTTACCCAACTACTGAGGTACTGTCCTGATAGTTGCTGTTGTCAATTAATATCGATATGCTTTTTTTTTTTCTTTTTCTTTTTTTTTCTCAGTAATTTATCGATCTCTATTATTCTATCCTATCCAAAATCATACCCTGGCCTCCTTAATGAACATGTAATTTTCTATTACTTCTCCTACCATATCCAAAATTATACTCTCATAATATTTTATATATATATATATATATATATTGATTCTACCAATGTTATTTTAGGCAATCCCTTACCTTTTCAATTCATTTAAATTGAATCAAATCAACCTTTCTCACTGGTGTATTAGTTAATAACAAAAATGATATAGAATCAAAGTTATTTGATTTAATTCTCAACAAGGCAGGCACAATTTGGTCTATGGGAAATTAAAAGAAGAGAAAAGAAAATACAAAATTCCAATGTTGTATTTTTTTTCTCGAATTTATAACAATAACTCAGCTCAATTAATCCAACATTTGTACTAGTGTCGGCAAAGAGGGAGTTTTGTTTTGTTTTTCATTAACATTAACATACAGAGTCAGATGAAAGTATCACTGTATCTTATGTTGTACTTGGTTTTCACCAACCACAAATTCAGTTTTTGTACAAACCCAAGTTAAAACAAAACCCAAAGTTTCAAACTTTATTATTATTTTTATTTATTTATTTATTTAAAAGACAGTACTCTCCCATTGAAAATACAGTAATAGCGAAATTCAAAAAAGTTACCTGCTGACAGTGAGGAGCACCGAGCAATCGCCAGAGACCGGCGGCGAGTTTTCTGGCGGAGGATTGGACTCTGCTTCGTTGAAATAGCTCGGAGACGAGCTTCGTGTGGTGGTGGTAGTTAAAGACAAGGTCGTTTTTGTTGTCTTCGAACTTCCAGGACGAGTGAGGAGTAGTTGGTGGAGGTCCGAGCAGGCGGAACCGGTTAGAATTCTTGGGTTTGCGGCGGCGGAGGCGGAGACGAGGAACCGCCGGTGAGTGGTGCTGGGACCCACCTGTGAAGCTCATGGTGTGGAATAATCATCAGCCATTACTGAAAATGTGAGAGAGAGAGAGAGAGAGAGAGAGGTACAAAACAAGTGTACAAATACAGATATTACAGTGCAATACTAGGAGAAAGTGAGTTCAAGTTTTTTGGGGGATGTTGTGGAAAGTAAGGCACAAAGTTATATATATAGTTGCACTTCTACAGTCTACCACTCTCTCGTTTGCTGTCTTTAATTTTGCCAGGTGTGAGTGTGAGTGTGAGTGTGCGTGTGCGATTTTTAATAATTAGCTTCACCTGTTCTTTTGTTTTTTTATTTAAAATTGACTCTCAGTTCTTTTAAGTTTTAACCACATTGTCAACAACATAGTATTCTATCCTAAACTCTTGTAAAAGGATTTGAATAAGTTGTTTAAATGGGTGTGGGTATATCCCTTTTACACAGTAGGTGTAGGGACTCCAATTCATCCCAATTATATATATATATATATATATATATATATATAATTGGTGAACAAATTTCTAATAAATTATTACAATCAAAAATTGATAATTTTCAAAAAATGTTGATTGATAATGTTTGTTCTGATGTTCCCAATGCTTTTTGGCATAGAAAGAAACATATTGTTGACTTGCCTTATGTTAAAGATTTTAATGAGAAAAATATCCCCACCAAAGCTCGTCCTATTCAAATGAATGCTGAAACTGTTGAATTTTGTAAAAAAGAAATTAATGATTTATTGGAGAAAAAATTGATTAGGAATGGCAAGTTCCCTTGGTCTTGTTCTGCTTTTTATGTTCAAAAAAATGCTGAGATTGAAAGAGGAACTCCTCGATTAGTAATTAACTACAAACCTTTGAATAAGGTTTTAGAATGGATTAGGTATCCTATTCCCAATAAGAATGACCTGGTTCATAGGCTGAGTGAAGCTGTAGTATTCTCCAAG
This sequence comes from Quercus wislizeni, assembly GCA_023055345.1. NCBI lineage: Eukaryota > Viridiplantae > Streptophyta > Magnoliopsida > Fagales > Fagaceae > Quercus > Quercus wislizeni. The sequence continues at coordinate 7,788,899 of JALGQJ010000002.1, read as the reverse complement.
TTTGACATGAAGTCTGGGTTCTGGCAAATCCAGATTAGTGAAAAGGATAGGTACAAAACTGCTTTTACCACTCCTTTTGGACATTATGAGTGGAATGTTATGCCTTTTGGCCTTAAGAATGCCCCAAGTGAGTTTCAAAACATTATGAATGATATTTTTAATTCATTCGGTCATTTCACCATTGTTTACATTGATGATGTTCTTGTCTACTCTAGTTCTATTGATGAACATTGGAAACACTTGCATTCATTCTTAGATACTATCAAAAGAAATGGTCTTGTTGTCTCTGCTAAAAAGGTCAAATTGTTTCAAACAAAAGTCCGTTTCCTTGGTTTTGACATATCTGAAGGATAGATTCGCCCTATTGATAGGGCCATCCAATTTGCTGATAAGTTTCCTGATGTTATCACTGAGAAAACTCAGCTCCAAAGATTTCTTGGGTCTTTAAATTATGTTGCTGATTTTTACAAAGATATGAGAAAACAATGTAAACCTCTATTTGATAGGTTAAAAAGTAATCCTCCTCCTTGGTCTGATATTCATACTTCCCTTGTTAAACAAATTAAATCCCATGTTAGGACATTGCCTTGTCTTGGTATTCCCACCGTTAGTGCTTTCAAAATTGTTGAGACAGATGCCTCGGATTTTGGTTATGGAGGTATTCTGAAACAAAGAGTTTCCCCAGAGTCACCTGAGCAAATTGTCCGTTTTCATTCCGGTATTTGGAATAATGCACAGTTAAACTACAGTACTATTAAAAAAGAAATTTTATCTATAATTCTATGTATTTCAAAATTCCAAAGTGATTTATTAAACCAAAAATTTTTGCTACGAATTGATTGCAAAAGTGCTAAATATGTTATTGAAAAAGATGTTGAAAATATTGCTTCAAAACATATTTTTGCTAGATGGCAAGCTATTTTGAGCGTTTTTGATTTTGATATTGAATATATTAAAGGATCCCAAAATGCCATCCCTGATTTCCTTACCCGTGAATTTCTGCAGTGTCATAATGGCAAGTAGAAGGTCAAGTGACAACAAGACGCCTGACAGTAATAATCAAATTGTTAAAGTTGAGCCTGCTTCCCCTATAAACACTGTTAACCGTTTCACCACTTTAGGGACTATTCCCAAACCCAATTATTCTTCTGTTTTAGCTGCTACATATGATCCCTATACTCTAACCCATAGTCATCGACCTGTTCAAACTGCTTTCCCTAGAAACCCCAATGCTTCCCAGTATGTTAAAAAACATTATGTTCAAAACCTGTTTTCTGTCGAGCCAAATAGGGCCTCTATCACTAATCCTTTTAGACTTGCTACCAGCTACTTTCCTCCACTATTTCATTGGATCCCTGAGCACAATCAAAAGACTGTGCGATATTATTCTACAATATTGCAACATGAAAATTCAATTGTTATCAAGCCCATTAAAGACAAGACTAATGGGGAAAAAATTATTTATCACAGTGTTTCCTTAAAACACATTATTTTCGAAGAAATGTGGGGCCCCTGTCCTACCGCTACAAGATCATTACTGAATTGCCCTATTCCCTACTCTTACCATGATTATATTACAGCCTGGTTCAGATTCATGCTTCATCAAAATGAAACCATGTCCCACTCATGGTTTGTCAATTTTCACAAAGACTTTGACTCTGTTTTCCCTCTCTGGTTCATCCGATGGTGGACTCAGTTTGGTTCTGCTGTTGAAATATTTCCTGCACAATTGACAGACTGTTTCAGAAATTTCTCATTAAGGCTCAAACCTGACACTCATGGAGCCAAATTTCCCCCTCTACTACATTTTATTAAAAAATATAAGATTCCTTGGATTCTAAAATGGCAATATGCCAAAGAAGATGATGTTCTAGCAAGATGTTGGTATGTTAAATGGTGGGATAGGTTTTCTCACACTGATTCTATTATTAACAATGTTGAAAGGGACTTCCTTGCTTCACATGTTTCCCCATTAAAGATTACTACTCCAGTACAAACAGCTGCAACTGACGCACCTGCTTCCTCATCAACAAAAAATGTTACACCTTCCACTAAATCCAAAAAGAAAAGTTCTCCTTTAGATGCAATCCGCAATGATCCTGAAGCTTTGTATGCACTATTATCTAAAATGGTTAAGGATGATGAAGCTCCTAATTCAGATGCTACCAATTCAGATGATGAAAAGACCTCTCAGGTCTCTGTGTCAAAAGACCCCTACTACCAAACCTATCCTTATCCACAAGATTGGTTTGCACATGATGAAGAAAATCCTGAGGACTAGAAATTAATATTTGGTTGGCCTGCACAAAGGCCAAAATGCTTCAAAAAAGAATTACTTCAAGACATTATGCTTAAAAAAGAATTACTTCAAGACATCTACTCTCCGTTTGGCACTCCAGTCAAAAGTTGCAATGAGTGCTATCATTTCAAGCATGCTCCAAAATTCAAAATGCAATCTCATACTAGTGCTGGATATCTTGCTTCTAACAAGGGTTGGGAGTCTTTCTAAAAAGAAAAAACAAAAAAGGAGGATTCTCCATGACTACACCTTTTGTCATATGCTTTGGTCATGATTCTCTACACTTTGTCATGCTTCCTCTGACACCATCTACTACAAAGACAAGAATTTTGGGTTCTACAACTGATTCCCCACGTTTTGGGGCAAAAAATGGAAATTCACTATTCACTATTACTATTCATCTGTCACTATTCACTGTCACTATTCACAGTTACTGTTCACTCCGAAATTTTGCCTATTTAAGGGGGGCTGTCCCTTATATTTCAAGCAAGTGTTTTGAGTGCTTAGTTCAGGACTTCTTCCCTAGAGAGAGTCTTTACTTGTGAGCCTTTCTTTGTGAGAATTCCTTGCTTACTACACTTCCTACCTTCTCTACAAAGCTTGTAACTCCTAAAGCCTTGTAACTATTTCCAACTTGTAATCACTACTACTGTAAGTGTTCAATTTTACTTTCAATAACAAGTAATTTCAGTTTTATGTTCATTACTTGCATTATCTTACTTATTGCTACCGCCACCTTGGACGGATTACCGCCATCACGGACGGTTCTATAATTCTTTCTTTTCTTTAACTATTTAAGCTATACCCCCTACTTGGCTGGCTCTGCCGCCTACTTGGCTGGTCTTATAGCTTTGCATTTTCTTGCATTACTTTTACTTGCATTATTTTGAAGTTATATTATCACTGTGTAACTGTGCTTTAGCTTCCAACGCTGTGTCCCCTTCCCCTTTTATGGTATATATATATATATATATATATTACTAAAATTAGGGATCGCACCAATAATCCTATGGACACATAAAAATACATAATTTTATGTCACAACTTGTTATATGATAAGTTGTGAATAGTGAAAGTGTGTCTCCACGTGGCGAGTTATGACACAAATTTGTGCATTTTTATGCATCCATAGCATTACTACACGAGGGCCATGAATGACAAAAAAGCAATGGTTAGAAGCAATGGCGGTTCCAGGAATTTTGTTCAGAGTGTTCCTTAAGAAGCATAAACTACACAATCTTATTTCCTTTTAGCTTTTAGATAATTAGGTTTGATTCAATGTTATTAATTTCATTCCATTCTGGCTGAAACGGCCAGAAAATACCGTGCCGATAAACAAACTGGAACAGTAACCCACCCTATTCCACTTTGAAAAAATTTCAGGTCATTTCGGTCTATTTCGGGTGTTTCGAGACGTTTTGGTAAATACCGGTTGGAATTCAAGATTTGGTTGGCATGAAGTTTGTGCTTAAAAAAAAAAAATTTCTTAAAACCAAAACAAATTTGCATTTTGTACACCAAAAAACCTCAAAAGGAAAAAAAAAAAATGAAATGAAATGAACAAAGGTACCTGTACAATAAACTATAAGTTCATTTAAAATATTAATAAAATTATTAATTATTATTGTTTAGTTATTTCATTAATTTGTTTATCTTTTATAAACTATAATTTGTTGTATTGTTGTTTCATTAATTATAAAATTATTAATTGTTATTTAGCCTAACATAATTTAATTTGTTTGTCTTTTATAATGTATTAGTTAATTAAATTATTAATTATTCGTGTTTAGTTGCTTCATTACTTTTTTTTTTTTTTTTTACTAACTACTAGCAATCTAGCACACACCCCAATGTGCATTAGCACACACCCCAATGTGCATTAGCACACACTAGCACACACCCCATGTGCACACACACCCCTGCCTCTGCATGACTTTACTTCCCCAATTCAAATATCCCACCCCACACCACACGGCCCCATGGCCCCATCTACCCCCCACTCAATAGACAATATTCACACAAGAGGAGCCAATTAGATAAATTCACAAATCACAATACACTAAAAGACAAACTCACCAACACCAACAGACCAACATAGTGACACACTAACAGATAAAGTAAAAAAAAAAAACAGGGGCAAATAAATTGAATAATTATAAAGACTTAAAGAGAGAGAACCAGTTAAAAAAGAAATAGAGAAAATCAAATAAAGACTTAAAGAGAGAGAGAGAGAGTCTCAGTTCGAGAGAATTAAGAGCTCTCTTTCTCAGACCATAATCCACACTCCACAACAAAACCCAAAGATTAAGAGAGAAAGAGAGATAGAAGTAAAGTGTAAAATACCTTGAGGAAGGCCTAAGGGGCAGCGCCGCGACAGCATGTCGAGGCGTCAGAGGCGAGGAAGGATTCAAGGCCAAGCGTTGGTGTCGCAAGCTTTGATTCGATCAGACCGACCTCCGATGCCCGATCCAAGCTCTATTGATCGAGTTTCAAGTAGAGGCATCGTTATCGCGTTGCGCCTATGTGCTTGATGATGAGGTTTCAAGCTGAGGCATACGGCGTGGTCATTGATGATGTTTTTTTCTTTAGGTTGGGTAAGGTTTCTGATTTTAGGTTTTGCTTTAGCTTTACCATTTGATGATTGATAAATCGGCGAACGATTATTCATATTGAGTTTTGGTTGGTTGGTGTTTTTTTTTTTTTTTTTTTTTTTTTTGAGAATACGTTTGGGTTAGGCATATTGGGTATTTAGTTAATAATTATTTTGATTTAAAAATCTGGTTGGGGTTGGTTTTGTTTAGGATTGATGTTGGGCTTTTTTTTGGGCTTGCTCTGTTACAATTTTTTTTTTTTTCAAATTCTTTGTTACAATTTTTTTTTTTTAAGATTTTAGTTCAAAATTTGTTTGGCATAAAAATTTTGAGGGTGTTCCTAATTTTTTTAAGTGTAAACAAATAAAAAAATTTAAATTATTATATATAATTTTTTTTTCTCAAGTCAGGGTGTTCCTAGGAACAGCCTAAAACTCAACGTGGCGCCACCACTAGTTGGAAGAGGGGATGGGTTTCCGATGTTGGTAGGGGTGTTCACGGTACGGTGTAGTTTTGAGCCATTTTTAGCACCGCACTTTGCGGTGCGGTTTAGTTAAAACCATAATTACACCAGACCTTTTTTTACGGTCACATGTGCGGTGCAATGTATAAGATACGATTTGAACAGCTTGAAGTTGGTGTACTTTTCAAATTTTGGGTTTTTCCTACCCAACCAAAAACTAATTTTTTGCTTTCTTTTGAGCTAAGTTTTAAACTATTGAGCTATTTTTTTTTTTTTTTTTTTAAGTTAGCTTTCCTAGTCAACACTTGCTAAGTTTATCAAACTATTTTTTTTTTTTTTTTTTTTGAAAACTAGGGTTATCAAACTATTAATGTGGGGTCACAAATTGTAGCCCAAGCTCAGAAGAGTTGGGGTATGAGCCCCAATGAGCCCAATACAATAAATTTGTAGAGAGTGGGTGAAAGAATTGGACTTTTAGCGAATTGAACAACGGTTAGCTAAGATTTCAAGTGTAACCGAGTATGAAACCATACGTAATTATGGATGAAGTGTAGGTCCGAGGAAATGGTTTAATAATCAAATCACTATTTCTGAAAGATCTTTCAACGTTTAGTGCTACAGTAGTTCTTTTTCTATTCTCCCCCCTTGTATTTTTCTGATCCCATCTTTATGGAGGGTCTTTCACATTATTTAAACTTTTTTAGGTCATCTCCATCGTACACTTGTTCATCATCTAAACCTATACTCGAGTATATGTCTTATCAAGCATCTACCCTAGCTCTCTGTGAACGGTGGTGGTTGAGACTACACTGTTCAGAGGTCTTCTCCACATAAATACGGCCAGAAAAGTTGCTGCAATGCATTTAATGTGGTGGTAGCAGCTTTTCCCTTAGATATTTTTGTATTCTTATCCTCTTCGTACATGCCTGAAGTCTATCCTCACCATTGGAGGCTCTTGGAAGGTTGCCTAAGTCACCCAGGTACTTGCTCAACTGGTATTCGTCCGGTCTGAGGAGGGTAACCTCCTCGAACTTCAGCCCTCCACCCTTTCCTTACGCGATTATCTATTATGGGGCTTCTTCAGTCATTTACTCCTCCTTGAAGGTACCCACATTAGCAAATAGGGCTTAAGGCCCAACGTACAAATTTGAGCTTTTGCTCCCACAATTAATAATATATTTAATATTAAAAATAAATAAATATATTACTATATAAAGAGGGTGTGGTGTTGTTTGTGCGGTTTTTTTATTATAAAACCGCAAATCTCACTGCATCATGCGGTGTGATGCAATGCAATGCGCTATTACTTGCAATGCGGTGTAGTTATGCCATTTTGCAAGCGGTTTTGGTGCGGTTTGGTGAACATCCTTAGATGTTAGTCAATACGATTGTCGACGGATGTTTTTGGATTACTTTGAACACTGAACTAGTTGACATATTTCTAAATTTTCCCTTTTTTTTGCTCCTTACCTACGAGGAATTAACATCTCTGCCGCTATGAAAATATTATGGCAATTTATTGTGTCAATAGAACAACTCTTTTTTAAATATAAATGCAAGGATTTTGGAATAAAAATCTTAAATTTTTGGATTTTATATATATTTGGTATGTAATTTTGTTTTTGAAATGATATGTAAAATATTTAAAGGATTTAAGTTTGGGGAAAAAATTGGAAAATTGGATTTATTGCAAAGTACATCCTTAAAGTTTAGTGTTTCTTGAATTTTAGACTGTGAAGTCTCCAATCCAAGTTTTTATGCTGACGTAGTTTTTTTTTTTTTTTTTTGAGTATGTATATGTATGTTAAACTTCCTTTTAGAGACTTAAACTATAATTATTTCCCCCATATCTCACAAGAACTTATATTTGTGAAGTGACTATCATACCACATATGCGCAATGGCTTTTTTTTTTTTTAATCCTTTTATTTCTTTTTAATAAATGGCACATTAAAAAAGCATTAAGGATTCCAAAGTTAGGCACCATAAGATTTAAGAACTCATGACCATGAATCCATGATACTGTGGGTATTAGCTAGCCAAAGTAAATTGTCTTATGTTTTGGCTGAGAATCCTTGCGAGAGATTTGACATCGAACTCTGTGCTTGTCAGGAATGTTAGGGTTTATGTCTTTAAAAAAAAGAGTGCTAGCGGTCCAGGATAGAAAATATTATTATTAATTAGTTTATACTTTATACATCACCACATCCAACATTCCAACTAAATCAATTAAAATTAAGGGTCAGTTTGTTTTAAGTAAAACCTAAAATCACTCTCTCCTATTATTTAACTAATTATAATTATATAATAATAAAAAAGATAAATAATACAATATACCATTAGTAATTGAAATATGAGTGATTTAGTAAAATACTACAAATTTTATTATATAGAGTTTATAAACTAACGTGTCACTAATAAAAAATAAAAACAATTCAAACATTCACTTATTGATTGTTGAAACTAATCGATCTTATCCATTACCATATTAGTTTGTAAGTTTTATATACTAAAATTTGAGTAATTTTTAGATATTCCCGGAATACATTGTGTAAAGTTGTGATTTACAACTATTTTGTGTTAGCTTTAATTTCGTGCCAATTTTGATTGTAGTTATGTTCAATCTTATGTACCCTGTATTTTATGTGGGATTTATTTATAAGGGTTGTGTGTAAGAGAGAGAGTGTGAAGACTCAAGGCAGAGTGAAGAGCAAGAAGTTTTCGCGAGTATCTCGCGAGAAGCTTACCTGCAAAGTAAAACATATGCCCAGCACATGACTGGAATGAGAAAAGTCAGGATAGGATGGTGACAGCTGGTTTTCACGAGTGTCTCGCGGATAAGGCCTTTCCGCGAGATACTCGCGAAACATTCTATTTTGCTAATCTGTCATATCTGATACACACTATCTCTATCCACACTATATATACCCCCATTACCCACATATGTTGAGGAGTGCTTCTGAGAGAAAACCCTAACCACAATCCTTGAAAGTTAGAGATTGTTATACGCACATTTCTCTACACAATCCATTGTGGTTTTTCCTCAACTCCTACCTCTCCATTTTCATATTCTTGAGAGGTTGATAACCCAAACACTTATCACACTCATTCTGAATGTCAAGTGAGATTTTGGTGCTGCTAGGAAGTATTGAAAGAAGCCAAACTTTGGTGGATGCAATTGGGCGTATTGTAGGATTAGGAAAGTTAGACAAGACATGGTTCCGAGAAGTTTTGTTGGAGTATGAGCTTGGAAGGCTTAGGTACATTTGGTAGATTAGGCTTGAAGGGTCTCTTGCTACTCATGTATCCCAACTGATTGTCTAGTGGATCGATTTATCGCTTGGAGGGTGGCAAAGAGGTTTTACGCCTAGTACTTCAGTTTCCTTTTTGATAACACATCGACATGTTATCTTGTATTTACATTCTTTTTTCCTATTCTTTTAGCTTTCATTTTACTGATGTGTTTTAATGAATATGGTTTAAAATAGTTATTTTATTTATTCTGAGAAGTTTTATTGGAGTATGAGCTTGGAAGGCTTAGGTGCATTTGGTAGATTAGGCTTGAAGGGTCTCTTGCTACTCATGTATCCCAACTGATTGTCTAGTGGATCGATTTATCGCTTGGAGGGCGGCGAAGGGGCGGCGAAGAGGTTTTACGCCTAGTACTTCAGTTTCCTTTTCGATAACACATCGGCATGTTATCTTGTATTTACATTCTTTTTTCCTACTCTTTTAGCTTTCATTTTACTGATGTGTTTTAATGAGTATGGTTTAAAGTAGTTATTTTATTTATTCGCTCGTATTTACTCTATTCCACACTTAGTATAAATTAGAGTAAAATCAATCGAGCCGTAATATTTAATTTCGTTTTTAACATATTTTCGAGTTTTCACATTGGATGGTGCTCCTTTTTCTCATATTCACGGTAAAATTTATTCATTAAATTTATAATAAAGTTCATCATAAATATGTAAGAGAAGTGGACATTATTTTACTATATTCTTAGAATACTTGAGTATTTTTCCTAAAAAATACAGCAACTTCAGACTTTTTCCTAAAATATATATACAAAATTTAAGTCTATCATATAAATTTGAATGAAGTTGATGTGACCGGTAGATGAATCTTTCACTTTATTGGCTACTATAAACTCCATTAAATGTGCTTTGGGATTGTTTCAACTGAAAACTCATTGAAGTACTCTGTACTGATAGTTACTGTTGTCAATTAATATCGGTATACTATTTTTGTTTCTCAAATTTAAAAAGAAAAAAATTATTCAGCAAAAATAAATAAATAAATAAAAGAAAAAAAAGGAAACAAAGGTTACTACTATTTTTGTTGGTGTTTTTATAAATATAGTAAAATCTACTGACTTTATAAGTTCAACGTTTTTTTTATTAAGGGGAATTATAAGTTCAAGTACATTATGTCGTTTCTTTTAAAAAAAAAAAAAACATTAGCTTAAATAGCAAGTTTTATAACCCTTTTTTAATTATTTTTCCTTCTATAATCTTTTTTTTTTTGTTAAGAATATTCCTTCTACAATCTAAAATATTAAATATCAGTTGAAATTCCTGCAAACCCTTTATACAAATTTCTATAAACTATTTTTATTTAGTATATTTTAAGAGTATTCGTGCTAGTTTATTGGGCAATTGATTAGAAGTTAAAACACCACTTCATTCTTCCAAACCATTCGCACCCTAGATTATGAATGAGGCGGGCATATGGGATGTTCTTTTGGAATTTTATTTTCAATTACTTACTATCTTCCCTTGTAATCACTTATCATTTACCTCAACTAACTAGGTAATTAACCAGCACTCCTCAACCCATGCTCGTTCATTTCACAAAAGTATGCATCTCATTAATTAAATTTATAGTAGGGGGTCTACTATATTCATATAAATACAAAATATAACTTGATCTTAATGTATATAAAATAAGTTGAATGTTATACTAGATTTATATGGAGTGGCGGAGCCAATTTAGGGGAGTAACAGTAATTAATTAAAAGATAAAGTTGAAAATAAAATTGATTTTATAAATTTATTGTTAATGTAAGCAATAAAAAATAAAACAAAAGTATAATTGTCACATAAAATATAAGTATATAACGTGTAAACGGCAATTAATTTTTCCATGCTTAATGTCAATTACAAGATTAGAAAAAATCATTAAAAATATATTAAGAAAATAAATCAATGTACAAGCATTTAAAATTTGGTTCTATATATAGGTGAAAACTTCCAAGAATTTCTATTCATGCTTTGATGGCTTTTAAAAATTTGGACAATACTTGATCTGCCTTATTTTTACCATAAGTCCTAACTTCCATATCTCCAATTATTAAAGTCTGTGTATAGCAAAAAGTCCTTAAATATATTGTACATGATAGGTTTGTGATGGGACTGAATGGAGCCATTTGATCATCCTAATGAGATGGTTCCAATATTGATGAGATAGAAAAGGTAGAAATAAAAGCAAGAGTGTTGAGAGAGAGAGAGAGAAAGAGAGAGAGAGAAGTGTTTTAGGGAGAGTAATATAATATGTATGTACACCCACACATATACACACTCAAGAAGGGCAGTACTGGATGAATTGTTTGGTATATATGCATGAGTGAAGTCTCATATTGAATAATAATAAGAAGAATGAGGTTAATATAACATAGTTGAGGTCAAACTCATTGGGTTTGGACATTTTGTATTAAGTGCATTTCTATATATTATATTAACTACTCAATAATTGGAGTAGAGATGGTTTATCACACAAGGCAAGTTCATAAATCTCACACAAATGATCACAGGAAAAAAAACTCCAACAAAGGAGTATTGTCAATGGTGCTAGACAACATTGAAGTGTGAGATTCCCATAGGTAAAAGATGTGCAGATTTGACACGTGACGGCTCATAGATGATGTACTAGTGAAGGAAAAAGTCCATAAGGTAAAGGGGAGCGATTAAAACTTGTTCAAGACCCACAGAGAAGTCTTAAAACCCACAAAGAAGCATAAACTCACATGGAACACTGCATGGTGATCAGATGTCAAATCCTAATCCTAGATTAATCGGGGGTTGGGTCTTCAAACCCATTTAAGAAATACTGATTCACCAGCATGCAGCACCGGTAGCTACTATAAAAGCTTGCAAAAGGGAAGCTGCTGGAATTGGAAACTCATTAATATCAAAATTCACGACAACACTTCCGGCAGACGTGTAATTTGCAATTTCATGCTTCCACCCCTACATCTCACAAATACCTAGCAAAAAAAAAAGGGTTTATGTTTAATAACCATCAATTCTAAAAAAACTGTTTTTTTTTTTTGGTTCTAATCGTGCATTGTAATAAAACATTTTACATTATTATAAGTTGTAACTTGCAAGATTGTTTTTGAAGCTATTAATTTAATTTAACTTTTTGATGTGATTGTTTTCAATGTTTTGAATTGTTTTATATACCGGGCTTCATCTTTTCTATGATAGTGACATAAGAATAGTAAATAGTTATTGCGATGAGTGAGTCATGACTATCAAATATGACACTCTGAGTTAATTGGTGGTTGGGCCTTAAAATCCATTTTAAGTGTTACAGCTTCGGCTTCTGAAAATAAAAGGCACGTAGTCCAGGTTCACTTACATGCAGTGAATTTGCAAAACATGGAAGCTAATGAATCTAAATAACGTTGTACACCTAAATACTGTTCAATCAATGTTTTGAATAGTTTTATATACCGGGCTTCATCTTTTCTATTATAGTGACATAAGAATAGTAAATAGTTATTGTGATGAGTGAGTGATGACTATCAAATATGACACTCTGAGTTAATTGGAGGTTGGGCCTTAAAATCCATTTAAGTTTTACTGCTTCGGCTTCTGAAAATAAAAACGTAGTCCTGGTTCACTGTGATTCTTAATTCTTTGAATGCGTCTGTGTACGTTGTGATTCTTAATTCTTTGAATGTGACCTGAATGCATTTAGGTTGGGATTCTTAATTCTTTGAATGTGACCTGAATGCACTGTCTGGCAACCATTGTGTTTGGTTGGGTAGGAGAGAGAGAGAGAGAGAGAGAGAGATGGATTAATAAATTTTATTGTTTGGTAGAGTATAAAATGGAGACTAAAAAAAAATAGAAAAGGTAAAAGATATGATTATTTTCTATAAAAGTGGATTACTAGAAACATTTTACAAATATGGTATTGGAATCATGTTTCTTTCTTTGGGTAAAGTATAGTTTTAACTATTACAAATACAAGATTTAGAGGTGGTCATAGGTTGCTTAGAAGACTCATGAGACCTCTCCCTCACAATATGTGAGATTCACATGTGTGGAAACTCATATTGTGATAAATTTCTTATAAAACTATCTCATAAAATAATTTTTTTCCTTAGAAGGATTTAATTTAATGACAGCATCAATTATCATTTTTGGGTATGATCTAAATGCATAGTCTTTAACAATTATCAATCTTTCAAAAGTTATCACTTGATTCTCTAATGACTCAAGTCTCTCTTTTTTTCCCCACAACTTACACAGACACATTAGAAGTTCTAATTGAAAAGGAAACTCCAATATCATATAATCCGAAAACAAAACAAGAATATCTAAAATCATATAAATAAGGCCAATCACAATCAAAGTTGTCTAAATTGTTCAAAAATCTATCTTCATACTTTACCAAATGCTCCAAAATTACAACTGTCAATTCAATTTTAATAGCTATCAATGAGGTACCATTTTTATGTCTAACTAATTTTATTATTAACTAAGAGTAAATATATAGGCAAATGTATTGAACCAAAGATATGGATTTGAAAATTCGGTTATGTGTGGAAAAGATATTAAGAGCCTGTTTGGTTTGAGTTTTTTGATAACTCAATTCTCTGTTTCCATAACTCATAACTCAAAAATGGTGGGACCCATAGCAAAAAGTTTGTTTGGCAAACAATAACTCTGTTTCCATAACTCTGTTTCCATCACTCAATTCTCTGATTTTTGAGTTATGAGTTATGGAAACTGAAAACAACTTTTGGCTGTTTTCAGTTTCCATAACTCATAACTCAATGGCAATATTGTAATTAAACACACATAGGGGACCCACAGCCGCAACTTTTGACCAACTTTTGACTTTTTTTTTTTTTTTTTTTCTTGGTTGGGCGTTGGCTGTTTTTTTTTTTTTTTTTTTTTTTTTCTTTTCTTTTCTTTTCTTTTCTTTTCTTTTCCTGGGTTGTAATGAAAAAAAAAAAAAAAAAAAAAAAAAAAAAACAGCCAACGCCAACCCAGGAAAAGAAAAGAAAAGAAAAAAAAAAAAAAAAAAACAAACAGCCAACGCCAACCCAGGAAAAGAAAAGAAAAAAAAAAAAAAAAAAAAAAAAACCAACACTGTACCGGCTGACAGGTGTGGGACCCATGAATAGTGTGAAAAAATTGAGTGATGAAAATAAAAGTGATGTTGCCAAATGAGTGTGAAAAAATGAGTGATGAGTAATGAGTGATGAATGATGAGTTATGAGTGATGAGTGATGAGTGATGGAAATTGAGTGACGGAAATTGAGTGATGAAAAATGCTAAACCAAACAGGCCCTAAGCACCTCATGACGGCCATCCTAAGAATAATACCATGTTTTGAAAATATTCCTAATTTTCACTATTTAAGGCAATTGGTTATTTGGAAAGACTTTGTTTTGGAACTATGCAAGTAGACATGCTTAAATCACATATTTATTTGGAAACGTTAAATTGCTTGTTCAAAGGCTAAACTCACTCCATAGCATGGCAACAAGCCCATATTTGCAATTTATCGAAGAATCTTTCTCATGCAAAAAGATACAAAGAGACAACAAGGATGAAGGAACATAATGGTTAAATTCTTATAAAGTGTAAAAGTATGTCATTTGACAATTTTATGAATGTTGAAAGAAACCCTTTTTTAATTATAATGGAATTTAAGATTGGAATCGCGATTTTGCAACTCTTGGAAGTTTTAAGGGTTTTTTGTGCAATATTTGCAGTTTTGGGGCTCTTTTGTGATTTAGGGAAAGTTTAAGTGGTCAAATACAATTTTGGAAGAGTATTGGGGTCCGGATGAAGTCTTTAAAAGTTTCGGGTTGGGCCTTTGTGGTGGAATGGGTTTGGATATTTTATTCTTTGAGTGGGCTTGATGAATTTTTGTATTTAAATGAGCTTTTTTGAGAAGAAAATTGAGTATGGGCTTGATGGATTTCGATTTTGGTTCTTTTTAATGTGAATGGGCTTGTGGAATTTGTTTAAATTCAGATTAGGGCCTAAAGGGCTGATAATTCTAAGGCCTTTAACCTTGGGATTGTTGGGTTTAAATTTAAGTGAGTTGGTGCATTTTTATTTAAGCGGGCTGGGAGTTGTATGGATTTCAGATTGGGCCTAATTGGTTGAATGGGTTTGATTTTGAGATTGGCCTTGTGGATCTAATGTTGGCTTGATGTGCATTTCTGATCTGGGCTCTAAGGTTGAGAAAATTTGATTATGGGCTTTGGTATTTCGATTTGGGTTCAATGGTTGGGCCTAGATTTGGGCTTGGTGCTGATTGAGAGTGAGTTGAAGGGGTGTGGGTTGGCTGCATTTTTATTTAAATGGGCTTGAGGCTTTGGATTGAGCCAACTATTGAGTTGGGTCAGAAATTATAATTTAAGGAACCGAGTTGGGTCTTGTACTAAATGGTCGGGTTCAACCCAACCCAACAATCCCTATTTTCTTCAACATGTGGTATGGAAGACTCTAGACTTGGGATATTTAGGATCATTATGAGTCTCCATGTGGCATAATTTTGGGTCTCCATGCAGCAATGTGTGTTCCATTAATCATGTACCAAATTGATTAAAAATTAGTGCATTATGTTACAATGAACACAATTTAACTATTTTCTATCGCTTAAAGCTTCACTTTACTACTATAAGAGTCAGTCCTTTTGGTAGTGGTACTTTGGGTTAAGTAATATGTTTGAACTTGGTGAGAGAATGTAATTAAGTGTGTGTATTTAATAGTTAGTTTGTTTCTTTAAAAAAAAATCCAGATAAGCCTTCTAATAAAAGGGAACAACTAGTCCTTGCCAAGAACCTAAATATTAGAAAGCTCTTGATCAAAATTGATGCCCAAACTGTCATTGATGTTATTAAATCTCATAGTGCTTATCTAGACTCAACTCATCCTTATAATGGTCTCATTACTAATTGCAGGTTACTCCTCTAGCATTTTGAGGAAGCTCGTATTGAGCACCACTGCAACAAAATGTAGTTTCAGTGATGAATTTTAGTGAGGAAAATTTTTTCCTCACAAAAAAGTATTATATAGCGACAAAAATTAGATTTCGTTGCTATATGTTGTGTTGAACTCAGGCGCCAAGCGAAAAATGCTAGCGCGAAACTAAATTTAGCTACAGCGACAAAATTTTTCGTCACTAAAAGATTAAGTTTTTTGCGACGAAAAATTTCATCACTAAAGGTGTTAGTGAGAACACTATTAGTGACGACAACTATTTCGTCGCTGAATATAACATATAGTGACGAAAATAAGTCATCGCTAAAAACAAAAACATAAATATCAGTATATTATCAGCGACGAATCCATGTTCGTCGCTAAAGCCAGCCAATAGCGACGAAGTTTAGTTCCTCACTAAAAGTCTTATACTAATATGGACTCAGGCGCCAAGCGGAAAATTTTGGTGCCAAACTAAATTCAGCTATAGCGACGAACCGGTTCGTTGCTAAAAGTTTAGGTTTTTTGTGACGAAAAATTTCGTCGCCAAAGGTGTTAATGAGAACACTATTAGTGACGAAAATTATTTCGTCGCTAAAGGTATTCAATAGCAACGAATTCGAGTTCCTCACTAAAGCTCTTATATTAATATGAACTTAGGCGCCAAGCGAAAAATTTTGGTGCCAAACGAAATTCAACTACAACGACGAACTGGTTCGTCGATAAAAGTTTAGGGTTTTTGCGACGAAAAATTTCGTCGCTAAAGGTGTTAATGAGAACACTATTAGTGACGAAAATTATTTCGTCGTTAATAGTAGTCAATAGTGACGAATACATTAATTTTCACAAGTATAATTTTTTCTTTTTTATTGTTTCTAGTAGTTGTATCATTTTCAAGACTAAAGGACTTATAAATTTAAGTTTTCTTTTGCAGGCTAAATACATATTATTTGCAATAATTTTGGATTTTTTTTTTTTTTTCTGAAAGTTGTAAGCTTGGCTTGAGCAAAGTAAGTAAATTCTAGTTAAAAACTTATAAAATTTTATTCTTGTGATGTTGGAAATTGGATTTATAGTGGTATGCTGTGTTGGAGTAAACGGGTGGCTTACATGATGTTATAAGGTGGTTTAAATTCATATTGAGAGTGTTTTACATTCTTTTGAATTATGATTGGGTATTGTTGATTAGATGTGATGAATAGTAGATTTCAATACTTGTAAGCATTATAGTTGTGATGTTTGTGTTTGATTTTCTTGTGAATTGTTGGTTTTAATGAGTATTGTTGATTAGATGTGATGAATAGTATTTTATATGATTTAAATTCTTGTAAGACTTTATATTTGTGATGTTGGAAATTGATTTTGTGGTGGGTTGTTATATTGGAGCAAGCGGGTGGCTTGCATGGTGTTATAAGGTGATTTAAATTCATATTGGGAGTGTTTAATTGTGCAATGTACATTTGTTTAAGTATTAATATAGGCTTGTGCATTCATGAATGGGATATTGTGCATGAGTTGTCCTTATTTTACCTAAGTAGCTTATAGACTTAGATGTTAGAATACTTTATGCATGAATTGTCCTTATTTTGCTAAAATAGCATTTACCTTGCAATTGTAGTTAAACATGGATAAAAATTGGATGACAATGGGTAAGACACCCGATGGTAGATTAAGTCATCCGTATATTGAAGGGGTCAATGCATTTATTAATTCCGCAAGAGCGGTTGTGGACTTGAGTGATAATATTCTATGCCCACGTATTCATTGTGTGAATTGTTATCGACAATCTCCTCAAACTATGCGTATCCATTTGCTTCATCGTGGAATTGTGCAATCTTACATTAATTTGTATAATCATGGAGAACCTCGTGTATTGAACGAGAACATTCATGACAATGAAATGGCAGATGATGATCATATGGAGGGTATCGATGCCTTGGTAGGTGACCGAATTAGAGGGGAACCAAGAAATGTAACTGAAGATGAGGAGATGCGTCATTTTGACAAACTTGAGGAAGATGCAAAGCATGAGTTGTATACAGGTTATACTAATTATAGTATCTTGAAGTTTGTTATTGAGATGTTGAATGTAAAGGTAATGACCAACTTGAGTAATAAGGGACTTGATATGATGCTAGAATTGCTGACAAAAGTTTTACCGAAAGGTAACTTGGTTCCAAGGTCAACTTATGAAGCAAAGAAGATATTACATGACTTGGGCATGTTATACAAGCATATAGATGCATGCAAAAATGATTGTGCACTATTTTGGAAGGAAAATGAAAACCTTGATAAATGTCTGGTGTGTGAGGTGCCTAGGTACAAAGATACATGTACCCAAGGTAAGAAAATTCCTCATAAAGTATTGCGTTACTTTCCGTTGACACCGAGGCTGAGGAGATTGTACATGTCAGGCCAAAGAGCTAAGGACATGAGATGAATTGTTAGGATTAGCGTCCTTAAATCCTATTGTATGATGCTATGTATGATATTATGTGTGACATTATGTATGACATAATGTATGACTTAATATTGTAATTAATAAATTTGTTTTGTTATTATCTGAAATAATGGTAACATGAATATTTAGACATCATCATATAGTCCATGAGATGCATAGTATGTGATTTATGTGAAAAGTCACAGAAGATATAAATTACAAGTTCTTTGTAAACTCAGAATTTAGTTCGTAGTCGGTGATGAAATTGGGCATTTCATCTGCGAAGACTATAACGTATCAATTAAGATGATTTGTCTTAATCATGGAAGTGGTGACTTCTAGTTGATATGTTGATATGTTTTAAGAGTTAAAACATATTGAACTGGACTGCTGTGAGATTTATTATTCTTGTAAAGACTGTCAATTGAATAATAAATCTCACGACTTATATTTGCATGAATTCTTAATCCTGAGAGAATAATGTACTTGATCATGAAATGTAGGTTGCTTTGATATATCAGGAGTGAGATCTAAAGTAACGGTCAAAACCTCAGTATATTGGGCAGCCACATTTAGTGTTGATGGAACATATATTCTCAAGATGGAATTCATGGTCTCTTAACGGAGATATAAAATATTCCCTTGAGATAAGTTTAACGGGTTTAGTTATTCAGAGAGTTAGGCCTAACCACTTTAGTAAGAAATTACTAAAGTACATATTTATGAAATTGGATTTCATAAATATATGGTGAATAACATAAAAGAATTAAATCGGGTACTCAAGGATTAAGATGTAGTAATTTACAAAGTGGCAGTCTACATTAATGACTTTGTATTACTACGAATATTTTATGAAGATGTTGCATGTACAATAAAGTCTTGGGATATAATTTATAGATAAGGCCTAGAGTGCAACTATATTTATATAGTGGTATTAAATATAGTTAATGGTAACTTTGGACTTGTCAAGAGTTGACAGAAAAGCCCAAGGCCCATTGGAGCTAGTGTCTTATTGGTCCTTTTTGGTCCCACTCCAAGCCACACATTTAAGCCCAATTGGAAAGGCCCAAAAGGTCAGCCCAATTAGATAATTGGTTAGATACAAAGGGAAAAACATACAGAATTTTTTAGGTGAGAAACATCATTGTGAAATGGTGTAGGTGAGTGTATGTCACTCTCAAATTCTTCCTTTGTAACCAATTGAGAGTCCACACTTCTTGGGCGTTATTGGAATTGGAGTGAAGATTAAAAGTATTCCCAAGTGCTTCGATTTTTGTTTTTTGAAATTCACCGCTTCAAGGTATGCTCTTTTATACTTGAATTCTGAAATTTACATAGTGCATGTTATAGATTGTGAATGAAGTAGATCCGTTTAACTTTCCGCTACGTATATGCATATTTCCTTCAGGCATATAGACAACGTGTGGACGATGGGATAATGAGGCATCCGGCTGATAGTGAGGAGTGGAAGGAATTTGATTTGCAACATCCTAATTTTGCCATCGAACCTCGCAATGTAAGGTTGGGGTTGGCTACAGATGGATTTAATCATTTTGGGAATATGAACAACAACTATAGTATGTGGCCTGTCATACTTACCCCCTATAATCTACCGCCTTGGTTGGTTATGAAGGAGTCATATTTTATGTTGTCCTTACTTATTCCCGGTCCCCATCAACCGGGGAATGAAATTGATATTTACTTGAAACCATTAGTTGATGAGTTGAAGGAGTTGTGGGAAGAAGGTGTAGAAACTTATGATGCTTATAGTAAAGAGCATTTTCAAATGCGAGCAACTTTGTTGTGGACAATACATGGCTATCCTGGATTTGGTAACGTATCTGGGTGGAGGACAAAGGGTTATCATTCTTGTTACACTTGCAACGATCAACCATATTAAGAAGTTTTGAAAAGTAAAATTGGATTCATTAACCATCGAGCTTATTTACCTATGGAACATCATTGGAGATATAGTCGGTTGCATAATGGTTTACCGGAGAAACGGAAGAGATCTTTAGAGTTACAAGTGGAAAAGATACAAGAGTAGCTAGATAGAATACCAAATATAATTGTAGGAAAGCATCCAAGTAATAAGAAGAGACAACTCATTGGGGAGCTAAATTGGTCAAAGGTAAGTATTTTGTACAAGCTTCCATACTGGAAAAATAAGAAACTTAAGCACAACATTGATGTCATGCATGTGGAGAAGAACATTAGTGAGAGTACTTATGGTACTTTGTTGGGCATTGAGGGGAAAAACAAGGACACTGACAAGGCCGGATAGACTTGCAAAATATGAATTTTAAGCACACGTTGCATTTGAAACAACGTCCTGATGGATCATATGACAAGCCTCGGGCTTTCTTTTCATTAAGCCCCAATGAAAGAGATGGTTTTTATTACTTTTTGAAATCAATCAAGTATCCAGATGGCTATGCAGCCAACATATCAAGATCAGTGAATGCAAAAAATGATAGATTATCTGGTTTGAAAAGCCACAACTGTCATGTGCTACAACAACGAATTCTTCTAATTGGGTTGCGAGAGTTTGCAGATAAAGACATTGGTATTGTATTGTTTGAGTTGGGCAACTTCTTCCAAGACCTATGCTCAACGACCCTAAAGCGAAGTGAATTGGAGAAACTAGAAGAATGTATAGTTCTTATACTATGCAAGCTTGAGAGGTTCTTGCCTCCAGCATTCTTTGATGTTATGGTCCACCTTGCTGTTCACTTGCCTCGAGAAGCAATTCTAGGATGCCTGGTACAATATCAGTGGATGTATCCAATTGAAAGATAATTAGATCATTTGATGCATTCATTAATTGCATCTTTCCCACGTGGTATAAAATCACATTTTGTGTGTATTTTTTCCTCGTAGGTACCTTGGAAAATTGAAAAGATACATTTCCAAC
This sequence comes from Quercus wislizeni, assembly GCA_023055345.1. Classification (NCBI taxonomy): domain Eukaryota; kingdom Viridiplantae; phylum Streptophyta; class Magnoliopsida; order Fagales; family Fagaceae; genus Quercus; species Quercus wislizeni. The sequence goes on along the minus strand of JALGQJ010000002.1, from coordinate 7,767,958 downwards.
CGAGCTCAACCAGAAGGTTTGATTGCAGAGGCTTACATTCTTAAAGAATGTATTAACAACTGGTCTTTGTATATTGATGGGATCGAAACTGTGCATAACCGAAGAGAAAGAAATGAAGATTTTGGTGAATCTAGCGAATGATTGATAGTTTTTTCATAGACTGCCCGACCTACAGGTGGTAGGCGAAATGATGGCGACTTGTTTCGTGCATTACTTGATACTGCTCATTGGTACTTGTTGTACAATAGTCCTGAGCTAGAGTCTTATTTAAAGTATGTGATTTCATATGCATATATTGTTTAATCAAGTTTTGAATATTATCTGCAATGCTTAGCTAAAATAAATCACCTTATTTTTAACAGCGAACACAAAAGCACATTGCATAATCCTACTGGAGAAGCTATAACTCAAATCCAATGACAAGAGTTTCCCAAGTGGTTCAGAGAACGTGTAAGACATTTGAAATTTAATCACACACTAATAAATTTAAACATTTAAATTTATTCATCATTGCTTATTACTAATTAATATCACTTGTTGTATGTCATTATAGATGAATAGATTGAAAGTTAACGAGTCATCAGAAGCTACTAAACAGTTATGGTCATTAGCAAATGGTCCTAAGCCATATGTGAAGGAGTACACAGTTTGTATGATATTCAATGGTGTGAAGTTCCATACAAGGGACCTAGACAATCGTCGTGTAATCCAAAACAGTGGTGTATGTACCGAAGGGGACCATGAGGGAGAAATGCACGACTTCTATGGTCATGTGTGCAAAATTTGGGAATTAGAGTATATGTTTTGCCATAAAGTTGTTTTGTTCCAGTGTGAATGGTACAATACTGGTACCAATGATCAAAGGAGAATGATAAGAACCGATGCACACTGCACGAGCATTGATGTTACAAGTCGATAGTATTAAAATGATCCTTTTATACTTCCTAGTCAAGCGAAACAAGTTTTCTACCTTCAAGATACGAAATTGCGTGACCTTTGGAAAATTGTGCAATGCATCCAATATAAGGGAGTGTTTGATGTCCCGGAAGTCGAGAGTGAAGAATCCAATGATAATACAGAAAATAGTGACGCATTCCAACAAGAAGCAATTGTTGATGTTGTCCCTATCAATGTTGAAGACAATATTATTGAGTATTGTATGGGTGATGTTGAAACTGAGGTTGTTCCTAAAGGTGGAACTTCAAGAAATGCTAATCAAAATGAAGAGCATGACATACCTGATGTTGATCTTGATATGGATTACGATATGTAGAGTTCATGACAATTGTCTTAAATATTATGTGCTTGTCTTAAAGTTTTATGTTTGTCTTAAAATTTTATTCCTGTTTATGTAGCAATTGTTTTGTGCTTATCTTAGATGTTTTGTGCTTATCTTAAACTTGATATGGATATTAATGTGGTCATTTGTTGTGTTGAGTTAGTAGCAATTGTATTCAAATTTTGCATTTATGAATTGCTTGATATGGATAATGATGTGGACTATAATATTAAGTTAGTAGCAATTGTACTTATCTTTTATGTCAATACATAGTTTCAAAAAATGCCCAAAAAAGCCAAATACACTCATAATATACCGAGGTATGAGATGACAAGATTGGATAGAATTAGGCAAAACCAAGAGATAATTGATGCTTTGGGGTTGAAGCACATCTCAACTTCTCTAAAGGATTCTGCTCAGTCCAATTGTGCAAAAAGAAAAAGAAGTAGAACTAGTGTTGTGGTAGATGATGATTATGTACCACCTATTGGTGACGATGAAAATGATGTTGAGTCATCTAATTCTTTAATCCATAAGGTATAACAGATGTTCCATAGGGTACAATAGATAATAACTTTGTCATTCTATTATTTGTAATGACTTTGTTGTTCCATTATATGTATGTTTGTTAGTTACAGATGGCACCAGGACGACTTACACGCTCGTGAGGTGAGGCATATATTCCAGTAGTCCAATCTACGGTTCCATCTACGGAAACACCTGTTGAAGTAAATCTTCCCACCCAAAGTTCTTATAGTGCAGAGGCTACCGACGCATTAACTAGCATGACTGGTAATTACATAAAACATACTTAATTACAACTGAACTTTATCTTTACTATTGAGATTATACTTAATGTACATAGAATGTATAATTTTATAACATTGATAATTTTTAAATAGGATCTACTAGTAGAAATACCCGTGGAACAACACGAGGTATAGCAATACAGGCATTTGTTGAAAAAAGTGGTAAACTGCCAGTACGTATAGCTGCAGAGTATGATGCTCCTGTTGGGAAGAATGCGTGCAAGCTTGTCAATCAAATTGGCGTACAAATGCGAAGTACTTTGCCTAGTTACAACGTAAAAAATTGGAAAAGTGTTGATGCTGCTACTAGAGATGTGGTGCTTCAAAATATTGCGGTAAATTTATATTGATAACATTTAACTCGTCTTTATTGTCATTAAGCATATTAAATTCATATAATAATATTTTTATAATACATATATACTTCATTTTACAGGATCAGTTTGAGCAAGAAGGAGATTCTAACTTGGTAACGAAAACAATAAATACAAAATGTGGAAGGCTATTGAGTAGCGGTTCTAACAAGTTGTATCAGACTTATAAAAAACTCGTACAATCTCATGGTGCTGACTATGCAAAAAGCCACCCGCCAAAGAATGCCACAGAATTGCAATGAAATGGACCAATAAGGACTGGCTAGTAAATTATTTATGTGTATATTATTATTATCCAATATTTACTATATTATGTTGTCAAATGATTAGATTAATACTTAGATGAAGTAAATGTATATTGTTTTATTCATGATCAAATAAATATCTTAAATGTTCTTTATTAGGAAAAATCAAGAATTAACTCTGAAAATAGGAGCAAAACTTCAGGCAAACATAGATGCGGGACAAAGGCACTTGCTGTTAGAGTTGATGAGGAGGTGCGTGTTTTTTCATTTTCTTAAACCTTAGTGTATTACATGTTGTGATTAATTAACTATAAATAACTAACATTCGAATGTTAATTAATTAGACAAATAATAATGACAGTCAAGTTCCTGAATTGGCAAAAATCTACAAAGATGTTCATTTCAATCCAAATACAAATAGATGGATACACCATGAGGATGAAGCGACATATGTATGTATATCATTCCATCCCTATTATTCCATCATTATCATGTTTGTAAAGCTATAACGTATGTATTATTAATGTTGTGATTGCTTATTTTTTTCTCTTTCAAATGGTAGGAAACTATTCTCAAAGTGCAAGAGGATCATTTTCAAGATCCTAATGCAATTCCCCTTACACAAGAGGATATCTCAAACTTGGTTTTTAAGAAGAAACCCGGTATTGTAAAAGGACTTGGCATGAGACCTTCCTCTTCTCTAGTAACCATTGCCTCATCTACTTCCTTGGTGGAGTATATTCATCGATTAGAAAGTGAGATAATTGAGCTCAAAGAGGCAAGAGTTAGGGATGAAGAGGAGCGAGCTAAGGAGCAAGAGGCGTGAGCTAAGCAAGATGAGGTCAAAAGAATATTCTTAATTTTTTGAAGAGTAAGGGTTATGATGACGCTTTTACCTATAGGGGTGATTCATCTTCAAGTTAAATCACTTATTGGTTAGTACTTTATCTTCAAGTTAATTTTTTATGTATCATTTGAAACTAATTGTATTATATTACACTTGAAGATTTATATTTGCTTTCTACAACTTATACATTAGGAGTTGTGATTTTAATTTATTGGTGTGGTTACTCTTAATTCATTATCAGAAATATTTCTTATAACATAGTTAATATTTTTACTTTACGATTTTAATGTAGTAGTGTTTTTATATTTGTGCAGATTTCTTATTGGTGGCTTTAGGGGATTTCCTTTAGGCATTATTTGAAGACATATGAGGACATCTTCCGTTAGTTCTAATTATATTATGCTACATTTTTTGTATTGCTATAAAACATCTTAGGTTATTGTATGTGTTGCAAACAATTATTGTATGGAAGGAGTTTGAATTGGATACTTGTTTTAATTTTAACTTGTGGAATGTATGGATAGATTTTTTATAAATGTGTTGTTGAAATAAATGTATTAATCAAATGTGAGGTTTTAATAATGTGATGATAGGTTACAGGTTAATATCAATGTCATGAAAATAATAAAAACAAAAAATAAGTTTTAATGACGAATTTTTCCGTCACAAATATGGCAACAAAAAATTGTTTTAGTGACGAAATATTTCATCACCAAATGCAGCGGAATTTTGTAAGAAATAGTTTTAGTGACGAAAATTTTTGTCGCTATATGTGCCTGGATTTTCTTGAAAAAAGTTTTAGTGACGAAATTTTTTGTCACTATATGTACCAGAAAATAGTTTTAGTGACGAAATTTTTCATCACTATATGTACTGGAAAATAGTTTTAGTGACGGAAAATTTTGTCACTAAATATGATTTAATAAACTGAAATGATTTTAGTGACGAAATATTTTCGTCACTAAATACTATTTTTAGCGAGGAAAACTTTTAGTGACGATTTTGTCGCTAAAAGTTAAAAAAAAAAAAAACAAATTGGACTTTTAGCGATGAAATTTTTCGTCGCCAGGACTTTTAGCGACGGGGCTACAGCGACGAAACAAATTTCGTCACTAATGGTTCTTAGTGACGAAAAATTGGACTTTTAGTGACGAATTTTTTCGTCACTAAAAATACATTTTCTTGTAGTGCACATCCACTGCGAGGGGAACCATTGCGCAAACCTTTTGGCTAAGGAGGGAATCCATAATCCAAACTCTCTTGTTTTACATTCTAGTCCTCCTCCTTGTATTTTGTACTAGCTTTTGGTTGATGCTTAGGGTGTAGTATACCCTAGATTTTGTAATTTTTAGCTTTAATGAAATTCTATTTTACCAAAAAAAGGAAAAGGGGATGAGACATATGCTTTTCAAAGAAATTTACAGAACTAAAATTAAATTAATACTAGTTTTTAACTTGTGCTTCACACGATTTTTTATTTTATTTTTATTAATTTATAATATTATTCACTAACTCGTGCAATGTACCAATCCATAACAATTGTTAAATATCTTCACTATATTCAATGCTTAAATTAGTTAAAAATGAATGAAAAATCAAGATTTATAATATGAAACAAAGATATACATATTTTGAAAAAATAAAATAACCATGTAGTTTCTTTTTTATAAAATGAAACAAAGGCACACTACTTGTGTTTCTACCATTTTTAAAATTTTGTGAAACATGGAACAACAACATACAGCAATGCTGTAGGACCTAAAGTTGGTTTTATTCTCTCTAGACAACGCTTCCTAAGTCCTAATGGTAACATACTTGTTTCTAAATCATATATGTTATTCTTTTATTTCCTCCCTATTTTGAGCTCCAAAATATAGAAATATTGCTATATCATAACTAAACCTTGCCTCTATACATTTTTCAAACATTTTCCACCAAAAACTGCACTCCAAATTACTCTGATTCCCCTCAAGCACTTATTATTAGACAAAAATGTCTCACAACTTAGAGATCGGTTCCCAAACACTCTTTGCACTCAAGATTCAATCTTTCCCAAGCCAAATTACTCTCACACCGTTGTATAACAACTTTATGGCTCCTGATTTTCATTATTATTATTAAATATTCCAAACCATTATGGGTGTGCTTAAATATTCTTCCAAACCACTATGGGTGTGCTTAAATACTCTAAAATATTTTTTTTTTCATAAATAAACTGATTAATTCAAATTTACCATTTATTTTTCATATAAAATTAATTAATACGGAAGATTAATAATATATAAAATTAAAAATTGTTATTTTATACAAAACGTAATAAACATATTCATAAACATATACATAAGCATAATAATATCTGTTTTTTTAAAATAATATATGCACAAAAAAAGAAGAGAATATATGTTTTCATTTTAAGCCCATAGACATAATTTATTCTCTATTCAAATATAAGAAAATAAAAATATGGAAATTCAAATATCAACATCTAAATTAATTAGGTTCTTCATACCTCTTCCACTTTTTTCTTTTTTAACATGCCGGTCAATTTTTAACTATATATGTTAGAGATGCTTAATTTCTAGTGTCTTTAAGCTCTAAATATAGTGTTTAAAGAAAACTTGACATAATTTTGGTATATATTTCTCTTGCTATTAATTTCCTTGATATTTATTTTAGTGTATTCACAGTTTTGTAAGATTTTAAGTGTTTTTACATTTTACCATAGATTATACAATGTTCACACTTTTGTCTACAAAATTATGTTGGACTGTACTTGATATTCTGCAGTAAATAATTTTTCAAAGGAGAATTGCGCTTTCTTGTTTATCGTTATGCCTCTCTTTAATGACATAATAACCAACAAGAAACATCTCTTTTAAGGCATAACAACCAAGATATTCTCAACTTTTAGTGTTTCAATACAACATAAAGAAACATTTTTGCCCTTATGTCTAACTTTAAACCACTATCAACAAAAGTGCAGGTAAGAAAGCAACACACTAAGATTAAGTTGGATTATCCTCAAATTTTAAAACTAGTTTATAGCATACTCAAAAACTTTGATCTCAAAAAATCAGCATAACACATTCATTGTGTGAATTTAAATATAATTTATTTATTTTATTTTTATTAATAGCCTAATATTCTAACCTACTATTTATTTTCATATATATAATTTTAAAAATAATTGTAAGCGTTAAAATTCAACTAAAAAATCATATACATAAACATAAGCATTAAAATAATAATATATGTTATTTTTTATTCAAATATAAACATGAAAAATATACCCCCAAAATTGTCAATTAGTGACTTTTTTTTAGTCTGTATACACCTTTTCCTCCTTTATTTTAAATATATAAATTAATTTTAAACTAGTATGTTAGAGATGCATGATTAAATTATGTGTTTGTGCTTTATACTCCAAAAATAATAATACTAGTAAGAGCATATAGTTTTAAATATATAAATTAATTTAAAACTAATATGTTAGAGATGATTAAATTATGTGATTGTGCTTTATACTCCAAAAATAATAATACTAGTAAGAGCATATAGTTGGCATAAAGACGTTTTTTTTTTTTAATAAACTAGATAATTACAATAGGAGAATGGAAATTTCAATATTGAATGTCTTCGTTAAAAACATCAAAAAGTAAAAGTCTTGGCTAGCCACTTATAATACTTAGAGACGATGACACACACACACACACACAGATATATATATATATATACACACACACACACATTGAGAATAATGACACATATAAGTTTTTTTAGAGAATTTCAACCTATTACGTCTGCTTCTAATAATTGTGTTCTTTATCATCAGACCAAGACACCCTGGATCTCTTATTCAATCATCAGAAACTTCACCAGTTGAGCTAACTAGAACCCACATGACACATATAAGTTGGCAACTATGCAATGTGTTACTTTGGTAGACACATCACATGTTTCGGCAAATTATGTCATGTGGAATTGATGTCGGAATGTGGAAGCGTCAAGAAACATAGCACGTCTACCTCTAGAAAACAAGAAACAAAACTCGTTTGCTTCTGAAAAATAACCTTGAATCCACGAGGGTTCCTTGAATCTACAAGGAGAAAGGGTTTTAGAATTCACTAGAGAAACAATAGACAAAAGTCTGAATTTCTATTAATATCAATAATTCTGAAAAATGTTTACAGACTTGGGGGCCTATTTAAAGGCTTCATAAAACTTGACAGACAAAAAATTATATTCTAAAATAACTCATAATTAATATCTAACCATAACATGAACCAAATTTGACCTAAAAAACTTTAAAAACACTTAAAAACAAGGAAATAAATCACCTAAATCTAAAATAACGTTTTTTACATGAAAATACCAAATATAACAAATTACAGAAATTAATTTGAAGATTCTATCCTACATCAGACCCCTCTACTTAAAAGAAACTCGTCCTCAAGTTCATCCTTGAAATCTGAAATCTTCCATGCCAAGAGAACAAATACTTTGTTTACTTCATCTTCCTTGTCTTCTTGCCAAACTTGAAAGTCATCAATTGAGCAACTTGAACTTCTTGTCCCTTGATCTTCATGCAATTGACAATATTCACCAAATAAGAGTCAATAATCAAATTAAATCTTTCCATCCCAATAAAATCAATTAACTTTGTTTCAATGCCTAAGGCTCAACCTTACTCAATATTTTTTTTATTGGAGGTGAATTTTGATAAATCCACCATTAGAGATCTTCTTCTTATATCCTCTATGCTTGTAAAATTTATAAAAAAATTAAAGATCAATAGCTATGTTATCAATAAATTGTTTAAATTGCAAGTTTTTGTAATTTAAAATTATGCATAAGATATAAACTTATAGATCATATAATAATTAATATCTTATTAACTCAAAATTTAACATGTGTATTAACAGCGTAAAAAACATACAATTCAATGGTTACATTTTCAAAATATGTTGTAATATTTATTTTATTGAATAAAATTGTAATTTCAGGCTACAACCAATTTTGTAGCTAAACTTTGTCTTTTAATAAATACTTGTTCACCGACATGCAATACTGGTAGCAGCTAGCTTAAAGAGACTATAAAAGCTTGCAAAAGGGGGGATGCTGGAATTGGAAACTCATTAATATCAAAATTTATGACATTACTTCTGGAAGATGCGTAATTTGCAATTTCTTGTTTCCACCCCTACATCTCACATATACCTAGCAAAAAAAAAAGGGTTTATGTTTAATAATTAACCATCAATTCTAACAAAACTATTCTTCTTCTTTTTCTTTTTCTTTTTTTGGGTTCTAATCGTGCATTGTAATAAAACATTTTACATTATTATAAGTTGTAACTTGTAAGATTGTTTTTGAAGTTATTAATTTAATTTTAACTTTTTTTGATGTGATTGTTTTCAATGTTTTGAATAGTTTTATATACCGGGCTTCATCTTTTCTATGATATTGACATAAGAATGGTAAATAGTTATTGTGATGAGTGAGTGATGACTATCAAATATGACACTCTGAGTTAACTGGAGGTTGGGCCTTAAAATCCATTTAAGTTTTACTGCTTCGGCTTCTGAAAATAAAAACGTAGTCTTGGTTCACTGGCATGCAGTGCTACCTCGAATAGAATTAAAAGAATTTGCAAAACATGGAAGCTATCAAATTTTATGAATCTAAATGTTGTACACCTAAATACATTTCTGCTATTACTTCTAAAAGATTAAAAAAACATATATCTTTACGACCTGCTATATTGTAGCACATATGAACTGGGGCCTTGGGGTTCTTAATTCTTGATGACATGCTTCTTAGAGGTCAGGTAATGGTAATACTAGCAACCATGTGAACTAGGGCCTTGGGATTCTTAATTCTTTGAATGTGACCTGAATGCACTGTTGGAAACTAGTGTGTTTGGTTGGGTAGGAAAGTGAGAGAGAGGAAAAAAAAAAGTTTGAGAGATAGATTGATAAATTTTATTGTTTGGTAGAGTATAAAAGTAGTGATTAAAAAAGAGAAAAGGAAAAAGATATGATTATTTTCTATAAAAGTGGATTACTAGAGACACTTTACAAATGTTTCGTCTTGGGCAAAGTATATCTCTAATTATTATAAATACAGGATTTGGAAGTGATCATAGGTTGCTCAGGAGATTCACGAAACCTCTCCCTCACAATGTGTTAGATCCACATGTAAAAACTCATGTTGTGAGAAATGTTTTATGACGCTGTCTCATAATATATATATATATATATATATTTTGTTTAGAAGGGTTTAATTTAATGACATCATCAATTAATCACTTTTGGGTATGATCTAAATACATAGTGTCTAACAATTATCAATCCTTCAAAAGTTATCACTTGATTCTCTAATGACTCAAGTCTTTTTTTTTTTTTTTACCCACAACGTACACAGACACATTAGAAGTTCTAATTGAAAAGGAAACTCCAATGTCTTATAATCTGAAAACAAAACAAGAATATCTAAAATCATATAAATAAGGCCAATCACAATCAAAGTCATCTAAGTTGTTCAAAACTCTATCTTCCAACTTTACCAAATGATCCAAAATTACAACTCTCAATTCAATCTTAATAGCTATCAATGAGGTACCATTTTTAATGCACTCAAAATAGAGGAAATTGCCTTACATGGGTGAATTAACAATCTCATCCCTCTAGCTTTGATTTGCTTTCAATTCAATGTTTTAAGATTTTTTGTTTTTCATTTCAGTCAATTAACTTTCATTCATTTTCTAACATGGTCCTCCTGTTTGCCTTCATCCAATTTTCATTTGTTTTCTTTGTATTGGAGGAACTGGAAGGAATAATTAAATTCAAAATTTATTAAAGTTAAATGAATGAATGACAAATTAAAAAATTGAGTTAAAAATTCTTAATTCAACAACTTTTTCAAAATTTTCAATATAATAATTTTTATTGAGGTACTATATTTCATATAAAATTGAATAAGTTATATATTATTAAGTAATTAAAATCTATAAGATTTTATCATTACAAATTGAATTTAAATCAAGTTTTTCCATAATATGTTTTTTGTTTTTTTTGTGACAATTTTTGCTTTATTGACCCACAAATAACAAAGTAATGCACCAATGAAGAATTATTTGAGAAACTACCATTCCAATCAATCTCTAAAAAACTCGGTTTTCTTTTACACTCTTTCCTATCTCAAAAATAAATAATAAAAAAATACTATAAAATAAGAAAATAACACTAAATTGAAGGAAACAATATATGATAGCTCTACTCAGAGTGATGTTGATTCAATGATAATGGTGAGGTGGTCTGCTCCTGTTTGGGATCGATATAAGGGTAATTGGGCTACTAATTATAAATCATCTCGATAATTTATGGGTCTTGGTATAGCTGGTAATTGGAGCAAAGTCAATCAAGAAACAGAGTTTGGGTACAAGGCTTAGCTCTTATATATAGGGTGCTTTGGAGACTTTTCGTTTCTGTCTATAAATTTCAGTCTTTGATTTTGATCTTGAATGGCTTCTTATGGAATCATTGATGGCTTCTTATGGTCGTTAATTTGCTGGAAGAGTTTTATAGTGTCTACATCACAAATGCAACTAACACAAAACAGGGAGGCAATTCCTCCAACCAAACACATGTAGAACAAAATAATGAAGACAATTTACAATTACAAGCCACACTATTACAACCAGATGGAGTAAAAAAAAAACATAGAACAAGATCTAACATTGGTACATTACACATGAGAGCCATTTATGCTCTTTTTGGTTGTTTAAAAAAGGAGGGGAGTAAAGTAAAAGGAGTGAGAGTAATTCAATTACCTTGTTTGGAAGTTTTTTAAGGAATGAGGGAGAGGAGTTTGGAGGGGTTTCAACTAACCCCTCATTTTTAACTCTCCCAAATTGGAGAGATTTGGAGGGAGAGTAAAGTAGATAAATTATTAACCAAATGAATTCCCCAATTTACCATTTCTAAATTAACAAAATTACAAACCAATTATATAAAATAAATTCACGTTATTTCTCTCATCAGTCTCAAATTTTTCTCAACTCTCTCAGCCTTGTGCTTCATCTTCTCCAACTTCTCCCTCTCCATTTTCTTCACACAAATAAACAATCTAGGCAGTCGATCAAGCTAAACAAACAACAAAGAAAGTTAGTTGCAGAAACAAAACTGAATTGGTAGAAACCATTTGGCTACTGAGAAAACTATGTGTAAGGAAAATATAAGACAATCCATATAGAACGCTAAATCTAACTATTCTTCTTCTTCTTCTTCTTCGTTTTTTTTTTTTTTTTTTTTTTTTCAAGGTAAGAAGATAGAATATCATTTGATATCGTTTCGAATCAGTGAGGTGGATGATCTGGCTTCGGTGGGACTACCGACGGTGGTGGAAGGCCTGCAAAGAGTAAACGCAGTCAAAGAGGAGACCGGAGATGACCGGCCAAACCCCCTCCGATGATAAAGTTAGTCTCACAAGAATGGAGTTTTGGATGTTTGGGAATAAAGTCTTAGGAAAATTCTTACCTTCCTCGGGTTCAGACCGGTCCTTTATATAGAGATCCTTGAAACGGTTACTTGTCCAAATAACTTCCCCAAGATTTGTGGAAGCCAACGGGTTCGGAGTTAACTTCCTCAACGGCTATTAAAATTGTAACCGCTAATGGAAGTTTACTTAAGGGATTCGTGGCGATAGTTACGGGTTTAGTAACTGCTACAGACACTTGAAATTTCTCCAAGTGTTGTGTATTCGTCCGTCTGGCGTAAGAAGGTTTGGTCGTCCATGGACATCTGGAGATCGTCCATGGATGACCTCCATGGACGATTATTATTGACGATCTTCCTGGACGACTTTGTCGTCCCCCGAAGACTTCACTAATTAAGTGTAGTATTATTGTCCATGTACACTGTCCCTTCTTGGGTGATTCTTGGTCCAAACTGCTCTGCTAGCTCTGGACGATTCCTTGGACGAACAAGAGTTGGACTCATTTTTCAACATAAGACGAATAAGTCTATTAATCAAAAAATAGATATTAGACTTTCCTGAAATTTGTAATCCCCTACATAGCTCGGAAATTGTACTCATATTCTGAAAATCTGGATGTTTTATCACATCAAGCTCATAATGTTGCAATTGAGACTCCAAAAGTTCTTGTTCATGTTCAGTGAAATCTTGAGGATAATAGTTCTTAACCAAATTGCATATATGAACAATTTTGAATAATCTAAAAGCATCATTGGGATTTAAAGCCGAACTAAGAATGACAAGTTCTGTTGTTAGCTCAAAAAATCTACTTTTCAATTCTTGCAATTGAAAGTCTATTGCAACTGTAAATATGCCAATTCTAAAATGATGTTCCATTGTTAAATCATCATCTTGACGACGATATCTACCTCAACCTTTAGTATAACGAGCATTCATATTAGGAATATCAATTTCATGTTGCTCACAAAATGATATAATACTAGCAAGTAAAGGCTCCCATCCATCATCTCTCAACTCTTGAATAAGTGATTTTGTAGTTGAAACTAAATGCATGGCATTTAAAAGGTCTTGAGAATGTTGTTGCAAAGCTTGACAAAGAACATTAGTAATTCCCATTATCTCTTTCATCAAATGCAAGATTAAAATAAATTCAAATGATGTTAATACCTGATAAGCTTCCTCGGCATCACCGCGTTGTTTATAGTTAGCCCCTTCCTCAGAGATAGTATTGATAACTTTGCAAGTAGCATCAAACATTTTAATCAAACTACAAATAGATTGAAAATGAGATCTCCACCTAGTATCTACAGCTCGTTGCAAAGTACCAATCTGGTTTGCACCTCTTCTAGTCTCAATTTCATTAGAAGCAATCATATTCTCAACTTGTTCTGCTTAAGCATGTTGCAATTCATCATTACGCTTACTAGAACTAATAACAATATTGATAATATTAACCAAATGATCAAAGAATTGATGAACATCTTTTACTTCTCTAGATGCTGTAACTAGAGCTAATTGCAACCAAATGAAACTTTTTTTTTTTGCATCGGCTCATAGGTTGCAATTAGCTCTAGTTACAGCATCTAGAAAAGTAAAAGATGTTCATCAATTCTTTGATCATTTGGTTAATATTATCAATATTGTTGTTAGTTCTAGTAAGCGTAATGATGAATTGCAACATGCTCAAGCAGAACAAGTTGAAAATATGATTGCTTCTAATGAAATTGAGACTGGAAGAGGTGCAAACCAGATTGGTACTTTGCAACGAGCTGTAGATACTAGGTGGGGATCTCATTTTCAATCTATTTCTAGTTTGATTAAAATGTTTGATGCTACTTGCAAAGTTATCAACACTATCTCTGAGGAAGGGGCTAACTATAAACAAAGCAGTGATGCCGAGGGAGCTTATCAGGTATTAACATCATTTGAATTTATTTTAATCTTGCATTTGATGAAAGAGATAATGGGAATTACTAATGTTCTTTGTCAAGCTTTGCAACAACATTCTCAAGACCTTTTAAATGCCATGCATTTAGTTTCAACTACAAAATCACTTATTCAAGAGTTGAGAGATGATGGATGGGAGCCTTTACTTGCTAGTGTTATATCATTTTGTGAGCAACATGAAATTGATATTCCTAATATGAATGCTCATTACACTAAAGGTCGAGGTAGATATCGTCGTAAAGATGATGATTTAACAATGGAACATCATTTTAGAATTGACATATTTACAGTTGCAATAGACTTTCAATTGCAAGAATTGAAAAGTAGATTTTCTGAGCTAACAACAGAACTTGTCATTCTTAGTTCGGCTTTAAATCCCAAGGATGCTTTTAGATTATTCAAAATTGTTCATATATGCAATTCGGTTAAGAAATATTATCCTCAAGATTTCACTAAACATGAACAAGAACTTTTGGAGTCTCAATTGCAACATTATGAGCTTGATGTGATAAAACATCCAGATTTTCAGAATATGAGTACAATTTCCGAGCTATGTAGGGGATTACAAATTTCAGGAAAGTCTAATATCTATTTTTTGATTGATAGACTTATTTGTCTTGTGTTGACCCTTCCAGTTTCTACAGCAACTACAGAACGAGCTTTCTCAGCTATGAAGTTGTTAAAAACAAGACTTCGCAATAGAATGGAGGATGAGTTTTTGGCAGATAATATGATAGTTTATATAGAGAAGGAAATTGCAGGGAATTTCACTATAGAGATGATAATGGATGAATTTTATTCTATGAAAAATCGTCGTCAGGTATGATTTGATCCGATTGATGACCCGACCTGACTCGAAGAATAGGAGATTTACTAAGGCTTAGTCCATGGAGCGGAGGCTTGGGCCGACACAAAATTTTTGGTCTGTTTTTGTAGCTCATTGTGAATCCTGTGCGGAGGATATAAAAGCCTTTTTTTTTTTTTTTGTGATTAGGGTTTTGTCATCTTGTTCTTTTTGAGAAAGAAAAATACTGTAACCGCACATTGTAATTTTCTTTTATAATAGTGAAATCCCTGCAACTCTGTGAACGTAGGCAAATTGCCGAACCACGTAAATACTGTCTTGTGCGTGTGATTGTTTTTCTTTTGGTGTTTTCTTTTCTTTATTTTTTTGTTTATCTTAGGTTTGAAATTTCGGTTGAATTCCCAACATGTTCAAGTATATGATGATATATGAAAGTTGATAATTTTGTATCCAATAGACTTAAAAATTATATTTGGTAAATTTCTGTTACAACCCGGCCCTCCCAAGTATTCATTCCTGGCTACGCCCCTGAAGAAGGAAAACACCGAGAGAAAGACTGAGATAAAGATTAAAGAGCGAGAGACTGAGAAAGAGTTAGAGAGAAAAAAGAGCGAAATACCTTGATGGAGGGCTGGAGGGAGCACCGAGCGGCGAACACCGAGCACCGGAGCAGAGGCAGAGCGATCTGCGTTCTCCGATCTCCGATCTGCGATGAGGGGCGACCAGGCGAACGACGACGACGACGACAAGCTCGCTGCGGCGATGACGGCGGCGACGTGACCGTCCGTGGGTAAGTGGTTTACTGGGTTTGATTTTGGTTTGTGTATTGGAGATTTTTTTTTTTTTTTTTGATAAACACCTCTGTGCTCTGTGTTTGGTTTGCTTTTGTATTGGGGTTTGATCTCTCTGTCAGCGTCGACGCGACGTGATGCCAGGCGCCAGCAACGTGATGGGTTGATTGGGTTCAATTTCTGACTCTGTATTTTTTTTTTTTTTTTTGGTTGAGAATGGGCTTGCCGTGAGCGAGCTACTTGTAATGGGCTCGCCGTGGGCTTGGCTTGCCATGGATGGGCTTGGTTTTGTTTTATATATATATATATATATATTTTTTTTTTTTTTTTCAGATTTTAGTTCAAAATTTTTTAGGGTTTTTTTTTTTTTTTTTTGCTTGAAAGTAGAACAGATAATTTTTTTTTTTTTAATTTGATGGTGTTTCTAATTTTTGATTGAGGGCTGAGAGAATGGGTGAGAAATGGGTGGGGGGGCCGGCTGTGGAATGTTGGGGGGGCCTATTTTTTTTTTCTTCATAGTCTAATGGGAAAAAAAAAAAAATTGCAGGGGCCACGGCCCCCCCAAGCCACTATGTGGCTCCGCCCCTAAATATTGCTATTCCATAACTAAACCTTGCCTCTACATATTTTTCAAACCTTTTCCATCAAAAATTGCACTCCAGTTTACCTTGATTCCACTTAAGCACTTATTATTATACAAAAGTCTCACAGCTTAGAGGTCAGTTTCAAACCACTCTTTGCACTGAAGATTCAATCTTTCCCAAGCCAAATTACTCCTCCACAACACTGCATAACAACTTTATGGCTCCTGATTTTCATTATCATTATTAACCTTATGATGATTAACAATTTCAAACCCAAAATTTTCAATGAATAGTTAATTTGAAGTGAATTTCATATTCTTTAATATAAAACCAAAATTAACCCGATCCAATACCCAGATTTTAATTTAGACTCATTCAAACTTGGGTTAACTCCATAAAATTGATTGAAATTAGCAAAAAATGAGGTTTAAATATTAAATCCACAAAATCCTTTAATTTAAGACTGAAGTTTACACAAAAATTTAGAGTTGAACAAAATACGGCATTGACAATACTCACAACAAACCACTATGGGTGTGCTTAAATTTTCTAAAATCTTTTTTTTTTTTTGTAATTTTTATTTTCATAAATAAACTAAATAATTAAAATTTACCATTTAATTTTCATACATAATTTAGAAATACAGAACATTACTAATATATAAAATTAAGAATTATTATTTTATACAAAACATAATAAACATACTTATAAACATATACATAAAGCATAATTATATATATATTTTTAATAATATACACACAAAAAAGAAGAGAATATATGATTTTATTTTAAGCCCACAACATAATTTATTCTCTATTCAAATATAAGAATAGAAAAATATGAAAGCTCGAATATCAAAATCTGAATAGACTATATATATATATATATATTTTTTTTTTTTTTTTTTAAACATGCCAATCAATTTTTAACTATATATATGTGAGAGATGCTTAATTTCTAGTGTCTTTAAGCTCTGAATATAGTATCTTAAGAAAACTTAGACATAATTCTGGTATCCCTCTTGCTATTAATTTCCTTGATATTTATTTTAGTGTATTCGCAGCTTTGTAAGATTTATGTGTTTTTACATTTTACCATTGATAAAACAGTGTTTACATAATTTTGTCTACATAATTATGTTGGACTAAGCCTGATATCCCGCAAGAATGATATTATTAATGGAGTGTACATTTTTTTTTAGAGATTGTTACACTTACGCTTCTCTGCTAAGTCATATTGTGCGATAGGAATTGCTGTTTTAGGGAGTGTCAACAAGTGAGAAACCTTTCTTTTAAGACATAACAACCAAGATATTCTCAACTTTTGAGATAAACAAAATATATTATCAACTTTTGATGTTTCAATACACCATAAAGAAAACATTTTTGCCCTTATGTCTAACTCTAAATCACTATCAACAAAAGTACAAGTAAGAAAGCAACACACTAAGATGAAGTTGGATTATCTTCAAAATTTTAAAACTGGTTTAGAGCCTACTCAAAAACTTTGATCTCAAAAAATCAACATAAAACATTTAAACATACATTGTGTGTATTGAAATATAATTTTTTTAAATTTTATTTTTATAAATAGCCTAATATTCTAACCTAATGTTTATTTTCATATATATAATTTTAAAAATAATTGAAAGCATTAACATTCAACTAAAAAAATTATAACATAAAAATTAAATGATAAATTTTTTTTTTCATTCAAATATAAACATGAAAAATATACCCAAAAACAATGTCAATTAGTGAATTTTTTAGGCTATTTATACATTTTCCTCCTTTAATTTAAATATATAAATTAAGTTGAAACTAATATGAAAGAGGTGCTTAAATTATATGTTTGTACTTTATACTCCAAAAATAATAATACTTGTAAGAGCATATAGTTGGCATAAAGGTGCTTAAAAAAAAAAAAAAAAAAACTAGATAGTTACAGTAGGAGTGGGGAAATTTCAATATTGAATGTCTTCGATGAAAATATTAGAAAGTGCCAATTAAACTCTTGGCAAGTCACTTTTAATACTTAGAGACGATGACACATATAAGTTGACAACTATGCAATGTATTGGTTTGGTAGGACACATCACGTGTTTTGGCAAATTATTGTGTGGAATGCCACTTATCAAGTAGTTAGAAGACTTTAAGATACTTTCAAGTAAATATTAGTTGAAGGCCCGTGTGTTGCACGGTTTTATGTTAAAAATTGTAGAATATATATAATTATTATAACCAAATAAGTAATTATTATAATGAAAGAAATAAATTGCATTGGTCTAACAACCATCAAATATAAAATGATAGAACCTTAATACAAAATTATCTTCTAACATACCAATTGTGCTATAATATCATTTGTAGTTACATGCATCACACTATTCGCATATGAATTTTATATCTAATATATCTACAATATAAGTGATTTGCAGTATTGTTAACAACAATATTAATGATTAAAATCTTTAGACAAAGTAACATAAAATTGGCCACTTTTTAAAGCTAGAACTATTCGAGGAATAAAACCTTTGTTCTAATTAAAAAAAAAATTGCAAAGTTCTACATCTAGATTACAAACCCTTCTTAGGATGCTTGAAATCCTTTTTGACAAACCTGAAGAAAAAAAATAAGAAGGAAATTAAACAAAGTTAAAAAAACAAAGTACCATATAGATTGCAAAATCGTATGTAAATTTTTTTTTGAGCAAAAACGATAGTCTTTATTAATTAAGAAACAATATATACAATGGGGAAGAGAAAGAGGGACATATGACCCCCAATTTTCTCTTTTGCATCACTAGCATAGCACGATTACATCGCCAACAAAGAAAGAAAAAGAAAACAAAAGAAAGAAACGAGATAAAAATTCAAAATCTAACTACAAAAAGAAAAACTAATCATCACTTGGATGTCCAGAAATCTAAAAAACTGCCAAACGACACATGCCTGATATACCTGAACAGCAAAATGATGAGTTTTTCTTTTTTTCTTTTTTGTTTTTTTTTAACCATCTAAGGAGTGTCTTCATGCCCGGCATGGTTGCCTTTCCAACTCCATCAATCCCATGGTTGACACAACACCTTGCTCATTCTCCACAATTTTTTGTTTCTTTTCTCCCTTAATATCCGTACCTTCCCTAATCAAATTTCCTGTTTGCTTCTGTTTGAAACCAGGTTCCACATCAACAATGGAATATTTATTAAGAATTTGAGGTTTTGTGGTATGCCTCTTCCAATTCTTCATTGTTGTCTGGCTTCCAATTATAGACGACTCCACAGACTTACCTTCTTTTGGGCTAGGTAGAGATTGACTCCCACCTTTTTCTCGATTACAACTTCTTTTGGGCCGGCCCTTACTAGTATTTCTGTTTCCATGCACGTTACCACATCCAACCGCAAACCCAATTTCTAATCCCTCAAAACCTGTTTTTTTCTCTAACTGTTTCCCCATTAAGCCACGATTTAGAGTGACCGTGTCCTCACCCATGACTACCACTTCAATCAGGTCCGAGGAAGTCGCACTAAACTCTGGCACACAGAGAGTTGGAATCGCTTTTGAATTTGAAAAAACTGAATCGATGTTGATAGCACGATCAATCTCGGCAATCACCTCCTCCAAAATGGGGACGTGATTCTTCACAGGTAGGGGTGGCAAATGGGTGGGTTGGATCATAAATGAGTTGGGTATGTAATTATCCATTTATGATCCATTTATATATAAATTAATTATCCATTACCTGCCCAACCCATTTAATTAGTAACCCACCCATTTAATCCATTTAACTCCATATGACCCCTCTAAAACTAGTTGCACTTAACCAAGCAATCTCTCTCTCTCTCTCTCTCTCTCTCAAACAAACAATGCCAACCACTCAGATCAAAATTATAAAAATGCCTTTGGATTATGCAATTTCTGGTAACTTCTTTATATAATATTATAAAAATATATATAATTTTTGATAAATTTTATGTTAAATGTGTAACAAGCAGTTAAAAACTAACTCATTTTTTAATAAGTTAAGATTTATATTATTTGAAAAATAAATAAATAAATAAACTGAAAAAAAAATAAATAAAGCAAAAGGCAAACCAACTTCTTCCAAAGGCACACTTAAATCAAAATTTATCCAAAATATAATTTAATCTTTTTTTTTTCATAAAATTAAAAGAACATGATCCCCAAAACTTTCAAAAAGCCTAATAGTCCATTTAGAGCTAGAACTCAACCCATGAAATGTAGTTTCACCGAAGATGTTTCCGCCGTCAACGTCACAAGCTTTGCTATGAAACTCGTTTTCCTAACCAGAGCGGAACGATCTCAGCAAGAAGTAGCCTTAGCCCTGAAATGCCGTCAAAATGAAGCCGATGAAATCAACAAAAGCCGTCCAAGCCTCCTCTCCTTTGCTTCCAACAACCACAGCCACAACCATAACCACCACAAAGCAACGATCTCTGCAAACCCTTCAATTCCGATCGCCACCGCGATTGCGAACGAGACCGCGACTGTGATCGTGATCATGACCATGACAAGCGCGACCGTGACCGTGACAGAGACTAGGGAATGAGACTGAGATTGACACAATAGAGACCGTGAGCGTGATGAGGATGCTAAGTCTCGCGAGCTGGCGTGGTTGGAGAAATTGGCGGAGCGTGAGAAAGAGAAATTCAAATTCTCATATTTGGGCTTTTTTTTTTTTTTTTTGAGAATGAGTATTTGGGTTTATTTAGATTTAAATTTTAGATGGGTTTAGTGGGTATTAGTGGTTTTATCCATTTAGATCCATCTAATTTAATAACCAAATGGATCTTTATCCATTTAACCTAAATATTTAAATGGGTTGGGTTAAGACTTATCCAAATAAGGTGGGTCATGGGCGGGTTCATGGATATGGATAAAATTGCCACCCTTATTCACAGGCATAATTGACTCCTTCTCGGCTATAACAGCACCATCTAACGGAGCACCGGTGACGATACCACCTTTAGGTAGATTGCTCGACTACATTGAAGACTTCCGGCCACTTCCACTTCCACTTTTTGAAACACTCTGTTCATTGACCCTTTTTTGATTGGGTTGAGCATCTCTGCTCTGCCTTCCTAGGCTACATCGTGCTGTGTTTGCATTCCCATTATTTGTATGATACCCCGCCTTCAACCACTCCCTATAAGGAAGACACCCCTGTTTTCGGTCTCTTGAAACAGAGCACTCCTTTGCTTCGTGACAAATCCGACCACATTGATAGCAAAGCCCAGCTAAACGTTCATACTTGAAACCAATGCAAACCTATCTCCTTCAGGACTAACAACTACTCCTCCTCGGCATAATGGTTTATCCTACGGCAACTCCACCCTTACTTTGATGAAACGAGCTTGGTTAGACGAAAATGCCTTCAAATCAACTTCTAGTACCTCTCCCAAACCACTGCCAATATCCCTGCCAACCTCCTCTAATAACAGATCAAAAGGTAAACCCCACTCCTATACCCACATCGGCATTGAAGAGAATCTAACCGAAGTTACTATCATACCTCGCTCCCATCTTTGTAACGCCGAAGTGTGATCCTCAAAACTCCACGAACCATTTGCTAGCACCCATTTCAACCGACTCTCCATTGTAAACTTGAATTGAAAAAGATCATCCCCCACGTCAACAATGCATTAATCCGAGCCCATCCTCCACACGGGCCGTAACATACTCTTAGCTGCACGCAGGTTGAAAGCTTGTATTGTGAGAAACCTCCCTAACAAACTGAGGGAACATTCTGCTAGCATCCTTTCCCTCTGTGAAACCCCAACAATAATGACTTCTCCCTCATCCTCAATCAAAGTTATACTTTGCAACTTGTCTATAAAATTCGAATCCATCATGTGAATAGGGAACTCTAAATGAACCTCACTGAAACTCTAAAAAATTGCCGTTAGACTCTAAGAATTACCTAAGCCTCACCCATAAATGTGAGAAGAAAAGACTCTCCCTAGAGAGAAAATACTAACCTGTTGTGAGAAAATTTTATTGATTTACGGTCTATGTAATTGTATGTAAATTTAATAGTCTATGATTGGAATTTACTATGACAACTTACATATATATTGGACAACAAAATAATTAAATTCGATCAAACCATTAACATATGAATTAGATCAAACATAAGGAAATTACCCCCGAAGGAAATTAGTTTAAACAAAAGGAAACAAATACATAAAACGTATTTAATTGATTATAATAAAAAAATTAGAGTACAAAATACATACCTACATGATTGTAGGTAGAAAAATGGAAGCCTAAATAAAAAGTTTGTACAATATGTTGGAGAATGAAAAGTTACACCAACGAACAGTGTATATATATACATACTCCACCTAGAAAAGGAGTCCAAGTAAAAATCAAATACTTTAAATTCCTTGAAGTTACCTAATAAGGAAGTTTAGGTTAATTACATATTATTATTATTTTAAAAAAAAAATACTTTATCCCAAAAAAATAGTTAACGTTATTAGCTAGATTGTTATTAGATTTTTTTTTTTTTTTTAATTTTTCATTTTTTTTTGTTTACATTAAAGTTAATACAAAAAAAAAACCTTATGGGAAGCAATTTTTTTTTAATATATATATATATATATATAGAGAGAGAGAGAGAGAGAGAGAGAGAGAGAGAGAGATACACTTACTTTATGATAACAATGAATTAGAGAATAGGGATAAGAATGAATTAGAGTTTGATTTTTTAAATTTCAGATATGAATGAATTATAGTCGTGATTAATCTAATATTAATCTGCAGTTTTTTTATTTCATTTTTTTAGAGATACACTTACTTTATGATAACAATGAATTAGAGTCCTGATTAATCTAATATTAATTTACTTACAATCTTACATGAAGTAGACGTGAAGCAGTTTTTTAATTCTTTATTTTTTTCAAAAGAGATAAACTACTTAATGAAAAAAATGAATTAGAGTCCTTGGTAGTATACGATTCTTTTTTAGTTCTTTAAAAAAGGGTTCTAAAAAGAAATTAATACCTTTTAGCAAGCATTTGAGTATTTGACAGCATTGGTAAGCTTCGACTTGTCATTCTAACTTCTAGTACTGGGATTGGAAAGTCTTTCATCATCATTTGAAACATGCCTAAAACATAAATAACATTTACAATTAAAATACTCAAAACAAATTTTCAAAACCCAAATTGTTACAAAGAGGGAAAAGCTGTACCTGTTGGGTTCTGATTTACCCTATTTGACTGGTTGTGGGCATGATGTAAAATTTTGTAGGCCTTAACCTTGAGTTCCTTTAAGGCTCTAGGGATTGTACCAAACCCTTTCCAGGTATATTGATTCTTGGCTCTCCTTGCAAGAACCTAAAAAAAATTGAACCAAAGCTTAAGTATGAAAAAATTTAATAGCTAAAAACAAATAAAGATGAATTTTTTTTTAATTAGAGGGTGAAAAAATTAAATCAAAGTTCAAATTTCGGAAACTTGTACCCCTTTCTTAATTTTTCAGAAACCAAGCAATATGAAGAAAGAAAAATAAAATAGAAACTTAATTATATCAACGATTAAACACGTATACACATATATACAGAGAGACATAACATTAAAAAAAAAATTGTTAAAATAGAAACTAACCTTTTTAAGAGCAAGTCTTTGCAAGGGCACCACCTTTCAAATAGTATTTTTTGATAGTATGGGTGTGATTTAATTTGAGTTTTATTTTGTGTTGTTGTGTTCAAAGGTTTTTGTTATGTTTTAGGATTACGTTTTTGTGCTTTGGTTTTGTTCTTGTGTTTGAATTTTGTGAGTCTGTGTTCTTGCGTTAGTTGTGTTGTGAATGAATTAGAGTCCTAATTAATCTAATATTAATCTGTAGTTTTTTATTTCAATTTTTTTTAGAGATACACTTACTTTATGATAACAATGAATTAGAGATAAGAATGAATTAGAGTCCCTTGGTAGTATGCTATTCCTTTTTAGTTCTTTAAAATTTTAAAAATTTAATAAAATTTCTGTAATTTGGTGAAGTCATGTGGTGTAATCACGGCGTCTAAGTCCAACTTGTATTATATATATAATAATATGATATGACTTGAAGATACTTATCACTAAATTGGAAACAACCACCTAATTTCCTTGATTTATGGGTAGTTATGAGCTGAAAAATTACTTCCATACTTGTTTATAAAAGGAGGGCTTTGCATGAATAACACACACTCAATACATCAATCAACACTTTAACTTCAAGATAACATGTCTTCTTTTATCATAGGCCTGGGGTGGTTCTTGTAGCATATCTACAAATAGGATTAGTGTAGTAGTAATCTCCTCGTGGTCATTTCCTTAGTGTGATTGCCTTGTAGTTTATCTTCAGTATTTGTATTTAACTATTGTATTGTACTTTTCATTTTGATTCAAGTAAGTTTAATAAATTCCTTTGAAGAAAAAAAAGTTTAATAAATTCCTTATTTGTAATCCTAACCGCATTAATTTAACTTTCTCTATTATATTTATTTTGATCTCTTGTCACGAAAAAGTCCTTTTGATTGAGGCATTACTAAACTCATTAAATTTCCATTGAAGTTGGATTTGTTTCTCAAGTGATCAAATAAATAAATTTTAATAAAAAAAATTAGTGACCAAATAGAAACTGCAAAAAAATTGGACCCATAGTGGTGCACAAACGCCACTATAGGTCCTAAAAATGTCACTATAGGCCTATTTGGGCTATAGTAGTGTTTGCTATAGTGGCGTTTACAAACGCCACTATTTTACAGTGACTATAGACCTATAGTGTCATTTACAAAATGCTGCTATAGGCCCAAATTAAAAAAAAAAAAAAAAAAGGCTATAGTAGGGTTTTTACAAATGGCACTATAGATCCATACCCAATAGTGGCATTTGTAAAACGCTGCTATAGGCCAATTTTTTTTTTAAATTAGGCTATAGTAGCGTTTTAAAATGCCACTATAGGTCCTTACCCTATAGTAGCATTTTTAAAATGCTACTATAGACCCTTATATTTTTTTAAAAAAAATTAGCTATAGCAACATTTCAAAACGCCACTATAGCCAAAAACCACCTACAAAAGAAATTTGATTGCAAAAAATTAATTTATGGTAATCAAAATTTTTTTTAATTGAATTAAAATTGTAATTAAATTAAAAGATACAAAAAAAAAAAAAAAAAACAGTGGCATTTCTAAAACGCTACTATAGGCCCCTCATTTTCTTTTTTTGGGTTTGGCTATAGTAATGTTTTATGAACGCCACTATAGGCCCAGATAGGAACCTATAGTGGCGTTTCTAAAACACTGCTATAGGTCCACCATATATAACTATATATATAAGGAAAATTTTAAAAAGCATTTTTGGTTGTTTTTTTTTTTTTAAGGACCTATAGTGGCGTTTATGAAACGCTGCTATAGGTCCGTCAAAATATTTTTTGAGATTGGGCTAGAGCAGCGTTTTAAAAATGCCATTATAGGCCTTTGTCTTATTGTAGCATTTAACAAATGCCACTATCGGCCCGATTAGAACCTATAGTGGTGTTTATGAAACGCTGTTATAGGTCTTTTTTTATTTTTATTTTTATTTTTTTCAGTTATCTTTTTTTTTTAAGGGACCTATGGTAGCATTTTACAAACGCCACTATAAACCCTTGTAGGAGCATGACCTATAGTGGCGTTTTTTAAACACTGCTATAGGCCCTGTGTTTAAAAACGCCACTATAGGTTACCTATAGTGGCGTTTTTTTGCAAACGCCACTAAAAAAACACTGCTATATGTAGCTTTTTTGTAGTGAGAATTTAACTTTTATATCAAATATCATATGATAGATATATGAAGATAATTTGGCCTTACCAAGTATTGATCAGTACTTCGAGCTTCCTAATTGGCATTCAGGTTTAAGATTGAAGTTAGCTCAATCGGTAAAGTCTCTAATGGTTGAATAAGAGATTTGAGTTCAATCCTCGCCTAAAAACCGATTAGTTTCTTGGTTTGATAATAAAGAGTTATCATCAGGAGCAGATGGCATATGTTGAAATAATCTATAAAAAAAAAAAAAAAATTAGGACTGAAGTGTTGATCAGCCTTTGTGAGTCCTAATTTTTTGGAATTTCCAAATTTATTTTGAATTGAACTCTTTTTAAAGATACAATCTAGTATTTTAGAATATTTGGACTCCTTAACTTGCTTATGGACCTTAAGGACTCTTATTTAGATATAATTAAAGTGTTTTAGTTCCAAAAAAATCTTTAAAAATTCCCATAAAATAATAAAAGATATTAGGAACTCTTTGACATCTTTGTCAAAGTAAGTGTTTAAGTCTAGATGGAATTGGTATCAAGAAAGATGGACTTTTGGTCTTTTAGATGATATTGGACTATTTTATTGAATGTGCTCTTCTAATGTTAAAATTAGTGTGTAGCCCCGTGCATATGTACGAGTACAATTAAAAACAATTACAATTATACAGTTCAAATTATACTTTTTTTTAAGAAGATGTTCAAATTATGTGTGTTATTAGCTTACAATTTTTTTAAACCATTCATTTCTAAAATATGTAACAATTTCTCATTATATATATAAAAAATTTAAAATTTAATTGGTTTTAGACTCTTTGATTTTTTTACCTAATAATTCACTTAGCACAATAATTAAAAATTTGGATGAACATGTGGTGGAAAATTGGACTCCAATTGAAATCTAATTTAGAGTCTAATTTGATTTGGACTCTTTGATTTTTACACCCAATAATTCACCTGGCACAAAATTATAAATTAAAAGGGATATGTGACGCAAAATTGAGAATCTAATTAAAATTTAATTGGATTTTCTTTGAATTTTGACTATTAATATATATATATATATACACACAAAACTAATCTAGTTAATTAAAATAAGGGTTTGGTTAACAAATTCTTTTAGGATATTTTTAATGGACAATTTTATGAAAGTTTTGATCTTACTTTTAGAGAAATACAAAAAAGTTGTCAACCAAATTAATTATTTCTTTCTTTTCTAATAAAAAATTTCTAAAAAATTTCATAAACTAACAGCCTTATAGAGCAACCAGTAACTTTTCTTTTAAATTAAATGAATTAACCAACTAGATAAATACTATTATTTTATAATAATTTTTTAAAAAAAACAATATTATCTGTATGGAATAATCTGGTGCTTGTATGTCTATTATAATTATAGTTAATCCACCAATAAGATTTAATCTTGTAATAAATTTAATTTAATCATTTTTATTTTAAAATAATCAAAGTCAATCTAGGATAATCCTACATATGCATCTACTGTGTGCATCATAATTCGTAAGATCATGGATCAACCAATAATATGAGCGTTAATAAAACATTGATATTAACACTAATTTGTATACAACAAAAAGAATCTCTGCAAAAAAAGAAAAAAAAAAGAAAAAGAAAAAAGAAAAAAAAAGGTATACAACAAAAAGAACAATTTAGTTGTAATTGCTCAATATATATGACCACTTAGAATTTGGATGTTTGAACTTTGAAACAAGTTTATTCTTGAAAATTTTCATTTATACAACATTACCATTTTACCCCCAGTATCAAAAGAGGTTAAAATGGGGACCGGCTCTCCTCTTGTTTTCTCCCATTTTAATTTGCATGGAAGACAAGTGGCTAATAACTAATTCAGAGGGTAAAAGATAGGCATGTCACATACAATCCGACTCTTCTTTCTTTATTGTAATATACTAGCTAGCCTCTTCCATAAAATATATATATATATACATACACACTAGCCTCATCACACGCTGCTTTGCGCGTGTGATGAGACTCTTTTTATTTTTTATTTTGGGTTTAGTGTCATAATGTTTAAAAGTGATATAGAAATAGTGTCTTAATTGTTAGGATATTTTTGTTACATGAGGTTTTTTTTTTTTTTTCCTAATTAGTTATTTGTATGTGAGTTAGTGGTTGATATGAATGGAAGAAACAATTTGAAACTGAAACTCTTGATTTTTTTTTTCTAACTTTCATGTAGTCGTGTAGAGGCATATATTGGAATTCAAATAGGAGAAGTAATCTCTCTAAATATCTATCTATCTATCTATCTATCTATATCTATATATATCTATATATATATATATATATATATATATATATATGTATATAATAACTGTGAGTATTTTTTTTTTAATATAAAAATTTAAGAAAGAGTTAAGGTAATGTGGAATAATTTTAAAAGTGAGATAGAAATAATGTCCTAATTTTTAGGATCTTTATCTATGTGAGAGCTGATAAAAGTTTGAATATTTGAATTTAAAATAAAAATTGGTAATTCATATTAGAGAACAGGGAGAAAAAAACCTAAAATTTAGGAACTTAAAAAAAATAGAAGTAAATTACTCTTTTAACTAGTTTGTGGTTTTAAATTTTAAAATTATTTAACTAAAAGATAGAGAAATTTTAGAGAATTTAAGAATTTGTTTAATAATATTTTATTACGCAAAATGAAGAAACACAAACAGGAAAATCATGTTATTAATAGTATAGACACCTATGTTGGTAGTTTAGAACATCATCATTTATCATAGTGAGTTGAGCATTAAATGCCAATATTAGAGCTCACTGGAGAAGAAGGTACCAACCTAATTGAAACAATTTTTTTTTTTTACAAACTTAAAAAGCTAGAAAAGGAAAAATCTAGCAATATCAGAACAATTTAACAGATACCTAAATGAGAAAAACCAACGTAGGGCTAAAAATTGACCTTAAAGAAATCATTTTGTTGCTATGAAAACCAAATATCCATTTTTAATGCTTTGGCTTCATAGGCAGCCATGTGGATTTTGCACAACAAAAGGAAAATCCATTTGTTTTGGGGAAGAAAAACAATAGAGAAAGGAGAAAGTAGTTTCCTGTTAGGGTGAGACCTTTTTCTCTGGCAAGGCCTGATATTGGCATCGCTAATTTGTTAGGAGAGAGAGAGATAGGAAGAAATACAACTTGTTGTATGTGACATGGCTATCTTTTACCCTTTGAATTAATTATTTGCTATATGTAGGGATGTGCAGCCAACCTGCCAAAAACTAACTCGATGCACTAAATTTGTCGGTTGGGTTGGTTTTTAGGGCTTGGTGAGTTGGGTTCAGGTCATAAGATTCACAAATTCGTCTAACTTGACCTATCTATATTTAATATATATTTAAATTTTAGAAAATATATTATACAATTTTGTTATTTACATAAACCCTAAGTTCTTATCATATAGTTTTGTTTTGTTTTGATGTTATGCTCAGGATTATTTGGTTAAAAATTTACTCTTATTATCCATTTTTAATGGTTTGGCTTCACAGGTAGCCATGTGGATTTTGCACAACAGAAAGAACCAAATGGAACACAATCCACTGTTTCAGGGAAGAAAAACAATAGAGATAGGAGAAAGTAGTTTCTTGTAACATGAGGAAACACAAGCTCATTAAAACAAAGAGAATGAAGGAGTTGCAAAATAAGGTGTCTACACCTATCTATCGTATTTTCTCTTATATTTGCAACGTTTCAAATGTAAAGGATTATTTATTTTAGTTGGATTAGGTATGGTTCGTACACTTGCAAGTGTACGAACCATACCGAAGTATAGTTTAACAAGAATGAGGTCGAACCCACAGGGACTTGTATGAACGTAGGAAAATTAATTAAACCTTAACCAAATTAATCATAATCTAGTTTAATAAAAATTGGTTGTTTGCAATTAAATATACTAAAAAAATAATAAAATTAAGCAAATAGTTAAACTAAGCAAAAGATATAAAGCAATAAAAAGCTGTAAACAATCGAGAGAAAGGAATTAAAGTTTTGGAATCCGCCTTGTAATTCATATCAGTATATATTTATGATCATTAATTTTTCCCAATCACTGCATGATAATCTAGAAATCAATCTTGCTATCATGGAAAATATCATCATTAAAACTTATGTTTAAAAATCTAAAGTATGTTCTTCTTTGCTTCTTAAGTATAAAACCAAATCATCAATTATATCCATAGTCAAACAAATTACAAGATATATCCAATTCTAAAAATCAAATCATAAATTGTATACATTGACAGACAAATCACAAGTGATATCCAATTTTATAATCAAAAATTAATAAACCAAGCATCCAATTAATTAAGATAAATCCTAAATCATGAGAAAAAACATGATTGAACTCATATCTAGAATCTCATCTTAGTCAATTGATATGAAGCAATAACAATTTAAATCATTAAAGAATAACTATTGTGGGAAAAATCAAATCACATAAATATTACTAATAATCCTTAACAAGGTTTCATCTTCAACCCTAATTATAAATTTAGCTACTCATAGTAATTGAAATAAAATACAAGAATAAAATACTAAACATTAAACTAGACAAATAAAATAGAGAAAGAAACAGTCACAGTATTAGAGAAAAGCCATAAAAGAAACTACGTGCTGCTGCTTGTGCTCGAGTCCTAGCCACCCCTCCTAAACAAACTAACCTAAAGCATTATATAAGAGAAATCACTCCTAATACAATTCGGACTAGCCTCCCTTTCTATTACGTTAATTTGCTCATTTATAATCACATAACATACGCGGTTGACCTAAGGCTTTTCTTTACAAAGACCAAAACCGAAGTGGCCAATAGAAATTCCTTGTTTGATTATTGTATGTCGGTGAAGTTATAGGGAATTGTTGGACTGGAGAAAGCCCACAAACATGCAAACTTCTTGTCTTTACTTTTCCTTATCTGACACTTCACGCCTTCCAACCTTCCAAATTACAATTCTCTAAAAGTTGGCTTCTTGAATCAATTGGCCCCACCTTATCATTTCAGCATAGTCAATTACACTTCACTTGCTCGGCTTCTTCTTCATTTTTCTTGCCTTTGTTAGAAATACTGGAAGATTGTATTGTATTTCTTAATGAGAAAATATACATCAGTGCCTTATATAGGAGGCATAAGTGTGAGGTACAAGTAAAGTGCAGTACAAGTATAAGTGTGCTGTACAAGTAAAGTAATAGGGCCTAAAGGGCCTAAAGCCCATAACATAATATACATTAACAGCCCCCCTCAAACTCAAGGTGGATGTGAGACCAGCTTGAGGTTGTTAACCAAATCACGAGTGCGTCCCTTAGGAAGTGACTTAGTGAAAATATCTGCAAGTTGATCTTTGGAGGAAACGGAGAAGAGCTTGAGAGCACCATGAACAAGATGATAATGGATAAAATGACAATCAATCTCAATGTGTTTAGTCCGTTCATGGAAGACATCATTATGAGCAATATGAATGGCGCTCTGGTTGTCACAGTAAAGGGGAGTAGCAGAGGATGTGGACACACCTAAATCCTTAAGAAGCCATCAAAGCCAAAGGAGCTCAGATGTGGTATCAGCAAGGGCACGATATTCTGCTTCAGTACTGGAGCGGGCCACAAAGGTTTGTTTCTTACTTCGCCAGGAAATTAAAGAAGAACCAAGGAGAAAGCAATAACCTGTAGTGGACCTGCGATCAGTGGGATCCCCTGCCCAATCAGCATCAGAGAATGCACGGAGCACAAGAGGAGACTGAGCTGAGTAGAAAAGGCCATGGAAGAGAGTGCCTTTCAGGTATCGAAGAATGCGCAGAACAGCAGCATAGTGAGTAGATCGTGGAGCAGACAAATACTGGCTCACCTGATGAACAGCATAGGAGATGTCTGGACGAGTAACTGTGAGATATACTAGGCTGCCAACCAAACGTCTGTAAAGAGAAGGATTAGACAATGGTTTCCCCCCCGAGGGTGTCAAATGCGCATTAAGCTCAACTGGAGTATCAACCGTCTTGCTGTCAGTGAGTCCAGCTCGAGATAAAAGGTCAGAAGCATACTTAGCTTGAGTAACATAAAGACCATCTGTAGAATGAGTAATTTCAAGACCCAAGAAATAGCTGAGATGTCCAAGGTCTTTCATCTCAAACTGCTGACTGAGAAAATCCTTGAGTTCTTGAATGCCACTGAGGTCATCACCAGTTATGATCATATCATCCACATATAGAAGAAGCAGAATGGTGCCTTTATCAGTACGACGAAGAAATAAGGCAGAATCATACGGACTAGCAGTGTAACCCAAGCGAAAGATAGTGGAGCTGAACTTGGCAAACCAAGCTCGTGGAGCTTGTTTAAGACCATAAAGTGCACGTCGAAGATGACAAACCTTGTTTGAGTCAACAGAGAGACCAGGAGGAGGTTGCATGTAGACTTCTTCACTCAACTCCCCATTAAGGAAAGCATTTTTAACATCCATCTGAAAAAGGTCCCATTTACGAGCTGCAGCAACAGCTAAGAGGGCACGAACAGATGAGATACGAGCAACTGGAGCAAAGGTCTCTTCATAATCAATCCCATATTCCTGTGTAAAGCCTTTTGCAACAAGACGGGCCTTGTAGCACTCAATGGACCCATCAGAGCGAGTCTTGATCTTATAGATCCACTTACAACCAACCACAGACTGTCCAGGAGGGAGAGTGACCAGATCCCAAGTATGGTTTTTGGTTAATGCATCAAGTTCCTCTTTCATTGCAATCTGCCATAAAGGGTCAGTGGAGGCCTCACGATAGGTTTGAGACTCGTGAAGTGTAGCAAGGGCAGTATAACAATGATAGTCAAGTAAGTGTGTAGGAATGGATCTTACCCGTGTTGAGTGGCGAGGTGGAATGTCTTGTGGAGGATCTTCAGGCGAAGCAGGAGCAGGGGACCCAGGCTCTAAGTGGGGTAGCTCGTCATCAACCTGTTCATCTTCAACCTGTCTAGGAGAAGCATCAAAAGTATCTGGAGAAAGGTTCAAAGGAGGATCAAAAGTATTTGTAGAAGGAATAAGAGACTCATCTGGAAAGATTTCTAAAACAGAGGAGGTAGTTAGGGAAGAACAAAAGTGAGAGAGTTCAACAAATAATCGGTGTTCCCAAAAGATAACATTACGAGAAACACGAAGACGATGAGAGACAGGATCATAACACCTATACCCTTTTTGAGTTCCGCCATAACCAAGGAAACAACAAAGTCTAGATCGAGGCTCAAGTTTGTTGTGTTCATGAGGCTGAAGAAGAACGAAACAAGCAGATCCAAAAGATCGAAGGTGATGATAGTCAGGAGATGACCCAAAGAGACGCTCATACGGAGTCTGATTATGGATGGCAGGGCTTGGAATGCAATTAATCGCATAAACAGCATTAAGAGCAGCTTCACCCCAAAAAGGGGCAGGAACTTTGGCAGAAAGAAGAAGAGCACGAACAGTGTCAAGAATATGACGAAGTTTCCTTTCGGCTCGACCATTTTGCTGAGAGGTACCTAGACAAGTTAGATGATGTACAGTGCCATAGGAATGTAACAGAGCTCGAAACGCATATTGAGTATATTCAAGAGCATTATCAGAACGAAAAGTTTTGATACGTTTGGAGAATTGGGTTTCAACCATTTTTGCAAAGTTGCTATATATTGGTAAAATTTCAGAACGAGATTTCATAGGAAATATCCAACTATAACGAGAATAATCGTCAATAAAAACAACAAAATATCGAGATCCACCAATACTAGCAACAGGAGAAGGTCCCCAAACATCAGAATGAATTAACTCAAAAATACTATTAGAAATGGATTCACTGTTATTAAAAGACAAAGCTGGCTGTTTTCCTAACTGACATGAAGTACAATCAAAATTGTCTTTGGAAACAGAACCCAACAGACCCCTAGAAGCTAACTGTTGTACCCGAGAAGATGATGCATGACCAAGACGAGAATGCCAAAGTGCAAGAGATGGTAAGGAAGAAGCTGCAGCAGCAACAGAAACAGGAGCAACAGGTGGAAGATGAAGATTGTCCACGGGAAACATACGCCCAACTCTAGGGCCGGTCCCAAGCTTTTGTCCCGTCCTCGGATCCTGCACAATACACCCAGAATAGTCAAAAATAAGGCGATAACCTAATTCAGCTAATTGTCCCACAGAGCACAAATTATAGGATAGGTCAGGTACATGAAAGACTCCAGGAACAGAGAGGTTGGAAGTCGAAACAAAACCTAAACTATTTCCATGCATGGTGGAACCATCAGCTATATGAATATTTAGGGGGTGTGGTGCAGGGTCAAGTTTGGAGAATAAGGAGGAGTGAGGTGTCATGTGATTGCAACATGCAGAATCGAAAAGCCAAGTTTGAGACTTACCGGGTAGAACAGAAAGAGCAGTGGAAAGAGATGCATTACCAGCCATACGAACAGCCTGAGCTATGATCTTCTGTAGTTCAGTGGGGGAGAGGTTGATAGTGGATCCAGAAGACTGGGACTCAGCTGAAATGGAAGCCATTGGTGGAGTAGGCTCAGTATTAGCAACAGCAGCAGTAGATTTGCTACGACGATAGTAAGTTTCAATGGTGTGACCAGGACGCTTGCAATAGTTGCAGAACTTTTTGTTGGTCTGCTTACGACGATTGCTAGAGCTAGAGGAATCACCTGATTGCTGAGGTTGCTCTAAGGGTGGAGCAGAAGGTGTAATGGCCAAAACATTAAGCTTATTCTGAGCTTGAAGAGTTGCAAGACGAGCTTCTTCTCTAACCAACTCATTCACAGCAGTGTCAAGAGAGGGAGCAGGACTGCGATTCAGAAGCTGACCTCGAATGGGTTCAAAGTCCTTGTGGAGGGACATCAGGAATTCATAGAGGCGAAATTCATCTCTGATGGAAGCATATTGTTGAGCATCCTTTGTGCATGCCCAAGTTGGATCAGAAAGGTCAATTTGGTCCCAAATGAAGCGAAGCTGATCGTAGTAGTCATTGATGGATTGCCCTGGTTCTTGTCGGAGTTGATGCAATTCAACCACTAATTGATACTTCATGGAGCCATGAGTAGTGGAGTACCTTTTGGCCAACATATCCCACGCTGACTTGGCATCATCAAAGCTGCCCCACAGGTTAGAGATGGAGGGAATGGAAGTGTTCCTAATCCATGTGAGGATCATGTGGTTGTAACTATCCCATTCAATCATGCGACCAAGGAAGGCAGAATTTTCTTCAATGGCTCCCTTGACAGGAACAGTGAGTGCACTAGTACAATAATGCCAGAGCATGCGACCCTTAAGAAAACTGCGTATAGCTTGAGACCAAGATAAGTAATTCTTACACCCCTCCAACACAGTATTGATGGGGCGAGGAAGAAAAACATCCCTTTTATCCATTTAGAGACACAATATGCAAAAATAGACTGCAAAAATGAAATCTACGCGAAAAACTGAGTAAGAAGAACCTGGACTGAAAAAGTCAACCCCGGGTCAAAGTCAACGGTCAAAGTCAACGGTCTGGTCAACGATGACGTCAGCAGGTGCCGTGGCAGATGACGTCAGCAGATGACGTGGCAGATGACTTCACCTAGGGCTGACGTCAGCAGGGTAACACTGGCGCGTGGAGGCGCGTGGGAGCGCGTGGCGGCGTGTGGAGGAAGCTGGAGGCGCGTGACACTGACGCCGAAACTTCTGGTGGTGCGTGGGGGCGCGTGAGAGGTCCGATGAAGACTAAATTTCACAGAAAGGGAGATCGGAGATATTTCTTTTCGATGGTGTAATCTGTGGTCTGATCGGAGAAGCGGAAGCGGAGGTGGCGGCAAGGCAGTGGTCTTTGATGTACTGAAGTCGCGGTGGAGGCAGTGGTGCTGCTCACAACAACGGCTGCAGATGACACCCAAGAAGACAAGACTGCTGAAGAGCGGCACACCAAAGGATTAGAGCAGTGGCTCTGATACCATGTTAGAAATACTGGAAGATTGTATTGTATTTCTTAATGAGAAAATATACATCAGTGCCTTATATAGGAGGCATAAGTGTGCGGTACAAGTAAAGTGCAGTACAAGTATAAGTGTGCTGTACAAGTAAAGTAATAGGGCCTAAAGGGCCTAAAGCCCATAACATAATATACATTAACAGTCTTAAACTAATTCTTGTAAACATGCAAAGCCTTTATAACCTATAAAACAAAGATAGATTATAAATTATAATTGTTGCCCAAAAAAAAAAAAAAAGATTATAATTAGTCACAAATTAATCATAAAAATGAGGGAAAATATGCAAATATGAGGGTACTTATTATATAAATTTCATGCACATCACAAACCCACCACTCTGCCATATAATCTGATTTTGTTTTTGTTTTTGTTTTTTGTTTTTTATATGTATATAAAATCCAAACCTGTTACCTGTTCACCAAACTCGTTGAAATCATTCGTGACCCTTCGCCCTTCGGGTTTAATTGGATCAAACACATGGCTTGGGCCTGTGGGTTTGATAAGCCCTCCTAGTCCTATAATACTAACAATCTAAGGGCTATCATACCATGAAAAGGGTTGGCATAAGAGCACTATGGTTAATGTTTATCGATTACAATTTCGAGTGGGTTTGATAATGCCTCAATAATGAAAAAAATGTCAAACAAACAAATAAATATCTCAATTAAAAAAAAAAAAAAGAAGTGAAACTTATTTGCATTTAAATAATTTTATCAGTAGAATGAAAATACAGAGTATCCCCAATTGAAGTCCAAAAGAACAACAAAGAAATAAATAGTGACCGTGACTATTTGTACATGTTTTGTCTAGTTTAGAACTTTAGTTATTACAGTTTCTTTGTTCAACAATGAAATTAAATTTTAAATAAATAACAAAATAATACAGAATTTTTTTTTTTTAAGAATGAAACTAACACTAAATTAGTTGTGAATTATAAATGATATATTCCACGTAACAAAATTTCCATTTAAGCCATCTTTATCATTTCTTATATATTTATTTATTTTTATATGGCGGCCGATCTTAGATGTCCTAATCACAAACAAGTGTATTATTATAGCTTTAACCCTTGCGAGACCAAACACGCATGCTGAAAACTACTTTGGAACTCTTTCATTAACCATGGAACATTTTTCTCCTGTGACGCGTGCAAGAAGATAACTTCAAATTTGTCACCTTAAAAAAAATTAGAGTGATGTTAAAGATAATATAAATTTTAGGTAAAAAAAGTTGTAATATTTTTGACATATACTAAGAAAGTAGAGTGATATTAAGGATATTATCAATTTTAGGCAGTAAAAGTTGTAATATATATGTTTTTTTTTTTTTTTTTGAACTAAAAAATTGGGTAGGAAGCAATTTAAGTTGGCGTCTTTCACCTGGACGTGATTATAGTGACACTTAACCATTGGATCCGGGTTTATGGGAGCAAAAGATCCAAATGAACCATAGTTGTGCACCCAATCTTATTAAACACACTCATAAGTATGAGCCAAGAGTATGAAGTTATTTCTCAAGTGCTTCACATTAAGGATTTGATCTTCTTTCAACTCCAAAAAGTTGTAATATTTTTGACATTTAAAAAAAAAATTATTGTATCATATTTTTGAAGGATTCTTCATGATGAGGTCCTCAAGAATTGTTCCACGCGTGCAGAAATGAAATTCATAGACGTGGATTTGGGTTAACTTTTGTTATTGGTTTGAGTTTTAGAGAGATTGCAAGCCGTCGACTATTAAGCCAATTATTTACGTGGAGAAGCATGACTATAGCCTTTTCTATCCTTAATGACACATCTATCAGCGAAACGATCTCTGCCTTTCTGTTTCTCTGTCTCTGTCTCTGTGGCATGTGTTTTCAGTGGGCTTGAATTAAACATTTCCGTGGGCTTCATTTAAATTTTGACTTTTATTTGATAACATTACATGTTAACAACCCAAAGGAACATATAAATGCAGGTATAACAAACAGGAAAAAATTCACAAAATTTTGCGTAGACAAAGTAGGTAAGCACGTACATGTACATGTTGGGGGGAGAGAAATACTTTAGGGAGACGGTTTGAGCTGTTAATATAACATATAGAGACACTGTTTAACTTAAAAGGTTTAAATCTAATAGGTGTGAGTTTAATTATATTATATTAACTATTTATTCTTTTTATTGGTATTCAATGTGAGATTTCATTATTTTACTCGCACACATATATTCTAACAGTGCAATCAAATACAATGTGGTGTATATGTGTGTGTGTGTGTTTTTTAACAAATCGATAGCTAGGGGTGAATGAATAGAATCCTAAATGTTTATTTTGAAAGAACTAAAATGCTAATTGAACTACAAGACTTTTAGAAAACACTAAAATGCCGCCAATTGAACTACAAGACTTTTGATCCTATTTATTTAATTCTATTTCAAAACACAATTTCTCTCTCTATATATATATAAATTGATAAAAGAAACACGTGGGAGTATATTATTAGATGTGGACAGTTAAATAGGTCAGAGTAGCATTTGTTATAGTTAGCAAAAAAGTTTACTTTTAGTTAAATGATCCGTGTGTTGAAATATAAAATAAAGAAGAATGTGAGAGTATAAATGTGTGTGTGTATATATAT
This sequence comes from Quercus wislizeni, assembly GCA_023055345.1. Classification (NCBI taxonomy): domain Eukaryota; kingdom Viridiplantae; phylum Streptophyta; class Magnoliopsida; order Fagales; family Fagaceae; genus Quercus; species Quercus wislizeni. Next base: position 7,729,358 of record JALGQJ010000002.1, on the reverse strand, counting down.
ATTTGACGCAGTATAAACGTATAATATTAGATGTGGGAAGTTAACTAGTATTTATTCTAGTGAAATTTTTTAATTGATTAAATGATCTGCGTGTTTAAACATAAACATAAAGAAACACGTGGAGGGAGTATTCTTTTTTCTTTTTTTTTGCTGAAATGTATTCAAGTATTCATGACAGCTACATGTGTGTAATGGTATAACAAGTGAAAATTCTTAAGGGATTGGTCTCCATGAGATTATGAGTTTAAAACTCTTAATTGATATCTTGGACTCAGCCCAAGTCAATTTTTCATAAAATTAATTTTTGTGTGTGTGTGATGTGTAGATTATACATATTTGGGAGATTAAATCATCTCTCGAAGAACTTCAAACACCCGCGTGCGTAAAAATAAATTGAAATTATTCAGTGTACTCAATATATATATATATATATATTACATTTTTCTTTCATATAATAATGAAGGGCAATGCTAACGGATGCTCTTAGGGCGATGGTTAACAATCAATTTAGAGAAAGTTTATATGGGAAAAGAAAAAAAAACAATTTAATATTTTGACAACTTTTTTCATTTCCCATAAAAGTGGTGTCAAAATTTTCTTAAAATTGATTGTTAACCATTATCCTTTTTTCTTTTTTCTTTTTTAATTTTTTAAATACAAGATAGAATTTTTACTTTAACGTAATCTAAGGGTTCGTTTGGTTGGAGGGATGGAAAAACGAGAGGATAGAAAATTGTGAAAGGATGGAAAAGTTGGAGGATAGAAAATATTTTAATTTCTAAAAGATTTTAATTTCTCTCATTTTTGTGGTTAGGAGTGGAAAAATAGAAGGATGGAAAAAGTGAATTTGTATAAATTTATTCATATACCCTTATTAAAAAATGATAGTCAATTAAAACAAAAAAGTGACAAACAACTAAAAAAAAACCCAAATTATTAAAAAATAAAAATCATGTCTAGTTAAAACAAAGAAAAATAAAGAAGAAGAAGAAGAAGAAGAAGGCAACGCCTAGGAAATCCCAAAAAAAAGAAGAAGAAAAAAAAGGACAAAGAAGAAGAAGCCAACGTCCAACTTAGGAAATGAAAAAAAGAAAGAAGAAAAGGGAGGCAACGTCCCATAACACAAAAAAAGAAGAAGGAGAAGAAGAAGAAGAAGAAGAAGAAGAAGAAGAAGAAGAAGAAATTAGATGAATTTTCATGTGCAAAAGTATATGGATATTTTTGTCCATTAAGTAGTCTCATTTTTTCCTTTTAGTTTTCTCTCCAATTTGGGGAGAAAACTTTTTAGTAAGGCAGGGAATAAAACACCTGAACCCTACCATTTATTTTTCTTCCTCCCCACCCAACTAAACACACTCCAAAAATTTTTCATTCCCATTTTCTTTTCAAAGTTTTTCATCTACCATATTTCACCTCCAACAAACACTCTAAGTGTATATGTGTGTGAAACTCTCTCCTAGAGGTTTGAACCCTGACTCTTACCCCCCATACCTCACACTCCACATCCCACACCTTACAAGCATTTATATTTGTGGAGTGACCATTGTACTAAGAGTGTACAGTGGTGATTGTTAATTATTATCCTAAGAGCACTCATTAATATGACCTAATAATAAATCACATTTATAAGCCTTGTATAATAGAGACTACTCAAAATTATTCATTGGTGTATGAAATAATTTCTGCTTATATATTATTATGGTAAAGGGTTAAAACTTGAGAAAACTTAAATCCGGATAAGGGAAAATAAGTATGAAGCTTAGGACTGAAGAAGAAATGGCCAAATTGGATAGATTGTCTACGAAAACAAACCCACACGTGAAGGTTTAATTAAGACTAGAATTAAATGAAATGAAAAATATATATGAAATCAAAACAAAGTAAAAGATGCCCTTTGTGTATCTATGTTCACACTACTGTGTTCTAGTAGATGCTCCTTCTGATCCATTTCACACTTAAAAGTCAAATCAGATTAGCAATTAATTAATTTTTTTATAGGGACTAGCATTACATTTCTTCTTGAAAGTGAAAGGTAGACGGTGCTATTTGGTCAACCAACCACGCTGTTAGATAGCCACGTCATAGCTGTCTTCATATAATCCTACGTGTGCACATCTTCTTTTGCACATGTAGTAGTAGGTTCTAGGAACCTAGCTAGATAAACTTCAATGAAACTCAAACACCAATATATATACCAAACCTCTCTATCTTTCAATCTCTTCACACAACAAAGAAATATAAAAATTGGGTTTCATCACCAAAAGAAAGAAAGAAAATTTACAAATTTGTGAAAAACCCAAAATGGGAAACTGCTTGAGACGTAAATCTAGTTCAATGGTATGGGCTGGTGATGATTGGGGTTCCCTAAATGCTTCAAAGAACCACCATGATGCAATGTTTGCTGAAGCTGATCATGACCATAAAGGCAACAACGTGGAAAGGCATAAGCTTCTTGGTAACATGTCTTCCTCTTCTGCAAGTGCTGGTAATAATCATGCAAGAGAGGTGAAGATCAAGATTACAAAGAAGGAGCTGGAAGAGTTGGTAAACATGCAAGGTTTGTCAATGGAACAAGTCCTTGCTCGTTTAGCAGAAGCTGCTGATGATAGTAAATATGAGTTGGAACGTCAAAGGTCATGGAGGCCAGCCCTGCAAAGCATTCCAGAGGTTAATTAATAGCCAATTAAGCTCATCACTGTGCATATATCTATGTCATTTTATGTAGAGGTTAGAATATCAATGTATTCAGTGGGTGAGAGTTTTTTTTTTGAGAAGCTAGATGCATGTAAATAGTTAAGTCTGTTGTATCTAACTTTCATTGTATGTTGAGATTTTAGGGATTCAATTCCTTAATTTACATTTAATTGGTTTTGTATAAAATCAGTTTTTCACAATATGATGCATCTGAGAAAAAAATTAGAATTTTTTTTTTCATTCGCTAATTATTAATTTCGAAATTGATAAGCACACTGAAATTCAAAGCTCAAATTAAAAGCATACAAATTTGTGTTTGATTCAGATTCCCAACGCGTCTATATAATTATTTTGACTTTCTCAATGACAACACAAGACATAGAAAATCTTTAGGCATTAAAAAGAGAGAGCAGAGAATCTACTTAAAGTGGTTAAGTAAGATCTTCCATTCTTGTCTATATTATATCTTTAATTAAAGAGGACAAATTAACTTTCATAAAGAAGAACAGGGGAACTTTTTGTTTTTTAATTTAACGCAATTCATGCTTACTTTCAAATTCAGTGTAGTAGAAAAATATTCTCACAAATACTTCAAGCTACCTGGTATCACCTTAAAATAATGCTCATCATATAACTGTAAAAACTACTAAATAATACAGTAATAATAATAATAAACCCAAATGAAAGGAAAATTAATGACACGATATATCTTTATTTATTTATTTTATAGTTCATAGCATATAGCATCTAGAAAGCACATAGAATTCATTTGGGGTGTCATAACGTGTCAGACACGGGATATGCCTAGAACACTTTTGCATATGTGTCCCAACTATGTCCTTTTTTTTGTGTAAAATTGCAGGACACGGTTTGAACATTTATCTTTTATTTCTTTTTAGTTTAATCTTGAATACTTATCTAGTTATTTTTTATTTACTCTTTTAGATTTTTTTTTTTTTTGTTCTCTTAGATCTTATTCTTTATTTTTTGTATTCTAATTTATAAATATCATATATTAGTTATGAATTCACTTTATTATAATTTATTGCTCTTAAATTGATACAAGTCTAACACTATATATATAAAAAAAAATGCTTAACAATATTTAAAAATAAACATAAAAATATTTAATAATCAATTTATATATGTATCATTATCATACCCATGTCTTAATTTTTGTAAAATTGTCATATAATTATATCGTATCCATGTTGTTATCTGTGTTTACAAATAGGTTAGCAGTTAGCACATTGAATATATCATGAAACCTATCTATGACTATTAGCACGTATAGATTAAGACTTGACCAAGTATTATTTTCACGTTGCCATGCTACTTCTTCTTCTTGACTAACCAAATGGTGTGTGCGAGAATAAGAAAGAGAAAGTCACCACCAAACTTTTCATGCCCTAATCCCGTGGGGACTCAGTCTGATTAGGACTAGAATAAACCCACGTTTATCAAATGAAAAGTTCAACCTGTTCCAAGTCCAACTTCAATTTTGGTCTTAAGCTTTGAATTGTCAGCCCAGCCCACCAAACCCATTAATTTCTGACCAGGGCTAAGCCGTCTCCTGCGGCCTAGCCCAATGTTGTGTTATGTATGGGCTTGTCTTATATATGTTTACTGTTCCAAAAATCCAAAAGCATTTTCATGCGAGATGGTCCCTTCATCATCATTTATCTGTTTTTGCACTGATAAATATATGATGCAACTTAGCTTGCATGCCTGGTCCAGTGTGCAATAATTTATCGAATGCAAATCATGCAAGCCTGACCTTTGTGTAATAATCAAGCAAAGGGCAAATCCATCCATGAGAAAAAAGCAATATAAAGATAGGATTGCAAATTTATTGGATGCTAATTGAACCCTTGTGTGAGGTGTGATACTCAAGTTGAGCATCAATAAACATTACCCCCCACCCCCCCCCCAACACACACACACACACACAAAAAGATTATATATATATATATATAAAAGCTTCTTTGTATAGACTGAGAGGAGCTTAGGATCCTTTGGAAAGAACTCTGAAGATTTCTGAAATTCTTGGAGGGTAATTCGCTTTTTCTTTGGGTGAAAACCTTTTCCATTGAAAGTAGATGAGACCCTCGAAAGCGCAGCGAAGTTGCGTGACTGTTCATGTTTTGTCTTCTTGTGTCGACTGGTACTATTTATATATATTATTTTTATGTATTTATCAATAGTGTGAGTTTTAGTTAGTTTTACTGATAAAGTCTTTTATTATTAAATAAGAGATCTGGAAAACTAAGCCTAAATAAAAAAACTATTTGTTGTCTTGACCTCATAAGTGAGTTGAGGGCCCTAAGGCTAGCATCTTAGAGCATTCACATTGGGTATTGTATATGCCATATGTTGGTAATATTTAGTATCAGTGCCTCAAAACCCCTCATTACCTAGTCTTGCAAAGTCTTGCAATTGCAAAAAAATTTGCAATTGTGCTACAGTGCCATCCTATTTTTATGATGGCACTGTAGCAACTTGTATACATTTTTATATTGTTTTTTTCCCCTGGTGATGGTGAGTGGGTATTTTTAATTATTTTTTTATGAAGAGGAAGAGTGAGAGAAAGAGTTGGTGAAATTAAATTTTTAATGAATAGATAAAATAAATAAGAAATAGAATGTTGGGTGTATTGTAAAATAGTATTGTATAATTGATAAATTAATTTTTGAAATGGTAAAATAGAATAGTTCGAAGATTCCGATGCGAATACTCTTATAACCAGCCTTTAAAAACAAAGGATATTGGATACACATATTCCATCTTTGAGGGTGATTCCAAATTTGTGGTGGAACCATGGAAGTTGTTTTGAAACAAAACTATGAAGCAATTGAAAAATTGACAAGTTTGTTTTGGACGAAGACTTTTTTTTTTTTTGGGTCTATTCGGGTACACTCCAAGATCAGCCAATACTTTAGCCATAATTTGGCTTCTTGGGCCGCATCCAACCAAGCTTTCGTGATCGTTCATCACTCCAGTTTATCATCTTTCTTCTTGGGGCCCATTGTTATTCTTTTGTTGGTGTAATAAAAATTTTTAATCCAAGAAATTTTTTTTTTTTTTTTTTTTTTTTCAGTAAGATAGAGAATTTTGGTTTTGTGATTTTTAGGCCGCCTCTAATTTGTGATTTTAGTTTTAAATTCATTAGCCAACACTTTGGAGTCACCTCTAATAATTACCTAAGTATTTGGATAAGAGGACTATAGCCATTTCACATGTCTAATAATTACCCAGGTATTTGGATAGATGGACTTTTAACTATTTTACTTTGGATATATATGCACACTAGTCGATAATTCGTACAATGCATAGAAAATTTTAGCATAATATAATAGTATGATTTTTTTTTTTTTTGGGTTTAAATATGAATTTCATAATAATAGTAATTATAAATAAACATTTATCATAATTGTTTTTGCATATATAATTATATATTTTAGTTTTAGGCATTTTATGATTGTGTTAATATATGAAATTATATATTCTACTATTGAAGGAAATATAATATACCAAAAGACTCTAAGTGAAAATTTAAATATAGAATATAATTTAATTTAATTAAAAAAATATTAGAATAGTGACATGTAAAATTATGAGACCTCAAAATTTTATATGATATAATACTATGAGGTCAACCAAAAGTCTAACGACTTCGGTTATATATATATTACAACTATTTTCATTGAAAAAGGAAATGATAAAACTTAAAGAATGCTTTTCTTCAATTTTGTACTTAGAATTTTTCAATTGATTCAACCATATATTTATATTAACCAATGCTTCTTCTTCTTCTTAAAAAAAAAAAAAAAAACCAATGCAACAATAATAATGTTATTTATATAAGGATAAAATTGTATTTTACCAAGTAATTGAGTAATTCATTAGTTAAATACAATTTAAATATATAAAAAAAAGTGCAAACAAGATACAAATTATATGGAGGGAATTTTCCTTCAAATTGATTGAGACAAAAAATTTCTATCAAGCATTACAAACCATCATAAATTAAAGAAGAATTTTTTATTATTATTTATATATAATAAATCGACCAAGATACGAATTAATTTTTGATATATGATATAATATTTTATTGGCTAAACTAATTTAAATCCACAAGTAAATCATTCTACAAGAAAACTTGGTACTCGTTTGGATACTGAGTCTGCGTTTAGTGTCTGTATTTCACTTTTCTATTTTTGAGAAGAGCAGATTATGTTTTTTTAGTAGGTCCTGTATAATGTTTACAGACCTATAAATATTTTATTCAGTAGCTTTTTTATTAAAAGTAGGTTTTATGGTATTATTTACACATTTAAAAATTATCTTACAACAATATTTTTAATTTTCAACCATATCCAAATGGACCTTGTTCCAAATTTTGTCATCATAGCTTATTCTGCAGGCCTAAAAAAAACCCACTAAAACCAGCACCAGAAAAAACAATCCCAATCCCAATCCCAAATCCGCAGTGATGAAGAACAAGCAATTGGGCATAAGCCACGTGTTCCTTCACGCATGAGAGCTCTACATGTGAGTGTGAATGACACGCTGAACACGCAAGCAAAAAGTGGGTCCCTCACACACGTGTCACCCGTGCGAGACACAGCACTTTAGCACTCGTACTCATACATACAAAAACAAAAGTGGGAAAAGGCAATTGATGGCGTTAATGCACTGGTTGGTGTTTGTCTCTGAGTTTCTTGCTCATGGTGGGCTCTACCTCTCTCTCTCTCTCACTCATTCAAAGAGGCTGACTGTGTCTGTGTGTGTGAGTGAGGACAGCTAGCTATTACTCTGTACTGCTTTCTAGTCCCCACACACTTTGAAGCTCATTCATGGCTTCTATATACTATTGTCTCTTTCTCTTTTACTTTGATTATTATTACTCACATACCAGCCAACAACTTCTACAATTCCCAGCCTGATTCTTGTTAACTACTCTTTCTCTTTTGCTTTCTTTCTTGCTTTTTTCATTTTTTTTGTTTGTTTTTGGCTCTACTGTGTTTGATACAAGTGTCAGGCATGAAAGGGAGGGTTTTTTTCAAGCTCAGTCTCAATATCATTCTTCTGGAAGTGTTCTTATTAGCTCTCTGTGAGTATTCAAGCACATTTACTTGTTAATTCCTGTACTGGGTTTTGGTTTATTTTACATGATCTGTGTGTTATTTTTTTAGTTGGGTCATTTTTGAATTGCTCTATTTTTGAGGAAATGTAGGTGGGTTTAGTGTATAATTTTTTTTGCTGTATTTTGGGGTTTCATGTAATGGGTTTTGTGGAATTTCATTATTGGTATGAAAATATGGTTTACTAACTTCGAAGTTCCCTCTTTTATTTTTTGGGTGGAGGTCTTGAAGTTTCATTTTTCAACTTTTGAGAATATGGTGCACTTGCAACCGATTGGCTATGCATATATACTCTTGTATTCTTATTATTTATTTTTGACAAAATATACTCGTGTTTTTGACACACTGAGTTTACTTGACGTTTGCTATGAATTAATCTGTTTTTCTTAAGGTTCAGACTGATGTCCCACTGTTAAAGTTCTGGAATTGATTGGTGTCATTAGTTTAGGAACAGAGTTGCGTTAAATGTTAATAACTTGTTTCTGTGATAGCACCTGGGCCACCATTGTTGCACAATTAGTACTTGTAATCACTTTGCATAGATTGAATTATGGGGCAAGCTTGCTTTTCATGGAACTGGTGCTAAGAAAAACAGCATCTTCTTGGGTGAGTTTGAAGACTGTACATAGTACCAATTTCCGGGGAATTGGTTTCCAACATACATTATCAACAAGGGAGAAGTTAACCATGTCTGTTGGAAATTCCTGTCTTAGTACACTACTTAGAACCAACTAAATTAGTGGCTGATGAATAACCAACTCAGTATATCACTACTATTTGTTTTGTTTGATAGAAGGTAGAGCCTCCAATTAATGACTCAGTTTCTTGTCAAATTTTGTGTTAAAGGTTAGTGTGATTCTCCAAATAAATTAGATATTGGATTGGATTAGAAGAGTGTGTGTTGCACAGTTGCATGTGCATGAGCTGAGTTCCACATCGGATGTTTACTAAGTAGATCTAAGTGATTATGAGGAATCCTAATTGTTACTTGACTAGTCCTTTTAGGTTATAGCTGCAAACGTAGCTAGTGATTTCCCCACCTTGTCTTGATGAGGATGTTAGAAAGTGTATGTTGCACAAGCATGAGTTAAGGCTTCCATTGGGTGTTTACTAGGTAGTCTTGGCTATGCAAGCTATTACTAGGAGCCTTAATTCTAACTTGACCAGTCCTTTTGGGGTATAGTACTGCACTAGCGCTTCCTTGCATCATGCCAGTTAGAACTTCACTCTGCCACTATTTCCTTTTCTATGTTGTTTTGCTTGAATCATATAATTGTCTCTTCAGATTTTTATGAGTTAGTCTCATAATTCTAAATTGAAGCTTCCCATTTATTTATTTATTTACCCCACCCACACAAAACCCTTCCCCCACCAAAAAAAAAAAAAAAAAAGAATCCCCGAATTGGTGAATAGAGGCTTCAAATGTTACATTTACTTTCTTTGAATTCACAAGATGTTATCCATTCTCAAAAAGGTTCTAGTATTCCACAATGTTTTAGTTTACATAACTCCCTTTGGACCCTTTCTCAAGTATATCATCTGACGTCTCCTTACTTCAGCACTTTGACTTGTCCATGCCCGTGTTCCCAAAACTTCCACCAGAAAAAGCTGGTCTTATCCCTGTTAAGTATTGCTGAGTCCCATGCAATAAGAAAGGATGGGTTAGGTTTGAGATTGAGGGAAATCCGAATTGGTTGCTTGTATTGTTGTACAATGTTGGAGGCACTAGTGATGTTTCTAATGTTAAATTAAGGGCTCTAATACCGATTGGATTCAAATATTGCGCAATTGCGGCCAAAATTGGCAGGCTGGCACAGAGTTGATAGGGCAAAGCTTGTCATTCCAAGCAACTTCTAGTGATGGGAAAATGTTGCAGTTTGATGATGTACTGGGTTTTGGTTTATTTTACTTGATCTGTGAGTTTTTTCAGTTGGGATTCATTGTTGAATTGCTCTATTTTGGAGGAAATGTAGGCGGCTTTAGCGTATTTTTGCTGAGTTTTGGGGTTTCATGAAATGGGTTTTGTGGGACTTTATTATTGGTATATAAATATGGTGTTCAAACTTCAAAGTTCCTTCTTTTATTTTTGGGTTGAGGTATTGAATTTTCATTTCAACTTTAAGGAATATGGTGCTCTGGCAATCAATTTGCTGATGCAATTGTATTGTTTACACTATCAGTTTACTTGTATGAGCTGGGGCATTAGTATTTGCTATTAATTAAAATTGTTTTCTTTAAGGTTCAGACTGATGTGCCAATGTTCTAGATTGAGGCTAGTGTTAGGATTTTGGAATAAATTGTATCATTCATTTAGGTATAGACTTGTGTTAAATGTTCAATAACTCGCCTCTGTGATAGCACCCTGGCCACCATTTTTGCCACAAATAATTGACACAATCAGTGCTCACTTCACATGGATTGATTTCTGGCAAGGCTGCTTTTATGGAACTGGTGCTAAGAAATTCATCATCTTCTTGGGTGCGTAGGAGGACTTTGTACTTAGCATCAATTTCCAGAGAATTGGTTTCCAACATACATTACCAACAAGGGAGAAGTTAACCATGTATGTTGGAAATTCCTATCTTAGTACTCTACTTAGAAAATAAATAAATTAGTGGGTCGATGAGCAACAAACCCAGTATATCACGACAATTTTTTTCTGTTTAATAGAAAGTAGAGCCTCCAATTGATGACTCAATTTATTGTCAAATTTTGTGTTGAAGGTTAGTGTGATACTTCAGTAGTTTGGATATTTGATTAGATTAGAAGAGTTTGTCTTGCAAGGGCATGAGTTGAGTCCCACATTAGGTGTTTACTAAGTAGATCTAAGTGATAATGAGGAGCCCTAATTGTAACTTGACTAGTCCTTTTAGGTTATAGCCTCAAATATTGCTTTATCGCTTTATCTCGACAAGGATGTTAGGAAATTAGTGTTGTGTAGGCATGAGTTAAGTCTTACTTCAAGTGTTTACTAGGTAAATCTTTGCTATGGAAGCTATTGTAAGGAGCCTTAATTACAGCTTGACTAGTCCTTTTGGGGTATGGTAGTGCGCTAGCGCTTCCTTGCATCATGACAGTTAAAGCTTACATACTATCACTATTTCCTTTTTCTAGGTGGTTTTGCTTGTAGTTACTGTTTCATTTTTGGTTAGTTTTCTTCTTGTTTTTTTCTATAGAATTACAGAATTGCCTCTACAGATTTTTATGAGGTATTCTTATGATTTTAAATTTAAGCTTCCCATTTCCATTACTTATATAAATAAAAAAGCTTCCCATTCCTTTTAAAAAAAAACCTGAATTGGTGAATGGACGCTTCAATTGTTACATTTTAATTTCTTTGAATTAGCAAGATTTTTTTTGATAAGTAAAAGTTTATTGATCTCAAAAAAATGGAACACCCTTGTACACAGGGAGTGTACAAGGGGTCAAACAATCAAGAACAAAAATTACAAGAATCTAAGAAATCAAGAAAGGATGAAAAGGATTGGTTCTGCAATGCAGCCAACCAATCCATTAATGTTCTAAAGAAAAATAGCTTCAAATCTGATATGGATCTCTCCTTATCTTCAAAGCACCGACTATTTCTCTCCCTCCAAAGGCACCACAATAAGCAATGGGGAACCATAAGCCATATATACCCATTTCAATGACGGCCAAAACTACCTTGCCAACATGCTAGAAGCCCCACTACATATTGCGGCATAACCCATCTCACTCCAAACAACCCGAACACCATAGCCCACATATCCATTGCAACCGGACAATGAAGAAAAAGATGATCAACTGATTCCCCATTACACTTGCACATGTAGCACCAGTCTAATATCCAAACCTTCCTTCTTCGTAAATTGTCAATAGCAAGATGTTATCCATTCTCAAAAGGTTCTAGTATTCCACTGATATGTTAGTTTACATAACACCTTTTCTCAAGTATATTTTCTGACATCTCTTTGCACGCATGCCTATAGTATTTCTAAGCTTTAAAACGTTTATTGTGTAAAACATAAATGAAAGTTTTTCTGATTTCCTCATTTTCCTTATGCTTTTGGTACAGGTTTTCATGAATCTTGCTGCACCCAGTTAGATCATCTTACGGGTCCTGTTTTGATGGATAAAAGAAGGGATGCTTTTATGCCCGAGATCTCTCCTAGTGGGTCTCCTCAGCCGTTTATTCCTATGCTTGCACCTTCACCATTGATACCCTTCACAAATACTACCACTCCAAAATTATCAGGTCTATTTAAATATACTTCTTAAAAATTATAGTAAAATCTTTATTTACATTGCATTCTTAAAGTTATATGGATTAAGAAGTTTGATCACATGTTGTGCTTTGTGATCTCTCTCTCTCTCTCTTCTAATGCAGGACTCTGTAAGTTAAACTTCACTGCTGCTAAAAGCTTGCTGAGTACAACATCAGTAGATTGCTGGTCCGCTTTTGCACCGTTTCTGGCTAATGTCATTTGTTGTCCGCAGTTGGAAGCCACTCTCGCAATTATCATTGGTCAATCAAGTAAAGAAACCAATGTCCTTGCTTTAAATGGGACCCTTGCCAAATTTTGCCTCTCAGACATTGAGCAGATTTTGGTTGGTCAGGGTGCTAATTTTAATGTAACACAGATATGTTCAACTCATGCCTTAAATCTCACTCAAAACTCTTGCCCGGTCATTGATGTTAATGAGTTTGAGAACACTGTAGATACTTCTAAGCTTCTGGCAGCTTGTGCTGAGATTGATTCTGTGAAAGAATGCTGTAACCAAATTTGTCAGGGTGCAATATTAGAAGCTGCTACGAGGATTGCATTGAAAGCTTCTGAGTTATTGAGCATTGATGGGCCCCATGTTTTACCTGAGCACTCAACTACTATAAATGATTGTAGAAGTATCGTCCACAGATGGCTGGCAAGTAAACTTGATCCTCCTCTTGCGAAGCATGTTCTCAGAGTACTATCAAATTGCAATGTTAATAAAGGTGAGTTTGGGGTAAAACATGGATGTAGAATAACCTCTCCAGATTATGTCTAGGTTTTTGTCTAAGACACCTTCTGACACTTAAAACTATCCACAAAAGAATTGAGTACTTGTGTTAGAAGCATATGATTATGTGTGGGAGTACGTGGAGTATAACATACTTTTGAAAGTCACTATGCATCCATTTCTTTAGAAGATTCTTTTGTTAGTGCAAAATCCAACTTTGGTTTCATTTCCTTATTCATGTACTGGACTGTAAACTTAGACATTGATAGCTCCTAGATGGTCTCTTCTATCTGTCCTTGCGACTTCCTCAATCCTTTTATCATGGAAATTTATTAATTCCACATTTTTTTGTGTGGTAATTCTTGTTTGCTCTGTTTCCTATACTTGTTTGGTATTTTATTTGTATGCCAATCCCTTTAGGTGGCCTCATCAATCTCATATTTCTTCTCTTGTGATTGTGCATCAGTTTGCCCCCTGAATTTCCCTGACATGAAGCATGTTGCAAAGGGCTGTGGGCATGGGATAAGTAACCAGACGGCATGCTGTAGTGCCATGGGAAGCTATGTCTCCCACTTGCAAAAGCAGAGTTTTATAACCAACTTGCAAGCTTTGGATTGTGCTGCATCATTGGGAACAAAGTTAAGGAAGTCAAATATTACAAAAGATGTATATAGCCTCTGTCATATAAGTCTCAAGGATTTCTCCCTTCAAGGTTCTTGTTTTTTCTGGGTTCCCTTTTCATAATTAAACTAAATATGCTCTCTGTCACATTGACTTTAAGCTGATTCTGATACATGATTCTTTTTTCATTTTCCATCTCAAAATGCTATGGAACAACAATTCAATGTCTCAGTTGGAACTCAAGGTAATGTGCATAATTCATATGCATTGTGGAATAATAAACTAAAGACAAAGAATCATTTAGTATGGTGCAGAAATTATTCATTTCCTTCTAGCTTATTTCCTTTCATTCTTTATTATGACCTTTTTTCTGCAAAAGGTTTGCAAATAGAACCTTTAGTTTCTAATCTAGATTTGTGAGTGAATGGATTAAATGTATTACTTTCTGATTTCAATCTTGTAATTAGCTTGCATTTCTTTCTCCTTTTTGCTGAAGCAGAGGCTGGATGTCTTTTGCCTAGCTTGCCTTCTGATGCAACATTAGACCCGACTTCAGGAATAAGCTTCCTTTGTGATTTAAATGACAACATTGCAGCTCCATGGCCCACTACATCTCAAGTGCAAGCTTCTTCATGCAATAAAAGTATGTCCTGGCTATTATATTTTTTTTATTTATATGGAGTACCGAGTCTTTTAAATCTGTTGCTTGTTCCTTCTGAAAATTAAATTGCTTTTTGCTAAAGGCTTATTTTGTTTCTGTTATATTTATCAACCTGACTTATTGGAATTTCAGCTATTAAAATTCCTGCACTTCCAGCAGCCACATCTGCCCAAAGTGGTAAGTACCCCTTCTAATTGTTTTTTTTTTTTTTGGGGGGGGGGGGGGGGGGGGGGGTGTGTGTGGTGGGGGAGGTGTAGTGTAGCTCTCAGTGTGAGTTAGATTTGTCCAATCCTAAGATGTGACTAACCTGGAATAGATGCCTAGGTTCATGGTTTTTTAACTTACAAGGATGGTAGAAATTTAATAGGTACAGCTGGTGGAGTCTGCCCGTCACTTGCATGGTGATGGCGTCCCTGCATGGGAACCATGGATGGGGTCCAGCATCATGTGAGTGGAGGCCAGACGCCATTCATTGTATATCTTCAAGAATGGGAGCTGTCTTAATTGAGGTAGTTGTCATACAAAAAAGTTAGGCATGTATGCCAATTTGGTCCTATCAAGTGGGTTATGAAGTATCAATTCCCGTCTTCTTCATGAAAAGAACATGTAGAAGAATGGAATGGACAGTATTGTGAAATCGTTTTATTCCAAAGTTTGATGGGCACCATTTTCCCTTAAAGGGGAGATAAACCAAGATAGAGACAGAATTCCTGTCAACCACTTTCTCTATCCTTACAAACACAAAGAACTTATTTAGCTAAAAACTTGGAGCAAACTCTTCATAGTTGAAAACCAAACTTTTTGCATCCAAAGCTAAACGTACTTTGTTGCTTTGAATTGTGGAACACAATTAATTCTCTTTTTGGTCACTAACCCTCCTTAACTTCATGCTAACTTGCTTTGCAGGACTTTATAATTACGATGTCATGCTTTTTCTGCTCATTGCTTCCTTAATGGTCCCTCTAATGCTGTTGTAATCTTAAGAAGCTTTTTCTTGCACATTGCACCTTGTCAGAGTCTTCAAAGAGAAAAGGATAACTAGATGAAGTTATTTCCAAGAAGGTTTCTCTTGATCTGATCTGAGCCCTGTCAATTGAAGACAATTGTTTATTGGGCAGAGAATCTTGATTTTAGGTAATTTAGGATTGTGTTTCTGATCCTATTGATTCTTGATTCTTGTTTGCTGGTGTAATAAAATTTTGTAAAGGAAATTAGGAAAATGAGGAAAGTGATATTGTAATTACCAATATTGAGATTGCCATGTAAATTTAGGTTTTAGTAGGAAAAAGCTCTTTTGCAACTTGTAAGTACCTTTTTCTAATCTAGTGTCCACCATATATGACCAATGCCTTTCTTGCCAGTGCTTTTAATAATGCTGTTCTATATATCTCTTTCACATTTAAAATGTTTTGTTATCTTCTAGAGTTACTTGAACCTGAAATGCTTAAGTGCTTAAGCTGTATCTTCTTTATGATGAAATTAATTTTCAAAAGAGGGAAAAAGTTTCTATAGAGATTGTATTGAATGGGCCAAGTATGGGCTTCCATACAACCATCACAGAAAGTCTGGACACAACTCATGTCACAATTGTAGTCACAATTCTATCGTGGTCTTGAGTGATGAAGAACAAGTGGTGGGTTCATATGAAAGTAATAGACAATTATTCACATTTTATCACATAAGAGATGTGACAAAAGTTATGGCATAAAAATTATGGTTTTCAAAAGAGATGTGACAAAAGTTGTGGCATAAAAATTATGGTTTTCAAAGAACTATAACCGTTAAGGAATGGGTCAGGGTGAACTCTCTTAGGACATAATAAATTTCACAACTTTTTCAAAGTTGTTAATGTGACAAATTGAGATTGGTGTATTAAGTTATGTGGGATGTTTCACCTAAAATTCAAATCAAATTGTTAGGCATCAAAGTAAATGCTCATTATTCTTATTCCAATTTCTAATCCAGAAATTTTCCAGCGTCACTGATTAGATCATCCCAGCATGCTTGACTATAAGGCTATTGACTATTGGCTATTTGGATATCTTTCTTACTGAAGTGTTTGTATCACCCAACACTGAGATTGATAGTACTACTCTTTTTTCATTTTTTTGCTATGTACTTAAAATTGATACTAACTTTAGCATTTTCTAATTTTTATACATACACCAAATGTCTAATTTTTTATACACACACCAAATGTCAGATACTACGTTAACATGCGTTGGATTAATATTAAAATGTAAATTTCTGTATTGTCTGACACTATGTACAACTTAACAATAATATGTCAAGAAAATTTTAACACAATTTAAGTCCCTCTGGTGGACTCTGTCCTCTCTCACATGAGCAAGATCTAGAGTTTAAAAAGGTAATTTCATTTAAAAACTTAAAAATAGTGCAATGTTAGAGATAATCTTATTTATTTTCTGACAACTTATTAAAATGATAAATTTTGATTAAAGAATATCGCTTTCACGTGGATCTATTATTAATTCATTGACATATAACAAAAACAATATGTTATATCAACCGATAAGTAAAAATTAGGGGAAATTACACTTTACCACCCCAAACTATACACTAGATTACACTTTACACCATAAACTATCCGACTACACACTTTGCACCATAAACTATCACACTTATCACGCTTTGCACCCCGATGTTATTTTTGCTGTTATATTTAACAGAATCTTGCTGCATATGACAAGCACATGCTTCTTACTTAAGTGGAACAAAGTTAAAAGACTAAAACAACATTCCTCAAACTCAATTAAAACAAAACCCAAATTTTTTCCCCATCTCCCTCTATCTCACGTGGTTGTGAAATCGGTGCCACTGAGTGCTCAAATACATTAGATTCCGTACTAAACACTGTACTTTCTGCGAGTTGTTTTATATCAAAACAAACCAAACTGTTGATAAGATGAAAAAGGGACAATATATATGAAATCCGTTACATTTCTCTACGAGAGGGCATGCAAACAAATCTAGTTACATTTCTCAAGGGGAGGGGTATGGAAACAAATCTGGGTGCTTCGACCATTAAAAAAAAAAAAAAAAATCTGGGTGCTTCATAATTATGCGAAGAATTATCCGTTACATTTCTTCTGGGAGGAGAGTGGGTATGCAATTGCAAACAAATCTGCCTGCTCCATAATATATAATGGACTTTGTGACTCCCTTAACTCGTCTTTTAGTGCTAAAAAAGCCAAATATTCAGGAAACAAAAGTTAAGGATTAAAAAATATTTTGTGTCATCATCACGAGGGAAACTCTGAGATTTTGTGTTCTTTTAGAGAGAGGGAGAGTGCAGATGAACCGGTGGGAAACCAAACAAATAAGAAAAAATTTGGGTTTTATTTTAATTGAGTTTGAGAAAAGTTGTTTCAGTCTTTTAACTTTATTCCACCTAAGCAAGAAGCATATGCTTGTCACATGCAATAAGATTTTGTTAAATATAACAGCAAAAATAACATCGGGGTGCAAAGCATGATAAGTGTGATAATTTAGGGTACAAAGTGTGCAGTCAGATAGTTTATGGTGCAAAGTGTAATCTAGTGTATAGTTTAGGATGATAAAGTGTAATTTCCCCAAAAAATTAAGAAAAACTCTCTTTTTCCTACTTATTATAATTAATTATCTTTTATGCACAACTCTTTGTGTAACTAATATTAACTTTACATTTCCGTAGTAGTAGTAGTTTTTATTTATTTATTTATTTATTTTTTATCTATAGTAAAATATTCATCATGACTGGGTGTATTTGAATATTTTTTATTTATTAAAAATTGAAAACTTATTACTGAAAACCAGTAGCGAAATAATTTTTATAAAAGTGTGAATAGTATTATGGGACTCAGCCAAAAACGTAAATACTGGAAATGCACATTGGCCACTATCCAAACTCACGCATAGTCTAGTCTACGTTTAACACAACTTATTTTAATATTCATCGTGTAAAAAATATATTGGTACTTAATAAGAAATGAGGTTTTAAAAACTATTTCTGAAAAAAAAAAAAAAAATTAATTTGTTTTCGTTATTAACTTAAGTAATCGCATACAGTGCCCACTTCACCTCCTTTAATAATGATTCTGAGTTCTAACAAAGAATCTTTTGTATATTTCGAAGTCATCAATTAAAATTACTATGTTAATTCTGTAGTCAAACTATGCAATAGATTCGATTGAACTACATAATTTAGTTTAATTATTGGGAGTAAGAGATCTGAGCATTGTGAAATAGTCATCTATTTACACAATCTTCACAGTGAATGATTGGATCCCAACAATGAAACAATTTGACAAAAGTTAGAAAATTAAGGGGTATTTGGTAAGAGTATTTTAAATAATAGTTTTCAGTATTTAAATAACATTTCACGTACTTCTACATACTTTTTCACCCACATATTTTTTCAAAAAAAATATAAAACGTTACTAGAACAACATTACCAAACATTCTCTAAATGTTGTAATCTCTTTTATGAATATGTGCGTAAGTAGTTCTAATCTTAATACATTATGCCTCTTAAAAAAAAAGATTACTATTGGGCTTTATTTAGCCAGTGAGCTAGCGAATTATTATTATTATTATTTTTAAATATGCTACAGTGCCGTTCTATTAGTAGAACATTATTGTAAACATAGTATGTTCTTAAAAAAAACATAATATTTGACATTTGAAACATTTCATGGAGCATGTTATTTGGTGTTTGATGTGCAAAATGCTAGTGCTCTAAATTCCTCTCTCTCTCTCTCTCTCTCCAATATTTTAGTATTTGGTGTTTAGTGTTTGATGTGCGAAAGTTTCAAGTGCTGTCCTATAGAGAACAACTCAATATGCCTTAGCTTATCCTAAGTTCTAACAAAGGATATATGCGCTGTTAAAGGAAAATTGAATCGGATTCCCTTGTTCTGTTCTGTATAGGAATTGTTGCTGTGACTACTCACTAATAACTTTTTGGAACAAAATTCCAATTATTGACCTTTAAATTGACTATACTCCATTCATTGTAAAATAATTCTTTTAGTTTTTAATATATATTATATAAGAAATGGTCATAAGTTATATGTTGCACATGTGTCCGTCTTCTCCAAAATTAGATGTAAATTTCCCTATTAATCACTTCCCATATCTTACAGAAACGAAAGTTTTATACAAAACTCACAAACTTTTATTTTAGTTGTGACATAATCTTTTCAAAAAATCTTATTGGGTTTCGAAAACAAAAAGGTAATAACATAAGAATTTTCTTTAAAAAAAATCTTAGGACGTCCTAATTAAAGAGTAAAGAAATATATTTAAATTAAAAGTATCAGGTTGATTTGTTACGTACTTCATTACGTAATGCTTAATAGCTAATTCAATTTTTTATATCTTATAAAATTATTAGGTTGATTTGATTCTTTAGGGCAGATCGCATAAATCCAAAAAGTGAAATTATATACATACAAATATTTCCATCTGGCTTTGTTATTTATATATATATAAATTCAATAGGTTTTGAACCTATTATTTCCATTCTATAACGATTACTCTTTATTTATCTTAGCTTGGTATTGATTTGATATACCAACCTGCAATCTTATGCATTTATCTAAAAGTTGTCTGAATTCTTAAATCTGTAATTAAGTAGGCATATCTTAACCCTACAAATTATTATTATTTTTCCTTTACATGTTTGTACTCTAGTATTCGTTTTTTATTTTTTTAATCCCCTTTGTGGTGTAGTTCAAAGCTCCATCCCAATTTCAACTTTTCAAATGGCCTCAAAACGCTCATCCATGTTCTAGTGGATGTCCTTCATCTAGATAACCCTTACCATATATACTAATTTAAACAATTATTATCATAGGCAAACTGGTTCTACATATAACTAGCTCTCACAAACTCAGTGTTCTTCGTTTAGAAACCCCTTTGTATCTTATATATAAAGCAGTATAAACAAAGGGTAACTTTACTAGCTATCACAAACTCAGGCTTCTTTGTGTGTGAGAGAGAGAGAGCATGGACACCATTGAAAATGAGCTCCATGAGCCCATATTACAATCAAAACGACCAACACCAGAGACAGTGAGTTCTGAACTAGAAGATACCCTATCCAACACCGAGATTTCAAAATTTAGCCGCCTAAAATCCGGTACATGGATTGAACTGAAAACTCTCTTTCGCCTAGCAGCACCTGCGGTAGTGGTTTACTTACTCAACAATGTCACTTCCATGTCCACACAAATCTTTTGTGGTCATCTAGGCAATCTTGAGCTCGCTGCTGCCTCTCTTGGTAACAATGGTATCCAAATATTCGCCTACGGCCTCATGGTACGTATACCTCAACACTAAGTACTATAACCTCATCTCAATTTGTACACATTTTTGTTAACAGTTATAAGATATTACAACTTTGATAAAAGTGAAAAAGCAAGTCATATGTGATAGACACTGATTAATCTGTTGATTGGCTAGCTTGGAATGGGAAGCGCAGTGGAAACACTATGTGGGCAGGCTTATGGTGCTCACAAGTTTGAAATGCTAGGCGTATATCTTCAGCGATCAATGATCCTACTCATGTGTACCGGGGTCTTAGTTATGTTCATCTACATCTTCTCCAAGCCCCTCTTGCTTGCTTTAGGTGAATCAAGTTCCATTGCATCCGCGGCTGCAATTTTTGTCTATGGTCTTATCCCACAAATCTTTGCCTATGCTGCTAATTTTCCCATACAAAAGTTTCTGCAAGCACAAAGCATAGTGGCACCTAGCTCGTACATCTCTGCAGCTACACTAGTTGTGCATTTACTATTGAGCTGGATTGTGATTTACAAACTGGGCTGGGGATTGTTGGGTGCGGCATTGATGTTGAGCTTTTCATGGTGGATCATAGTGATTGCGCAGTTTGTGTACATATTGGTGAGTGACAGGTGCAAATACACATGGAATGGACTTAGCTGGCAAGCTTTTTCTGGGCTCTGGGACTTTTTGAAATTATCTACTGCATCAGCTATCATGCTATGTCTGGAGACTTGGTATTATCAGATACTTGTGTTGATTGCTGGGTTGCTCCAAGATGCTGAGATTGCTTTGGACGCTCTCTCCATTTGGTAAGAAAAACCCTACTCTTTTCTTCTTGACCCCACTTGTGTGTTTGGTGGGAGTGTTGAGGGGAACCTGGAATATGCCCATAGTTTAGAGTTTAGCAAAAATATTCAATTGAGTGTGTCTTGGATTTTGGGAGTAATTCTATTCCAATAACCACACTCATTTTTATTATTATGGTAGATTATGAATAGCTATCTACTCCTTTTACATAAACCACTCATAGCCAGCTGTGTCACAATGATTAGGTTTTATCATGGATTTTTTTCATTTTGGTTCGGACCACCAATTTTGGTCTCTTTGGATTTTTCGGATATAGAGAACAAAAGAAAGGGTGGAAGATCATGTCGAGTGTAATAATCGAGAAAAAGAGGTTGTTAGTTGAGGCTCAAATAGATCCGCTAGCTACCCGTACAACAAACAGTCAGCTAAGAACTTTCTAATTTCTATTTATTCGGCTACCAGTCCTTTCATTCTTTTTTTTTTGGCTGACTTATTTACGTGAATAGAAAGCAGCTAGTGTTTCACTTTTGTCTTGTACCCTATCAGTCATTGTTGTCTTTTCCTTAAAAAACAACCAAATTTAACTGACGAAGTATAAAAGGAATCACTACGATTAAGACAAATGATTTTATATCTTTTATATATATATATATATATAAAGTTATTGTGAACATGATTAGGAACACAAAAAAAAAGTAGTGAACTGATTGGTCTGTTAGGTTTTTACTTCTCTGAATAATTAATGATTTTTTTTTTCACATCTGTTAAGTGGTCTATTATGAAAAATACATAATCAAAGTAGTTTTTTTAGTGATTCGGACATATGAAAAATATTAATGTTTCTTCAATATTCACTATTTATCACCCAATAATATTATGAACACAACAAATTTCACTAATTCTTTTCACAATATTTGAGGTGGTAGATTGTGATTATATAGTATCAATTTTAAATGGGATCATAATTGATCTCACTTTTATAAGTAATATTATTAGTATTACAAATTTTGCTATATTGATTTTACAATATAATGTGTCATCAATTAGAAAAAACAATTCAAAATTTAATTATGAGGTTACCACATCAGTTTATAAGTTCTATATAATAAAACTTATAGTATTATAGTATTTTCCCACTTTTATTATACACTATTGGCTACTTATCACCTAATTCTATCAAATTTGACATATGTATTATTATATATATACTTATGGTTTAGATTATCAAAAAAGTATATACTTTACAAGAAAGGTGAAAAAGATGGTGTAAAGGCTAACGTGAAAATTGAATGGGATAGTGGATATCTAAAACATGCAGGCTTTTGAGTTTTGACTGTAACAAATACGCACTTTCCACAAAAGAAGTTTTACTGTGAGGTCAATAAAAAGAAAAAAAGAAAAAAATAAAAAAGAAAAGAAGAAAGAAGAAGAATATGATAGGTACTAATGAGTAGCATGATTTTGTGGTTGCAGCATGACCGTATCGGGATGGGTCTACATGATATCAGTGGGTTTCAATGCTGCTGCAAGGTTAGTATTTATGTGGTTCTTATTAATTTAGATGTGTTTTTTGTGACAAATATTATTGCACAACTAACAACATTAATGAAAAAATTGACATCTAACTGTACGTTTTCTGGAAAATATATAAACAATATACTAGTGTAAGGGTGAGCAATGAGCTAGGAGCTGGACATCCAAAATCGGCAGCATTTTCTGTGGTGATAGTAACACTAAGTTCTTCCGTCATCGCGGTGATCTTCGCCATCCTTGTTCTTGTCTTGAGGCATGTCATTAGCTATGTATTTACGAGTGGTTCAACTGTGGCTGATGCTGTCTCAGAACTCTCTCCCTTCCTTGCCATATCTATCATACTCAATGGAATCCAACCCGTTTTGTCTGGTAAGAATTTTGGTCTCTCCAATAATAAATTGCTTGTAACTAGTACTTCACCATTAATTCTTGACTTTCTTGTGTTTGGTAATGATGTGATTCTCTAACTTTTAGGTAATTATTTTCTTGTACTTGTTATTATCTAGCTAGAGAGCACATTAAAGTGTGACAACCTACCTAGCAGTGCCAATAGTATGATATACCATAAAGAAAACAGAATATTTTTCTAGCTACCACTTTGCTAAATCATTGCAGTTGAAAAATGCACATGCGTGGCAATTTTTGATATTACTACATGTGGTCCATCAAGACATACAGGATAAGCACAAAATTAAACTGAGCACCATTTAATCAAATGTATACGTAATACATGCAGTAACACCTGACTTTTGTGAGTCATCACGTAGGTCATGCCTAATTGAAAATCCTAATAATTGAAACAATTTTATGATCTATATAGTGACTTTTGGGTGTGTGTAGTTCATTTGTTCCACGTACACACAAGAATACTTTCATTGAATAAGACCTAAAACCCTATTTCCAAAAAAAAAAAAAAAAAAAAAAAAAACCTAAAACCCAATAGATCAACCAAGGTTATGTATGTATGTACGATCTTGTCTTGACCATTGTTTTCAAAATCGGACCGGACTAGGAGGTCAAATCATGAAAACCGGGAACCGGGATGAAAACCGATTTTTTAAGCATAAAGAACCGGATTTTTTGTTAATTTCGTGAACCGCTAAAACCGGCGTTGGACCGCACAAACCGGTGAGAACCGTGTGGTCCAAACCCTTAGCAATTAAAAAAAAAAAAAACTTAACACAATTTTATTCTACTTAATTAAATTATCCATCTCTTACAAGAAATAAAAAAATTATAATTAAAATCCTTCAAAGATATTCAACTTTAATTCAAAAATTAATTATAAATTTTAATGTTTTCATGGTTATTATTTTATTTTATTAACTTTTTTATTTAATTATTAAATATATGTTTGAAAATTATTAAATTTCCCTCACATACATAGATATATTGTCAATTTTGCTAGTTTTATAAATTTAATATCTATATTTAGGTTTTAATTAATTATTAAATTAATTATGACGTCATCACGTTTGATCCCGGTTCGATCTCAGTTCGACTTTAAAAATTTTAAACCTCTCTCTTTTACAGTTTAATGAACCGTCCGGATCTGAAAACCTTGGTTTTCACTTTTCCAATCTGATATAGTTACTTTGTCACCGCTATTAGGAATTAAATAACGAAGTTAGAGCTAGCTTTTGAGTACTCCAAGACAAAATTGCTGGAGTAGTTTTCAAAGCAATAAAATATTCTCCCATTGAGAAAAAAAGAGTTCAGGTTCGTT
The DNA here is from genome assembly GCA_023055345.1 of Quercus wislizeni. NCBI lineage: Eukaryota > Viridiplantae > Streptophyta > Magnoliopsida > Fagales > Fagaceae > Quercus > Quercus wislizeni. The sequence continues at coordinate 7,704,907 of JALGQJ010000002.1, read as the reverse complement.
TTTGCTAGGTAAGACAGTGATGTTTTCAATTCATTTAATTGGATCACCACAAGCAGACAAATCGATCTGTAAGTTCAATTGGAACTTGGAAGCAGTACGTAGCTAGTAGCTAGGTAGCAAGTATGTTTGTTCTATCTTACTTTTTTCTAAAAAAAATTGACTAAGTGACTAAAATAAGAGATTAGGTGTTTGCTTGCATGCATGAGCATATTTTTATCAGTTCATTATGTTTTTTTTATTTTTTTTTTATTTTTAAGTTGAACATAAATAAAACAAGTTTATAAATATATATAAACTCATCCAAAACAAATTCCCATGAGATTGATAAAGTAAAGACTGCATGCATGACAGCTTTCTCAGGTTATTAAGAATCATTTAGCTTTAGAAATGATTCTAGGATGCAATGCACCCAGTCTATATCTTCATAATAATATTAGCCATGAAAAAATTTGGCTTTTTGCTGAACCGAAACTTGCACTGACCAACAAGCTGTTCAAATTCTTGAAAAGAAGCATGCTATCTTTGTTATTCGATGTACATGTTCTTGCACTCTAATGTCTGTCCTTTTCTCGACTGAGTGATCTACATTTTTCAGGTAAACAGACAAAAATACTCATTTAACTAACACAGATAATGAAGAAATCTAACAGTCAAGTCTTTTAATGGTAGTGATGGACTAGTTGTTGAACATCTCTCTCACATTGCTGGAAGTTATCTTCTAATTAAAGATGGTTATTATTACTAATATTATTCCTAAGAGTAATGCTAAACAATCATTAAACAAAACTTTATTGATAAGCAAGGAGGCATCATTGATGAGGCTAAAAGAAATAAGTGGCTCCAAATGTTGTGAAATAAATTATTCATGTAAAGAGGGAAGGTAATCGAGCCTGCACCTGAGCTGGATGGATATGCAGAACATAGGACTATAGGAGTGCATGCCACATGGAATGTTTTGTGTAAGATAAAATAAATTTTTTTTTGAAATTTTATAATTTGATAATTGGGGAGGAGGGACTTAAAGTTTTGAACTATGAACATTTCTTATAGAAACATTAAAAAATATTAGTTGAGTTTTAAGACTCATTAAGAAATTGAGACAATGGCGTACATTTAAAATGTATATTGCTGCATACTTTGCATGTCAAATGTGCATGACATATAGATGTCAGGAATTTTTTAAAGATGTATATGTTATAAAGGAGGTAATTAGTGCCATTCTAACATATTAAATAATTATTTGAATTGTTTTTATTTTTTTGTGATTAGTGGCACATTAACTTGTAAAACTTATATAATAGAATTTGTAATATTCCTAACATTTAAATAATCTTACTACTTATCCTTAAAATGTTATATAATTAATTTTTATTATTATATATTCACACAAATTGGGTATGTCAGCAACTATTTGATAAACTAAAAAAAATGTAGAAAATAGAAATGTAAATAGCATTTTTCATATTTTTCAAGGAGTGGCTGTCGGCTGTGGATGGCAAGCATTTGTTGCGTACGTTAACGTGGGGTGCTACTACATTATTGGTATCCCATTGGGTACAGTACTTGGCTTTAAATTCGACCTTGGAGCTAAGGTATGACCAATTATTTACTCTTACTGTTACCTTTATTTTTGAGTTAACAGTTCCTTTATTTACTCAATTATGTTTTTGGTGTAGGGCATTTGGTCTGGGATGATAGGAGGCACTTTTATACAGACTCTCATTTTAATTTGGTTCACATTTCGGACAGATTGGACTAAAGAGGTAAATTCAACAACCAAAGTAATAATCACATTAACATATACAATATTAACTTTTAACTCTTTTCTTTTTTATAATAATTAAAACAACTTGGGTTTTACTACAAGTCTACAAGTGATAATGACAAGTAATTCTAATACCAGTCCAAATTTCGGCGGACTCATAATGACAAGGACTAACAATGATTTACTTATCAATCAAAGGGGAAAAAAATTTAATTATTTGCTTAGTGGAATAATTATGATGATGGCTTCAAATAAATATATAATGAAAGATAAAGACTCAACTAACATTCTTATTTTGACTAGTTTGTTAATTAGTTGCTCAAATCTTGGTAAAAAATTCAAGACTTTGTAATTCAATTGACACTTTTTAATATTCTAATATAGACATTTGCAAATTCCCTCTTTACTGTTGTAGTTATTGAATTATTTAAATTAGCAAGAAAACATTTATTGCGATGCTGATTAATTATTTGTATTTTTGACAAGTAGGTGATTCAATTTTCCAAATTGGTGATCATTTATATATTGAACTCTAAAAATTTTCAGGTTGAAAAAGCAAAGTTGCGTTTGGATAAGTGGGAAGACAAGAAGGAACCTCTTTTGACGGATTAACCCACTCTTTTCGCATCAAGTTACCAGCCTTTGCGTGTATGAAAAATGGGATCTTTTCCAACCAATAACCATCAAAGTGTTCAATTTTCAATAAGCCTAACATGATGCTTCATGAGGATCCACACCAAATTTGGTGCCACTGGCTTAGTCAGATTATTAACACTGCATTGAATTTCAATTTCTAATTTTTTGTTCTTGAATTTCAATTTGCCTCATTATTAGTCATTTATTCGAGCTGAGAATTTGAAGGACAAAGAGGCCAGTCATTGATGCAAATGTCCATCCCAAAAAAGGAAATGGCGTTTATTGTGTCCAACTAACTTAAAATGGGCTCTAATTAACAACCCAGTTACATTAAAGGTTCGTTTGGTAGAGAAATTTGAGAAATATTGTTTGTATTTTTTTAAAATACATGTGGGTGAAAAAGTGTGTGAAAATGCATGTAATATTATTTAAAAATTGAAAACATGTGTTTAAGATGTTCTACCAAACGGGATCTAAACCTTTCCAAATATGTGAGCCACAACATCCACAGTCTAATTTTTATATACAACTAAAATCACAAAAGAACAGTATCCCAACCACCACCCGCAACATAAAAAAAAATAATGCCATTAGGAGAGAATCAAAAAATTAGGAGTTATAATATCAATACGTATGTTACAATGAATCCTAAATAAGGGATATATAGGAATTATGATCTAGGATTAGAGATATATTGGCTGAATAAAATAATTCTGTCTTATAAACCTATGGCTAGAAAAATTTGTAATTGCTACAGAGACTCTTATGGCATCTCCAAACTATATTCGACATTATTGACACAATTATTATTCTCTTTCTTTTCTCCTTTCTTTTTCTCACTACCCCACAGAAAAAATAGAAAGCCTGAGCTCAATTTGACCAAGTGGCCTTTGATGGGTGTCCACTGTCCAACTCCAAAGCTGAATAGCAAGAAAGTGTGAGCAGGGTTAAAAAAGAAAGAAATATGAATAATGACAGAGAGCCAAATGAACCAATCTGGCAATCTGTATAGGTAAGAGATATTTTTTTATAAATTAAAAAAAAAAAAAAAAAATCTGAAGAGACAGAAAGGAAAGGTTCTTAGAGAGAAGAAAGGGAATAAACAAAGACCTGAAATAGAGAGAATAAGAAAGGTTGTTGAAGAATGTATTTAAAAAATGAAGTCTAGAAAAAACAATTGTTTAAACTAAATTTGATTGAAATTTTGAGTGAACTACTAGAAATACTCTTGCAGATTACAATGATGGGTTCCAGCTTTTGGAATCCCATTCCGACAGGAAAAAAAGGACATATGAGAAGGAACCAAGAATCTGTCTAAGAGAATAAGAAGACAAGAATATATATATATATATATATGGATAATGGATTTGATTGTATGGGAGAGGAATGGAGACGAGAAGTAGAGAACAGCCAAATTATTTTTTATTTAATATTTATTAGGCACATAGAAACTATCAAAGTCAAACGGATTATAAAGAGTGATTTCAAAAGCATAAATTTGGTGTGTAATCTGTGTTTTCTTCCAGTTGATTTGATTTTATATCATACATTAATAATTAAAAATAAACCACAGTTTTAGTCATATTATCAATGAAAATTGGCTATTGAGCATCTTTTATGCAATTTTTATATACATATTCTTGGTGTGTTTTGTTAATAACATAAATAATAGCTAATTAAATATTTATCTTGATAATAATTTGTTTCATTGGATGAGAAAAACAATAAAGTTTATGGATTAATGGGATCTTAGAGGTGTTTCATATTTTGGTAAAAAATTTGATTCCCAAACCAACGAGGAGAAAGTATTAATTTATAATGAAATTAAATAAATATTATCTTTATATATTAAGAGGATTTAAAAAGTTATTTATTTATTTATTTATTTTTTACTTTCAGAACTATCCCTAATTTAATTAATTTATAATTATTCTTAAAACATAAAAAATGAGGTTAAAACCGTAAATAAAAAAAAATTAAAAACGAAAAACCTACTCCATGTTCTATGAAACTACCCCGTGTACACAATCAAAACTACCACATGTTCTATATATATAAAAACTACCCCAAGTTCCTATTAAAAAAAGAAAAAGAAAAAGAAAAAAAAAGCTAAAAATAAGGTCTCACCGCACACTTGAAGCGCATGTGATGAGAAAAAATTATTAATTTTTAATTGAATAGATGTTATTGGGTTATTAGTTGTTTGGCTTAGGATAATCTTTTAGGGACCTAGAATAGTTTGAGGGAATATAAATTCTTGTGTAAGTATGATGGAATCTCTATATATTAAAAGGATTCAAAAAGTTAGTTATTATTATTTGTACTTCCAAAAATACACCTAATTTAATTGACTTATCATTATTCTTAAAAGACAAAAAATGAGGTTAAAACTGTAAATCAACAAAAATTCAAAACAAAAAAACATACCCAATGTTCTGTAAAACTACCCCATGCACACAACCAAGACTACCACATGTTCTCTCTCTCTCTCTCTCTCTCTCTCTCTCTCTCTATATATATATATATATATATATAAAGTACCCCAAGTTCTTATTAAAAAAAAAAAAAAAACTACCAAAAAAAAAAGAGAATCTCATCGCATGTGCAAAGCGCATATGATGAGGAGAAAGTATTAATTTTTAATTGAATATATGTTATTGGATTATTAATCGTTTGGCTTAGAATAATCTTTTAGGGGCCTAGAAAATTTCTAGGCATTCTTATTACTCGTTACAAATAGCTTGAGGGAATACAAATGCTTATGGAATTATGATAGAATGGTGCCTAAATAACAATTTTTAGACTTGAAATAGCATCTTCTTATTTTTCTTTTTCTCTTTTAATTTCCTCATGTTAGGATTTAATTTTAATTATACATATAACTTCAAAAAAGGAGACATGTAACTTAAAAATTATCAAAAAATGCTAGTACGCACGAGACATGTAACTTAAAAAAAAAAAAAAATCAAAGCAGTATAGTTATGATCATAAGAAACTAATGTTAAAGAGATGTATCATGTATGTTTGTTTTCACAAATTCAATCCTTATAATATATATAATACTAGATTTTATAAGTCATGATAATCTAAACATTCTGCCCATATTTGTTAAAAAACAGTAATGGAGCAACATATCTAGTGAGGGAGTACCTATTACACCAAAACGACATTGTTTTGTTGCAATTGGTTGTCCTTTTCTAAGTGAGGGATAAAATCCTCCCTTAATCTACTTATTATTATTATTATTAGTAAAAGGTAAGAGACTTTACATATACACTTCTAGTTTGCACAACACTATTGTTAAAAGCAAAAACAAATATATATATATATTTATAGGGAAAACAAAACAAGAATATGTTGAGAAAGAGAGAGGTGCATGGGTGTCTTCCACCAATGTTTTTGGCACTCCACATGTGCTTCCAAACAAACTTTCCCTTCACAATTTTGTGCTGGTCCATCAAAATTTAAAGGCCTCTTTCTTATCATGAGTCTAGGGCTGTCATTTCAAGTATCAACGCTCTATTTGATGCCTTTTCTAGATGCTCTCCTCCTTGATGGTTTTACTGTCTTTTAACTTGTGCTGCAAAGAAGTTTCATGAGTTAGAAAAATAAATAGATAAATCAAACCAAAAATTAAACCAACTAGGTTTTTATTTTTTTATAGTTTAATTCATATTTCTTGTCAAAAAAAAAAAAAAATTCACATTTCTGGTCGATTCTAATAGATATGTCCATTATTCAAATTTCCTTTCCATAATATCTCACATGCTTCAATGACAAAAAGTTTATTAAAAAAAAAAAAGTAGTAATTTAGAGTGAGTTTTAATTAACTTAATTGGTAAAAATTTTTATCTTTGAGTAAGGAACTTGAGACAGAATCCTACCTACACCCAAAAAATAATTAATTAATGTCTTTTTCTTTAATGTAATTAGTGTCTTAACCATTTTTTTAAAGAAACAAATGCATGTACATACAAAGGAGAGAGAGAATAAGATTCTAACACAAAACTACACTAAAAACTCCTCTAAAAAATCATAGTAACTTGCAAAGAATGATGAAATAAATTATACTACGTACAACCTACTCCCTTGATGTTTTAACTTGATAATAAATAATAATATCACATAGCAGACGTCGTATGCCCCTCACAATGCTTTCCTAATTATTTGTCTAAAATGATGTTGGATTATTTTATTTTATTTTTAATGTCAACCAAGTCATGTCATTAGCAAAAAATATAAAAATACATCCTACATTTAGTTAGAGAAATTTTTTGGGAGAATACAATAAAAATATATTTCTATCTCTAACTCCCACTTTTTCAATTATCAAATTCAATTTTTTTTTCTTTTACAAAATATTAGAAACCAAATTAAAAAAAAAAAAAAAAATTGGATAGAATAACTCTCCACCCATTGTTATGGTCTTAGTATCTCACATGGATTAAGTATAGACTTAACTATGTGTTTATAAGCTCTTAAGCACTCATCTCTTACAAGCCGGTTTTCAAGAGTGGGTTTTACTCATGGATTTCCAACATTTGGTATCACAACCAACCACCAGGTTGAGTAATCAAATGTAGCTCATATGAGTTGCGTACAATCTACTCCCTTGATGTTTTAACTTGATAATAAATAATAATATCACATAGTAGACACCGTAGGCCCCTCACAATGCTTTCCTAATTATTTGTCTAAAGTGATGTTGGATTTTTTTTTTTTTTTTTTTTTTTTTTAATGTCAACCAAGTCATGTCATTAGCAAAAAATATAAAAATACATCCTACATTTAGTTAGAGAAAAAATTTTTGGGACAATACAGTAAAAATATATTTCTATCTCTAACTCCCACTTTTTCAATTATCAAATTCAATTTTTTTTTCTTTTACAAAATATTAGAAACCAAATTTAAAAAAAAAAAAAAAAAATCCCAATTGGATAGAATAACTCTCTACCTATTGTTATGATCTTAGTGTCCTATATGGATTAAATATTAACTTAACTATATGTTTATAAACTTTTAAGTACTCACCCCTTGCGAGCCGGTTTTTAAGAGTGGGTTCTACTTATGGATTACTAATATTTGGTATCAAAACCAATCATCACGTCAAGTAATCGAATGTAGCTCATATGAGTTGCGGTTGTGTTGATTATTTAGTAGTTTCTTAATAAAACTACCACTCTCCAATCATCCTTGGTTATTTCTCGTTATCTAGATTCCAGTTACATAGAGTTAGATTTTTGAGAGTTAGATTTTTGCCATAATGATAGAAATAAGAAGATTTAGTGTATCCAATTTAAATCGTAGCCAAGGATTCCCATCAAAGGTTACTTTCTTTGCACTAGGATTTATACATGTGGATTTATCTTTGGTCATGTGTCCACGGTTGACTTAACATAGTTTATTTTTTTGAATTGTGATGAACAGGTTATGAGTGAGATCGCATTACTATTAGAGTCCAATACCTTTTAAACAGGGGTGATATTTTTTTGGTCGTCGTATTTAGTTTACTGTGTTAGAAATTGTAGGGTTTTTTGCCTTTTTTTTTTTAAATTAATTTTTATGAACAGGTTTTGAGTGGATTGCGTTATCATCGGAGTCCAATATGCTTTATATGGCGATTAAACTGTAAACATGAGATTGTGGGGTTTGTGCAAGTTGTTATCTACCTTCTTTTTCTTTTTCTTTTTTGGTTTAGATTATATTTTTCATTTTTTAGTTAATTTGGTTTGGATATATTTATATATATATATATGTGTTCATTTTCTACATTGGCGGTTTTGAAGTCAAATATAAAGGAATCACCCACTGATGCGATTATGTTTATTTATTTTATTTTATTATGAAAGTGAATGAAAATTAATAACCTTTACTCAAAAAAAATATAGAAAAATCTCAAAACACGCGTGAGTTTGTGCTCAATCAAAAGCTAGTATAATATAATATAATAGACAAAAGTTTGCAACTGTCCTCACGTGCATTCTTTGATTGGCTAATCCACAATGGTAATGCCAAACTCTCATATATATCATATATACTTGTTAACTTGCATTGTATTGTATTTTTTTTTTAATAATTTTTTATGGTAAGTGCCTTTATAAAACAAAATCGAGTGTACTACAAGACATTTCCAAATGCATTTCGGATTGATCCATAAACGTGGTTGTCCCATAAAATATTGAACTGGACAAAGTAGTGTCAATAGTTTTTTTTTAAAAAATAATAATAATAAATCCAGATTATTTTGAATTTGTTTAGTTGTAAATTAGCTGCATATTCAAAGAAACAATTAATTCAAGATTATTTCTAAATAATTCTCATTGTCAACTATTTTATTTAATTATATCCAATCATTTTCTTTTCAATTACTTTCTTAACAAGGAGAGAGGATAAAAAAAACACTCAGAATTGCAATTTTTAAACCATTTAGATGATATATTTCTTACCCAATTTCATTCCATGGAAAAAATTAATACAGGTAACTTAATTACAGCACAGGTCATGATTTATTTTTTAATAGGTAACTAGTGTGAAAATGAAAAGTAGGACCCAAAACAGAAATATAAAACGCTATAAAATATGTTATTATTATTATTAGACTCTCACTTAAATAAGTTAAACCTCATGAGTATACCATAATTTGATCTTGAGGTTTTGAAAAATGATTTATTAAAAATAATCAAAGATACTCACTAGATGAAAGTGCAAAGTATATTTTTAAAAGAAGCACCTATAAGATTCAAATTTTACCATATTATATTTTATTATTAATATATACAACATTATATAATTAAATCATCAAGCAACCTTACAAAAACTGAAAACAAATAAGTATTCCTGACATGAACAGCTGCATATATGGCATCAGTAAAAAGCAAAACTTCCTAGATTCTCAAAAAAAAAAAAGACAATCAAGGCCCCAACGACCAAAATATTTATTCTCAAGTTCTCTATATTTTGGAGATAAAAGGCAACATTACAGTAATCTCATTCCATGCATCACATTCTTCCAACCCCTCCTAGTCCTTTAACAATTATCTCTCTCTTTAGAATCCTCACCACTTTCTTCACTTAATTATGGCTTCCCAAGATGAGCTTCACCAACCCATATTAAACTCTGACCACTCAGCACCACAAGAACAAGAGCAAGAACACTTATCTTCGCCTGTGCTTCATGAAGTAGACTCTCGGCTAGAGAAGGTGTTATCGGATACCCAGTTACCGAGCATCAAGCGCCTCTGTTTGGCCACATGGATCGAACTCAAGCTGCTCTTCCGCCTCGCCGCCCCGGCTGTGTTTGTTTACATGATCAACAATTTTATGTCTCTGTCCACACGAGTTTTTGCAGGTCACCTTGGCAATCTTGAGCTCGCCGCTGCCTCTCTTGGCAACAGTGGCATCCAACTCTTGGCCTATGGACTCATGGTATGTCATTTCGATATATATATATATATATATATATATATAGATAGATATATATGCATGTATGTATTTATATACTTACACATACAAAGACCTCTCTCTCTCTCTGCAACAGCGACATTCATTAAAAGTCTTGTTGCTTAGTCCTCCTTCATACCAAGAAAAATGCTAACTCAACAAGGATATCCCCTAAATTATTTTGAGTAACTCTGCCATGTAGCTCTTAATTCTTATATATTCATTTAAAAATGTGTGAATTAAATTTTATCACATCATTAATAATTTAACATATTAATGATAAAAATCAACTTTTTTCTAAATATTAATAATATTGTGAAATTTATAATAGAATATTTATTAAAGCCAAGAGTTTTATAATTGAAAACTGACATATTATGATATTTTCAACAAAGTTATAAAAAATAATAGAATTATCTATGAATTCTAAAGGGATCTAAATTCTTGGTTTGAAAAAAAAGGGATTATAAAATTATTATCAATATTACTATAAAACATTTTGATGTGACAATGATCAGTATTTGGTGATATAATAAATAAATATATGAATTACTAATCGGTAATCATTTATGCGTCATTATCTGCAACTTCCAACAAAAAATACGTTTTTGTGAATAATAAAATTGAGGTCAAATCACGCATTCAAGCCCCAAAATATATAGAAAAATCGTCTAGGACAGCTAGGACCACCGGAAAAATTGACAAAATCAATATTTAGGTTGGTTTGTCTCTAGTCACTCATACTAGTTCATGTATTGCCTGCAGTTAGGTATGGGAAGCGCTGTAGAGACTCTATGTGGACAAGCTTATGGAGCCCATAGATACGAAATGCTAGGAGTATATCTACAAAGATCAACGGTTGTCCTTACTCTGACTGGGATACCCATGACTGTGGTCTACGTATTATCAGAGCCAATCTTGCTCTTACTAGGTGAATCAACGGCTGTGGCATCTTCAGCTGCAGTTTTTGTCTATGGTCTAATCCCACAAATTTTTGCCTATGCTGTGAACTTTCCCATACAAAAATTCCTCCAATCTCAAAGCATTGTAGCCCCAAGTGCATACATATCTGCAGCTACACTTGTGGTACACTTACTGATAAGTTGGTTGGCTGTGTACAAATTGGGATTGGGATTGATTGGTGCATCATTGGCTTTGAGCTTATCCTGGTGGATCATAGTGGTGGCTCAGTTTGTGTATATTTTGATGAGTAGTAAGTGTAAGCACACTTGGACTGGTTTTAGCTTGCAGGCTTTTTCTGGGCTCTGGGAATTCGTGAAATTGTCAACTGCATCGGCTGTGATGCTGTGTTTAGAGACTTGGTACTTTCAGATACTAGTTTTGGTTGCTGGGTTGCTCAAAGACCCTGAGCTTGCTTTGGATTCTCTTGCTGTTTGGTAAGGAAACTTGGCCCCTTTCATCTTGCATGGGATCAATAGATGGTTGAAACCTTGAAAATCTCAATACCAAATAGTAATGCATCATGATAAACTTTATTTCACATGTATCACATTCACTGAAGAATCAATACCAAATAATAATGCATCATGAAAAGCTTTTGCTTCACAGGCATCGCATTCACTGAAGAAAGTAGCACTGCAAAGGTTGTGTATATAAATCAACTTTCTTCTAGACTTCTGACTAGTAGGGAAAAGTTGCCTTCACTTTATTATCATTTTAAGTTTTTGGAAAATTACATTTGTCACCTTAAAAGTTTTTTTTTTTTTTTTTTAAATTTAAACAAAACCTTATATTTTTAAGTGTTCGAAATAAACCTCCAAGATTAAATTGGTTACAAATTAAACTTTATAGTTTCACTAGTTTCAAATTGAACCCCATACTTTTAAAGTCATATTAATTTAAACCCTAAACTTTTTTTTATTTTGATTTTTGGGTTTGATTGGGGGTTTAAATTAATACAATTTTAATCTAACTTAACTATATGGTTTAATTTGTAATAGCTAATTTTAGAGTTTAATTTGAAACTTTTGAAATTATAGGGTTTAATTTGAAAATACTCCTTAATTAGAGTTTAAAATGTAATTTTCCCTAATTTCTTTTTTCATTTGATAGGGTTGTCAATTATTTCATGTCTATAATTAATAATTTTATCCAAAAATTTTCTAAAGCAGAACCCCCTTAAATTTGGACATCTTAACCTTTTTCAAGACCAATAATATCATTGTAATTTGGGGAAAATGAAGTTTGGATATATTTACCTAATTTCTGTATTAAAAAAAGTGTTATTTACATGCTTTTTTTTTTTTTTCCTTACATTATTCACCCATGAATTCTCAAAAGAAAATATAGTTTTGATAAGTATGATGTGAAATAAGGAATGAAAAGATGTGTGAGAAGATTTGTCAGATAAAATATTGTTGTAGAAATTGGTCTTTTGGAAACACATTGGGCCATTGGCCCATGGAAGGCAGAAATAAAAAGAAGGGGTCAAATGATTTGTTTGTGATAACTTTCTACGTGTCCATGTTACAAAGTAGATGGCGGTGGCATTCATTGGTATCTTGACAAGTATGTACTGACACAATTAATTCGGGTTAGTTTCCTAATTAAATTTAAGCTTAAATTTATCTACATCTTGTTATAGGATATTAGTGGTGAGACAAAAAAATTATTTTAATGATAAGTTTAAATTAAAACTAATAACAACTAACTATTTATAATTTGTTATGAAAATATAATGGACATAACAGTTCTCAAAATTTAATATAGTTCATTATCTTTTATTTTAATTTTCAAAATACTCTTTAAAATTTATTTTTCTTTTGTCAATTTAATCTCTGCCTTTTCAAAATGAAACAAGATGATTTTTCTGCCCAAATTTATTAGCAAATAAAATTATTTAAACTTCAAAAAATAAAAATAATTATACTCACGCAACTACAAGATTTATTGAACGACATATCTCAAGAATATTTTCAATTAAATATATAATAAAAAATAAATGTTTAAAGAATGTCATTTCATAACTGACTTGAACAAAATGAACATATTGACTCATTTTGACAAATTGGTGGATTAAATAAGCTAAAATCAAGCCTTAAGGACTAAAATGAAATTCAAGTAAAATTCAAGATACTAAATTGAAATTTAGCCTTAAATGTAATAATGTAACTTTGGACGATTTAACTTTATATATATGATGATTTAACTATATATATATATATTTTTTATTTTATTTAAAGTACATAATTAACTTTTTTTTTTTTTTTTTTGAGAAACACAAACAAGGGAAAGGAAAATGGGTTCTAACATACACGAAGGTATATCACAACTCAATATCTAAAGAAATTAGTAAAGAACAATTCATCAAAAAAAAAAAAACTGCTTTAATGATTGGGACTAATCTTGTCATTTGTGGTTTTGGTTTCTAACCCTAGGCTCATTCACCAGTTTCTCCTTGTTATTTTCGTAGACACTTTTGATTCCACATTTATTTAGATGTAAATCCTTGAAATTCCTCTATTTAAAATTAGATGGGGATAGGGAATTTCTTTTGTTTTTGACGTCAACGTGTTGAGTGGATATGATAGCTAGTTAGCACATGAATTCTTCACTGTATGTTTTCCTCTCTCTTTGTTTCCATGCATGAGCTTGAGTACATATCATACAGAATCTTGGCTCACATTTGACAAAGATTTGACTGAATTATTTTTATGTGATGAAATCAAAGTCTAATTGTACCTTTTTGTCCAACTAAATTCACAAACATGCATGTGCCTAAGGATAGAGACAGATTTTTATTTTTTTTATTTAACAATTCTCTTTGCAGTTTTCTTTCTGAAAAATATCTTTACATGATCGCATCAATGTAATTAATCTAAAGATTCTACCCTCAAGTAAGGAATGATAAGGATAGGGATAAGGATAAGGATAAAGTGTGTTATTCAAAGCATTACTAGACTCCTATGAATGCTTATGAAATGAATTACTGTAGTCATATGTTATCCACCATTCTACACTCACCTAAACATTGTTTCATGACAATTTGACTTTGACCTATAATTAATATTAGCCTTAACCTTCATTTAATAAAGTTTAAAAGGTTAACCTAGTATTAGGGCTCCTCGGCCCTTGCTTCACTGCCAACACAAGTTTCACCTATCCCTTTTAATCAGGGGCGGAACTATGTGTAAGGGTGGGGGGCCATAGCTACCCCAAAATTTTGAAATTTTTTTAAATATATATAATTATTTTAATGTTTTTAAAATTTAGTCTATAAAAATAAGAGTTGCCCCCCCCAAATATTTGATTTAGTTCAATGATGCTCTTAGAAAAAATAATTAATCTAATAGTTATAGAGACATAACATTATTTTTCGCAATTCTATTTTTTATTGTAAAATGTGCTCTTATATCTGTTAAATATTTGATAAAGTTTGGCATAAAACATGTTTGAATCTATATCCTTTTCAATTAGTTACGTGGCAATTAACAAGTAATTGACTCATTAAAAAAATAATGTCACTAAAACTACATATGAAATGTCCCTTTTGTTGCCACATAATGGGTTAGATTAAGATAGCTTTAAATATATTTGAAACCTAACTTATTCCTTCAAATTTTGAATCATTCATGTTTTTGAAAATTTCATTAGTTCAATTGAAAGATTTTTTACTTACTTTAGTATAAAATTAGATAATTTGTATCGAAAATGACATTTTTTAAGAATTTCACTATAAAAATGGTAAAAATGAATTTTATTTTATGAAAAATTGCCATCAAACATAATTTTTATTGAAAATACTAAGCTTTTTTTTTTTTTTTTGGGTGTGTGTATATATATATATAACTTATCAAATAAAAAAATGTGTATATAAAAAAAAAGCATGTGTATATATGTATATGGGAGGTTGTTTTGATAAATATATTAGTGCTGCAACTTGGCCCCCTCAAATAAAAATTTCTGGCTCCCCCCCTACTTTTAATTACCAGAAATAAAAATACTAGCATGCTGATCTATGAAAATGTTTGATGGTTCCCACTTTCAGTGAAAAGAAACTTGGTGCCAATGTGAACTGATCCCAACTAGATTTATAGTGGATTTAATCGTGTATCTAAGCATGCTGGTTAACTTTGTGAATTTGAAGTTCATGTCTCTATGCTCCTAATCCCATTCTTTCTTAAAATTAGTTATCCAGATCAAACCAACATTAGGTGCATTAGGAATAATACTAGAGATTCAATATTTTTCATTTTTGTTTCACAACTTGTTAAGTAAGTAAAGTCTAATCTAGATAATATCACTTTTACATTAATCCATCAATAACACCACCTTTTTTATGTACTAATCAAAATAGATTAGTGAATTTTGTGGCATTTGAATAATTGTTGTATGATACATCAATAACTCTAGATCTAAGTTTAATCTGGCATGTACTTGTGTGCATTTCTGCATGGGGTGATTATTGATAGACTCTAATTAGTAACCAATGATTTCATCCTATTCAGCATGGCAATTAATGGACTATTGTTCATGGTGTCAGTCGGGTTTAATGCAGCTGCAAGGTCAGTCAAATTGCGACTATTGTTTTCAACAATTTCTTTTGATGGACAATACTACAACTTTGCTTTTATCATTCAAAGATGTCTAATGTAACCACTAAAGTGACTAAATACCTTTGTGTTAATATTTTTCACAATTTTTTTTTAATAATTTGTTAAGGTAATAAATTGAAATTAGAGCAATATATCACTTTTATATTAGCCCAGGTACCATTGATATTGATGTTATATATTATGCATCAATCACTGCAATTTTTTAATTTTTTAAATGTGACAAATTTTGTATTTAGGAATGATACTCAAGTTTTGCCTACATATATCATGCTTGAACCCAAATAATTGTTCCTAACTTTTAAGGCCTGAATAGAATTTGATTGAAACAGTGTCAGGGTGAGCAATGAGCTAGGGGCTGGTAATCCCAAATCAGCAGCATTCAGTGTTATAATCGTGAATATAGTTTCTTTCATTATTGCTGTAATAGAAGCAATTGTTGTGCTCTCACTACGCCATGTCATAAGCTATGCCTTCACTAGCGGTGAAACCGTGGCTGATGCAGTCTCAGAGCTGTGTCCATACTTGGCTGTCACTCTCATTCTCAATGGAGTTCAACCAGTCTTGTCCGGTAAGTACTCTACACATAAAAAATTGGTTATTCAACATAATTTCTGATAGATATTGAGATTTTTTGTATCAAGTAACATATAATTATTCACAACTATTTACTTGATGTATTGTAATTTTCCTGCTGCAAGATGTGATATATTATTATTATTATTATTATTGATACATAATAAAAGTGAGTAAGGTTAGTAATAGGAAAATGTGAAAAATGATGGTGTCTCTTCAAAAACTTTGGATTTGCTAACAGATGCATAACTTTGAATCAATTTAATAGTTTTTTTATTCATTCATTAAGGTAGAATTTTATAATGCAATTGAGTCACTTATACAGTGGGTTCATGTTTTTATTAAGTTTTGTTAGCTCCTAATACATGCGGGACATTTTTAAAGCCTACTTAATGAGTGCATAAGGATACGCTTGTTTTTGTTAAGGGATGACCTAAAACGGAATAGATCCCACATGCATTGAGAAGTAACAAAATGAGTAAAAATTAACAGCAAGGGAAGGACTACATATATATCTAGCTACCACACAAGATACCACCTCAACAGCCAGAGGAACCTGCACAAGACGTTTTTTCATGTGGTAACCTAACCAACCACTAGTCAGAATGAACCCTTATCGCCATAGCCTGCTTTGCCCTTCCCTTCTCCCAAAAAAAATAATGTTATTTTTTTTGTCTTCTTCTGTCTAATAAAAAATCTATTCTACTCGATTTGTGTGTAACAGCGAGGGAAAAACTACTTGTTTACGGTAGTAAGCATTTATAGCAGTGGAGTTAAAAATTTAGCATTTTAGTTCTACCAAAAATTATTTTATCTATTTTACCTATATATATGCTGTAGTAGTAGATTTATTTTAGCTTTCAATACAATAAAATAATATAAACATCACAATAAAATAATATAACCACTATAATAAAATAATATATCTCACTACTCAAAAAAACATCTACAGCACCAACCACCACCACCACCACCACCACCATTGGCCACCAGTCCACAGCAGGAAAAAAAAAAAAAAAAAAACACAAATCTCCAATCTTTTTCCTCAACCTAGACCAAACAAAATCACCAATCACCAAAAAAAAAAAAAAAAATACGGCACAACCACCACCAACAAACCCACAGCCACCACAAAACAAACCCATAGCACACCACAAAACAAACCCACAGCCACAAATCACAAATCCATCAAACCCAAATGCTGAAACCCACCAAACCCAAATTTAGTTACCCAAACATCGAAACCACACACCGATCTCAACCTCGATACCAACGCACACCGTCGATACCAATGCACACCGATCTCAACCCCAATACCAATGCACACCGAAGCATAACCACGACCCAGTGGCGGACTGGAGGTGAGGGAAGCCACTTCGATCCATGAGGCTGGAGCACAACCACGACCCAGCAGGCGGAGCACAACGTTGAGAGAGTTTGCTTGAGAGGGTTTTAAGAGATGAGAGAGAGAGAGAGAGAGAGAGAGAGAGAGAGAGAGAGAGAGAGAGAGAGGCAAGGTGTGAGTTTTTAATAAAATAATCGGGCCGGTTGAGAGAGTGATTTGAGAGACCGGAGTTGTGATATCAGAGTTTAATCACTAGATTAATCGGAGTTGAGAGAGTGAACTAAGAGACATGATGAGCTTCAGTTCAGAGTTAGAGATGAGAGTGAATGAGAGAGGCACGGATAAAAGAATGAAAAAGAAAGGCAAGTGGGATTATTTTATTCACGCTCGGTAGATAAAATATATATTTTTTTTTAACTTTCATGAATAGTGCACATTTATAGAGTGCACATCTATCTATAGATATGCATTATAGCAATGGAGCTAAAATTTTTAGATTTAGCTCCACTGCTGGAGCATCAGTTTAGCGGCAATATATCTAAATTATAGCAATATAGATACACTGCTGCAAATGCTTTCATGCATCACATAATTGTATGGCCCAAATTCACCATTGGGATCAGTTGCAGGCTCTCTTTTCTCTATCTTTTCTTAGCTGCTGAGACCGTCTTTAGAAATTCTCATGTCATTAAAGATGTGCATATTTCCTAGTACGGTGCATGGTACCACGTATTGCTTATTGTGTTGGTATCAATAAGTTTTGTTGCACCTATGAAAAGTTAATTAATAGGTAGGGAGGTGTTTATTACTCATCATTTATTTTATACCGTTTTACATACACCAAGCAACTAAAATCACCGAGTTAAGTTTGTGTGCAGCAAGTTTAATCCAGATAATTAAATAACTATTTTCAACTAAATGGAGAGAGGTTCAAGTTATAGTAGAGGCCTTGTAAACATGTTATTTATTTTTATATATATACTTTTTTTATGGTGCCTCACTAATGAGAGGATTATTTTCCTGAAAGAAAGACTGACAATGTAGCCGTTTTTTTTAGTTTTCCTCCCCAAGTACAAATCTAGCTACTAATGCTCATCGGGGCTTCTTTTAATGCAAAAGGGCAATGGCAGAGTTTAATGTTAAAAGTCGTTTTAAACTCTTTATTATAATTATATTCACTTTAAATAACATTTTTAAGTTTTAATTGTAGGGGTGGCTGTTGGATGTGGATGGCAAGCATTTGTGGCATATGTAAATGTGGGATGTTACTACGTGGTTGGAATACCTTTGGGTTGCGTTCTCGGCTTTAAGTTCGACCTTGGCGCTAAGGTTTACCAATTAAGCACCCTTCTTATATAATAAATCTAGTGTGCCAAATTAATATGATGCACCTTTATTAATTTTCATGCACTGATACACATTATTTGTCAGCTGAAAAATATACATACATACATATATATATATATATATATATATATATATCATTTTTAGATGTGACCAAAGGAATGATGCACTGAGTAAAATTGCTTGACTGAACGAAACAGGGAATATGGACAGGGATGATAGGAGGAACTGTGATGCAGACCTTCATTTTAATTTGGGCAACATTTCGCACGGACTGGAATAAGGAGGTATGTTCTACAATGAATAAAGAGGAATTGAACTTTAGTTTACTACTTGAAATTGAAATGCTTACTATCATTTATGGCTTTTGAACACTGAGTAATTAGCACCTCTATATGCTAATTCAAATTTTGGGGCACACATAAAAAATAAAAAGAAGAAAGTAAAAAGAAAGAAAGATAACCATAATGAATTTGATCATGTAATAACAACCACAAGCTCTTGTCTTATATATATATAAAAGCGGCAATGCCGCTAAAGTTATTTAACACTGTGCATTCAGTGTTAAATCCCTGTTTATTTACTGTTCATCTACAGTGGAATTTTCGTGAAGCACTTATTTTTATTTATATATTTTTTTAGTCTTCTGTTCTTTTTTTTTTATATATACTGTTATACTGACACAATAAATTTCACAATATTTTCACAATTATTGAGGTGACAATTTTTTATAAGTCAAAATAAAATAATAAAATATGAAACTGTGAATAATCACAACTGAAAATAAATGTTTTGTGAAAAGCGGCAATGTTGCTACAGTATTTTAGCAATGTTCATTCAATATTTTTGCATTGTTCATCTATAGTGTCATTTTGGTGAGCCACTTTGTCTTTTTTTTTTTTTTTTTTTTTTTTTTTTTAACATAGCTACAATTCCAAGAGGCACTATAGCTACAGTAGCTACATTTTTTTTTTTCCAATCTTCCGTTTGTACCTTTTTTTTTCCTTTTATATATATATTGTTATACTGATACAATAAATTTTACAATATTTTCACGTAATACGCCTAAAGTAGGGTTAAATCACTGTTCATCTACAATGAAATTTTCGTGAGGCACTTGTCTCTTTTTTTCTTTTTCTTTTTTAGTCTTCCGTTCGTTTTTTTTTTTTACATATACTGTTATACTGACACAACAAATTTCACAATATTTTCACAATTATTGAGGTGTCAATTTCTTATAAGTCAAAATAAAATAATAAAATATGAAACAGTGATAAACCACAACTGAAAATAAATGTTTTGTGAAAAGCAGCAATGCCGCTACAATATTTTAGCAATATTCATTCAGTGTTTTTGCATTGTTCATCTATAGTGTCATTTTGGTTAGCCACTTTGTCTTTTTTTTTTTTTTTGGTTTTGAACAGTAGCTACAGTCCTAAGAGGCGCTGTAGCTACATTTTTTTTTTCTAGTCTTCCGTTTGTACCTTTTATATATATATATATATATATATATATTGTTATAATGACATAATAAATTTCACAATATTTTCACAATATTTTCACAATTATTGAGATGTCAATTTCATTACCGCTTTAGTGTTTAACCACTGTTCATTCAGTGTTTTTGCACTGTTCATCTACAGTGCCATTTTTGTGAGCCGCTTTGTCCTTTTTTTCTTTTTAATTTTTTAAAAAGTTTTGAACAGTAGCTACAGTACCAAGTGGCCTTGTAGCTACAGTAGCTACAGTTTTTTTCTTTTCTTTTTCCAGTCTTCTGTTTGTATTTTTTTTTCTTTTTATATATATTGTTATATTAACACAACAAATTTCATAATATTTTCACAATTATTGAGGTATCAATTTCTTATAAGTCAAAATAAAATAATAAAATATGAAACTGTAACCAATCACAACTGAAAATAAATCTATATATATAAAAGCGTGAATGCGCTAAATCACTATAGCTACAGTGCTTTGGTTTCGTGAGCCACTTTTTTTTTTTTTTCTTTTCCCCAAGTTTTGAATGGTAACTACAGTGCCAAGTGGCACTGTAGCTACAATAGCTATAGTTTTTTTTTTTTTTTCCTTTAATCGGTTTGTGTTTTTTTTTTTAATAAATATTTATGTAAGCTAGTATATATATTGTTATATTGACACAACAAATTTCACAATATTTTTATAATTGTTGACGTGCGCGAATGCGCTAAAGCACTATAGCTACAGTGCTTTGGTTTCGTGAGCTACTTTTTTATCCCAAGTTTTGGATAGTAACTACAGTTCCAAATGGCACTATAGCTATAGTAGCTACAAATTTTTTTTTCCTTTTAAATATTTATGTAAGTTGGTATATATATTGTTATACTAACACAACAAATTTCACAATATTTTCACAATTATTGACGTGTCAATTTCTTACAAGTCAAAATAAAATAATAAAATATGAGACTGTGACCAATCACAACTAAAAATAAATGTTTTGAGAAAATGTTATAACATTTATTGTGCAGTGCTGTTGGTTTATTCAACTGGCACGGTAGCTACAGTGCTTTTTTTTTTTTTTTTTTTTTTTCAGTAGTCAGTTTTTGTTTTTTTTTTTTAATATTTATGTAAGCTGGTATATATATTGTTATATCGACACAACAAATTTCACAATATTTTTACAATTATTGACGTGTCAATTTCTTACAAGTCGAAATAAAATAATAAAATATGAGACTATGACCAGCCACAACTAAAAATAAATGTTTTGAGAAAATGTTACAACACTTATTGTGCAGTGCTTTTGGTTTATTCAATTGGCACGGTAGCTACAGTGCCTAAAGTTTTTTTTTTTTTTTTTAGTAATCAGTTTGTGTTTTTTTTTTCTTTTAAATATTTATGTAAGCTAGTATATATGTTGTTATACTAACACAACAAATTTCACAATATTTTCACAATTATTGATGCGTCAATTTCTTACAAGCCGAAATAAAATAATAAAATATAAGACTGTGACCAATCACAACTAAAATAAATGTTTTGAGAAAATGTTACAACACTTATTGTGTAGTGTTTTTGGTTTATTCAACTGGCACGGTAGCTATAGTGCCTAGAGTTTTTTTTTTTTTTTTAGTAATCATTTTGTGTTTTTTTTTTCTTTTAAATATTTATGTAAGCTAATATATATATATTGTTATACTGACACAACAAATTTCACAATATTTTCACAATTATTGACGTGTCAATTTCTTACAAGTCAAAATAAAATTATAAAATATGAGACTATGACCAATCACAACTAAAAATAAATGTTTTGAGAAAATGTTACAACACTTATTGTTATCACAATATTTTCACAATTGTTGAGATCTCAGTTTTTTATAGATCAAATAAAAAAATGCTAAGTCCACAACATTTTAACATTAATTTATACATTGCCTAAAGTTTTTTTTTTTTTTTTTTTTTTCCAGTTATCGGTTTGTGTTCTTTTTTTCCTTTTAAATATTTATGTAAGCTACCATATCTATTAACTATATAAATAGAGGCCAAGGCTCATGAATAGTATTTTATTGGTTTATTCAATTAGTGAGATGCACTTTCTCTTTTCTTTTCTTTCATTTCCCCTTCAAGTATGCCAGTTGGTTTTAGCTTTGTTTTTGTTTTTGTTTTTTTTTTAATTTTTATATGTTTACTTTGTACTTGCAATGCAAGTTTACATTGTAAATACACAAAAGTTGTTAATATTATACACATTTGCACAAAAAATGGTAAATATTGTACACATTTTGTAAATGTGTACAAAATTTACCAATTTTTTTGTGTCTACAATATAAATTTAGATTGTAATTAAGTACAATGTATACATATAGATATTATAAAAATGTTGTGACGCATGTGTCAATTCCTTATGGGTCAAAATAAAATAAAATAAAATAATAAAATATTATACCGAGATCTAGCACAACTAAAAATGTCGTGACATTTTGTTGTTATTACAATATATTCACAACTATTGAGGTGTAAGTTATAGGTCAAAATAAAATAATAAAATATTAGACTAGGATCTGTCACGGTCTTATACGATTGAGATTAACTTTTTATAACATAATTATCAAAATTCTTAAAATTAATGTCTTTTTTTATTAATGTAAACCTCTATGTATTTTAAAAATTAAATGATTTATATTTTTATTAGGTGATACAAATAAAATCTAAAATGGATCTTAATCACTACTTTTTTTTTTCATGGCTAGCATATGCCTTGTCCGTGCTGCCTTGAATAGTATATATAAAAAGCAGCAACGCCGCTACAGTGCTTCGGCACTGTGCACTCAGTGTGTTTGCACTATGCAAGCACTGTAGCAGTAACAGTACATTGATGAGGCACTTTTTTTTTTTTTTCAAACAGTAGCTTTTTTTTTTCTTCTTCCGTTTGTACTTTTTTTTTCTTTTATATATATATTTTTATTACACAACAAATTTCGCAATATTTTTACTATTATTAAGGTGTCAATTTCTTATAAGTCAAAATAAAATAATAAAATATGAAACTGTGACTAACCACAACTGAAAATAAATATTTTGTGAAAATGTTGTGACATTTGTTAGATGAATGTGCAAAAGCTTCCGTACTTTTGGTTTGTTCAAGTGGCACTGTAGCTACAGTAACTACATAGATTTTTTTTTTTCCCCTTCAATCTTCCGTTTGTACTTTTTTTTAAAAATATTTCTAAGAACCCGTATATATATTGTTATACTGACACAACAAATTTCACAATATTTTTACAATTATTGAGGTGTTAATTTCTTATAAATCAAAATAAAATAATAAAATATGAAACTATGACTAATTACAACTGAAAATAAATATTTTGTGAAAATTTTGCGACACTTGTTGGGTGAATATGTAAAAACTATAGTACTTTTGGTTTATTCAATATATACTGTTTATTGCTTTTATTTTTTATTTTTTTTCATAGTCATTGATTTATGTTATTTTTTCTATAATATTTTTGCACTGTTTATATAGTGTTTTTCATTATTCATCTACGGTTTCATTTTGCTTAGCCACTTTGTATTTTTTTTTTTTTTTATAATAGTTTTGAACAGTATCTACAGTACCATACGGCAATGTAGCTATAGCAGATACTTTTTGGGGTTTCATGATTCTTTTTTTTTTTTTTTTCGTTTATTCAACCCTTTTTGTTTATTCAATAAAGTTTTTTTATTTATTTATTTATTTTTACAGTAATCGGTTTGTGTTTTTTTTTTCTTTTAAATATTGATGTAAGCTAACCTTTATATTGTTATACTGACACAACAAATTTCACAATTATTGACGTGTTAATTTCTTACACGTCGAAATAAAATAATAAAATATGAGCCTGTAGCCAACCACAACTGAAAATAAATGTTTTATAATAAAAGCGACTGTGCCGCTACAATGCTTCAGTACTGTGCATCTAGAGTGTTGGCATAGTGTAGCACTATAGCTACAACAGTGCTTTGGTTTCGTGAGTCCTTTTTTTTTTCTTTTTTCAACCCTTTTGTTTATTCAACTGGCACTGTAGCTATAGTGCCTAAAGTTTTTTTTTTTAATTTTTTTTTAATATTGATGTAAGCTGACATTTATATTGTTATATTGACACAACAAATTTCACAATATTTCCACCATTATTGACGTGTCAATTTCTTACAAGTCGAAATAAAATAATAAAATATGAGACTGCAGCCAACCACATCGTTATCATAATATTTTCACAATTGTTGAAATCTTAGTTTCTTATATATCAAATAAAAAAAATGCTAATTCCATAATATTTAACATTAATTTCACAACAAATCATACGTAAGCTATTATTGATGGATAGCATTGGAGCTACCGTGCTTTTTCTTTTCTTTTTCTTTTTTTCTATTTCTTTTTTTCAGTAATCGATTTATGTTTTTTTTTTCTTTTAAATATTTATGTAAGCTGGCATATATATTGTTATATTGACACAAAAAATTTTATGATATTTTCACAATTATTGACATGCCAATTTCTTACAAGTTGAAATAAAATAATAAAATATGAGACTGTGACTAGCCACAACTGAAAATAAATGTTTTGAGAAATTATTATAACACTTATTATTATCACAATATTTTCACAATTGTTGAGATCTCAGTTTCATATAGATCAAATAAAAAAATGCTAAGTCCACAACAGTTTAACATTAATTTCTATCGTGCATAAAGTTTTTTTTTTCCCCCAATAATCAATTTGTGTTTTTTTTTTCTTTTAAATATTTATGTAAGCTAGCATATATATTGTTATACCGACACAACAAATTTCACAATATTTTTACAAATATTGAAGTATTAATTTTTTACAAGTCGAAATAAAATAATAAATATGAGACTGTGACCAATCATAACTGAAAATAAATGTTTTGAGAATAATAATAACAATGTTATCAATTTAAAACCAATTATAACTTGTCATTTACAATTTGTTTCAAAAATGTTATGAATGTAGTATTTCTCTCAAATAAAATAAATAAATATATGTGTATATATATATTTGGATCCTAAAAATGAAGATATTGTGAAAATATTATGATATTTTGTTGTATTTTTAGACTTCTTTTTTAATATAATAAAATTGAGTGAACCAAAATTCACAATTTTTCACACAAAATCTATATTAATTTTCTCACTACTGGAGGCAGCACGTGTTTTGCACGTGCAGCCAATGCTAATTATTTCAAAATAAAAATTGAGCATCTTAAATTTTTAAATTTTTAGATTTTCCATCAACCCATCACTGTATGATCAGAGACAATAATGGCTGGCCCAAAAACAAGGGTTTTGGTAGTTGGTACCGTTTAGTCCAGTAAGGTACAATCAATTATTTTGGGCTGGAACCCATCTGACCTTCATGGAATTGATTAGATGATTATAAATTGAACCTTTAGACTCCTCCAAAAAAATGACATATATTTAAGGGGAAAAAAAAAAGACAAATTGTTAATAATGTGTATTACATGCGACTTCAAACTAGTTGCAACTTGTAATTGAGGTTCAAGTGATAGTCTATTAATAATAACATCCGTTTAGAGATATTTTATGTAATTTATTTCTATATATATTTAAAAGCTGAAGTGTAGTATTTATTATTGTTACGCTTCTGTTGAGCTACGTCAGCGGTCATATCACCTACTTATTTTTAATCATTTCTCTTTTATTTTTTGACTCTTTATTTATTTATTAATTTTGTAGCTTACGATTACATTTATCCCCAACTTTCCCCCTTCCCTTTTACCTTTTCATCTCTCCACTATTATTAACATTAATATCACTCTTCCTTTATCCCTTCATCTTCCTTTGACTTTGACTATTCTTATCCCCATCTTTTTACTATAAATTTGCTAATCTCTTTCACTCTATACATATTTTATCACACAAAAAGGTTATTACTCTCTCTCTTTCTTGTGTTTTTCTTTTCTTTTTTTGGTATTTTTTTAAAATAGTTTTTGCATCTTTACTTTATATTGATAAATTTCCATGTTCTTTAGAACTCTACTATTATTCTCTCTCTCTCTCTCTCTCTCATATATATATATATATATATATATATATATATATATATTTTTTTTTTTTTTTTTTGCGTGGATTTATTTATTTATTTTTTATATCTTTACTTTTGGTTGATGAATTTGTGTGTTCTTTAAAACTCTATTTTAGGTTGATGCATACCCCTATAAAAAATAAATAGGATTGAATTGAATTTCATGCTCCAAACTTTTTGGTTTTGTGTTTTCAAGTTGTCATTTTTTCCTTTTTTTTTTTAATTGTTAAATGCTATCATATCGTATTATAAAGATAGAATATAAGAATATAATATTATTCAATTACATAACATGACTTGGATAATTTGGTGTGACCATATCTTTTATTTTGACTATTCTTTTTCTCATCTTATTTTCTATAAATTTATCCAATTCAGATCTCTCCCAAAAAAGGTGATTATTCTCTTTCTCGATTATTTATTCTTTCTTGCAACTTAACTTTAGGTTGATGAATCATTATATTTTTTTTATAACACTATTTTGGGTTAATATATAATTTTATGTGTGTTTTTGAGTTCTCCATCACAAGCCTTCTCTCTCCCTCTCATAGCTTTTGTTTGATTTTTGTTTGACATAATACTTAGTTATTTTGAAAGCGAAAATTAGAATTTATATTAAAATACAATCTTGCTATGTATTTGAATGTGTTTCTCAACTATTTGAGTAATATTAGGTGTAATCTTGTGATGAGTTTTGATTATCATGATATCTTATTTAAGAAATGAGAAATTTGAATATTATATTTGAAACTTAAAAGAAATTTTTTTTTTTTGAGTAAAAAACTTAAAGAATTTAGTTGTAAGAAAAAAAAAAAAAAAAAAGGAAAACACAACGTACCATAATACAATTTAGAAAATATGTACCACCTCAAAAAGAAATAATTTCAATCAAACACACCAAAAATATTAAAATGATATATATATATATATATATATATATATATATATATATATATATATATATATATATATATATATATATATATATATATATATATATAAAGATGGATAGATGAAAAATAATTTTAGAATTTTTTTGATTTTTAGAGAGAACATATTATACATCGTACCATAATTTCGAAGTAATCATATATTCTTATGCATCACGTGGATCTGCGACTAGTTATATCTATAATTCAAAACCACACCTCCTTCTCCCTCACCATCTATCTAAAATAACTAGTGGAAACTAGTAAACAAGCACTGAGAAGTTGAAATTTTCAGGTGGAGATTGCTAAGAAACGATTGGAAAAATGGGACGACACAAAGGAGCCTCTGCTGAAGAGCTAATGAGCTTGCCGATATTGATTCACAAGTATCAAAATTTTGGGCCTGGGTTGTAGGAGATGGACTTGCAACAATCAATCATAGACAGGATTTGACCCATCGATCAGCTACCAAAAATCTCTGGCTAGTTAACAATCCTGCCCATCGTTCTTGGACCATAGAAGGAATTGAGTTGTGGTGTGCTTTACCGGGAACCAGCCGATAATGTGGCTCCATTTTCGTTCTTTTTTGGCATCAATTTGCTCTGTGTGCTTTAAACTTTATATATCTACATATTCTCCCAGCCTTTACAGCTGGACTAGTCGAAATTCATTATAATAATTTATCATGAGTCGAATCTATAAAATTGATGATTTTCTTACCCCAGATGTAGTCCAGAGGCTTACTTAATAGGTGACATACTGACATGCAAGCTTGTAGTACAAATGAGCAAATTAATGTCTATCATGCTGATTTAATCCGATAATTATACCTGACGGCGTTAATTTGCACATGAACATCCAACGATTGCAAACTCTCTAGTGGGCGAAAAAACAGGATGGGACCTCGTATTACAAACATATCGAGTGCATTTGTCCTCTGAATTATACCATTGATGCTTTTTTTTTCTTTTCTTTTTATTCAAGTTACAAGTAGAGGAGAGGGAATTTGAACATTGGTTGTCCTTGTGGAAGATACCAAACAATGCTACTGAGTACCATGGATTCTTCTTAGTAGATTCTTAAATTCAATCATTACAGTTTCTCACAATGAAAAAACATGAAACAAGCCAAGATAGCAAAATGAAGCTAAGTGAACCAAAGAGACTAATATGAGATGAGATCATTGCTGTTGGACCATATATGCATATAAAATAAATAAATAAATAAATAAAGAAAAAAGGAAAAAAAGATTGTACCCAGCACAAAGTGTTGTAGGACCATACATGCATGAATACAAATATTAATAAATTATGCAGTTTATTACTATTGAGGTGGGGACGAGTATCGGGATCTAAATTCAGTAAATCATGAATTCTTTTATTACAAAACAGGGGCCTTGGCCAACAAAATCTATATTTTTTACATTTACAAATTAAAGCACTCCACAATTTCCTTTTTTATCCTACACATTGAATTAGTAAATCGTAATGAATAATCTAAAACCAAGAAGCAAAAAGTTATATCCATAAGAACAAACAAAACCAGTGCTCACCTTCTTAGAATGTTTCATGCTGCTACTAGAAGTGCAAGATTTTACATCTGTAAACATGCATAGAGATTCCGCATCAATCTACTTGCATGCGAATGCCATCCGGTTTGTCTCTTTGGTCTGAGTCATCTTCATCCTCAAAACTGGGGGGAGAAGCATTGGATTTCATTATGTGTCGACCTGGGAAGCACGGACGCGGCAGGACGCAGCGACGCGCAGGGGATGCCGCTGCACGCGCGTCCGGCCGAGTCCAGCTGTGTCGTGCCACGTGGATCCCACGTGGTTTTCACCGACGCGCGCCGACGCGGCTTCGACGCGCGCCAACGCGAGCCGAATCGGGCCGACTCGGGCCTGAATCGGCCATATCGGCCGAAATGGCCGATTCAGGCTGAAATTCAAAAAAAAAAAACCCAGAACGCACCGTTTTACTTAACACTAACCCTACTTCAGCCCAATTTCACTCAAAACGCCAAAACACCCTCCTCACATTTCGTCTCACTCACTTTGTCTCTGTGCTCTCTGCCTCTGTTTCGTCTCCCTCTCTGCCTCTCTGCGTCTGTTTCATCTCCCTTGCTGCATCAATACATTCTTTCTTCAGCTCTCTCTCACGCATTCTTAACTTAGGTATCATTATAAAGCTTTCAATCTTAGTTTAATTTAATCTTTGATTTGTGATTTGTGATTTGTGACTTATGAATATGTGATTTGTGAATCTTAGTTTTCAATCTTAGCTTTATTTAGTTAATAGTTAATAGTTATTACTCATTGTGAATCTGTTTTGTGAAATCTGTGTTGTGGGTTTTGTGAAATCTGTGTTGTGGGATTTGTGAATCTGTGTTGTGAATATATAAACTTGGGTTTTATTTATTATTAATTTATTTAGTTAATAGTTATTATTTGTAGGTTAAATTGAATCTATTGAATTTGCAATGGATGAAGTTACTAGCACAGAAACTTCATCTCAAGAAGTGTCAAATGCTGAATGTCCTCTTTGGCAGTATGTGACTAAAGTAGAAAAACCACTCGGTGCTTGTGTTAAGAAAGGTGGAAACACATACTTTAAGTGCAACTATTGTAGTGTAGTTTATATGGGATCCTATTCTAGAGTAAATGCTCATTTATTAAAAATAAATAATAAAGGTATTAAAGCATGCTCTATTGTGACACCGAGTCATAGGCAGGAAATGCAGCGAATGCATGATCAAGTTGAGAATGATAAGTTAGAGAGAGAAGAAAGAAGTCGAATTCCCTTACCCCCACCTCTCCCAGGCCGTGGGCCTATACCTATTTCCCCATTTCGGAGACAAGAAGGGAGTGATATTGATAGTACAAACCCAATTGATGGTAAGAGGAGGAAGGTGGCTGGGATTTCTCCTATTGAGAAAGCATTCCAGAATAATGCTAGACATGAATTGGATAGTAGAATTGCTAGGATGTTTTACACTGGTGGGCTTCCATTTAACTTTGCAAGGAACCCATATTATCGTAATTCCTATGCATATGCTGCTACTCATAGCATTCCAGGTTATGTTCCTCCTGGATACAATGCTTTGAGGACAACACTTTTGCAAAAGGTAAGAGCTCATGTTGAAAGGCTTTGGAAGCCAATTAAGGACTGTTGGCTTGAAAATGGTGTAAGCATAGTTTCTGATGGATGGTCGGATCCACAAAGGAGGCCTTTTATTAATATTATGGCTGTATCAGATGGAGGTCCAGTATTTATAAAGGCAATTGATGGGTCAGGTGAGTTCAAAGACAAGCATTATATTGCTGGGGTGTTGAAGGATGTTATAAAGGAGATTGGACATGAAAAAGTTGTCCAAGTCATCACTGATAATGCTAATGTGATGAAGTCTGCTGGAGCTCTTATTGAAGGTGAGTATCCTAAAATATTTTGGACACCCTGTGTTGTCCACACTCTTAATCTAGCTTTGAAGAATATTTGTGCAGCAAAAAACACTGAAAAGAATGAAGTTATATATGAGGAATGTAGTTGGATTACACACATTGCTGATGATGCATCATTCATACGTGTTTTTATTATGAACCATTCAATGAGGTTGGCAATGTTTAATGAATTTTGTTCATTAAAATTGCTCCAAGTTGCCGATACTAGATTTGCTTCGATTGTTGTAATGTTGAAAAGGTTGAAGTTGATAAAGAGATGCCTTCAAGCCATGGCTATTAGTGAGCAATGGGCTTCTTATAGGGAGGATGATGTTGGAAAAGCTCAGAAGGTGAAAGATATGATTCTAAGTGATCTTTGGTAGGATAAAGTTGATTATATCATTGAATTCACAACACCTATTTATGATATACTACGAATAGCCGACACAGATAAGCCTTGTCTTCATCCTGTGTATGAGATGTGGGATTCAATGATAGAGAAGGTGAAGGCAACAATATATCGACACGAAGGCTTGGAAGATGATAAGTATAGCTCATTTTGGGGTGTGGTGTATGATATACTTATTGATCGATGGACTAAGAATTGTACACCACTACATTGTTTGGCTCATTCCTTAAATCCTAAGTAAGTACATTTATTTTCTATTTTCCTTAGTTTCCCTTTCTAGTAAAACACACTTTTCATCTATATTTATTTTTTAATCTTTAACTAGGTATTACTCCATTGAATGGCTTTCGGAGAATCCAAAACGCCTCGCTCCACATCGGGATCATGAAATTTCTATGGAAAGGAGCAAGTGTTTGGATCAATACTTTGAAGATGAGAGTGAATTAAAGGTGGTGAAGTTTGAGTTTGCTGCATTTTCAGGAGGGAGGTTTCCTTCACCAGATGCCTTGAAAGATAGGTGGGACTTACTCCCTTTGGTTTGGTGGCAGTACCATGGCTCCACATTTCCAATTCTTCAATCTCTTGCCTTGAAACTTCTTGGACAACCTTGTTCATCCTCATGTGCTGAGAGGAATTGGAGCACATACAAATTCATTCATTCCTTAAAAAGGAACAAAATGGCTCCTGCACGTGCTGAAGATCTGATATATGTGCATTCTAATCTTCGACTCTTGTCAAGGCGCAATGTGGAGTATGTAAATACAGCAACAAAGATGTGGGATATTGCAGGAGACTCTTGGAATGAGGGCGACATTCATGGAGGAGCTGGAATTCTTGAGAATGCAACCCTTACACTTGATGAGCCAGAGTTGGAAGCCATGGTTATTGGAAATGCTAACACTAGTGCTACTACTAGTGAAAGTGAAGTTCGAAGTGAAGCTATTGATCTTGATGATGAAGAAGTTGGTGTTTGATTGTCTTGTTGATTGTCTTTTATTTAGTTTTAATTTCGAACTTGTGAGTTGTATTCTAATTTCCAAACATCATGGAATGTTTTAGTTTCAATATTGTGAGTTGTGTTTAATTTATGAAAATCATGTTTTTAGTTATTATCTACTATTGCTCTTAAATTTGGTATATGTTTGTATAATGTGAAAAAATATGCTTAGCAATATATTAAAAATATAAATAAAAATATTTTTTAATCGCCGAGTCCCGCCGCATCCGCACCCACCTTTTTCAAAAATTGCCGAGTCTCGCACCCGCACCCGAATCCCGAAACGCACCCGTGCTACATAGGTGTCGACAAACACAACATAATTTGGGCCTGCAACAGAGAAATCATTCTTGTAAATACCATAGCCAAGTGCTGTAGCAGTACAGTCATGCATCAATCTCAGCGGCCTCAGTCCAGCAATTGTTGCCGCATCCAAATAAGCACGCCTCTGCAAATCCGTGAAGTAAGAAGGAATCCCAATCACACAATCCGAAACATTCAACTCAAGATCCTTCAATGTCTCAGTTGGAACTCAAGGTAATGTGCATAATTCATATGCATTGTGGAATAATAAACTAAAGACAAAGAATCATTTAGAATGGTGCAGAAATTATTCGTTTCCTTCTAGCTTATTTCCTTTCATTCTTTATTATGACCTTTTTTCTGCAAAAGGTTTGCAAATAGAACCTTTAGTTTCTAATCTTGATTTGTGCGAGTGAATGGATTAAATGTTATTATTTTCTGATTTCAATCTTGTAATTAGCTTGCATTTCTTTCTCCTTTTTGCCGAAACAGAGGCTGGATGTCTTTTGCCTAGTTTGCCTTCTGATGCAACATTAGACCCGACTTCAGGAATAAGCTTCCTTTGTGATCTAAATGACAACATTGCAGCTCCATGGCCCACTACATCTCAAGTGCAAGCTTCTTCATGCAATAAAAGTTATGTCCTGGCTATTATATTTTATTCATTTATATGGAGTACCGAGTCTTGTAAATCTGTTACTTGTTCCTTCTGAAAATTAAATTGCTTTTTGCTAAAGGCTTATTTTGTTTCTGTTATATTTATCAACCTGACTTATTGGAATTTCAGCTATTAAATGTGAGTTATACTTGGGCAATCCTAAAATGTGACTAACCTGGAATAGATGCCTAGGTTCACGGTTTTTTTACTTGCATGGGAACCAGGGATGGGGTCCACCATCACGTGAGTGGAGGCCAGACGTCATTCATTGTTTATCTTCAAGAATGGGAGCTGTCTTAATTGAGGTAGTTGTCATAAAAAAAAGTTAGGCATGTATGCTAATTTGGTCCTATCAAGTGGGTTATGAAGTATCAATTCCCGTCTACTTAATGAAATTAAAGAACATGTAGAAGAATGGAATGGACAGTGTTGTGAAATCGTTTTATTCCAAAGTTTGATGGGCACCATTTTCCCTTAAAGGGGAGCTAAACCAAGATAGAGACAGAGAATTCCTGTCAACCACTTTCTCTATCCTTACAAACACAAAGAACTTATTTAGCTAAAAACTTGGAGGAAACTCTTCATAGTTGAAAACCAAACTTTTTGCATCCAAAGCTAAACATACTTTGTTGCTTTGAATTGTGGAACACAATTAATTCTCTTTTTGGTCACTAACCCTCCTTAACTTCATGCTAACTTGCTTTGCAGGACTTTATAACGACGATGTCATGCTTTTTCTGCTCATTGCTTCCTTAATGGTCCCTCTAATGCTGTTGTAGTCTTAAGAAGCTTTTTCTTGCACATTGCACCTTGTCAGAGTCTTCAAAGAGAAAAGGATAACTAGATGAAGTTATTTCCAAGAAGGTTTCTCTTGATCTGATCTGAGCCCTGTCAATTGAAGACAATTGTTTATTGGGCAGAGAATTTTGATTTTAGGTAATTTAGGATTATGTTCCTGATCCTATTGAACCTGAAATACTTAAGTGCTTAAGCTGTATCTTCTTTATGATGAAATCAATTTTCAAAAGAGGGAAATTTTTTTTGTAGAGATTGTATTGAGTGGGCCAAGCTTGGGCTTCTGTACAACTATCATAGAAAGCCTAGATATAACTCGTGTCACAACTCTAACGCTGTTTTGAGTAATGAAAAACAAGTGATGTGATCATATGAAAGTGATAGACAATCATTTACATTTAATCACATAAGAGATGTGACAAAAGTTGTAGCATAAAATTTATGGTCTTCGAAGAACTGCACCGTTAAGGAATGGGTTAGGGAGAACAATATCTCTTAGGACACAATAAATTTCACAAATTTCACAACTTTTTCAAAGTTGTTAATGTAACAAATTGTGATTGGTGTATTAAGTGATGTGAAATGTTTCACCTAAGATTCAAATCAAATTGTTAGGTATCAAAGTAAATGTTCATTATTCTTATTCCAATTTCTAAGCCAGAAATGTTCCAGCGTCACTGATTAGATCATCCCACCATGCTTGACTATAAGGCTATTGACTATTGGCTATTTGGATATCTTTCTTGCTGAAGTGTTTGTATCATCCAACACTAAAATTGATAGTACTACTCTTGTTTCATTTTTTGCTATGTACTTAAAATTGATACTAAGTATCCATTTGGATACAACTGAAACAGACCCAGTATATACGTTTCAACGTTTTTTTTTTTTTTTTTTTTTTTTTTTTGAGAACGTGCACTAGCATTTTTTTTGCTTTTCCAGTGGGTTTCGTGCACTGTTCACATGACCCACAAACTTCTTTTTGACTTTGATGTGCGAAAGTTTCACGTACTGTCCTATCTATAACAACTCAATATGCTTTAGCTTATCCTAAGTTCTAAGAGCATCATCATTAGAAAATGCTACTCTATTCTATTTTACTATTTTAAAAAGCTACTTTATTACTTATACCATATAATTTTACAATACCTTCAGCATCCCAAAACTCTATTTTTATTAAAATATTATTTTTTAATATTTCTTTATTATTTCTTTCCAACCGTCACTTTTTAGACTTTGGCATGTTTCGATTTTCCTGGGCTTTCCAACAATATTTTTTTTCCTCTCTTTCCCTCAACCTTTAGCACCGGTTCAACACACAAAGCCACACACACAAACCCATGATACACTGATCAACCTATCCAAACCCATCACCACACACACAAAGCCATACACACACACACACAAACACAAACAAAAACCATCAACAAAGCCACACACACAAACACAAACCATCAAACCATCAACAAAGCCACACACACAAAAACCATCAAACCAGTTGGAGTTAACAACGGCCATCACACTCACCACCCAAGACACTGATCAGTAAACACAAGCCACCAATCAAAAACCCACGTCGCCGATTTGAAACCCACCGAAGCAAACCCATTCAAAAAAACTCATCACCGGAGCCACCATCGGAGCTACCGATGATCAACCCAACCGATCCACCCACCGATCAACAGATCCACCGTTTCAAATCCACTATCAATCGATCCAAGCCCACTGATCCAAATCCATTACCATGACCCACGCCGATCTCCACCAAACCCATCACCGTGACCCACTCTGATCTTGCCATGACCCCGTTGGACCCAAACACTGGTAATCTCTGACGACCAACAACCCACTTCAGCCACAACCCAACCACGATGAACGACCCAAACACCGGACCCAACCACGACCCACAACCCACAACCCCTTTAAGCATCGGTCACAGCAAAAAAAAAAAAAAACCACAACCACCACAGTGACCAACGCCATCACCCACGCCAAAAAAAAAAAGAAGAAGAAGAAGAAGAAGCAACCACAAACCCGCCGGATCATAACCCACCAGAAAAAATGAGCCACTGTGATGTGTGATGTTGATGTGGGAGGAGAATGGTGTTTGAGTCTGAAGAGAGGAGAGAGCAGATGTAGAAACAGAGAAGGAAGAGAGAGAAGAGAACTGAAATAATGAGACAGAGGAGAGAGAAATTTCAGGGGAAAATGGTGAATAAAATATTATTATTATTTTTAGAATACTGCTACAGCACAATTCTAACTTTAGAATTGTACTGTAGCAGTATTGCAAAAAAATTTGCAATAGTTGTATTTACCATTTTCTGATGCAAAGCATTTTGAGGCTTAAAATGCCAAATTGTATTTAGATTTGGCATTAGTATTCTCCAATGCTGATGCTCTAAACAAAGGATATATGCCCTGTTGTGAGAGACTGCGTCTCCGGTCCGTTTTATGATGTTGGGCCAAACCCACGTGAAAGGGTGGAGTCGTGTTATTACCTCTCAAAATGGAGGTTCGACTGATTATATTTTCCCCCTTAGATTAGGAGTTTTACAATGGAGTTGCCACTTATTTAATTATTGGAAAAATAAGAAAACCATAATTGAAAGATTCCTCATTTTATTAATTTGAAATTGAATTTATATTGATCATAGGAAAATTACATGGCTTTAGTCCTAGATACAATTTAAGATAAAGTACATAGCTTTGTTTCCTAGTTACAATCTAGAAATTGAAAAATTACATGGATAAGCATTTGATATACTAACCATTGATCTAAGTTCGGAAACTATGTTACAAGGTGAGAAGGTGTTAGGCACCCACCTTACCCGGTGAAACCGGTCTTCTAAATTATGGTGGCCAACATTCATATCATATCATCCAATATGTCAATTAATTTACATGTTGAATTTAATGTGTGTACATGTGATAAACCCTAATTCAATTTATTAAGTATCGCGTTTGGATTGAAAAATAAATTCTAGTGAATATGTGTGTATAGTGATATCTTAGATTCAAGAATTTAAAAAAAATATTAAACAAACATATTTATCATGTTTTTGATATGGATTTAAGATTAAAACTAGTGATATGTATGAACATGTGATGAACAACCAAGAACATGTGAAGAACACATAAGAACAATTAAGAACATTCAAACATATTCAATAAAATTATCATGCTTTAATCTTAGATTCTCATCATGGCAACATAAACAAACAGTTAGGGAATGGGATTATACCTTCGTGCAAGATCCATATGGTGGAGGATGTGACTCTTGATGGAGGTCCTAAGGGTGGAGGAAAAGAAGAGATAGGAAAGGGAGAGTGAGTCTCACTCAATATCTTGAGTCTCAAGAAGACCAAGATATGACAAGACTACTCCACTTCACTAGAACTCAAGAGAAAAGAAGAAAGGGGGGTTTTGGTTTTGGAATGAAGGAGAGGTGGAGGGTTTATATAGTAATGGTGGAGAAAATATGAATGGAAGGCTATTTAATAAGGGTTGACAAAGAATCATGAACCTAGACCTCATTTTAGCCTTGGGGGAAATCTGGTGCATTAAATGGAAAGATTGGTGGGAGTGAGGAGCAAGCCAAGTTTGATTTTCCCGTAGCTGCTATAACAGTTTGTAGAGCTAACTTCGAAAAATCATATCTAAATCAATTCTGATTAGAATTGTCTCATTTTTGTGCTCAAATTGAAGCCCCGAATGTCTAGTTTCTGAGAAAATTAATCTCATTCACAGATTCAAAATAGTTGAGAGATATCGATGAAATGGTGAGTAGAGGTCATTTGTTAGAAAATGGTTTCAGCACAATTAACATTAAATGGCTCCAATCACTCCCATTTTAGACTTAATTGGTTCTAAATTTACTCCAATTAAAAGATAATTGCACAAATTACTCATTGAATAATTAATATTTAACTATCTAATTAATTAGGTGTATGCAACCTCACCATAAAATGTAGTTTTAACCAATCAAATTATGACACATCATTGATCTCAAATTGATTATACTTATAACCAATTGAAATCAATTGCTCATAATCACATATAGTTAGACTTAATTTGTGATAGTACATCTCAGCCATTAAAACTTGATTTGATGATAACTTTCAATCTGGTGGTCCGATTAGGGCTCATGACCAATCGATTTAATCGTTACAACATCAAGATCATTTTAGTGAAATGAGATTATGGATTTAATGACCAGAATCAATATGCATATTTTCAAGGTGAAATTACTCTTTTACCCTCCATGTGAGGTTAAATACGGGTTGCAAAATAGGGTGTCAACACCTGTTAAAGGAAAATTGATTCGGATTCCCTTGTTCTGTTTTGTATAGGAATTGTTGCTCTGACTACTCACTAATAACTTCTTGGACCAAAATTCCAATTATTGACCTTTATTAAATTGACTATACTCCATTCATTGTAAAATAATTCTTTTAGTTTTGAATATTTATATAAGAAACGGTCATAATTTATATGTTGCACATGAATCAGTCTTCTCCAAAATTAGATGTAAATTTCCCTATTAATCATTTCTCATATCTTACAGAAACGAAAGTTTTATACAAAACTCACAAACTTTTATTTTAGTTGTGACATAATCTTTTCAAAAAATCTTATTGGGTTTTGAAAACAAAAAGGTAATAACATAAGAATTTCCTGTTAAAAAAAATCTTAGGATGTCCTAATTAAAGAGGAAAGACATATATTTAAATTAAAAGTATAGGTTGATTTGTTACGTAATTCATTACGTAATGCTTAATAGCTCATTCTATTTTTTATATCTTAAAGCAACCTCATCAACTCATGCAAAATTTTGCAAAATACAAAAAATAGTCAATTTTACATATTTTGAGCAAAAATAAACCCAAATTAGTGGGTGTAAAATTGTGCTTAAATACACAAGTAGTGTTGGTAGCTCGTGCATTTAATATTTTAGTATTTTTTTTGTAATATTGGGTCTGTGAGAGAGAGGGGTAATGAGTGAGAAAATAATATAAAATTATAAAAGAATGAATATTTTATTGAATAGATGTGTAGAATAAATAGATTAATGAGGGTGTTTTATAAAAATGAGTGTGTAAAATAGAAAAAAATTAGTTTTTTTTTTTTAGGGTACAAAATAGACGGAAAGTTTGCATGAGCTGATGTGGTTACTCTTATAAAATTATTAGGTTGATTTGATTCTTTTGTGCAAATCGCATAAACCCAAAAAGTGAAATTGTATACATACAAATATTTCCATCTGGTTTTGTTATTTTTATATATATAAATTCAATAGGTTTTGAACCTATTATTTCCATTCAATAACTATTACTCTTTATTTATCGTACCATGGAATTGATTTGATATACCAACCTGCAGTCTTAAGCCTTTATCTAAGAGTTGTCAGAATTCTTAAATCAGTTAATTAATTAGGCATATCTTAACCCTTCAAATTATTATTATTTTTCCTTTACATGTTTGTACTCTAGTATTTGTTTTTCTTTTTTGTTTTTTTTAATTCCCTTTGTGGTGTAGTTCAAAGCTCCATCCCTACATTCAATAACTATTACTCTTTATTTGTGATGTAGTGGATGTCTTTCATCTAGAAAACCCTTACTATATATGCTAATTTAGTATGGTTTGGATACACGTTTGTATGTCACGTTTGCGTGTTTTATTTATTTATTTTTTTTTTACATGCGTTTCAAGAACAAATAACATTGTTACGGCTACTGTTCAATGTTATTTGCTACTGTTCATGAACAGTAGCCATAATATTTGACTTTTCAACATATTAGTGGGTCTCGTACACTGTTTATGGGATCTACAAATCTCACTTTTAAACAACTTTTTCATTAAAAATGAATCCCACGATATTATTTACACATTTAAAAATTATTTTATTACAGTGTTTTCAGTTTTCAGTTACTATAAAATAAATTCTATCTAGACAGATCCTTAAACAATTATAATCATAGGCAAACTGGTTATACATATAACTAGCAATCACAAACTCAGTGTTCTTCGTTTAGAAACCCTTTGTATCTTATATATCAAGCAGTATAAACAAAGGGTAACTTTACTAGCTATCACAAACTCAGACTTCTCTGTGTGTGAGAGAGAGAGAGAGAGCATGGACACCATTGACAGTGAGCTCCATGAACCCATATTACAATCAAAACGACCAACACCAGAGACAGTGAGTTCTGAACTAGAAGATACCCTATCCAACACCGAGGTTTCAAACTTTAGCCGCCTAAAATCCGGTACATGGATTGAACTGAAAACTCTCTTTCGCCTAGCAGCACCTGCGGTAGTGGTTTACTTACTCAACAGTGTCACTTCCATGTCCACACAAATCTTCTGTGGTCATCTAGGCAATCTTGAGCTCGCTGCTGCCTCTCTTGGTAACAATGGCATCCAAATATTCGCCTATGGCCTCATGGTACGTATACCTCAACACTAAAGTACTATAACCTCATCTCAATTTGTACACATTTTTGTTACACTTTTAAGATATTACAACTTTGATAAAAGTGAAAAAGCAAGTCATATGTGATCGACACTGATTAATCTGTTGATTGGCTAGCTTGGAATGGGAAGCGCAGTGGAAACACTATGTGGGCAGGCTTATGGTGCTCACAAGTTTGAAATGCTAGGCATATATCTTCAGCGATCAACGATCCTACTCATGTGTACTGGGGTCTTAGTTATGTTCATCTACATCTTCTCCAAACCCCTCTTGCTTGCTTTAGGTGAATCAAGTTCCATTGCATCCGCGGCTGCAATTTTTGTCTATGGTCTTATCCCACAAATCTTTGCCTATGCTGCTAATTTTCCCATACAAAAGTTTCTGCAAGCACAAAGCATAGTGGCACCTAGCTCGTACATCGCTGCAGCCACACTAGTTGTGCATTTACTATTGAGCTGGATTGTGATTTACAAACTGGGCTGGGGATTGTTTGGTGCGGCATTGATGTTGAGCTTTTCATGGTGGATCATAGTGATTGCGCAGTTTGTGTACATATTGGTGAGTGACAGGTGCAAATACACATGGACTGGACTTAGCTGGCAAGCTTTTTCTGGGCTCTGGGACTTTTTGAAATTATCTACTGCATCGGCTATCATGCTATGTCTGGAGGTTTGGTATTATCAGATACTTGTGTTGATTGCTGGGTTGCTCCAAGATGCTGAGATTGCTTTGGACGCTCTCTCCGTTTGGTAAGAAAAGCCCTACTCTTTTCTTCTTGACCCCACTTGTGTGTTTGGTGGGAGTGTTGAGGGGAACTTAGAATATGCCCATAGTTTAGAGTTCAGCAAAAACACATTCAATTGAGTGTGTCTTGGATTTTGGGAGTAATTTTATCCCGACAATCACACTCTTTTTTATTATTTTGTCATGGACTTTTTTCATTTTGGTTCGTACCACCAATTTTGGTCTCTTTGGATTTTTCGGATATAGAGGACAAAAAGAAAGGG
Source organism: Quercus wislizeni (assembly GCA_023055345.1). Classification (NCBI taxonomy): domain Eukaryota; kingdom Viridiplantae; phylum Streptophyta; class Magnoliopsida; order Fagales; family Fagaceae; genus Quercus; species Quercus wislizeni. The sequence goes on along the minus strand of JALGQJ010000002.1, from coordinate 7,663,631 downwards.
TGGAAGATCACGTCGAGTGTAATAATAGAGAAGAAGAGGTTGTTGGTTGAGGGTCAAATAGATCCGCTAGCTACCCGAATAACAAACAGTCAACTAAGAATTTCAATTACTACTTATCACCTTACTCTATCACCTTAGTAATTGAAAATACTAAAAGAGGTTTTAGTATTTTCTCACTTTTATTATACACTAATGACTACTTATCACCTTACTCTATCAAATTTGACATATGTATTATAATGTATATACTTATGGTTTAGATTATCAAAAAAGTATATACTTTACAAGAAAGGTGAAAAAGATGGTGTAAAGGCTAACGTGAAAATTGAATGGGATAGTGGAAATTTAAAATATGCAGGCTTTTGAGTTTTGACTGTAACAAATTCGCACTTTCCACAAAAGAAGTTTTACTGTGAGGTCAATAAAAAGAAAAAATAAATAAATAAAAAGGAAAAGAAGAAAGAAGAAGAATATGATAGGTACTAACGAGTAGCATGATTTTGTGGTTGCAGCATGACCGTAGCAGGATGGGCCCTCATGATATCTGTGGGTTTCAATGCTGCTGCAAGGTTAATATTTATGTGGTTCTTATTAATTTAGATGTGTTTTTTGTGACAAATATTGTTGCATATATAGTAACAACTAGCCAAATTAATGAAAAATTGATATCTAACTGTACGTTTACTGCAAAATATATAAACAATATACTAGTGTAAGGGTGAGCAATGAGCTAGGAGCTGGACATCCAAAATCTGCAGCATTTTCTGTGGTGATAGTAACACTAAGTTCTTCCGTCATTGCGGTGATCTGCGCCATCCTTGTTCTTGTCTTGAGGCATGTCATTAGCTATGCATTTACGAGTGGTTCAACTGTGGCTGATGCTGTCTCAGAACTCTCTCCCTTCCTTGCCATATCTATCATACTCAATGGAATCCAACCCGTTTTGTCTGGTAAGAATTTTGGTCTCTCCAATAATAAATTGCTTGTAACTAGTACTTTACCATTAATTCTTGACTTTCTTGTGTTTGGTAATGATGTGATTCTCTATTTTTTTAGGTAATTATTTTCTTGTACTTGTTATTATCTAGCTAGAGAGCACATTAAAATGTGACAACCTAGCAGTGTCAATAGTACGATACACCATAAAGAAAACAAAATTTTTCTAGCTACCACTTTGCTAAATCATTGCAGTTGAAAAATACACATGCGTGACAATTTTTGATATTACTTCATCTACCCATCAAGATATATAGGGTAAGCACAAAAGCTGAGAGCACATTTTAATTAAATGTGTAGGTAACATATGTAGTAACACCTAACTTTTGTGAGTCACCACGCAGATCATGCTCTATTGCAAACCCTAATAATTGAAATAGTTTTATGGTCTATTAATTTAGTCACTTTTGGGTGAGTGTAGTTCCTTTGTTCCAGATACACTCAAGAATACTTTCATTGAATAATACCTAAAACCCTATTTCAAAAAAAGAAAAAAAAAAAAAAAACTAAAACCCAATAGACCAACCAAGGTTATGTATGTACGATCTTGTCTTGACTTTTCCAATCTGATATAGTCACTTTGTCGCTGCTATTAGGAATTAAATAACCAAGTTAGAGCTAGCTTTTGAGTACAAATTCTTTTTTGAGTACAAATTCTTGATGCCACATGAATTTGTACTCAAAAGATCCCTAGCGTGATTGATGCCAAGCGTGACAAATTTGTACTCAAAAAATCCCAAGCGTGATTGATGCCACATGAGATCACCGACTGGTACAGTACATTATTAAATACTCTTTTAACAAACACAATACCTCAATAGTCAACACAACATACTATAAAAATAAAAGTAAAAGCCTCCAACTGGACCAACCTCACAATGTCCCAAAACAAAATTTACCTAATTTTTCTTTTCTCAAAAGATTAAAAATTAAAAAAAAAAACCAAAAATAATATTTAACGGTGAAAAAAATTAAAAGTTTAAAGAGAGAGCTAAAAAAAAGTAAGAAACGCCGCCGCATTGGGTGGATGGTGGAGCCCCATACAAATTCTTGAAAAGAAGTATGCTATCTTTGTTATTCGATGAACATGTTCTTGTACTCTATTGTCTGTCCTTTTCTCGACTGAGTGATCTACACTTTACAGTAAACAGACAAAAATACTCATTTAACTAACACAGATAATGAAGAAATCTAACGGTCAAGTCTTTAATGGTAGTGATGGACTAGTTGTTGAACATCTCTCTCACATTGCTGGAAGTTATCTTCTAATTAAAGATGGTTATTATTACTAATATTATTCCTAAGAGTAATGCTAAACAATCATTAAACAAAACTTTATTGATAAGTGTGGTGGGTCTTTTTGTAATGTTGGGCTAGGCTGCTTCCCGCCGTACTGGGTCAAAATATTCTGGATTAGGGAGTTGAGACTGGTCTAATTGCAACTCACTTTGATCCAGTTTGTGCACAAACTATGCCTCGTTTGCTAAGAACATGCCCATTGCAGGCAGAGCTACTTCGGATGAGTTATAACAAGCAGACATGATAAGAATAATAAAAGAAAGTACTTTTGTCTTTAGACAAAGTGAATAAATAGTCTCCAATTAAAATGATAATCACAATTATAAGAAACACTTTGTAAAGAAAATAGTGGGAATAAATGGGTAAAACACGAGTTAGCAAAAGAAAGGAAAAAAAAAAAGATTAATCTGATGTGCCAAGTTATGTCACAGGGCCAAGACCAAGGAGGGAAAACCGTTTTTCCTCAATGCGAATAATCTCCAAGGGAAAATCCTGTCGTGGAAATTAATCACTTTCAGGGAAATGGACTTAAATGGCTTGTGCCCAAAAGAATCCTTTACTTTTGGCAGAGAACAGGACCTTTAGAGGGAGGGAGGAGATCAACCTATTGGTGCATGCTTGCTGTTCTATGTTCTCCATTTTTTATCCTTTCTTTCTAGTTCTTCCTTTCTTTTCTTTTTGTTTTCTTACTCAGTATTTGCTTATATTGTTGTGATTCTCTCCTTGAGACTATTAATCTCCCCCTTTTGTGCACAACAAGGGTTTTTATATAGTGTCTACCGTAACTGAATTTTACCATTTTAACCTTTAACTACCTTTATTTGGTCTGGGTGTATTTGCTGACCACTACTGGTTCGTCTGTGCTAGCTGCGCCACTCTCCATCACCAGACAAAGAAGACTATTTTGTTTGTTTGTTTGTTTGTTTGTTAGCTGTGGCACCCTTACCTGCTATGATGTGGATTTTTTCTCTCTCTCTCTCTCTATCCCTCATGGCATGCACCTAATGGTTCCAACTCATCCTTACTTCTTTTAGGCAGTATGTCATTCCAACAGGACATTTACCCTAAAAGAGTCTGAGCAAGAACCCCAGAATAGGTTTTCCCCTCTCCCCACTGCCAGACCATACCCTCTTACCTCTGACCTATGACACACCTCTTCTTGTATTGGCTGGGTATAGGCTAGTGATGTCTGGGTCTTGCGCGTGCTTCACTTTTGTGTATGTCCAAAACCTGAATATTGTTCATGTGTTCGCCATGGCCAAAAGGCTTGTTTGCACATCCTACCATCCATCATTGACTTCTTATGGTATGAGTTGTTTACTGATCTTTCTTTATGGCTTGCTCCCGTTATGGGGCTGGGCTTTGTTTGATTGTGGGTTTTTTTTTCTTCAACCCACTATTTTGCTCATTTCTGCAATCTTGCATTTCCTGCTGTGATGTTATTTGATCCAAGCCTGCTTGGCCTCTTTAGGTCTGTTGCTTATTCTTCTCTTGATAACTCAATATGATCATTGGTCTTTTTACTACATGGCTTGCAGGCTCCTGTGTCCCATTTATTTCCTCCTGGACGTCCTTGGCCCATTTACTTTCCTTGGGCATCCTCAGCCATTTCTAATTCTGCGTCCCGATAGGTTCTTACTAACTCCTTTTGGGCTTCCTCGGCCCAATTACTTTATCCTTCATCCTTGGGGCTCTTGGGCTTGCTATCAACCCCTTACTTTCTTTACTTGCATTACTTCGGGCTTGCTGTGACCCATTCTTACTTTACTACATCACATACTGCCCATAGGTTTGCTACTTCTCTCTTTTTGGACTCCTTTAGGCCCGTTTGCTTCCTCAAGGCTCGTTTACTTATTTTATGGGCTTATAATCCATTATTCCTGCCACTTGGGTTTAATGGTTTTTCTATCCACTTATTAACTCTTTTTCGCCCATGTTGCTGGGCTTCTTCTTTCTACTGGGCTTCCCAAAATGAGCATCAACAATAAGCAAGGAGGCATCATTGATGAGGCTAAAAGAAATAAGTGGCTCCAAATGTTGTGAAATAAATAATTCATGTAAAGAGGGAAGGTAATCGAGCTACACTTGAGCTAGATGGATATGCAAAACATAGGACTATAATAGTGCATGCCACATGGAATGTTTTGTGTAAGATAAAAGATTTTTTTTTTTTGAAATTTTATAATTTGATAATTGGGGAGGAGGGACTTAAAGTTTTGAACCGTGAACATTTCTGGTAGAAACATTAAGAAATATTAGTTGAGTTATAAGACTCATTAAGAAATTGAGACAATGGCGTGCATTTAAAATGTGTATTGCTGCATACTTTGCATGTCAAATGTGCACAACATATAGATGTCAGGAATTTTTCAAAGATATATATATATATATATATATATATATATATGATATAATGGAGGTAATTAGTGCCATTCTAACATATTAAATAATTATTTGAATAGGTTTTTTTTTTTTTTTTTTGGTTGATTAGTGACACATTAACTTGTAAGACTTTTTTTTTTTTTTTTTTTGTTTTGGATAAGTTAACTTGTAAGACTTATATAGTAGAATTTGTAATATCCCTAACCTTTAAATAATCTTATGACTTACCCTTAAAATGTTATATAATTAATTTATATTATTATATATCCACACAAATTGGGTATGTCAACAACTATTTGATAAACTAAAAAAAAAAATGTAGAAAATAGAAATGAAAATAGCATTTTTCATATTTTTCAAGGAGTGGCTGTCGGCTGTGGATGGCAAACATTTGTTGCGTACGTTAACGTGGGGTGTTACTACATTATTGGTATCCCATTGGGTGCAGTACTTGGCTTTAAATTCGACCTTGGAGCTAAGGTATGACCAATTATTTACTCTTACTGTTACCTTTATTTTTGAGTTAACAGTTCCTTTATTTTCTCAATTATGTTTTTGGTGTAGGGCATTTGGTCTGGGATGATAGGAGGCACTTTTATACAGACTCTCATTTTAATTTGGTTCACATTTCGGACAGATTGGACTAAAGAGGTAAATTCAACAACCAAATTTAGTAATAGTCACATTAACATATACAATATTAACTTTTAACTCTTTTCTTTTTTATAATAATTAAAACAACTTGGGTTTTACTACAAGTGATAATGACAAGTAATTCTAATACCAGTCCAAATTTCGGCGGACTCATAATGACAAGGACTAACAATGATTTACTTATCAATCAAAGGGGAAAAAATCAATTATTTGCTTAGTGGAATAATTATGATGATTACTTCAAATAAATATATAATGAAAGATAAAGACTCAACTAACATTATTATTTTGACTAGTTGGTTAGTTGCTCAAATCTTGGTAAAAAATTCAAGACTTTGTAATTCAATTGACACTTTTTAATATTCTCTACTGTTGTAGTTATTGAATTATTTAAATTAGCAAGAAAACATTTATTGCAATGCTGATTAATTATTTGTATTTTTGACAAGTAGGTGATTCAATTTTCCAAATTGGTGATCATTTGTATATTGAACTCTAAAAATTTTTAGGTTGAAAAAGCAAAGTTGCGTTTGGATAAGTGGGAAAACAAGAAGGAACCTCTTTTGATGGATTAACCCACTCTTTTCGCATCAAGTTACAAGCCTTTGCGTGCATGGAAAATGGGATCTTTTCCAACCAATAACCATCAAAGTGTTCAATTTTCAATTTTCAATAAGCCTAACATGATGCTTCATGAGGATCCACACCAAAGTTGGTGCCATTGGCTTAGTCAGATTATTAACACTGCATTGAATTTCAATTTCTAATTTTTTTGTTCTTGAATTTCAATTTGCCTCATTATTTGTCATTTATTCGAGCTGAGAATTTGAAGGACAAAGAGGCCAGTCATTAAGGCAAATGTTCATCCAAAAAAGGAAATGGCGTTTATTATGTCCAACTAACTTAAAATGGGCTCTAATTAACAACCCAGCTACATTAAACCTTTCCAAATATGTGAGCCACAACATCCACAGTCCAATAAGTTTTATATACAACTAAAATCACTAAAGAACAGAATCCCAACCACCACCCGCAACATAAAATTAAAAAAAAAAAAATGTCATTTGGAGAGAATTGAAAAATTAGGAGTTATAATCTCAATTCATTTGTTACAATGAATCCTAAATAAGGTATATATAGAAATTATAATCTAAGATTAGAGATATATTGGGTGAATAAAATAATTCTGCCTTTTAGGCCAATATACATAAATTTTTTTTTTCTTTTTTATATAAGATAGAAATTCTACTCTAACATAATTTAAGTGTATATATGTGTGAAAACTTCTTCTTTGATACTTGAACCCTAGCCTTTACTCCTCACACCTCACAAGCACTTATACTTGTAGATAAATCTAATGATGCCAATATACATAAATCTAATATCTCTAACATTGTCATAAAACGTCATATTCAAATTTAAAGATGGTGTCATAATATATTTTTCCCATTACTTTGAAAAAAGATTTAAGAATATTAAATATATTATATTGTTTACCATAGTCTCTATATATGCCGTATTAATTTTCTAAGAATGTATTATGGTATTGATATTTTATAACGATAACACATGTATAAAAAAATTACGAATATATATTATTTCAACAAGTATACAAAGATTTTTTTTTTTTTTTTTAACTGTTTGGTACAGTCATGTCGTGTGAGAAGGAAATACGACATCATTTGAACACCCGCAATATTATATAATTACTCTTCCAACAAAGTAAGTTAAAAAATAAGCTCCAATAAGCTTATAAACCTATGGCTAGAAAAATTTGTAATTGCTACAGAGACTCTCATGGCATCTCCAAACTATATTCGATATTTTTGACACAATTATTCTTATTCTCTTTCTTTTCTCCTTTCTTTTTCTCACTACCCCACAGAAAAAATAGAAAGCCTGAGCTCAATATGAACAAGTGGCCTTTGATGGGTGTCCTAACTCCAAAGCTAGCTTTTCTCCTTTCTTTTTAAACCCTACAGAAAAAAATAGAAAGCCTGAGCTCAATTTGACCAAGTGACCTTTGATAGGTGTCCACTGTCCAACTCCAAAGCTGAATAGCAAGAAAGTGTGAGCAGGGTTAAAAAAGAAAGAAATATGAATAATAACAGAGAGCCAAATGAACCAATCTGGCAATCTGTATAGGTAAGAGATATTTTTTATAAATAAAAAAAATAAAAAAAAATCTAAAGAGACAGAAAGGAAAGGTTCGTAGAGAGAAGAAAATTAGAAAAAGGGAAATACTCTTGCAGATTACAATGATGGATTCTAGCTTTTGGAATCCCATTCCGACAGGGAAAGAAGTACATATGAGAAGAAACCAAGAATCTGTCTAACAGAATAAGTAGACAAGAAAAAAAAAATTATATATATATATATATATATATATATATTTATGGATAATGGATAATGGATTTGATTGTATGGGAGAGGAATGGAGACGAGAAGAAGAGAACAGCCAAATTATTTTTTATTTAATACTTATTAGGCACATAGAAACGATCAAAGTCAAACGGATTATAAAGAGTGATTTCAAAAGTATAAATTTGGTGCAATCTGTGTTTTCTTCCAGTTGGTTTGATTTTATATCATACATTAATAATTAAAAAATAAACCACAGTTTTAGTCATATTATCAATGAAAATTGGCTATTGAGCATCTTTTTGCAATTTTGTATCCATATTCTTGGTGTGTTTTGTCAATAACATAAATAATAGCTAATTGAATATTTATCCTGATATGAATTTGTTTCATTGGATGAGAAAAACAATAAAGTTTATGGATTAATGGGATCTCAGAGGTGTTTCATATCTTGGTAAAAAAATTGATTCCCAAACCAACGAGGAGAAAGTATTAATTTATAATTAAATTACATAGATGTTATCTCTATATATTAAGAGGATTCAAAAAGTAGTTTTTATTTTTTTATTTTTTTTACTTTCAAAAATACTCCTAATTTAATTAATTTATAATTGTAGGGATGTTGGACCTGGTAGTTCACTATCTCACTACAAAAAACGAAGGCTATAGCTGCGTTTGAAAAACGCAGCCATAGACCCTAAAAACGCAGCTATAGGTGCGTTTTCAAACGCAGCCTATCCTGCGCGACAATAGCCCCCTGCGGGGACCTATAGCCGCGTTTATAAAAACGCGGCTACAGGTACCCATATAGCTGCGTTTTTTGACCCCCTATAGCTGCGTTTTTTAATCCCCTATAAGCTGAGACTTATAGCTGCGTTTTGTAAAAAACGCAGCTATAGACCTGTTTTGGGCTGCGTTTGAAACGCGGCTATAGGTATAGTTTTGGCTGCATTTTAAAAATGCGGCTAAAGCCTCCTATAGCTGCATTTCAAAACGCAGCTATAGGTTTTTTTAAAAACAAAAAAAAAAAATTTCTGGGTTTTTTTTTTCCATGAAAAAATTCAAAATTTGAACAAAAAAAAAAATCAAAATTAAACACAATCCGAAAAAATTCAAAATCAAACACAAACCCAAAAAATTCAAAATCAAACACAACATACTCACAATACAAACACACCTAGAAAATTCAAAATCAAGCGCAACATATTAACAATACAAACACAACGTGCTCCAAAATATAGAACACAAACCCATGAATCTCCTCTCATTCAACAAAACCAACTCAAATCTAACACTAAATCCATTCAAGGAACACAAGCTCAGAAACATAAAAAGAATAAGCTCAAGAAACCCATTTAAACATAAGTACAATATCAGCATCACAATAGCACAAGTTCAAGCACAGACCCAAAAAATTCGAAATCAAAACTCTAATCCAAATCAAGACAGAAACAAATATTGCTAGAATATCCACTTCATTCAAAATTTTCAGCATTTCCTCCATTTTCTTCCTGACTAAACATAAAATAACCAAAAAAAAAAAACTAAATCTATAGACAAATCAGTGCGCTTGAGATGAAGAAAAAAAAAAGAAAGAAAGAAAGAAAAAAAGAAGAAGAAGCAGCAAAGAAACAAAGAAAAAAAAAGTGTAATGTTGGAGTGAAGAAGGAAGAAAGAAAAAAAAAAAAAAAAAAAAAAAACCTGGCTTGACTTGCAGAAGAAAGGAGCAACAACAGAAGAAAAAAAAAAGAAAAAAAAGAAGTAGTAGCTCCAAAGAAACCAAAAAAAAAAAAAAAAAAAAAGAAAAGAAGAAGACTTACGCTGGAGTTGTGTTGAAGAAGGAAGAAAGAAAAGATGAAGGTGGGGTAGGTGGGAAAGTGGGGATATAGGTGGGGAAAGTGGGGGGAACGTGGGAAAAGAAAGGAATTTTTTTTTTTTTTTTTTTTTTTTGTGTTACATATAGCTGCGTTTTCTCAAAAAACGCAGCTATAGGTCTTTCTTAAAAAATTGCTCGGCTGGACCTATAGCTGCGTTTTTTGAAAATGCGGCTATAGCCAATGCAGAGCTGCGTTTAAAAACGCAGCTGTAGGTTACCTATAGCCGCGTTTTTAAGAAATGCAGCTATAGGTCTCCCTTAAAAAATTGTTCTGCTGGACCTATAGCTGCGTTTTTTAAAAACGCAGCTATCGGTCCCCCTTAAAAAAATTATTTTGCTGGACCTATAGCCGTGTTTTTTTTTAAAAAACGCAGCTATACATTGGCTATAGCTGCGTTTTTAAAAAATGCAGCTATAGGTCCCCCTTAAAAAAATTATTTGATTGGACCTATAGCCGCATTGTGAAAACGCAGCTATAGCTGACCTATAGCTGCGTTTTTAAGAAAAAAAAGCAGCTATACGTTGGCTGTAGCTGCGTTTTTTAGAAACGCAGCTATAGGTCCCCTTTAAAAAAAATTATTTGGCTGGACCTATAGCCGTGTTTCAAAGAAACGCAGCTATAGAGAAGCTATAGCCGCGTTTTTGTAAGCGCGGCTAAAAAAAATGCAGCTATAGCCCGCGTTTTTTGTAGTGTCTATTTATATATTAGGCCTGTGGCCCAAGCCGAGGACAAGAGGTTATCCAAGGAAGATAAGTCTTTGACAGAAGAGATTGTGTTAGTAAACAAAAAGGTTAGTTTTGATCACAATGGCTCAAGAAGGTGAGCCGAGGATAAATATCTCCTCGGCTAGCCAAAGCCGAGGTCAGAAGAGGTGGTCTGTCGTCTAGAGTAACGTTTTAGGAAGTTCCACTAGTACGGATAAGCATTACAGAGACATCAGACAGGAAATAGTCCAAAATATCTTAGGGGAAAGTTGTTGCCACCGCATTAAATGCACTGCAACTAACTCTCTGGCCGCATTAATGTGAAGGTGATACATGAACAGTGGTTATCAGCCTTATAGCTACTACACAGGAATTATGGAAGGTGCTGATGGGATAAGTATCAACACCAACCACCTGGCATGCATGTGGCGAACAAGGACGAAAGGAGAAGGGAGTATAAAAGGAAGAGGAGGAAACAGGAAAGGGAGATTGAAAAATCAAGAGAGAAATATTGTAGCAACTGAGAACCAAACTTGTAATTAAACTTAAGGCTTATATAAGAACGGTCCTCCTCGAACCTTGTCGAGGACGATTTTCTTCGTCATAACCCTGTTTATTTACATCTTCTTGTCATCTAAATCTACAATTGTGTTTGTCTGATTCATTAGAACCCAGTTTTTCAACTCATCCTCTACAAATTTATTGTTTTGAGCTTGTTGGGTCTAAGTCCATTTGTTTGTTGGGTTAGGAATCCAAATCTGGTCATTACAATTGGCACCATCTATGGGAAATCCTAGTGTGATAGTGAGTTTGACGTTCAACGATGGTAGGTTCGAGTTCAGACCAAGTAGAATCCATGGGGTCTCAACGTCAAGATCACTTCCGTCTGAGACGTCTACTATGCCCTTTTCTTTTTCTTCTTTTTCTTCCTCCTCCTTATGGATGGATTGAGATGAGGTCGCCTTACCAATTGAGTGTTAAAGTGGGAAGGCTACCTTAGGCACACCTTCTGGAATTGGTTGATTACTGAAGGTGCCTTCTGGAATTGGTTGAGTTCTGAGGGTGCCTTCTAGAACAGGAACGCCTTCAGGAAGGAAAAAGTCAAGGACAACTACACTTATCCTTTAGAGGCAGGGGTCTCGGGCTTTTATGACACACTTTGGCGCTTGGAAACTGGACGAGATCGGCTTATATCCTAGGATCAAGTGAGCCACTCTTAACTAACCGTCCTCGTTCATAAACACCTCGGCTTGAAGGATTTTGTCTAAGCTATCCTTGTTAACCAAGTTAAGATTCGGCTCAGTAGTATGTCTATCTGCAAAATCATAAGAAAAACAAATAGCCATTAGAATCAGGGACGACATGAATCAAAGGGAACAAGCTAGTTATAAAATAATCTTCCTAAGACTAAAGCCCCACCTAGTTGTCTCTCTCTTGTCGGGCAAGGGAGGCCATCGTACCACTCTCCTAACACAATCAAAAAATCTTTATTCAGCCCCTTATTGGATTCGGGGAGGCACTGGATAAGCTTGACCTCAAGGTGCCTTGATTTCAAGTAGTACCCCTACCCCTTTAAATGGTGAAGGTTATAGACCCAATTGACATCGTGGTGGGTCAGCCCTAAGTCCATTTTTTCGTTTAGGGCATCTACACTCTCTAATATTCTAAACTTATTTGGGATGCAGTGAGTGGGAGCCAACCTATGAGCCTTCAGGTAATCTCTAGTGATTCTACCTATAGGGATTTTCATTCCTCCTTCTATAAAGGCAATCATCAGGATCACAACCTCTCCCTCTTGCCTGTTTTCATGCCACTGTCCCTTCCTACAGTACCTAATACCTATTCCTGGAGGGATCCTATACAGAGCTCTAAAGTTCTCTATCCCCTCCTCAGAGTCTACGAAGCTTTTGAATCTACCCATTTCTGGAAAGGTTTGAAAGGGCTAAGAAGATTGAGAGAAGCAAATAAAGCAGAGGAGAAAAGAAGTACAAAGAAAAGAAAAATATATGCAAAAAACAAAGTGCAAAAGTTTATAAATACTTACAGGAAGGAGAAAAGTATCCTTGGACAGGTTTCTAGGATTTGTAAAGGCATGAGCGAGTGGGGAGAAGTTGGCAAGTTCAATGAAGGTGTGCAAGAGCGAAGTGAATGCTAAGATAAAACAATTAATTGATTTGAGTGATATTTATACCAAGAAGGAATTAGGAGCGGGAGAATTCCCACTCGATTCCTAGCAAAATCCTTAACCATTGGATTTGCATCACGTCGTAGAACGTGGGGGACAAAGAGCAGTAAAAATTTAATGGAGACGTGGCTCGAACACCAAAGCACCTGGAGCGTGCCTTAGGTAGTTAAAAAGGCGTCTTCACAAAGCAGAGGTGGGATGAAATGAGCACAGAGCAACTATAGTGACATCGAAATCCTCCTTTCTTCTCGAGGAGCCAAAAAGAAGAATCTCAATGGGCTATTGTAAGGATTATGGGCTCGGGAGTTCACTATCTATTTATATATTGGGCCTGTGGCCCAAGCCAAGGACGAAAGGTTATCCGAGGAAGATAAGTCTTTGACAGAAGAGACAGTGTTAGTAAACAAAAATCTTAGTTTTGATCACAATGGCTCAAGAAGGTGAGCCGAGGATAAATACCTCCTCACCTAGCCAAAACTAAGGTCAGAAGAGGTGGTCTATCGTCCAGATTAACGTTCAAGGAAGTTCCATTGGTACGAATAAGCATTACGGAGACATCAGACAGGAAAGATTCCAAAATATCTTAGGGGAAAACTATTGCCACCGCATTAAATGCACTGTAGCTAACTCTCTAACCGCATTAATGTAGAGGTGATACGTGAACAGTGGTTATCAGCCTTACAGCTACTACACAGGAATTATGGAAGGTGCTGATGGGACAAGTATCAACACCAACCACCTAGCATGCACATGGCGAACAAGGATGAGAGGAGAAGGGAGTGTAAAAGGAAGAGGAGGAAACAGGAAAGGGAGATCAGAAAATCAAGAGAGAAATATTGTAGCAACTGAGAATCAAACTTGTAATTAAACTTAAGGATTATATAGAAGAATAGTCCTCCTCGGACCTTATTGAGGACAATTTTCTTCGTCATAACCCTGTCTATTTACATCTTCTTATCATCTAAATCTATGATTGCATTTGTCTGATTCATTAGAACCCAGTTTTCCAACCCATCCTCTACAAATTTATTGTTTTGGCCTTGTTGGGCCTAAGTCCATTTGCCTGTTGGGCTAGGAATCCAAATCTGGTCCTTACGATAATTATTCTTAAAACATAAAAAATGAGGTTAAAACTGTAAATCAACAAAAATTAAAAACAAAAAACAAAAAACCTACTTCATGTTCTATAAAACTACCCCATGTACATAACCAAAACTACCACATGTTCTATATATATAAAAACTACCCCAAGTTCCTATTAAAGAAAAAAAAGAGAAAAAGCTAAAAAAAAGAGTCTCATCACATGCTTGAATCGCATGTGATGAGGAAAAATTATTAATTTTTAATTGAATAGATGTTATTGGGTTATTAGTCGTTTGGCTTAGGAGAATCTTTTAGGGACCTAGAATAGTTTGAGGGAATATAAATGCTTGTAGAACTATGATGGAATCTCTATATATTAAGAGGATTCAAAAAGTTAGTTATTATTATTTGTACTTCCAAAGATACACCTAATTTAATTGACTTATCTTTATTCTTAAAACACAAAAAATTAGGTCAAAACCATAAATCAACAAAAAAAAAAAAAAAAACCTTCCTCATGTTCTGTAAAACTACCCCATGCACACAACCAAAACTACCTCATATTCTATATATATATATATATATATATATATATAAACTACGCAAGTTCTTATTTAAAAAATAAAATAAATAAATAAGAATCTCATTGCATGCATGAAACGCATATGATGAGGAGGAAGTATTAATTTTTAATTGAATAGATGTTATTGGATTATTAATCATTTGGCTTAGGATAATCTTTTAGGGACCTAGAAAATTCCCAAGCATTCTCATTACTCGTTACAAATAGTTTGAGGGAATACAAATGCTTGTGGAAGTATGATAGAATGGTGTCTAATAACAATTTTTAGACTTGAAATAGCATCTTCTTATTTTTCTTTTTCTCTTTTAATTTCCTCATGTTAGGATTTAATTTTAATTACACATATAATTAAAATCCTACTTCTTTAAAAATTATCATAAATACGCACGAGACATGTAACTTAAATAAATAAATAAAATCAAGGCAGTGTAATTCTGATCATAAGAAACTAATGTTAAAGTGATGTATCACGTATGTTTGTTTTCACAAATTCAATCCTTATAATATATATAATACTAGATTTTATAAGTCATGATAATCTAAACATTCTACCCATATTTGTTAAAAAACAGTAACGGAGCAACATATCTAGTGAGAGAGTACCTATTACACCAAAACGACATCGTTTTGTTGCGATTGGCAGCCCTTTTCTAAGGGAGGGATAAAATCCTCCCTTAATCTACTTTTTATTATTATTATTAGTAAAAGGTAGAGATTTTACATATACACTTCTAGTTTGCACAATACTATTGTTAAAAGCAAAAATAAAAATATGTTTTTTTTTTTTTTTAATAGGGAAAACAAAACAAGAATACGTTGAGAAAGAGAGAGGTGCATGGGTGTCTTCCACCAATGTTTTTGGCACTCCACATGTGCTTCCAAACAAACTTTCCCTTCACAATTTTGTGCGAGTCATTTGGCTGAATATTGCTAAATTCGAAATTTATTTACATTATAGGTACTGTTCCAACTTATTTAGGGAAATGAGGAGAGAAAGTGAATTTCGGCAACACCATTGCCGAAATTCAACAAAAGTACGAGAGAGAAAGAGAAAAAGTGAGAGAGAGAGAATGCATGAATTTCGGTAATGTGATTACCGAAATTCCTGCTGCCCGATCAACCTGCCCAAGTGTGTGTGCTGAGTGCTTGAATTGGGATATGCTAAAAAAAAACCAATTGTGGCAATACCATTGCCGAAATAGGGGAAGAAAAAAATTTTTGTGGCAATGCCATTGTCAAAATAGGGGAAGAAAAAAAATAGTGGTTGCCGAAATCTGGGGAGGAATTAAAAAAATAAGTGTTACGTCCATAATATTTTTACAACATTTTCACAACAAATAACATGTGATTAGTTATTATTAGTTCAAATTTGAATTTAATACTGAGATTATTTTTTAATCCAACAATAACAACCTGCCATTTAAAATTTGTTGTAAAAATATTGTAAAAATTATGCGCACTTATCATTTCTTAAAAATAAAAAAAAATAAAAATAAGTGGAATGGAATTGTGGCAATGGCATTGCCAAATTCCATTCCACTTTTCACAATTCCAAATTTTTTTTTTTACCCCCCTATTTCGGCAATGACATTGCCACAAACCAATTGCAAATTTTTTTTTTCTCTCCTATTTCGGCAATGCCATTGCCACAATTCCATTCCACTTTTTTTTTTTTTTTTTTAAGAAATTATATGTGCACACAATTTTTACAATATTTTTACAATAAATTTTAAGTGGCAGGTCGTTATTGTTGGATTAAAAAAAGTAATCTCAGTGTTAAATTCAAATTTGAACTATTAATAACTAATCACATGTGATTTGTTGTGAAAATATTGTAAAAATATTATGGACGTAACACTTATTTTTTTAATTCCTCCCCAGATTTCGGTAACCACTATTTTTTTTTCTTCCCCTATTTCGGCAATGCATTGCCACAATTGCCACATTTTTTTTTTTCTTCCCTATTTCCTCAATGGTATTGCCACAATTGGTTTTTTTTCTTAGCACATCCCACTTTGAGCACACAACACACACACACTCAGGCAGACTGATCGGGAAGCAGAAATTTTGGTAATCACATTACCGAAATTCATGCATTCTCTCTCTCCCACTTTTTGTCTTTCTCTCTCATACTTTTGTTGAATTTCAGCAATGGTGTTGCCGAAATTCACTCTCTCTCCTCATTTCCCTAAATAAGTTGGAACAGTACCTATAACGCAAATAAATTTCGAATTTAGCAATATTCAGCCAAATGACTCAGACTGAGTAGGTAAACATGGAGTCATTTGGTTGAATATTGTTAAATTCGGAGTTTATTTGCGTTATAGGCGCTGTTCCAACTTATTTAGGAAAATGAGGAAAGAGAATGAATTTTGGCAACAGTGTTGCCAAAATTCAACAAAAGTATGAGAGAGAAAGAGAAAAAGTAGGAGAGAGAAAATTTTGAATTTCGGTAATGTGATTACCGAAATTCCTGCTGCCCAGACCAGCTACCCATGCTAAAAAAAGAAACCAATTGTGGCAATGTCATTGCCGAAATAAGGGAAGGAAAAAAAAATTGTGGCAATGCCATTGCCGAAAATGGGAGGGGAAAAAAAATAGTAGTTGCCGAAATTTGGGGAGGAATTAAAAAAAAAATGTTACGTCCACAATATTTTTACAATATTTTCACAACAAATCATAGGTGATTAGTTATTATTAATTCAAATTTGAATTTAACTTGAATTTAACACTGAGATTACTTTTTTAATCCAACAATAACAACCCGTCAATTAAAATTTGTTGTAAAGATATTGTAAAAATTGTGTTCACATATCATTTCTTAAAAAAAAAAAAAAAAAGTGCAATGGAATTGTGGCAATGGCATTGCCGAAATAGGCATGCCATTGCCACAATTTCATTCCTTTTTTTATATATATATATATATATATATATAAGAAATGATATGTGCACAAAATTTTTATAATATCTTTACAACAAATTTTAACTGACAGGTTGTTATTGTTGGATTAAAAAAGTAATCTTAGTATTAAATTCAAATTTGAGCTAATAATAACTAATCACCTGTGATTTGTTGTGAAAATGTTGCAAAAATATTGTGAACTTAGCACTTTTTTTTTTTAATTCCTCCCCAGATTTCGGCAACCACTATTTTTTTTTCCCTCCCATTTTCGGCAATGCCATTGCCACAATTGCTACAAATTTTTTTTTTCCTTCCCCTATTTTGGCAATGGCATTGCCACAATTGGTTTCTTTTTTTAGCATGGGCAAGTGGTTCGGACAGCAGGAATTTCGGTAATCACATTACTGAAATTCAAAATTTTCTCTCTCCCACTTTTTCTTTTTCTCTCTCATACTTTTGTTGAATTTCGGCAACACCGTTACCGAAATTTACTCTCTTTCCTCATTTCCCTAAATAAGTTAGAACAATTCTTATAATGCAAATAAACTCTAAATTTAGCCATATTCAGCCAAATGACTCATTTTGTGCTGGTCCATAAAAATTTAAAGGCCTCTTTCTTATCATGAGTCTAGGGCTGTCATTTCAAGTGTCAATGCTCTGTTTAATGCCTTTTCTATATGCTCTCCACTTTTACTGTCTTTTAACTTGTTCTACAAAGAAGTTTCCTGAGTTAGAAAAATAAATAGATAAATCAAACCAAAAATTAAACCAACTAGGTTTTCATTTTTTTTATAGTTAAATTCATATTTATTTTCAAAAAAAAAAAAAAATCACATTTCTTATCAATTCTAATAGATATGTCCATTATTCAAATTTCATTTCCATAATATCTCACATGCTTCAACGACAAAAAATTTAATATAAAAAAATGTAGTAATTAAGAGTGTGTACTAATTAACTTAATTGGTAATTTTTTTTATCTTCAAGTAAGGAACTTGAGACAGAATCCTACCTACACCCAAAAAAAAAAAAAACTATTTTTTTTAAGAAACAAATACACTTACATACAAAGGAGAGAGAGAGAGAATAATATTCTAACACAAAACTACACCACAAACTCCTCTAAAAAATCATAGTAACTTGTAAAGATTGATGAGATAAATTATACTACATACAACCTACTCCCTTGATGTTTTAACTTGATAACAAATAATAATATCACATAGCAGATGTTGTAGGCCCCTCACAATGCTTTCCTAATTATTTGTCTAAAATGATGTTGGATTTTTTTTTTTTTTTTTTTTAATGTCAACCAAGTCATGTCATTAGCAAAAAATATAAAAATACATCCTACATTTAGTTAGAGAAAAAAATTTGGGGACAATACAATAAAAATATATTTCTATCTCTAACTCCCACTTTTTCAATTATTGAATTCAATTTTTCTTTTCTTTTACAAAATATTAGAAACCAAATTAAAAAATAAGAATAAATAAATAAACCAATTGGATAGAATAACTCTCCACCCATTGTTATGATCATAGTGTCCCACATGGATTAAGTATAAACTTAACTATGTGTTTATAAACTCTTAGGCACTCAACTCTTGTAAGCCGGTTTTCAAGAGTGGGTTTTGCTCATGGATTCCTAACATTTGGTATCAGAACCAATCACCAAGTCGAGTAATCGAATGTAGCTTATATGAGTTGCATACAACCTACTCTTTTGATGTTTTAACTTGATAATAAATAATAATATCACATAGCAAACGTCGTAGGCCCCTCACAATGCTTTCCTAATTATTTGTCTAAATTGATGTCGGATTTTTTTTTTTTTTTTTTTAATGTCAACCAAGTCATGTCATTAGTAAAAAATATAAAAATACATCCTACATTTATTTAGAGAAAAAAATTTTGGGACAATACAGTAAAAATATATTTCTATCTCTAACTCCCACTTATTCAATTATTGAATTCAATTTTTTTTTTCTCTTTTACAAAATATTAGAAACCAAATAATAATAATAATAATAATAAAAAACCAATTGGATAGAATAACTCTCCACCCATTGTTATGATCTTAGTTTCCCATATGGATTAAGTATAAACTTAACTATGTGTTTATAAGCTCTTCAACACTCACCCCTTGCAAGCCAGTTGTTGATACCCATTTTCGCGACACATTTTCTACAAGCCCGATTCAACCAAGCCCGACTTCATTGTGGGCTCAATTCATGTATTACATTTTATTTTATTCTTTTAAACATGGCCCAAGCCCATGTGACATATGAGAAAATTGAGAAAGTGTGGTTTGGAGGGTATGGGTTGGCTTCTTTCGGATCTTTTGCATGAGCCCAACCCATGCATGCTACCAAGTGGGTAAGGGACACTGGTAGCACCTCAGGCTCATGGAGGAGGTCTTGTACCCAAAATTTCCACCTCAAAAGAGCTTTTATGCTCTGGGTGACTGTGCACCTAATTTTTAACCTAGCTCCATTTTCCACACCAAAACACAACTGACTCTAAGAAAAAGGCTGAACAGCTTAGCTCACTTAGCCACCCAAATGCAATCTTCAAGGACCTGCCATGTCTAGGAAACATCAGCCCATGAATTTAGGCTACTTTATTTCCCAAATTATGCACAAAGCAAGGCATCCCTCTTACCCAATTAAATCAAATCTAACCATAACTTCTTTGATTCATACCTTAGGGTTCAAAGCCTCTTCTATTGACCAAAAACAGTCACTTAAAGCACCCCAAGTCCAATACAAAAGGCCCTAATCATATTCAAAATGAACTAGCCATGTTCTACCCACAGGCTTGAAACTTCAGAGCAAAACCCCATTCAGCCAGTCAACAATCTCATAATTCCGAAGCTTGGGGGTGGAAATATGGATACAGGGGAACCTTCCCTCTCTTTCTCAAAACCTCCCTCAAT
Organism: Quercus wislizeni; assembly: GCA_023055345.1. Lineage (NCBI taxonomy): Eukaryota > Viridiplantae > Streptophyta > Magnoliopsida > Fagales > Fagaceae > Quercus > Quercus wislizeni. Next base: position 7,643,668 of record JALGQJ010000002.1, on the reverse strand, counting down.
TTCCTCTTCCCCGTGATTGTGGGTCGAAATTTCGGACCTATTGAACCACGTTTTCCCTATAGAGCTAAAACTTGAGAGCAAAAACCCACTGAGCTAGGAAACATTCTTACAATTCCAAACCTTAGGGGTGGAAATACGGGTACAGGGGAACCTTCCCTCTCTTCCTCACAACCTCTCTCAATTTCCTCTTCTGGGTGACTATAGGACGAAGTTTCAAACCTGTTATGTTTTTATGGTTTTCTGCACTTTTGTTTTAAGCATTTTGATTTTCTCTTGTTAAAGCACCATTAGCCTTTTGTTCATTATACATTTGGAATTTTGGGCTTGATTCTCCACAATAAACACCTTTAAAGAACCCAATGGGAGATTTGGGCCATTCTCGCATTTTCGGCCCTTGTCGCAAAAATGTCCCCGACACCGGTTTTTAAGAGTGGGTTCTACTCATGGATTCCTAGCATTTGGTATCAGAACTAACCATCACATCGAGCAATCAAACGTAGCTCATATGAGTTGCGGCCATGTCGGTTATTTAGTAGTTTCTTGATAAAACTACCACTCTCCAACCATCCTTGGTTATTTCTCCTTTCTCTAGATTCAAGTTACACATAGTTAGATTTTTGCTATAATGATAGAAAAAAGAAGATTTAGTGTATCCAATTTAAATCGTAGCCATGGATTCCCATCAAAGGTTACTTTCTTTGCACTAGGATTTATATATGTGGATTTATCTTCGGTCATGTGTCCACGATTGACTTCACTTAGTTCACTCAATAAGATTTTTTAGATTTGATTCATACATGTGGATTTATCTTCAGTCATGTGTCCACGGTTGACTTCACATAGTTCACTCAATAAGATCTTTTAGGATTTTTTTTTTTTTTTTGTATTTATTTTATTAGGTAAACAATTGTGGGAATTTTTTTTTTTTTTTTTTTGAATTGTGATGAACAGGTTATGAGTGAGATCGCATTACCATTAGAGTCCAATACCCTTTAAACAGGGGTGACATTTTTTTGGTTGTCGTATTTAGTTTACTGTGTTAAAAATTGTAGGGTTTTTTGCTTTCTTTTTTAATTAATTCTTATGAATAGGTTTTGAGTGGACTGCATTATCATTGGAGTCCAATATGCTTTATATGGGGATTTAACTGTGAACATGAGATTGTGGGGTTTGTGCAGGTTGTTATCTACCTTCTTTTTCTTTTTCTTTGGACCCGCACGTTTTGTTTTTTGCAAGCGACGTGGACAGTATTTTAGACTTGCTCCGCATCAAAGAAAGATGCGCTCCACTCATACCTTATAAGTCTTAGTTGAAAGTAAGAGTGTACCACTACAAGTGTTGTAGTGGAATATATATATATATATATATATATATATATATTCATCTTCTACATTGACGGTTTTGAAGTCAAATATAAAGGAATCACCCACTGATGCGATTATGTTTATTTATTTTAGTTTATTATGAAAATAAATAAAAATTATTAATCTTTACTTTTTAAAAAAAAAAAAACTTCAAAACATGCTCGTGAGTTTGTGCTCAAAAGCTAGTATAATATAATATAATAGACAAAAGTTTGCAACTGTCCTCACGTTCATTCTTTGATTGGCTAATCAACAATGGTAATGCCAAACTCTCATATATAGATTGGGCAAGGCTTGTATCCAGTAAATTTTTTCACTGGACACGTTGGATCTTGGACACGTGTCCACTCTTAGACACGTATCTAAATCTGACCGTGTCCAGTGAAAAAATTCACTGGACAGAAGCCTTATATATACTTGTTAATTATAGAAATACCGGAGAGTTGTATTGTATTGTATTTTTTTTTTCTTTTTTTTTTAATTTTATGGTAAGTACCTTTATATAGAAAACAAAAATGAGTGTACTACAAGACATTACCAAATGCAAGTCGGATTGATCCATAAACGTGGTTGTCCCATAAAATATTGAACTGGACAAAGTAGTGTCAATAGCAATGTTATGAATTTCATTCTGTTCCGGCCGTAATATCTCGTACCGGTGTGTAAACCGGAATGGTAATACCCTCCATTTCACCTTGGATTAAATTTCGCCCCATTTTGGCCCTTTCCGGACATTCCGGCGAATTTCGGCCGAAATTCATTTTCCAGCCGGTATGAATTCTGGCTTCTTATTTTCCCTTCTTGGACTTAATCGGTGTCCTGTAGCTCCTTGTCTCTCTCTCATCTCGCACTATCTGACCCTCTCAACTTTGACAGAGAAGTTGAAAATAAAATTGAAGAGCAAGATGAAGCAAAAGTGGAGTGACTTCCCTGACTTGTGAAAAAAAAAAAAAAAAGAAGGAGATGAAGAAGATAAGAATAAGAGGAGAAAAGAGCTCAGGCGTGAAATGATAAAGAAAGACTGAAATCTGCAAGAATGAAAGATGGAGCAGGTTATGGTGTACTAGTCACGTGAGTGGGTCGGGAATTGGGAAAAAGTAGTCAGTAGGAAGTTTCTTAGAAATCCACTTGTGTACGATTACCCAAAAGAATTGATTTCTATATAATATTTTTACAATATTTTTATAATAAATTTTAAATGATAAATTGTTACTTATTGTTATTATTGAAGAAAAAAGTAATCTTAGTGTTAGGTTCAAATTTAAACCTATAATAACTAACTATCTATAATTTATTGTGAAAATATTATAAAAATATTATGAACGTAACATCTCTCTTACCCAAAATGTGAATTTTATTTTAAAAAACCATCAAATAAATGTTTTTTAAAAATAATAATCCCACTTTATTTTAATAGAAAACTATACTAATTTAATTATTTTACATAATAGTAAGAATAATATGTAAATATATATCTCACTTGTGTATAATTACCCAAAATGTGAGTATTATTTAAAAATATATATATAAAATAAATGCTTTTTTTAAAATAATATCCCACTTTATTTTAATAGAAAACTATATTAAATTAATTATTTTACATAACGTTAATAATAATATATAAATATATATTAGTAATAATTTTGAAATGGTTTCTGAAACAGTATTCGAAATTGGCTAGTACTAAAATATTATATTCCAATAGACAAACTGAAATGGGTTTCGAAACTATATTCATAACATTGGTCAATAGTATTTTTTTTAAATAAATAAATTCATATTATTTTGAATGTGATTAATTGTAAATTAGCTGCATATTCAAAGACACAATTAATTCAAGATTATTTCTAAATAATTCTCATTGTCAACTATTTTATTTAATTATATCCAATCATTTTCTTTTCAATTACTTTCTTAACAAGGAGAGAGGATAAAAAAACATTTAGAATTGCAAAACAAAAAATAAGACTGGTAACTTAATTACAAGCACAAGTCATGATTTATTTTTTAATTGGTAACTAGTGTGAAAAAGAGAAGTAGGACCCAAAACAAAAACATAAAACGCTATACAATGTGTCATTATTATTAGACTCTCACTTAAATAAGTTAAACCTCATGAGTATACCATAATTTGATCTTGAGACTTTGAAAAATGATTTATTAAAAATAATCAAAGATACTCACTAGATGAAAGTGCAAAGTTTATTTTTAAAAGAAGCACCTATAAGATTCAAATTTTATTATATTATATTTTATTATATTATATTTTATTATTAATATATACAACATTATTAGTAAATATTCTCTTAAAAAAAAAAGTATTCTTGACATGAACAGCTGCATATATGGCATCACTAAAAAGCAAAACTTCCTAGTAAACAATTAGAGTCGTTTAGTACATGTGTTTAAAATTGAAAATTATTGTTTGAAAATATTTATAGAAATGTGTGGATGAAAAAATATATAAAAGTATGTGAAATGTTGTTTAAAAACTAAAAATGATTATTTAAAAACACAAACCAAACACCCCTTAGAACCCGTTTCTCAAAAAATAAAAAATAAATAAAGCCCCAATGACCAAAATATAAAAGGTAACATGACAGTAATAATCTCATTCCATGCATCACATTCTTCCAACCCCTCCTAATCCTTTAACAATTCTCTCTCTCTTTAGAATCCTCACCACTTTCTTCACTAAACTATGGCTTCCCAAGATGAGCTTCACCAACCCATATTAAACTCTGACCACTCAGCACCACAAGAACAAGAGCAAGAACACATATCTTCGCCTGTGCTTCATGAAGTAGACTCTCGGCTAGAGAAGGTGTTATCGGATGCCCAGTTACCGAGCATCAAGCGCCTCTGTTTGGCCACATGGAACGAACTCAAGCTGCTCTTCCGCCTCGCCGCCCCGGCTGTGTTTGTTTACATGATCAACAATTTTATGTCTTTGTCCACACGAGTTTTTGCAGGTCACCTTGGCAATCTTGAGCTCGCCGCTGCCTCTCTTGGCAACAGTGGCATCCAACTCTTGGCCGATGGACTCATGGTATGTCATTTATATATATATATATATATATAGATAGATAGATATGTATGTATGTATTTATATACTTACACATACACAAAGACCTCTCTCTCTCTGCAACAGTGACATTCATTAAAAGTCTCGTTGCTTAGTCCTCCTTCATACCAAGAAAAATGCTAACTCAACAAGGATATCCTCTAAATTATTTTGAGTAACTCTGCCATGTAGCTCTTAATTTTTATATATTCATTTTAAAATGTGTGGATTAAATTTTATCACATCATTAATAATTTACTATATTAACGTTGAAAATAAATATTTTTCTAAATATTGATAATATTGTGCAATTTATAATAGAATATTTATTTAAGCCAACAGCCTTGTAATTGAAACTGATATATTATAATATTTTTAAAAAGTTATACAAGAAATGGTAAAGTTATTTGTTGTTTGTAATTGCTACTTACCCATGTAGGATATTGAGAGACCAAGAGGGCCTTCAAGATGTGTTGATAATCTATTCAAACTCAATTGTTTGTAATTGCTACCTACCCATGTAAGATGTGATCAGCCTATTAAACCCATGAACCAGGGTCCTTTAACACATACCTACCCTGAAATGTCACCAATAAATTCCACCACTTTAATGCTTGGCATAATTGAGTTATCTAAGAGCATTTTAGCATGAACGCACCAAATAACCACTGCATCAGGAAATGTTAAAAGGGAGTATTGTAAAAATATTTAGAATTATGTTAAAGGTAGAATTGTATTGTAGCACAATTCTAAAACTTATAATATTTGTTTATTCTCCATTTTCTGACTCTCTCTCTCACTTTGTTTAGATTTGGGTTTTGGATATATTATTTTATTACGTAAAAATATTATTTTAATATATTGTATTGTAAAATAAAATTTTAGGATATTAAAAATATTATAAAATGGTATAATATAAGTAATAAAGTGACTTTTTGAAATAATTAAATAGAATAGAATAAAATTCTGTGATGCTAATGCTCTAAGAATACTAAAGTATCTAAATTCTAGGTTCCAAGAAAAAGGGGCTATAAAATTTATTATCAATTTTACTATAAAACATTTTGATGTGACAGTGATCAGAATTTGATGGTATAATAAATAAATATATGAATTACTAATCGGTAATCATTTATGCGTCATTCTCTGCAACTTCCAACCAAATATACGTTTTTGTGAATAATAAAATAGAGGTCAAATCACAGCATTCAAGCCCCAAATATATAGAAAAATCGTCTAGGACAGGTAGCTAGGACCACCCGAAAAATTGACAAAATCGATAATTAGGGTTGGTTTGTCTTTAGTCACTTATACTACTTCATGTATTGCCTGCAGTTAGGTATGGGAAGCGCTGTAGAGACTCTATGTGGACAAGCTTATGGAGCCCACAAATACGAAATGCTAGGAGTATATCTACAAAGATCAACGGTTGTCCTTACTCTAACTGGGATACCCATGACTGTGGTCTACGTATTATCAGAGCCAATCTTGCTTTTACTAGGCGAATCAACGGCTGTAGCATCTTCAGCTGCAGTTTTTGTCTATGGTCTAATCCCACAAATTTTTGCTTATGCCGTGAACTTTCCCATACAAAAATTCCTCCAATCTCAAAGCATTGTAGCCCCAAGTGCATACATATCTGCAGCTACACTTGTGGTACACTTATTGATAAGTTGGTTGGCTGTGTACAAATTGGGATTTGGATTGATTGGTGCATCATTGGCTTTGAGCTTATCGTGGTGGATCATAGTGGTGGCTCAATTTGTGTATATTTTGATGAGTAGTAAGTGTAAGCACACTTGGACTGGTTTTAGCTTGCAGGCCTTTTCTGGGCTTTGGGAGTTCGTGAAATTGTCAACTGCATCGGCTGTGATGCTGTGTTTAGAGACTTGGTACTTTCAGATACTAGTTTTGGTTGCTGGGTTGCTCAAAGACCCTGAGCTCGCTTTGGATTCTCTTGCTGTTTGGTAAGGAAACTTGGCCCCTTTCATCTTGCATGGGATCCATAGATAGTTGAAACCTTGAAAAGCTCAATACCAAATTTTTTTTTTGAGAGAAACCTCCCCAAAAATGCAAGGGGCTCACGTGAAAAGCGCAATACCAAATAATAATGCATCATGATAAGCTTTTGCTTCACATGTATCACATTCACTGAAGAAAGTAGCACTGTGTGCATTTCTGCATGGGGTGATTATTGATAGACTCTAATTAGTAACCAGTGATTTCATCCTATGCAGCATGGCAATTACTGGACTATTGTTCATGGTGTCAGTTGGGTTTAATGCAGCTGCAAGGTCAGTCAAATTGCGACTATTGTTTTCAACAATTTCTTTTGATGGACAAGGCTACAACTTTGCTTTATCATTCAAAGATGTCTAATGTAACCACTAAAGTGACTAAATACCTTTGTGTTAATATTTTTCACAATTTTTTATTTTTACAATTTGTTAAGGTAATAAATTGAAATTAGAGCAATATATTACTTTTATATTAGCCCAGGTACCATTGATATTGATGTTATATATTATGCATCAATCACAGCAATTTTTTAATTTTTAAATGTGACAAATTTTGTATTTAGGAATGATACTCAAGTTTTTCCTACATATATCATGCTTGAACCCAAATAATTGTTCCTAACTTTTAAGGCCTGAATAGAGTTTGATTGAAATAGTGTCAGGGTGAGCAATGAGCTAGGGGCTGGTAATTCCAAATCAGCAGCATTCAGTGTTATAGTCGTGAATATAGTTTCTTTCATTATTGCTGTAATAGAAGCAATTGTTGTGCTCTCACTACGCCATGTCATAAGCTATGCCTTCACTAGCGGTGAAACCGTGGCTGATGCAGTCTCAGAGCTGTGCCCATACTTGGCTGTCACTCCCATTCTCAATGGAGTTCAACCAGTCTTGTCCGGTAAGTACTCTACACATAAAAAATTGGTTATTCAACATAATTTCTGATAGATATTGAGATTTTTTGTATCAAGTAACATATAATTATTCACAACTATTTTACGTGATGTATTGTAATTTTTCTGCTGCAAGATGTGATATATTATTATTTTATTGATACATAATAAAAGTGAGTAAGGTTAGTAATAGGAAAATGTGAAAAATGATGATGTCTCTTCAAAAACTTTAGATTTGCTAACAGATGCATAACTTAGGATCAATTTAATAATTTTTTTATTCACTCGTTAATGTAGAATTTTATAATGCAATTGAGTCACTTTTACAGTGAGTCCATGTTTTTATTTGGTTTTGTTAGCTCCTAATACATGCGGGACATTTTTAAAGCCTACTTAACGAGTGCATAAGGACACGCTTGTTTTTGTTAACGGATGGCCTAAAACGTCCCACATGCATTGGGAAGTAACAAAATGAGTAAAAATTAACAGCAAGGGAAGGACTGTATATATATCTAGCTACCACACAAGATACCACCTCAACAGCCAGCTAAGCTAGCCTTGTTGCTCTGGCTGCATCAGAGGAACCTACACAAGACAGTTTTTTCATGGGGTTAACCTAACCAACCACCAGTCAGAATGAACCCTTATCGCCATAGCCTGCCTTGCCCTTCTCTTCTCCCAAAGAAAATAATGTTATTTTTTTGTCTTCTTCTATCTAATAAAAAATCTATTGTACTTGATTTTTTTTTTTTTTTTTTTTGTTGATGGAATATTGTACTTGATTTGTGTGTAGCGGTAAGGGAAGGACTACTTGTTTAATGTAGTAACATGCATCATATAATTGTATGGCCCAAACTCACCCTAGTACGGTGCATGGTACCACGTATATATTGCTTATTGTGTTGGTATCAATAAGTTTTGTTGCACCTCTGAAAAGTCAATTAATAGGTAGGGAGGTATTTATTACTCATTATTTATTTTATACCGTTTTACGTACATCAAGTGTGAGTTTGGACAGGTGTTTCAGTTGCATGTAGTATTTTTTTTTGGTCCCACGGCACTATTTATGGAACCACTAAACTCAATAAAATGCGTATATTGGTACATTTTTGGGTTCTACAGTACTATTCACACCTTTAAAAATTATTTTATTACAGTATTTTCAACAATAAATTTTTAGTTTTCAATTTTCAACAAATAAACAGTATCCAAACAAATCTCAAGCAACTAAAATCACTAATTCAAATTTGTGTGCAACAAGTTTAATCCAAATAATTAAATACCTATTTTCAACTAAATGGAGAAGTTATAGTAGAGGCCTTGTAAACATGTTATTTATTTATTTTATTTTTTATGGTGCCGCACTAATGAGAGAATTATTTTCCTGAAAGAAAGACTGACATTGTAGCTTTTTTTTTTTTTTTTTTTTTTTTTTTTTGGTTTTCCTCCCCAAATACAAATCTAGCAACTAATCTTCATCAGGGCTTCTTTTAATGCAAAAGGGCAATGGCAGAGTTTAATGTTAAAAGTCGTTTTAAACTCTTTATTATAATTAGATTCACTTTAAATAACATTTTTAAGTTTTAATTGTAGGGGTGGCTGTTGGATGTGGATGGCAAGCATTTGTGGCATATGTAAATGTGGGATGTTACTACGTGGTTGGAATACCTCTGGGTTGCGTTCTCGGCTTTAAGTTCGACCTTGGCGCTAAGGTTTACCAATTAAGCACCCTTCTTATATAATAAATCTAGTGTGCCAAATTAATATGATGCACCTTTATTAATTTTCATGCACTGATACACATTATTTGCCAGCTGAAAACCAGCTGAAAAATATACATACATACATACATATATATATAATTTTTAGATGTGACCAAAGAAATGATGCACTGAATAAAATTGCTTGACTGAACGAAACAGGGAATATGGACAGGGATGATAGGAGGAACTGTGATGCAGACCTTCATTTTACTTTGGGCAACATTTCGCACGGACTGGAATAAGGAGGTATGTTCTACAATGAATAAAGAGGAATTGAACTTTAGTTTACTACTTGAAATTGAAATGCTTACTATCATATATGGCTTTTGAAAACTGAGTAATCAGTACCTCTATATGCTAATTCAAATTTTGGGGCACAAATCAAAAATAAAAAGAAGAAAGAAAAAAGAAGGAAAGATAACCATAATGAATTTGATCATGGAATAACAACCACAAGCTCTTATTTTCAAAATAAAAGTTGAGCATCTTAAATTTTTAAATTTTTAGATGTTCCATCAACCCATCACTGTATGATCAGAGACAATAATGGCTGGCCCAAAAACAAGGGTTTTGGTAGTTGGTACCGTTTGGACCAGTAAGGTACAATCAATTATTTTGGGCTGGAACCAATCTGACCTTCATTGAATTGATTAGATGATTATAAATTGACCCTTCAGACTCCCCAAAAAAATGACATATATTTAAGGGGGGAAAAAAAAGACAAATTGTTAATAATGTGTATCACATGCGACTTCAAACTAGTTGCAACTTGTAACTGAGGTTCAAGTGATAGCCCATTAATAATAACATCCTTTTAGAGATGTTTTATGTAATTATGTCTATAATTCAAAACCACATCTCCTTCTCCCTCACCATCTATCTAAAATAACTAGTGGTAACTAGTAAACAAGCACTGAGAAGTTGAAATTTTCAGGTGGAGATTGCTAAGAAACGATTGGAAAAATGGGACGACACAAAGGAGCCTCTGCTGAAGAGCTAATGAGCTTGCCGATATTGATTCACAAGTATCAAAATTTTGGGCCTGTGTTGTAGGAGATGGACTTGCAACAATCAATCATAGATAGGATTTGACCCATCAATCAGCAACCAAAAATCTCTGGATAGTTAACAAGCCTGCCCATCGTTCTTGGACCATTAGAAGGAATTGAGTTGTGGTGTGCTTTACCGGGAATCAGCCAATAATGTGGCCCATCTTTCGTTCTTTTTGGCATTAATTTGCTCAGTGTGCTTCAAACTTTATTGATCTACATATTCTCCCAGCCTTTACTGCTGGACTAGTCGAAATTCATCCTAATAATTTATCATGAGTCAAATCTATAAAATTGATGATTTTATTACCCCAGATGTTGTCCAGATGCTCACAGTTTACCTAATAGGTGACATACTGACATGCAAGCTTGTAGTGAAAATGAGCAAATTAATGTCTATCATGCTGATTTGATCCGAAAATTATACCTGACACTGTTAATTTGCACATGAATATCCAACGATTGCAAACTCTCTAGTGGGCGAAAATACAGGACGGGACCTCATATTACAAACATATCAAGTGCATGATGCGTTTGTCCTCTGAATTGTACCATTGATGCTTCTTTTTTTTCTTTTCTTTTTATTCAAGTTACAAGTAGAGGAGAGGGAATTTGAACATTGGTTGTCCTTGTGGAAGATACCAAACAATGCTTCTGAGTACCATGGATTCTTCTTAATAGATTCTTAACTTCAATAATAACAGTTTCTCACAATGAAAAAAAGCCAAGATCGCAAAATGAAGCTAAGTGAACCAAAAAGACTAATATGAGATGAGATCAGTGTTGTTGGACCATACATGCATAAAAAATAAAATTAAATAAAATTTAAAAAAGAAGAAGAAGATTGTACCCAGTGCACAAAAGTGTTGAAGGACCATACATGCATGAATTCAAATATTAATAAATTATGCAGTTTATTAGCCAATGGATTTTTAGAATGGGTTAGTAAGGAGGTCGAATGAGGTGGGGACGAGTATCTGGATCTAAATTCAGTAAATCATGAATTCTTTTATTACAAAACAGTGGCCTTGGCCAACAAAATCTATATTGTTTACATTTACAAATTAAAGCACTCCACAATTTCCTTTTTTATCCTACACATTGAATTAGTAAATCGTAATGAATAATCTAAAAACAAGAAGCAAAAAGTTATATCCATGAGAACAAACAAAACCAATGCTCACCTTCTTAGAATGTTTCAGCTACTACTAGAAGTGCAAGATTTTACATCTGTAAACATGCATAGAGATTCTGCATCAATCTACTTGCATGCGAATGCCATCCGGTTTGTCTCTTTGGTCTGAGTCATCTTCATCCTCAAAACTGGGGGGAGAAGCATTGGATCTCATTATGTGTTTGCATGTCCTGAACAACAAATCCGTGGAGGCATCAGGACTAATTTTAAAGGTGGAGAAAGCCAAAAGAAAAAGATGTGATGGAAAGAGCAACAAGATGAAAGAAAACAGACAAACACAAATTGTCAATGAAAAGAGAGAATAATACACAAGTTCCATAAAAATTTCCATTAAAATTAAAGTTAGATAAAGGCAGATGTTTGTAGGATAGGATCTTCACGAGACCAAATCTACTAGCAGCTAAGTACAAATATATTGAGTAATAAACTTCTTTCAAGGATTTGGTGTGGGATTGCCTTTGTTGTGTTCTTTGATAGATGGAACATGAAGTGAAACTGAGAAAAGTATCACGTAAATATTAAATGAAAGCAAAGGCAACACAGCAGCAGTAACATAACTTTCTCATATATGGCAGCTGTTATTGAGCTAGACACCTGCTACCATTACATATTATGCGATACGCATTGATTTTTATAATTATCCAATCAAATTTAGAGTATAGTCCACATATACTAATTACTAATACAAAACAACAAAACCCTCATCCCAAAACTTTAAAGGGTCAGTTATGGATTCTCACCATGCATGCATTCTCCACAATTATCTATCCAAAATCATTCTCTTTGTTAGCTCTTTAAATAAAAATAATATAACTGAAATTCAGTATGAACAGCAGTCAGCAATTTAAACTCTATATGTGGACTCCCATCTCTCAGATTTTTTAAGTCAGTACTTTGTGAAGTGAAGATACTAAAGTATGAGAACAGTACATGTCAAGGGCCTCTGACTTTCTCTTGATTTCGTTTGACCATAATATTGGATCAGCATTTTTAGGCAAAGAATTCTGATGTTGGAGTTTCTCTTGCAACCATTGTTCTGCTTTGTTGCATTCATCAATGACCTGCAAAAAAAAATAATCAAATAGTGAACCGTGAAACTAGTCACAAAGACTGTCTTCACCACCAACGAAGTAATGGACAAGGATCATACCACATCCCTCCCACCAACAGGATGTGATTCTACAACCATCCGATAATTTGTGATGCAATCTAATAGATCCTTACTAGCTCGGGCTCGTGCCTCTTCCTCTTTATATCGGTTTTCAATGGGATCAACCAGCTGTTACAACCCAAAACACTGTCAGATGTATCATTTAAGGGGAAAAATATTCATAAAAATTGTAGAAAATTTATAAATTATTTATCACCTTTTTAAGATACTCCAGCTTTTCTGTATAAGCATCTACAGATTCATCAAATCCATCCTCATAAAGCCAGTCTTCTGTCTGTTGAAGATTATAGGATATACCTTCCCTCTCTGACTCGGTGGAAAAGCCACAGTATGTATGTAATATCTATTCACATAATTGTGTTATTCTAACATCTGGAACAATCAAGTCTAATAAAACAGCCCAAATACCTAAATTCAATTCAGTTATAATTTAAGATTCACATATGAAAATTTAGATATGGGCCATGACAATGCTGGACTTGACATGAAAAAAATTTACCAGGACATCATGACAGAATAACAGGATACAGATATGGGGACCCTGTTCAAGTCACATCCACTTAGTTGAAACTTCTTAAGGTCACCAATGATTCAAATTCAGAGATTCAATCATCAGTCAAATATACAAGGAAAATTCATAAGTAAATTTTTTATTTCAAATTCTGTAAAATATATATTTTTGAAAAATTCATAAACGAACATTGTGAGCTAGAATTTTCATGAACACATATTGCAATTTTTTGGTCTTATGGCCTGTTTTGATAGAGGGGAAAGTGGAGGGGAGTAGAGTAAAATTGGCTAAAAATAAGCTAATTTTGTGCTAAATCTACTCGACTCTACTACTCCCCCTCCCTCTCCCTCAATCCAAATGGACCATTAGTTTCCATCAAAATCATAGGGGAAAAGAAATTTCAAATGCATCCATTAAAGAGCATTAACAAATGTTTCAGGTGAAAAAGGGAAATAAGAAAAGACATATTTTTATAAGGGGGAAAGCTTTAAGGTTCATCCTTCAAATGTGATTAAGACTTGACATAAGTAAGGCTCAAAGGAACAGGCCCAGGAAAAAAAAATTACCACTCCCTACAAGGAAAGTCTAAAGATGCACACCACATTGACCTTTTGATACACACTTTTTTTAATACAAGTACTTTTTTATAAACTCATTACATCAGGGAATTGAATAAAGTATGCCATATAAGAACATCAGTTCTGTTCCTATACACAACTACAACAAGTTTATAGCATATTCTACAAAGGCTTTGCTAAGGTGAAATAGTTATGATTCAAATTTTTCAGCAGGCTCCCCTAGCCTGAGAAGGGGGCTTTAGATTTGGGATTATAAACCATTCATTCTGAATTTTGATGTTATACCTTATCACGCATCTCGTAGACATAAGACTCCAATGCATTTTTCATTTCTTTTGCAAGCTCCATCTTTAAGTCTTGTTGCACCAGCTGATGTTCTATCTTTTCAGCTTCTGAGAGCTCTGCTTTTGCTATTCCACCAAAGACACACTCACTAACAGGAATATCCAGCCTTTTGACAAACTTGCTTTTTCTTAGTCCATCGCCCTACACAAGGAAATTCGATTTCTAAACTTCCAACTTATCACACATAAATGCAAAAGAATTTCATCAGCTCAATACTATATAGCATATACATGACAATCTGGCCTGCTATATAAGATAAAGGTTTTTGAAAGTGAGGAGAACTGCTAATGAAAGCAAGCATACTTTTTAATTTTCCAGAGAATGTTGGAATGCAGTAAATTATTAAATTAATAAGGCGAATGCATCTGGAACTAAGAAACGCATACATGAATGGCTAAACAAATTAACTACTTACAGAAGATACAGATGAAGGTTTCATCCGTTTAAGATTACTATCTTCAGCACTATTTGGGACAGCAGAAGACCCATGATTGGCTTCAGCCTCCATCTTTGCTGAAGTCAAATGATCATCACTCTTTGCAAGGGAATCATCATCCACATTATCTTCTAATAGCTGATTCAGTAGAAAACACTTACAAGAAATTAGAATAATCTTACACAAAAGTCTTAGGCTCAATATGTTCAGGATACCAATTGATAGAATTGTACACTTACTGAGGCTGATACTACAGTAACAATCCCATGAATGTTTAGCTGCACTCTAACTTTAACTTTTGTTGCTTCCATGTTAGAAACTTGGAAAGGGCCAATCTAGAGAAATGGAAAATCATAAATCAAGCCTAAATAAACCAATGAACAAAACTAAATAGTCAAACAGCTTGGAGATTGGGAAATCTAGGGTTCAATATCCCCTATGCTGAAGAAAGGGGCCCAAAAGACAATTGGTTATATACAAAAGAGACTGCGATATAAGTACCTCACTTAAAAAAATAATAATAAAAAAAATAAAAAACCGGAAGAAAGAATAATTACATATTTAGAAACAAAAACAAATTTGACCCATGCTGTCACACCATCCTCAATTTTGGAAATAATCCTGCAATATAGATTACATTAAGACCTACTCCTGCCCCCAAATAGGCCATTGCTAAGTGCTAACAGGGATTAAATTAAATAAGATTGTAAGTTTCAGGATTCATGCTAATAACCTACCCAATGCATCCTGCTCTTCTGTTCTTAGGAATACTATGTAAAATGCAAGTAACAAAATGTTATAAATAAGTTTTTGCAACTGATTAATGCAAAGTTTATAATGTTGAAACATTCTTACCAGGGCTTACTATAGGGAAAGGGTGAAAACAGACAGAAGGAAAAATAGATAAAGATCACCCTGAGAAGTGCTCTACTTCTACATTACACAATGTTTGGATTAGGGAAGAGGAGAGGAGATTAGAGAGCAATGGAGGTGGGGATTTAATTCTCCCTTGCTTGGGTGTTTTTTAAAAGGGGAGGAGAAAGGATTTGAGAGGGTTTGGAGGGGTTTTTTTTTTTTTTTTTTAATTTCTTCCAATTTGGGGGAATTTGGAGGGGGAGGGATTCAAATTCATTGAATTTTTGTGTACTTCCTATTTTGCCCTTAACATTTTTTATGTATAGAGCTTAATAAATCAAGGATATAATTACCAATTTCTTTATACATTATCATTTACTCTCCTTCCAACCCTACAGCCAAAGAAAGGGAAGGGCATCTACTCCCCTTTCCATTCCCCTCCTCTCTTCTACCTCCCCCGTCTTATCCTATCCTCCTCTCCCTCCCAACTTCCAAACATAGTGTTACAATTGCCAAGCACCCAAAAGGTGATAATGTCTAGTGGTCCAATTTTTAAATTTCAACCACAAACATTGAAATTCACACTCACTAAAGAAGTTGAAATTATGTGAATTTGTATATTGTCTAAACCACTTGCATGCATGATTTAGATTTAATATAATTTTGACATGTCTCAAAATTTACATACACAATGAAAAAATCATGTTCAAAAGGAAGTCTTACCATAAAACTGCTGATTTTAGGTGATACATCAGAAGGTAATTCATTTTGATCAGCATAATAAGCTTCCATATGGAACGTATCAGTTCTATGCAAACTAAAAATCTTAACACTTGGAAATGGTCGGTGTTTCTGCAAAAGAGCACTATTCGACAAAGTGCAAATTGGACCTTCCTTTGTTGAGAATCCTATGGAGAAAGGAAATGCATCTTGAACCTGCAAATAATAAATTTTTTTAACATCATAATCTTAAATAGGAACAAAACTTACATAAACATAAAAGTGCAGGCATCTCTACTTATATTCTCATGTAAAAATATTGCAGGCATCTTAAACTATATTGTGGAGGTGTAAAAGTGCAAGCATCTCTACATATATTCTGGTCGTGTGCACAAATCTGTGCCTAAAGAAAAGCAAATTGAAGACAACTTTAAAACTTATGATGATCCATGTTTGTTTCAAATATAACTCATTTTTACCATGGTTATTAATGAAATCAAATAGCAAAAAAAGAAGATACAGAGGATGCCATAGCATAGTTTTGTATCCATAACTCCACTCCCAGGACCCCACTTTGGTAGGCCAACACTTGGTAATGATCTTTAAAAAAGCTCATGCCCTCTCTCATTAAAGTAATAAATAAATAAATAAAATAGAAATATAAAATATAAAATATAAAATCAAAAAGATTGTCCCTGAGGGGCTGTAGGCTATCTTCCAAGAAAAACATATTAATAAAGGGTAAACATTACACTATTAAGCAACATGGACACGGGTACAGGTATGACACGGCGACACAACATTTTTGAAAAAATAGGACATGGGTATGGTGGGACACATCTATTAAATCATTATTAAATATTTTTTTATTTCTATTTTCTATATATTTTCCAACATTTATTTTTCATATAATGTTAAATATATATATCAATTTAAGAGCAATAATGGATAATAAAGTGAATTCATGACTATTAAAGGATGTTTAGTTTACTTATCAAAAAAAAAAGGATGTTTAGAAATTAGAATACAAACCAAATATAAGACTACTTATTACTTTTCAAATGCACTGTTACTACTAGAGCACGAATGCTCTCTTTGTTTTGTGAAATGGTATTCGATTCCTCTTGTTCCCATGTCCCGCATTTTTATTTTTATTTTTAAAAAGGACACGGCTGGGACCTGCATGGAGATGTGTCCCAGGCGTGTCACGTGTCCGTGCTTCATAGACATTACAAGGACATTATGGCCAACAACTACTGCATAGCAGTTCTAATTTTGAAGTACTATCTTTTCAATATTAACCAGGAATGACACCCTTGGAAAATAAACAAAGAATACATGGGGACAAACATCTGATAACATAATTGATATAAAAATCAAGTGATGAATAATAGTAGAAATCAGTTTATCTTCATAGAAACACTGGAAACTTTGCATTTGTGGATAGATAAAGACAAACCTCATATTCTCTGACCCGGTATATTGGGCTAAGCATTGCACACTGAAGAGCACAACCACGAGCCACACACTCACTCGCATTGATTGTCCGGCTTGGTTCTCTATTAAATAGAGAAGTTAAAATCCTAGTAATAGCTGGTATCCGAGACCCTGAGCCTACAAGCTCCACTGAGTGGATCTTCTCTACAGTCAAACCAGAGTCAAGCAAAGCCTTATGACAAGGAACTCTAATTCTATCCAACAATTTTGATGACAATTTCTCAAATTCGTCCCTTTTAATAAAACCTTTAACATCCTTCTCATCCATCAAGCACTCTATATTTAGTGGCGCCTCTGCATTCGCACTCAGAACCTTCTTTAGTTTCTCACAAGATGCCCTCAACCTTATAGACGCTTTGGCATTTGCAGAGACATCAATACCATACTGCTCCTTGAACTGTGCCGCAAAATAACTGAACAGAACCTCATCAAAGTCTCTCCCTCCCAGGTTCCCGTCAAAAGCATGGGAAATTATTTTCATTTGTCCACTCTCAAACGATGCTACACAAACTTGTGTGTCGCAATGACCAATGTCGACAAACACAACATAAGTAGGGCCTGCAACAGAGAAATCACTCTTGTAAATACCATAGCCAAGTGCTGTAGCAGTACAGTCATGCATCAATCTCAGCGGCCTCAGTCCAGCAATTGTTGCCGCATCCAAATAAGCACGCCTCTGCAAATCCGTGAAGTAAGAAGGAATCCCAATCACACAATCCGAAACATTCAATTCAAGATCCCTCTCAGCTATTTGCTTCAAATGAGAAAACAGCATCCCCAGAATCTGAACCGGAGAGAATGTACGAATCTCACCCAAATATTCTAAACGAATTAAAACACCGCCATCCTGACCTTTGGAACATTCAAAAGGGAACAACCTGAGGTCATTCTCAATATCTGGCTCCCCATATGTCCTACCAATCAATCTCTTCACTTGAGATATCGTGGACCTAGGATTCATTGTCGCACTAGCAGCCCCAACGGAGCCCATGAACCGCTGCTTCTCGCCAAACGACACCACAGCCGGCGTTTCCCTCTTGGACTCATCATTCAGCAAAACATCAATCCCGCGTTGCTTCGCAACCCCAATTACACAGTTCTCATTTCCAATATCAAATCCCACCACACTCATTTTTGTTTTTTTCGACTAATACAAAACCCTAAACCTCACAAAACCTTTCTTTTGATCACTGTAATTGAGGAATTGGCCTCAACAGCGCCACATTGTATCCATCATATCCAAATTGAATTCAACAAAATTCAGTCAAACCTACCACAAAATCATCAAATTCACCAAGCTTAAATTCATGAATAATTAAACTAAACTCAATCAACTAAAACTAACAGTAAAAATTCATTAATGAAACTAATAATCAGCTACGGAGAATTTCATATTAGCTTAAAAATCACACTCAAAAGAAACTCAAATTTCAAACAGCAAGCAAGCAACATTTCCGTTTGGTAGCTGAGAAGCCCTAGGAAAAACCACAAGAAATCATAATTCAGAGTTCAAAAGTTCAATTTGCTTTTTTTTTTTAATCTTCCGACGCTTTCTCGGCAACCAAACAGAGTGTTAAGAAAAATGAAAAATCGAGTATGTACCTAAAAGATTTCGAGAATGTAGGGCGTGTGTGTTTGGATTGTAAATCAAAAAATCGAATTCAACAGCAAGATCACGATCGAAGATCTCTGCAAAAAAATAAACGAAACCAAACAAAGAACAGGAAAAAAATGGGTTTTTCCGATTGGCGATGAAAAAATAAATGTGGGAAAGACTTGTTTGCGGCTTTTGATAAAGTGAGGTGAAACAAACAGAGTCTTAACAAATACACAACACTAGTCTCTCTCACAGACTCAACAGTGTTTGTTCTGTTCACGTTTCCGAGTTCGGTTTCCACGTCAGCGTTGAAGTTGGGGTGGGGACAGAGTTGTAGGGATATTGGGCCGTTGGATTTGACAAGGTGGAATGAAATCTGACGGTTGATGGGATATTATTGTAAATCAAGTAAAAGTTAGACGGTTCTCAGGTAGACGGCACGGCAGTGTGTTTTGGGCCCAGTGCACAAAATGAGTTTTACGCTTATAAAAAACTAGTCGCTAACCCGTGCAATACACGGAAAAGTTATTGACAAAAAAAAAAAAAAATTCAACAATGAGTAAATAGACATTTTGCTAGTTAATATTTTTTTAAAATGAAGAAATATTTAACTTCTATGCTTTTCCATAGTTTAGAAGTGTTGCCTAACATAGAACATTATTGATTTGCAAGTGCATAGTTACCGGAAGCTACAAAGTAATTTACAATTCTTAAATTAATAAAGCAAAACTCAATATGACCATGATATGATAGACTAATATACACTGCAAAGATAGACCATGATATGAGAAAAACACACCAAGTTTCAAATTGTAGTAGCAATATGACTTTCTTGTAGTAATAATAATATAGACAATTCAAAATATGGAAGAATATCAAAATTACAATACCTAATTCCATTATCTTTTATGCTGAATCCCAATAGTTATATATATATATATATATATATATATATATATATATATATATATATATATATATATATATATATATATATATATATATATATATATATATATATATATATTTATATATAAGTGAGTCTTTTTTTTCTTTTCTTTTTTGAGTCCTATCAGAATTTTTGTTTTCTTTTTATTTAAATAATGCTGATGTCTAAAAAAAGTCTAAGGCTTCGGTTATATATAAGAAACAATTAAGCTCATCCTTTAAAAATTTTAAATAGATTATGTCTTACCTTAATATTTTCCTTGTGGTGAGGACAAATAGAATGAAATAGGTGCTTCATGCTAAAAAACTTTCTTCTAGTCAAATACCAAACCTGTTAAAATTTTAGTGAAAAGGAAAAACTCATCAAGAGGAGTAAGAGAGAAAGAAATTACGCAATGAAAAACCACAATGAATGAAGAATTGATTTCAAATTTGAACTTCCAAAGAACATCATAAATTTCAGCCATAGGTTCAAAATGTCAAGTTAAACTTGTTGCTGAACACCTAGCAAATACAGCCAAAAAATTATAATTTTATTAATCTACATGTGAAATTTTTAACTGGACAACATACATTTTTTTAATACTTATTGAAAAATAAGATAATCTGCAATTTTTCCTAGATTTTTTTTTTTATATAAGTAATTGTGGGGGAGCAAAACCTGGGCCCATGTGGTGGGCTTAGGTACAACGTTTCATCAACAATACGTCCGAGGATAGGAAATCATAGGGAACCCTCGTAACTAACAGTAGAACGCGTAAGTATCCAGAGAGGTTGATCCGAGAGTAGTACCCTCCTCGGATATGGCATATGTCGGTAAGAGGAGCCTCGGCTTCCCCTTAGTCCACCTTCCAGGAAGTTCCGGAGGTGAAGATAGATTACCGATGCACATGGAAGGGATAAGGATGTAGAAATATCTTGGGAAAAAGCTGCTACCACCGCATTAAATGCATTACAGCAGCTTTCCTGGCCGCATTTATGTGGAGAAGACCCCTGAACAGTGTTTTAAATCACCTTTACCCCCAGAAAATCAAAAAGCTGTAATAGAAGAGGTGGAAACTCAAGTACCAGGCTAGATGGCAGACAAGTGGACGATAGGATCGAACAATGAAGGACTATATAATGGAGTAAAACCTCCAGAAGAAGGGATCACGGGAGAAAAAGAAGAAACATCAAGAAATAACTACTGTACATGATTCATATGAGGAATAATCTGATACTATACTTTGTTTGAAAAAGAAAAGTATAGTATCAGATTATTCCTCATATGAATCATGTTTTAATTTTTTAACAATTATCTAAAAAAAATGTTTTCACATAATTAAAAAATTAAAAACAAAAAACAGACATGAAACCCATTGCCTTACCCATTACGTTTACGTTTAGCAGTTTAGGGTTCATGGAGAAAGAAATATCAAGATAACAGAGATGGATTGTAAAAATATATTTTCTTTTCTTTTTTTCTTTCAAGGATCTGATACGCAAAAGATGGATTGCAAAATTCTTACCATGTGTATGAGGGTGTGTGGTAAATCTTGAAGCCATAATTGGGTGATGTTGCAGAGTGTTTAGGGCTTCCTACACAAAAACTTTGGCTAAGAGATGAATACCAGGAAGGGCTGTTGTTCAACTTCATCATTGTTTGAAGACTTATAGTGGGAAGTATATGTGCCCATATTTACAACCGGAAGCTTCTCTCTAGGCAAAAAATCTCTTTGGAGACATCATTCGGAATAGTATCAAGGGAGTCTTCCCTTATCGTCATCAAATCCTTGGGAAGCATCTGGAATCGACATATCAGTATCTTCTTTTTCTTTCACCAGTTCTTTGTTTTGATCCTTCTCAGCAGGCAAAAAGATGCAAAAAGTTTTCTCGTCTGTACCACTCTCAAACAAGATCTTCTCCTGGGAAGGTACTCCATCATCAATGGAGATGTCTTTCACAACAGTTGAGAGACAGATAGGTTTGCTAGGGTTAGGTTTGCTAGGGTTTTGAGGTGGGAAGAAAGGAGTTATAATGTGAGTCTGTCTCTCTTCTTGTTTGAATCCTAACATGAGTCTTTTTAATGATTATAGTCTAATTAATGATTATTTGAGTCTAAAAAAATTTAAATTTAAATTGCTAACATGGAAAATTATGGAAGCTTCAAAGGCTTTGATTTTATATATATATATATATATATATATATATATATATAGATCTGAGTCTAAAAAAATATAAATTTAAAATGTTGACGTGGAAAATTGTGGGAGTTTCAAAGGCTTTGATTTTATATATATATATAGATAAAGATATTATCTTTGATATTTTCATAATATTTTTGCAACAAATTTTAAGTAGTAAATTGTTATTGGCTATTGCTGGTGGGTGGAAAATAATTTCAATGGTGAGTTCAGCTTATCACCTAATTTTCTATAAAATAAAATAAAAAAACTTATCACCTAATATTTTGATAAATAATGTTCACAACATTTTTACAACAAGTCCTAAGTGTCAGGTTGTTACTGGTTGTTATTGTTGGATTAAAAAATTAATCTTTGTGCTAAATTCAAATTTGAATCAATAACAACTAACCACATCTGATTTTATAATTAATATATATATATATATATATATATATATATATATATATATGTATGTATTTATCATTGGCACTTGCCATCAACAATTTTTGGACCAAATTGACTCATTCATCGAGAAATCAAATCAATGTTACGGTTTTTCTATTTAGTTGAAAATTTATTTGCTTATTTGTTTTGTTTTTACTGCAAATCAACACACACACACACACACACACACACACAAGGTATGAAATTGATTTCTAGAGTTTTCATTTGTGATCTAATTCAACTAATCTAGGAAAAGTTTTACATTACTGTAGGGTCACGAATTGTAGCCCACACCTAGATGGAAACAGGAGATGGGCCCAATAAGCCCAATACAATAAATTTGTGAGAGAGTGGGTCAAAGAATTGGGCTAATATGATTTGTTGTAAAGATGTTATAAAAATGTTGTGAACGTAGCACTTCTATAATATTTTTTGTGAAAGTATTGTAAAATGTTGTGAATGTTGCACTTCTCTTATAATAATACACTGAAGATACATCTTTAGGGTTGTTTGGTTGTGGAGATAAAAGAGTGAGAGGATAGAAAATATTTTAGTTTCCCTTATTTATGTTTAGTTGAAGTGGAAAAGTAGAGCGATAAAAATTAGAGATTGTATAACTTTTTATATAACTTATTATATAATTTTTTTATATAACTCATACCCTTATTATATAACTTTTTTTATAAATATTTTATTTAGGAAATAAAGTATCATTGTATAAATAAATAAAACAACCAAAATGGTCAAAATGAAGGAGAAAAAAGAAAAAAATAAATCACATTAGATTTATTTAGGGGTGGAGGGAGAAAGGGGTAGATGGGTCTCCCCCAAAATCTCTCCAACAATAAATACTCCCACCCAAAATCTCTCATATTTTCACTTCAACCAAACATAACCTAGTGTCTTTAGGCTGTGTGTATATTTGCACACACTATATGCAAAAAAAACTTTGCCCGTTTAAGAATACAAAGAGGGATATAATTTCATATTACTGTTTCTACATCATTTGCTTTCAAGGAATGTTACATTCACAACACTTTTATAATAATTTCACAACACCAATATCTTGTAGCTTAGAATATGTTGTGAAACTATTGTGTCCCTAGCTTTACTCATTGACTAATTATTCCTATTTATAAGTTTGGTTGTTAGGTATGGAAAGTTTGTTAAAAAAATTGTATACAAAAAAATTATTTTTTGGGAAATATATTAATTTTAAACATTGTTATAATATTATAGAGAAATGATATGTCCACAATATTTTTACAACAAATCATAAGTGACAGGTTGTTACTGGTTGTTATTGTTGGGGGGAAAAAGTAATCTTAATGTTAGGTTCAAATTTAAACTGATAACAGCTAACCACCTATGATTTGTTGTGAGAATGTTGTAAAAATGTTATGGACATAGCATCTCTTTATATTATATGATGGGATAGCAAAATAATTACATCTATGACTCGTCCATAGGAGTCGTCCAGAAGCCAAGGGCCAGATATTTAAAGAGATCATCTATGGACGAGAAGATCGTCCATAGGGAAAACACCTGGATGATTACATGACACTTGGGAAATTCTCAACAATGGACTTACATGTGTTGAAGATTCAGACCACCTAAAACTTTGAAGTGAGAACAAAACCCTTATCTATTGCCTTAACTTCCTCACAAATACTTAACTTCCAGTAGAAGTTATAACTTCCATTAGCCGTTATGGAGGTTATGCCTGAACTTACCAATTCCCACAAATTTTGGGGAAGTTACTAAGCAAATAATCATTCCAAGGCTCTCTATATAAGGCTTCACCTACATCAAATCAAGGTAAGTTTTTTTTCTGACATTTTACTCCTTTAAAGTTGGAACTCTATTTTTCAGAGAAAAACTAATTTTGTCATCGGAGGGTACTTGGCCGGTCCACCCTAGTCGCCTTTTGATCGTGTTCTTCCTTTCAGGTCTTCTAAGTGAATCATTGTTTCATGGAAACCCGGAGCATTCAGTCTATTGATTCTGTGCAGCATCAATTGGTGTCATCTATGGGAAAGAAGATATTTGTCTTTGGCAAATTCATCTTTCTTAGACAAAAAGATTGTATGGTTCAGACAAGATCAAGGGCTACAAGCCTAGGCCATCAAGAGAGTAGGGATGCTTCCAGTAATCCCAACCATGATCGTCAATCAGCACCTGTCACGCAACCACCTTCCATCCAACACATACAATTCATGGTAGCTGCCATGACGGAGTTAACCCGTCAGAATCAAGAGTTGACTAGGGAGATTGGTCTCAGAAGGCAACACCATGAAAGACATGTGGAAGAGAAAACCTAAAGTCAAGAAGACAGAAGAAAGAATGCTAAGTCTGAGAACCAATCAAGAGGTATCGCTTCATGGAGGGTGCCACACTTGGAGAAGGAGATGAACCAGATGAGGAAGGTTATGCATGAGATGAGGGAAAACATGAGAAGGGCGAATCCTGTAGAGGATTTAGTTCACCGAACAGACTCCCCTTTCACGGCTTCCATCAACGATCACCCCTTGCCTCTGAAGTTTAAGATGCCTTCCTTGGACTCGTATGATGGAACGCGTGTCTCATGTGATCATATTGCAACTTTCAAGACTACAATGCATCTTTAAGGGGTTCCAGACGAAATCATGTGTAAAGCCTTCCCTACAACCCTTAAAAGACTGGCATTAGTATGGTTCAGTAAAATACCTCCCAACACGGTGGGTTCTTTCAAAGAATTGAGCAAGCTATTTGTCAACAATTTCATCGGGGGACAAAGGCACAAGCGCTCTTCGTCCAGCCTGTTAACCATAAAGCAAAAGTAAAATGAAAGCTTGCAGTCTTTTATTACTCGCTTCAATAGAGAAGCCCTCACAGTAGATGAAATGGACGACAAGTTGTTATTAGCTGCCTTCCATAATGGAGTCAATTCGGATTTGTTCATCCATAAGCTCTAAAAGCAAAAGCCCCAAACCATGGCTAAACTCGTCCATTCAGCTCAGAATTTCATGAATGCAGAAGATGCAATCACAGCCAAGAAGAGGAAGAAAGTAGAGCGTATGGAATCAGACCCCCCCCCCCCTCATCATCCTGAACAGGGACCTCGTCCAAAGAAGGCTCGGACAGGAGAGAGGAAGGATTAAGATAACAGGAAGATAGGCTTGTCCTCAAGAAGAAGTCAGAACTACAAGCCCTTAAACGCTCCACTCAATCAGGTACTTATGCAAATCAAAGATGACACTTCCTTGAAGTGGCCGGAAAAGATGAAGAGAGACCCCAATAAGTGCAATAAGAATAATTATTGTTGCTTCCATAGAGATCGTGGGCATGACACGGACGAGTGCTATGACTTAAAGCAACAGATAGAGAATCTTATAAGACAAGGAAAGTTGAGGCATTTCATAGGAAGGGATCATAAAAATGAGAGGAAAGATGGAAGAATCATCACGGCCCCCACTTGGAGAAATAAGGGTTATCATAGAAGGGACTTCAACAAGGCAGTCTTCCAAGTCAAAGAAGACGTATCTCAAAGTGGTGCAAAATGTCCAACTCTTTGGACAGTCACCAAGGACGAGGCAGACAAACGAGCCAGCCATTTCATTCACGGACAAAATCAAATGGATTGTAGTTTCTTGCTTCTGGCATTAATTGATTATGTCAAAATGAATTGTAGTTGTTATAATGTTAAAGGAGTTTATAATGATTTTTGAACTTTTATTGAAAAAAAAAAGGAGTTTATAATGTTAAACTCATTTGGGCTACATCATTCTTATGTTAGTATTTCTGGATGATTTGCAATCAATCAATCTATATATATAGCCAAAACTCAGAAAAAATCTAATTAGATTCTCAATTTTGTGCCATGTGTCTAATTTAAATTTTATTTTGTGCCAAGTGAATTATTGGGTATAAAAATCGAAAAGTCCAAATCCAATTAGATTCTAAATTGGATTTCAATTGAAGTCCAATTTTTCGCCACATGTCCATTTAAGTTTTTAATTTTTGTAGCAAGTGAATTATTGGGTGCGAAAATCGAAGAGTAAAAAACTAATTAAATTCTAAATCATATATATATATATAATGAGAAAACATTAGATATTTTAGAAATGTATGGTTTTAAAAAAGTATAAGCTAATACTGTATATAATTTGAACTTCTTCTAAAAAAAAGTATAATTTGAACTGTATAATTGTGTGTTTTTTTTTTAATTGTACCCGGGCATATGCATAGGGCTACACACTAGTCATTAATATATATATATATATATATATATATATATATATAAGCAAAAAGCTCATGTGGGAAAGTATAACGTTCTACCAAATAATGTATTCTATGCAAAGAGAATTGAAATATCATATCCGAGATAAGAACAAATTAAATATTGATTTTTTGTTTCATTTGGTTCAATGTTTCAAGAATTTTCTAATTAAAAAATAAATATTCTTTGTATCCTTTGGTTCAATGTTTTAAGATTTTTCATCCTTTACACATACACACAAAACTCTTTGCATTTTAATTCATCATTTTCACCTCTTGTACTTCTACCCTTTTATATATACCTACCCATAACCCTTCATGATATCCCATGTCAAATACACATAGAAAAAAAATGATGTGATTCACCTTCAATCTTTCGACAATATACCTACGTAACTTTAACATTGTTGTTTCATCTAATCCTAACCCATATGAATTGGCTACAACCAAGGAAGGGGGGCTTGCATTTTATATTGAGTGACAACGGCAATAATAATTTTCATGATAAGGTCGGACGTTGTGGATTTGTGAGTTTTGTAAATGATGTGATTGACTGTGGGTGTTTGAGATGTATATTTTGTTTTATAATTAAGGAGAAAGAGGAAGACACATTTATAATCAACTTTTATTCTATAATATTCTTCCAAAGTTTTTTTTTTTTTTTTTTTTTTTCTCATTACTTCAATTGAATAATTATAATGAATATGTGTGTGCATTTTATAATTGTTACTTTTTATGATGAACTCATTACTAATAAAATTCTATAACAATTACGCTTTTATATTAATTATCTATAATTGTGCACTAATTATTTATATTAAATAAATTTATATGATTATTTTTATAAACTCTATATAAGAAATAATTTTTAGTTGGAATAATAATAATAAATTTAGAATATAACATTCTTCCTCATGTTTAGTTACTTTAAAAACAATTGACACAAAAGACATAAAAAATTAAATATTTGTAAATTCATATTGTGAGGACCAATGGAACGTACAATAGATTGGGCCTTAGATGGATTCAAATCGGGCCTAAGAAAAGGTATGAAGGAGCTATGCAAGCCCATATGAACCGAGGAAAAAGGCCATCTAAGGAAGTAATAAGCCCAAGGAAGAAGCTAGGATATGGACGAGTCAAGGAAACTACAAGGCTCACAGGCCAAGCTAAACATATCCATCCGAGGAAGGTAACAATAGTTAACTTGGATAAGTCTTGAAGGAAACTTTCTGGCGAAGATACCATCACGTCCGTATTAAATGCACCATACCAACTAGGCATGACGTATTAATTAATGGCTGAATAACACCTGAACAATGCTTACACAACCTATTGCCTGCTCAACACAACCTCAAAAGGAGGGGAGGAGAAGGATGAGACAAGTATCCAAGAGAATATCCTTTACCATTTAGGTGGAGGACTAGGATTGAAGCAATAAGACTATAAAAATGAAGAAATCCCTCATGTACAAGGATCTGATCAAATATATATATATATATATATATAGAGAGAGAGAGAGAGAGAGGAAAAAAAGGACAGTGAACATTGAGTGAGAATTTACTCTTGTATCTAACTAAGTGTAAAAGCTCCTCAATAATTCTGAGAAAGGAGAAATAAAGAAAATACTTGTATTATTATCAGAATTTGTATCATTATACCATCCATTATCAATCTTTTGTGGGAATTTACTGTTTCAAGTTCAATTGTTGGTCTAGAAATTCTTGCTTCTACAAATTAGTTGTTGTGGACATTGATCCAGCCCAAATACTTATTGGGCTCTTCGGATTTTAGCCCATACATACATACATATATGTGTGTGTGTGCGCGCGCGCATCTGCTCGCACGCATGTGTTTGAAAATAACATTGTAGTATTTATTCTATGTAATTAGAAAGATTAAATATGTTTATTTTTTTTATATTAATTATTTTAAGAATAACGATATTTTAATATCATTTTTTTCTAAGATTTATATGAGAAGCAATTAAATTTTTTGTTATATGAGAAGCAATTAAATTTTTTGTTATGTGAGAAACAATTAATTTGAAATATGGTATTCTTGCAAAAATTTAGTTGTTTTTACAACAATTGAAACAATGTCTAACAAAAGGGAATAATAATAAAAAATAGTAAAACATAATCAAGAATGTAAAATTATAATTGAAGGATATTTGCAATATTTAGTAAACATGAAAGATGCCTATCTATATTAACCACTATATCATGCAATTATATATATATATAGATATATAGTATGATCAAATCACTATACACTATTCTAAGTGTCTTTCCATTTTGTCTATAAAATAACTAAAGATTACAATTTCTTACAAGAAAATTTATTGATTTTTTTTTTTTTTTTTTACATCGACATTTGAGGTGAGGGATTTGAACCATGGATGTTTCTATTATAAATACTATGAGATGCCAACTAGCTAAAGTACAAGATTCTTACCAAGACTTATTGAAATATTAGAGAAAACTAATAATAAGTTGCACCGTACATCGTGCTGGAACTCAGTTAGTCTTAGCCCTACTTTCTCTAGGCTGAAAGATTGTGAAGTAATGATGATGATGAGATTACTCGCATTAGGCTAGACTAAATGAACAAAAAAATGGGTGAAGGAGCACCCTGAGAATAATTTTGTTTTTTCTTGGGAAACACTTTGTTTTGGATAAAATGAAGGTTGTTTTTGTTTTTGTTGTTTTTTTCTCATTTTTCACTGGCTTTGGTTAGATGTTCTATTGGCACTGTACATTTTGCTGCTCAATATTCTCATACCTTGTGGCTTTGTGTAGGTGCTAGAGTTAGCACGTAGGCAGATAGTTCAAGCAATTGGAATTTTAAATGCAATTTTACATCGGGCAGCCATAACTCATTGCAACTACATAATTGATGAAACAAATCATAACAAGAATGAACATAAACATAGATCAAAACCATTTGCAGGCTTTTAGATGATAACTACAAAATCATGATTTATTTATCGGTTTGAAGTTTTTGTTTAAAAAGTAAATTGAAGAATTCTTTTCTTGGGGCAAAGTAGGAGTGGAAATACGTTGCACCTTGGGAGGCCATCCCCCCCCCCCCCCCCCCCCCAAATTTAAAATATATTTTCCTAGTATATATATATATTAGTGAAAATTTTTAAAGGATTCATTAAAAAATTAGAATTTGACCCCAAAAAATTCAAGTTCTTAAACAATGCTAATATATATATATATATATATATATATATATATATTGACTAACAAACCCAATAATTATAGAGATAATGTATTGTTTTATAATTTCGTATATCGTGTTGGAACTTAGCTAGTTTCGGCCCTACTTTATCTAGGCCGAAGGATTATGAAGTAATGATGATGATGGGATTACTCGCATTAGGCTAGACTACAAGAACAAAAAAATGGGTGAAGGAGCATCCTGAGAAACATTATGTTAGCTGTCACAGTCTACTAAGTATTAACTTTTTTTTTTTTTTTTCTTCAGCTTTTTAATTTTTGAGGGAGATAGAGATTGAGAGAGTTCATGCTTTCAATCCTTCAGGGAGAGGTAATCACTAATCACTCACTATATTCAGCATTTTGATTTTGAAATTTTTAGTACTTAGTAACAATTGCTTTAAGTTTATATATATTGAGATTAAGTAATGTATATTGTTAATGTCTGATTGAGTAATGAGTAATTATGGTATAAGTATGAGTTGGAATATGCTTTTGTGTGTTGGCTGGATGTAGAAGAATATTATTTGGCATTTTTACTTCTTTTTTTTTTTTTTTTAAATTTGACTTTTCTTTTGCTTCTATTTTATCTTTTATGTGTTACTAGATTTTTTATGGCTTGCTAAATAAAAAAACTATTTGTATTTACTTGAAATCTTGAACAGGTTGATATATTGATATTGGGCTTGAAAGCCCAATTTTTTTATTTAAAAAAAAAATATATATATATATATATATATTTTTTTAATATTTCAAACCGACTAAACCGACCGCAAAACCGCACCGCTATAGGTTGAAAAACCAACCCTAGGCGGTGTGCATCGGTTCCAATTATGAAAAAACCGATCTCTATCGGTTTAGTAATAAATTTGGAAAAAACCCGCCCCTACCGAACCACGCACACCCCTAATTACAATGAAAGAAATCATTGCAATAATTTAATCCGACTTATTTTAGTCAATTATTTGCAATCTATTGCAATAAGGTTTGTGAAATAATAGCATATACTTAAAACATATTCGAAACGGTAAATTTCATAATCTATCGCGAAATCAAAATGAAATAATTATCTATTACTAATAAATATAAATGGACAAATCAAAATCACAAATAGGCAAACAAAATAAACAATTGAACAAAGAAATAAAGGGACACAACTTGTGTCTAGTGGAAATTTCCACCAGACATGTTGGATGGTGGATACGTGTCCACTCTTGGACACATGTCCACCATCCAACGTTTCCACTAGACACAATTCACACCCGAAATAAAGGCACAAACATAAAAAATAAAAAATAAAAAAAGTTGTTGTACTATGTACACAACGCAACGTTACAATTCATTGACTTTATTATATCTCAAGTCCCAATAAATTTCAAAGTTTCAAACAAACTAA
This sequence comes from Quercus wislizeni, assembly GCA_023055345.1. Classification (NCBI taxonomy): domain Eukaryota; kingdom Viridiplantae; phylum Streptophyta; class Magnoliopsida; order Fagales; family Fagaceae; genus Quercus; species Quercus wislizeni. Next base: position 7,612,178 of record JALGQJ010000002.1, on the reverse strand, counting down.
CTTTTACTTTTAAAAAAAACACAGACACTAACAGAAAAGCATAACTATTAAAAAAAATTCAATTTATATAAGCACAAAAAGACAAAATTCAACTCACAATGCATAACACGTGGGTGGATATCAATGATCAATCCATTATTAGTCACTTCTATTTTAAGGGTCCGGTTAATGTGTGTCTTAAGGACACACATTAAGCTATTCATTTTTAGAATCATTTTTTCAGAAATTGAAAAAGCTGTCAATACTTTCTCAATTCCTAAAATTTTTTTTTTCTAAAAATAAAAATTATTGTGTGATCTTAGGGCATACATTAGTAAAATCCTTATTTTAAAGCCATTATTTAAGTTTCTTAAAAAGAGAAATAACTCTCTCTCTCTCTCTCTCTCTCCTGTTTCAGATAGTAATAAAGAGACTTTTATTTAGTTTTAATCGTTGCTCTGGCTCATATGAGAGAGACAGACAAACAAAGAGAAATACCAAATCTAGTGAGTTGGGGTTGGGGGTGAGTCCGACGGCTCTTTTGCTGCCATTTGTTTCTTTGTTTGTGGGTTTTTTTTTTTTTTTTTTACTATTTGTTTTTAGTAAAATTTAGTTGATTGGGTTAAAATTTCTTTAGCTTTGTTATTTGTGATTTTTGTTGTTGTGCTAAATTTTTTGGGCTTGCTAAATTTTCTTCTAGATGAGATCCATAAATTTTTTTTATGGCCTTCTAGAGTGTCAATAATATTGTTAAGAGGAGCTGAGTGTAATTTTATTGAACTAAATTACTAAAATTAATATATATATATATATATATATTAAAAAAAAATGGGGGCCACTGTCCCCCCACGCCCAACAATAGTTCCGTCCCTGGGTGGTCGTGCTATTGTTGAAATATCTCACATCTACATTTTGAGATTGAAGGCAGTGGTCTCAAAGTATCTGTGCACTTTCATTATTACTGGTCTGGTGGTCGTGCTACGGTTGGAGTAACTCAAGGAGTCAAGGAAGGTATTGTTTTGGCTGCAAAATAATTAAATTGCGAGATTTCGCTATTGACTAGCTCTACAGAGCAGTATACTTATAACATACCATAAGTATTTTTAAAACTTTAATTGCATCAAAAAAGTTTGTAAAGCTTTTTTCATTCAATTATTGTGGAAAAAAAAAATAAGAACTTAGTTTAGAAGTGGTACAACTTATCGTTGCAAACATATGTTTACACAAGTTTTTCCTTATTTTCTTGCTTATGAAATGAAGTGGGTTTGAACTTTGAACCCAAGCTTGATCAAATGAAATGATTTGGCCATAGATGGTTTATACAATGCCTAAAAGTATGTGATATTGTATTAACAATTACATATAACAAGCACATAAAACTTCTTTTTTTTTTTTTTTTTGAGAAAAGAACCTAACATGAACCTAACGTATATAGTGGTGCAATGCATGCCAATTTGGGTTGGTTTGTATTTTTGAGTGAAGTGAAGTGCGCGTCATACATGAACCTTGCCGTTTTAAGCTGTCATAATCAGCTTTTGAATCAATTGGACAGAATCCAAGATTTTTCATTAAGAATTTAAGATGCTTGATAAGCGTGAGATATGCTATTATTTACAACAGACTTATTTTAGTCATACTACAATATCTCAGCAAAAAACAAAGTCATACTACAATACGTTAATCATATAGTTAATTATAAAAAAAAAAAATACAATACGTTAATCATACAGGTTAATTGGACTTTAAAACACAAGACAGGAAATTAATTAAGAAATTTACGTTGATGACATGAAACCTATCATGATGATTTCCACGTAAATTTGTAAACATTTCTAATCATAATTTTTATACCACGCTGCCACATTAATAGTATAACAAATATAAAAAATTGAATGTATTCTAGTCAGTTTTATTGTTAAAGTCTTTTAAGATTCTTACTTACATTTACAAAAGATCAATTGGTATTTTGGTCAAATGATAAAAAACAATTTAACCATTAGCTGCAGACGTTAGAGATTTAGGGCCTATTTGGTAGAAGAATTTGAATAATGTTGTTTGTAGATTTTTGAAATATGTGTGGATAAAAAAGTGTGTGAAAATGTGTGTAATGTTATTTAAAAACTGAAAATATGTTATTTAGATAGTCTACCGAACAGACCTTAAAAACTTTTATTTTTGTTTTTTTATGTATTTAAGAGATAAGGATTAGTGTTGATGGACCAACCATGCTCACTAAAGGAACCTGTTCTTTAATGGAGGAAGAGCCGAAGAGGACAGGTTGGACAGTACGGCAGATAGGGATGAGGTGGGGCAATGTATTATGAGTTGAGGACTCCACCTCGAAACCCTTTTAAGAAATTCATGCTTTTTAATGTTCAACACCAAGATTTTAATATTTGAAGAAAATAATTAGGATTTAGGATTGCATCCAAAATTGACGGGTTTCAATTTCAATCAAACACCTATAAGGGTGTCTTAGTTTGCTGGTGATTAGGGATAATATTCATGGTTCAATGAATCCAGCAAGTTCAATTTCTGTTATTTGAAACACTTTCAATAAACTATTTTCAGATTTTAACAACGAGTAGATTCGTTGTCTTTGGCATGTCCTAGACTTGTCCCTCTCTTGTTCCACATTCAACGTACACGAAATAATGTAATCTATATATCGAGGTTTATTTTACTTTGCCAAAAAACAAGGTTCATTTTCCTTGAGTTACAATGTGAAAGACTATTAAATTTTCATCGCAGATGAAATAAAACCCAAACTAGATGAAATTGTGTCCATAACAGAATAATTAAGTGCTTGATTTTCTTTTTGTTATTGACTGGACTCATCTCAATGGAGCATTTCAGGTGTCTTATAATACATTTCTATGACTCTCAAAGCCTTCTTCAGCACCGTTGGAAAGTGAATCATTCTTTTTGACTTTCCAACAAGCACAATCTTATCAAAGCAGCACAACCATTTGATCACATGATAAAGTAACAAGTACCAGATGCCAGTACATATTCTTGACAAACAAACAACAAAAAGAAACTAGGAAAAAAACTTCAAGCAAACATGGGATCAAGGCTAACAAGGGGCTCTCCACGTCCACGGTGAAACAAGCGCCTCCATGTTTTCATTCGACTAATTATTTGCTTGTAAAGACGAACTCTAGCCACAGATACACCCAACAACATGCTCTTCCTCAGCTTCTTTAATCTCCTCCCAATCCTAACCTTCAACTTACACATCCTGATCCTCAAAAACGATGGTTTTCTTCGATTATCCACTTGCAAGAGTATTTTCTGGATCAAGAACTGTGCTTGCTGATGTTTTATCTCTTCCGGGTCTTCCTCATCGATCTTTGAGTAAGCATAATGTTTTCTCAAAAGAGCCTTTTCCATCAGGGTGTATGGCCTAAAGTGAGTGAGTGAGTGAGTGAGTGAGTGAGTAAAGAGGGATGTATTGTATTGTGTGAGCTGAGATGTGTTATTGAATGCATATTTATAGAGTTGATAATGAATGGTGTGTCATGAGGAGGGGCATATGGTGATGAAGAAGAGCATGTGCAACAATATTTGGTAGAAAAATAATGGAGGAGAGAGCAGGGTCTTATTAGCTGGCCTTACATCAGGGTGTGAAAACTAAACCTACTCTCATGGGAGAGGATGTCATTAAAAAATTGGTATTCATAAAAGCTAGACAGAAAGGCAAAGCGCCCCAAGTTCAAGCCTCTTGCATGAATGAACTATCTAAAAGTAACACCCGACCACATTGGGGTTATTATATTTATTTACTTGGGATTGTTAAAAAATTAGTGTAGATTGGTTGAAGTAGAAGGAAGTTAGTTTGTATTTAATTAGGCTTGTCAATATAGAAAGTTTACAAGATTCTTGGTGGATATATAAACAATAAGTTTATAGGCACAAAAAAATTTCATAGAAATTGATTTTCATACACTTGCATCTCTCTTTGTGTTTGTGGTGTTTTCAAATGAGGTGAGTGGCAATTCTATATGAGAGAATGTGTAAAAAATTTTATTATGCCCATAGCAAATTAACATATAAAATAACAAAAATAAAGTTATTAATAGAATTTATGGATGTGTGGTTCTAAAAAAAAAGTGCTATTACATGTACATATAGAAGTTATTTCCTGGAATAAAAATTACTTAAGGAAACAAATAACTTTTTAAAAATAAACCTTATTAAGAGTCGCATTATGTTCTTAGAATGAAACTTCAAAATTGCTATTTACAATTGGCGTTTTGTTGTATCTTAGACATGAATTGTCTGAATCCGATAACAAACTCACTAACTTCAGATTGCTATCTACTTTTGGTGATTTTATTGTATCCTCGATGTGAATTGCCTAATCTCAATAGGTTATAGCAGCCTCTTTCAAGTGATGAAAATTATCACCTTAAAGAAAGTGTTTCATACATGTCTCTAATTAGTCGCATAATTTTCTATTCATTTTCCTCAGCAGGACCCTCCTGAAGAGTCATACTCAACAGCCTTCGGTTTAGGATTGTTGGGTCAGAGCCTGCTAGGGGGAAAAAAATGTATAGAATAGGTTGAAAAAATTAGGGGGAAATATGTACGCAAACCATGTGTTTTTTATGCTAGATTATTATTAAAACGTCTGCCGAATTTAGATCAAGGTGGAACTGCAGGTTGACCTTAATAATTGTAAAGTTTATAATTATAAAGTATGTTAAAATATAGAATAATTGAAGCACAATACAGAGCAGTTTTGCATGGTCTATAAACACACAGCCTAACAAGTTTTACTATGTCGAATATGAAACCAGCTGAGGGCATTTTCTTTTGGTGATGACTGCATTGGTGAGCTCTAAAGTCAAAAAAGGGTAGCATGGCCAAATATATAAACAGGCAAGGTTTCCACCGGCATGAACGATCTTGTTAATAATTGAATAAAATAAGAGAAACTTTTAGCGTTCAATATATCTACACAATATATGTGCATGTTGGCCATCAAGTGGTTGGGCAGTACTGGCTTTCTCTAGGTTCAAACCACCGACGGCTTATGGAAAATCAGTCTAAATATTGTATTCATTCACTATTATTTAATCTCAAATAGGTGACATCTTGGTCCACCCCTAACCCATTTCCACGAAATTTCCTAGTTAGTGGCATCATTTGCCCAATGAATAATTTGGTTTTCTAATTCAGCCAATGAACCAAAATTACCTCATCTTGTGCTCTATTCAATATATTCATGATTTGTATTTTGTGTTTTTTTTTTTTTAATTGAAATGAACGTATCTTGTTCATCAAGATTGTTCTTTATCCTCTGACCAAAACACCAATACATTCATGATTTTTATTTTGTGTTTTTTTATCAATATGAACTTACATTTTATATATGATTATTGTTCTTTATCCACCGACCAAGATGCTAATTGATTTTTGGTGAAAGTAAAGTTTATACTTCAGAAATTTCTTATTGAATAACAAGAGATTTTACCAATATTATGTGAATAAGAATCAAGCCCAATTAACTGAAATCCACACATGCTCAAACAAACAAACAAACCGAAAGCAGTTATTTGGTAGTGAAGGGTCTTATTTTATTTTATTTTTTTTATAGCAAAAACGGCTATGATGTCATGACTCAATAGTGAATAATATTATCACCAATATATTAAACTGAAGAAAGAAAAGATGACGAATAAGCCGACCATTCACCATGCGTGCATTGATATATATTGCAAGGACATCAAAATCATGCACCATTACAATGCATGCATGAGGCCAAACTCATACCGGCTCATCTTTCCTCACAAGATATCATTTAGGATTTAGGAATTGACACAACGCACAAATTTCTTATTATTTTTAGAAGAACATGCATATATACCGAATATACTTGGATTTGGAACTAATGCATGCCGTCCTAGCTATTTGTAGCTGAAGGTGATATCTATTTGTAATTATTAGCTTAGGGTATTAAAAGAGTATTGCGCAGTATAAGAGCATTCGCTCTAGGCATGCTAAATGCCATATCTAGAGCAATTTTACCATTTTCACATAAAAATCATGCTTCATCTGAAATTGTAAAACTCAACTATTGCAAAAAAAAATTTGTAATAGTGCTACAATGCAATTATACCTTTAGAATTGCACTGTAGCACAATTCTAAAACAAAAAACTAATATTCTATTGGGTCAATTCCTCTCTCTGTCTCACGTCTCTCTCTCCGTCTCTCAATCTCTGATTCTCTCTCTCCTTTCAGTCCTCACTCACTCCCTCTCTTCAAAATCAAAACTCCATAGCCACCACACCATGGCCTGACTCACTGTCACTGGCCATGGCAAACCACCATCCACTCATTATTTCTCTTCTCTCTCTCGTTGTAGATTAGTGTGGTGGCGTGGAGATCAGCGTTTGGGGATTGGCGCAAAGATTGGTGTTTAGGTGTGGTGTGAAGATCGGCGTTGGGTTGTGGGTTTGCCATGGGTTTTGTTTGGGTTTGCCATGTTTGGGTGTGGTGTGGTGAGGGTGGTGTTAATAGTCTGGGGTTTTTTTTTTTTTTTGGTAGATTATGGGTTGCTGGTGGTGGTGATGTCAGGTGCGTAGTGCAGCAGTGGTGGGCATGTGGTGATAGTGATTTCAGTAATTTGTGGTTGTTGAACAGAAAGAATGAGAGAGAGAATAAATAATGTGTTGTATTGTAAATGATAGTGATTGAGAGATATATTATTTTATTGTGTAAAAATATTATTTTAATGAGTAGAATAAAAAAATAAAAGTTAAAATGTTAGAAGTGTTATAAAATAATATAACACAAATGATAAAGTAAGTTTTGAGATGATAAAATAGAATAATTTGTAAATATCATATATGAATGCTGTAATATCCCTACTATTGCACCAAATCAGAATATATATATATATAGTCTCACCTTCCAACTAAATAAATCTGCAGTCACTGTCAATCAATTTGAGAGTTATCTGGGACTGTGCACCAATAAGTAGTCATGTACATGTAGATGAAGAAACGTGAACGCCAAAAGCTTTTAATATCCAAGTCAAATACACCAGCACAACAGTTTCTTATATATACTTTATTACTTTATATCAAACGTACAACAAAAATGCTTTAATTAAAAAAAAAAAATTTTGGAAGCCTTTAATTAATTCAATTATGGATATCTTACTTGTTGGCTTTTTCTACCTAAAACACTAATAATTTTCTGCTCAAGTCGCCAGCTTAAGCATGTATATATATATATATATATATATATATATATATATATTACAGCAACTATTCCTTAAAGTTGTGATTCGTATTAGTATTGGTATTATCTACCTCTTTCCCTAAATATATTATCATTGCATCAATGATGCGTAAAATACTAAAATTGTCCTAAAGAAGCAACTGTACATCGTAGACTCATAGCGGATGGGATAGCATTAAATCCTGCTAATACCTAAAACAATAAGCCTAATATATATATATGAATAATTAATAATGATATAGAACTTTTTAAAATGTTTTTTTACTTGAGAAAATTATAAAAATAATGTTACATAACTTGCAACATAGAGTGCCTTAATAGCTTTTTAAAATAAAAAATACATAAAAGAAGAAAGAAAATTAAAAACTTAGATATGGTATGTAGTAAGTAGTATATTAAGTTATTTAATTGAATTTAAACACTTAGTTGCATTAAACAATAAAAGAAAGACCTAAACGACATTAAAAGATAAATAATTTTATCTTTTATAAGACAATTAAAATTCAATAAAAAAAATAGGGTTATTAATGAATCAAGATATTTATAAATATCTTGAGCTCGACTTGAGAAAAAACTTGTTTATGTTTATTTGTTTAGAAAACAAGTCAAGTTTAAACCTTAAGTTTAGGCTCGAATATTAAACTAGATAAACTTAAACATAATAATGTGTTTGTGAATAAACTCATAAACATGAAAGCTTGATTTAAAAATATATAATATTTTATTTTTACATGAATACTTAAGATGGTAATAACACAGGCATTGAGATACTTGGGGCTAACACTGGCCATGGTAATTATGTGGGCCATCCAGCCTGGTCTAAAATTACAAGCTCAATGCCAGATATGTCGGCCCATAATGTTGAGAAAATTGATTTTTGATTGAAGTTTTTGTCTTTTAACTTAAAAACTCGGCCCAACATAAAGCTTCATAAAGAAGCGTATAAACGTAGTAAATAATTTGAACCCTTCAATGTAGGTGTCGTTTGATTGATTGATTTTTTTTTTTTTAATTAGAGACTACTAGACTACTAGTCTATTAGATGTGAATCTATAAATTCCGTTCCACAATAGTTGCATTTTTCTTTATCTCTTTTTGTGGGGCAAGTAATAGTTGCTTTTTACTATCATGTTAAAATACAAATGATTTTTTTAATGTGGGATTTAATATCAAATACTTCATTTTATGATAAAATACTTTATTAATTAAGCTAACTAAAATAAATTTGTATTATTTAATTCAAAAAGTAATTGATGATGTTCAGATCGTCAGTCGAATGAGATCGTCCAGAGTGAAATCGTCCTCCTTTATCCTGATCCTGAAAATAGTCAAAAAATAGCTATCTTGCACCGGTGTGGTGCCTGCCACAGAGTCTCCGATGCCAAAGTTAGAATGAGTAAGTCAAGAAAAGCTGTGCTTGGTATGTGTCAATGTGTTTGTGTGTTTGTATGTTTTTCTTACCCTCTTTCCTTCTGAGGCGTCCGTTTATATATACCTGCAGGCGTTCTTCTCTTTTGTCCGTTGGAACATTAAAGGTGATATTCATTCCCTCTTTGTAACGTCTCGGCGTTGGGCTACTAGTGAGCTGTTCTTTCAACGGCAGCAAAGGGGAATAAATGTTCCGTAACGGTCCCGAGGTGGTCGGGGGTGGTACTGCTTATCTTGGACCGACGACCGTTATTGAGATGACGATCCCAATGAGTCAATCGTCCTCTGATGCGACTCTGGACAATTCTTGGGTTTTGGCTGGACCCATCAGTTGCCCCCCTATTCGTGGGGTCGTCCATACTTCAGACGGGCGCAGGAATATGAGGAGTTTTGTTTTTCTTTTCGTACGGATGCACGTGCTTTGGTTGGATGTGGCGAGATATTTTTTGTAGGTAAGTGTCCTTCCTTCTCCTCCCTTTTTTTTTTTTTTTTTTTTTTTTTTTTGACGCTTGGGACTCTGTTCTGTATTTATGTCCTCTGGCGGCGTGGCACACGTGTTTGGCTCCGACTGGGCAGGGGGCCTCGTTTCCGGTGGGAACTTTTCAGTTTCCCGCATTTTTCAAGGCAAAAGGGAAGTTCCTTTAACTTCTCATTTTCGTTCCCCTTTTTTTCTCTTGCTATTCTGTCACTTTCCTTCTACGTGTGGTGCTTCCGATTACTTGTGTTGCATATCTTGCCCTTTGCCTTCTCAGTTTCCCCCTGATTTTAAGGTATGTCCCTTATTTAAACTTTATTTCCTTTCCTACTTTCTGTCTTTTTGAATTCCTCTCTTCTTTTTTTCTGCATTTTTGTTTGGTGAATAGTAGTTTCATGGTGGGTTATTCTGAACTTCAACGGACCTCCCCTTCTGTTGCTTTTCTTTTCGCCCGTTTAGGGGCCTTACTAGAATCTTCAGTTAAGTCTTTAGGTGTGCCTCCACCCGTCGGCATTTATCCACCAATTGGGGATTTTGCTTTTGGTAGTGGTGGTTTAGGCCTAGTATTGGGTGATTTATACCCTTTGCTGTACAAATCTCAGGTTTGGTTTAAGTCTGTTCGAGAGGTTTTAAGGAGGGAAGTTATGGGGTCTGATGTGGGGTCCGGTGACCTGGAGAGGGGAGCATCTTCTAACCTTCGCGGGGAAGGGACCGGGGCAGATACGGCTACCTCGGCGCCATCGTCCACCGCCGTTGTTCGTCCGTTTCACGCCCTTAAGGAGAAGTGTTCCTTGAAGGCTGAGGTTTTTAGCAAGTTCAAGGATAGGTTTCAATTTCCTGAGAGGATTAGGGCTCGTCTCCCTAGGAAGGACGAGAGGGCTTGTGCCTTCGCCCATGGAGAAGTTTGCTTTTATGAGGCTGCGTTTTCGTGTGGCCTCAGGTTTCCCGTCCATCCTTTCATCATGAAGCTTCTTCATCACCTAAACCTCGCACCGGGGCAACTTATGCCTAATTCCTGGAGAATAGTCATAAGCTGTATGGTCATCTGGACGACCATTTCAGATGGGGATATGCTGACGGTGAACGAGTTCGTCCACCTTTATCGTTTGAAAGAATCCAGAGAGTTTGGGTATTACGAGTTCGTCCCTTGGGACAGAAGGTCTCGTCTCGTCGCTGATCTCCCGTCGTCCTTCCGTTACTGGAAGTCCAGATATTTTTTCGTGTCGGGCGACGGTTGGGAGACACTTTCTGACGACCTTTGGGGGGATGTCCCTAGGTTGCTGCGCCGGTGGGAGACCCCGTTGCTTGGTGCGTTTGCTCTTCAAGAGATGCTCCTCTTTCCTTCTCCTTTCTTTCTTTACTCCTGGTCATTATTCTGATTCTTGTGTCTTGCTTTTTGCAGTAAAGGAACGTCCAGACCTTGACAACAAGTTCATCGGACGGGTTCAGGCAGCAGTTAAACATGCAGCGACGATCGAGGATTTTAACGAGCTTATTGATCCTCGAACACTTGCTCGTCACTGCTTAGGGCCGGAGCCTTCACTCTACGTCCTTAGTGCCCTCGATCGGGAAGAGAAAAAACGTAAGTTGCCTTAGCGTTTTGACCGTGTTTCCTCTCAAAAAGTTTATCTGTTTATTATTTTTTGAGCTTCCTATTTTCTTTGGTGCAGAAATGACATCTAAGTTTAACAAGGAGATGTACAGGAAGATTAAGGAGAAGAAGAATGAACCTCTCTCCAGTATCGGGCAGAAAAAGCTGAGGTTTACAGACAAGGAGAAGGAAAATGAGAAGGAGAAGGAGCTTGTGGAGAGGGGTTCGTCCACACCTGTCTTGGAGTTGGACGGTCAGGAGGCCTCGCCAGGTGTTTCAATCGAGGAGGTAGCTCGTCCCCTCAAACGGCTGAAGGTAGGAGGCAAGGGGAAAGAGAAGGTCGGGTCTAGCATCTGGTCTGATGCAGAAACGGCCGTAGATCGTGTTAATGAGTTCTTTACCCTTGGGGAGATGAAGGAGATTTCCAGCACACCTTCTCACGAGATGGTCAGCTGTCATGTCCATAAGCTCATGCAGGTAATCTTTCCTGCCCTTGTGCCACCTTTGTTTTGTGTTTTTTTTTTTTTTTTTTTTTTTTTTTTTTTTTTGACTCCCAGGGCGGTTTCCTGTTGGTTAGGTGTTGGGCGAGACGATGCATATTACGACCCAGTACTTGGCAAACGAAGAGAAGGCCGTTGTGGCCAACTCCAAAGTTGAGGTGCTGGAGGTTGAAGTTTCGGGTTTGCGCAACGATCTTGGTGTTGCCATGGACGCCCTTAATGCCTCCAAGGAGCAAGTCAAGACTTTGTCCGAGCAGTTGGAGTCTGAGAAGCTGGTGATAAAGCAGAAGGACGACCTCCTGGCAAGCGCTGGTCAAAGGATGAAGATTGCAGTCGCCAAGGCCGTTACTGCCTTCCAGACCACTGAAGAGTACAACACTATACTTTTTCAGTGGTACTTCAAGGGTTTTGAGCTTTTGAGGAGGTATATGATCAAACATGGCTCGGGCGTGGATCTTGAGAACCTGGACTTTGAAGCCGTTGACAAAGAAATGGAGGAGGATGAGGCTGCCCAGGCATCGGCACAGACAGCGGCGTCCACTGGCGTTGAACCCGTTCAGGCTGAGAGGGACGAGGGTGGTGCAGCTGAAGCTTAGAATAACAGAAGTTTTTTTTTTTTTTTTTTTTTTTGGGTGGTGCCCCTCTTGTTTTTGGGGCTTTTCTTTTGAACAATCACTTTTTGATATGATAAGCTTTTTGCTTGGTATTCTTTTCTTGCCTTTGGATATTTGTACTTAACACTTTTGTAAGTATTGTTTTTTTTTTTTTTTTTTTGTCGTCCTTCAATGCTTGGATGTTCAGAATCTATGTTCACAGGTTCCCTTTCGTCCCTCTTGTGGACTTGTGCATGGATAATTTTAATACTTGCAACTTTTGTTTGCAAGTCTTACTTTCCTTCATCCTTAGGAGGGTTTTAAAACATGGGTAGCTTTTACACTTGCAATTTTTGTTTGCAAGTTTGCTTTCATCTGTCCATGAGTGGACTTTAGACGTGGATAGCTTTTATACTTGCAACTCTTGTTTGCAAGTTTGTTTACGTTCGTCCATGGGTGGACTTTAGTCGTGGATAGCTTTTACACTTGCAACTCTTGTTTGCAAGTTTGCTTCCGTTCGTCCATGGATGGATTTTAGTCGTGGATAGCTTTTACACTTGCAACTCTTGTTTGCAAGTTTGCTTTCACACGTTAAGGTGTATCACCGTTTCTTATTTGTATATATATATAGGAGATCAAAGAGACAATGAATAAAACTACTTGGAACTGGATAATTATTTATTTCTAATCAAAGAGACAATGAATAAAATTACATTCTATTGTCAGTCTATGGTTCCTTCTGGAAGTACCTTTTGAGATGTTCGACGTTCCATGGACGAGGGAGTCTTTTTCCTTCTGCGTCCTCCAGGTGGTAGCTTCCCTGGCGTGAGTAGTGGACGACCCTATATGGTCCCTCCCAATTTGGACCGAGCTTGCCTTGGGCTGGATCCTTCGTTGCTGGAGTTACCTTTCGGAGGACGAGGTCACCGATGTTAAATTTCTTCAGCTTCACCCTTTGATTGTAGTATTCAGCTATCTTCTGCTTGTACTTGGCCATCCTCTGTGCAGCTTGATCTCTTACTTCGTCCAGAAGGTCCAGGTTTTGCTTCAGCTGGTCGTTGTTGTCTTGTTCGTCGAAAAACTCCCTCTTGAAGCTGGTGAGTCCTACTTCGACCGGGATGACTGCTTCTGCGCCGTAGGTCAGGTTAAACGGTGTCTCCCCTATTGGTGTTCGCGTCGTCGTCCTATATGCCCATAGTACATTTGGTAATTCTTCAGGCCATGCTCCCTTTGCCCCCACTAATCGGGACTTGATAAGCCTGAGCAAGGACCGGTTAGTTACTTCTGTCTGACCGTTGGCCTGTGGGTGCCCTGGTGACGAGTATTTGTTCTTGATGTCTAAGTTCGAACAAAAGGACCTGAATGCCTGGCTGTCGAACTGACGGCCGTTGTCTGATATGATCGTCCTTGGAATCCCAAACCTGCAAACAATGTTTTTCCACACAAAATTTTGTACCTTTGCTTCTGTAATCGTTGCAAGGGCTTCTGCTTCCACCCACTTCGTGAAATAGTCAATTGCGACGAGCATAAACTTCATCTGCCTTTTTCCCTGTGGCAGGGGACCCATAATGTCAATCCCCCATTGCGCGAATGGCCAAGGCGAGGAAATGGTCGTCATCTGTTCTCCTGGAACTCGCTGTATGTTCCCATATCTCTGGCAGCTGTCACATTTCCTCACGAATTCTGCTGCGTCTTGTTGCATCGTGGGCCAGAAATATCCCGTCCTCATGATCTTCCTGACCAATGACTTTGCCCCCATGTGATCTCCGCAAACCCCTCCGTGTATTTCTTCCAGGACGTATTTGGCCTCTTCTTCCTCTATGCATCTTAAGTAGGGCTGGGAGTATCCCCTTTTGTACAGCTCGTCATTCAGTACCGTAAATCTGGCAGCACGCTTCCGGATTTTCCTAGCTTCTTCGGGGTCTTCGGGCAGTCGTCCATCACGAAGGAAGGAGAGTATGGGGCTCGTCCATCCAAGGCCACTCCGTATGGAAAAAGTCTGAAGCTCCATAATGCTAGGGGAGTTCTGTTCCTCTATCTTCCATTCGTTCACATCGGCCGGGCTATGTGCCGAGGCGCTTCGTGCTATTTTGTCGGCTTCTGTGTTTTGATCTCGTGGGATCTGAACGAACTCTGTATGAAGAAAAGTACCTACTAACTGGTTTACCAGTTTAAGGTATTTCTGCATTCTTGTTTCCTTTGCTTCAAAATTTCCTGTGACCTGTCCTACGACGAGCTGTGAATCGCACTTTAGCACGATCCTTTGAGCCCCTAGTGCTCTCGAAATTCTCAAACCTGCCAGTAAAGCCTCGTATTCCGCTTCGTTATTGGTTATTGGGAACTTGAGCTGGACGCCATATTCGAGAACATCGTTTTCAGGGGAAGTGATGACGATCCCAGCCCCACCTCCATGCTGCGTCGACGATCCATCTGTATGTATCGTCCAGATTTCTTCAGGATGACTTGCTTCGTCGGAGGTGGTAAACTCGGCTATAAAGTCCGCCAGTGCCTGAGCCTTTATAGCCGTCCGAGGACGGTATTCTACGTCGAACTGGCTGAGCTCAATCGCCCACTGAACCATTCGTCCTGCGGCTTCGGGTTTGCTCATTGCTTTCCTGACTGGTTGGTCGGTCATGACTATGATGGGATTCGCCTGGAAGTATGGACGAAGCTTCCTTGAAGCTACTATCAGGGCGAAGGTGATCTTCTCTATGGGTGGATATCGCGCTTCTGCACCCTGGAAGGCCTGGCTGACATAATAAACCGGGAGTTGCACCCTATTTTCCTCCCTTATTAACGCTGCGCTCACTGCTGTAACTGATACGGCCAAGTACAAGAATAGATCTTCGCCTTCCTTGGACGGGCTCAATAGTGGTGGATTGCTCAAATAGTGCTTCAATTCCTGGAATGCTTCCTCACACTCGTCCGTCCACGCAAATGCCTTCTTCAGGGTCTTGAAGAATGGGAGGCATTTGTCCGTCGCTTTAGAGACGAACCTATTCAGGGCTGCTACTCTACCAGTCAGAGATTGTACTTCTTTAATCGTCCTGGGTGAGCTCATCTCGAGGATAGCTCTGACTTTCTCGGGGTTTGCCTCAATTCCCCTCTGTGAGACGATGAACCCGAGAAATTTCCCTGAGGAAACCCCGAAGGCGCATTTCGAGGGGTTCAACTTCATGTGATACTGTCTGAGGGTGTTGAACGTCTCTCTGAGATCGTCCAAATGGTCCTCTTCTTTTCTGCTTTTGACGAGCATATCATCAACGTATACTTCGACATTCCTTCCAATCTGTTCCTTGAACATCTGATTCACTAATCTCTGATATGTAGCCCCAGCATTCTTCAGTCCGAATGGCATGACCCTGTAGCAGTATAGGCCTTGGCTTGTGACGAAGGCAGTTTTTTCCTGGTCTTCTTCTGCCATCAGTATTTGGTTGTAACCCGAAAATGCGTCCATAAAAGTGAGTAGCTTGTGCCCGGCCGTTGAATCTACGAGTTGATCAATCCTGGGCAGGGGGAAGCTGTCTTTTGGGCAGGCTTGGTTTAAGTCTGTGAAATCGACGCACATTCTCCATTTCCCGTTCGCTTTCTTCACCATGACCACATTTGCCAACCATTCGGGATAATGGACTTCTCGAATAAAGTTCGCAGTAAGCAACTTGTTCACTTCGTCCATGACAGCTTTATTTCGTTCCGGGGCAAAAACTCTCCTCCTCTGCTGGACTGGCTTCCTCTCCGGGTTTACCTTTAGACGGTGTTGGATTATGCTAGCTGGGATCCCAGGCATATCTTCATGGCTCCAAGCAAATACATCGAGGTTGCTTTTCAAAAAGCTGGCAATCTCTTCCTTCGTTTCAGGATTTAGGCTAGTTCCAATTTGGGTCGTCTTTTCAGGATTTCCCTCAACCAGCTCTATGGCTTCCAGCTTCTCGATGATCTCTGGGGCTTTTTCCTCAATCGTCCAGGTATGGTTCTCCTTCGAGGCTAGGACGGCTTGATAGCACTCCCTTCCTAGGACCTGGTCTCCTTTGATCTCTCCGACCCCCTGTTCTGTTGGGAATTTTACCTTTAGGCAGTACGTAGAAGTGGCAGCTTTCCAGCGGTTGAGCGTTGGTCGTCCAATGATCACATTGTAGGACGAGGGCGAGTCTACTACCAGAAAGTTGTGCCTGTTCGTCACTTGAAAGGGGTGAGATCCAGCCGTGACCGTCAGCGTCACTATTCCTTTGGGGTACACTCTGTCTCCACTAAAGCTAATAAGGGGTGAATCAAAAGGACGAAGCCTTGCTTGGTCCAATTTCAGTTGTTGGAAGGCGGGAAGGTAAATTATGTCAGCTGAGCTTCCATTATCTACCAGGACCCTTCTGGTATTGAACCCTTCAATCAGGACCATGATGACCAAGGGGTCGTCATGGGGTTGCTTCACGCCCCTGGCATCTTCTTCTGAGAAACAGATATCCTGGCTCGTTCGCCTATACTTCGGCGGTGGTAGACCGTGCACACTATTTACCTGCCTCTGGTACGATTTCTTGAGGGAACGGAACGAACCCCCTGCGATGGGCCCTCCTGTTATCGTTTTGATCTCCCCCAGTGCTGTTTGTGAACGATGCTGGGTTTGGTCTTCGTCTCTTCGGAAACCCCCTTGTTGGCCCTTCGGTCTGTACCTGGTGGGATCTCCTTTTTTCACATACTGCTGCAACTTCCCTTTCCGAATAAGCTCTTCTATTTGCTCCTTCAGGTCCCTGCAGTCCTCCGTATAATGCCCGTGATCTTTGTGAAAACGACAGTATTTTCTTTTGTCACGCACGTCGGGCGGCGACTGGAGGGGCCTGGGCCATTTGAGAGAAGGCTCGTCCCTTATCTCGGTCAGGATCTGATCGACGGGCATCACTAGTGGTGTGAACCTCCCTGGACGAGGGTTCCTTTCTTCCCTCCTTTTACTGCCTTCGTCGTTCCGCCGTTCCGCTCGGTCTCTCTTCTTCCCCCTTCGATCGTCTTCCCTATCATTCTTCTTGGTCTTCTCCGCTCCGTCCATGGCCGCTAGGGCTTCCTCGGCATTCATGTACTTCTGTGCCTTTAGTAATGCTTCTGCCATCGTTCTTGGGGGATTTTTGGCTAAGGAGGCCACAAAGTCCCTGGATTTCAACCCTGCTTTAAATGTTGTTAGTTGTACTTTATCGTCTGTCTCATCCACTTCCAGCATCCCCCGAGTGAATCGCGTCACATAGGATCTCAAAGTTTCTTTTTCTCCTTGTTTAATGGTAAGGAGATGGTCGGCGGTTCTCTTTGGTCGTTGTCCACCGACGAAGTGACGGACGAAGGAACCGCTCAACTGCTCGAAGGTGTCGATGGACGAAGTCGGTAATTTGTTGAACCACTCCCGGGCCGCTCCTTTGAGTGTAGTGGGAAAGGAGCGGCATAGGATTTCGTCAGGGGGCTGCTGAAGGCCTAGAGTCGTCTTGAACGTGTTCAAGTGATCTAGTGGATCTTTCAGCCCGTCGAAAGGTTCCAGTTGGGGTAATCGAAATTTAGAAGGCACAGGACACTCTTGGACGGCCATGGTGAACGGCGAATCCGTCTTCCTGACTATCCTGTCCAGACTCTGGTCCGTCTTTTCCCTAATGGCGTTTCTCAATTCGTCCATCTCCTTTCTCATTTCCCGAAGAAGGTCTGAACTCGTCCCTTCGGGTGTGCTGGTACGCCTCCCGTTGCTGTCCTCTCCATCGTTTCCGCTGTCGACTAGGTGATTTTGTTCCTGTTGCAGCTGCTGCCTCATCTCCTGGTTTTGCCTGGTAAGTTCTTCCACCATGGCTGCGAGCGACTGGACCTGTACTGCCAACGCGGCGGGGTCCTGGCTAGGAGTGGATTCCATCTGGAGCGTTGTATTGGGTAGAACGATGCTCTACAATTGAGGAACAACAAAGTAACAAACGTTGAATCCCCACAGACGGCGCCAAACTGATGATGTTCAGATCGTCAGTCGAATGAGATCGTCCAGAGTGAAATCGTCCTCCTTTATCCTGATCCTGAAAATAGTCAAAAAAGAGCTATCTTGCACCGGTGTGGTGCCTGCCACAGAGTCTCCGATGCCAAAGTTAGAATGAGTAAGTCAAGAAAAGCTGTGCTTGGTATGTGTTAATGTGTTTGTGTGTTTGTATGTTTTTCTTACCCTCTTTCCTTCTGAGGCGTCCGTTTATATATACCTGCAGGCGTTCTTCTCTTTTGTCCGTTGGAACATTAAAGGTGATATTCATTCCCTCTTTGTAACGTCTCGGCGTTGGGCTACTGGTGAGCTGTTCTTTCAACGGCAGCAAAGGGGAATAAATGTTCCGTAACGGCCCCGAGGTGGTCGGGGGTGGTACTGCTTATCTTGGACCGACGACCGTTATTGAGATGACGATCCCAATGAGTCAATCGTCCTCTGATGCGACTCTGGACGATTCTTGGGTTTTGGCTGGACCCATCAGTAATGATAAATAACCAATTTTAATTTTATGATATGATGTATATTCATACATATAAATTCAATACACGTTAGATAAGTGTTACATAAAGAATAAAAAATCTTTCATCCCACATTTAGTTCTACTTTATACTTTATCAATTGTAATATGCGGTGTGTTTATTATTACTATAATTTACATTTTAAACTCTGGCTACTTTAATAAGGAAAAAAATTATATATGATCATTCAAGCAATAAATGAAGGTTCTTCAGATCAAGCTGCTTGTGCCCACATTGTTGAAGACATTCACCATCACGCGTCCCAAGTCCCAGTTGTACGTTATCTTTTAGTTTCTGTCATGTAAAACGTAGTTGTAATAAGGTCGTTGATGCTCTGGCCAAAAAAGCCAAAAACAGTTTGGAACCACAAGTCTGCCTTGAAGCCTTACCTGAGGATTTAGCCCCTCTAGCCCTTTTTGATGTCCATTAAGTTTTTTATTAATATTTCTTGGCTGGGTTTCCAGTCTGGATTCTTAAAATAAAATAAAAAATAATAATGATATATGATAAGTTATGATTAATGGAGTATAAAATGAAACATCTCAATGGGGCATAGTATTTTTTTTCTTACATAAATCTTATTCCTATATTACATGGCAATTCACATCTCAACAATTCTCATAACTCCACTCCATGGAACGTGCCTATTACAAAATATGGGCTCCATAAATGTATGAAAACCGCATGTCATAAAAAGAAACAATATCATACGTAAGTATTGCATGCAAGATGTAACATCCCTCTCATGTAGGATTTATCGCCATATATTAGGGATATGCATATATGATATAACCGTTACATAAAAGAATAATTCTTTTTGAAAAGCTTGCTCCATAATGTGAATCTAGGAGATAATTTTTGCTTAATAGCCTTTTAAACAACATGCAGTTATTTATTTGGTAGCGCAAAAACAATATAAGTTTAATTGAACAACCCACCCAGATTTTACTTTTAATTAGGGGTGTGTATCCAACATGACACCTTAAGTTGATTTTTATGGTTTGGTAAGTTGGATTGGGTTGAGATTTTATTTTGAACCTTGAGTTTAGGTTAATAGTTTTTTCAACTCATCTAATCCAACCTAACTTACCATACATATATAAATTTACTTTATTTTCCTTGTTTTAATTTACTAGTTTGATTTATTATGTATTTTAAGAACCAGTTTTCATAATTTGGTATATTATGTGAATTATAATAATATATCGGGAAAAAAAAAGTGCTTAAATAGTTTATTTAAGTCCAATTATTTTTAAAGTTATGAAATATGTAAACACAACCAACTCACCCAATCCAATCTAACGCAATGCATGTAAGAGTCCAATTATTTTTAAAGTTATGAAATACGTAAACACAACCACCTCACCCAATCCAATCTAACGTGACGCATGTAAGTTGGATTTAATTGGTTCTTACATGTAGGGTTGAGAATTTCTTAACCCGACTTCTCTAACTCAACCTATGCACACCCTGTCGATGCAAACCTAGGTCCGTCAAACTACAAACAATAAAAGACATCTACGGCTTATAAAACAACACCTCATCTATCTTTCCATACCCGACAGAACACTAAAATCACCACGTCGTTAAGGAAGAGAAACGGTCGTTTACCCATCACCGATTCCCCTAGTCCCTTCCGTTACGGTCGTATTTTTTAAGAAAACAAACAAAATAAACAAACAACTAAAAAGATATAAATATATCCTATCCAAAAAAAAAAAAGTTATAAATATAAGTAATATAATTTCCAAAGAGTGCCGCATATTTTGGATTTCTGGATTGGTTCTTCGAATACCCTTTTGGCTTCTCAATCCATTGGAGGCTCTTGCAAGTTGTAAGTGTATTTTCAAACCACATTCTTAATTTTTTTTTTTTTTTTTTTGGGTTAGAACAATGTTGTTGTTGTTTTTGTTTTTGTTTTTTTTTTAATGTTATGTCATTGTCAATGCAAAAGGTAAAAAAAAATATATTCTTTTTCTTTGATCCGAAGTGGGGTTAGTTCATTAGTGAACTTGAGATTGAACTGTTGGGTTATATTGACTGAGATGGTTAATGCAGTGAAAAACCAAAAAAAAGGGGATTATGGAGCGTTAGGATGAAATTCTGGTCTATGATAATTCTCAAAAAGGGTGTGAATTTTTGTGGGTTGTGTGGTTTATATGTCATACAATTTTGTATGTGATGCTATTTTATTCGTGAATGTCTTTTTATGGGTTTGTTTAAATTTAGAGATTTACCTTAGTTCACTTATAAAGCCAAACTGAGGTCTTTTGGACATTTTTAGGTTATTCTTGTCTATTGGGTTTTTTTTTTTTTAATAAAATAAAATAAAGATTTAAACTTTGTGTTATAGTAACTTGTTCTTCTTGTTGTTTGTGATTCTCTGTTTTCCTGACAAGGGATAGATCTTCTTGAAATGGTGAGCTTGAAAATAACTTTGCTTAATAAATTAGAAATTGGTATGGCTGATCCTATAAGCGTCATTTTTCTTTTCTTTTTTAAAAGAATTTGGTTATTTGGGCTATTACTTGAGCTTTTTGTTCTCAATGAGAATTTTGAGCCCTTGCTTCCCGGTTCTCCCTAACAATTAGGAGAAAAGACACTGTCTCTCTTTCCCTTTATCAGACCATCATGTCTTGAGGATCTTGATGTTAATGATGAAAAGAACAAATTTGGTTGATCACCTTGAGAAGATTAGGAGATGTTGAGGAAATGTTGATTTCCTCAACATAGATTATGATTCTTATCCTCTCATATCAGATTTGTTTAATTCATGGATTTTAAACTTTCAATGAGTTTACAGAACTTATTATGTATAAACTGAACAAATTATGTTGTTATAAGATTGAATTAGTATGGATTCTCACATTTACTTTTTTGCACTGCTCATGAAAAAAAAAATCATTATATAAAAAAGGCCATTGAACCTAATGCACAAGCCTATCCACTTTTGCATGGTCAGGGAGATGTGATTGATGTGTAGTCTTAGCCCTCTAAAAAAAAAAAAAAAAAAGCAACTTTGCATGAAAAAAGAAGAAGTGCAATTTAATAATTGGATAAAGTTTATAATCCACTTGTGTATGAACGTTTAATGGGCCTAATCATTGTATTTCAACATTATTACATGATATCTCGAGAGTTAGATTTAAGGCATAATGATTTTTATGAGCTGTTCATTTAATTTTCCTGCTATCATGCACTTTTTGCACCTAACATACGAACTGTGAATCTTAATATCTCTGTTATGACTCTCCAGTGCTATTATTTAAAGTTTTCTTGTTCCACTACTTGTTATAGTTGTCCTCCTTTTCTTCAAATTGTTATGTCAGTATCTTCATGTTTCTAGAAACTTAATTGTCTTCATTTTTTTTAGAATTAGATTCTCCCATTGGTCCATCGTGCTTTGGATTATATACCTTGATTATTCTTCAGGTTCATCTTAGGCTGTAATGGCTGTTTCTTCACAGTGATGAAAATACTATCATAAATACAAAGATGGAGGTATAAAAACCATGAATTAGATTCATCCAACTTGGGACAAAGATTTGGCAAGTTAAGGTGGGGTAGAGTTTTGTAGCTCTGTCTGATTTCGGGGGGTGGGGTGGTTCCTCCAACCCATTATGTAGCAACTATTTGTTTGTTTTTTAATTAGATGAGTGTGTCTGTTTGTGCACAGCTTTTGCTTTTAGCTTTTTGTGTTAATGTACAGCCTTTTAGAACCTCATTTTTTCTCACATTTTCAAAGACCCACTTTCAGCAAAGTGCCAAATAAGTTGATGCAAAATGCACAATAAGTCATCATATCATATCTATTACTATATATAATGGAAGAAGCCTAATCCACAATTCGCTCCATTAGGACAATTATACCATAAAACACACCGTTTAAACACTGTCTACTTGTTCATTCTGTGGCCTTTGAAACGATTTGGTTTTGCTTGGAATATTTGGATTCATTTTTAATAGGGTACTCCGGACTTATAATTCAAAGGCTACGATATTCAGGTTGTTTTAATAGTTGAGTTTCTAACTAATATATGGCAGATTCATCTTAACTGGGTTAACAGTGTTTGCGTGACTGTTGGCTGAGTTTTATAGCATGCTACGTATTTGACAAAATGTCTTACGGACCTGCATATTATTTCCTTAGTATTATGTTGTTCAGAGAATATATACCTGAAAAATGAGTCCTTTGACTTTTAATACCATTAAGATGGTTGCACTAGTGACTCATAAAGTAGATGCCTACAAAAGAGAAGGCAAAGGATAGCCGATAGTTGTATGATGCTAGTTACTAGCTCTTCAATGCTTAGGTTATGGATCTTCTTCTTTTTTTTTTGGTAATATATTTGAAATATTATGGCCAACCATGTCGATGCTAAACATCTAATAGCATAAAACTTAAAAAAAGAAAAAGAAAAAAAAGGACAGTAAATATGATTAATGTTTGAGTACTTTGGTTGTATTTCTTTGATTTTGGTATTTGAGTTAGTATTTGTTTTGTTTGCATATTTTTGTTGGATTTGGTTCTGCTTCAGGGTATTTGTGTTAATTTGGTTTTGGATAGTCAAGGTTTAGATGTAATTGATGCCTATCTGATGTTGCTTAGGAAATCATTTTATTTATTCTAATTTCTGATTGGTTACCAGGATAAATGAGAGGGAGAAATGACAATTTTAGGTCTTGATATTATGTAATAAATTTTTTTGGGTTTCAAATTAAAGAAGGTTGTACTGTGGAGTAGATAGAGTAAATTCCAGTGATATTATTTTCTTGTTGATTTGTTAAATCTAACCCCACTTGAGATAGCCAAATGAAAAAGGGCTATATTTCTAATCAATTATCCATAAGAATTATATATATTTTATTCATTCTTTCTATATCAGTGATGCATCTTCATCCTTTTTATTTATTATTTTAGAGTTTGTGAAAGATTTAATTTAATTTTATAGTTTCTGCTTTCCAATTTCTAATTAGACTTAAATTATGTTTGGTATTTTTTTCTGACATGAAGCTGCGGTCCGTTGATATCTCTTTTGATTTTAGTTCTAACATCTCATTAGCTACTAAAAAGCATGCTTTATGTACTGGGAGAGTTTGTCACAACAGACAACTAAACTGCAGGAAAATGACTTGGTGTATAGGTTCTATTTATTTTATAGAATGTGCCTTTTTTTTTTCTGATAAATATTGTCCTTAAATCCATCATTAGAAGCTCTTCTAAGTAATTTTTCAATATTTATTGACTGTGATTGCTCTCCTTTTTTTTCCCCTGTGATCACTCATTTCAAGTTCAAGCCACTTTTGTTTATTTGGTTTGTGGTCTTTAGCATTTCAGTTGTCACTTTGTGTGTGTGTGTGTGTGTGTTTTGCAAGTTTTGAAACAACATATAATTCATAACAGATTTCATAATTCAGTTCAGTCATGGACCTAGAGGAATACCTCCTCACCACAGCCACCACCTTATATTTTGAAGGGTTGAAGCTGCCATTGTACCCAATGGGCACTATAGTGATCTGCTTATTTACTTTAATTTTAAGGAATACAGTTAAAATATAAATGAAAACAACATGGAAAAGTGTACCAACTGTAGTTTTTGCACCAATAACTTTCTAGATTAAACTTACTAGAATTAAGATACTTCAATGCTATTGTAATAATTCTATTACTAGAATTTTATTATATTGTATAGACAACAAAAGTATAACTTAAGGATTTTACATGTTTGAAACATGACTAGAGCATCAAATAATGCCGCACATTGAGCAGGTTAAAAGCTAGTTTAAATAAGACACATGACTAATAAATAAGTTATGTGACCAAAAGTATGCATTAGACCATCCATCTATGCTCTGTAGTACTGAATGTTGGGTTGTTAAGAAGTAACAAATTCATAAAATGAGTGTAGCTAAAATGAGAATCTTAAGATAGATAAAATGGAATTACACAGATAGGTAGGGTTGAATGGGGAAATTCGCTTAAAGATAAGGGTGGTCCCTATTGATGAAAAGATGAGGGAAAATCGCTTGAAATGGTTTAGCCATGTTCAGATGAGAGTGATTTATGCACTGCTGAGAAAGAATGAGTTTATTCAAGTTGAGAGAATTAAAAAAGGTAGAGGAAGACTAAAAATAACATTAGTAGAAACAGTAAAAAAGGACCTGTCAATGAAGGAAGCAACAGAGAATCCATAGCTGACAGCCCCAAAAATTTGGGTCTAATGCTTGGTTGTTGTTGTTATATTAAAAGTTTGCATGGATGGTCATTGGAACCACCACGTGATGGGTGGAAGGATTTTTCTTCTAATCTGGTTTGGAGGGCCCTCTGGAGGCCGCTAGTTATATTTCTTATCTAATAAACTTTTGGTTTAAACTCACTGTTTTCATAATCATCAGTAGCACTAAGGGTGTGCAGTCTGCTATTTAAATTCTTAGCTAATAAGCTTTTGGTTTTATTTCCATCATCAGCATCATAAGCAATATCATATATATCAACTGTTTAGTGTTGAATTCAGTGAGATGCCCTAGCAGAAGTGTGTAGATGTTTCAGGGTCAAAAAGGTTTATGCTAAATTTAATACTCATAGAATGATTGGTTGATAGTGTTTGTTTCATCTCTGATTGTAAATGGAGGACTAAGGAAGCTGACATGGTGGAATAGAGAGAAAAGTGCATATTCTTGGTCAGCATGTTTTTGAACTGTGAATCATTAAGTTAGTTTTTGATGGAAGATCCTTTGTAGGCATAGTCTTGTTTGAAGAGATTGTTTAAAGGTTTCCTCTATCATCCTTTAAGAGAAGCACAGATCTTAAGTCTTATAATGCCATGATGGCAGGGTGTGGGGATACTTTTCCTGGGAAGTATTATAGACACTCTTCTAGATTTATGATCACAAGTCTTATTGATCATGTCATTATCACTAGTAGTAGTTTAGTTGAAAATGCTCATTTTAATGAATTTTGAATGTAGTGCTTAATTACTCTACATGTGCCTTCTATCTTCTTTGTTGCTGAAACAGTGTTCTAAGTGATGCTTGTGGTATAATTTAAACTTTGGATGGGTATGTACAATACATGTTTGCAACTGGATGCATTACTAATGAGCCAGTTCTACAACCACCCCCCCTCCCCCCCGGCCAACACCCCCCCCCCCCCCCCCCCACCCTCCCTAAAAAATATAATTAAATAAAAAACCTTGACTTGTGCACTTAATGAACCAATCAACTATGCTTCAGTTACAGCAGGTCTTTCATTGGGTAGTAGTTTTGCTTAGTAAAAAAAGGAGGGGGGGGGGGGGGGGGGGGGGGGAAGAGGAGTGATTGATGTCTTTACTGCATAAATAAAAATCCATTTATCATATTGACAACTATATGTATATATATATATATATATTTCTTCCAGCAATTGCACTAATGAAAATTGAAGTATTTTGCCTATGAATTAGCCTACATTAGCGCAATTTATACACTCACAGCAGTGGTATTTACTATTTAGAGTTGTATGGCTTCTGTTGAGTAAACCAGAGTATTAGCAATTTTATATTACTGACCAAGTTTTGTCCAAACTAATATTAGTGTTTGCAGGCAAAATTTCTAAGATCAGTGTGAAACTGTCATTTTAAATTCGTTTGTGCAAGATGAGTCAACAGAGTCAGAACACCAGTTCTTTATCTCCTGCAGACGTCCCTATGAAGCGGAAACGTGGTCGTCCTCGTAAGGATGAAAGCCTGTTGTCGAGTAAGAAGAAGCCTGCGACGCCTGAACCTGACAGCATCAAGAAAAACAAAGAAAGTGCGAGTACAAGTGGTGGTGGTGTTAATGATGTCATGGTGGGTCAGATGGTTACTGGTGTCATTGAAGGTTCATTTGATGCTGGATATCTTCTTAATGTTAAGTTAGGTGACACTGACACTCTTCTGAGAGGTGTTGTATTTCTTCCGGGTCGCTTTACTCCAATTTCTGCAGCAAATGATGTGGCTCCACATGTTAAGATGTACAACAGAAAAGATATTCCAATCCCAGTTTTTAACCCACAAACTCCGGTTTTTAAGTCTATTACCCCATCAGGACAAAGTAGTAAGCAACCTACTCGGCCTAAAATCCGTCAACGTGAACTTTCAGATCAGGTTCTATCCTCTGAGCGTCAGACTGCAATCCCAGATGCACTTGGGAACCAATCTGCCTCTGTTGTTGTACCTCTGGTTGCCAACTTGCCAAAGAACGATGCAGGTCTTTCCTTGGAAGGAAATGAAGTTCAGCAGCAAACTTTGGAGCCTGGACTTGAGAGCCAATCCACCTCCATTGTGGCACAGTTGGATCATGATAAGGTTGTTGGATTTGATGACATGTTGCAGGAATCTGAAGCTTCCACACAGATAAAAGGACCTAAAGTTGATGTAGCGGCAACAAAAGATTCAAAAGCAAAATCAGCATCTGAACCAGTTGTGGACACAGTGCCAGGTGTTAAAATTGTTAGTCAGGAACCTCAAATTCAACATCAGGCTATGAGTCTTGACCCTAAACCAAGTGAATTGGTTCATGATGAAGTGAAGAACTTAAATATTGAAATCAACCAAACTCCTTTATTTGCTGAACCCAAACCCTTTCCTTCCGAACTGGTCAATAGGCCTGTTGACGATTCAATGGAAGATCAGGCCTCCCCAAAGAAAGATACAGCACAATATTCACAGTTGGAGCTTGCTATTGAAACTTCAAGGGGAACTGACACCGCCCTCTTAAATGGAAAGCCTGCAAGTGATCCTGTAGATGTTACTGAGTTGGTCTCACTCTCTACACCTCGGACCAGTGAACCTGCAGTGGTATTTGATGGAGAGGTTGCTCCAGAGTTGAAGCTTGCACCCGAAGGATCTATTCTACCAGGAATGATTGAACCTTAGCTCTGTAGTTCTGGTGCCACAATTAATATGGAATGTGTTATCAAAGTTGCCATTCCACCTACACAATATTAGATTCATCTGATGGTGACTAACTATCCAGTAGGATCTGAGAGTTCGTGAATTTAAACATAGGAAAAAGTACAAGAGAATAGAGTCAAAGCTTGAGAAATAGATGGGTAGTAGTCACCCATGGTTACCATGGTTAAGAGTACTAAGTTGACATTTAGATACCATTGCATTGACAGCTCTGGATGGGCTTGTTATTCAACTCTTGCACTCTCACCACCCTTTTGACTTATTTATACTTTTGAAACTAGTGTTTTTTTTTTTTTCTTGGTAACTATCTCCCTTATGTTTGGGGAGGTTCTTTGCTTAATATATAGAACTTTTTGTTGCATATTTTTTGTCTGGACATAATTGGTTCAACCATATTTTTTGTTTTTGTTTTTTGGGTCTAATAACTGAGGTACACAACAGAGGTAGCCCTCTCTTTTAATTCCAAAATAATATCCTACTGAACAATGTGAAAGAAAACTGAGGGGCATTCTTCTTGCCACTAGATATGTCTCCCCATTTTCTTTAGCATCATGTGCAAGAACCTGAGCTACATGATAACAAATATTGGAAATACAATGAAAAAGAAATTTCCATTTTTTTTTTAATTTTTTTGCTGAGAATGAAAAAGAAATTTCACAAAATGAGGCTACCATCACTTTAATTGTATCAATAGTCTACTGTCTACCCCACCTTGGAAAGGCATTGGTCTGTAGAATTAAATAGCAAAAACCAGTGCTAGGCATGGGACCTCAATAATCAGATCATAGAAGTATTCAGTAACTCTACTAGATATTTGGGCTTCTTTCCCTTGCCCGCAGTTTTATCTATATTTTGTTAAGATTGTATAATCACTATATCTTGGGGTAACATATCATCTATATACTTAATTGCATATTGGTGTTACGTAAGTATAGTGCTTGTATACTGAAAACCATGTCGATCAAATCAATTTTATCAAATGAAAACCTTATGAATCCAAAAGATTTTACCTATTCAACCAAATGGCGGATCATGAGAGTGAGAGTTGCCACCACAAAACAAAATAAAAGAGCTCATGGATGTCTTTATTTTATGACAAAGAAAGGGTGTTGTGAAATAAAGGAAATATCAAGATAAAAGAAAGAAATATGAGAAGAAATATCCGAATTTCCTTTCTTCACTTTTACTTTTAGTAGTCATTAACCACATCATATTATTTTTAATATTAAATACAAAAGTAAATAGGATAGATGGCTAACAAGTTACTCATATGAAAAATAAACAGATATATAACTTTTAAAAATGAATTTATTTAACTTATTAATAAAGTATTTTATCATTGAACAACATATTTAAGTTTGATCAAGTGTTTACGTCAATTAGTTTAAGAGGTAAAATCTCAATAATGGTAAAAAGTAAAAATTCTAAAAATTAGTAATTTTTAATCCAAATGTTTGATGGGTCCAAAGTCGAACCATATATGAATAAAATTCAAGGCCAAAAAAGGTCCCATCTTTCAGTTCTCCACCATACATACCAATACCATGGTGTTGTAGAGCTGTAATCGTCGGGTTGATTATTATTATAGGGTTTAAGAAAGAGAGAAAGATGGACATAATATCACAGTTGCAAGAGCAAGTGAACACAATAGCAGCGCTTGCATTCAACACCTTCGGTACTCTACAGAGAGACGCTCATCCTGTTAAACTCTCTCCCAATTACCCTGACCCGCCTCCGCCTTCTAATCCCACCGAAGATCCCGCCACCGCCGCCGGCAATGTCTCCGAACAACCCAAGCTCATGACCGCCGCTCTCGTCAAAGCCGCTAAGCAGGTACCTCTCTCTCCCAATTCCACCTTCTATTTTTATGCCCAAAATTTCATGTAATTGCAAATACTGGAAATTTCGCATGCTTAGCAAAATGGGTTTTTATTTTTATTTTTTTTAGGCTTCAAGTTTGATATTGATTTTTGGTAGGGACACACAAAAATTTTCACAAATTGAAGTGCCAAGTTGTGATAAGAGTAACCTTACTAACACCATTTTTATGCTTAGCAAAATAGGTTTTTTTTTTTTTTTTTTTTTTTTTAATATTATTATTTGTCAAGCTTCATGTTTAATATTTTGGTAGGAACACATAAAAATTTTCAAACAACTATTTTGGAAATAGAGAAGAGTAATGCTATATTTTTTTTTTTCAATTGAAGTGAAAAGCTGTGATAGGAGTAACCTGACTTTCACATGGACCCACTACTAACACCATTTTTATTTTGCACCTCATCAGTAGCTTGGAAAAGGATTGTGAAAATCTTTGTCTCTAAGACTTTATTGAGAATGATAAGCATTATTAGGATATACCATCCTAAGATTTCAATCCTTTAGAGATCAGGTCCCATCAAGGAGTGGTATCCATGTGAAAACTTTTGTATCTTTAGTCTTATTGAGAATGATACATTGTGTTTTTGTTGGTATGGCTTATAAAAAGCATAAGTCAATTACTCAGCATTGCCTTTTAGGAATGAGAGAAGTAAGAACTGGAAATTTTCGATTGATATAGGTTTTTAGTTGAGTTGTAGGGTATTAGAATTACAGAAATTTTTACATATTAGATGTGAATTTTGTAGTTTGTACAATGTCTATGTATATGTTACTAGCTTGAGCATGTTTGCAATTGGAATTTTTCTTAGAGCATTGTAAAATTTGGAAAAGAGTAGTGGATCTTTTGATATTAAAATACCCTTTTATAAGACCCTTCCATAAAATTATGACAACAGCGAATATGTGTCTTCTAGATCTAGCTTGAGCCCATGACAATGAACTCTAGCTCAAATCGCACATTTTCCCCTTGTAAGAGTAAGGAGGAGGGTGGTGTGTCTGTAATTTTTTTTGTTTTTTATTTTAAAAAGGCTTCAAGCTTCAGTCCATTTGCATTGCATTGTTAATAACATCTAATTTACCAATGAAACCTATTAAAAAAAAAATTTAATTTACCAATGAATCCAATCTTGAGTTAGTCCAATGATTATAAAAACATTTGTTCTGTGCACAGTTTGATGCATTAGTTGCAGCACTACCACCGGCTGAGGGGGGTGAAGAAGTGCAACTGAAAAGGATTGCAGAACTGCAGGTATTGAAGAGTCAACTGACTATCAATCAAGACATTTTAACAATTTTTTTACAGTTTCTTAACGGGCTTCTGTATGAACTGCTTATTTAGGCTGAAAATGATGCTGTAGGCCAAGAACTTCAGAGACAACTGGAAGCTGCAGGTAATCTCAAATCTTCAAATGTTTCATTTCCTTTTTGTTTAATCTTTCCAACTTTTGACAGCAAAATGCAACACAATATTTCATTGCAATAGTTAATTTCTTTTTTTCAAAAAACCAACTACTAAAACAAAACAAAACAAAAAATTCATGAGATGTTTTGGATAGCCTACCTAAAGCTAATTCCACGCTCTCTCGCTTGTCTGTTTCCATTCTTGTTATATTAGAGTTAATTTGCCATTGCTGGAACTTAAAACCTTCATTTTTTGGTGATGCCAGAGAAGGAGTTGAAAGAAGTCCAGGAATTGTTTGGTCAAGCAACGGATAATTGCTTGAACTTGAAGAGACCAGACTGAAGAAAGTGCAACATGTTGATCTGATCTCTTGTTTTGAACTCTTCCCGATGTCTATATTAGTTGTTCCCTCCTATTCTAATCATGTAAGAATTTGATGAGGATGTTATTTTGAATTTTCCCCCCGAACTTTTAGCTTCCATTGGCTCTTACATAAAACATTGTTCGGAACTTTTATCATGCAAAACCTTCTAATGTAGGTACCTTCATCTCTACAGTCTTCAGATTGAAACTCGAAAAATATGTTTAATGAAACATTTCACCTGTTTGGCATCATTCTTCCCACACCACCCCCCCCCCCCCCCCCCCCTCTCTCCCCATAGTGTAAGTATACATCTTTGGCATGATCTTTTTCTCCAGTGGGCAAGGACAACTTTAAAAACCATCAGGTGGTCGAGTGACAGTTGCAATGGTGGGTGGTGAATGGTAATGGTAGTGATGATAATGTTGTGTTGGGCCTAGTGGCAAAGCCTTTTAATTGTAGGTGAAGGTTGGTGGCAGTGTAGCAAGAACACCAATATGATGGTGGTGGCGACAAATCGTGGTGGGCAAGTGTGACTGGTGACAAGCAATGAGGGTGATGGTGGCTTGGGACGGTGGAGAAGAGTGAATAGTAGCAAAGGTGGCAACTGGCATTGATGGAGGGCTGGTGTTGGTGCCTGATGGGTTGCAGTTGAGGCAGCCATGTTGGTTTTGGGAATGGGGGCTATAACAACAGCGATGATAGTAGCAAATAGCAATATTTGAGTTGACTAGTAATTTAGCATCGTGCCATTGGTATTGTTAGACCCTTTTGCATTGTTATGTTGGTTAGCTTAAGGTCATCATTAGACTGGTTAGGTGGATCAAATGTTCAATTCATAAAGTTGTACCCAAATCCAACCATTTACATTTTATGATTCATTTTGGATATAAACAATTAACATCATTCTGATTTCGACTTTTGGGCCAATGACTCGTATGAAATATGAAATGTCCTTTTTTCTTCGTTGGAAATGCATGCCAGATTTTATTTTACTTAATAAAATTCATGGATGATCATTACATCTTTTTAACATATAGATTGAAACATTTAGTAATAAAATGTTGAACAATTCTCTCTCGTGTATTACTAAAACTAATAATATCTAATCATTAATAATATAAAAATTTCTAATACAATCCCACGATTTTAATTTCTCACATCACAAATTTAACTGTTGAGTTAAGTTGGCAAGAACATAAACAAAAGAAAGTCATTGATTTATGATGAAACTATATTATTGGTCTTTGAAGTTTACCTTGCAAGTATAGTTGGTCCATTAAGTTTCATATGAGTGCTATTAGTCCCTCAAATTTAAAAAATGAGCAGTATTAATCCTTTTGTTAATTACTATTAATGTTGTTACTTATGTAGCTAACGAAATAATGACTTGTCATTTTTTAATAAAAAAATTATTTTACAAATCATAACCTATTAATACCAAAATAATTGACCAGTAAGTAATGGGTAATACCGGAGGCCATGCATTAGTCTCTGATGAACTCTCTCTCTCTCTCTCTCTCTCTCTCTCTCTCTCTCATGTGATTCTCGTCCTCTCTTCAACCGGAGAGGACGAGTTTTTTTGCTACAAAGTGGGTTTGAAATTGAGTCCTAACTCACACTGGCCTTACCTTCGGGTGGAAATATTGGGTAAACCTGAATTGTTGAAGCTTTTCGATTCGAGCCACACATTGGTGTCTAAAACTCCAATTATGACGTCGTTTGAGGCTTGGTTGAGGACTTGGGTGTTGTGGCTGTCGAACTCAGTGTTGAGGTCTAAGAACTTGCGAGCTCGAGTTGTGTGTGAGTCCGCTTGGTTTGAGTCGAATGAAGCAGCAAAGCCATGGTAAGTGACAGTATATGTGTAGAGGAGAAGAATCATATTGAAGTTGAGAGGAGTGCCAGTCATGGTGGGTGGCATAAGAAGGCTTATCTTGGTTTCTCATGTGGGCTGTATATTTGCTTGGCTGTGACTGAAAGGAAGGTACAGGAACAAGGTGAGCAATGAGCCAATGGAAGACCATGGAAGCCTTGGTCGTCAGTGAGAGAAGTGTTTTTTTTTTTTTGGGTTTATTTTGGATTTCAGTTTTAATTTGTTATAACCCTTTGCTTACCGATCAAAATAAGTAGTACTTTAGTATTAATTAATGGTATTAATAGGTTATGATTTGTGAAATAATTTTTGTAATTTTTTTTATTAAAAAGATGGCAATCATTAAAAAAAAATGACAGGTTATTATTTCATTAGCCACATAAATAACTCCCTAAGCAGTAGTTAATGAAATGATTAATATTGCTCATTTTTTAAACTTGAAAGACTAATAGTGCTCACAAATGCTCATTGACTGCCCTACAAAAATAACAAGCACCAGGTTAAGCTTAGGTCCATCCAGCCCTCTAATGACCTGGACATTGACCAACCCAATCCATATTTCAACTTACTGAGAAACGGTTTTAAGGGGTTCTGATCTTCAAAAGCACGACATTCCACCATATGCAAGAATATAAATATAGGGAAAAAGAATCCACACTAACACAACCACGATAGCAATTACATATAATTTAAAATAGCAAAACTTCATCAGGAACACAACATCAGTTAGTGAATATGTCATAGGACAAGAAACAGTCTCAAATGGTTTACTTAAAAAGGCTAGGAAGGGCTCCAATGTAGCGCCAAATAGTATCTTACTAATTTTATTTATTAAATAAAAAGAACAAGCGAAAGCCACAAAAGATGGCCAAAATTCTCAGCTATATCCTGCTTGCTGCTGCTGTGCTTGTTGCTGGTAATTTCCATAAGGATATCCATACATGTTAGGATCTTGTGGAGCCGGGGCATATCCATAGCCTTCATGTCCATAAGCATATCCATAATATCCACCATTCCACTGGCTTGGATCTGCCTGAGGCTGAACGCCAACAGAGATACCCTGTACACTAGTCAGATTAATACAAGAACATGGAGACATCCAAGAAGAAAGGATTGGAAAGTGTGGGGTAAATCAAGCACCTGTTTGTTTGAAGGACTACGGCCCCATGAAAGTCGAATATTTTGTCCACCTAGTTGAGTTCCATTTAACATCCGCAATGCTTCCTCAGCACAGCTTCTGATGCATCACAACAACACAGAACAGAACTAAATATCCTGTATGGATATGGTTGAGAAATGTTTCTACAAATATGTGGCTAATTTACTCACCTGTCGACAAATTGAACAAAACCACATCGCTTGCCTGATGGTATCTTTACATGTGCTAGTTGTCCATATTGGCTGAAAACTTGTCTCAAATGGTCATCTGTAACATTAGGATCCAAATTGCCAACAAATATCTGCAATTGAAATTCATCAAATCACAAATATGTTGTGAGGAAAGTAATTTCCATGCAGGAAATAAATAAAGTACCCACAGTTGTATTATTCGGATCACTCTCGTTCTGACTCCCTTGAGAATTCTGGTAGGAAGCTGCATATAAAATATAATGGTGAAATAAATGGGAAATAAAAAGTAACATTTTTTGGTAGAACGTGATTCGAGGAGCAGTTCACCAACACTAGACACTATTGCTTAGAAACATGAACATAAGCAAAGTAAATAAGCAGACAGAAAACGTGCTTCCCATTTTACAATTGAGCTAACAATCTAATGCATCTTCCTGGTCATAAGAGAGCCTACATACACGCATAAATAAATCTAACTCTTATAATGAAAGATCCACTAATTACGAACAGCAACAAGGATAGTCAAAAATACATCTCCCTTAAACCACCACAGAAGCAGAACACATGTGAAAATATATTTTACAGCAGTCACAGCTAAAAAACAAGCAATTGAAGATACATGTAAATTGGATAGAAAAGGACAGGATCAGCAATGAAACTGCCTACATGTGTGTGTGTGTGTGTGTGTGTGTGTGTGCCTGTTTGTGAATTTAGCATCAACCACCTTACATAGTATAGCCAAGAGCCTTGTACCTCAGTGACATTGCCTGGTATTTTATGAGGAGAACCAAGGTTCAAAATCCCCCCCCCCCCCCCTCCACCACTAATAATAACAATGGAATTATCAAAAAATAAATAGTATAGATGACTGGGGTCAATGAAATCACTATCACTCTTTTTAAAATAAAACTTTGATCTCTGCAACGGCTGAAACCTAAGACTTAATAGGGATATCAAATGTTGTTGCAACAACATATATTATGTTGCAGAGCACATGCAGGACTGACATCCACATGCCTGGCTGCAGCTGTCTTTAAACATACACAATTTAGCTAGTTTTGAGCCCCATATTCCTATTCAAAAGACAGGAAGCAAGACAAGTGGGGCAGTGTTTGTAGCCACACCCAAGTGATAAAAACCAGCAAGCTAAATCATCAACAAGCCATGGTCATTCAAGTTTTACAGAATATATTGCTCACCAGACTCATAAGAAGTACTGGGTGTTTGTTACTTTTACAATTATTATGTTATAACAGACCATCAAAAGAAAAGCTGAAAGGGGGATTTTTTTGGGGGGGAAGAAGAGCAACTGCTGATTCAATATTCACACATTGCAACCCAGAAACACTGTAGAAGCTAAACATTTAACTACATAGGCAGGAGATGACAAGCTAGTGACTAGTGACTAGTGACCTGCAACTCATCTAACTAGAATAACCCCCAATGGAAAGAGAGGAAAGTACAGTAACGACAATAAAAATAATAACATGTGGAGAACATGGAGATGTTGAAGTGCCATAAATACGACAATTATGTACAAGGCAACTTTCAAAATAGAAATCAGCCTGAAATATGCAGTTTCTGGCAATTCCAACGAGTTGCAAGCTGCACTCACAGAGAATCTTTCCCTGTGGACTGAAATCTAGAAAAAGTAATAAGAATACAACATCATAGAGCAACAAGGGAAACTATAATTCTAACCAAAACGTAAATGGCACAAGGAAATGGTGCATGGAAAAATTAAAGACGTAATTGTTCGGAGAAATTAGTAAAAAAAGAAACCCACACACAGAAGGGGAAAAAACTCGTAAACCAAAAATGTCATTGTACTGAAATCTCAGTAACTAGAAGAGTTACGAAATTTAACTTGACTGAAAGCTCAACCAATAGAATGAACTGAAACTTGAATTTGAAAATGTAGCATTGCAAGCGCCACACGAAATTAAAGGGCAAGCCATAACTGGGAAACTGACCTAAGTGAGGCCATGCACTATAGGGGTAACCATTTCAGCTGAAATCAGTTCCAGGCCCCTAGATCACAGAGCCTCTTGACACCCTGCTTTGAGACAATAGGAGTTCTATAAGTTTTTAAGATTTTAATAGCATGTACAGTGCCCAAATCTTAAAGGTACAGGAAGGAAATGACTTTGGAAAGTGCTGCATATCTTCAGGTGCATAACTGAAAGGAAGTAAACTAAACCGTAATGTTTAGCATAACAGAGAACGAATAATAACTGAACAATTTAACCTCACCATCTTGAATATGGAAGATAAAAAGTAACAATGAACATTGTAATAGAGAGAGGGGTCATGGGCTTTAGAGCATTGGCACCAAATTCAATTTATTACAATTCTTGACACAAAAAAATAAGATTACACAGATGACTAATACTTAAGAGCATTAAAAAATTAATCAACAAGAGAAGTTCCACTATGCATTTTACATACCTTTCGGTTGCTGACCTACAGTAGTATTTTTGTTTGTAGCTGGCCCAATCCGCATTGGCCTTGTTGAACAGAGAACCCCGTTCATCTCTGTCATAGCACGCATTTGTTCACCTTCATCTCCAAACCTAACAAACCCATAACCCTTTGTACGAGATGTGACCCTATCAATCACAACCTTTGCACCCTTAACTGTGGGATAACGGGCCCTGAAGGTTTCTTGTAACATATAATCAGTGACATCAGGAGCCAGATCCCCAACAAATATTGTGAAGTCAGGAGAATCATCAGAGCGCCTCTCGCCCGAACTAAAAGTTGCCCAGTTCAGTCTAAAGTTCTGCCCACCATTTGGCATAATGCTACCATTGTATGTTTGAAGTACTCTTTCTGCCGTAGCACGATTAGCAAACTCAAGAAAACCATAACCCTCTGATTGGCCAGTTTGCTTATTGCGGATCACTTTCACCGTAGTAACTTGCTGTAATCACAAACATATTTAATTAATAACCCCTTTCAAAATGGACTTGAAACCCCTCTCACTTTCCACCAGTTTATTTGTATATGCACATGATTTACAGTTTAAAACAAAATAGCACAATGATGATTTGGTACCACCGATGCTTGAATCCTAATTTTGTTCACTATATATCCATGACAATTTTATATACATAAGGAGAAAAACCCTAACTTTCTCCCAACAGAAAAATGTCAACGAACAATAGGCAAAACCAAATCTTTCCTACACGGTCCCCCTACAGTCCAACCCACCCAAGAAAAAGCCAAACAAAAAAAGAAAAAGAAAAGAGAGTAAAGTCCACAAAGTTTTCACGACCAAAAGATAACAGAAACATGAACAGGATCCAAAAACAAAATATGGGTATGCAACAAAACAACCATTCTGACAAAGAAGTCTCAGAGACAATAAATCAAACACCTAAATCGCATAACAAAAACAAACAACACAATCTCGCAGATCAAAACCCAGAAACCAAAAACGAATAAAAAGCACGTAGAAAAGTGATGTGTGGTGAAGGGTATACCTCTCCGGTCTGAGCGAAACAGTTGTAGAGATAAGTCTCGTCCATCCAGTACTGGAGGTCTCCGATCCAGAGAGTGCGGACCTCGTCAGCGCTGGTGGGCTGCGCTTGGGCTTGCGCCTGGTGGAGAAGGTGGTGCTGTGCCGGTGGCTGAGGGGCCCACATCTGAGGTGGGGCTTGAACCGCCGCACCGGGCTGGGCTTGTGGTGGCATCATCATGTAGGGTTGTTGTGGGTGTGGGTGTGGGTATTGTGGCTGCTGGGCCTGTTGTAGTGGAGGAGCCACACCTGTTGGAGGAGCTGGCTGCATCATCTTTGCTCTGCTGCTTTTGTCTTTGAAAACACAGAGACAGAGAGAGAGAGCACAGAGACAGAGAGAGTGCGTGGGCTTTGGGGTGTGGGTGTGTGTAACCCTAATGAATGAGAGAGAGAGAGAGAGAGAGAGAGGGAAAAGGGATTGGGGTTATGAGATTATAGAAGGTGCACGTAATCTGTACGCGTGGCGGATGCAGAGTTTTGGGAGGTGGGTTTTGTGGGGTAAAATCATGGGTATGGGGTCACCGCTCAAGAAAATTGTCTTGGAGCTCAATTTTGATTATCATAGGGATTTCTAGTCGTTTGATTAAAAAATAAAAAACTAAATATAAAGGGTTTTCTTCTTCTTTTCTTTTCTTTTTTTAATTTAGGGTTGTTCAAGGGCCGATCAGGCTGACTAACCTACTCAACTCAAACTGATTCATCAAGATTTAAGTGGTTTAAACAACAAGTGGCTATTGATAATGGTTACAATGTTTCAAAATTTGCCTTAAATGGATTTAGTGTCAATTCACCCACTTGGAAATATGACGAAACTAACCAATCCAAGTTTTAATGTGTTTTTGGCAATTTCTCTACCCACATCTTGCAAATATCTTAAGGTCTTCAACAAGATTGGAGACCTCCGACTCTCCCCACCGTTTTTGCTCTTCATCACCACTGTTAGCTAGTTTCAATCATATTTAACCATCACCCATGGAAAGGCACATGATTGAATTGTCATTTATGATCGATTAATAATGGTTTTTGAAGAGGGTAAAAATGTGAGATAAGGCCTGGTAGGCCCGATGGGCCCATGTCCGCAAGCCCAAAGAAGGTAGAGCCCATTCTTCGCGTGGGCCCCTGACAGGACGAAGGCCCGGACTTGCCCACCACGTTTCAAGAGGCTTGCTCTGCAAGGATGGGAGTCTTGCTCAGCAAGCTTGAGGGGCTT
Source organism: Quercus wislizeni (assembly GCA_023055345.1). NCBI lineage: Eukaryota > Viridiplantae > Streptophyta > Magnoliopsida > Fagales > Fagaceae > Quercus > Quercus wislizeni. The sequence continues at coordinate 7,573,332 of JALGQJ010000002.1, read as the reverse complement.
GCTCTACAAGGAAAGGAGGCAGGGCCTCACCACTATAAAAAGGCCCCAACACCCCCACAAAAAGGTACACGTAACTGACCCCTCTCTAGCACTCTAGAGTTGTAAAAAAGCGTTTTCTGACTTAACCTTCGGAGGGTGTTTGGCCGGCTCCGCACCGGTGCCCTTTGAAGGAGTTGCTGTGTTTTTATTTTCTTTCAGGCAACGGCCATTCGAGTACAAGGACTGTGCATCTCACTGGTGAACATTTCGGCATCATCAGTTGGCGCCGTCTGTGGGAAACGACGATCGTGACAAGTTAAGCCATTGTCGCCTCCCGGACACAAGAGTTGCATGGTACTCACGCGCTCGATGGCCAACTCCAACGACGTGCAAGGCGATGAGCCGCCAAGGCCCAACGCATTAGAAAGACAGGTTCAGACCCTTGCGGCCGCAGTAGAGCGCCTCACGAAACAGAATCATGACCTGGAGGAACAGCTGCGACAGAAGAACGCGGGGCATAACGTTCAGGAGGAGAACCAAGGGGACAGCTCCGAAAGAAGAGGGACTGAGAAGCAAGGGGGCAATAATGAGCCCAGTAAAACGGAGAGGCGCGATTCGAGCATGCCCTCCCTCACAAATGCAACGCCACCGCCCATCATCGCGGAGATGCAGGCGATGAGAGAGCAGATGGAGGTCATGATGAACGCACTGAAGGGACGCGTCTCCAGCGACCTTGACGATTTAGTGAATAGGACGGACTCGCCGTTCACCGCATCGGTCAACTCCTGTCCCCTGCCACCGAAGTTCCGGATGCCACAGGTCGAAAGCTATGACGGGGTCAAGGACCCATTAGATCATCTGGAAACCTTCAAGACCATGATGCACCTCCAGGGAGTCCCGGACGAGGTCATGTGTAGGGCCTTCCCTACAACACTGAGGGGCGCGGCTAGAGTCTGGTTTAGCAGGTTGACGCCAAACTCGATTGGTACTTTCAAGGAGCTGAGTGTACTTTTCACCTCGCACTTCATCGGGGGGCACAGGTACAAGAGGTCGACAGCATGCCTAATGAGCATCAGGCAGCGGGAGGACGAGACGCTGCGGTTGTACATAACCCGCTTCAACAAGGAAGCCCTCTCCATTGATGAGGCCGACGACAAGATTCTGGTGGCAGCCTTCACGAATGGCCTGCGGAAGGGAAAATTCCTATTCTCCCTGTACAAAAATGACCCGAAGACCATGTCTGAGGTCCTATACAGGGCCACGAAATACATGAATGCGGAGGACGCACTGTCGGCTAGGGAAGACAAAACCAGGAAGAGGGAGAGACCGGAGGATGCCGGGCAGGACCACGGAAAGAAGAAACCAAGAACGGGAGATAGACGCGAGGATAAGCGTTCTAAACCCCCAGGAGGGAGATTCACGAGATTCACCCCTCTGAACGCTCCGCTAGACCAGGTGCTGATGCAGATCAAAGATGAGGGATCTCTGACATTCCCGGGAAAGCTAAAGAGCGATCCAGCCAAGCGATCCAGGAACAAGTATTGCCGTTTCCACCGAGATCACGGTCACGACACCGCTGATTGCTACGATCTGAAACAGCAGATAGAGGCCCTCATCAGAGATGGAAAACTGCAGAAGTTCGTCAGCAGAGAAAGGACGGATGTCCAAGCGCGGGAGCAGGCCCCCCGGCGGGAGAATGACCGTCAGAAACCCCCCGTTGGGGAAATAAGGATGATTATAGGGGGCACGGCAGCAACGGGATCGTCCAAGAAGGCCCGGAAGACCTACCTTAGGATGGTCCAACATGTGCAGACCACGGGTTCTGTACCCAAGATGGCGCGGAGAGAAGATCCTATCATTGGGTTCTCGGAGAACGACGCGAGGCGCCTCTACCATCCACACGACGACGCCCTCGTCGTCAGTCTAAGGGTAGGAGAGTACAACGTGCACCGGATGCTGGTCGACAACGGCAGCTCGGCGGACATCCTGTACTACCCAGCGTTCCAGCAGATGGGAATAAATAGAGCACGGCTAACACCGACGAATGCCCCTTTGGTTGGCTTTGGGGGAACAAGGATACTCCCATTAGGAGCAATCACGCTCTCGGTGACAGTCGGTGACTATCCGCAGCAGATCACTCAAGACGTGACCTTCTTAGTGGTCGACTGCTCATCCGCGTACAACGGTATCATAGGGCGACCGACGCTGAACTCTTGGAAAGCAGCAACCTCAACATACCACCTGATGGTCAAGTTCCCCACCGAGTACGGGATTGGAGAGTTACGGGGAGATCAGGTGGCCGCCCGGGAATGCTATGTCGCCATGCTGGAAATGGAGGATCACCAGCAGACGTTATGCATTGGCGAACAGCGGACCATCGCAGAGCCGGTAGAAGAGTTGGAAGAAATCACTCTCGATGAATCAAGACCCGGACGGACGACAAGAATGGGCACCATGGCCAGCCAGACGATAAGGCAAGATCTGGCAACCTTCCTGAAGAGTAATAAGGACATATTCGCGTGGAGTCACGAAGATATGCCAGGAATCGATCCATCAGTAATAGTACATAAGCTGCATGTCAACCCGGACTCCCCCCCGGTCCGGCAGAAGAAGCGGGTGTTCGCGCCGGAACGGGATGAAGCGGTTGCGGAAGAAGTTAGAAAGCTGCTGGAAGCGGGGTTCATCCGAGAAGTCTACTATCCCGACTGGCTAGCAAATGTGGTCATGGTAAAAAAGAGTAGCGGAAAGTGGAGAATGTGCGTTGACTTCACGGACCTGAACCGGGCGTGCCCGAAAGACAGCTATCCACTCCCGAGGATAGACACTCTGGTGGACTCGACGGCCAGACACGAGCTCTTGAGTTTCATGGACGCCTTCTCAGGCTACAACCAGATTAAAATGGGGGAGGAGGATCAGGAGAAAACCTCTTTCGTGACCAGCCAAGGACTTTTCTGTTACAAGGTAATGCCGTTCGGGCTCAAGAACGCGGGGGTCACGTATCAAAGACTGATGAACAAGATGTTCGCGCACCAGCTCAGCAGGAACGTACAAGTCTATGTCGACGACATGTTGGTAAAGAGCGTGCGCGAGGGCAACCATCTCAGCGACCTTCAGGAGACATTCGACACCCTTCGGTCGTACAACATGAAGCTGAACCCAGGTAAATGTGTGTTCGGGGTTACGGCCGGGAAATTCTTGGGATTTATGGTTTCCCAAAGGGGCATAGAGGTCAACCCAGAGAAAGTGCGAGCCATAATGGAGTTAGAACCCCCGAAGACAGTAAAGGCAGTTCAGAGCTTGAACGGGAAGGTTGCGGCCCTGAACAGATTCGTCTCCAAAGCGACGGATAGGTGCTTGCCCTTCTTCCGAGTACTGAAGAAATCGTTCGAATGGACGGACGAATGCCAAAGAGCATTCGAAGATTTGAAGAGGTACCTGTCGTCACCGCCACTTCTCAGTCCATCCGTACCCGGGGAGGAGCTGTACCTCTACATTGCAGTCTCACAGGCCGCAGTCAGTGCAGCTCTGGTGCGGGAAGACGGACACTCCCAAAGACCCGTCTATTTTGTGAGCAGGGCGTTCCGAGGAGCGGAAGAAAGGTACCCACGGATGGAGAAATTGGCCCTTGCCCTAATGACCGCAGCACGGAAACTCAAACCGTATTTCCAGGCCCACGTGATCGTGGTCCTGACGGACCAGCCTCTGAGGAGAGCAATGGGCAACCCCGAGGCAGCAGGAAGGATGGCATTGTGGGCAATTGAGCTGAGCGAATTCGACGTGCGCTACCGTCCGCGGACTTCGATAAAGGGGCAAGCGGTGGCAGATTTCATAGCCGAGTACACTCAGCCGGAAGACGAGGGGGCAGAAGGGCCGAAATTGTGGATCATCCACACGGACGGATCATCAAATCAGCACTCAGGAGGAGCCGGCGTAGTCATACGGACACCAGAAGGGGACAAGATCGAGTGCATGATAAGACTAGACTTCCCTACAACCAACAACGAAGCGGAGTATGAAGCCTTGATAGCCGGATTAGATCTCGCAAAGGCCGCGGGCGCCGGTAACATGGCCATACATTGCGACTCCCAGGTGATAACCAGTCAGATCAATGGCGATTTCGAGTGTAGAAACGAACGGATGAAGAAGTACCTGGAGGAGGTGAAGGGTCGAATCGCAGGCCTCGAGGTCAAATTCATTCAGATTCCACGGGAGGAAAACGAGTGCGCCGACCGTTTGGCCAAAGCAGCCTCCGCGGAGTTCATGAATGCGCCTAAACAGGTATTATCCTTCGTTCAAACTCACCCACTCATTGATGATGGAAAAAAGATACAGGCGATAGATGTTGGAGAGGACTGGACCACGCCCTTAAAAGGATACCTACAGTCGGGCTCTCTGCCAGACGGAAAGGATGCTGCAAGGAGGCTGAAGGTCCGGGCCACACGATTCGTGCTGATCAACGACACTTTGTACAAGAGAGGTTTCTCTCGGCCTTACCTAAGGTGTCTAAGCCAGGGCGAAGCAGAATATGTGATGAGGGAAGTCCACGAGGGGATTTGCGGGAATCACTCTGGAGCACGGTCTCTAGTGCACAAACTTGTCCGAGCCGGGTACTACTGGCCCACGATGCTCACGGACGCCCAATCGTATGTGAAGGCCTGTGACAAGTGCCAGAGGTTCAGTAACCTGATCAGACGACCATCAGAAGAACTCTCACCCATCACGGCCCCATGGCCGTTCGCGCAATGGGGATTAGACATCATGGGCCCTTTCCCAACGGCTCTAAGGCAGCTAAAGTTCCTCGTAGTCGGCATCGACTATTTCACGAAGTGGGTCGAAGCAGAACCCCTCGCCACTATTACCGAGAAGAACATCTGTGCTTTCGTATGGAAAAACATCATATGCAGGTTCGGGATCCCGAGGGTGCTTATCTCCGACAATGGAAAACAGTTCGATAACAGCGCTTTCAAGAATTTCTGTTCAGAGCTAGGCATTCGGAATCATTACTCCTCACCAGCACACCCGCAAGCAAACGGACAGGTAGAAGTCACAAACAGGACACTACTAAAGATCATCAAGACCAGGCTCGAGGGGGCAAAGGGTATTTGGCCAGACGAGCTGCCAAGCGTCTTGTGGGCATATCGGACGACTGCAAGGACACCAACTGGGGAGACCCCGTTCCGACTTGCATACGGAGCCGATGCAGTCATACCAGCAGAAATCGGCCTCACCAGCTACCGCGTGCAGAACTACACAGAGGACAAGAACGAGGAAGCAATGCGCCTTCAGCTAGACTTGGTGGACGAGGTCCGGGCAGTGGCTGAACAAAGATTGGCGCGATACCAGAACCTCATGTCAAAGAACTACGACTCAAAGGTGAGGCACAGAGATTTCCAGATCGGCGACCTGGTACTCCGAAAGGTCATGGGTGCTACTAAGGACCCTACTCAGGGAAAGCTCGGACCAAATTGGGAAGGACCGTATAGAATCACATCATGGCATAGGAAGGGCACGTACCATCTTGAGACCATGGACGGAAGAAAACTCCAGCATCCGTGGAACACGGAGCACCTTCGGAGATACTACCAGTAGAAGTCAAGTTTTAATCCCCCAATGTATATTTACTAGATTTCAGTCATTTTGTAGCAGTCGGGCAACTACTTTCGAACTTTTTGTATTTTGGAACCTTTGTTAGCCCAAGAAGGGGCAGGTACTTTCCTCTACAAGATCGAATTTAATGAAGGAACGTTCAGAACTTTGCTGTGTAAATCTTGCTACTAAACGACTGCTATCGAAAGTCCTAAAGAGGACGGACCCCACCATGGGTCAGAAAATCTACGAGTCCTAAAGAGGACGGACCCCACCATGGGTTAGTAATTTACAAGTCCTAAAGAGGACGGACCCCACCATGGGTCAGAAAATTTACGAGTCCTAAAGAGGACGGACCCCACCATGGGCCAGAAAATTTACAAGTCCTAAAGAGGACGGACCCCACCATGGGTTAGTAATTTACAAGTCCTAAAGAGGACGGACCCCACCATGGGTCAGAAAATTTACGAGTCCTAAAGAGGACGGACCCCACCATGGGCCAGAAAATTTACAAGTCCTAAAGAGGACGGACCCCACCATGGGTTAGTAATTTACAATTCCTAAAGAGGACGGACCCTACCATGGGCCAGAAAATTTACAAGTCCTAAAGAGGACGGACCCCACCATGGGTTAGTAATTTACAATTACTAAAGAGGACGGACCCCACCATGGGTCAGAAAATTTACGAGTCCTAAAGAGGACGGACCCCACCATGGGTCAGAAAATTTACGAGTCCTAAAGAGGACGGACCCCACCATGGGTCAGAAAGTTTACGAGTCCTAAAGAGGACGGACCCCACCATGGGTCAGAAAGTTTACGAGTCCTAAAGAGGACGGACCCCACCATGGGTCAGAAAGTTTACGAGTCCTAAAGAGGACGGACCCCACCATGGGTCAGAAAATTTACAAGTCCTAAAGAGGACGGACCCCACCATGGGTTAGTAATTTACAATTCCTAAAAAGAGGACGGACACAACCATGGTTTGTAAATTCATACAGATCCACTAAGTAGACGGACACCAACATGCACTAGAAATGTACACGAGTACAAAAAATGAACGGACCCAACTGGGTCACAAAAACATAAAGGTCCACGACGTGAACGGATCGAATTAAACAGGTATTTAATATCAGGACGGAGCATACATCAACATTATCAATACGCTATTAAGAGAAGCATTTAAATAAATCAGTTTAAATGTCAAATACAAATGATGTAAAATAAGCCCTACACACGACGGGCAAAAATCCAATGAGTTTTCCGACATAACTAATACAAAACAGAGAACGGCTACACGCTGGGGGCGACGGGGTCTTTGGGCTCTGGGGTCTTCGCTTCTTCAGCTTGGGGCTCAGGGGCGACGGAAACAGGCTTCTCCTCAGCAAAAAGGTCGGCAGTGTCATCAGAGGCGTCTGGTTGGACGGACATGCCTTCCGCGACGTTGATATCGACGGCTGAAAAGTCGAACTTGGGGTATAAAGCTTTGGCCTGACGGAGGGCATCCTCAAAGCCATCAGTATACGAAGACCCAAGCTCCGTCAAGAGGGCGTCCGAGTCGCGGTACTCTTGGACGGCCTTCTCCTTGGCCAGACGAAGCTCGTCCTCCTTATCTTCCAGGACGGCTTTGAGTTCCTCCACCGTCCTCTGAAGCTCGTCCCTTACCTCCTCCGCCAGCTTGAGTTTTTTCTCCGTCACAACCTTCTAGTTTTTGAGCTCGAGCAGCTCCTCCTCCGTCACCCTGGCCTGGTCACGGACCCTCTCCAACGCCGTCTCATTGCGAAGAGCCCGGTCCATCAGACCCTTCGTCATGAGCATAGCCTGACGATCAAATTGGACTTCGTAAAAAAAAAGATGACAACAAAAGAAATTGAAAGATGAATGGTGACGGGTACTCACTTGGGCAATGCTGAAGAGGCCCATCTCCCCCATGGCCTCCGTCGAATGGTTCCCCAAATCCTCGTAGTCCTCGCTCCCAATGATGGAGGAGATCTTCCCCAAGGCATATTTTGGGTCCTCGCGGAGTAGGACGGGCGGTTTCTTTTGGCTGCCCGGGGGAGCAACCATCAGACCTTTCCCCGCCCCAGGCTTGACAGGGGTCACCGTTTTCTTTCCCTCCGCCATGAGGCCTATGACGGGCTCCGTGGAAACTTTCTGTTTCTTGGGCGCACGGTCGACCCTGGGCATCGGTCTCTTCGCCAGGGGCCTACTCGAGCCCGTCCCCATCACCCCTACGTCCGTCTCTTTGTTCTTGGCGGCTTTGCTTCTGATAACGGCCCTCCTCTTCGCGTCGTCCATCTCTGTAGAAACAAGAGTAGACGGGTAAAACTCAAAACGAATGAACAAAAGAGAAGAGATTTGACGGACTTACGCTGACGGGTGCGTTCCTCGTATTTTATCGCGGCGGCTGTAGGCTCCGGTCCGTCGCAATACCAGTGGACGGTGTTTAGATTGACAAGCTTCGCCCAAGTCCGTTCCTCTGGTTTCGTCTTTGAAAAAATCTTCTCCAAAAAGCTGAACTCCTCTAAGTCAACTTGTGGACGCCGTCGCACTGAAAAAAAACGGAGAGAAATTTAGGACGGCTGTTAAAAAGTTAAAGCAAAATTACCTACGTAACGCGACGGGCTGAACTGTACCGGACGGGTCCAAGATGCCCCAAGTTTTGTCGACGGGCAGAAAATCCGTCTCCCCCGGGTGGCACATCCAACCGTCACCCTCCAGGAAGAAGTAGCGGCTCTTCCAATCTCGGTTGGAGTCCGGGGTCTCATAAATGACTTTCAGGACGGACTTCCTAGGAACAAAACTGTACATGCCCCTCGACTTGTCTATCTCGTCCGGACGGTAGCAATGGAGGAACTCTCGTGCAGTCAACGACCTCGTGCCGTTGGACATGGCTCCGTACAAGACCTCCATTGCAATAAAAACCCTCCAGGCGTTGGGGGAAACCTGGCTGACGGATATACCTAAGAAGTGGAGGAGTTCTCGTTTTACCCTGTTCAGGGGGAATCTAAGTCCGGCCTTCAGCGCTTGTTCGTACACCCCCAAGTCATCCACCCCGTCGTAATAACACTTCTCGGATTTGTAGGGTAGACGGATGGGGATGTGATCAGGTATTTGGTAGATCGCCCTAATTGTCTTGAAGTGGACTTCCTTAATTGTCGACACAAATTTGTGCACCGTCCACTCAGGCAGCATGACGAACTCCCTAAGTCCGTCATCCCCGACTACAGTTTTATGTTCTCCACCGTCGTCAGAACCTTCCCCTGGTTCGGCCGACTCCGTATCCTCATCTGTCGAGGACGGTGAAGTGGCAGACGGAGTCCTCTCGATCAATTCGTCTGGGTCTTTGTGACCAGACGGGTACAGTTCCTCGTAACCCGCTCCATCGCGGACGAAGGACTGGTTACTCGACGCACTAGACATTTCCTACAACGGATTGACAAAGCCTAAGACGGACTGTCTAAAATAAAAAAGGGAATAGACAGATGCGAGAAGTCTGATGTTTCTATCATGACAAATATGAAAACTGAAGGAACATCAAGGGGACGGATAGGATCACTTACCGAATAGAGGAGCGAACGGGTTGATCTCGTTGCTGGAAGATGTGAACGGGTAAACTCTGACAAACGACGGACTCGCTCTGACAGTGAATTTTCTACGCAAAGTAGAAAAATGAAGGAGAAATGCTGGTTTTTATAGGTGGAGTGCACGGAAGACGAAGCGGCACTTCGATCCAAGATACGGACCAATCTACGAATGACACGTGTCTTCGTCTTAAATGCTTCTGTAGTCTGTCAGACCCCCACTGTCATGACGGTGCCCCTATCCGTCGCCCCTTTCCGGAGATCCTCATCACCATCCATTGAGCTCTGGTCGTCACCTCTGTTACTCCGTCTTCCACCAATCTGTACTTATGGTTGCCGCCCCAGTTCTTTGTTACCGTTCGCTCATGCCCATCCGTCACCTCCGTAAAGGCGGACCATCTCTCTTGTTTGTTTTTGACCGTCACCCCAATTGACCGTCCGCGCGACGGAGACGGGTCAAATGGGGTGAAGGGGGCAGCTGAAGAGGGTAAAAATGTGAGATAAGGCCTGGTAGGCCCGATGGGCCCATGTCCGCAAGCCCAAAGAAGGTAGAGCCCATTCTTCGCGTGAGCCCCTGACAGGACGAAGGCCCGGACTTGCCCACCACGTTTCAAGAGGCTTGCTCTGCAAGGATGGGAGTCTTGCTCAGCAAGCTTGAGGGGCTTGCTCTACAAGGAAAGGAGGCAGGGCCTCACCACTATAAAAAGGCCCCAACACCCCCACAAAAAGGTACACGTAACTGACCCCTCTCTAGCACTCTAGAGTTGTAAAAAAGCGTTTTCTGACTTAACCTTCGGAGGGTGTTTGGCCGGCTCCGCACCGGTGCCCTTTGAAGGAGTTGCTGTGTTTTTATTTTCTTTCAGGCAACGGCCATTCGAGTACAAGGACTGTGCATCTCACTGGTGAACATTTCGGCATCATCAGTTTTCATCCTCCTCTACTCGATGTGAATAGGTTGAGTATAAACGTGACTTATTTCAACATATGGATACCTTTAGTTATTCTATCATTGGTTACATTTTTTTTTTTTCAAAGAGTTTTAACTTATGACGTCAGTTTTTTATCTAAATAACTATTTCCCAACTCAAAAAATGGCACTTAATAACTTTAATATATATATATAAAACTTGAAAACCATTTCTTCTTCGCTTTTCCCAATAGCTAAATAGCTATCTTACTCTCACCAAAAAAAAAGTTAAGTCTATTCATTATAATTATAGGTATAAAAAGGAAAATGAGGAATGTAGTTTCTCCCACTTTTAGCATTGCAAGCTCCAATAGGAGGGGAACACGATGACCTTTTAGCTCAACTGTAGAGCATGCTCGTGATAATTGTGTTGTTGTGTCTAAATTATTAGGCTCTCACCAAACTAGTTCAACTTATATCTTTTTTAAAAGTGTTTTAGAGCTAACTCAATTTAATAACTAACCAAATAATACCTGAACTTTCAGTTTTTCTTATAATTATAATGGACTAAAATGAAAATTTTTGTATTTAATGGATTAAAATGATAATCGATCAAAGTTATATAGAGGCCTAGTGTAATTTTTACCAATAATTTGCTATGACAAGATCCAACAAATATGGTAATATTCATTGGTGCTCAAGGGTCATGTCCACGTGGGTGATGAATTAGCGGAGAAATGATATGTCCACAACATTTTCACAACAAATCTTAAATGACAGGTTGTTATTAGTGTTATTGATTGTTATTGTAGAGACAAAAAAGTAATCTTAGTGTTAGGTTCAAATTTAAACCTATAACAACTAATCACCTGTTATTTGTTGTAAAAATGTTGTGGATGTAGCATTTCACTGAATTAGCGATCTCAAGTTTGACAAAGAAGTGACCTTACCATTTCTCATTTTCTTTTCTCTTTGACTCTTTTTATTATTGGGGATTCAGGATCTCTAATTTTCACCTAAAAATGTTTCAAAAAAAAAATTCACCTAAAAATAATGTTATTTTATTGTATTCTTTGGTCAAATTACATAAGTAGTTTAAAAATGTTAAAGATATATAACATAAATTAAATTAGTGATAATAAGTAATTAAGTACCATCTCTTTTTTCCCCCCAAAAAAGAGTACCATCTCCTTTTTTCACCTAAAAATTAACGTTATATATTTTATTCATTCAGAAAACTACATTAAAAAAAATTCTAAAATGGTTAAAGATATATACCATATTTTAAATTAAAATTTAATTTTGACAGCTAAAATCTAAATTTTACAAAATGGTTAAATTTGAAGTATCTGTCCCACGTTTTTCTTTTTTTGGATATTTCTAGACTCAACAATTTTTTTTTTTTTTTTAATTTTAAAAAACCGGTTTATAAAGAAACCACGTGATTTATTCAATAAATCTTGTGACTAAAAGTAGATGTAGTTGGTTTTATAAATCACCACATAATGAGTTAGATGAATTTTTCTCTGAGTTAGATGAAGTTATTTATTATTTAAGTATTATTCATAAATCAATTTAACAACTATTTTGGAGGAAAAAAAAACCCAATTAGAGAGATAAAGATTTTTTTAGAGCAAAACCAATTATCAAAGTCTCAGTTTTAAATTTTTGGAGTCAAATATGAATTCTCAACAAAAATAGTTAGGGTTGACCACATCTATTATTTTCCTCAATTCTATTCATATCTGATGATGCCGAAATGTTCACCAGTGAGATGCACAGTCCTTGTACTCGAGTGACCGTTGCCTGAAAGAAATAAAAACACAGCAACTCCTTTGAAGGGCACCGGTGTGGAGCCGGCCAAACACCCTCCGAAGGTTAAGTCAGAAAACGCTTTTTTACAACTCTAGAGTGCTAGAGAGGGGTCAGTTACGTGTACCTTTTTGTGGGGGTGTTGGGGCCCTTTTATAGTGGTGAGGCCCTGCCTCCTTTCCTTGTAGAGCAAGCCCCTCAAGCTTGCTGAGCAAGACTCCCATCCTTGCAGAGCAAGCCTCTCATGCTTGCTGAGCAAGCCTCTCATCCTTGCAGAGCAAGCCTCTTGAAACGTGGTGGGCAAGTCCGGGCCTTCGTCTTGTCGGGGGCCCACGCGAAGAATGGGCTCTACCTTCTTTGGGCTTGCGGACATGGGCCCATTGGGCCTACCAGGCCTTATCTCACATTTTTACCCTCTTCAATATCCTCTATTATTTCCTTAATAAATGTGTCATTTTTAACAACTTCTATTAATTTTAATTTTGATATTCTTCTACCTTTTTTCATTCATACGTGATTTCTAAACTAGATCGAACTAGGCAATTGGATGGACTGGGGGTTAATCCCAAATCGGCTCATAAACACCAACCACCGGTCTATTAGATTTCCTTGTTTCTATTATTGAAGAAGTGATATATTTATTTGAATTTAAGCCTTTTCTCACACATTTTTAAGTGAGTTTCCCATCGTAGATTAATTTTTGGCCTTATCACTTAAAAACACAGATTAATATTTATTTTAAGAATTATCTTATTTTATATTAGAAATACCCGTATACTTATAGAATTAATAATACATTTTTTAATTTATGCTCTATTATTTTTTATTTTCTTTAAAAAAGTTGTGAAAATACATTTGAAAGTTGTTAAAATTTATAAAATATTATTTTTATTCAGTTATTCAATTTCAACCTATTTATTTGTATTTCAATTCATTATTTAATTAATTATGACTTCATCATTTCTATTAAACCCCAATCTGATTCGCCCTAGGAGGGGTGGCTCAGTTGGGAGAGATCCCGCATGCAAGCACAAGATCCCTTGTTTGAGTCATGGCGGGTATCATGTGGGAGGTGGGCTCCTAGCTTGCATTGCGCCTCTTCTGCTGGCTCTTTTGGGGTGTTAGAGTGAAGTCTGTAGCATCTTAATCATAGTAATTATAACTTAATCCAACATTCCCTAGCGGGGGTGCCTCTATTAAGTCATGTCCTAGAGAGTAAGCCACATATGGTCGCCTCAACCCCCCCCCCTCCCCCCTTGATTATCAAAATAAAAACCCCAATCCGATTCCAAAATCTTGAACCTCTCATTTTTATAATTCTTTGAACAGTTTGATTCTCAAGACCAAGCTTCTCTATACATAACTAAATTATCTCAAACAATGTTCCCACATCATTCATAATAGAGTTTTAATTTTATCAACTATTTATTTACCGACACTCCTTTTATTTTTATTTTTTTTGAAACAGACACTCCTTTTATTAGTCAAGGATAAATAATGATGATGATAATAGTCAAGATGGACAAATTGATACATTTCTTAAACTTGAATTTTGATTAACAAATGCGTAAGTTATAAGTTCCGGGTCTTTCATGTAATTTCCGCTTATTCTTTTGTCAAATCAGTTTCCCTCACTTCCAACTTACGAGTCCTTCCTAGTAAAAACTGGTTGCATGTCCATTATTCGGATCTGACTTGCTTTTGAACTCTGTCACTCTCTCTATGCATCCACATCTCTGTGTCCGAATCTTTGCCAGAGAACTTCACTCAAAACCAGAAACCTGGTATGAAGCACTACTCTTTTTTATTTATTTTATCATTTCAAGTTCAGAAATTTCATATAATCTCTGTACTTTTCTCTGGTTTCATGTAATTTTTATGTTACTTCAATTCAATTCTGCAATACCCATGTCTATAGTTTGGTGCCTGGATTGGAATGTGTAAGATTTTCCCAAGTTGGAATTACCCTTTGCCTATACTTTGAGCAATTTCACTACTCATTGTAGCTTCAGGTTTTTTAGTTTTGGAAACATACATTAGAGTAAAAGAACAAACTTTATGCAATTCATTGACCCTTTTGAAACTATATTCATTGTAAAATTAGAGTTTTGGATTTGAGTCGTTTATAATTGCAATGGGTGATACTTTACTACTGGTTTACAGGTGTATGAAGGACTAGGAGTTGCGAATTTTAGTTAGATCCGATAATAGGGACAGTATGGATTTGCATTTGAAGGACTTGTTTGATAGATTCCAGGAGCAATTTGGGTCTGGTCCTGGGCTTGGTCCTGGATCCGGGACATGTCTTATGAAGGTAGAGGGTGTTGCTCCTAATTTTATTAAGTCAATTTTTAAAGCTTCAGCAGCACTATATAGGACTGATCCATGGAGAAGGTTGCGACCAGGGCATTTTTTTGGTATCCGGGTTGGCAAAGATTTGGATTGGTCTGCCAAGAAACAGCTTTTCCCATGTGTTCAATTCATTGGAGGTGATGGGGGGGATATAGGGTTCAACATGTTTCGATCTGAAAATGATGCTAAGAAGATGACAGGCTCAAGGGAGACTATCCGGGTTCCAAATGTTGAGCTTTTAAGAGTCACGTATGAACGTGAGTCATTGATGTTTCCTTCAAATAGGAAGATGATCAAGTCTTTGTCACTAGAAGCATCAGGGACTGATCGTTTTCCTGTTATTGATGTTGCTCGTTGCACATCGTCAGGGGATATGCAGTTTAGGGACCCAAGTCTTGAAGAGCTTAGGTTTGTATATGCATTCATGAGAGCCATCTCTCTGGTGCACCCATTGCTTCAGGTTGATAGAGAAGGTGGTCCAAAGTGGTCTAAGTTGATGCACTTCGAACCATTTATTGAGACAGTTGATGTTCAGTGGCCTCCAGAATTTTCGAAGGGTTATGACCTTGTTGCAGTTACAGTGTCACACCCACCTGGTCAGGTGTACGAAGAAAAGGCTACTTCAACAGCTAGCTCTACCCCCACCAAATATGCAGAACCGCCAAAGGAGGACGCTTTTGATGATGTGAAAGTATGCTCAAATGCTGGCTCAAGACAGTGTGCAATGTGCGATAAGGAAGTTCATGGAGAACAGTCTCTTTGCTGTGGCCAGTGTTGTGCAATGGTTTACTGCAGTCCTATATGCCAGAAGCAGCACTGGAAGGAAACTCATAAAAGCATGTGTGGTCTCTACAAGGTTATGATGGAAAAAGAAGAAGAGCTGGCAATGAAAATTTTCATGTTCCCCTGTGCTGCTGACCAGCCTTGTAAATGGCTTGAATCATTAGATATCCATCAGAAAGGCATGTGGAGAAGAAGGTGTAGTTGCTATTCTCACTGCCCTTTTGGTCTCCTTCCTGTTAAAGGTGGGCTGTGGGATTCGTGGGGTGGGCTTGATGATGAAGATTACCCTTGTGATTCTCCTTTTCACAATCATTTGAGAGATGGCATCTCAAGCCCGATCCTTCTTTCTGGTTGGTTAGAGTACTATAACCTTAGGTCACTGCCTTTGTCAAGCCCTGTCGCTGACATCCTCTCTCACCCGTTGACAGTTTATCACATTTTAACAGCTCTGAGTATCAGCTCAAAAAACCTTCTACTCAAGGGGAGGGAGGTAATTCTTCACTACCTCGGGCCTGAGGGAGAGTTGGACTGGATGCCAGCATTTGCAGAGGTTGGTCATTTACTCAATGGATTGGGCAACATTCAAATAGTAATGGTGGGACCTGAAGTTCCAACAAATTTGTCTGGTACAACTTCTGGAATAGGTAGCAGAGTGAGGGTGAACCTTGTGAGGGGTGTTTATCAGGAGGAAGCCACCTATCTGCCTACTCCCCATGTTGTTGTTGCGCTAAACTGTGGATTGGATAGCTATGTGAGTTGGGTTGGAGCTCTTGATTTAATAAAATCCAGGGGCACTCCTGCCTTCTTCACAGATCAAAATGAAATTTCATGTACAAATGCCAAAAAGGTTCTTCGTAGTGCTGGACTGCATATCACACTTCCTGTGACACCAAATCCCTTCCGCTCTCCTGTGAAAAATCAAGGGACTTCTTGCAATCTGCCTTCATATAGCAATGGTTTTGTACTTGGGGTGAATACATGAGCTGGGAGTTATCAAAGGCCTTAGCATATTTCTGGTGTCATGTTTAATCCCTAAGGTGATGGCAATGATTTGAATTTGAGATTGGGACTAGGTGGAAGGTAATAATTGGGAACTATATTTTATACTTTTTTTTCCTCCCACAATTGAGTTCTAGATACAATTTCTGCAGACATGAGCTATTTGTCAATTCTTTCCCTGTGAAAATTCTGTATAACATTGTATCTTCATTATTTGTTTTCAATCTATTGGGAGCAGTTCATAAGTCACGACAACCATGACTGAGTGTTCATTGTTGCTCTTTCTGAGAATATGTTCGCTTTCTATTCATCCATCCAATGTGTTATTCTCTGCATTTAAAGCTCACCTTACTCTATATATGCTCACCCACGTTTATACAAATATATATAGTAAAAGTAAGGACTTGATCAATCTCATTATCTTCCATGACCCCCCCCCCCCCCTTCCCCCTCTCCCCAAAAAAAAAAGGAAGTCCAGAAAACCTAAAGAGGAAAATCCAAGCTTTTGGCTTTGTTTGGAGTTTCATGGGTGTGCCTAAATCTGTTGTTGAACTTTTAGCATGTCGGCAAGGTTGTTTTGGGTTGTCATCGAAATGGTCATATTTGGATGATTATCCCCCATTGTTTGATGTGGTGTCTGGAGGGAAAGGAATAGCAAGAGTTTTGAATACACCGAAAGTTCTATGCCTGATCTTAAGTTGTTATTTCTTAGAACTTTATTAGATTGGCTGTCAGCCATGAGGAACCTCTCTTTATTTTCTATTATTGACTTGTTAGATTAATGCAATTTTTGTAACTTATTGTCTATACCAGTACATTCCATATATACTTGGGTGACTCATTTTTCTTATTAATACGATCTTATTACTTACAAAAAAAGAAAAGAAAAAAAGAAATAAAAGAACTACTGCAAATATGTTAACGCATTAGTTAAGGTCTATTTTTGTCCAAATGTACATAAATAAATAAATAAAAGAAGGCATTTTTTTCTTTCTTATTTGCTTGAGTTAAAGGCTTTAAAGCTTTGTTCTGGCAGTTAATCTGTAAGAACTTTCTTCCTCAGGGACCTTTTTTTTCTAATTTTTAATATGCAATGGTAGGGAGATTTTTAAATGTCACCTTGCATAAGCAAGCATGTAGAGAGACAAGGTCATACTACCAAAAAGACTATGGTCTATGGACTTAAAATCAGATATCAAGAAAAACACAATGCACTGGTCGTTTATGATAGCATGGAAGCTTTTATATATTCCCTCCAAAAAAAGAAAAAGAAAAAAAAAGAGAGATTCTATTGGAGTTTTTATTAATTTATTTATTTTTACCTTGATACAAAAGTTAGTTCAAAACAATGTGGAAAAGAAGTGTGTTACAAATAGTGATGCTATAAAGTCTGTGAAGATGATGCTTGGAACTTAGCTAAGGTTCATCTGTCTTACTGTATACAATGACTTAAAATTGATGGTATACTTAACCTTAAAAAAAAAAAAGATAAATGCCTGAAGATTTCCTCAAAGGCTTTGATGTAATATTATATTAATACAGCTTGTTTTATATACTCAACACATATATGATATATCCATTGATTTCTCTGTTCTTTTTTCTTTCTTTCTTTTCTTTTTCAATCTTCTGAAGTTGGCGTGGATAGCTTGGAGATCTGCGGTACAAAGTATTTTAACTGGCCTGGATGCTATGACTCAAATCTAAGTGGGAAAAAAGGGACAAAATTTCCAAGTTCATTTAGCCTAATCAAATTTGGTCATTATACGACAGCCATTAATCAAAATCAACATGCTAAACGTGCAACTGAAATATATTCCATAAACTTTTTCCCCTTTTTCAGGGTGTTTGGTAGTGTTTTTGATACACGTGTGAGTGAAAAAGTATGTAATGTTGTTTAAAATGCTCAAGAGTGTGTTTGAATTTTCCAACCAAAACACCCCCTCTGTCTCTAAAGCTATAGTGTAAATCTGTCTTTTCAGAAAGTTCTGTACACTTTGAATTCCAGCCACATACCCAACTCCGAATGCCCATACCCCCAGTTGGGCAACTTGCTATATTAAGGTTCAACCAACCACGATCCTTTCCCACTCATAAGCCAACCTCACATCTATATTACCACCAAAGCAAACTGTTACTCTCATCTCAAGCAATGGATCTTTCACCTCTCCACCCTTCTGGGCAATACCTCTACCCCTCTCATCTCCTTTTCCCCTACCAGTTCACCCCTGAAAACTATGTTCATTGGACTCAAACCCCAGAGTCTCACGTTTTCTCAGCTGATCTCCCTGGTAAGCCTTACTACAATATTACCATACCTTCCTATCCTATCTTCTTATCCTTTATGTTTTATTTCATTTTCTTGTTATATGGTATCATGGGAATTGAATATAGTATTATACTAGTTCTCTTTTTGTTGTTATGGCAGGTGTTAGAAAAGAAGAAATAAAGGTTGAAGTTGAGGACTCAAGGTACCTCATAATTAGAACTGAGGCAATAGATGAAACCTCAGTGCCTGCTAAGAGCTTCATGAAGAAGTTTAGGCTTCCAGGCAGGGTTGATATTGATGGAATCTCTGCTGGGTATGAACATGGGGTTCTAACAATTACAGTGCCAAGGTCTTTCAGGAGGAGGGGCTTGTATATTGATTTGGCAAACCAGCCAGCACAGCCAGAAGTTGTTGCACGTGCTGCTTGAATTGAAACATGGTGTTGGCTTTAGGACTTGGATGCTAAGATTAAGCTCTTTAGAAAGTTATTATAATCATTTCTGGCGTGTGCTAGATTTGAAGTCCCTATGAACAAAAATATTTTAAATTTTATTGGTGTCTCTATTGTTTCCTAAAAGATAGATGTATTCAAGATTTATGGTAATGGTGTATGTGTATGGGTGTGGGGTAAAAATGAATTTGCATCCTGAGTTCTATGTTGATGTTACTTTGGTTTTAACTTTTAAGACAATATTCCAACTTTAATCAATTAATATTGGGTCTGCTTGATCAATAAATCCCACATTCTTACCAAACTGAACTCTAGATCAAAAGAAGAAAATACTATTGTATTTTAAATTTTGCACTTAAGGAAAACGGCCTAAAATTGTAAAATGGTAATCCTCACTTCACATGTTGGATTGGCATTTCATTGACTGGTGCAAAAAGTCTCATCCAACTTCAGTTAACTTTTTCCCTTCTGCCAAACAGATCCTCTAGGCTCTATTGCAAAGCTTGCACTATTGTCCATTGCACTCTTTTGAAGAGAGGTGAGAGAGAAGAGACGTCCTTTCACAGCTTATTTAAACAATTGATGAAAGTTTTTTGTTGTTAAATAAGAGATTTATAATTCGATCTCCACCTACGCTTAAAAACTAATTGGTATTTTGATCTAATATTAAAAAACAATGATAAAAAATAGTCATCATAGATTGAAATTATCTCTCAAAAAATTTTAAAAATAAAATCTCTTCTCATCAATATTTAGTGGTAGATATTTTTGAGGGCGGAGATGTTATCTTTTCTCATAAATATTTGGCGGTAGATATCTTTTCTCAGCAAGAATGGTGTATTGGTAGTTTAGTACCAGCAAGCTGGGATTTTATCCAAACAGCCCCGAAAAATAAATAGGTGGTAGATATTTTTGAGGGCTGAATCTGAATCTCTTGGTTGTCAAAAAATAGTAGCGGATGGACAACCATAGGGGCCACAAGATTCAGAGTCCCAAAGAATTGCGTCTACTTGACGAATTTTTTTTTGAAAGGGACTTGACGAATTAATTTTTTTAATCAATAACCAACCATTAAATTATTTGCAACTTGGCTTTTGTGTCCAGAGTCATCACGTGAATCTCCAATTGGCACACAACTATCACCCAATAAAGAAGAAAGAGCATTCAATTTGAGGTACTCATTTGGAGGCCCCATGCAGTGGGCACAAAATCCTGTGCATTTTATAAGGACTTCTTGCTTAAAAGTATAAACAATGATTACGATATGTAACATGGAGAATAAGATTGGCCTATTGGTGTCTATTGCGTGTGAAAAAAGTGGTAAACAAGCATGATTTCGGCTAAATGGGACCAACTAGGCTAATAAAGCTGACTGCCGAAATATTTAAGGCGGCTCTGAAAATTGAGATGAAACGACTCAACAAGTATCACAGTAAGTCTGACTGACATGATAAGCAAGTTCCCAAAAAATCAGCTATCTCAGAAATGCAAATACCAGTTGAAATAAAAAGAAACAAGAATTCTAGGAAATTTTCCAACCTCAATATATTGATGGCTAGGTAAAGACAACAATTTCTGCATTGATTATATGCACACACTGCACACAGCTTACAAAGATTCTCGCAACCACAAAACAATCAAATTTTCACCAAGAATATTCTCCCTCCCATTGAACGTGTAACTTCAATGGCAAATCAACACAACTAATTCTAACTAAACATAATACCTTTATTTACACTGCATGCATCAATGGCTAAACTTGACCATTTGCTATGACTTTTAGGACTTCAACAGCCTCTCTTAGTCTTCTCTCAATATTATCTCTAGCAGCCGGACCTCGTGCATTCCTGTATTCATGTACCATTGATTATTATATCATAGTTATCATATTCAAACAATAGGCCAAACTTAGTGGACCATAAAATGAATTCAAGTTCCAATACGCGTCAACAGAAATAAAATTAACAAAAAGAGATTCCTTCTGCCAGAAAATAACCTCTTCTCATTGTTTGCTTTCCTTGTAAGTTCCTCAACTAGACTTTGAAGCCTTTTTAAATGGGTTGGTAATTTGTGTATAGCTTCTACACCTTTGTGAGTTGAACATATCTTTTTCAAAAGCTCAGAAGCAATGAAATATCCATCCTCCTTGCTCCTGTAAAGAATTGTTAAGAAAAATATAGGACTTTTAACATTCCTCCAAATATCAATGTAGAGGACCAAATAAAACTGTTATTCTTGATTTTAAAGATAGATACTAAACCTTAGGAACTCCCATAAAATAACTTCTACAGATCCATGACAATCAATTAGCACTTCAATCAAATGTGGATAGCGGGCAAGGTTTCTGAGAGTTGAGAGTGCATGCTTTAAAACTTCCTGATCCGGTATGCTTCTGCTGACTGAACGGATGAGCTTCAGCAAAGTGTTGATTGCTCCCGCAGCCACAAGTTCTTCACAACATCTCTGAGAATGTTCGGTAGCCATATCTGTAAATAAGAGTTGGACATAAGTATATGACATCCATAATTACTTTCAAGGCCACAATTCATTTTAACTCATTAATGAAGCAACAAAAAAAACAGAATAAATTCTTTCAAAATCTCAGATGTAAAATTTTATCAATTGAATTTAGATTCAAAAGCACTGCGCTTGGCACTAGCCATTCTATTGTGTCGTATAGAGTTATTGTCATTTTGTATACTATAATTTTTTCTTCTTGTAATTATTTAGGCTACCTTCTGACACTAATACACGAGTAGTCTCTTTTTAGTAATTCTTATCAACAAAAAAAAAATTTTGATTCGAAAACAAACCAAGGACCAGATACAACCATGGACTGAAGCACAGAAAATTACAAATATACTACTACATTTTGTGTTCTTAGCTGACTGTATATACCAAGCAAGCATGTTTTGAGAATTGGCATTACAATTTAGATTGAGAAATCCAAGAATAATCTGTTAGACCAAAGAATTAAAACCAAAATAAAGTAAAACTTCTGTATCACATTCAAACGTCACATAAATAGCACAGTAAATGATCATCTAACCATTACTCTTAACTCACCCAGAGTTGCACAAGTATGAAGAATGCCGCTGACACTTTTCATGCTCAGTAGTTCTGCAACTGCTGAAAGAAGTCTATTTATGAGACGCCTACTGTCATCCACATTTGTAGACGACTTTCGCACTCTCAAGCGCAAATCCAGTAACTGCCCTTTTAACTCTTTCCGTCTCAGGTAACCTTTCCAGTATGACTATCAAACAAATCAAATTAATAAGCTAAGTTGAGCCAACCCAATCGTATAAATAAAAGGCAGTGAATAATGACAAAGATAACCTAAAAAATCAAATCCAAAAATCTACTTGACTTCCCCAAATTCATTGAACCTCCCATCAAGATTAGAAGTTCCACATATGAAATTATGTGATTAATACCATTATTCCATAATACATATGGAAAAATATTTTTTTATTCTGTTCTCCACATATATTACTTTTCTCACTTGCAAAAAAGAATCTTGAAATTTCTCAAATTCCCCAATGTACTAGAATTCAGATATTTTCACAATGCCATTGTTTTTCAGATCCTAAGTTTGACACTGGCTGTAAAAGCAGCTATAGAATGCATGGTTCATCAATGCAGCTCATTCCTTGTATGATAGCAGCCTAAAAGCTAAAAGCTTTGACTTAAAAGTTCTGTGCTTACACATTACAATGTTCCCCTAGAGAATCCAGATAAGGAACTAGAAGGTAAGAACGGTTTTCAGTCTGCTCGGAAAACTTAAACCCAGGCCAGTGGAGCAGTCACCACTAGCCTTTAATCGACTTCCCCCATGATATTCCATGTCATAAGCTGAAATTCCCCCGTTTTTACCACTTTATTGAAACAGAACTAGCCAAAAGATAATTCCAGGCCAGTGTAGCACTATAGAGTATAGATGTATTATCCAATATTACCATAGAGGTAAGATATATAGTAATGCATAGAAGAAACTAGAATATCTTACTTGGATAAAAACTATATGATGCTTCTCTCTTGCAGCATTTCTTCTAGCAAACCATGCACGAATATGAGACTGTATAATGACTGCAGATTTTGCTCTTAATTTAAGCAACAAAACACCCTTCCACCACCTTTGCACTTTCAGAACTGAACATAGTAATATTTCCAGTTCAATACTCCCAAAACACACTCTTGAACTCTTCAACAAGCAACCACTAGGTATGACTGTGCGTAAGCTAGAAGCTCCTGCAACAACCCGACACCAGAAACAATTACAATCTGAAGAACACCACCACTTGAAACTAAAACAAGCAGATAAAAACATATTGATAAGAAATGAGAACAACCTAAGAGCCTATTTCGAGAAATGTGCCCCCTGACAAACCGTTGAATTTCAATTGCAGCATGTCTTTGATGCTGAAATGTCTTCCGGCATATCATGCAACGAAAAGCACTTTGTATCTTTATTACAGCCTCTCTTTGGAACAAGAATTCCCTTCTTTGGAGCCTATTTCGAGAAATGTGCCCCCTGACAAACCGTTGAATTTCAATTGTAGCATTTCTCTGACACTGAAATGTCTTCCAGCATATCATGCCACGAATAGCACTTTGAATCTTTGTTACAGCCTCTATTTGGAACAAGAATTCCATTCTTTGGAGCCTATTTCGAGAAATATGCCCCCTGGCAAACCGTTGAATTTCAATTGCAGCATGTCTCTGACACTGAAATGTCTTCCAGCATAACATGCAACGAATGGCTTTTTGTATCTTTGTTGCAGCCTCTCTTTGGAACAAGAAGTCCCTTCTTATTAACCAACAACGGCAGTGTCTCTGGAATAATATAAATGAAGTGCTGAATTTATATAATGTTACAACTAAAAACAGAATTATAATAACAAAGCATTGATCCAGAAGGATAGGAGTGCTGTGGCAAAAGAATCTAGTTCCATAGTTCCCCAAAAGTACAAGAAAAATAAAGTATTACAAAACATACATCACAAATCCCAGAGATCTTACTTGGATTGCAACAATGAGATGCCTGCATCTACAAGCTTCTCTCCGGGCAATCCACCCACGTACATAAGATTGAATGAGGGTGGCTGAGAATGTTGCAATTTTGTATTGTTGGTGAGCCCTCCAACATCTTTTCATTCGAAAATTACTTTGTATTTTTATTGTTGCTTGCCTTTCATTTAGAAACCTTCTTCTCGATATCCAACCAAGGAAATGACTCTGAATTTTAGTTGCAGCAAAGTGCTGATTGTGGAGAGATCTGCACATGATAAAATTCTTCCAAGCAAGCTGAATTTTACCAGCTGCTTTTGTTTGAAGAACACTTGCACCCTTTTCATTGCACAAGTTTGAAGCTTTCTCTAACTGAGCAACCTCATGAATGTATCTAGATCTTGCTAACCACCCGCGACTATATTTCTGAACAACAATGGCAGCATTAACTTGGACAAGAGTGGTCACATCACAAGTTACAATATTTCCACCATGATGTCTATGGTTGATCCAATTCCTTGCTGCTTTCTGGATAAGCAACACTGATCTCTTTAACTTGACAAAATTCTGTCTCTCAACAATGAACATAAAATATCTCCTGCATCTTTCTGACTGTTTCAAACTTCCTGTATTATCCAAATAGGCATTGTTACTGGGAATTTCAATTACTCTGCATAAATGCATATAAAAGAATTACTAACACAGCACATACCGCTTGAAAGCCCTTTAACTTGAATGGTATCAAATTTAACAAAAGCTGATTTCTTTCTCACAGTTAACCAAGCACGGATAACAATTTGCAAAAAAGAAACAGCATTCACCATCTTCAAGAAACTGCGACGTTCAATCAATCTTCTGAAATAAGACTGTATAACTTTTGCTGCATTTTCTGGAAGCATGATGGAGAGATTGCTTAATCAGAAAAAGAAAATGACTGACCACAACTTTAGGTATAAGAGTAAGAAGGAAATCAATTACGCAAGCTTTATAAATTCCCACAGAGATCAGCTACCAAAGGTCATATTAATCACCTCTGTGAATGCTAATAATGTCTTTGACTGGCGATAAGCATGGCAAAGGAGGAGCTACTTTTGTAACAGGTTTGTAGGTCTGTTCAGCCATATTTTGCCACCAAGCCTGGATTGCCTTAAACTTTCTGACTGCATCTGTTTGAATAGAAACAAGCTAGATCAAAAAATAAAAAGTGAAAAGTAAAGTTAATGGAAGAACAAGTTTCAAACCAGCAAGGAAGCCCTTCCTAACTTGCTGATTTACAGATTCACATATAACAATTTGTTTCTTTTTCCCCTGACGGTAAAATTTCGCATGTAACTCTTCTCCTTAAACATTTTTTAAAGAAGTTTCAAATATAGAGCACATCACATGACGCTTCCAAAAAACTAAAACTGATGGGACTCGAGGCTTAAAAAAGTGCATGAGAAAGGTGGAGGTTCTTTGTCTCAGCAAGAAAGTGATCCCAGCCATCATTCAAGAACTTTGTAACATATTCTTTTATTGATGCCAAAGAGGAAAGTTTTCCAAGTTTATAACCCACAGTCTACAATAAAAGTTTTCATCATTTTATTTGAATAGTTACTTTAATTGTCTAAATTTACACTTTGTCAAAACAGAGAATCGCTACAGAAATGAAGCTGTAGCCAGTAGAGTGGTGACCAAGAACATATTATCCAATCAATAAATTGAGCCATACATTTGTAAGGCTATTGCATGTATCAAACCCCTGTGTAGTAATTATTGAAAAGAAGAACAAGATATCTAACTAATTGATATACATTACTCACTAAAAAGTTCAAGTAATATAAATGAAACCTTCAGTACTGTGCCAATCAGTCTCTTCTTGGTTTTGTACTGCTTCAGAACTGACAGAGCACCGTTCTAAGCATGAATGTTTTCTCTCTGGGCTTATACAATCACAACCTAAGAATTTGTGGAAATTCAACTGATCCTATCAAGGAGAAAGAGAAAAACATAAGAAGCATTAAACTGGCAGAAATCAATTATTAATCCACAACACTTCAAGCACTACCATATTTTTCTTGATAACCAGTTGCGATGCAAGGAACACCAGCAGAATGGCCACACTCTGATCATTACATGCACCATTATATTCAAGTATGTCACTGATTTGCAGAACCTGTAAAAGCAATAACCAGTTCAAAACCGATACAATTCACCAAAAACAGTTAAAAACCGACATATTTCTCAGCTTAACAACATGTCCAGCCAATACTAAACTAACAATATCATTTCACATCACGGAAAATTATTCTCATAATCTTTTTGTCTGTGAGTTCAAATCACATATTCACATGTGGTTGTTCCCAGGCACTTCTTGGTCTGATACTAATTTGCAACCATCATAGGGAAGCTATGAGTTCAAATCATATCCTTTAATGGAATTTTTAAGTCTGATTAATAAGTAATAAAAATGCATGAAGAAATGAATAGTATAAAAATACTTTCAGAAGGCTTCCTCCTACACTTAAAATTCGTTCTGCTCAATACTTAAAAGAACAGAAAATTTCCTAGGCTGAACCTCACTTGTGATAATTAACAAGATCTTCAGGTTTGTATAACCCAGTCTATCAAATACAGAACCTAGAAGGTATGCATGACTGACACTACGGAAATCTCTAGCTTACAAACTCAAAATATATATATTTATACAAATTAGTACATAGAGCCTTTAGCACACTTGCACCATTTACTAATTTAAAGCAAGTCATAACAATGTTTAGAGAGCAATTTCATGTGCAATAATGTATCACAAACAGTACAATGTTTATAATGATGCGTTCTTTGCATAGGCACATACATGCAGAGAGATGTACTGATGTACCAATATGTCTATATCTATGTATGTGTATACATATTGTGTATGAGTATATATATAATTACGCATATACACAAATATGCACTTCCACACATAGATGTAACTATGCACATCTATACACATAGCCCATATGAGCATGTGTACCTTTGAAGTGAGTTCATTTATAACTTTCATGCAGTTTGAATAGGAAAAAAAAATTCCTGCAGATCAATAACAATGACACTCAAAATTGTATTGTAACTAAAGCTATATCATTTGCAATTTAAGTCGTTTTTTCCATTTACTTTGAAGTGTTTATACATCAATGCAACTTGGTAAGGATTTATGTGGCTTGAATTACTGCCACAACACAACATTGGTTAAGTTGACCAAATCCAACTGACTTTGCCTAACTTCAAAC
Source organism: Quercus wislizeni (assembly GCA_023055345.1). Lineage (NCBI taxonomy): Eukaryota > Viridiplantae > Streptophyta > Magnoliopsida > Fagales > Fagaceae > Quercus > Quercus wislizeni. The sequence goes on along the minus strand of JALGQJ010000002.1, from coordinate 7,546,352 downwards.
AGAAGCTCTCTATTTCTTCTTGGTCTCCACAGCTGGGACTCCCTAGTAAATTAAGTATTTCTTCTCCTTGCTGTGTACAATAAGCTCTCCCAACTGGCTTTGTCTAATTCATATATTGAGTATAATTCTCTCTTGTGTCGTAGCTAGAATATTAGGTTTAAGAGAAATTCTCTTCTTGTCGTGGGCTAATACTGTTTGTGAGAGAAAGCCTAGGATGTATTTGGATTTGGGTTTCTTGAAAGAGCTTTTATGCCACCATTGTGAGTAATCTCTCTATTTTTAGTAAAAATTTCCCCTTGTCACCATTCATAGACATGAGCATCTTGCCAAAACACGTAAATTCATGTGTTATTTGTGCGTGTACTTGTTGAGTTATTTTCATTTTTACTTTTATTGGGGGTGCCATTGCACAACACTTTGGTTAAAATACTACATACTTCATACTGTCTGGGAAACATGTAGAAATTGATAGGACGTTTATATTGAAAAAGTTGTGAAAAACTTACCTCTGGAAAATTTCCCAATAATGTAGTCAATTTCTGTGAAAATATAAAATTGTGCACCGCATCTGGATAATCAATAGCTGACATAATTGATTCTCTACCACCTGCCTTTTGAGGATCCTGAGACCAAATAATTAAAATAAAGCAAATGGAAACAGATCTGTAGTTGTATATGATCTGAAACAATGGAAAAGAATATATATAGCACCTCCAAAGAACAAGAACAATGAAGATCCTTGCGAAAATAATAATCAAGTAAGCACCATATGGCTTTTCCATCAACCAATGAAGAAAATTTCTCGATCTTGAAACCATAATTTTCACAAATTGCCTGGAAACACAATCAGAATAATAGCCAAAGTCACAAAAAAAAAATTCAAATACAAACAAATACAGTGTACGCATTCCAGATATAGTATTTAGCAACCTTAAGAAGAAAGTTGACAGTCAAAATTACAAGATGGCAACCAAAAGACCTAACACCAAATATTGGCCCACAATGGAAACGGGAGGAGTGAACAACAAAAATAAACCCTATGCTTAAAATTAACGACACCAGATAAAGAAAAATGAATAATAAATTGTCACAAAAACTGCTAAAACCAGTGTCATCCAAATTTCAGTGGCTCTTTGGCATTCAAAATTTAGATTAAAAGGCATTAAAATATTGCACAAAGGCTGAAAAGAGCATTAATATATAAATTTCTACCAACCAAGAGAGAGAAATTAGTAACTTTGATCCAGTAGATAATACCTCCACAAAGAATATATGAAACTAGCAGAATCACTGGTCATACTTGCATTGAAACAGAAAAGTTTCCTCCACAGGAGGCTGAAAGAAGCCCAAGTTCTCTACAGGTTATTCTTTTTTAATTAATAAGTTACACATGCATCCTATGAGTTTGAACCCAAGACCTCACCCTCCACCTCTTACAAAGGGACGAGATGCCATTTAAGTTAAAGCTCGTGTCTGAAGCTAAAATATAGTGCATGAAAAGTATTATTCAAACTTTTTACTCACAACTTAAAAAAATAATAACTGATCACTTTTAATGCAATATGGAAAAAAAAAAAAGCTAGCTTATCAATTAATCATGATATGAAGTGCTAGTGATGGTTGTGTGCACAATGCTTGTATGGTGGTATCTAGGGCAGAGATGAAGACAGAAGCACATGCTTTGTTAGATGTAAAAAAAGCTGTCTCTAAGGCATAATTGAAGAATAACCAAATACAATTTCCATACCGCAGCAATACCTGGATCCAATTCAAAAGCATTTCCAAATGAGTGGAGTTGACACAGTTTGAGTTATCCTGTATAATGAAAGAGAATAAGCGTAACTCAAAGTCTCAAATTTAATTTCTAGGGAACCAAAAAGAAAATAACATAAGAACTTCAATACAGAAAATGAAAGATAAGAATATAACCAAACCAATTTCTTTAGTTTAAACTGATCTCAAAGTAAAAAAAAACAAAAAAAATTATATTTTCACATCATTGCATAAATGACATAGAAAATAAGCTATATAAAAGGAAGCTCTAACACATTGAGCATACCATGTTAATTCCACGAACTTTACAAATTTCCTCAAGTAAAATTGTTTTGTTGACCAGAAGAGGTAGCTGCAGGTTTCATGACAAAATAAGAATTGCAATTGAGTAACTCATAGAAGAATATCAAATGCCAAAGGGACCTGCAATATAGCTTTTGTGAAAAATTGGGACAGAGGAAAGTGAACGGAAAACCTGCAAGTGAACAAAAATGTTCCACAGCAAAGAAAGAGTAAGTTCCCTATCACCATTAGCCACATCATCACCCACAATAATCATTCCGTCTTCATCACATAATGACACACCAGCCTGCCTAAGATACTGCAGGGCAATGCCACAATTTGCCAAGTTCTTCTTACGAGTATCTGATGGAACAACAATTTTCTGCCAACACAATAAAGCATTATAATTACATAAAAAATATTCCATTCCCAGATAAAAGAAAATTAAACCTGCAAACTCATCAGAAAACATATTGACAAAAAAAAGGATAAAGATAAAGACAAGAAGAGAATATAACAACCGTGAGGATAGAAGAGTCATGTTGCAAGAGCTGAATGGCTCTACAGAGTCGCAGACCATCTTGGAGATCTACAAATAAATCTGTAACTCTGAAGTCATATTCAATGAGTGGACACTGCACAATCACACACATTTAGTACATTAAAATAGCCAACTTATAAAATCATTTCATTAATGCCTGATCATTAAAGAATAATGGCATAAACATAGGTGCAAGGTCAAACCCAATCATAGGACACAACACTATGCACCAACCCTCAAAGACATGCGCACACACACATGCACACAGATAGACAATAAGCATCAGTACCAATGTATATGCATATGAAAATCACCATAATGCATAGAATGAGCCTCAGAAGCAATACCTGTTGATAAGATACCTTGTGCCCTACTATCACCAGGTGTGCTAGAATATTGCCTTCCCCATGCATTATATCCGTCGAAAGGAAATCTAATTTTGAACCAAACAGACAGAAAGAGTCAACCTACAAAGGACAGATTACAATTACAACACAAAACTGAAACAAGGAACAGAGAGATAATTACCTTGGATCACTTGACAGCTTGATTTAATACCAGATTGGGTTGTGAACAATAAAGGAGAACCCCCATCCACTCCATCAATACCATACTTAAGGGGAATACTGCTCTGACATTTAGCTCTATCAAGGATAAGAACAAGCAGCAAAAATCTCTTCAATATTACATTCCCTAAATTTTCATAGTAACCAGGTCTGTATAGACCTTCGACCATCTTGTTATATGCATAAGCTTTTGCTAGACCCGCATGTGAGAAGAACTGCTTCTCAATAACCATTTTCAAGAATGTGATTTCCTGGTCAGAGTTAACATCTACATTGGACAACAAAGAATCACCACCAAATATAATATATAATCCAATCCGAAGCCAAATTGGGTTATAACTCATAAGTGTTCTAGTTGCCTTCTCCTTCAATCCAAAATCTGTTACTAAAGGGCAATGTGCCTTCATTTTCAACCTCCCTTCATCAATAGTCTGAGAAATAAAACATGCCAAAATTATTCAACAACCCCAACAGTAATTTTTACATTTGGAGCACCAAAATTTTTACAATCACAATATGTAACAATCAATAATAAAAATTTCAAAGTCAAGGATTAATGTTTTATATAAAGCAATCAAAGCCTATATATCTCACCATGAATTCAAATTCTCAAAATAAGCTAGAAAATCTGTAATTTAGGGCAATAATAGCGTAACTATCATGAATGGCTAGCAGCATACAGAAAATACAAATTTCTACAATACAAAAACCTTCACTCACATAACTATGCTTAAATAAAACTATAATTTCCAAAATTGATGAAACTAAACCAGTGAGAGAATGTCTAATTCTCTTTTCTTCTCTAAAGTTTCTCAAAAACCAAATAGAGTAATAAAAAACCACAAATATGATAAATTATCAACTATCCTGAAAGTATAAGACTATAAGCTAGTATAAAATGGTGAATTTAATCATTTAACCAACATGTGGTGTGGCCCATACTCCCCCTTAGTAAGTGGGGCCCAACACATGAAATTTTAATTTTTTAAATGGGAGTTAGAGTGGAGATAAGATTCCAATTTAGAACCAACTTCTTTAATACCATGATAAATTATTAATTGTTTCAAAAGATTAAGCTTATTAAGGAAATGGTGAATTCAATCATTTAACCAATATACTAACAAAATAAAAATTCATTTCACTCTCCCACACATTGTACAAGAACCTCCCATGTTTTCTCAACAACCAAACAGAGTAATAACAAAACCAATAATAGAAATTCCATTTCACACACACACATTACAAAAACTCCAGTCACATAACTATGCTTAACAAAACTATTTTTTCCTAAATTGATGAAACTTTAACCACGCGTGAATCAAAGTCTAATTCTACTTCTTCCCTAAATTTTCTCAGTAACCAAATACAGCAATAAAAAAGCGACATAGAAATTCATCTTTGCTTAAAAAAACTAATCTTTCAAAAGTTACAAAACTAAACCACGCACGTCAAAATCTAATTCTCCTTTCTTCTCTAAAATTTTCTCAATAACCAAACACAGTAATTACAAAACCACAAATAGAAATTCAGTTCACACACACATTACTGACACACTAATTTTGCAAAATATGAAACTAAACCACGCATATCAAAGTCTAATTCCGAATTTTCTCAGCAACCAAACAGACTAACAAGAAAAAAAAAAAAAGAGAGCAAACCTTAGTAACATGAGTCATGGCTTTGAAAATGTCCTTGCAACATCCCAAGCTCAAATAAGCCCTCATCCGCTCCTTCAAATCGTCAAAACTGCACACATCTTTCAGAGACGACCGAAGACTCGCGAACATCGAGCTCGGAAACTCCACCGCATCATCCACCTCCTTCCGCCACAGCAAGTCCCTCCGCCTCTTCGGTCTCTGCCACGTGGCAGCCGCGTCAACGCCAATCCCAACTCCACAACCGCTGTCCCTCTTCCCCTTCCCCGAAACCACTTCTTCCGCAGCAGCAGCAGCAGCGTCGCCATTGCCACAGCCGCACGAGCGGGGGTTCTCGAAGAGAAAGTTAAGCCAAACGGAGAGGGACTTGGCCAGGGATTTGAGCGAGTTTTGCTTCTGGATTTGCGCTTTTCGAGACGACTTGGACTGCTCGAGCTCGAAGGCTTTGAGCCTCCGGGCGGTGGATTTGGAGCGGCGGGTTGAAGGCGGAGCGAGAGAAGGGCGGGGGCGGCGGAACGACGAAGGAGGACATGGAGTTTGTTTGGATGCGGTGAAGAATTGATGGCATGGGGAGTGAAAATTGGGGACTTGAGAGGGGCGTTTTGGGGTTTTGTAATTTGAGATATCTTTGAGAAGTGAAGAAGACGATGAGAGATGAGGTGACGGAGATAGTAGCGGTGGTTCTTCATCTCCGTCCATTTTCTTGGCAAAAGAGTTTTGGGAATGGTTTTTCTTTGTCTGTGTCTGAGTGTGTCTGAATATTTTGAGTAGTTTTTGAACTCGTAACGGTAGAGAAGTAGAGATTTTTATGATGTAGTTTTTTGAGTTTTGAATTTGAAATGTGGGTCACGTGCGCGGGGTTGTGAAATTACGGAAACAGCCTTTTGTTATTATGAGGCTTTCTTTCTTTTTTCTTTTTTTTATCTTTATGGGCTTTTCGGTTTGAATTGACTGAGAGCGCGCGGTGTGGGACAATTTTAAAAAGTTACTATATGATACGATGCCGTTTGCACCACTAAAAACCACATATCTCATAAATTCATAATCTAACCTTTTTTTTTTTTTCTTTTTTTTAAGAGAATTTCAACATAACGTTTTAAATAAAGAAAAGTGAAGGATTATACAGGGGAAAATATGTATTTGCCCTTAATTTACAAACTACAAAAAAATGTTCTTGTTTTGAAACTATTTAATAAAATGTTCCTTTTTTTAAACTCAATTTTAACAAAATCGAGTTATAGGTGGAACTTAACATTCTAATGTAGAGTTACACCTGTAACTTGAGTTCTATGCATATTTTTCCATTTAAATTTTTTTGAAAATTTAAGTGTAATGTTGAATTCCACTTAAAAATATACATAGAACTCGATTTTGAAGGTATTGAGTTTCAAAACACATGAGCATTTTGCTAAATAGTTTAAAACCAAGGGCATTTTGTTGCATAGTTTATAAATTATGAGCAAATGCCCATTTTCCCTCTATTATATATAGATTTGGAGTAAGAAAGTATAATTGTAAACAAATACACTACTAGACTTCAAAGACACCTAGAATGGTTAGAATTGCAAAGTGTCATGCTTGAGGTTATTGCTTTGACGAGGGAAACTAGGGTGGAACTAAATTGTTGGAGAGATAAGGAGAAGCTATGTGGCATCAAAGGTCTAGAATAAATTGGATTCAATCTGGGGATATAAATGAGGGTTTTTTTTTTTTTTTCATTCCAAGGCCTCCTCATGGTTTCAAAAGAATTTTATTAATGGATTTTTGGATTCAAATGATAAGTTGATGGATGACCAGAGAGAGGTGGAGAATGTTGTGCTAAGTTATTACTCTAATTTGTTCAAGTCATCTAACCCCACTATTTTTACTGAGTTGTTGTCTACTATTCAACCAAAAGTGACCACAACAATGAATCAAATGCTTACAAGAGATTTTTAGGAGATTGAGGTATGTAAAGCACTTAAACAGACGTATCCTCTAAAAGCTCCAGGTCTAGATGGTATGCCACCATTATTTTTCCAACATTTTTGGCTTACTGTTGAGGGGTTGTCACTAAAACAGCTTTGAATTTCCTAAATTTTGGTATTTGTCCACCAAATTTTAATGACACCAAAATTGTTTTGGTTCCTAAAATTAAAGACCCTACGCATGTAACTGATTATCGTCCTATAAGCCTTTGTAATGTTGTTTATAAGCTAACATCCAAAACTCTTACAAATAGATTTAAAAAGATTTTGCCATCAATTATTGGGGAATCTCATAGTGCTTTTGTGCATGGTAGGTTAATCACTGATAATGAGTTGGTGGTTTTTGAGACTATGCATCACATTAGTAAAAAACAAGGTGGTAAGGTTGGAGTGGTGGCTTTGAAGTTAGACATGAGTAAGACTTATGATAGGTTGTAATGAGTTTGTTTGGATAAAATTATGGAGAAGTTGAATTTTAACTCTAGATGGCGAAGTCTTATGATGCAGTGTATTTCCTATGTTACATATTATGTTTTGTAATGTTGTTTATAAGCTAACATCCAAAACTCTTACAAATAGATTTAAAAAGATTTTGCCATCAATTATTGGGGAATCTCATAGTGCTTTTGTGCATGGTAGGTTAATCACTGATAATGAGTTGGTGGTTTTTGAGACTATGCATCACATTAGTAAAAAACAAGGTGGTAAGGTTGGAGTGGTGGCTTTGAAGTTAGACATGAGTAAGACTTATGATAGGTTGTAATGAGTTTGTTTGGATAAAATTATGGAGAAGTTGAATTTTAACTCTAGATGGCGAAGTCTTATGATGCAGTGTATTTCCTATGTTACATATTATGTTTGTATTAATGAGATACCCCATGGTTGTATTACCCTATCTAGGGGTTTACGCCAGGGAGACCCTTTTCCCCCTTACTTAGTTCTAATATTAGCAGAGGGTCTATCTACTTTAATTTAAACAATTTGTGCAGTGTTGAGTCATGGAGGGTGTTGCTGTTTGTCATGGAGGTCCTAGTCTTTCTCACTTATTTTTTGCAAATGATAGCCTTATCTTTTGCAAGGTTAGTTTGAAAGAATGTAGCTCGTTGTAACGTGTTTTAAGAGTGTATGAGAGACTTTGGGTCAACAATTGAATTGGGCTAAAAAATGGCTCTATTTCAGTTAAAATACATAAGGTAACATCAAAAAGGAGATTAAAAGGAGGTTTGGTGCTTAGATTATTCGTCAACATGAGAAATATCTTGGTCTTCCTTCTTTGGTTGGTAGAAATAAAAGAAATACTTTTAATGATATTAAAGAAAAATTGGCAAAGAAATTGGTAGGTTAGAAAGAGAAATTACTTTCAAAGGCTTTTAAGGAGGTTCTGATTAAGGCAATTACTCAGGCTATTCCAATGTATTCTATGAGCTGTTTTAAAATTCTTGATTCCCTTTGTGATGAATTGTCCAGTATAATAAGGAATTTTTGGTGGGGATAAAAACAGGATGAAAAAAAATGGCTTGGTTGAGTTGGGATAAAATACGCGTACCAAAAACATGTGGGGGAATGGGTTTTAAACAATTGAAACCACTTAACTTGGCCATTTTAGCTAAGCAAGGTTGGCGGCTTCAAGCAGGACAGAACACCCTTGTTTATCAGGTCTTCAAGGCTAAGTACTTTCCTGATTGTGATTTTGTGCATGTCCCATTTGGGAAAGAAACCATCGTATGTTTGGAGAAGTATTATGGCCGCTCAGGAAATTGTTAAGAAAGGACTCTGTTGGCATGTGGGGAATGGTAGGAATATCCGAGTTTTGGAGGATAATTGGGTACCTAATTCTTTTACACACAAAGTTATCTCTCCTAAAGGTATGTTTCCGTTGGACTCTAAGGTTTGTGATTTTATTGATGTGGAGAAGAGGTGCTGGGATTCAAATCTCTTAAATCAAGCTTTTCTTCCTTTTGAGGCTGAGGAAATTGCTGAGATTCCTTTGAGTGTTAGACTACCTAAAAATAAGCAGGTTTGGGTGGAAATTTCAAATGATTTTTTCATTGTCAGAGTTGCTTATAGGGTGGCTTTGGAGTTAGAGGCTAACAAGGAGATGGGCTCTTGTTCTGACAAGAGTAACTTGCGTCAGTTTTGGAAGAGATTGTGGTCAATCCAAATTGCTCATAAGATTAGGCATTTTGCATGGTATGAAGGAAGGTATTGGTTGGCAGTAATGTGAGAAATGTGGTGAATCTTCTGAATCTTTATTCCATCTCTTCTAGGAGCGTTTTAAGGCTAGAGAAACCTGGGGTTCTTCAACTCTCTTCCCTCTATTGTCATCGGTCCCCTTTAGGAGCTTCTTTGATTTTTTATGGTATATTCTAATCGATGCTTAGTGGGGGATGGATGACTTGGGTCTAGTAGTTACCATTGTTTAGGCATTATGGACAAATAGGAATGGAGTGCATCATGGGAAACTAAGGAAGGCAGGTCCAATGTTGTTTAGTTGGTGTAAGAATTATTTGGATGAGTATTGGGATGTGTCTTGTTCTCCTTTGAAAAATCTCCCCATATGGAAGTGAATTGGTGCCCGTTTGTTTCAGCGTTTGAAGCCCAAAACGCTTGTTTTCAAAAAAGCCAGCCCGAAAATAGTGTTTGGTAAGTATAAAACGCAACTTTTTGGAAAAAGCTGCGTTTTATATTTGTGAAGAAACGCGCGTTTGAGTTTATAGAGCTCTGGAGGTCCATAAACAAAAAGCTCATGCGCGTTTTGATTTTGATCCGTTGGGCTCTTCCAAAAATTATCAAATTACCCTTGATAAATCATCAGTTATCATCTCGTCTCTCTGCTCTCCCAACAAATTTCCAAATCCAAACACAAAAAAATCTATAACAAATTCCCAAATCAGCTAAGGAAAAAAAAAATCAATCCCTTGCAAATTAGGATTCCTCAAAATGCAAAACAAAAAAACATCAGAATATAGCAAAATGATAGAATTACAGGACAAAATCGAAGCCGAATGCGTCAACAACACCGAGCTCTGGGTTCGATCAAATCGGCGAACCCCTCCCAATCAAACTCGGACGACTCTGACTCCGACTCCGATTCCGACTCCGACTTCGACTCCCAATCCCTATCGATTCCGCCAAGAACCAACAGACGAAGTGTAAGAGAAAAGGGAGAAAGGAAAAAAAAAAAAAAAAAGAGATGAAGAAGGAGAATGTTCTGGTGTTTGGAGGAATGGCAGGGAAGGAATAAAAAAAAGGAGGAAAGAAGGATTAAAAAAGAAAACAGAACGGGTACGTGTGTGGAGGAGAAATTTAGTGGGAAAAAAAAAAAGAGGAAGAAAGAAATGCCGTGTGGAGGATAAAAAAAGAGTGGAAAAAAAAAAAGGAAAAAAAGAATAATGAAATATTATCACAATTTTTTCACAATAAATTTTAAGAGGTTGGTTATTATTAGCTAATATTGGTGAGAAAAAAATAAGTTTTTTAGAAAGAGAAAAAAATAATTTTAATAGTATATTAAAATTAAAATTACTATCAATTTTTATCACAATATTTTTACAATACTTTCACAATAAATCTTAAGTGGTAGGTTATTATTAGCTAATATTGGTAAGAAAAAAATAATTTTTTTAGAAAGAGAAAAATTGATTTAAGTATGATGAAGTAATTGATTTAAGTATGAAACAAACTCACATAAAAAAAAAAAAAAGTATGAAATAAATTCCCTTATATATACATTGTCCTTTTTGGTCATTTACCCCTCAAAAAGCCACTTTTATAAGTGCTAGCCAAACACTCAGCTTTTTCATTATGCACTTTTTAACAGCTTTTACCAAACACTCAGCTTTTTGAAACTCCACTTTTTCATTATGCACTTTTACAAAACTCCACTTTTTTCATTATGCACTTTTTCAAAAAGCTGAACCAAACTCACCCTTGGTCTCCTCCAAGGTATCCTCTATACAAGATTAATGTGAATGGTATTGTTTTCTTAGCTCAAAAAGCTGCTAGTGTAGGTGTAATAGTTCGTGACCATGAGGGGAGGTTCATTGCTAGTTTAAGTAAGAAGATCCATGATCATTTAGGAGCTATTGAAGCTGAAGCTAAGGCATTTGAAGTTGACATTATTTTTGTAAAGGAAGTGGGTATTAGAGAATTTGTGTTGGAAGGTGATTCCATCGTCATTGTACAAGCTCTGAAGGAATGTTCACATGCTCCATCTTCTATAGCACCTTTGATTATGGGATGTTAGCTAAATGTCATGAATTTTAGAATGCTGCTTTCTCTCATGTTTGACAACATGGCAATAGGCCTACTCATTTGTTAGCAAAACATGCTTTAGGTATGGTTGATTTTTCTGCTTAGATTGAAAAGTGTCCTTGTTTCTTAGAACAAGCTCTTATCCATGATGTTATTGTATCTTAATTTCATGAATAAAGTTTTAGTCTTCTCATCAAAAAAAAAAAAAAAAAAAAAAACACTCCTGCTTCCATGTTCCTTCAATTTAATAAGTTTAAATTTAACATATCGCTATTTTCCTTTTCCTAATATATACATCAAGGTCTTAGGAAAAATGTCAGAGCATAGTTTCAGCATTATTATAACACTAGTCACCAACCTATGTGATGCATGAGAATAGCTATTGAATGAGTTTTTTTTTTTGTAAATAAGAGAAAACTTTTATGAAGAAATTATTTAAAAGTTGTGCATAGGAAATAAATTATCAAGATCCTTGTTGCTAGTTTCACAACAAGAAATATGTGTACGGCCTACGAGGGAAGGGATTGACAAATGGACTTGGACATACAATAATCTATTTTCAGAGGACTCAAATTCAGTGAAACCTAGAATTGACAATTAGACTTACGGGACTACGGAGTTCAAAGTCTTTGAGGTGGATTTAGGGGGTGGCAAGTGAAAGGAGTTGAAGAGCTTGGGCAATAGAGCCCTTTTCTTTGGACATAATTCTTCCATATCTGTAGAGCTAATTGCATTTACTTTACCGATAGTTATCTTGATACATATTGGTCAATTCTTGGTGGAGGAGGCAGGGATATGGGCATCTACAACATGCTAGATGGAAGCATAGAACCAAACCACCAAAGCGAATCTCTTTCTCACATTACACCAACTATGTGGGTTGTGCTTAGTTTCTAAATGATCCTTTGCTATAAAGAACGTAATATTAGAGTTTGCACTTTTATCTATTTTGTTTTTCTTCTAGTTTCTTAGTTATAATGCTCTTTCGGTACTTTTCATTAGAATTGAATGGGTTAGGCTTACCTCCAATACTTTTTTAACTAGAGGTCTCCTTTCGTTTAAATACACAATGACAAATGGTAGTGGATTTTAATCTCTACCTTTTATTTAATTAGTGGGTGATGTGGCAGTTTCTCATTAAAATAAAAAGAGATTTCAATTAAAAAGTACTAAAGGTAAGCCAAACTTGAATTGAATTGGCTTATAAGAATGTATTTTATTTTGTTGGCTCATTCATATTTTCATTAATGACTACTTTTCTTCTATCTCTTTTTTGTTTTTTTTTTTTCAATTTTTTTATATCGTCCTTTTCTTCTCTTTAATCTTTGCATCTTGAATAATAAAATTGCCTTGCACCTTATTTAATCTATTTTGCATATTTATTTTGAATAAATGATATTTTTGTTTGTTTTGATTTTAATTTATTTTGAATAAATGATATATTTTGACAATTTTAAAACATCTTTTAATAGTTTCTCAATATAAAATGAAAACTAACCGGTTAAAATTCGATCAAAATTTCGTTTGCGATATAGACCCATACTAACATAATTATTCATAGGCAATTGCACCATTTTAAAATTTTAGAAAACTACCCACACAATCCGCTCGTATACTTGCCAAAAGTCTAGCCCCTCGCCACTATCAAACTGCCATAAGGCTAACAGTAAATTTTTTTTTTACATTTTTTATTTCTTTTTAAAAATTTGTGGATTAAGTATGCTTTAGATTTGGTTCTTTTGGTTGGATTGGTTTTCATTTACGTATTTGGGTAAGATTTGGTTTTTATTAAGGACCCTAGATTAGAATGGTTTAGGTTTGGGTATTTGGGTTCATACACGCTCCTGTAAACGAGAGACTATGGATGACAATGGTGTTTTTTTTATTTTTTATTTATAATTATAAATTTATATTGAAACATTTTTCTTTCTTTAATTTTTTATTTGGTATGTTCTTTTTTTATCCGTTATTTTAAAGTTCTTTTAGCACTTTATTTATTTATTAAGTTTTCCTTGGGGTTGTGATATAAAGGTGAAAGAATTCAGAGATGACAGTGATTGAGACATATAATTGCATTGCATTAAATATCAATAATTTAACAGAAAGTATAGGGATTTTTCCCAATTTGTCACAAATAGTTTTTTTAACCTACCCAATCTATCTATAATATCAACTTTGTTGTTGTTGTTGTTGTTAATCTCCTCTGCATCTCATGTTGCTCCATTCTGCTTGAAGTATGAATGCTGCAAAGCACCTCGGGTGCTAATTCTACGCACCTGTAAGTAAAATAAAGAATAATGCTAGAGATACAAACTTTTTCACAAAAAATTTTACAAATTGTTGATGTGGTGAATAATTATTGGTAAATGAAAAAACGATGTTAATGGTGGGCCTAGATGAAAACCAATAAAAAGCTGACCACATCAACTGTTTGTAAAAATGTTGTAAAATAATTTGTGACTATAGCATTACTCTATAATTAAATGAGTTTCACGGTATAATGTGCAAGCACAAGAGAAAAATCGAAGAAAAAAAAAGGTGAAAATGCACTTTTGGTCTTTACATTTTGGGTCTATTTTCATTTTGGTTCCTACCTTGATTTCATGCCTATCTAAGTCTTTAAAAAAAAAAAAAAATCACGTCCATTTTGATCCTTGTCGTCAACCCACCAATAGAAAATGCATACGTGCCAAACTTGGAAAACAATTTAGAGCTATAAGACACCAAAGATTATGCCTTAAAATAAATCTACACATCCACGAAGGGTTTGCTTAATATTGTTAAACTTTTTATTAATAACATAATAAATGCCAATTTACTTGTTTATTTTTTATATGTAGTAAAAAAAAAATCTAAAAGGGGTATGAAGCTATTAATTAAGATTTTTTTAATATAATGATATTGAAAATAATAAAAATAAACATAAACATGAAAATAAATATTTGTGTTTAATTTGAGCTTACAAACATATGTTATTCATTATTCAAATTGAAGCATAGGAAAATATGGAACTTTCAATGTTAACATTTTAATTTTTAGGCTTTACATGCTCATTTCTCCTTTGTTTTGTACATACAAATCAATTTCTAAATATTAAGTGAGAGAAACTCAGGCTTCAGAGTTTCTAAGCTCTAAACAAATTCAATATTTAAATATAATTTGACATTTTATTATTATATATTAAATGGATAATTTTTTATTATCACAAATAGTGTGCATTTGAAGAAAAAAAAACATTTAAGGGTGCTTTCTGAATCTTCTAAAGAAGTCGGCTTTGAGAAATGAGTTTTTAGCAACAATCATAGTCCAAACTAGTCAAAATCTTATGGGCTACAAACTCATTTCATATGTGGCTCCTAAATTAGTGGAAAACTTCACAATATTATAAGAAATCACACTTACAAGTTCATTTATAAGTATGTATATAATGCACATGTTTAGAAGAAAAAAGAAGCAAGTCATTTTAATATTATTAACGATGTTTGTGGTGTATGCTAAAATAGAATCTATTAACTTATTCAGGATTTAAAATGGGAGACCTATTTACACTAGCCATCTTTCCTATTAATATGGGCATGTTAAACAATCTTTGATCCATTAGGAATCTCGCCATTAGAGAGGCCTGCATTATGCAATTACCAGTGGTGTGGGCATGTATAATAACAAATGCATCGATGTGGTTTTCAAAAGTTGTAGTGACCAAGAATGTGGTTGAGTGAAAAAAGTTGTAGTGAACACCTCAATAGGGAATTCACTAGGCATGGTTCCATTATATTGTAATATAAAAAAAATTATTATATTTCATTATGTAATTTAACTCTAGTAAAATAATTATATAATATTTTATTTTTCTTTGTATGTTTATTGTTGTGCCTTGCATGTAATACAAATATCTAACAAGTAACAACTAATGGATACCAATTTGTTTGTTTTTTATAAATAATTTCAAAGATCTAAAGGGGCTAAGAATATATTAATAAAGAATTAGTTTTTCTGATTATAAAAAATAAACAAAAACAACATAAAATTAAACGTAGACCTAAAAATAAATACTGTTGTTTTATTTAAACTTACAAACATATGTTATTCTTCATTCAAATAAAAGCATAGGAAAAGATGGAAATTTTAATGTCAACATTTGAATATTTTAGGCTATTCAAACCCCTATCTCCTTTGTTTTTAACATACAAATAAATTTTCAACTATTTATGTTAGAGAAGTTTAAACTCATATTTCCCAAGCTCTAAACAAGTTTTAGTATCTAAAAATGATTTGACCGTGTTTTTGTGTGGCATTTCTCTTATTAGTAATTTCATTGATTATGGTTTCAAAGTAACCATAATAGTCAAAGCATGTTTTGTAGGGTCTCTAACATATTTCTAATCAAAAGCTCTCATAAGTATTTTTGAAGTGTTTGAAGACCTATATCATTACCATGAAGTAAAAAATTCGCACACACTAGGGTAACTTTTACTTGCGTTTCAAAAAAGAATAATGAAAAGTGCATTGTTTCTTTTATAACGAATTCTAAACCACGATCAATAGAAATATGAACAAGAAAGTGACACCCAATCACATAGCTCGTTTGGTAGACAATGTCATAAAAGAGAAAATTTAAAAGCCCAATTTCGGCTTCAAAAAAAGAAGAAAACTCAAATATATATATATATATATATATATATATATATATATATATATATCTAAAAGCTGAAGTGTAACATTTATTGTTACTACGCTCCAATTGAGCCATATTATCGCCACGTCACAAAGTTTTTTTTTTTTTCCTTTTTTTTTGGGTTTCCACTTCACACATACTCTTTAATCAATCCCATTTTCTCTCTCTCAACTCATCATCTTCCCATCAAACAAATAGCTAATGTTTATACTATTAATGATTTTCCCATTGAATCCAAATTGCTTTCAATTTAGCAATCAATCCCTCTCTCTCTCCCTCTCTCTCTCTCTCTCTCTCTCACTTATCATTTCCTTATAAAAAAAACAGCTTTTCTCCCCATCAAAACATTCAATTGCCTCCCTTTGGAATTTAAAACCCACCAATTTAATTTTTATATATAGATTTTGAAAGTCTATTTAAGGTCACCAAATTACAACTAAAATTGGAAAGTCTATTTGAGATCAATTTTTCTTTTTCTTCCCTTGAATTTCTTTGCTTTTCTGCTGCAATTTTTATGGTTTGTAGTTTGTATTACTTTCTTTCCACCCCACAAGTCACCAAATTACAACTAGAATTGAAAGTCTATTTGAGTTCAGTTTTTCTTTTTCTTCCATTTAACTTCTTTGCTTTTCTATTGCAATTTTTATGGTTTGTAGTTTGTATTGGATTTTCTATTCCGGGGTTGTAAATATCATTTTTTTTTTTTTTTTATCTTTTTCAATTTTCAATTGATAGTCTATTTCTTTGTATTCATGTTCACAATTTTTCTTTACATAATCGTGTTTTACCCATTAAATTTTTTTGTATCTAAAGAATTGGAAAGCACTTTTTTGTTTTAGTACATGACAATTTTCCTCCCATTTGTTTATTTTATTTTCTCAATGGCTTTGTAATTTTTTAAATTAAATACTACATAAATTCTTGCTAATTTTCTTTTAATCTCATCAAAATTTATGCTAATTTTTAACTTCTTAGGATAATTTGGAAGAGGAAACAAAATATTATGATTGATAGGTATGGACCGTATGATCCCCTTTTTCTTTGTATTTGGGATTATATGGTTTTTTCATTATTTTTTTGAAAAATTACGATGTAAAGGTTTGTACTTGATTTTCTTTTCCAAGGTTGTAAATACCATATTTCTTTTTTTCTTTTTCTTTTTCCTTTTTTTTTTGAATTTTCAATTGATAGTCTATTTTTTTTTGTATTCATGTTTACAGTTTTTCTTTACATAATTGTGTTTTACCCATTAAAATTGTTCGTGTCTAAATAATTGGAATGGGTTTTATTGATTTAGTACATGATCATTTGCCTCCCACTTGTTTATTTTATTTTCTAAATGGCTTTGTAATTTTTAAATTAAATACCACATAAATTCTTGCTAATGTTCTTTTAATCTCAAGATAACTTGGAAGTGGAAACAAAATATTATGATTGATGGGTATGGACCGTATAGTGTTCCTCTTTTTCTTTGTATTTTGGATTATAACTTAACTTTATATGGTTATTTTCATATATTTTTCGACAAATTATAATGTAACTTACATTATCATAAGTCAGAAATACTAATTATATATATAAAAGATCTAATCTCTAATTCTTACCATTTATCTTCTCAAAAAAAAAAAAAACTTACAATTTAAATTTTTTAAGGAAATAACTTTTGGACGCTTACAATGTTTAACTAGCATGCATCCATTTTATGACTGTGGACATGCATGCAATATTGATTTATGTTTTCCATGGTAATACTAATATTCATTACTTTGGAATTAAAAAATTCTCTTAATTGAAGCATATACCTCGGTGTGATCTCATTCTTAAGAAATCTTGCAACTTAATTTAATCATGCTAACCAATATATATATAAACAAATAGAATGATTTTGTACAATCCAACATGAATTAAATAATATTACATCAGTTAGCTTAATTAAACTTATCTAATTCTCTTGAGGAAAAAAAAAATGCTTAAACTTATTTCTTATATCTTATTCTGAGTTCAATTTGGCTATGATATGTTGCGCTTCAATCCATCATACTCCTTAATTATACATAAATATGATAGAAATAATATTTAGATAAATACAATAGGAAATCAACTAGGAATTTATTTTGTACTTAAAAAAATTCTTAAATGCATACTACAAATTTCATTATTATAATAATTCTTAAATAATGTGTACTTAAATATTCACTATTAACTCTTTTAGATACGTAATCATTTTTTTCCCTAAAGTGGTTATAATTTTCCTCTTAAATTATTCCTAAGATGCATATTTTTTTTTTTAGGAGAGGAGGGTGAAAGTAACCTAAAAGATAAGAGTTAAAAATATTAATTTCTACGTACAATTCCCCTTCTAATTTCATATTAAATTCAAAAAGTCAGCCCCACATGCTACCAACTTAGACCAATGGTATCAAACATAAAACGGTATTGTAAGGGTGGTAAAGTAAATTCCAAATTGTGTGAGAAAACCCCACATGCAGAGGAAGCTTAGAGCCTGTTTGGATTAGCAGTTTCCGCAACTCAATTCTCAGTTTCCATAACTCATAACTCAAAAATGGTGGGACCCATAGTAAAAAGGTTGTTTGGCCAAACAATAACTCTGTTTCCATAACTCTGTTTCCATAACTCATAACTCAATGGTATTTTTGTAAATAAAACTACTTACCCGGTCCCACAGTCAAAACAAATCATGTGGTGCGCTCCTTTTCATACTCTCTCCTACCGCTCTTCAGTCATATCAGACTCCTCTCTTCACTTCATCTCTTCGTTTCAGTAAAGCAGAGCATCTCCATTCCAGTACTCCTAGAAGAAGCTCTCACTGGCTTGACCTCCTCACGCACAATTTCACCGCTCCGAGCTCAGCCAACCGCGCCGCCGTGTCACGGTAACGCAATGCTTCTCTGTTTGCTTCGCTGTTTTTTTTTTTCCCCTTTTTTTTCGTTGTTTGATGTTTGGGTAAGCATTTTGTATGATTTATTGAAACCATAGATCTAGGTTTGCTTCAATGGTTATGGGTTTGCAGTTTTTTTTTTCTTTTTTTCTTTGTTTGATGTTTGGGTAAGCATTTTATTTGAATTTTGAAACCGTGGTTATGGGTTTGTTGTTTTTTATTTTTTATTTCTTTGTTTGATGTTTGGGTAAGCATTTTAGTTGATTTATTGAAACCGTGGTTATTGTTTTGCTTCAATGGTTATGGGTTTGCAGTTTAATTTTTTTTTTCTCTGTTTGATGTTTCGGTAAGCATTTTAGTTGAAATCATGAAACCGTGGTTATGGTGATGTATTGGTGGCCATGGGAACTAGCTAAAGATCTCTACGTAGAACTAGCTAGCTTCAAAGAACCCTCCAATTATAGATTAGTCTTTTAAAAGTTTGATTATGAAAGTTTTGGGTTTTGCTTTTTATGTATTGGTGGTTTGTTTGGCTGGCATTGGCAGCACGGTTTGGAGCTCTCAAATTGAGATCAATTGGGATAAAATGGGTGACGTTGGTGTTGTTGCTCGTCGGCGCCGCTGGGAAATGGGTCACGACGGAGGAGATTTTAGGCCGTGTACACGTCGGAGAGTTCGATGTTGTTCACTGGTGAGTGGTGATGGTCCTGACGAGGCGAGAAAGAAATTTTAATGGGTTTGGGTTTCCTCGTCGGCATCGCTGGGAAATGGGTCACGACGGCGAGATCGCGCCGCTGTACATGTCGGAGACTTGGGCGTTGTTCACCGGTGATGATGGTACTGACGAGGCGAGGGAGGTTGAGACATTTTTCTGGGTTTGGGTTTCTGCTTTGGGAGAGAGACAGGGCTGAAGGGGAAGGGGAAATGAGAAAAAGAGAAATACTGATGGGGATGAAAATGGTACGCGGATAACAAAACAGAAGTGGTTTGACACAGTAACAGTTGTGGGGTCCATGAATAGTGTGAAAAATATTGAGTGATAGAAATTGGATGATGAAGGCAAACGGATGTGAAAATTTGAGTGATGAGTGATGAGTGATGAGTTATGAGTGATGAGTGATGAGTGATGAAAATTGAGTGACCATTTTTTGTTGGCCAAACAGGCTCTTAGTTGTTTTCAACTCTGCACTATAGTCGTAATCCTTTGACAGTTTGACACTTCAAATCACTTTTTTCTAGTATATATATATATATATATATATATATATATATATATATATATATATTTTAGAGAGTTTCAACTTATGGCGTCCACTCCTGATAATAGCTCTTTATAATCAGACCAAGACACCAATCACTTTTTGGTGTAGGCGGGGATTGAACCCCAAATCTCTTATACAACCATTAGAGACTTTACCAATTTAGTTAACTGGAACCCACTTTCTAGTATATAAATTCAATACTACAATACACTGACAATGCGGAGCCAAAGGGGGGATCCCCCTAACTCCTCCCTAAAAAAGTCATTTACATATTTCAATAAAGCTGAGTTTGCTCCTGAAGTTAGGATAGAAAAGAAGAAATAAAGTATAAGAAAACTGTACCCCTAAAATGAAGTAAGAACATCCACAACCCGAAATGCCATCCTATCCCATTTTATCATCCCAAAAAGTTACTTTATTAATTATACAATATCATTTTACAATACATCCAGCATTCCAACTTTTATTTTCCTATTCTACTCATTAAAATAATATACTTACACAATAAAATATATTTTTCCATTTTTTGTTTTTTCCCAATTTTCTCCTCCCCTTCCCTCAGCCTCTATCACCGCGCCTCCACTGCCCAATCACCACCACTGCGCCTCCACCATACCCACCACGCCACCACTGCCCACTGTCCATCAAAATCCCACCAGAACAAAAACGCATATTAAAAAAAAAAAAAAACCAGCGTCACAATAGAAAACCAGAAACCCAGCAACATTGAACCCATGTCGATCTCCACCAAACCCAGTGAGCCTACACAAAAACATAGTGGCACACGATAACGAAACGGTGCGTCGCGGAGTCAAGGACTAGGAAAGAGAGCCGAGGCTTTTTCCGTTGGGGAATTTCGATGGTGCAATGATAACGATGGGAAGTTCGCTGAGATTTCCGATGTACGATAACGATTTCAGGTGGGGCAAACCTTTGGCGATACGGAGCAACAGAGCTAATAAATTCGATAGTAAGATTTCAGCTTTTTCGGGAAGAGAAGGCAATGGAAGCGCGCCGATCTCCACCAAACTCAGTGACCCACGCTGAGCTCCACCAAACCCAATGACCCACGCACGCCGATCTCCACCAAACCTAATGACCCACGCTGATCTCCACCAAACCCATCACCAATCTGAGCAACCCAGAAACCCAGCCATACCCACCTCTTCCTTTAAGCACTGGTCACAGCAAAAAAAAAAAAAAAAAAAAAACATGACCCGGATCGCAACCCACCAGAAAAAATGAACTACTGTGATGTGTGATGTTGATGTTGGGAGGAGGATGGTGTTTGGGTTTGAAGAGAGGAGAGAGCAGATGAGAGAGAAGGAAGAGAGAGTTGAGAAAGATAAATAGCATTTCGGAGTTGAGAGAGATAGTTGAGAATAAAATATTATTTAAATTTATACAATAGTGCTACAGTGCCATTCTATATGTAGAATGGCACTGTAGCACAATTCTAAAAATTTTTACAATTCTTCAGTTTTACAATTCCAGATGCTGACTCTTTTAGGCTTGAAATGCCAAAATTTCTTTAGATATGGCACATGAAAGTCCCAGTGCTAATGCTCTAAAAAATAAATAAAATACACATCTCTATTTGAGAAAGTCTAGAGACAACAAAATCTCACATATTTTTACAACACTTTTGTTTTTAGTTGGGATGGATCCTAGAATAAATATATTTTATTTTATTTTCATAGTTTCAAAATTTGAGTTTTATCATAAATCCAAATCTCTCTCTCTCTCTCTCTCTCTCTCTCTCTCTCTCTCTATATATATATATATATATATATATATATATATATATATATATATATATATTAAAAGCCAAAGTTCAGAGAAAATCCAATTAAATTTCAACTGGATTCTCAATTTTGCACTATGTGTCCCATTTAATTTTTAATTTTTGTGTAGAGAAGTGTAAAAATTGAAGAGTCCAAATCCAATTAGATTCTAAATTGGATTTCAATTGGAATCCAATTTTGCGCTATGTATCTATCTAATTTTATAATTTTTGTGGCAAGTAAATTATTGAGTGCAAAAACCGAAGAGTCTAAATATAATTAAATTATAATTTATACATACATACATACATACATACATACATATATATACACACATAATAAGAAACCATTACATATTTTAGAAATGTATGGTTTAAAAAATGTGTAAGTTAATACCATGTATAATTTGAATCTCTTCTAAATAATTAGAAGAATAGAGAAAGAAAATTTGAAATTTATTTTCTCAATTTATTTTGAGGAATCAAATTAAATGCCTAAACTTTATGTATATAGAGTAATCTCTTACTTTGATGATTGATCGTAAGGAATGTTTTATGAATGTTTATTTATTTTACAATTGTTTACATTTTAATTGATTTTGTATGACAATTGTTGTTGTTTATAATTTTATTATTAATATCGAATAATGATTTTATGTTCATTATTATTATTATTATTATTATTTAATCTTGCCCCCTTAAATTGAAATCCTGAAACAAAGTTGGTGGCTTTGTTTTAATGGCTCAAGAAACCGATTCGTACTTGGTCTAGATTTCTTCTAAGACAAGTTTACTGTTTCCTACCCCAAATATATCAAGTTTACTGTTTCCTACTCAACCTAGGCGACTTAATGTATTAAATATATTAATGTCCATTTGGATTGAGTTTGAGGGAAGGGGAGTAGAGTAGAGTAGATTGGAGTTGGCTCAAAATTAGCCTATTTTCAACCAACTCTACTTTACTCTCCTCCACTCCCCCTCCCTCCCACCTCAATCCAAACAGGCCATAGCGGCTTGTCAATTGAATTGTTTTTTAGAGAAAGGGTTAGCAACATAGAAGAAATAGTACAAGACTAGTGCAAATATAATTGAGTTTATTCTGTTGTCATCGCTTGTGGATGTGTAAATCATGGCGATTTGCAAAAAGACATCACAAATTCTCTGTCTTATGCTTGCAGAAAAGGAAGGCAGCAACTTGCGCGACTTCTTCAGTCTCTCCAAAGGCATGACTCAGCAAGTCTTGCTACCCCATGCTAATGGGAAGAAGTGCTTTTCATCACAAGTGTTAACGTATATAGTGTTGTGGGCTTTAAGTCCAACTAGATTACTTGTATAGCACACATTTTTGTACTACACTCTTACTTGTACTGCACACATATGCCTCCTATATAAAGACACTTATGTATATTCTATTATTTTGGAGAAATACAATACACTTATTTAGTATTTCTAACATGGTATTAGAGCCACTGCTCTAATTTTCTTGTGTCATGTAGTTTTGTCTTTGTCGGTA
Organism: Quercus wislizeni; assembly: GCA_023055345.1. NCBI lineage: Eukaryota > Viridiplantae > Streptophyta > Magnoliopsida > Fagales > Fagaceae > Quercus > Quercus wislizeni. The sequence goes on along the minus strand of JALGQJ010000002.1, from coordinate 7,523,182 downwards.
TTTTCCGCTGCCTCAACTTCTACAGTCAGTAAGCCCTTTCAGTGCCCTCTCTCAACTGCTCCATTGCTATCAGAGGTCCTCAGGGTTGAATCTCCGCTGCCAAGACCACTGCCATTTTCGGATCTATCACCTCTGGCCTCCAATTACAACACAAGATATAGCATTGTGTAAATCGTCAACCGATCTACTCAACTCCGCCAGAAACATCCACATTTGAGCCTCCATGCGCTCTCACGCACTATTCAAAGTTTCAATGAAATGATCCATGCGCCTCATGCACCGTCACTCTTCTTCATGCGCTACCACGCCCCTGATTTGACGCACTACCATGTCATCGCTTACGTCATCCTAAAGTCAGCTGCTTACGTCATCCACAGGTCAGCTGCGTACGTCATCTTTGACCTACCGCTGTTGACCTTGACCAGTGTTGACTTTACCTGTTGACTTTGACTTGTGTTGACCTTTGACTTTTTGCCAGAGTTGACTTTTTGCATTCCAGGTGCTCCTTACCCATTTTTTCGCGTAAATTTCATTTTTGTAGTTCATTTTTTCTTCTAAATGAAGAATAAGGACAGGTCTTCTTATTGTTGCAATAATCGTCGCCAACAATCCAGCAAACGTTTTTGCAGTTTTTGCAAACGTTTTGGCCACAATATTGAGACTTGTTATCATCGCAACAAATTAGTTGTTTCAATTTCTACTACTACTGTTGCTAACACTGAGAGTGTCCAACCAACGGCTCTCGTCTTTGCATAGTCTAAATCTTCAGGACGCACTTTCACCATGTCCACAGATGACCTTAAAAACATCATCGCTAATGTCATTCGTATGGTTGGTAATGCATCTTATTCCTCTTCTCTCTCAGCTTTATCTAGTATGTCTCCTTTCTCTTGGCTTATGGATTCTGCTTGTTGCAATCACATGACACCTCACTCGTCCTTATTTTCTGAACTTAAACCTACACCACACCCTCTCAATATTCGCACAGCAAATGATTCCACAATGTCTGGTCATAATATAGGTTCCGTTTCGACCTCCAACCTCTCGGTTCCTGGGATCTTTAATGTTCCTAACCTTTCTTACAATTTATTTTCTATGGGACAATTAGTTAAGTTGGGTTTTTGCATTATTTTTTATTATTCTGGGTGTATTGCGAAAGATCTGAGGACGGGACAGGAGCTTGGGAACAGTCCTAGAGTTGGGCGTATGTTTCTCGTGGACAACCTTCGGCTTCCACTTGTTGCTCCTATTTCTGTAGCTGCAGCTGCTACAGTTTCTTCAATTCCTTCTCTTGCACTTTGGCATGCTCGACTTGGTCATACATCTTCCTCTTGAGTACAATAATTGGCTTCTAGAGGTTTGTTAGGTTTAGTGTCTACATAAAATTTTGATTGTGTTTCATGTCAATTAGGAAAACAACCAGCTTTGTCTTTCAATACTAGTGAATTAATATCCACTGATATCTTTGACCTTATTCATTCTGATGTTTGGGAGTCTTCCTCTGTCTCTAGCATTGGTGGGTCTCGATATTTTGTTGTCTTTATTGATGATTACTCTCGTTATAGCTGGATTTTTAATATGAAATATCGTTTTGAATTATTGCAAGTATATTCTAATTTTGCAAAAATGGCTGAAACTCAGTTTTCCAAACGCATCAAAATTTTTCGATTTGATAATGCTCTTGAATACACTTAATATGCTTTCCAAGCTGTTTTGTATTCCTATGGCACTGTTCATCAACTAACTTGTCTAGCCTCTTAGCAAAATGGTAGAGCCAAATGAAAACTTCGTCATATTCTTGACATTATTCATGCTTTCCTTCTCTCTACCAAAGTACCTGCTCCTTTTTAGGGCAAAACTACTCTTCATGCTATTCAAGTTATTAATCGCATTCCAAGTCCTGTTATCCAAAATCAAACTCTATATGAGCACCTTTTTGGGACACCTCTAGACTATCACCACCTTCGCTCCTTCGGTTCTGCTTGTTTCGTTCTTATTCAACCACATAAGCATAACAAACTTGAGCCTCAGTCAAGGCTTTGTTGTTTTCTTGGCTATGGTGAAACTTAGAAGGGGTATCGGTGTTATGATCTTGTCTCTCATCGTCTTCGTATCTCCTGCAATGTTGTCTTATGGGAACATCGCTCCTTTGTCGAGCTCTCTCACTTCCGTGCCTCCCTATCTTCCTCCTCTGTCTTAGATCTTTTTCCAGATGAGGCACATATTCCTTCTGTAGCTGCTTCTTATCCTCCTGTAGCTGCTCTTGATTTTCCTGTAGACTTCTCTGTCTAACCACCAGACATCTTTAATCCCTTTCCTGGTTCACCCTTTAATGAATAGGTGGAAGATAAATAGGTCGAAGACGAGCTACCCAACCCTGAGCTTAGGTCCCCTGCTCCTGCTTCTACTCCGCCTAAAGATCTTGCACAAGACATTCCACCTCGTCACTCAACTTGGGTAAGATCCATTCCAGCACATTTACTTGACTATTATTGTTACATTGCCCTTACTACATTGCACAAGCCTCACACCTATCGTGAGGCTTCCATTGACCCTTTATGGCAGATTACAATGAAAGAGGAACTTGATGCATTATCTAAAAACCATACTTGGGATTTGGTGACTCTCCCCCCTGGGAAATCTATTGTTGGTTGTAAGTGGATCTATAAGATTAAGACTCGCTCTGATGGGTCCATTGAGCGCTACAAAGTTCATCTTGTTGCAAAAAGTTTTACACAGGAGTATGAGATTGATTATAAAGAGACCTTTGCTTCGGTCGCTTGTATCTCATCTGTTCGTGCCCTCTTAGCTGTTGCTACTGCCAGTAAATGGGACATTTTTCAGATGGATGTCAAAAATGCATTCCTTAATGGGGATTTAAGTGAAGAAGTTTATATGAAACCTCATTCTAGTCTCTCTGTTGAATCAAATAAGGTTTGTCACATTTGACGTGCACTTTATGGCTTTAAACAAGCTCTACGAGCTTGGTTTGCCAATTCAGCTCTACCATCTCTCGCTTGGGTTACATGGCCAGTCATTATGATTCTGCCTTATTTCTTCGTCGCATGACAAAGGCACTATTTTACTTCTCCTGTATGTGAATGATATGATCATAACTGGTGATGACCTCAGTGGCATTCAAGAACTCAAGGATTTTCTCAGTCAGCAGTTTGAGATTAAAGATCTTGGACATCTCAACTACTTCTTGGGTCTTGAAATCACTCATTTTACAGATGGATTTTATATTACTCAAGCCAAGTATGCCCCTGAATTCTTGTCTCGAGTTGGACTTATTGATAGCAAGACTATTGACACTTTAATTGAGCTTAATACGCATCTAACTCCCTCAAGAGGGAAACCATTGTCTAATCCCTCTCTTTACAGACGCTTGATTGGCAACCTAGTTTATCTCACTGTCACTCATCCAGACATTTCCTATGCTGTTCACCAGGTGAGCTAGTATCTCTCTGCTCCATGATCGACTCACTATGCTATTATTCTGCGCATTCTTCGATACCTAAAGGGCATTCTCTTCCATGGCCTTTTCTACTTTGCTCAGTCTCCTCTTATTTTCTATGCATTTTCTGATGCTGATTGGGTAGGAGATCCCACTGATCGCAAGTCCACAATTGGTTATTGCTTTTTTCTTGGTTCTTCTCTGATTTCTTGGCAAAGTAAGAAACAAACTTATGTGGCCCACTCCAGTACTGAAGCAGAATATCGTGCCCTTGCTGATACCACATTTGAGCTCCTTTGGCTACGATGGCTTCTCAAAGACTTAGGTGTTCACATCTTCTGATACTCCTCTTTATTGTGACAACCAAAGTGCCATTCATATTACTCACAATGATGTCTTCCATGAACGGACTAAACATATCGAGATCGATTGTCATTTTATCTGTTATCATCTTGTCCATGATGCTCTCAAGCTGATCTCAGTCTCCTCTAAAGATCAACTTACATATATCTTCACCAAGTCACATCCTAAGGGACGCCTTCATGATTTGGTTGACAATCTCAAGCTGGTCTCACATCCACCTTGAGTTTGAGGGGGGCTGTTAATGTATATAGTGTTGTGGGCTTTAGGCCTAACTAGATTACTGGTATAACACACATTTTTGTACTACAATCTTGCTTGTATTGCATACATATGCCTTCTATATAAATGCACTAATGTATATTCTATTATTTTAGAGAAATATAATACACTTATTCAATATTTCTAACAACAAGGATGGCTTATTACTGTAGGAACAAACCTCAGCCTTAATCTTTTGCATCCTTTTACATAGCTTCAAAAAGGGCTTCTGCATATGAGCAATCTTTTTCATGAATACCTTTGTGAACCTAATGGTTTCTCATTTGATAATTTTTTCTCCAAGTTTGTGTCATTTGCAAGCCCATCTCAGACATCAGACTATGTTGTCATGGCTATGTATGGGTGCGGGTGTTATTTGGCCTTTTGTCGACTAGGGGATAAGTTGTGGACCAAAATTAGACCAATTTTTGGGGCTTCTTTATCAGTTTATCTGATGTTGTTTACTATAACAGCAAATTTTATTGTGTTGACTCTTGGGGAAGAGTTTTCACTTGTGACATTAGAGGCCCAAATCCTACTTTAGCTTATCATCATGTGACAACGCTACCTAAGGAATTGGTTGAGGCATGTGGTTTTTATCTCGAGCTGTTATACCTGGTGGAATCATCAAGCTCCTTGCTGCTAGTTTCACAACAAGGAGTTGCGTTTATGGCCTGCGAGGGAAGGGATTGACAAATGGACTTAGACTTACGATAATCTATTTCCAGAGTACTCAAATTCAGAGAAACCTAGAATTGACAATTGGACTTATGGGACTACGAGGTTCAAAGTCTTTGAGGTGGATTTAGGGGGTGGCAAGTGGAAGGAGTTGAAGAGCTTGGGCAATAGAGCCCTCTTCTTGGGACATTATTCTTCCGTATCTGTTGAGGCAACTGATTTCTCAGGATGTAGAGCTAATTGCATTTACTTTACTGATAGTTATCCTGATAAATATTGGTCAATTCCTGGTGGAGGAGGCAGGGATATGGGCGTCTACAACATGCTAGATAGAAGCATCAAACCACACTACCAACGCGAATCTCTTTCTCGCATTACACCACCTATGTGGGTTGTGCTTAGTTTCTAAATGAAACTTTGCTATAAAGAACGAAATATTAGAGTTTGAACTTTTATCTATTTTGTTTTTTCTTTTAGTTTCTTAGTTATAATGCTCTTTCGGTACTTTGCATTAGAATTGAATTGGCTTATAAGAATCTAATTTATTTTGTTGGCTCATTCATATTTTCATTAATGACTACTTTTCTTCTCTCTTTTTATTTTTTATTTTTTTATGCTGTCCTTTTCTTCTCTTTAATCTATGCATCTTGAATAACAAAATTGCCTTGCACCTCATTTAATCTATTTTGCATATTGATTTTGAATAAATGCCATTTTCTTGTTTTAGGGCTAGGGATTTAGAATATCAAGGAATTGGGATATATTATAGAGAATTGGACTAAGAAAGTAGAACTATAAACAATTACACTCCTGCTACCATGTTCCTTTCATTCAATATGTTTAAATTTTACATAGCGCTATGTTCCTTTTCCTAATATTAATCAAGGCCTTTGGAAAAATGTCAGAGCATAGTTTCAGCATTGCTATAACATATTGCTTGACATATAAAAGCATGCATGTTCGGATGAGGCGTTAGTGATTGGCATTGAATGATTCTAGGTTTTCTCCTTGGTGGTAGCACCTTAGACAAAGTGATGCATGTTTGCTCTCCCCACGACAATAACGACCGAGCCTTAGTCCTTGAACTTTAAAATTGACTATGAATCCTCATTGGACTAATCATAATAGACTGTAGATTCTTTTATGCCAGTTCTGCCAATGAAAATTGGTCCACTCTTTTAGATTCATGAGAGTGAGAGACTGTACAACAAAAGACACAACAACCTCTTACACACAACCAACCAAACTCACAAAAGTAAATTTATTGTAACACATCTGATAAGCTAATCTCCTCTGCAAGCTCTTGCTTCATTCTGCTGGAAGTATGAATGCTGCAAAGCACCACGGGCGCTGATCCTAAGCACCTGTAAGGTACATTAAAATGAGTTTCACTATATAATGTTCAAGCACAAGAGAAAAATCGAAGGAAAAAAAGAGAGAGTGCATTATAGATTGAAATACCGGATCCCAATGTAAAAGAAGCCGTGCCAAACGTAATGCCTCAACATCCAGAAAGCTACAAATATGTAAAAAGCATGTTGTAATATAAATGATGTGCTTTTATAGGACATATATGTATTAAATTATTTAGCAATTTATAATTTTACCCCAGTTGGAATGGATCCCTAGCAATGATCTTGTCTGCAAAATCCTGCTCTGAACAGTGATCAGAAAATTCTCCAATGCACAACTCCAAAAAAGCTAAATTCCTATAAGGAAAAACAAACAACAAAACCATAAAGTCAAAATACTAACAATTCCGATATGCCACGGTATGAATAATTTGAAGTCAACAAAATTAGAATTGTATCCCAACCTATAGATATCAGAGTCAATCAAATCACCCTCATCATATTGCAACACAAGATCGACTAGCTCAGGTGTCAAGTTATCAATATTTGAGATAGTGAAAATTTCATTGGTTCCCAAAATCATCTCTAAGAAAATAATCCCGATCGACCACATATCATAACTGGAGAAAACAAGGGAAAATAAAATCAGAGAATATAGACAAACACCTAAGATTTTAAATTCTAAAAGAGTATATTTGACATACCTTGCTTGTGGTTTGGCCATCCAACCATATCCAGTTTCTGGAGGCATGTAATCCCTACATTGTGGAGCCCTAAAAATTTAAAAACAGAAGCATGGTTAGTTCTATTCTAGCATATTACTAAGCAACAGATCAACAACCATTCATTTACCAATTACCATGGTCCATATAACAGTATTGTGTAGGCATTTGTGGCACTCCCCAAGTCAATTAGTCTCCTGTTAGCAAAAAAATCAGAGTTGATATATTTCACAGAATAGTTACATGAAAAAAAAAAAAAGATAAAAATTTTGGAACTTACAATTTAAAATCATGTATTTGCTTAATTTCCTCAACACTAGCTGCACACCTACGCTTTTGGGTTGGTATACATATTACAATATTTCCTGAAATAAATAAAAAAAATTTCCACAATAAAAAAGCTCACCATTTTGACAAAAAGTTCATTGTTTTGGGACCATAATCGCATGTAACACCCAAATCCACTAAATCAAGACCCAAAATTGCTCACAAAACAAGTAACATTTGATAACATACTAGTTTTTTAATCTGCTAACTTATATAAGTAACAGTCAAAAAGTAAACCAAAGCCTTGATTTGAGGATATCATAAGGTTTTAGAATCATAACATATGAAAAACTTTGGTATCTCCAGACAAAATGAAAAACTTTCCTAGTTTAACATTTTGACATATACTTAATATTTATTGGACTAAACAATAGCAAGACAAAGCCAAAGTAGATAAGCACATCATAGATATAAGAAGATTTTGAAATTTAAAACAACTAGATGCTAGCACTTAAAATTGAGAGAGAAGACTTACCGGGCTTTAAATCCCTATGAACAATGTCATGATCATGGAGAATAGCAATTGCTGAGATCTGAATGAAGAGAATACTACACAAAATTATTATTGTCATTCTCTAAAACTCGTGCTTACAATGTAAATTAACTTAAAGCTTCACTTAAGCTTACCAGCTGAAACATAATGCCTTTAATGGCATTCTCACCCTCCTGGGTGGTTTTTAACCAGTTCCACCAAAGCCTATTTTGGCCTCCGTACAATAGGTGTTCGAGGGAGATGCCCTCAAAACGATAGACTAGATGGATCAGCAAATCATCTCCAACATTCCTTTGAAAAGCTTTAACAAACTTGGGCGTTATGTCTAGCCCTTCCTCCGTAAGATTCTCTCCAAAATGTGCCTCCCTTAAGGCACTTACATGTGCATCTGAGCCTCTGAATGTCTGCGTGTATACATATAAAGCTTCCACAACAACTCAAACACAACAAGGCAGAAAGCGAAAGGGAAAGCAGCATTCTAGAGATTCATAACCAAAGAGAAGAAAGAATTTTCCTAATGACTAATGAGCATTTCACAGAGCACGCATTAATTATTTATTTTTGATAAAACAGAGCACACATTAATTGAGACACACATGCAGCAACAGAATTAATATATCTGCCTAGACGAACAGTGCACACATACAATAGTATAATAATAATAATAATAATAGTAATAGTAATACACTTATGATCTTCACAACGAACTCCAATTCATTGGAATTGAACTTGGAGGCAAGCCAGGCCGTTCCAAAGCTTCCTTCACCAATCATCTTGGTCAAATTATACCTGCAATGCAAAGTGAAACATATATAGATTAGTACCCCATATCTACTACTACAAATGAACATTTGATATATATATGAGTTTTTTTTATTTTTTTTTATAGAGAACAAACCTGTCATCAAGCTCAGCAGGCACAGTGGGAGGAGGTGGAGAAGGCCTAGCGGGGCAAGTTTGAGTAGACAGAGGGAGAGGCCTAGTCAAGCAAGTCGGAGAAGACTGAGGCCTAGTTGTCAGAGTAGACAGAGGCGGAGGCAGAGACCGAGCACAGAAAGCGCCATTAATGAACACAAAAAATAGCAAGCAGATTAAGGAGGACGACGTTGCTACTGCCGATAACCAGACCATTAGTACTGACTATTTGGAGAAAATATGAGAGAAAGTTGAGAGAGAGAATATGAGAGAGTGTGTGTGGAAATGAAATATGATGGAGCTTCGAGCCTGAGTGAATGAGTGAGACAGAATGTGGGTTTTGCTTTGCGAGTGAGTCAGTTATAGAGAGAAAGAGAGAATGATTAGCTGTGCATAACGGCCGGTGCAGTGTCGTTTCACATTTTTTGGAAATTGTCCGATGTGGTACGCTACGTACATGAAAATTTTTAGTTTCTTGGTTCAACCCAGGTTATATATATCTGTGGCTGATTAACTACAATGTTAGTGAGTTTTAGTTAATTAGTAAAAAAATTTATGGTTGAATAAGAGATTTGAGTTTCAATTCTTACTTATAAAATACCAATTGGTGTTTTGATTTAATAATAAAAAGTGATCATTTATGAGATTAACATAATCACTTTAAGCATCCTTTCTTTATTAACCATAAATTTAATTAATATGCTTGATTTATTTCTTCATAATATTTATTTTAACATGGGAGGGAGATTGGGATGAGCAAAGTAAGAGAAAGGTTAAAGAAGAAATCCTTTCTTTCAAATATGATTTATGCACCAAATCAACACAAATAAAAGCAGATTTATAATCTTATAAAACTGTTGGCAGTTATATTTAATATAAGTGAGTTAGGCAACCTTTTGAATCTACTAACTTGCACCAAACCCAACCTATTGTTAAAAAAAATTTCGCAACCCAACCCAACACATCAATTCCAGGTTGGGTTGGATTGGGTTGGTTTTTGTGGATCGGTGGGTTGACTATACATCCCTAATCATTCCTTATATATCCTTGTCTAATGACATATTTTTTCCTTGGAAATTGGTGTAGCGTTCGAAGGCTCCCTCTAGGGTTGCCTTCTTTTCTTGTACTACTGCTTTAGCGAAGATGTTATCTAATGACAATTTTTAGAAGAGAGGTATTATTCTTTTGGGTTGGTGTTGCATGTGCACAAAATATGTGGAGTTCGTAGATTTTCTTCTTCATTGCCATATAACTTTTGAGTTGTGGTCAATGACATTCTATTTATTTGGACTCCAATTAATGGTTAGCCGAGAGAGTTATTGATATGTTTGCAGCTTGGGAGGGTTCTTTTGATTGGCATAGAAACATAACCTTTTGGAAGGCTGCCTCATTGCATTATGTGGTGACTTTGGAAAAAAAGGAAATTCTAGAAGTTTTGGGGGTTGTGAACAAACTATCCTTGATTTTAAACTTTTTTTTGTCTTCATGCCTTGTTAGATTGGAGTGTTTCCTTTCATTCTCCTCGTTTTACTCTTTTGGATGTGTTATTAAAAAAAAAAAAAAAAAAAAAAAAAAAAACAATTTCTATTGGAAACATTCCTGAAGCACACTCTAAAATAACAGGCAAAAATTTATTAAAATGATCCACTAAACAAAATAGGTTATACAACCCAAATAATAAGCTAAGCTAAACAAGCTTTAAGTTAAGCAAAATAACATGTAAAGGAATCCATAATTTAATGTATGATATAGCCCCCAGCAGATCTCAGACGAACCACAGCAACTGACAAGTTATAACCGCTCCTACTATTATCATCATATGGAATACCCCCTTCTTTGCTGGCTTTAAGAAATGCAGTATGTACTATGCAATCAGCATCACTTGGTGTCATAAAATAACATGGAATTGGGGTCAACGTCCAATAGCTTTTATAACGTTTTTGATGTAATAGTGCACAGATATCAGGTTCATTTAGGGTTTTAAATATTTCATCAGATGCAAGCACCAAATGACTGTTGACAGCACTTAAACGTTTCCAATCGGTCACCTTAGGTGCCAAATTGCCATACCTGCCAATGATCCAGAGTAATAAAATTAGAAAGAAAGAAAAATTCAACCCCAGAAATAATTTTATCGACCAAAATTCATAATTTATTTGAAAATAAGATTTAGGATCCATATAAGAAAATCAAAAGCTATAAACATTCATTTCTTTTTCCTTTTTATAAGACCCCCCCCCCCCCTTCCCAAAAAAAAAAAAAAAAAAAAACTGAAATATGTAACCATGTACAAAACTCACCTTCCTACGAGTACACAAGCAGTTCCATCTTCAGTTCTTTCACTGAGACTTCTTGAATGATACCTTCTTGCCAATTTAGCAGACAGATCAATCCATACATCTGGTGTTTTCAAATGAGGAGCAGCAACACATCAACTTGGTACACATAGTATGTTAAAACGGTCTCTCTAAAAAGAATAATTACATTAGGCCTATGCTCAGTTATTATACTGAGATCCCAAGCTTAATTCAAAGAGAAACAAAACTAACCTAACAAATAGAGCCATCACACAGTGCTAACTACTTTTCAATCTGTTACAACTAACTGCACTAATCTAATCCACAATTAACATGGGTTTATTCTCTTCCAAACTTATGTGCTGAGCTCGTGCACTATTTAAGCATATGCCATTGTTTGTGGGCTTCATACAATTAACTGCACTAATCTGTACTGTACTTAAACACAAGGTGAGGTAAGGATGTCGTTTGCTTTTGATCTGTTTTTGTTTTATGCAAAACATAAACTGTTTGCTCTTCATTGTCTTCCTTTTCAACACAAACATTCCGGTTGAAAAAACTAGGATGCCCTAGGAATTTAACATCTTAGCATAAAATGGACTCTAACCATTTATGACCCTCAGAGAGAGAGAGAGAGAGAGAGAGAGAGAGAGAGAGATATTCATATCTGACCTTCATCCTCCACATAGTGCCAATTACACAAAAAGGCCTTTGAGTTACAACCATTGGCAACTAAAATTTGCCCTTCTATCATAAGAACAACAGTGGCAACGCATCCAGGAACATGATTTTGTTTCAAAGCAACCTGAGAAAAAGTCACAAAATAAAATGAGAAGACTAGCTCATAAATTTAGAAAACAAACAGGTATAAAAAAATAAAAAAGGAAAAGGAGGGAAAAAAAAGTGTTGCTAGCAAAACTTACCTCGGACAAAGTTAAATCAATATCATGGATGGTCCTCGACAATGCTTCCTTCAAAATTTTTGCATTTATTGTTCCATCAACTCCTTTTGGTAATGTCCACAAAGAACTGCAATCCAAAGTCCTATGAATTGCAAAATTATTGCAACATTATCCTCCATGAAATTCTTAAAACTTGTTCCTCTCTAATGTGTATTCTCAAGATAGATCAGGGTTCAAAGAAATTCATGCATAGTGCAGCAAAAGGATCATAACCCATCTGACATGCCCCCAGATAAAAGGTAATCAAAAGTTTAAAACCAAAAATCAGCTTGAACTTTTTCTTGTTCCCTTTCTGTACTCTTAAAAAAAAATCTTTGGGAAGCAGACAACTTTCGCATGCTAGATATTTACTCAAGTTTAATCAAGCTGATTTTGTTAATGCCTAACTTCCTTAAAGAGGCATAACAGAAGAGGGTTTTGGTGACACAATGCCTAACTTGTTAGAGAAAGAAGCATGCTTTGATTCAGGAAGCTTAAGTTTGGGATAGCATGAAGTTTTTTTTTTCCCCCCCTAATGTACATCAGGGCCTTAGGAAGAATCCCAGAGCATACTATGACATATTGCTTGATGCATTGGGATATTAAGCATGCATGTTAGGATGAGGCACTAGTGATTGGCATCAAATGATTCAGGTTTTCTCCTAGGTGGTAGCACCTTAGTCATTGAATTTGCAAAACCTTTATGCTTTAATTATTTGACAGTTGCATGTGTCCCTACAACAACAACAACTAAGCCTTAGTCCCAAAACTTAGGGCTCAAGAATGGATCCTCAACAAACTAATCAGGGTCGGCCACATGTATTCTTTTATGTGTGTTCTCCTTGCTTTAATCTTTTTTCACCTTTGTTAACTTGTTGAATCAAGTAGGAGAGATTATACCAGGGAACTGTCACTGAAAATTGGCCCAGACTTTTAGGTTCATTTAAGTGAGGGACTGCTAAGTGATTTTTAACTTTACAAAATTATCATGCTATGGTTGGCAGATACAGAGTTAAAGTAGACACCAAATAACTAAAAACCATTTTTTATTTATAATATAGAATAGAAAAGTAAATAACTAAAACAAATCGCAGAAGACACAGCCACCTCACTCAAGCACACAAGCATGCAAAAAGCTAATAAAATAGGGGTGCAAGTTGCAGAGAGCAAATATCATCCCCTACAATATATAGATCCTTAATTTCATATCATGAACAGCAAGAAAAAGATACATGCAAAGACACATATATACCAGATATAACAGGAGCACAAACCACAAGCTAAAACAACACAAATACAGAAATTGTAGATACGGAGTGCATGTGCATAAACAAACACACATGCACCCAATGGGTGTTGAACCTACAATCTCACCCTCCACCTTGAACTTACAAGAAGAGAAAATGCCATTTGAGCTAGAACTCATTAGCATAACAGGAGAAAATATTGGAGGGGGAGGGGCTGAACTGGAGCATGTATTGCACTCAAAGATTTCACAAAGAATATCCTGGTCATTACACAGATTCTAAATTTAATAACATAAGCAAACACATCCATACATGAGTATATAACAAATAAAACAGGGTCATATATTGCGATTATTTCACAAGAATATAATTAAATTTCATAACATGAGACAAATTAATATATATATATATATATATAAAAGTTGCATAAGATAAAGGCACAGCAGCAATTTCAAAATGATTTTTGGGGAGTAATCCAATATAGATCTTTCCATAGAGCTCTTCTTCATTAAAATTAATAACCTAGGGAAGAACGATTACCTTCTAATAAGTTGGTCTACCTCATTAACTTGGTTTAGCTCTGGAAATACCATATCATGGTCCTCCTTGTAAGATAACGGTCCCATCAATTTGTTAAATGCATACGTCTCATCACGAAGAAAGTATGTGTGAACTAAAAAGTAATTTTTTAGAAGATTTGTAGCCATCTTAGCAGAGTCCTCCACACCATTATGGTCAAATACTGCGACCATACCAACTTTAACATCTTCAATAGACCCATTTTCAACTGCAACATATCAAATATAATAATATTTTTGCCTTGTGGGAATTGGAAAAAATTCATAAATTAAAAATTGGCGCCAAACATGTACTCAATTTACAAATGTAGCATTCTAATAAGATTTTAAAGTAATGAGCATAGATGATCAAGGAAAGAACTCAGCCATCAGACTGGGTCTTGGATAAGTAGAAGTGATGTCCAGATGATTATAGTAATATTTTGGGTTAAAAATTAGTAGAAATTAGTGTCAAATTAAAACTATTAACTATGTTTAACGTTTTCTGATTATTTGAGTTGGTGTTTGTTATGCTCAACTTGGAATTTGAGCTAATTAATGCGTCAAGTCAGGCAAAATCCAAGCTTTAAAGTGTCAAAATATTGTGAATAAAGCCATTCGATTCAAATTCTTTTTGTTTTTTCAAGAACCATAAACTACTCATCAATTTGAAGCAAGCCAAATATTGAACTGAGAACCAAGCACAATTAGTTAAAAGTCATGATAATACCTAGAAATGGAATCTGCAAATCAAGATCACAAAAAAATCTTTCTTTGAAATGCTTCTCGCCATCTTCGAAATTGGTGAATCCAGCCAACAGACAGTTGACTGTGTGGTTTCGGTAGAAATTATTGGAAAGAACCCAGCGAGAACACTCTGGATTTTCAAGAACAGCAGGAGCACCACCCTTTTGATAATATGTGGCACATATTGTCCTTTCTCCATAAGAAAACGAGTTTCCAAGCAGAAAGAGCCCAACAACAACACCTAAAAACAGGGTCCTTAACCCTTCCATTGTCCACTTTTATTATGATCAAACTTTGAACCTAACAAGTTTGTAAACATGTATTGACAGTTAATAAAACGGTTGAAGAAAAGCAAGTATACACACATGTATTCAACTGACTATATATTTTATATTCGTAACTTTTGATGATTAAAAAGAAAAATGCTAGAAACTTGACCTCATGGGCTTAAACTTTTATGTTAAGCAGTGTTCTAGCAAGCATGTTATGTTATATCAAAATACAGCCAAACACAACAATGAACAAACAACATAGTATCCAGAAAGAAAAACAGAAGCAACACAACACAACATACAGATATTGAGCGAAGCATGAAATTCGAAAAATTGAGAGTACCCAATGCTTAAAAGGTTAGAGCTTTTACTGATTTTGGAAGAGTTTGAGAGATAAAAGGAGAGATACGATGAAGAACCCGAGACTGAGAGTTTGAGTTGAGATTAAAAACAATGATCGTCAGTTCGTATCATGACTGGGAAAAAGATTGAAAGATATATCTACATATCTGAGCCATCACTGGACCCTTCTCTTCACTGGGCCAGAACCCTCTGACCCAAAAAAAAAGTGTGGAAGAAATTTCAAATTTCAGGCCTATGACAGCCTTGGACTAAACCCAAAATTCTAAGAAAGAAATTACTAGGCCTGTTTTTACAAAGCTGGCGGTTGGTACGTAAAAAATTTAACTTTGTGGGTTTAAAAAATCTGACTTTTTTCCCCTGGTGTTTAGAGCTTTGTGGGTTTTGTGTTTTGGGGGTTGTTTGGTTTGGTTAGATTTCAATTGGGTTTGCTTTAAACATGGAACATACACATAGTTGTCTCTCTCTCTCTCTCTCTCTCTCTCTCTGAATGATTAACTGAAAGTCTGAAAGTAGTGTAAATTGGATTTTACTATAGTTTTTTATCTTTTGGCAGCTGGGTTTGAAATTTTTAATGGCTTAGGTTGAATTTAATTGGGTTTTTTTAATAAATATTTTGGGAAAGTTTGACTTTTCCTTCTCAAAATTTAATTGGGTGGTTACTATTTCCCCCCCCTATGTTTAACATGTTTTAGGAAGGGCAGCTGCAGCTTTGGAAGGTTAATAATTTACTGATTCTTAGTGTCCGTTTGGATATTGATTATTTGGCTGAAAACTGAAAACAATAAAAAAATAATAATAAAGTTACCATTTGAGCTTTGGTTATTATTCATATGCTTGATTGCATTGTTCATACCTCATGAACAGTGTAATAGGCATTGGTTTTAAAAAAAATAAAGCTGAAAACGCAAACGCAGGGGACGTGGACGCGCAAACCAAACGTACGCTTAGTTTTTTTTTTTTTTTTGAAGGGGTACTGATTCTTAGTTAATATAACTAATGATGTTCTGTTTATTTTTGCAGATAATATCACTATATAATTTGGATTTAGATCCTCTAAAATTTCTAGAGTACTCTACTACATAAAATTCTCTTAATCTCAACCATTGTTCTAAAATAAATGGTTAAGATCACGAGTAATGGTACAAATACAAACTATTTTACAACAATTTTACAAACTATTGATGTGACAAATTCTTATTAGTTTTAATATGAGTCCATTACTAACATCATATTTATGTTTATCAATAATTATTTGAAAATTACTAAAACCACATCAACAATTCATAAAAATATTGTAAATTAGTCTGTGTATGTAGCATTATTCTACGATCATTCCATGCCATTAATTCATTAACAAAAACCTTAAAATAGATGTCATGTCAGTTATTAAAATGTACTGCTCTAATTTTAAATTTATCTTAATTTAAAAAAAAAAATAAACATCACATATCTAAATTCTGAACCCTAATTTCATATTCGTGCCAACTCTGATAACCATCTTCCCCATCATACACATGGAGAAAAGGTTAAAGCATAGGTGTCGAAGACCATATTTAGCAGTGGCAATCAAATCCACTTTCTCCAACATCCTTTTTGACCATCTTACTTACTATTCTTTAAATATGATTTTCCTTCTTTGAACCTTTCATTCTATTGGTCATACAAAAAAATGAGAACCTTTCCCAACTGTGAGAGCTCAAATCATTAGCATTGCTACTAAGATATGAACAAAAAAAAAAAAAAAAATGATTGGTGGATTGGGTGATGTGTTCAAGGATGAATGGAGTTTTATTTTATTAAATGGAGATATTACTTTCAGCCATAGGAGGACTTTTTTAAGCCGTTTGGTTGGAGGAGTGAAACAATGGGAGAATAGAAAATAAGAAGATAATAGAAAAATGGGAAGATAGAAGGAATTAAGTTTTCTCCTATTTATGTTTGGTTGGGAGGATAGAAAACTAGAGAGATAGAAAACTTATTTGTTTGATTGAGAAAAAAAAATGAGAGAACAGAAAAGTACAGTTCATATAAATTTACAATTATATCCCTATTATATAAAACAAAAAAGCAACACATTTTTTTAGCAAAAAATTATGTATGTGAAAAAAAAAAAGTAACATTTTTTTAGCAAAAATAATTGTAAATGTGCAAGTAGAAAAAAAAGAAAGATCAACTAGACAGAAAAAAAAAAGGGCCAGAACAACGCCCATGTGCACTATGCACATGAGAATTTTGGTAAGCTCGTGCATAGTTTTCTCTCCCTCCATTTTGGGAAGAAAACATTTTGTTGGGTTTGGAGAGAAAACACTCGGACCCTACCACACATTTTTCCTCCCCACCTCCCAACCAAATACCATCCAAAAATTCTTCCCTCTTCATTTTCTCTCATTTTTTTCCATCCTTTCTAAAATCCACTCTACCAAACACACCCTAATAGAATGCGCCGCCAAGTTTTTTCATAGTTCATGTGCCAAAACTTCCCTGGAGACAAGTCTGGTGCCATCAGTGTTGGCACAACGGTAGTTGTGGGTTCAAATCTATGTTGTTTAATTTTTTAAAACTAAAATAAATTTAAAATATGAACTGTCTATTTTAATAACTGACATGACATCTATTTTAAGATTTTTATTATTAATGAATTAATGACAAGGAATAAATATAACCATTGATTTTAAAATGAAATGTTGAGATTAAGAGAACTATATAGGGGTAGAGTACTCTAGAAACTCTAAAAGTTCGGAATCCTACAATTTTTACTTTAACCTTATGTAGTGGCCAAGCATTATCAATTATGGTGCCCCAAGGATTTCAAATAAACGAGTCCAAATCTACTATTTCATTCTTTCTATTCCACTTTATGTTCCACAAATAAAAGAATGTCACATGTCCACTTGTTTAATTAAATGCTAAATTTATGCCTTTTATTATTTTAATTACTTAAATAAAATAAAATTTTTAAAAACTCATAATGTTTTCACTGCCACGCCACCATAACCTTCACTAGCAGCCACCATCAAAATTCCGGTGAACCATTGCACCCAAGCTCACCGCCTCAGATGAAACTCATAACTCTTCCACTTTCTTCCCTCTCAAAAACATGAAAAACCAACTCAACACCACCACACTACCACCCTCCCTTCACCTCTCTCCATTTAAAAAACCAAAATAATCTTTCAAGCTTTAGATTTCAAGATATACATTTTGGTTATAGATAAAAGGGTAGATAACAATCAGGCTAGTATTACGCCTATTAAACACACACACACACAAAAAAAAAAAATGTTTGTAATTCTTTTGGTATATGAACAGAGATGGGACAATGGTCGCTGATACCCATGTGTTAGTAAGGGTAGCTAAGCTGGGTGGGTTAGTGTAAGAGTTATGGGTTTTGGTGGTGACTGGTGCTGGCTTTGATGGCTTTGCCGAAATCTTGATGGTGGCTACTGGTGAAGGTGGTGGTGGGGGCAGTGAGAATTTGATGGGTATTTTAACTTTTTATTAATTTTAGTTTATTGAAATAATAAAAGGCATAAATTTAACATTTTATTAAATAAGTGGACATACGATATGATTTTACTTGTGAAACCAAGGATGAAGCAGGAAGAATGAAATAGAAGATTTGGATTCCAAATAAACTAGCCACATGTATTTTTTTTTTTTTATATGTGTGCTCTCCTTGATTTAATTTAATTTTTTCCCTTTGTTTGCTTGCTTGTTGAATCAAGTAGGAGAAATTATGCCAGGGAGCTGTCATTGAAAATTGTCCCACACTTTTAGGTTCATGTAAGTAAGGGACTTCTAAGTGATTTTTTACTTTACAAAATTATCATGCTATGATTGGTAAATACAGAAGTAGACACCACATCAGTAAAAATCTCTCTCTCTCTCTCTCTCTCTCTCTCTCTCTATATATATATATATATATATATAGAACAATTACCTTACAATTTTATCAAAATATTATTATATATATGTATACTAATTTTAGCAATTTTGTTTTATAAAATTAACTTTTGTATGGCGTTCGCTCCTGATAATAGCTCTTTATCATCAGATCAAGACACCAATCAGTTTTTGGTGTAGGCGGGGATTGAACCCCAAATCTTTTATACAACCATCAAAGATTTTACCAGTTGAGCTAACTGGAACCCACTTAAATAATATTATTGATTCTTTTAAAAGTAATGCTATAATCACAAACCTTTTACAACATTTTCACAGACTTTTTTAGTGGCAAATTTTTATTGGCTTGTATACAAACCCATAACTCACATCATGTTTTTACTTACCACTTATCACATTAGAAATTTATAAAAAAAAGCTTGTAACTATAGCATTTTCCTCATTTTAGTGATCATAACAAAATTTATAGACCTATCAAAAAAAATTATAGATCTAAAATTTAAAACAAAATATACAAGCCCAAAAAAAAAAAAAAAAACAACAAAAATTACAAATAAAACTAAAAAAAAAAAAAAAAGCTCAGTTAACTAATTTTATCCAAAATAAAAAACACTGTCCTTTAAAAAATTCTAAACAATAATAAATTTGCTCTTACCCACTAAAAAAATAACAATTCTCAGCAGCTAAGTAGCACAATCAAAGGTTGAAACCACCACACAGTCAACAAAAAAAATCTCCCCCTAACTCAAAGTTCTGGCTGTTGGAAAAAACTGGTTTGACATCTCATACAAAACTCACAATGGAAGCAACACAAGAATCTATTTCATTCATGATAGATAACATGTAACCTTGAATTCTAAAATAAAGAAAAGAAAGCGTACCTTAGTACAATAAAATTCAAAAACATGACTTGAGAATACTTTTAATCTTCATCCCAATTCCACATAGTGCCCAAGATGAGTGGTCTCTCAATCAGTTCTTGTGTATGTTGATTTTCCTTTGGAAAAGTGTATTTCTAAGATCCTATATAGAAAAACTGTTTTCTCTTCCTTTTAATCATACGTACGTTTTAACTGCATTGGCAGTTATTTTATTTAATAACTTTTATTAAATAAATAACTGATTATCTAATTAGGTTAGCCTTTTGAGCCAGCCCAATTGGGCTTAAGTGTGTGGCTTGGGATGAGACCAAAGCAACTAATAAGACTATAGCTCTAATGGACCTTAGACTTATCTGTCAACTCTTGACAAGCCTAAAGTTACCATAATTATATAACAAGTATCACTATAGAAATATAATTGCACTCTAGGTCTCATTAATAAATTATTTGCCAAGACTTTAATATGATATCATTTGACTCCTCCATGAAATATCCATAGTGAACAAAGTCATAATAAACTGTCATTTTGTAAACAACTATTTTATTCCTTGAGTACCCAGTTTAATATTTTAGTTATTCATATTTATGAAATCTAATTTCATAAAATATGCACTTTAGTAACTCTTTACTAAAGTGGCTGGTCCTGAATAAGCAATTCCCAATAAACTTATCTTAAGAGAATATTTCATGTTTTATAAAAAGAGATTTTGGATTCCATCTTGAGAATACGTGTTCCCTTAACATTACATGTGGTTACTTAACATACTAAAGTTTTGACCGTTAAACTAGATTTCACTCTTGATATATTAAAGTAACCTACATTTCATGATCGAGTTTATTATCTTCTCAGGATTGAGAGTCTATGAAATTAGAAGTCGTGAGATTAATTATTCAGATGCCCACTAAACCAACCCAGATATCAGAATCTTCCCTCTGTTACATGTTTGACCAAGCCTCCCCTTCCTATTCCCAGAACTTTCCTCCATTAGAAAATTTTGACCACCCTCAAACCAATACCAACCATGTCTGGAAAATAAAGAATCCTGTTGGAACTAATTCAGATGGTACGAAGAAACAGGTCTCTTCGGCAGAAGTAGCTTTAAATTGGCAAGCGGAGAATGCTGTAACACAAAACAAAGTCCTTTCAAAAATCTTGGATAATCAGCAAAGGATGGCTGAAGCAGTCAATCACACCTTTTCATCTTCTAATTCTCTTATTGAAGATTTGAAGAAGAAAATCAAGGCGGTTGAACAAAAGTTGGCAATTATTGCTTCTACAGTCAAGGACTTGTCTGTTTCCTTTCCTCTTATTGGGCAAAAAGAAAAGGAGAAAAAGCAGTTACTGCTACAAATCCAATCTATGGAAAGATCTCAGAAAGAAGCTACTCAGGCCCTTCCAATGCATGTCCAGATGCCCTACCAGCCTCGGCAATTATTGTATAAAGACCTAGCCATGCCCTTGACCTCACCATTTTCACCAACTTCTCAAAACCTACAACCATTAGTCATGACACATCCCAATCATAATCCCTTTAGGCCAAGTGGAATTTTTCCTAGCATTATACATCCAGTTCCACCTCAACCAGAATCACAAGTTAAGCCCCAAAATAACTCTCCTTCCGTGAAAAAAGATAAAGAACCAGTATACCAACTTCCAGACCCAACTATTGGTGCTTCTTCAAGACCTCCAGATATGAACATGTTGACTGTGGACCCTGACCCCCCCAAACCCAATCTCGTCATTCCTTAAAACCCTCACCCTTAATGACCCTAGAGAGCCTTTCGTGCTTCCAGTAATTGAGGATTCTGATCTAGACTTGTCTGATCTTGGTCTAGAAGAGGTGTTCATGACAAATAATGAACCAAAAGTGGAAGAGGAAGATGATGTTCTTTGCCCTAAAAATCCTCCATCCCCACCACCACCAATTTTTCCCCCACCACCATTCATCCCAGATTACCAAACAAGGCTGGCTTATTCGCCAACTACAGACTCAAAACATTTGTTTACTCTTGACAATGCTCCTCCTTCCAGATGGCATGATGAGATCTTTAACATGTATTCTTGGTGTATTGCTAAATTTCAAGCCCCAAATGCCACTGTGTCTCAGATAATTGCTAAATTTGTGGCAAGGATTACAGGAAGGCTAAGAGAATGGTGGATCAATCTAGGAGAATACAGACAAAGACAAGCAGCCCAAAGCAACGCATTGGAAGATTTTTTCACAATTGTCCATAACGAATTTCTCGGCTCAGTAACTCATTACACGGAGGTAGCACGAGAAGAATTCCTTTTGATGAAATGTTGCTCATTTGAAAGGAAAGATTTGGAAAAGCATTTTGACAGAATGTCAAGGAGATATTATTCTTTTAATGGTATGGATGATGTTAATGCCAAGCATACTTTTCTCAACTCCTTTCCAGAACCATTGGGAGATGAAACTCTTCGCATGATGAATCTCCAAAGAATAACTCTACAACAAGCTTCCTTGGGAGAAATTTATCAACATGTGTTTATTGCCTTGGAAAAGCTTTGCAACCAGAGGAAATTTCTTTCCGAAATTGATAAGGTCCATAGATAATTGCAGGAGAAAAGATTTACAGATAAAGTGCTATGAGAAAAATTGTGCCTGTTCACAGAAAAAAAGATAACATTTCAAAAAATATTTTGGAAAGAAAAGACACTATGCAGGAAAAAAGAAAAACACTTTCAGAAAGAAAAAAATGGAAGTTTTTTAGGAGGAAGCAGTTTAAAGGAAAAACTTCGAAAGCTTGCTTTGTATGCAGAAGACCAGGCCATTTTGCTAAAAATTGCCCGAAAAAGGAGAAAGCAGCAAAGCTCCTTGAACAAGCCCAGATTCATGCAGAAGATATTCCTTTCTCGGATATAGAGTCACTTTTTTCCTTGGATGATTAATACTCTCCTCAAGCCTTGGCAGTTGTGGCTTATTCTACCTCGGAAGAAGACTCAGAACCAGACAATGAATATGATTCAGACCCAGAAATCCAAACCATCTACACATCCCAACCAATAATAGCCCCCTTGACCAACCCAACTCCGATAGCCCAAGTTCACCTTCTCCTTGATACATACTCTAGACCTATTCCGGTGATAGCCTTATTTGATACAGAAGCAGCAGCAACAATCCTTCACCCTAGAATTTTACCTCAGGAATTTTGGCTACCCCATCACCAGATGTTTAGAGCAGCCAATGGAGAAACATTCATTATAACCCTAAAAAGTAAGCCTATCCTCATCAGAATCTTCCTAACCTTAACCATCAAATACCAAGTCCTTGGATCCCCTTTTACAGGCAGGGACCTTCTCATTGGATTTGATCTCCTTCATCAAATACCAAGCCTTAAATGGTCCTCAAAAGGACTCATGCATAAACAACACCTTCTTACTTGGACCCAAGTACCCCACTTGTTTACTGTGGACCCCTTTGACTCCTTAAAACTCCAAATTATCAATGATTGTTGTGCTAACAGCCATTCTGAATTCCTCCTTAAAAATCCAAATCCTTTGTGGAAAAACCTGAAATTTTTCATATGCCTTCCATTCAAGAAAAATGAAGATGTCAACCCCACAAAAGCTAGTCATAGAGGGATGAATCCAGAACACTTAGCCTTGGCCACCCAAGAACTATCTACTCTCCTATCTGAAGGCTTTATTGAACCCACAGCTTCTCCTTGGGCATGTGAAGCTTTTTATGTCAATAAGCATGTTGAGCAAGTTCGAGGCAAACTCAGATTGGTAATCAATTACCAAGATCTTAATCACTTTCTTCTAGATGACAAATTTCCCTTGCCAAACAAGAATGCCCTTTTCCAGCATCTTTCAAAGGCAAAAGTATTTTCAAAGTTTGATCTTAAAGCAGGATTTTGGCAGCTAGGCATCCATCCAGGAGAAAGATACAAGACGGCTTTTTGCATCCCAGACCACCATTACCAATGGACTGTTATGCCCTTTGGTCTTAAAAATGCCCCATCCCAATTCCAGAAAGCAATGGTAATGTTGTTCCAACCACTTTTAGCCAATGCATTAATCTATGTGGACGATATCCTTTTGTTCTCAAAAGATGAAGAATCCCATGCCAAGTTGCTCACTGAATTTTATAATTTAGTGAAATCCCAAGGAATAATGCTTTCAGAGAAGAAAATGGTCATAGAATAGTCTTCTATAGACTTTTTGGGAGTAAATATTTCAGATGGAAAGTATACCCTGCAGCCTCATATAGCGTCCTCTTTGGGTGAATTTCCAGACAAGCTCATAAACACTAAGCAAATACAACAATTCCTTGGAATTGTAAATTACATGTCGTACTTCATTCCAAAAGTCTCCAGATATAGGAACTGTTTGGCTCAGTTGTTGAAAAAATCTCCCCCAGAATGGAACTCTACTCATATAGAAACGGTCCAACAACTGAAAAGGTTATCAGAAAAACTTCCTCCCTTACAGATTCCAGGACCAGGCAAACGGATTTTGTAGACAGATGCAAGTGATGAATATTGGGTAGCAGCTCTTTTTGAAGAAATTGATGGCAAAAGGAATATTTGCGGCTACAAAAATGGTGCATTCAAGCCCTCAGAACTTTCAAATTGGTTTTCACAATGGTCTTTTCAAGTCAAGCACATTAAAGGCAAGGATAACCTTATCACTGATTACCTTTCCAGGAAACCTCCAGTCCTTAATACCACAATTATCCCTCCACCTTTATGTGTATATCCTATTATAGACTCATCCTCATCCTCAGGCCTTTCCTCTGCAGACCCTAATGATATCCTTAATATGATAGAAAATCTTCCCTCAAAAATAAAAGACCAAATCAAGACCTTGACCCTTGAAGCCAGAGCCAAAAGAATTATTAAAACCCTCCATGATTACCTTAAAAAGCACCAATGCCATTTCCTTGCTATTTTCACTGATATAGACTAACCATGGAAAACCCCTTTTGCATTTTGGATAACCAATTGGACTGTTGTACATTACCTCTATATGTGGTACTTACTCAATGAATATTACTTGTGTCTTCATTTCGAACCAGAGTTTTATAATTATATTTTCCCTCAGGGAAATAAATATTTTCATAAATTCTGGTCTGAAATTCTGAAAAATGATGCTCATGATGGTGAATGGGTAAAGTATCATAAAATAGAGCATCCCAGATTTGGCCACAAAGTCACTTCAGCATGTTTGGTTGCCAAACTTCATTTTAAAAATAATATTCGAGCACAAGGAATTTTTCACCCTGCTGAGATGTATTGGGTCACCAATTCAGATGGAACTCTCCACACACATTTGGATGTCTCTTGGGTATCTTGTTATCATGCTCTTACCATGGCAGAATCCCTTAATAAGGGTATTTTCCCTGAAATAATTTCAACTGGCCCGGATGTTTGTAAGCAACAATGGCCACATGAAGATCATTGGGAAATGTCAAATCCCCTTATTGGATATGATGATCCGTAATATCATAATCATGATCCTGATGAAGATGTTGATGAAGAATGGTTCCAAGGAAGAGATGGATGGGACTAGATATCTTTAACAAAAAAAAAAAAAAAGCCAGTCAAAAGTCCTAGACGTAATGTTCCCAACAGCTCCCAACAATACCATATCTTCTCCCTGTCAAAATGATGCTTGAATAAGATCACCAATGCAGATATGCCCCCACCTCACTTGACACCTGTTCACCAGCCCAGGACTCAAGGACTCTATTATTGCTCTTATTCCATGGCAAGCTTATCCGGAGGAAGATCATCCCACTATGCTCTTAACACTTGTTAATCCATAAGGACAGCCCCTACTTGTCCTGATATGAATATTGTACATTATCAGCAAGTTTTAATGTCTATAAATAGGACTCTTGTAATTCTGAAAAGGCAAGAGAGAGTGAAGGAAAACAAAAGCAAGCTCTTGTTGTAAAATGTATTTCAGTGTTTCTTATGTCTGATGTAAAAAAGTTGTTTAATTTAATAATATCCCTTAATTTGTTGTATCTTGTGCTGTGCTCTATTCCACATTTCCATGTTGTCTTTTATATGTTCTTAGTAATCTACATAATCAACCAATTTTCATAATCTTCTTACACCCTCTATCTCAGTTTGCCCTCTGTGTTCCTTTCCTAATACCAATAGTTGGTATCAGAGCCATGTCATTGGTTTCCCCCTCCTTTGATTAGTATACTTTGATCATTGTCCTGATTAGTATGCTCTGTGGTTTGCAGTTGCCACACTAAGTGGATCCTCTGTATTAATCACACCAGAACACTGGACTTGATAATCAAAGTAGAACACTGAGGAGTTTGTTCTTAGAGTCTTTAGAGAATCATATTTGCCATAGTCTCTTTGTGGACGTTTAAGCCTGGAGTAGGTGTTTTAGTCCTGTTAGGCCTTTGGTAAATAGTTCTTGTCATAGGAAACTATCATGGCAAGTTCATCTTTGGAAGTAATCGATACCACTAAACCTACTTTTGACCTTTCTCTTCGTAAGTCTACTGCAAATAGGTTAGATTATTTGTATAAAATTTCTCATGTACCTGAAGATAGTAAAATCCCTATTACTGACTTTCCTATTGTAAATCCTTATACTGTGTTTGATAAACCTCAGATCTCTTTCAAAAAATCCATAAAAAAATTGTTAGGTCCTTCTTAGTCTTCCACTGTTAAAGAATATGTCCAAGCTTCTAAGTTTGACCAGTATAATATTCAAGCTAGTGAAACAGAAAATTTCATTACCCTTGCACTTCCTAGAGAGTTTATAATTCCATGGCAGAAACAGGGATACATACACCTCCACTTTGGAGCAGTAAGGTTAGCATTAACTTTCCATGGAAGAAAGGGACTCCTTGTAGTCTCTAGAATTTCACTTCTTGACTCCAGATTTTTGGAATATCAAAATGCTGTCAGAGGGACGGTCCAAACCACCTTGAATGCTGGAACAATTTTTGTTACTCTTTTTCCTAACTTCAACATGTCTTTGAAGGACCCCCATCTTTGTGATGCTTTTAAAGTACAAGTCCAGATCATAGGAGCTTCTCAGGTGCAGGATACATTTACTACCACACTTCACTATCAGCTAGCTTACAGACTTCAGAATCATGCTTTTGACATGGCAGTTCCAGACATAGCCTAATCCAATGATGCGTTGCTGATTCAAGTCGATTCGGGAATGACACCCATGTGTACCTTTGTTCTAAGGCAACTTGACAAGGATCGGATGATGTCTCTTTTCCCAGAATCATGGATTACGAAATATGAGATGATTCATCAAGCAACTAAACCAATCCAGTCAAAAGATCCTCTCTTTATCAGAAAAGAAAATGGTGAAGTAGAAAAAAATTCTTTATGACACCATCAGAGAAGAAGGATGTCACAGTTTTCCCAACTCAAATAGCTATGCTCCAACCAGTATCCTATGTCGGTGAAGATGGACTTCAAATCAAAGCATTTCGAGAAGATAGAAAAGCCTTGTTATGAAGGGAAATCACCTTCTGGTCACATATGGTGGGACGTTTGTGACTGTGTTGACTGCCAGAAAGAAGAAGGTTTTGAAGAAGATTATTCCAAGAGAAAGAAAAAATCCTCTCAGCAAAAGCTCAAAGAAAGATATGAAGCAGGAGATCCAGAAGTTGACCTTTTAGGAGAGCCCTCTGGAAAGTTTGATTATTATGTTCTTTATCCTAGAACCAAGAAACAAATCTCTCCCTCTCCATCCAAAGAAGATCATAACCAAAACTAGAAACCTCCATTAATCCCATACTATCAGAAAGTCCTTCCCCAAACTCTAAAATGCCAACCTCTTCCCACTAAACCAACCCAGATATCAGAATCTTCCCCCTGTTACATGTTTGACCAAGCCTCCCCTTCCTATTCCCAGAACTTTCCTCCATTAGAAAATTTTGACCACCCTCAAACCAATACCAAACATGTTTGGAAAATAAAGAATCCTGTTGGAACTAATTCAGATGGTACCAAGAAACAGGTCTCTTCGACAGAAGCAGCTTTAAATTGGCAAACGGAGAATGCTGTAGCACAAAACAAAGTCCTTTCAAAAATCTTGGATAATCAGCAAAGGATGGCTGAAGCAGTTAATCACACATTTTCATCTTCCAATTCTCTTATTAAAGATTTGAAGAAGAAAATCAAGGTGGTTGAATAAGAGTTGGCAATTATTGCTTCTACAGTCAAGGACTTGTCTGTTTCCTTTCCTCTTATTGGACTAAAAGAAAAGGAGAAAAAGCAGTTACTGCTACAACTTCAATCTATGGAAGGATCAAAGAAAGAAGTTACTCAAGCCCTTCCAATGCACGTCCAGATGCCTTACTAGCCTCGGCAATTATTGTATAAAGACCTAGCCATGCCCTTGACCTCACCATTTTCATCAACTTCTCAAAACCTACAACCATTAGTCATGACACATCCTAATTATAATCCCTTTAGGCCAAGTGGAATTCTCCCCAGCATTATATATCCAGTTCCACCTCAACCAAAATCACAAGTTAAGCCCCAAAATGACTCTCATTCCATGAAAAAAGATAAAGAACCAGTATACCAACTTCCAGACCCAACTATTGGTGCTTCTTCAAGACCTCCAGATATGAACATGTTGATTGTGGACCTTGACCCCCCAAACCCAATCTCATCATTCCTTAAAACCCTCACCCTTAATGACCCTAAAGAGCCTTTCGTGCTTCCAGTAATTGAGGATTCTGCTCTAGACTTGTCTGATCTTGGTCTAGAAGAGGTGTTTATGTCAAATAATGAACCAAAAGTGGAAGAGAAAGATGATGTTCTTCGCCCTAAAAATCCTCCATCCCCACCACCACCAATTTTTCCCCGACCACCATTCATCCCAGATTACCAAACAATGCTGGCTTATTTGCCAACTACAGACTCAAAACATTTGTTTACTCTTGACAATGCTCCTGTTTAGAGCAGCCAATGGAGAAACATTCCTTATAACCCTAAAAAGTAAAACTATCCTCATCAGAATCTTCCTAACCTTAACCATTAAACACCAAGTCCTTGGATCCCCTTTTACAGGCAAGGACCTTCTCATTGGATTTGATCTCCTTCATCAAATACCAAGCCTTAGATGGTCCTCAAAAGGACTCATGCACAAATAACACCTTTTTGCTTGGACCCAAGTACCCCACTTGTTTACTGTGGACCCCTTTGACTCCTTAAAACTCCTGATTATCAATGACTGTTGTGCTAACAGCCATTCTGAATTCCTCCTAAAAAATCCAAATCCTTTGTGGAAAAACCCGAAATTTTTCATATACCTTCCATTCAAGAAAAATGAAGATGTCAATCCCACAAAAGCCAGTCACAGAGGGATGAATCCAAAACACTTAGCCTTGACCACCCAAGAACTATCTACTCTCCTATCTGAAGGCCTTATTGAACCCACAACTTCTCCTTGGGCATGTGAAGCTTTCTATGCCAATAAGCATGCTGAGCAAGTTCGAGGCAAACTCAGATTGATAATCAATTACCAGGATCTTAATCACTTTCTTGCAGATGACAAATTTCCCTTGCCAAACAAGAATGCCCTTTTCCAGCATCTTTCAAATGCAAAAGTATTTTCAAAGTTTGATCTTAAAGTAGGATTTTGGCAGCTAGGCATCCATCCAGGAGAAAGATACAAGACGGCTTTTTGCATCCCAAACCACCATTAGCAATGGACTGTTATGCCCTTTGGTCTTAAAAATGCCCCATCCCAATTCCAGAAAGCAATGGTAATGTTGTTCCAACCACTTTTAGCCAATGCATTAATCTATGTGGACGATATCCTTTTGTTCTCAAAAGATGAAGAATCCCATGCCAAGTTGCTCACTGAATTTTATAATTTAGTGAAATTCCAAGGAATAATACTTTCAGAGAAGAAAATTGTCATAGGACAGTCGTCTATAGACTTTTTGGGAGTAAATATTTCAGATGGAAAGTATACCCTACAACCTCATATAGCGTCCTCTTTGGGTGAATTTCCAGAAAAGCTCACAAACACTAAGCAAATACAACAGTTCCTTGGAATTGTAAATTACATGTCGGACTTCATTCCAAAAGTCTCCAGATACAGGAACTGTTTGGCTCAGTTGTTGAAAAAATCTCCCCTAGAATGAAACTCTACTCATATAGAAGCGGTCCAACAACTAAAAAGGTTATCAGAAAAACTTCCTCCCTTACAGATTCCAGGACCAAGCAAACAGATTTTACAGACAGATGCAAGTGATGAATATTGGGCAGTAGCTCTTTTTGAAGAAATTGATGGCAAAAGGAATATTTGTGGCTACAAAAGTGGTGCATTCAAGCCCTCAGAACTTCATTATTATTCTACTTTCAAAGAAATTCTTGCAGTCAACTTTTGTAGTATGTATAATGAGTAATTAACTAATTATGCAATGCCCTCAAAGAGTCAAAATACAATAAGGTGGAAGTACTCCCTCCTTTAACATGAATGGTAGGTTTCATTAACTAAATTCATGATAAGATCATTTATATGAGAGAAGAGAGTATCACATTATTGTACTTTAAAAGTATTAAAAAAATTACTCTTGTTCAATCTTTGATACCCCCTAAAAAGGGAAAAAAGAGGAAGAATATTTCTTTTCTCTTAAAACTCTATTTGGGATGAGGGAAATGAATGAAATGAAATGGAACCTGCAAATCAAGATCACCAAAAAAAAAAAAAAAAATTCAATCTTTGAAATGCTTCTCACGATCTTGGAAATTGGTGAATCCAGCTAACAGACAGTTGACGGTGTGGTTTTCAAAGAGATTTTTGGAAAGAACACAACAGGAACACCACCATTTTGATAATGTGTTGCACATGATGTCTGTTCCTTATAAGAACACGAGTTTCCAACTAGAAAGAGCCCAACAATGAATAACAAAGTCCTCAACCCTTCCATTGTCCACTTTATGACCAAACTTCAATCCTAACAAGTATGGCCAAAAATCCAAGGGATTGGCTAAGTGATTCTTAAGACCTTATTATATTCATGGATTTTGGATTTAAAATTTCTTACCTGCATTTTGGGGCCATCAACTCATGTCTAGGATAAAGGTGAAAGATACATATATTTACGTATCATTTAGCCCTTCTCTTCAGTGGGCCTTTTGACCAAAAAAAAAAAAAAACTAGAGTGGAAGGAATTTCAGGCCTAGTACAGCCTTGGACTAAACCCAAAATTATAAGAAAATTTACCAGGCCTGTTTTTATAAAGCAAGCAACTGTGCGTGAAGACACTCGTTCTCTGATTCGCCAAAGCATGCCACTCATTAAACTCATGCCACTTTTTTTTTTTTTCCTTTCTCAAATTAATCTTCTATATCTCTGTCAAAGACCCAAATTCTCCAACCAATAATAAAGATTCAATTTTGAATTTGTGTTTATCTTCCTCGTAATCTCAGAAATTGAGTTGTGAGAGAAAAAAATAAGAAAATTTATCATAACATAAACAACAACAAATACACACATCCATACATAAATACATAACAAATAAAACAACAGGGTCATATATTGTGGTTTTTTCACAAGAATATCATTTTCCAGTTATATATAGATGCTTAATTTCATAATATAGAATTGAGCTCTTCTCCATTACAATTAATTGCCTACGGAAAGAACAATTACCTATGTCTCATCACGAAGAAAGCATACTTCAAATACCAACTTTAACATCTTCAGTACCACCCATTTTCACCCGTAACATATCAAACATAATAACATTTTTTCCTTGTAGGATTTGGAAAAAAAAAAAAAAATCATTAATTAAAATTGGCTCCAAATATGAAATCAATTTACAAATGCAGCTTTGTAATAAGCTCTTAAATTAATGAGCTTAGATGATCAAGGACAGAACTCAGCCATCAGAATGGGTAAGTAGAAGTGATGTCCTGATGATTATAGTCACTGTACTATAACATTTTGGGTTCAGAACAGTAGAAAAGAGTGTCCAATCAAAACTATATTTTGATCATTAGAGTTGGTGTTTGTTATGTTCAACTTCGAATTCAAGCTAATAATGTATCAAGTCAAGAAAAAGCCAAGCCTTAACAACCACTTTGGCATATTGGCTTTGCTCAGTTGCAGCCCTACCCCCTTCCTAATGTCAAAATCTTGTGAATCAACTACCCATTCAATTCAAATTCTTCTATTTTTCGAGAACCAAAAACTACTCATCAATTTGAAGCAAACCAAATCCAAATGCCCATCTAAGAGCCATATATCGAACTAAGAACCAAACACAATTAGTTAATATAATAATACCTCGAAATCTTTCTTTGAAATGCTTCCGACTAGCCATCTTCAATATTGGTGAACAGCAGGAGCATCACCCTTGTGGTAATATGTTGCACATGTTGTCCGTTCTCCATGATCAAACTTCAGTCCTAACAAGTATATAAGCATGTACGACAAACATTAAAAGCCCTATTAAGCTGAAAAGCTTGTGTACACAAACACATGGATAATAGCCTCATAACATAATTGGCACTATGGGCATAGTCAATAATTTTTGCTTGGATGGCCAAGGTAAAACTATCATCCTAACTAGCAATTAAAAAAAAAAAAAAACCCTCAAAGTATAGTATATCTATATCACAAGATTTTTGTTAGATTTTTTTTTTTTTTTTTTTTAATTGGCACAATTCTATGTAGCACTCAAAATTCTAACAAGCTATTCGACCAATTGAGTGTCTTAAGTCTTTTTTTTTTTTTTTTTTTTGAGTTTCTCCTTTTGAAAAATCTTAAGTCCACAATATTCATAAAAATCACATAAAAGTATATGACAAAACTACATCCAAGAAAAAAAAAATACTAGACTACATTTACAATAAATAACATTCATAGAATTAAATATAACAATATCACTAGAAGAAACATAAAATAAATATTATTTAAATTCAACCAAATTAGACTACTATGGTCAAATATAAATTTAAAATCAATTTCATACCTCTTAAACTAATAGAAATTGAACTAAAGAAGAAAATCATAAATCATAAGATAAAATAGAAATTAGACTAAAGAAGAAGAAGAATTTGGTATCTCTCAATATATATTTGCTTAGCTTTAAATTGGAAAACTCTTTGTTAAAGAAGAGAGGGGAACTAATGAAAATGTGATTATGTGTCCTATGGAAGAATTAATGAAAATAAACTGAAGAGAGATTAGCTAGGTGATGAAGTGGAAAGGGATATTGTAATAGTTTTAGGAAAGGGCAAAATTTAAGCACAACACCTTAAGTGAAATACATTAGGTTCTTAAATTAAATACAAACAATTTTATTACTTTTAAGGACATTAAATTCAATACAAATGAGTTTAATCGGCAACCTAATGTATTGCACATCAGTTTTATCCTTTTAGAAAAATTGAACAACTAAAAACTAAAAGGTTACAGCTAAAAAGTGGTACAAATGAACTGTAAATGTCGGTACAAAATATAGGATATGGTTCAAAAAGAAGAAGATATGGATGTGACTATCAGGTTTTAGAGATGAATGGAAAAGACAAAAGGAGTTAATTGTATGATTGAACAATTGGGATTTGATATGGACTGGGGATAATTTTATTACTGACATGTTGGGGGAGGGGGGGAATCTTTTCATCTTGTGGGGGCTAGCTCTTAGCTCAAAATGAGTGGACCTAGTTTTACCTACAATTTGAGAGGTTTTAAAAAAAATTGGAGGGGCCATGGCCCACCAAATGCATAAGGTAGCTTCGTCTTAATTGGCACCTCAATGGAGAGGTCTAAGGTTCAAATCCTTCCACTCACATTGTAACTATTAATTTATTAAAAAAAAAGTGAATTCTAATTAGATTAACTGATAAAGTTTTGAATAGATGAATAAGATATTTGGGGTTCAATCCTACTTACATTAAAAATTGATTGATATCTTAGTTTAATGATAAATAATTATCATTAAGAACGAAGGTTATAAATTAAAACTCTCTAAAAAAATTATTAAAAAAACACTACATAGTACACACGGTATTTAACTAACTATATAGTATATATTTGTAACTTTTGATGATTAAAAAAAAAAAAACCAGAAGTAATGAGCAATGAGCTCAATAAATTAAAAATTGGCGCCAAACATGAACTCAATTTACAAATGTAGCATTCTAATAAGATTTTAAAGTAATGAGCATAGATGATCAACAGACCAAGGAAAGAACTCAGCCATCAGATTGGGTCTGGGTAAGTAGAAGTGAGGTCCAAATGATTTTAGTAACATTTTGGGTTAAAAATGAGTAGAAAATAGTGTCAAATAAAAACCATGTTTAACGCTTCTGACTATTCGAGTCGGTGTTTGTTATGCTCACAACTTGGAATATCCAAGCAAAATCCAAGCTTTACAAGTGTCAAAATATTGTGAATCAAGCCATTCTATTCGATTTGTTTTGTTTTTCAAGAACCTAAAACTACTCATCAATTGGAAGCAAGCCAAATATTGAACCGAGAACCAAGTGCAACTAGTTAAAAAGTCACATAATACCTAGAAATGGAATCTGCAAATCAAGATCACAAAAACTAATGGCCCAAGTTCAATAACTAATGATGTTCTGTTTATTTTTGTAGATAATATCACCATATAATTTGGGATTTATATTCTCTAAAGTTTCTAAAGTACTCTATCACATCAAATTCTCTTAATTCATTCTATGTCATTAATTCATTAACAAAAACCTTAAAATAGATGTCATGTCAATTATTAAAATTGACTGCTCTGATTTTAAATTTATTTTAATTTTTTTAAAAATTAAACATCACATATCTGAATTCTGAACCCTAATTTCATATTCATGCCAACATGAAATAGCCAAATAGGGAGATTGTAAAGTTGTGATTTACAACTATGTTTTATGTTGGCTTTATTTCATGACAAAAAGTGTTGTAGTTGCATTAGTTTTGTTCTTTGTATTTTGTGAGATTTTATTGTATTGGGTTTAGTATTAAGTTGGTGAAGAATCAAGCATGTATTGAAGAATCAGTGCAGTTTCGCAACTAGCTCGCAAGAAGTTCGCAAGAAGGGTTCTCGCGAAAAGGGCACGTGAGAAGCACACGATTGGAAGCTGAAGAGTCGTGCTAGACTATCAATTTCACGACTGTCTCACAAGTAGGGCTAACCTGTGAGGTACCCACAAAACATTTTGTCTGAAGGATTTTAAGAGTGACTTTCTTACCCTTCACCCATACTATATATACCCTCATTACCCACAAAAGTAAGAGAGGTTATTCAGAGAGAAAAACCCTAGATAGGTTTCTACCACACAACACACTCATCTTTTAGAGAGAGAGCTACTTATCTTTAGTGAGAAATCATTGTAACTTCTTCTCATTCCCTCTCCCATTGTCATACATTAAGAGGAGATTTGTATCCAAACACAACCCACACATTTTCAGAGTGTAGAGAGTGTTTTGAAGTTTGGGAAGTTTTGGGAATTTGCCAAAAGAAGCCGGTGAGGCTTGGTAGATGCAATTAGGCGTATTGCGGGATCCAAAAAGCTAGTGAAGACAAGACTCCGAGAAGTCCGTTGATAGCAGGAGTTTAGAGGGCTCAAGTATATTGGATAAACTAGGCTTGGAAGGTCTTTTGTTATTCGTGTACTCCAACTTATTCACTAGTGGATTAATTTTGACTTGGAGGATCGCAGAGAGATTTTTCGCTGAGTTCTTCAGTTTCCTCTTTGATAACACGTCTTGGTGTTATTTTGTATTTGCATCTCTCTTCCCTACTCTTAAACTTTCATTTTATTGTTGATAATGGATGAATATGGCTTAAGGTAGTGCTATCAGTTGTTTGCGCTCTTTTACTCTTATTCCGCACTTAGTATAAGTTAGAGTAAAAGTAATCTAGTTGTAATTTTTAATTGTGAGTCTAAACAAGTTCTTGTGTTTTTACACAAGTGTGATCCTTAACCCCTTATGTGTTTTGCCATGGATAGTACTTTGTATGATTCTATGGATATTTTGGATGTTGTTGAGTGTAACATACCATGGGTTTGTGAAAATGCCTGTATGAGTGTTAATTCTCATAATTGTGATGACATGTTATATGAATCTATAGGTGTTGTTAATATTCCAAATGTCAAACTCTTGAAGAAAAAGGCTAACTATTTTCATGAGAATTTGAGCAAGTTTATTTATGAAAATGATGATTTGATTTCTAAGCTTAATGAATCCAACAAATTGGTTTAAAAGTATAAGAAACTTGCAAAACATTCTCTTGAAAAACTAAAGGAGTTTGAATATGGACTTAGATGCTAAACTTGTTTTGTCTAACAAACTTGTCAATGATCTTAAATGTGAAAATGAATCTCTAAAGATTCATACCAAGTGTTTGATTGCTAAACTTATTGCTAAAAAGGAAGAAACTCTTTGTTACAATCATGTTGTGTTACCCGATTTTGTGCCTATTGTGAGTTTTACCTCTAAAGACAAATCGGTGTACATCCCTCCATGCAAAAGAATCCAAAAAGTGGATAAAAATGCTCTAAAGCCTAAGCCTTCATTTAGGTCTCATCTTAGGGAATTGAGTGGATCTAAGTTTGTTCCTACTTGCCACCATTGTGGTGTGATCGGTCACATAAGATCTCAATGTTCCATGTTGAAGAGAGAACAAAACCATGTTGCTAGATCCCTCCCTAAAAAGCTTAGTATACCTAAACCCATTGGTTGTCACCATTATAGTGTCTTTGGTTATCTAAAACATTTTTGCTCTAAGTATCAAGCTCTTAAAAGAATTAAAAGAAAAGAAAAACTTGAGCTTTTTGGAAGTTGTGTTATAAAAGCAAAACCAGATTTGGGGGAAAATGGTAAGTTGTTGAAAAAAGTTTTTGATGTTCTTACCTCCTTGTTTATATGCATTTCTGGTTTTCATTCTTCCAACTCTCGTCTCACTTCTCATGAGAACTCATTCTAAACAATCATTCCGTTTGGATGAGGAAGGGTTCTCATGGTTGTGCTTATGGTTGAGCTTATGCTCTTTTGGTCATTGATCTAAGTCTTTTGATTTTTATGGAATTCTTCATGCATTAAATGCTTTATTATCATGCATTTGTACATCATGCATCTCTTTATATGCATTGCTTTTGTTTTTGTTGTTGATCTTTCTTTTATGTCTCAGTTTTGTGTGTGTAAAATCCAAAACCACATAAAAAGTGAAAAATTCAAAAAGATTAAAATTCAAAAAGTTTGATCATATATGTTTGAGCATATATCAAATGTGAGTATGACCTAGTACGAAGACCTTCGTACTAATGGCGTAGTGCATTTACAAGCTTAGCTTGTTATGAATGTAGATTTTCTAAATGTGAGCGACATCTAGAAATCTACGTTTGATTATTGTAAATAGATCTTCAAGCTTGTCATGAATGATTAGTTAATAGTTTTACTTGATCTTGATACATAAGTAGACTCGCGCCCATATATCTTCTCACAATTTTTTTTTTAGTTTTTCAAAAGAACTCTTCAAATGTCAATCTCCAAAAGGAAAAGAGTTGAAAAAATTTTGCTTTGAAAATTAGTTTGACTAGGAAAAGGTGGAACAAATATATATTGAAATGTATGGTGCCAAAGCCAAAGGCTCAATTGTCAAAATTTTATCAAAAAGTTTATGGCATCGCTTCTCAAAATTTGAGTTGTATTTGATCAAAAGTATGAAAAATGAAAGCCAAATGAATAGCTTTCAATCAAATGTAAACACATTGACGAGGGGTCATATATGTTCATTTCTATAAGTGAGATAGGTCACTTGACTTCGTACAGTTGTGTGTAACTTGATTGAATTGATCATTGAAGTTTCATATTAGACTATGGACTAGTTCATATTAGACACACAACACACAAGTCTAATGTTCTATGAATGCCTATTTCATTTGTGTGATTGTACATGTTCAAATGTGATGTGTGTGTGCTCAACCATATGTGGATCAAATAAAAAAAATTTATGTTCTTTTTATTTGTTTTTGGAAGTGATATGTATTGCCCATGTTTTTTAAAGTTTTTCAAGTTTTTTGTGTGAAAAACATGTTTTCTAGGTGTTTTCGTGACTTATTTTATGTGTAAGCTTAGTTGCGAGTTTAATTGGTCCAATTCTCAAGTTTTTCAACTTTGGATAGAGATTTTCGCAAGTTTTTCATGAGTACTTCGCGAGTACTTTGTGAGAAAGGCTTACCTGCGCAAATTCTCAGCTACCCGCGAAAATTATCAAATTATTTTTTTAAAGGGCATTTCGTGGGACATTTGTTTTATACTTTTCACATCTTCTTCCAAACCATTATTTTAATTTTTTTACATCAAAACCCAACTAAATTCAACTGTTTTTCATTCCATTAATATCTCTAAAGTAATCTTTAACTCTTTTCATTGTTTTTGATCCTTAAATTATGTTTTTGGGGGTTTAATGTTCATAGTTGAGATTTTCTCATATGGGGGTTGGAAAACTTAATTTTTATCAATCTTTTTGTTTGGGTTTTGTTTTAAATGATGATTTTCTTTGTATGTTGGCCCATTGTGGCAAAAATAACATGTATTTAGGCAAGTTTTTCATATGTTCATGTATTGTTTAACATATATGTATAGCATATATGTGTAGTGTGTGCACTCTGAGTGTTTGATAAAATGCCGCTATGGTATTTTTTCACTCTTTTGGACTTCGATGGGTACCAATTTTTGGGGATCACCATAATTATTCATGCTTATCATGTTTTAATCATTGGTTGTGTAGTTTACACACTTTGCCCCATGAGTATCTTGCTCATACATTAATCATGCATCTCACATGCACACTAAATACACCTTTGATGCATACACTCTAACACTTGACATATTTTGCATTCACTCATGCTAGTTAAGCCTTTTTAGACCTTTTAACACATATAACATGTTCTTGTGTTTATGTTATACCTAGGTCTATATCATATTTCATCATCCTTAACATGTCATGTTTACTTTATGCTTTGTAGTATTGTGTCTTTAAGATGTTTTGTCCTTTGTTTGAGCTTCATTTTTTCATTTATCTTACACCCCTCATGCATCTTATCTTTGTTCATATCTTATTTTCTTTCCTCCTTCTTTTTGATTCATTTGTCTATTCGTGACAAAAAGGGGGAGTGTATATCGGAGTGTATACCGAAGTGTTTCGTCATTTTTATATTACTCATGTGCATATGCTCAAGGGGAGAAATTTTGTCTCGTGCACATTCATAGGAGGAGAAAGCCATAGGGGAGATGCATATACCAAGGAGGAGAATAAATCTTTTTATGAGAAAACCTTGTTTTGTTTGCTTTACATTATACTTGTTTTCTCGTTATTTTATGGTACTTTGAGTTATGTTTAGTATCTATGCTTTGTTGCTCTCATCGTATCGTGCTTATGTGTTGGACATGCATACATCCTTATGTTATTGTGCTTTATTGGTTACACGTTTGGATAATCATTTGCTTTACTATATGATCATTGTAGTCATTTCCAAATGACTGTTATGTGTTTGATCAAATTACCCATATGTTTCACATCATGTTTACTTGATCGCATTTTTACTTGTTACATTATACTTATCCTTTTATTACTTGCTTTACCTTGAGGGTTTAATGCATTTCATGCAAGTGTTTTAGGTTACGGTATTTGTTCCAAGTTTATCAAAGGATTTAGATTTAGGTGTAAGTGAGTTTTGCCATTGTTACCAAACTCACATTTAAGTCTAGAGTCTGTTATAGGGTGTTTTGTCACGGAATAGCCCAATGGGGAGTTTGTAAAGTCGTGATTTACAATTATATTTTATGTTGGCTTTATTCCATGACAAAAAGTGTTGTAATTGCATTAATTTTGTTCATTGTATTTTGCGGGATTTTATTGTATTGGGTTTAATATTAAGTTAGTGAAGAATCAAGCATGTATTGAAGAATCAGTGCAGTTTCGTGACTAGCTCGCAAGAAGTTTGCGACAAGAGTTCCCGCGAAAAAGGCATGTGAGAAGCACATGATTGTAAGCTGAAGAGTCGTGTCAGGCTGTCAATTTTGCGACTGTCTCGCGAGTAGAGCCAACCCACGAGGTACCCATGAAACATTCTGTCTGAAGGATATTAAGAATGACTTTCTTACCTTTCACCCATTCTATATATACCCTCATTACCCATAAAAGTAAGAGAGGCTATTCAAAGAGAAAAACCCTAGATAGGTTTCTACAACACAATACACCCATCTTTTAGAGAGAGAGCTACTTATCTTTAGTGAGAAATCATTGTAACATATTCTCCTTCTCTCCCCCATTGTCATACCTTAACAAGATATTTGTACCCAAACACAACCCACACATTTTCAAAGTATAGAGAATGTTTTGAAGCATGGGAAGCTTTGAGGATTTGCCAAAAAATACCGGTGAGACTTGGCGGATGCAATCGAGCGTATTGCGGATCCGGAAATACATTGTTTCCAAGTGGTCAGCTAGACAATCTGCAACCTTTGTCAACACAAGGTGAAGTGTTGGTCTTTGGCCGATGTAGTGTTATTGTAGTGTGGTGCAGTGTTATCGTTTGCTTTTCAGAGCTAGCATTATTGTTTGCTCTTTAGAGCCAGTGTTGCCTCTCTGAGGTTAATGTTATTATTTCCATGGAAATCACCTACCGATTGTTTAGCAGTTTATGTCTTTACCTGGCATTTACCTGGCAAATGTTTAATGTTTTCCATATCAAACTATTGTTTTATTGTTATTGGCTTTTATAAGGGGAAAACTTTTTTTATTACCATATTATATTGTTTCTACCTATTTAGTGTATTTTGGCCAATTAAAGTGGTTACTATTTTAATTATTGATTACAGTGTTATAATTAAATGTTTTCTTCTTGATAGTTTTACAGAGTATATTATAATACTGTTAAAACTATTTGTAAATGTTTGTAAGGATTATATTTTGTAAATGATACTATTGTTTTGTTTTGAAAGACATTCTTGTGTTATGTAGTCTCTTATTGAACTTCTAACCCACACACCCCCCCCCCCCCACCCCCCACCCTTTCAAATTAGAATAGTGGAATATTTTTTGGTGGTAGATCATTGGAGCCATAGATTGCAGACTTCTTTTAAAGCTATGTTAATTGATGGACATTTTATTATATTTTCTTAGGATAGTGAGTTTAATATTCATGAAACTATTTGAGATTGTATTTGGAGACTTTATTGTTAAAGTTTGGGTTTGATGATTTTATAAGAAAGATTTGATGGTTTAATTCTTATTTGTGGATATTTAATTACATTCAGTTCCATTATAGCAAATGTTGATTATTTGTAAGACAGGTCAAACATCTAAATCCTTAGTATGAGTTTAGGGTGTTATAGTGCTAGCTCTTAACTCAAAATGAGTGTGGCCTAGTTTTACCTACTAGAGAGGTTTTAAAAAAATTTGGACGGGCCATGGCCCTCCCAATGCATAAGGTGGCTCCGCCCTAATTGGCACCTCAATGGAGAGGTCTACGGTTCAAATCCCCTAACTCACATTGTAACTATCAAGTTATTAAAAAAAAAAAAAAAACTACATAGTACACACATGTATTTAACTAACTATATAATATATATTTGTAACTTTTGATGATTAAAAAAAAAAAAAACACTAGGAACTTGACTTCAACTTGGTAAAACATCTCAAACCAATTGCACCCAAACCAAACTTATGGGCTTAAGCTTTTATGTGTTTAATTATGTTATATGAAGCCCTCACGAAAACAATACTCCTAGGGTTTAAATAAAAATCCAAATACAACAAACAAATTGGTACTAATTTGAAACTTCAGGTAATAAAATTGCTTATTATGTAAACTTTAAGGACTAACAATGTATTTTGACTATTTCTATCTTCTTTGTCTTTTTTTTCCCAAATATTCTGTAACGTTAGAGGTACAAATCAAAATTTTACTACAATTTTGCCACTTCCTAATTAATATTATTGGAAAGGCTAAATTTTTTCCCCCAATGAATGCAAACTATAACAATGAATGTTTCCTGGACAAGTGATGTTTGCTCAAATATTGACTTTCTGTTTTATATATAAATATATATATATATATATATATATATATATATATATATATATATATATATATATATTGACTTTCTTTGTAAAAATAAATCCATAATTGATTCAAAAATAATAATCAATTAATTTCAACACTTTTAAGATTATAGTTTTACTTTTTTTTAAAAAAAATTAACAAACTAACATGAATGTTTTACCAACTAATAAAGAATTTATCAAAACCTATCAATACTTAAACTAGTATGAAATTGAATTAAAAATTTATTAGAGTTATATCATAACTAAAATTACGGTGTTTAAGGCATCATTAAGAACACAATTTTCTCTTTAACTAACTCTAAATCATTTTTCTTAGCCAAAAAAAAGAAAAGAAAGAAAAAGAACTAACTCTAAATCATGATCAACAAAAGTACAATTAAGAAAGAGGCACACTACGAGGAAGGGTTAATCTTCAAGCTTGGAAAATAGTTTAAACCTATAAGACACCAAAGATTATGCCTTAAAATAAATCTATACATCTACTAAGGGTTCGCTTAATATTGATTTTATTTTTATAAATAGCCTAATAAATGTCAATTGCTTGTTTATTTTTTATACACAATTTAAAAAATCTAAAAAGGGCTATGAATATATTAATTAAGACTTTTTTTAATATAATACTTCTAAAAATTATAAAATAAACATAAACATGGAAATAAATATTTTTGTTTATTTTGAGTCCAAAAACATATGTTATTCTTTATTCAAATTAAAGTATAGAAAGTATGAAACTTTCAATGTTATTGTTTAAATTTTTAAGGCTTTTCATGCCCCTTTCTCTTTTATTTATTTATTTTATATACAAATCAATTCCTAAATATTTATGTGATATAAGTACAACTTTTCAAGGTTTCTAAACTCCAACAAGCTTCAATTTTTTAAATATAACATTTGAAATATTTAATTAATTTTTTTTTTTTTTTTTTTTTTAAGAATTCGGCTTTAAGAAATGGGCTTCTAGTAGCAACTATAGTCCAAATTAGTCAAAATCTTGTGGATTACAAGCTCATATCATATGTGACTGCTAAGTTAGTGGCCTGCTTCGCAATATTTATAGGGAATCATGCAAACTTACAAGTTCTTTTATAACTATGTCTATAATGCACAGGTGTAAAAAAAAATCATATCAATATTATTAATGATCGTAGATTTAAGGATGTTAGCTTTAATATCCCCTAATTTTGGATATAAAATGGGTGTTTTATTCAATAGAAGTTCTCCTTGCAACTATGGGCTTGCGGATGAAGTGTTGGATTGGATTATGCAATAGAAGTTGTCCCCGCTACTATGGTCTTGCAGATGAAGCATTGGTTTTATTGGATCCTCGAAACCCAAAAAATGATAATAAATGTAATGGACAAAATTGCCTTTTGCCCTTCTTCCCAAACTAAATAGGGAAATGCCCCTCTTTTGAAAATCGAGTTAAGCTCTATAGTGACGTTTTCAATGACCTATAGTGACATTTTTAAGGACCTATAGTGACGTTTTGTAACTTGATATCCATGAAATCGAGTTATAGGCAATTTTATTGCCTATAACTCGATTTCAAGGATATCAAGTTATAAAACGTCACTATAGGTTCTTAAAACGCCATTATAGGTCCTTGAAAACGTCACTATAGGTCCTTGAAATTTTTTTTTTTTTTAAAACTCGATTTTGAGAAACTCGATTTTCAAAAGAGGGGCATTTCCCTATTTAGTTTGGGAAGAAGGGCAAAAGGCTAATTAATTTGCCTAAAAAGGGCAAAAGCCCATTTTGTCCTAAATGTAATTGAACAAAGAAGTGGTGGAATTAGTTCATGCCACGCAGATGCAACAACAACAGGAAACATCTCGATAGTGTATATGCTAGGCATGGTTCCATTATATTGTAATCTAAAAAATATATATTAATACATTTCATTATGTAATTTAATTTCAATAATTTTTTTTTTGTGTATATGTTTATGAGTTTGGATCATCAGTTTTGACTTGTTTTGTTGGATACATTTTGGA
Organism: Quercus wislizeni; assembly: GCA_023055345.1. Lineage (NCBI taxonomy): Eukaryota > Viridiplantae > Streptophyta > Magnoliopsida > Fagales > Fagaceae > Quercus > Quercus wislizeni. The sequence goes on along the minus strand of JALGQJ010000002.1, from coordinate 7,479,330 downwards.
GTTAAGTTTGATCAACAATGTTGACAAAAAAACTATGATGCAATCTTCGCTGATATTGATTGCAATAGACTTGTTGAGTTTGATTTATGTACGTTACTTAGTTGGGTTAGCGGAAGTGATTGATATTATTCTTTTTGAAGTCTTTATCATCTCTTATTCTAGGAGTTGCAAATACTCTTTTCATCTTGAATGCTGAGATGTACCTAGAAGTTTTCCTGAACAAAGGAGAGCCAATTGTTGTACTCATTATTGACATCAATAGCCCTATTGTCACACTTTACCTGTTTTCAATTGATGATGATACATATATGTAGAAGCTTCTTTTTTTTTTGGATACTCACCCTATTGGGAGCCTTAGCCATTTGGTTTGTTGTACCAGAAAGTAACAAGAAGAAGAAAAGCACACTTTCTACTATACCAGTTCTTTAAAATTTGTACTGTCCCATTAGAATGTGTGAATGATTCACAACAATGTACTAGTATGGAATAATATTTAATAGATGTAATGTGGACTTATTTTATATGTAATTGTCCTTGCTATGATGGGCTTGTAGATGAAGCGTTGGTTTTATTGGATTCTTGAAACCCAAAAAATGACAATGAATATAATTGAACAAAGAAGTAGTGGAATGAGTTCATGCCACACAAATGCAATAACAATAGAAAACACCTCAATAATGTATACACTAGGCATGATTCCATTATATTGTAATCTAAATATATTATTATTATTATTATTATTATTATTACATTTCATTATGTAATTTAATTCCAATAAAATAATTCTATTTTATTTTTCTTTTTATGTTTACGGTCGTGCCTTGCATATAATTTGAACCTACGAACATATGTTATTCTTCATTCAAATAGAAATATAGGAAAATATGGAAATATTAATGTCAATATTTGAATATTTTAGGCTATTCATATCCATCTATCATTTGTTTTTAACATACAAATCAAGTTTCAACTAGTTATGCGAGAGAAGCTTAAACTCATATTTTCTATGCTTTAAACAAGTTCTTCTAGTATCTAAAGATAATCTGGCCTTATTTTTGTGACATTTCTCTTATTAGTAATTTCATTAATTATGGTTTCATAAATATCTGTAACAGTCGAAGCATGTTTTGTAGGATCTCCGACATATTTTTAAACAAAAGCTCTCATAAGTATTTTTTGAAGTGTTCAAAGACTGAAATCATTACTATGAAGTAAAACATTCACACACACTAGGGTAAGTTTTACTTGTGTTTCGAAAAAGAATCATGTAAAGTACATTGTTGATAACGAATTCTAAAACACGATTAATAGACATATGAACAAGAAAGTGACAAACTAAGATAAAGTGGATTGTCTTCTAGATTTGTAACTAGTTTTGATAAAAATGAATGAATTTATTTTCTTTAGCTGAGTTTTCACCTCAATAAAACTTTATCACTCTATCTCTCTTTCGTCATATGTATAACAAGTAATTAACTAATTATTCAATAACCTCAAAATACAGAAGATGGTACTCCCTCCTTTAACATGAATGGTAGGTTTCAATAATTAAATTTGATGGTGTATCAAAAATGCACGTCTTGCTTCGTCCAAAAAGGGCGTCCGTGAGAAGGAATTGAAGAGATTAGACGTGAGAAACGTGCTCGTCCTCAATTACCTCGTCTGTCCTTGATAAAGGACGGACGAGCATATTGGATCCTCCAAACATGATCCATGCTCGTCCCCAGTTACCTCATTAGTCCTTGATAAAGGACAAACGAGCATATTGAACCCTCAACAAGCATGCTCTTTGCCAAAAGCGTAAGGGACAAACTATAATTTTCCGATCCAAGGCCTCTACTAATCTTTGTGAAACACCGGTCCAAATAAAGTAACTTCCATATCGGTTATGGACTCCTTGACAAGAGGAACGGTTATTGAGATAATTACCGTTCCATGTACACTATATAAGCATTCTCTTGCAAAGAGGTAAGGCAGTCAGACTTTTTATTTCAGAAATCACTTCCTTCCTAGTAGGAATTACAAATTCATTGACTTCATCATCGGAGGACTTTTGGCTGGTCCCCTCTAACTTACTATTTGTTTTCAGGATCAAGGCCTAAAATCATCAGCGCTCGAGACTTATCAACTCACTGATTTCCCAGGAACTATCAAAATTCATGATAGAAGCCATCATTTATATGAGAGAATGAAGCATTGCGTTGTTGTACTTTAAAAGTGTCAAAAAAAATTCTCATGTTTAATCCTTGACACCTCACCTTCTAAAAGGGAAAAAAAGAAGAAGAAGATTTTTTTTTTCTCTCTCTCCTAACACTCCATTTGGGAGGAGGGAATGAAATCATTGAAATGGAATGAAAAGAATATTTTTAGAATATTCATTATATTCTCTTGTTTGAGAGTTTAATAATGGGAATGAATTTTTCATTCCTTTATTTGGAAGTTTAAATGGAAGGGAATATAATGGGTAGGAGTAATGTTGTCCACGAGTTGGGTTTATGCCTAACCCAAACTTGATCTGATCACTTCAGATCCCCAAGAAATGAACCCACCGATGACGGGGAAGAAGTGTCAGTTTGGGCGAGTCAAGTCTCCGCCGGTATTGGGCGATTGTTGGGGAAGAGCAAATTTGGAAAAAATCTTATTGGATTTGGCAAGATTTGACTGGAGAATACCTCATACTAGCGGAGAATGATGACTTTAATGGGTTGAGATTAGTCGAGTAGGTTGGAATCGGGTTTTCATGCAATGACCCCCCAATCAACCTGCCAATATCGATTTATGGAGTGTGAAGACAAGCCATTAATTGTCATAGGTGTCACATTAGCTAGTTTTCGGGTTGGATCGGACGGTTTAGTGGGTAGGTCGGTTTCACAGGTTATTTGGACACTCCTAACTATGAGGAAACACTCATTCATTTTTATTTCCTCAAAAACTTTTTTTTTCCATTTAGGAATCCGAGAGAATCAAATTAAGTTTAGTGAAATTTTCATTGAAACTCCTAAAATATTCATATATATATATATAGCTATTTATTTTAAAATAAGATTCTAATAGTAATATTGTTAAAAAATAATTTCATTCTTTTCCATTTATTTTAATCTCAAATAGTATTACTTACCTTCCATTCTTTTTCATTTATTTTCATTACTTATAAAGATTTCTTTCTATTTCATTCTTTTATGAACTTCCAAATAAAGTGTAAGTAACAAAACTTTCCTTTCATCTTCACTTCCAAGAGTAATTCTACAGTACCCCCAAAAAAAAGGGGGGGGGGGGGTACGATACCCACTAGTAGGTAACCTGTTACATCAGGTTACTTTTTTTCTCACATTTGACGGTTCCATGATCACATTGTGCAGTTCCAACATCACATGTGACAGTTCTTTTCTCACATTTGATGATTCCCTTACTTTTTTTCTCACATTTGACGGTTTCATTCTCATATTGTGCAGTTCTAACATCACATGTGACAGTTTTATCTCACATTTGGTGGTTCCCTTACTTTTTTTCTCACATTTGACGGTTCCATCCTCACATTGTGTGGTTCCAACATCACATATGACAGTTCTTTTGTCACATTGGATGGTTCTTTTACTTTTTTCTCACATTTGACAGTTCCATCTTCACATTGTGTGGTTCCAACATCACATATGACAGTTCTTTTGTCACATTGGATGGTTCTCTTACTTTTTTCTTACATTTGACAGTTCCATCTTCACATTGTGCAGTTTCAACATCACATGTGACAGTTTTTTTCTCACATTTAGTGGTTCCCTTACTTTTTTCTCACATTTGACAATTCCATTCTCACATTGTACTGTTCCAACATCACATGTGACCATTTTTTCTCACATTTGGTGGTTCCCTTACTTTCTTTTTCTCACATTTAACGGTTCCATCTTCACATTGTGCGGTTCCAACATCACATGTGACAGTTCTTTTGTCACATTGGGTGGTTCCTTACTTTTTTCTCACACTTGACAGTTCCATCCTCACATTGTGCAGTTCCAACATCACATGTGACAGTTCTTTTCTCACATTTGGTGGTGCCCTTACTTTTTTCTCACATTTGATGGTTCCATTCTTACATTGTGTAGTTCCAACATCACATGTGACAGTTCTTTTCTCACATTTGGTGGTTCCCTTACTTTTTTTTCACATTTGATGGTTCCATTCTCACATTGTGCAGTTCTAATGTCACATGTGACAGTTTTTTTTTCCACATTTAGTGGTTTCCTTACTTTTTTTCTCACATTTGACGGTTTCATCCTCACATTGTGCGGTTCCAACATCACACATGACAGTTCTTTTGTCATATTGGGTGGTTCTCTTACTTTTTTCTTACACTTGATGGTTTCATCCTCACATTGTGCAGTTCCAACATCACATGTGACAGTTCTTTTCTCACATTTAGTGGTTCCCTTACTTTTTCTCACATTTGACGGTTCCATTCTCACATTGTGCAGTTCCAACATTACATGTGACAGTTTTTTCTCACATTTGGTGGTTCCCTTACTTTCTTTTTCTCACATTTGACGGTTCCATCCTCACATTGTGCGGTTCCAACATCATATATAATAGTTCTTTTGTCACATTGGGTGGTTTCTTACTTTTTTCTCACACTTGACGGTTTCATCCTCACATTGTGCGGTTCCAACATCACATGTGACAGTTCTTTTCTCACATTTAGTGGTTCCCTTACTTTTTTTCTCACATTTGACGGTTTCATTCTCACATTGTGCAGTTCCAACATCACATCTGACATTTTTTTCTCACATTTGGTGGTTTCTTACTTTTTTTACACATTTGACGGTTCCATCCTCATAGTTGAGGTCATTTTCTTGATGTTTATATTTTTATTATTTATATATGATGGTGAACCAAAAATTAAACTATCTCCAATTCGTCCATAGTGTCGTTCAAGACCAGAAAGGTCATCCAAGTGCAAGAAGGTTGTCCAGCATGGAGTTACCTGGACGACCGCCAAAAACTTAGAAATTTTCGGAGTAAATCTATATCCAAAAGCTTATGATTTAGACCACGTTCTACTATTTTGAAGTAGGAGCAAAATTCTTCTCTATCGCTCTAACTTCCCACTAAGTTCTTAACTTCTGATGGCAGTTGTAGAAATTAAGTCTGAACCTTCTAACTTCCATCCACGTTGAGGAAGTTACTAAACAAATAACCACTCCAATGCTCACTATAAAAGAACTTAGCCATATGAAATCAAAGTAAGTTTTTCACCACTTATAGAGTTGGAATTCCTAATTTCAAGAGAGAAAACTAACTTAAACATCGGAGGGTTCTTGGCTAGTTCATCCCAATCACCTTTGATCTTGTGCTTCTTTCTTTTCAGGCCTTCTAAGCAATCTCAAGCCCATTGAAACCCGAAGCATTCAGCCTACTGATTTTCTATGCATCATCAATATATACTATAAAATCGAAGATGTATAACCTTATGTGCTCTCTAATTGTTCTTATGCAACATCTGCAACTTAATCATAGTTGTGTGTTTATTGTGGTGTCTAAGGTTGGAAATAGGGTGACTATACAATTAGCAAGTTATGCAAAAAAATTCAATACAAAGATTGTTGACAATTTTAAAATTTTCAGTAAACACTTGAATTGAAACTATAGATCCAGTATGAAATAGTCATCAATCAAGGCTACTACACTAGGTTTTATATTTTTTAGGCATTTTCATTAGATCCATGTGTGCAGAAGTGTCAAATGACTATGTCTGACACTAGTATAACCACCCTAACTAAAGTGTCTATGCAATTTTTTTTGGTGGGGGCCCGAGCCCCTCTGGCCCAATTTTTTTTTCTTTTTTTAAGTAGGTTAATTTTCAAAAAAAAAAAAAAAAAAAAGGACTTGGGCCCCTTTACAAAAAGCTTGGGCCCCCTCTGAAATTGTAACCCAGCCGGCCAGCCCACATGTAAAAAAATAAAAAATAAAAAATAAATTTTAAGTAGGTTAATTTTCAAAAAAAAAAAAAAAGACTTGGGCCCCCTCAGAAATTGTAACCCAGTCGGCCAGCCCACATGTAAAAAAAAACAAAAAAAAGGTTTAGTCCAAAAATGTAAACCCAGCAGTCCGACTGAAGACTACAGTCTTCGAAGTCCAAACAAAAAAAAAAACCGAAGGCTGAGGCAAGACAGAGAGAGTGAGCGGCTTTTCAAAAAAAAAAAAAAAAAGACAGGTGTAACTTCTTTGATATTGGATACTTTTTTTGGTCTAAATTCACTACTGACCTTTTGATTATTTGAACTGTTTTTGCCTTTATTTATTACAATCATCTTAAACTTGAACTGTTTTTGCCCATACTTTAAGCACTACCATATTTTTCTTGATACACAGTGTCCGGTTCTGCTGCTGCATGCAATGGGGTATTGCTATTTTTCCCTCTGAACTGGTTTCTCTGCACTAGGTACTGTTGGATTTCTACACTCTGCACTGGTTACTGCTGAATTTCTGCACTGTATAGCTGCTGCCTGCAGCATGTGGACTGCTGTTTTCTTAATGCAATTGCATCAATAGCACTCATTGAATAGGCTTGCTTGTGTATCTGATGGTGAAAGTGGTAATAAATACATGTGTACATAATATTATAGATTGCGTCATTCATTTCTTTTGAGTTGAATATTGCCAATTATTGTACATGTACAATTTTTGTGTGTGGATTATTTAATTAGTGTACTTGAAAATCTTAGGGTCTTCTTGGTTTTGGATGAGGGCTGTACTTATTGGATCATAAATGAATGTAGCCAATTGCTTTACTAGTTATATGCTTTGCCTTCAAGATTATATCTCCACTTCATGCAAGACCCGCTTGGAAAAATAGTACCTACTTTGGTATTTTGGATGTCAGAAACTTGAAAGAAAGCATTGATTTTTTCATTCACCAAGTAAAATTTGCACCGATATATTTCTCAACTTAACAACATGTCCAGCCAATACTAAACTAACAATATCATTTCACATCACAGAAAAGTATTCTCTTATACACAAATATTCACTTCCACAAAAACATACTACAAAAAAATCTATACACATAGCTCTTAGTTCCCACTATTTTCTTTAAGTGCAGGCAAATGAAGGTTGATGGACTCTTTTTATAAAGGATGAGGCAACCTGTGGTGAACATAGAGCCAAAACTCACAATAAATTCAAATGAAATGGCTTAAATGCCCCACTTATAACTCAAAAAAAAAAAAAAAAAAACTTAGTTTTGATAATAAAATGAAGTAAACAATGTTTTATTATTGTGAACTCACATTACAAATATCACATGGCATATTGCAAAAGATAGTACACTAAAGTAAAAACAGAATTCACTAATTAAATACAATGCTTATTGTGCAATTTTTAAATAACTTGCAATTGTACAAAATAATTTGAATGTATTCAACATCATAAGTCCTACTGCCTATTCAATCTAACACGTCTTTCTGCCGTTTGAAATGGTTGAGCTGCAAATCCCTTTATGTCTCAAGACGCTTGAAATGCATCCCTCATAAATCCTGAAGTGGCAAACTTTGCCAATCTGTCTGCCTATGCACAAGTCAGAACCAAGGAAAAATGAGAAATATTAACAAAAATAGTCAAAAGATGGCACTAAGAAGCATGCAGATATAATGTACAAATATTTATGTTCTTCGCATACATTGGCCTTCACATAATGCTGTTAAAAGCTCCTTAAGGGAGACAGTAAATGCAGAATGCTAGTTAGAACAATCAAATACATATTTATGTCTCCGCTTACTACCTAAATGAAGTAATATACTAGCTAGCCGCAAGGTAAGAACTTCAATAAATAATCCTTGGCATTACCAGAACTTCACTTTCTTACAGCAACTTGTGGACAGGTGCTTTAATTTTAAAAATGGTACCTAAGGTACTGTATCTAAGTTTTGCCTTTTTCATATATATGCATCTTAGCATCCTCACCAATCAAACAACATAAATTGATATCTAAAAACATGCAGGGCAACTCACATAAACAAGGGTAGTGCAACTCACGAAATTCAATCTCCCTTTCAATTAAAAATAAAATTCACTAAATTGCAGCAAGGAAGTGCCCAGCTGCTGGGGTTGCTTGTGTGGAAGGTCCAGAGAGAAGGAGCCAGGGAAGGAAAGTGTGAGCTTCTCTATAAACTTGAAACTGCTAAGAGAGAGACGGAAGAGTTGAAAAAATTAAGATGTGAAGATGCAAGAGTCACTGAGAAAGTTGTGAGTATCTTTGCTACAAAAGAGCAGAGCTGGTTGAATGAAAGGAAGATGCTCCGGCAGTAGATTGGGGCTCTTTTGAAAGAATTGAGAGTTATTGAGAAAAAGAAGGATCATGCTGTTTCTGAATTGAATGAAAAGTTGAAGGAAATGGAGATTATGGTGCAGCATAAGGATAAGGAGTTGGAGGAAGAGAAGTAGAATAAGAGTGAATTAGAAGAAAAGCTAAAAGAAGCTGAAAATGTCATCAAAGCATTGAGAGAAACTGCAACGCTTTAAGCCCAAGAGCATTCTTCTGAGCTATGGAAGCACAAATCTGCCTTCATTGAAGTTGTGACAAACCAACGGCAACTTGAAGCTAGAATGGGCCGCGCACTTAGGAAAATCGAAGCTACAAAACAAGAACTTGGAGTAGTATTAGAGCAAAAGGAGGAGGCAGACTTGATGGTTCAAAAACTATCAATGGAGATGGTAAAAATGCGTAAGGATTTGGAGCAAAAAGAAAATATTCTATCAGCAATGCTTAGGAAGAACAAGCTGGATACAACAGAGAAACACTTGCTTTTAAAGGAGGTTAAACTATCAAAGGCTAAGAGAAAGCAAGCTAAAATAGGAACTGAAAGGTGGAGGGCAGTATCTAGACATTAGAGGCATTCATTAAGAATTATGTTGACTAACCAAGTAAATTCAAAATTGGACTTTTATAGAGGGGCAAGAGGGGTGCATCAGCATGCAACAGGATCATCATACAATGGAAAGACAAGATCACAGCCAACTGATCTTGTTCTTGAGTATGGGCATATTGGACTTAAAAAGGACAGAAAAGAGCCAGAACTTTCTCCAATCTCTGACTGCTACTCACTGGAAGGACATGAGGCATTGGGTAAGAACAAATTTCCCAATTTTCATTAGGATTTAACATATATGAACTCTTAGCTTTAACCAACATTATCAATAGCGAACTCTAATACACATGTGCGCATGTACACACATATTCTTGATTTTATTTTCCTTTATAAAATCCCGTCAAAATGCTTTAATTCCTGATTTTGTATAAAATTCTAGATTCTTATTTTCTTAATACCTTCCCTTTTCTTGCTTTTTAAGCTATGACAGTTGATGTTAAGCAATTGGAAAGTTGGGTACTGTCAGAAGCTGAGAAGTATGCAACTTTAATTGAGCAAAGGCATCACTTAGAACTAGATGCTTTTGCAAAACAAATGAGAATCAAAGATGAGAAATTAGAAAAATTTCGTTGGCATTTGATGAGCATGGAACTAGAATCAAAGCGGTTGCAGTCCCATATTGAGGGAATGAATGAGGATATGTCACAGCTCAAACATGATAATATGAAATTGGAAGCCTTGTTATTGGAGAGAGAAGAAGAATTAACTTCCTTAAAAGAGCAACTAGCATCACAATTGAGGGCCCTAAATTGCCAAAATACTAATTTAAATTGTTCTGTACATAGTCCAGTAATAGCCCATGAGGCCATTGGCTCTGAAGTTATCAATAAGAGAAAACAAAATGAGAGAGAACAAGAAACAAGGACTCCAAATTCGGAGGATTTGTGTCAAGAGGAAGATGTTGAGAAAGAAGAAGGAAACTCATCCTTTAACCAGTCCAAGGATGTAGGTTTAATAGCCCATTCTCCTGAAAAAGAGTCAGAAGATGATAAGGAAATTGCCAATTAGGGTCCTGTAAAAGAGGGAAGAACAAGTCCAGTGGATATTGATGTTACTGAAAACCTGGCATCATCTAGTCAGCCCTTGAATAAGACAAACAATTCTCCTTGGAGGATGGATCTTCATGCTCTTCAAGTTTCATATAAGATCAAAAGGCTGAAGTAGCAACTTCTAATGCTTGAGAGACTGACAGGGAAGCAAGAAAGCCTTGAAGATACAGAAAGCAATGATAATGGGCAAATTGGGATCAAGAGTTTCCTTGCATTGATGTCTTTGCTGAATAAACAAGTTGGCAGGTACTAGTCCTTTTAAGAGAAGGCAGATGACCTTTCCAAACGCATGGTAAGCTTGGATTAATTCAATAAAGTTCAAAAAAATATGACAATAAAATTGACTTTTGGCAATTCAGTGTTCTCAACACTTTGATAGTTGCAAAATTTCAACCATCTCTTTTAAATATCAGTGCTTCTGTTTGGCTTCAATTAGGGCCTAACACACTATATGACATTCTCATTGGCCTCTCTTTTGGCAGTTTAAAAATGTAGTCATTTATGTATAGTTTCTTATTTATATTTTTCAGCTTGAGCATAATCTAACTGCGAGTGGTGGACATTCTAGTACAACAAGACCAAAGGAAGAAACTAAAGCACTACAAAAATTCCTAGACGAAACATTTCAGCTGCAGAGACATATAGTTGCAACAGGACAGAAATGGGTGGAAATTCAATCCAAGATTTCTTCTGGATTTGTTGGGGTCACTGAAGAAATAAATAAGACTGCTAGCTTTGACATGAAACGCTTTGCTGATAGGAAATTATTGGAGATCTTGAGGGGACATTGACTTGTGTGGGGATGATACATTTAAGGAGGTAGTGAGGAGAGCTAAAAAATAAAAAATAAAGATGAGGCTTAATACATATTAGATAGTCTTGCAGTTTGTTAGTGTTTCTACTGATTTTTTTTGAGATTTTCTTTTTCTTTTTTTTGAGAAACCAGTTTGTGAGACAGAACGATGCTTTTATTAAAACATAAGAAAACTAATCAAACAAAGCAAGGGGGATAATGTCCCCAGGTAAGTCTTCAACCCAAACCTGACATTCTAGTTCTAGCCCAACCCAAGATTTCTTTGCCAAAGCATCGGCAACAGGCAATCAATGGTGGACTGTCAAGCCCTTCGGTGTAAAGATTAATTTGTCAAATATATAAGAACCAAAACTCAAACAAAACAATAATATCATAAACCCACAAAGTTTAGAGAAATAATATAAACCCATATCAGCGATAATCATATGTAAAGAGAGAACCTGAAGACTGTGGGTGGCGCCGCCGATTTAGAATGGAAGAGAAGAAGTGCTGCTGAGTCGTCCGGAAAGAGATGAAGTGCCGCCGAGTTGGATTGGATATGAGTGCGCCGCTGATTTGAATATGGATTGGAAGAGAATAAGCTAGAGAGCGGCGCCGACAAGTTGGATTGGATGAGAAGAAGCGCCTCCGATTTGAGGCAAACAGAGCAATGAGCCAACGAAGTAGAGAGGTAGAGAAGCAAACGTGAGAAAGGAGAAAAGGCTGAAAAGCGTGATGAATGTTTTAATTTTTTGTTTTTATATAAAACCTGTTTAACCGGTAACCAAAAACATTTAAAATTACATTAACGGTCAAGATTAAAATCATAATAAATTAACGGCTTAGATATAAGTGGTACCGTACCCCCTATTTTTTGAGGGGGTATGATAGAATGACCCCACTTCCAAACCCATTGTCTGCCACCCACTCACCCACTCATTCGTTATCTTCCAAAACTGAAAAAGGAAAATTCTTCTCCTAAAAAATTTTAAGGACTAAAATCTCACACTTCCCCTCCAAAGTCCAAACTCATGGCTGGGACAAAGATGAAAGATATATGCACGATACATCTACATATCAGAGCTTTCATTGGGCCCTCATGGTACCTTATCTTCACTGGGCCTTCCGACCCCAACCAAAAAAAAAATTAGTGTGAAAGGAGTTTCAGGCCTAGCAAAGCCTTGGACCAAAACCCAAAACTATAAGAAAAATTACCAGGCCTGTTTTTACAAAGCAAGCAATTGGTTCGTGTAATACACTCTCTCTCTGATTCGCCAAAGCATGTCACTTCCAATAAACCTGTCAATTACTAGAACAGCGCAGAGATAAAGATAAAAGAATCCATATCCGTGTTAAGTTTCCTGGGCCATTTTTTTTTTTACATTTCCTCACGTCTTCTTCTCCTTCTCTCTCTCTCTCTCTCTCTCTCTCTCTAACAATTTAACCTTCTATACTTGTCAAAGACCCAAAAGTTCTCCAACCAATAATAAAGATTCAATTTTGGATGTGTGTTTGTGTTCCTCGTAATCTCAGAAGCTGAGTTGTTTGAGAGAGAAGAAAAAAAAAAGGAAGAAAAATTGGCAGGGAATGGCTCAAGCAGTGGAAGAATGGTACAAGCAAATGCCTATCATCACTCGTTCGTATCTCACGGCCGCTATTGTCACCACCATCGGTTGCTCCCTTGATGTACGTATCTCTAAGCTTTGAGGTGTCGGTCAAAAAGGGATTTTTTTTTGGGGGGGGGGGGGGGGGGGTTTGGTGTTGGATTTTGTGGGTTTTGTGTGTTTGGGTTAATGGGGTTGTTTGGTTTGGTTAGATTTCAATTGGGTTTGCTTCGAATTTCGGAATGTAAAGTCTTTTGGGTCAAAACTCAAAAGGGGGCTTTTTTTTTCTTCCTGGCGGTATAGAGTTTTGTGGGGTTTTGTGTTTTGGGGGTTAATGGAGCATTGAAGCTGTTTGGTTTGGTTAGATTTCAGTTGGGTTTGCTTCAAATTTGGGAGAAAGTTGGTGGTCTTTCTCTCTCAAGTAGTGCAAATTGGATTTTATTATGGTTTTTAATGTTTTGGCAACTGGGTTTGAATGGCTTAGGTTGAATTAATTGGGTTTTTTTTTTTTAATAAATATTTTGGGAAATTTTGGAGTTTACTTCTCAAAATTGAATTGGGTGTTTATCATTTTTTTTTCTTATGTTAACATGTTAGGAAGAATAGCTGCAACTTTGGAAGGTTTAATGATTTACTGATTCTTAGTTAACATAATTAATGATTTTCTGTTTATTTTTGCAGATAATATCACCTTATAATTTGTACTTGAACCCTAATCTAGTGATCAAGCAATATCAGTTATGGCGTCTCGTCACCAATTTCTTGTATTTCCGGAAAATGGGTAATAGTTTTATGCCTCATTCAGTAGGAATCTGCTTTTTTAATTTTAATGTAGGGAAAATTTGTGTTAGTTTAGTGATCATCTTCACTATGATGAGGTTGTTGAGAAGAAATCTTTTGGGGCACACAAGGCTTTCTTCTATGAAAGTCGTTGAAAGAATTTTTGTTAGTTGAATGTCTGTTGCTTTGTACGATATGTTAGTTTTTTACGATGTGACTCAAATGGGACAAACTTATTGTGGTAGTTAGATAAAGTAAGAAGTCTGCATTAGCTATTCATCTACTGTTCTACCATTTTTTTCCATTTGAACTTACACTCAGACATTTGATAACCGCAATGGGTTATGTCATCAAAGAAGTTTCATGGCATAAGAAGAATGTGTTAATTCAGTCCTCCTTTGTGATGCATTGTCTTGTGGACTGTAGTTGGCCAATGGCCATTGTCATCTATCTGGACGAGTTTGGTTCCTTTAGATTTGTACTGTAGTACATTTTTTGTTAATTACGAGGTTTATGTTGGTTTTTCTGTGTCCAATCCATGCTTAATATCTGTTTGTTTTTGTAGGGTTCCTTAAGAACATTATGTATAACCTTCACTAGGAGTGGGAATGTTCCAGTATTGTTATTTTTATTATCTAAATATCTAATAGTGGTTTAGCAACGGATTGGCAGCAGAGATTTTATTCCTCCACCTAGCTTGTTGAAATCAAGTCTTCTCCTGCACCTTTTGATTTGATGGTTTTTTTTTCCTTTCTGGAACTCCCTTCACTTTCCCCAATGATGCCCCTGAACACAATGGTTTTATGAATCACAAATTATGTTCCATTGTCTGCTTGTTGTTGAATGTATTGCAATCCGATTATACATTGTCTTGATGCATTTATATCATTGTCTTCAACAACAACAAAGCCTTAGTCCCAAATTTGTTGGGGTTAGCCATGGATCCTCAACATAAACATAGACAATGATGTAATGAATTTATTTCGTTTTTTTTGCTTACTTTAGTTTTTTAGTTTTTTTTTTTTTTAATAATACTCTTATTACCTATCAAAAAAAAAAAAAAGAATTTATTTTGTTTTCTATGTTTATGTTTTCCAACAGTTAATTATGTTGATTGTTTGGAAGTCTGATTGAGCCTAAGTAATCATCAAGTTTGTCATTTTTAACATATTTTTTTACCTTGACAATGCAGACTTGGACTTTATGTTTCACATGTTCTTTCTAGCTCGATACTGCAAACTCCTTGAAGAGAACTCATTCAGGGGAAGGACAGCCGATTTCTTTTACATGCTCTTATTTGGTGCCACTGTTTTAACTGGAATTGTTCTTGTTGGGGGAATGATACCGTACTTGTCGGAGTCATTTGCAAAAATTATATTCCTTAGCAATTCCCTGACATTCATGATGGTTAGTTCCTTTCCTTTTTGTTTGAATATAAAATTTGTTTTGTTCCTACCATCATTAGAACCATTAATAACTCCTGTTTGATGGGAATAATATTATGGAGATTGGAATGTCATCTAGCCATTATAGTATGATAGCAAAAGGCAATATAATGAATTAATGATGAAGTTATGGTTATACCAAGTTATTCTTGTCATGCTTTTCATTAGCTTTCTTCCTGTTTCAATAAGTTAAGCAATTCCCATCTCAAATCAGTCTGGTAGAATATTTTTGAGTAAAAGATAGAAAGTCTGGTAGAATTCTTCTATGAAAATTGATATCCTTTTATATTTTTTACAGGTCTATGTGTGGAGCAAGCAAAATCCTTTCATCCATATGAGTTTTTTGGGCCTTTTTACTTTCACAGCCGCTTACCTACCATGGGTGAGTAAGCTTTGATGACTTCTCATTTTATCTTGCTAAATCAGTATCACACTGAAAGTTATTTACTTTTTAATTTTTATCGTCCTTCAACTCGTTCAAAATTAATCTGAGACAAGCTATCCTGATCAAAACCTCTACTATTATAGTTAATCTTTGCCCCACCTAATGAAATTTGTGATCCTTATTTCCTTGTTCTCCCTGCAGGTTCTTTTGGGATTCTCTGTACTTGTTGGAGCTAGTGCATGGGTGGATCTATTGGTGAGATTCCACACTATCATATTTATAGTTTGCCTCTGCCCTCTAGTCTGCTGGCACTAACAAAAATTCAGTGAACCCTGCTTTTCCTATAACATGGCTAGTTCCTTTATTTTCTTTTCTCCTAAATGAATCTGCATCATAATGAGAGAAGCCTAGACCTTATTGAAGAATTTGAGATCTGGTGGGATCCTAGTCTAAATTCACTTTACTAGAAATTCTTAGGTGGAACAGAAGTCAATGTTATATTGGACAGGTTGGACCACCTGGAAGATTACCTTGTGGACCCATGAGTTGGCTCACATAATTTCTCTCTCATTTGTGGACCTGTTCACCTCTTTATCTGCATCTTTATCACCTGTACCATTGCTTTTTGCTTTTCCTTTCGGAACCTTTACTTTTTTTGGTTCTGTTTTTTTTTTTTCAGGGAATGATTGCTGGTCATGCCTACTATTTTCTTGAAGATGTGTATCCACGAATGACAGGTCGTCGGCCTTTGAGAACTCCCTCGTTTATTAAAGCGCTATTTGCGGATGAGCCTGTTGTAGTGGCACGGCCTGGGAATGTGAGATTTGCTGCTCCAGCTGCAGATGATGTTCTCCAAGGTTAATCAGGAGTTAGTATCACTGGAAAACCCTGACCTGTGTGTTAGCCCTTGGGGTATTGATCTGGCATTGGAAATATAGCTAGCTAGCATCAACAAAAATACAGCTGGCTGTGTATTATATTGAAGTATACTCTGATTTGCTAATTGCTTTTTTTGTGCATTTGTGTTTAATTTAAGGTTTAGCAAACGAATGATCAAAGTTTTTACTGAAATTGCCAAAGATTTATCCTTTTTATTTGCCTTGATATGTCACAGCATCTTCATTTTTGTTCAATTATATGTGATAGTCATCTCACCAAATTTGCGTCTGGTTGTTGGTCTGTAAGAATGATCACAGGGGAATAAAATTAAGAGCAAAAAGTTGCAAACTATAATAGCTTGTGGGATTTCATGCTTTATTCTCTCTCTTTTTTCTTTTTCTTTTTTTTTTTTCTTTTCTTTTTTTCCCTTTTGTTTTTAATATTTTCGCATCAATTTGGGTTGCTGAAGGATATGAATGATCTGTACTCTCAAAGTCTAAATGGTTAAACAAGCAATAATGTTTAGTCTCCTACCTCAATTTGGCACATAACAAGATGAGACAATAAAAACATAATTTGAGTGGCAACATTATTGTGTAGTAAGCATTATGATACAAAAACCTTTTCTTTTCTTCCCTGTAATTAAACACCATTTGTTCCTATCTGAGTGTTTATACTCTTCAAATTGCAATCTCATTTGTCCATTTTTCATTCCTTATAAAATAATCGAAGTTTAAACCTATAGCACCATCCAAAAAAGAAGTAAAGAACAGCATTTTAAGAAACATAAAAATTACTATAGAAAAAATAAAAATTTTGAACCCAGTGAATTCTACAAAAAGAATAAAAAGTCAAGAAAATATTACAAACCATTTGTCTATCCTTATAAAATAATCGAAGTTTAAACCAATAGCACCATCGAAAAGCAAAAAGAGTTAAGAACAACATTTTAAGAAACATAAAAAATAATATAGAAATTTTTTTTTTTTGAACCCAATGAATTCTTCAAAAAGAATAAAAGTCCAAGAAAATATTATATAACTAAAAAAAAAAGATAAAAGGTAAAGTGGACAAAAGTAAAATGCTACATGGCAAAACAGGACATTATATTATCTTCAAGGCATAACTCAGTATTTATAATACTTGGAGAGCCTCGGATGTTTTACATTTGCTAATGGTGGAACTTTGTCCTTTTACTTGCATGGTATGATGTCTTGTCTTTCGTGTTTTTGCTTGGTAAAATGTCTAACTGGTTGAATATTGCATAGTGGAATGATACACCACATTGCATGATGGAATGCACATAGACAGAATGCATTATAATGTACATGGTGGGATGTACTATATAATATATATATATATATACACACACACACGACAATTGACAAGTTATGAATCTTATGATTAGTAGAGTACAAAATAAAACACTCAAAACTTGACCAGTTTAGTCATCCAAGAATTAGTCAACGTGGAAGAGCCAATTTGTGGCAAATTTTAGTGGTCGCCAAAACCTGGGTATTAATTAGCCGTAGAATATTTTGTGCTTAGTCTTCTTTTCTAATATAAACTTCCATTTGACCTAAAAAAATACCATGGTACACTATCTTTGAACGACGGTTGGGGAGAGACTTTGGGCATGCCCTTCCAACTTTTTCTAGTCAGCCATAGCTATTTGACTACATTTTAGTTTTCACCATAGGATTTTTATTTTTTGTTTTTCCTTCTTTAGGGCACAAGGTGGAGCTTTTGCCAGTTACAGTGGTTTGGGATATTCCAATTCTTTTGGACCCTTCAAAGATCCTGTTATACCTCATTTATCAAAGATGATGAGATCTAGCAAACAATTCCTTACTCGAGGATGGTTTCTTTGTTTCAATCTCAGAATCAGATTTGATTTGAAATTAACTGTTAGTGATTCCCAATGAGCTTGAACGCGCTTTGCGGCGGAAGGTAAGAAGAAAGGACACAGAAAGTAGATGAATTAAAATTAAACAACAGTGAAGCATTAGAACTTGGGGCACCCTTCGAAGCAGTATGTTCATAAACTCACCAAATAGAGACTAAGCTCAGAGCAAATCATCAATAATTTAAACAAAATATAAAGTACATTAATTCTTAACCTTTACAATGAATACCACTAAACACCTATAAAGCAAACTAGAAACATCATATGGCATGTTAATTTATGGGGAAAAATAAATATATAGTTTCAATAACTGTTCGACACACCATGATTTTTAAACACTAACAACAGTCTAAAGTGACACCTACAACATTAAATTACAACCAAAAAATAAAAAACTCTTTCCTTTTCCCATATGCTGACCAAGATCACAACCAGTGGTCATAACCCAAGAAGAATTGAAGAAATGAATTCAAATTCTTCCCTTTAGCAAGCTGCAAATAGCTGTGTAATATACATGACAAAAAAGAATTGCCGGCTTAATGAGCCATACCAGAATACTACATCTGGATTTTCTTGTTCTTGGCTCTCCTGCTCAACTCCTGTAGGATCTAACTCCCAGACTAAGAAAATCATTTTCAATGGAGAAAAAAGAAAACTGAGATCCAAGATGCTCCATGGTTAACGGATGGGGTGATATTGCGCTGATATTCTCTTGGGAGGCAACTTACGCAGTATGTAGAGGACAAGAGCTGAAGGCATTATCTCAACCAGCTGTTATTTGAGCAACAAAAATTCCAAAAATTAAAATAATAATAAGTAAAAGAAAGAGACAAAATTAAGGTTTCCAAAATAACAATCTTAGTAGAATACCATGTAGTAGATTAAGTTCAAAACAGGATGATCCAAAACATCAAGTGATGCATCCGTATCAAAAGCAGATAAAAGAACCTGCATTTTACAATTAAGTTAGAAGCACATCCACAAATCCATGTAGGCTTAAGAAAGCAGCAGCACTTTCAAAACATATATAAACAGTGTCATATTGTATGATTGTCTTCTTTTCAGTAAAATAAAGAATTATGATGTAAATGTCTCAAGTTCTTATTTGATCAGATCTAGGTTTGGGAGCTGATAGGATTGATAGTTTGAATCAGCCAAAATCTGTTGTGTACTCATCCTCATTTTATTAGTCAATTTCTTCACACTAGACCTCGGAACTTGACAGGTGAAGTGTAGCCTCACCTTATCCTACAGACTTAATCACAGACAGATGTTATTATCTCTCTCTCTCTCTCTTTCTCAACTAATTATATTCTGATCAGATCCATTGAAGATCCCTGTACCTTCATATCTAAAATTTAAATTGGCCATGCGGATTTAATAACATAATACCCATGTCTTAAGTTACAAAAGTGAATCGCCAAATTTCTTTTTTTTTTTTAATCTTTTTAACAAGTTAACTCTCAATTTTAAACCACCTACTACCATTTGCTTCTCTTAGACATCCATTTCACATTTTGCACCTAATACATCTCAATGTCCTCATATTAACTGCCCCATCAATTTATAAACATGTTTATTAATGACCAATCATTAAGAACAAAAAAAACAAATCTGGTCTTATTGTTGTCATGTCAACGTAGAGAAGTCATTTGGCCCGTAGAATCGTAATATGGAACAAATACGTTGGATGCACCATCATTAAGATTTCCAGTTTGCTGAAAAAATGTATCTTGTTTCAAGATATTAAATTGTTAAATTTCCTAGAGAGAGAAAATCCTAATAACAACAGCTGTTAATAACGCACAGCCTACAGTATGGTATAATATGCATGAGAGAGGCAGAAATAGTGTAATCTTTCTAAGGACTACAAATTCAGATATACATCTACAAGCCCATGAAAAAACTAGTTTGCAACATAGTCTGGAACTTACCACAAAGCATCTTATTAGAAAACAGGTGAAACAAATGGCTGTAACAGATCCAACCTGAAACACAAAGCACAATTTACATCAATAAAAGAAATTTCACTCTAGATCCCTGAGGCTTTATCCATAGAAACATTCACAAATATATAATAAATGATCTGCAGTTTATATTTACTTGGATTTGATGAAAGTCATGTCGTAGAAAAACAATTTATTTTGGTGACAATGACAACCAGATAACACAGCCATAACCATATAATTCAATCATTTCTCATACAAACTTTGACAAAGCAGCAACATTTTGCACTTGGAATGTTCTTATTCTATTTTTGTTATTATGACAAATATTTTACAAACAAAAATACAAGGAAGCTGGTTAACTGTAATGACAAGAAAGTTAATCCATTTGCCAACCAAAAGTTTTAATTATTCTTACTAGAAGCCCATCATGAGTCTCGCTCATTTCATTTGATGAAATAATGAAATCTGCTTTAGTTATTTTTATGCTTAAAAAATAAGGCAAATTTATCCTTTCTTGTCAGATTAATTGTCACAAAATATAATTCAATAATTTCTCATACAAACTTTGGTAAAGCAGCAACGTTTTGCACTTATTTTATTCTATTTTTGTCTTTATATAAGTAAAATAATTTTATTAAGAAAGAGGAAGCAGTTTGAATACACAAAATGTGTCCAAACTACACCTAAAAGAGTTCAAACTAAAGTTCAAAGAGTCTAAAAAATCTAGAACATGACAAGAAGGAATACTGCTAATGGCAATCATCCAAAGATTTTACCGAATTATTTTACTTATGACAAGGAAGTTAATCTGATGCGAATACGTAAATGAGAAAGTTAATTGTAACAAAGAATTGTTGTTAATCACATTTCATTTTATGCATCTGATACATAGATCTAATAGCCATGATTCCTAACTGTGGCACCATAATCCTTCTAAAAGTAGACATGCCTGCCACACACATTATGCATAGCTAGAACAAACAAAAGCATTAAATATACAAGGGAGAAATTTAACACTTTCCAGCATCAAAAGTTAAAAACTGGTCCAACTGGGTCATCGCAAACTTGCAACCACCTGATGTATCTGATTTCTTCTAGATGACCAATTATATAGGGGCAGAGGTTCTTCATAAGATATGCTTACTAAATGCTCGCTATCATAAGACAAGCTTAATCTTCCAAGAAATCATTTATGTGAATACATGAACAAGAATTTAGCATGAAGATGATCATCTAACAGGTCCCTCATAAAGTCCACTGCAGCGAAAAATTAAAAACTAAAAAAAAAAAAAAAAAAAAGTATACTTTTCCCTAGCTTGTTCAGTACCAAATTTGTGTTAGTATCATAATACAAGCATAGTAGAAAAACTCTCTCTCTCTCTGTATATATATATATAAATTAAAATATGCTGACAGCCTAACTTCTAGGCACAAAAGCAAAAAACATTGCTAAAAAGAGCAGGGGGGACACAACGTTCACTCTTCCATCTTCAGCTGGTCTATTTTGCACTCAGCCAGCAGCATTCGTGCATCTGAACAATGGGAAAAAACAAGGAAAAGGCCCCACTCACTCACATTCATCACGGTTACCAGCTCTCCTCTGCTGAGCCTTTTCTTATCTCCTTTGCAGCAAGCTCTGCCAGCCTCATGCTCCAAAATGATGGTGTCACAACATTCTCCATGACGCTGCCCCAGGTACAAAGCAGGGTGGTATCTGTTGTAAAGGAGAATGGTTTTGGGCTAGAGGATCTGAACAAGGTTAAGTCCGAACAATTGTAGTGTAGGCACAGCTGGGAACTCAATGAGACTTCCAGGTAGGGATGGCTGGTTTCAAACCTATCTCTCCTCCTTAAGAACCCTACTCATTCCATAACTGTACGAGCTTCCCCGGAGCATTGGTTATGTCTGAGATCCAGCACTCGCAGATTCAAAAGGAATCTATTCCTAAGACCTATAATATGAGGGTATGCTTTATGACAGGACAGTCAACGACTCACCTTAGGTAAAACTATATATATGTGTGTGTATAATTTGTATTTTAGTGCATATCTTCTACATATTGCAAGTAAATTGATTGATTGTTATAGAATACAAGTTATTGTTGCTTCTGCTGCCTAGACATGCAAATGCACAAGCACAAAAACATATTCCAAAATGACAATATCAAGTCTATATAGATCAAGTTTATCTAATTTAATCAACATATACGGAAATTAAGTCATGTGCAGATCCATTGACAACCCTAATTTATTTACATTCAATTTACCCAATATATATCCATAAAAAGGGAAAATTTCGCTGTAACAAAGCTAGAGATCATGATCCACTAGACAAACTTTAATGGGAAGGCACATACCTCATGAAGCTTCTTCCTTCTTCCTTTTGATTCAATAGGAAAGCGTCTCAGCATGAAAAATAATCTGTAAGCATTGGCTATGTCAATCCACCAGGGGAAAGTGCACAAATAAAACTCCAAAGAAAGACAAGGAACACCAACAAGTATCAAATATGATGCAAAAAACTTACCTTCCACCATACAGCAAGAACCCTAATGCAGCTATGATTGACACAACTGGAGTAAAAAAAATGTGGAAAATAAGTATGATGATTAATGAAAGAAGCAATACTCAGAATGTACAATATATATTTTGAGATGAAAATCGAATTTTCAATCTCCAGGAAATCTGAAGTAAACATTTTTCTTTGGAAAGCTGAAGTCTAACCTGCAATAAATATTTTCCCAATGAATTCTACAATGATGTTGTCATCAATCCAAAGGTATACCCAGATGCAAACCTGAAGTAAGAACCTCACTTTGGTTAAATTCTCAAGATCATGAAAGTAATATTACATTTCTATAGTGGCTCTCAAAGGCTGCTTAGTACTGTTTATGCTAGGATGAGTAGATGACATGTGCTTAGTGACAAAAGGAAAGATATGTCTTTTATTATGCAAAAAAAAAAAAAAAAAAAAAAAAAAAGAAAAAGAAAGAAAGAAGAAGAAGAAGAAGAATAAATAGCCATATCATGAGATGGGTCATACCTGTACTAAATATATTCCAGCATTAACTGAAATATAAACAATTCTAAGCTTATCGGTCGGTAAACTTCTTGCCTGTCCATTAATAGTAACAAGAAGGTTAATAACTTAATATTTTTCCACATCCACAAGTTTTACATCTCATTGGAGTGCAGAACTGGCCTTACGTCCTGATAACAAAAGATCCTATTGTGCAAAAGAAAATAGAAGAACATTTACTTGCCTGGTGATATATCTCTGCCCAAAAAAGGACAAGGAGTGTGTATGTAGAGAAAAATAGAAGACCAGGAAGATCCAATAACACCAAAACTAGAACCTAGTTCAAGATGCAGAAGCTCTATGTCAGTATAGTAGAACAGAGACTAGGAAAGAACACCATTCATTCTAGCTAGTCTGACTTTTTAAAAAATAAAATAAAATAAAATATGAACTCCCATCCAGAAGGATCAACAGAATAGTACAGCCTACATTCTAAAGTGCATGGAAGGCTTGCTCAGCCTTCTTCCTCTTTTTCATTTTTATTTTGTTGCAGTTATTTGAGTACAATCATGCTCCATACATGTATATTTTTAGGGAAAAAAAAAATCAATGTGATGCTCCATCTTTGTGAATATTAATTATATAAGCAAAAGAACATTTAAGTTAAAAAGTTAGCAATTTTAGATAATGAAGAACATGAGCCTTTTAGGAGCAATTTCCTAAAGCCTTTGTATTTCTCAAATCAAAGTGCAAAAGAGAATACTTGTATTTGTTCAAAAACTGCTTATGAGGCGAGGTGAGCTTTAATTATTTCCATTACTTTTGCCTCATACTTCTCAGAAAATACATGGAGCTCTAGTGTGCTTGATAACGCCTAAGCAAAATGTACAGTGGGGAAAAAAAAAAAAAAAAAAGGGAAAAATTTGCAGGTTGCACTCATATGCCAGAACTCTTTCCACACAAAACTTGAAAACCAATGCAGATGCAACATTACATTACATGGTTAAGTTAAAGATTTAAAATTCTGAAATGACATTGTAAGAAACTTCAACGAACTAACCCTTGGATGCAACAGAAATACTTGCGTGTGAAATCCAAACACAACAGCACGTACTGCAACATAAGAAAGGCAAAACCCCCCAAAAAAAAGGGTCAAATTATAACCAAATGACAAAGTATACCCAATACCCCAAATATCACCAAGACTTAAATATCACCTCCATTAACAATGAAGTTCATAAGATGGAAAACTTTCTGCGTCGTCCAACCATATTCGGGCACTCTCAACTCAATCCTTATTAATTGAATCTGCACATCACAAAACCCAGAAAATCCATCAAAAACTCCCTTCAAACAAGTTTCCATATAATTTCAATACATAATCAAGAGTATATATATTTCTCTTCAATTTAATCAATCATTAGGCAATGAAACAATCCAAAACCATCACACACATTCTGAAGATATCAGAACCCAACTTAAAGTAAACCCAGCAAAAAATTACTGCAACTACTTATTTATAAATCTAATAAGCCCTATCAAAATGTCACAATCACACACACACACACCCAAATCGCAATGATTCATAACAATGAAATGCAACAAGCAAGACAGACATTCATAATCATAATAACAGTTTCCCAATTCATCATTATCATTCCCAAAATACACAAAGAACCAGAACACAAAATTGAATCACACAATAAGAACAAGAGAGAGAGAGAGAGAGTTGGGACCAGAGCGATGGAGGAGACAAGGGCATAAGCAGCACAGAGAGTGTAGAAGATCCCGTCTTGCCACTGAGAGGACCCATTGACATCGTCCCACCAACCAGCCACCAGAGCTTCCATGTCCGACATGGGCGTGAAGCTCAGTGGCATTCTCGTCATTCTTTATTGCTAGCTAGCTAGCTTCTCCGACAACCTCTCTCGCTCTCACAAAAATTAATAAAAAGTCAAATATCTCTATGATAACCCCAGCGAAGCTTAGTTCACAGAGAGGGAGAAAGTGAGAGAGCCAAAACCAAAAAAAAAAAAAAAAAATTAAAAAAACAAAACCGAGTGTAAGAAACACAACCGCTGAGCGGGAGGGTCTACCAGACAGTCAGACAGAGAGAGAGTCTGCTTGGTTTGGTTGCTCTTTGAGTCTCACCTAAGCTTCTACGAGATGGGATAGGAGGCTCATGTGCGGAGTCAGTTGTTGTACCTTTTTAACTCCTAACGCACTCTCTTAACCGTATGTTCCTAAGTCCTATCACTTGGCTTATCGTTTTTGAGAATTTCGAGGACTAATGTTTTCCGCCCAGATTTTCTTAACAATTTCACGATAAATTTTAGATAATAAGTTATTAGATAAAAGAAAAAAATTTCAATCACAGCCTAGTGACAACCTGTCACTTGCTGAAAATGTTATAGACTTAATCACGTAATACTCCTCAATTTAGAAACACCTCAATTTAGAAACACCGTTGGAAGATTAAAAAAAAAATTATGTTATTGGTAGACCAAAATAAAAACCAATAAAAATATGCAAACTCAATAAATATGAGAAAAGTTGTCAAATTTTTTGTATATTAATGAATACGGGAATTTGGATTAAGAAATATTTTTACAAATTTTTTATAAGAAAAAAAATAAATTTTTTGACGATTTTTGTATTTTCTATTAAAATGATGTCAAAATTTTTCTAAAAAAGAAATATTTTTATACTATGTCCACAATATTTTTACATTTATTTTATAACAAATTTCAAGTGGAGAGTTGTTACGGTTTTAATTTGAATTCACCATTAAAATTTCTTTTTTACCCACTAAAAGTACCCAATAACAATCCAACACTTAAAATATGTTATAAAAATACTGTGAAAATATTACCAACCTAACATTTCTTTTCCTAAAATTGTTTCTTAACCATTGTCAATTAAGAATTCGTAGTTGAACTGGATTTTGGTCTCAAACTTATCTTGTTTTTTCTTACACCTGCTTCCTTGGGTTGTACTTTTGTTGACGATATTGCCCTTGACCCTTGTCTTCAAGAACGAACCTTTTTCTTTTGAAGAGGTCTTAAGTCTTAAATTAAAAAATTTTGATAGAGATAATATCGGTTTTTTTTTTTTTTTGGCTGAAAAATAAAAATAAAAAAACAGATAGCAACGTCAAATATGGTGAGCACGTGTATATCACTATATGT
Source organism: Quercus wislizeni (assembly GCA_023055345.1). Taxonomy (NCBI): domain Eukaryota; kingdom Viridiplantae; phylum Streptophyta; class Magnoliopsida; order Fagales; family Fagaceae; genus Quercus; species Quercus wislizeni. The sequence continues at coordinate 7,453,419 of JALGQJ010000002.1, read as the reverse complement.
CTATATCTATACTATATATTTTGTCTATGAATAAGGAGGGCACAAACAACTTGCAATTTTCTTCTTGAAAGATTCACACCATTTGGTTATACATGTTTCTATATTATTTGTAATTAATGTGTTTTAGTTAAGAGTTTTATAGTTTAACTAACATTTTCTAATATTTTTACTTTTTACTAGAAACCTCTATGGTTTAAATTTTCTCTCTTAAAGATTCTCAAAAAAAAAAAAAAAAAATTTCTCTCTTAATTATCATTATTGCATTTATTGAAGAAAAAAAAAGTGAAACATAGTACTTATTTCTTATAAATGTAATCAAATTAAGATGCCACCTAATTAAGACAAGATTATGAATCATATATTTAGTAAGATGATTTTGTTTTTTTTTTTTTTTATTTGCTTTGAATTATCTTTTGAGTTTGACAAATAACATAAAGATTTATTTGAGATGATTGATTTTTAAATGAAAAAAAATAATAGAAGAACAAATTTTCCTTTATAAACGGTTGGAAAAGAAGTTTCTTCAACTCATTTTGTAGTAACTCAAATGAGTATTCTTATTTATTCTTAATCACATGATTTATCTAACTTTTTTTTTACATGATTTATCTAACTTAGTTAAATGATTTAATGAGTCGTATATTAAAACTCAAATAAATGGTCTTCTCTTTTGAACTACCATGTAAACCAAAAAAATTTCATGCAAATGTCTAAATCGGTTACACCTTTCCTTGTTACATGATTTTAAACTATCACTAATGCCAAAAAATTAGACATGTTTTGAAAAGGGAGATCAGAAAACTAAAAATACAAAACATAATAATAAAACTAGAAAACAAGAAAGAAAAATGGTGGGGGTAGAACTCCAATAGTAGTTGAAAGCTTTTGTCAATTTTTATTTTTTATTAATTGAAAAAAATAATTGTAAGGACCAGATTTGACTTGAATCCAGAACAGGAATGGATCCAGACCCACGTAGCCCAAACAATAAATTTATAGAGTGTGGGAGAAAAAGCTAGTCTGAATCTTGAGCCAAGATCTTGGATTATAGCGTTAGAAGGAAAGAGCTATACGCCTAATCTATCCAAAAAGTATCCTCGGATATGCCCTAATGCTATGATTTTAGAATCCTCCAGTCCCCTTTTCCTTTCTCCTTCCTTCGTATTATATACTATGGCTTTTTTACCTTTTTCTCCATCCACGTGTTGATTAGGCGTTGAAAGTTCTTTTTCTCCATCTCTCTTGCCTTTTCTTGAATCTTCCATTCTTAGCTGGAAGGTTGCGTGTTCACTGTTCAGGTATCACCTCCACATTAATGCGGTCAGAAGGTTAGCTGGACGGCATTTAATGCGGAGGTGACAGTACCCTTAGATATTTGTTATTTCTTACTCTTATCCTTTATTTGATATTTTCCCCTTCATTTTGTTGTAAGGTTTATCCGAGACGTTACTTTAAGTGACTGATAAGTTTACCAGATACCTCGGATAGAAGTTCCGAGGTGGCTATCGTCCTCGAACATGGTCAAATTTCTCACAAGCACTCTTTACCTCTCATCGGAGGGTAATTTTATCTCTTCTTTTGTTGGTTGTCTTCGGATATTCTCTTACCCTCAGATTAGATATTGGGTCTGGCCCTTTCTTATACAATTTGTACATATGAGACTAGATATTGGGTCTGGCCTCCTCCAACGCAGTTTGAACACAGGGTACAATTGGTCCCCACAATAATATATTTTTAATAAAATGTTACTGTCCAATTTAGGGATTTTTTTTAATTATTTTTTTTTATAAACCAATTTAAGGATGTGGCAATTTCAACGTAATCACCTTGAATTCTAGATTTGATAACTTGACCCCACAAAAAAAAAAAAAAAAAAAAATCCTGCACACATAGCACATGGAAGAGACTAACTAGTATACAATTTTTAGTGAAAAATATTATTATTTTATATTAAATAAAAGTTAATGATAAATATTAAATTTGGAGGTTGAATTTGTTATTGTCGAAGATTAAAAAAATAAAAAATAAAAAGTAATTTGATTACCTATGTATATTCCTTTCCAAACAAACATAAAGGTTAAAATCTTTTTTGTTTTTGATGAAACAAAAAGGCTAGTTTTGATAGGCCCTTTTTATCTTTTTTATCTTTTTTTCTTATTGGCTTAAGAGTAGGCATAGGCTATTGGCGGCAATGAAATTAAAACATGAGGGCCCTACAATATGGACATGTGATAGCCACGTGCTACAGGGGAGAGAAGAAGATGCCGTAGGAGATTCCTCCACTTGGTACCGACCAGAGATGTACTGCTTTCACATGAAGGTGACTCGAAGTTTCTTCACGGTAAGACGTGGCTTGAACGTTTTTGGCGGTGTTGGTCCGTAATATGTGTTTTTTTTTTTTTTTTTTTGAGAGTGCGTAATATGTTTGGTATATCAATAAGTTCGGGACAAATAGAGTTAGTCACTTTTTTTTTTTTTTTTTTTTATGTTATACCGGTATGTCTTGTATTTTTTATTTATTTTTAAATTAAACTTTTGTTATTTTCTCGAAAAAATTAAACTTTTGTTATTATTATATATAAAGAAAGTAAATAGAGTCTTCTAAAGAAAAAAGTACACAATAACTTATGATGAAAGAATATAAAGTGAAATACAAAAAGTAGGACATAAAATTCTTTAGGAATATACTCAATTCCACACTTAATTAATTTGTTAAGTTATGAGTCTTATGATTGATGCATATAAGATGAGTGTAAGTTTTTTTTTTTTTTTAATAAACTATAAGATGAGTGTAAATAGTAAACTTGTGTGAAAGTAATATTGACTTATCATACAGAAATTTTGCTATGAGCTGTTTCAAATTACCCATAGGCCTCTGTCATGACATTGAAGCAATGATACATAAATTTTGGTGGGGTCAACGTGGAGATAGGAGGAATATTCATTGGAAAAGCTGGAAATCTTTGTGCCAACCAAAATCCAAAGGCGGTATGGGGTTTCGAGAATTGACAAAATTCAATGAGGCAATGCTAGGAAAGCAAGTGTGGCGACTTATACATGACACGGATTCTCTCTTTTATAGGGTGTTCAAGGCTAAGTATTTTCCAAATGGTTCAATTTTTTAGGCGAGAATGAAATCTGGGTTGTATGCATGGAAGAGTATCCTCCGAGCTAGAAGGGTTATCAATCTAGGAGCAAAGTGGTGATGGGTGATGGCAAATCTGTCCACATTTATAAGGACAATTGGGTGCCTCGGGAGGGCAGTGGCCGAATTGTCTCGGCACCAAATTTACTGCACAGCGATGCAATGGTATCCCAGCTTATCGACCAAGACATAAAGTGTTGGAATTCCTCCCTCATTGATCAGATTTTTTTATCCCTTTGAGGCAGAAAAATTAAATCAATCCCAATCTGCTCCTTCACTCAACTGGACCTTCTGTTTTGGCCGAGTACCAATTATGGTAATTATGCAGTAAAATCGGGCTACCACCTATTATGTGCAGATGAGGATAATGAGCTAGCATCAGTTTCTGATGGGGCTACCTCAAGATCTTTTTGGAATAGATTGTGGAAGATGAATTTCCCAAACAAGGTGAAAACCTTCATGTGGAGAGCATGCTCAGATTCATTGCCAACTTTGAAGAAGCTGGTTCAAAAAACAATTACTAGTTCTCCTTTGTGTGCTTCATGTTTGCAAGCTCCTGAGGACGTCCTTCATGCATTGTGGGGCTGTACTAATTTATTGTAGGTTTAGAGCTTAGAGTTCAAGGAGTTAGTTGCTGCAAACCACCATTTTTGTTCCTTTGCCGAGTTGTTTGGGGTGCTGATCAAAGAACAGAGAAACTTGGAGCAGTTTGCGACGACGTGTTGGATGATTTGGGACAAAAGGAATAAGGTTCGAATGCAACAACCCGTGCTACCCCTAGACAGAATATCCTCCTCAGCCTGTGGCTATCTGTTTGAGTTTCAAAAGCTTCGTCCCAAGGCTGCAAAGCAAGTTCGACCAGCCAAGAAGATTTGGAAGCCACCTGATGAGGGTAAGGTGAAAGCAAACTTCGATGAATCCATGTTTGACGAACTAAATGAAGCCGGTATAGGAAAGGTTGTCAGAAATCCTCAAGGGGAGATTATGGCAGCCCTATCCAAAAAAATACCAAAGCCATCTTTGGTAGTGGTGCTCGAGATACTTGCTGCTAGAAGAGCTGCCTATTTCGTTCATGAACTTGGATTTCAAGATGCTATCTTTGAGGGTGATTTCGAAATATCCATCAAGGCACTGCAAGATGGTATTCCAACGCCAACCTCTAATGGTCATTTGATAAAAGACACTTTGTCTTACGTTAGCTCTCTCCAATGTTTTTCCTTCTCTCACACACATAGACAAGGAAATACTTTAGCACATGCCTTAGCTTAGAAAGCGAGACTTTCTTTTCCAGTTTCGATCTGGATGGAGGATGTTTCTCCAAATCTTTTTCATTGCTTTGTACGTGACTTTTTAGCTATCAAATAAAATTACCCATGCGGGTTGTTTTCTCAAAAAAATAAAAAATAAAATATTGACTCATCATAAGTTAACAACTTAACAGGTTATAAAATTTGGACATGCTTGCAGAATTGTTGCTGTATATGTTCATTATTATTATTATTTTTTCTTTTTATTATTATTTATAAATATGATAGTGTAGGGGTGGCATTTTGGTTCTTGAGCCCAAAAGGTAGAAGGATTCAGGCCCAAAGAGCCCAACACAATGAATTTGTAGAGAGTGGACTTAAAAACTATGCCTTAATGGATCAAGCAACGCGCATAGTGGATTAAAGATAGTAAGAAATTAAAGAAAGACAAACTCTATGCAAAGAAATCCTTCCTTAACGAAGTCCGAGGAGAGTGGTTCTTGAATATATTTCTTTTAGACTTGGATACAATTTCTATTCTTGTTGCTACAGTGTTTTCTCCACAAATTTCCCGATCCCCTTATCCCTAGAGGATCTCTCACATTATATATGCTCATTTCGCTAATCCTGGCCCCTCAATTTGTTAATTATGTAGGCCATTACTTAAGTGTTTGTCCCATCAAACGCCCTTTCTAGTTTTCTGTGAGTTGTGGCAACCAAGACAGTACTGTTTAGGGGTTTTCTTCACATAAATGCGGCCAGAGGGTTTGGTGAGGTGCAATCAATGTGGTGACAACTACCATCCCTCCAATCACGTTAGGGCTAACCTCCTCTTTAAAGCTATTCCTCTATAATGTGGCCCCCCTCTGGTAATGTGCCCTTAACGTGGCAATGGCTTGCCTCTCTGGCTTTACCATCCGAGCGTATGGACTCCTCGGAACTGTACTGGCCTCCTTTGTCTTGGGTATGACACGTGGCCTTATCACCTTATTAAATTTATGTACCTCACAGATAGTATTTCAAAGCTATGATGCCTGCTTCATGATGATTGTTATTTATTATTAGGTTAATATGCTAATTATTTATTTATTTATTTTTTTTTGTGTAAGTAGGAATTAAACCATTTGCGTCCACTTGTTAGATCATAAGCTTGTTTTTAATATATATATATTTTGAGTGAGGATCTTATGTCATGCATCTCTCACCCAACTATGTAAATGTATTAAAATCTCAAAGGTTTAATTTTTGACTATAGAGTTCTTATTTGAAACTGTTAGAACATATGTAGATATTGTTAGAGACATATGTTGTGTAGATTGGCTAATTCTTTGACAAAATACACTTTACTTGTAATTGGGTAGATCTAAGATGTGTTTAGTACCTCAAGGAACAAGAGTTCAAGTTTAGTATTGAAGCCATACAAATCTGTCAAAGAAACAAGTGAAGAAGTACTGTTCATTAAAGCTTGACAGATCCATATCTATTGAGATTTAATGCTGATGCTCGACAGCAGCTCGACAGAAGCATCTATTGAGAATTATGGAATTTAGATTTTCAGATTTGATTTTACGCATATCCGTGTGTATTTGTGTAAGGTTTCTTTTCTCATAACTCTAGAAATATATAAGGATTATTTTAAGGGTCATCAAGGTGATGCAAAGGGATGCAACTCAATGCAAATTGATTGTGCATGCAAATTATGATTGGAGACAGAATTTGCCCTAGTTTATCATACTCCTTGTAGAAGCTGCTGCGTCTTTGCGCCAAAGGTTTTGTAACCAAGGAGTTTCTTGATCTTCATCGTTGGATGAACTTAAGAACTTTGCAGCCAACATCTTCCTCAAGTTGGTGTGTTAGTCACGTACTTGGATCTGTGCATCAATTAGTTAGTCACGTACTATGAGCTGTGCATTGAAAGGAGAGATTGTCACTCCATCATAAGTCCACTTGGGTATTGGGGAAATTGTTCAACTGTAGGTTGGTATTAAGTACTGGGGTTCCTTTTACTTGTAACCGCTTATTTTGATAATAGTGGATTCTCAAGAATGGTGACTTTAAATTCACTTGGTGAGATTTTTTTTTGGTGGTTTTTCGCATTTATAAATAAATAACCTGTGTCAAATTTATTTTCCGTTGCATTTAACTTAGTTGGTGAATTGTTTGTGCTACCACGTTTATTGCATGTAATTGAATCTAATTAATTTCACTTGGCTATATTAATTGATTAAGTTACCAAAGGGGTCAATACATTCTTGGTTTATCAGAAACATCTAAAATTCATCAATTTTTAGAGTTTAATTTGAAACATTTTTTTTTGGTTTAAAATGTAATCTTCCTTTCAATTCCAAAAAAAAAAAAAAAAAAAAGGGGTTATTTTTTCCAATCATCATAGAACGAATGCTATAAATTGAAAGTTTATTGTATCTATAGTTTTTTTTTTTTTGGAAAATTTTATTTATATATTTTCAATATGTTCCTGTGGGAGGGAGAAACCCAAGGAGCAAAAGCACTAGGCATTAGTACATTAAGAGGAATCAATTGTACCATTCTCGTCACCAAATTAGGTTTAGTCTAGACGAGATAACCAAACCCGAGAAGATGGTGGAAACTAAGCAGCCCAAGGAGAAAGCTTACCTCCGGGGGGACCTAGGTTCCAACCCAGAAATATAAGGGGTCGAGGAAGAAAATAGAGATGTGCAGGGAGGAGAAGGTGGAAGTTTCTTGATAAAATACTCATCACCTCTGCATTGAATGCATTGTACCAACTCAACCTGTCGCGTTAATGGGAGAATGACCTTTGAATAGTATTTTTACAACTTGCAAGCTACACTATCACCACCAACAAGAGCTAATGGGACAAGTATCCAGATAAGGATCCAGAGCAACCCAAGTGGAGGGCTGAGATGAAGCCCCAGCTACTATAAAAAGGAGGGGAGCTCCATCAATAAGAGGAGGATGGAAAAAGATCTATCAAGTGTACTAAAAAGTATTGTAACCAAACTAGTGTTTTTCATATGAACTATTAGGTCATTAGCTAACAAAAACTCAATAATAACTATAAAAAAAAAAAATAAAAAAAAAACCATTTTAGGAGTGGTGGGCCTTATTAATAGTACCAAGCATTAATTTGAACGTCGGTAGAATCCTTCTAGAATTTTCTTAAGTCTTGAAGCTAAGTTTTGGGAAGAATACATTTAAAGCAATTTTAGCGCGCGCGCAAAAAAAAAAAAAAAAAAGAAAAAAAAGAAAAAAGAAAAAAGGCAAAAAAGTTATCATGCTGTTTTGAGTGGAGATCTAGTCTGTGGCAGGTGAATGGTAAATGTAATAGATGCGGTCCTCTAAGACTGCAAGTAAAAAAAAGTTCCTAAATTTTAATTAATAGGGTTATTTATAATCAATAAATAAAATAATATTTTTTATTAAATAAAAAACAAACAAAAAAAGAGAGAAAAATGCTAAGTAGCAAGTTGTTACTGCTTGTTATTGATGGCAAAAAAATAATTATAGTGGTGTTTTCAAATAGAAAACAAGAATCAACTTAAAACCTAGGATTTGTTGTGAAAAATATTGTGAATGTTGCACTTCTAAAAATAATAATAAGAGTTGAATTAGCAAATTTTTACTGGTTCTCATCTAGGTCTACCACTAACACCACTTTTTTACTTACTATTTTTAATTAATAGTAATTTTGCATTTAAAACAAGATAATCAATTTTTACCTTAGGCCCCCAAATGCATCAAGCTGCCCTTGGTATTGGTGTGTCTTTATGTTAGAACCCCTTTCCTTTTCTCTTGTATGTGTGTGTTTGTTTCTAAAAAAAAAAAGGGTAATTGTCCCACATTGCATAAGAGAGTATGTTGTATGTAGTATAACTTGCCCTACTCTCCCTTAAAAGTTATCATGGCTTTTGAGTGGAGTTGTGGTGTGCCTTTGTGTTATAACCCATTTCCTTCTCCCTTGTGTGTGTTTGTTTCTTCAAAAAAGAAAAAAGAAAAAAGAAAAAAAGAAGCAAAAAACAAAAACAAAAACAAAAACAAAAACAAATTAAAGAAGAAAAAGACACTTAACTGAGCCACTATCTCTCTCTCTCTCTCTCTCTCTCTATATATATATATATATATATATATGATATTAATTCAAAGTTCAAACAACTACAACCAATCGAGCCTACACTTCATGAATCCATGATTGGTTTATCATTGGTTTTTCCTCCTTTGTAAGTTATATAGTTTTATATATATATATATATATATATAGAGAGAGAGAGAGAGAGAGAGAGAGAGAGAGAGTTTTTAATTATGTATGCACAAGTCAAATTCGATGTCTCATTTCTATCGTGACAAGCAGTGCAGCCGTGCTGGGCATCAATTCATCCACAAAACATTAATTGTGCACTTTTTTTTTTTTCTTTTTAATAATCTAAAAAATAAAGAGTAGTGATCTCCCTTTTCTGAAAATAATCCTCACTTAAATTGAATTCCATCTTAATCTTTCAACGAATCTTCTTCTTTACTCTTTACCCAAAAAAAAAAAGAAAAGAATCTTCTTCTTTACTCAAATAGTTTCACAATCTTAACAATATATATATGCCTTATCACTTTATAAACACGAATCTATAATTTGAGTTTGCGTTCACATTTTTGTGGCCTCATTCTGTGAGGTCACACTAATTTTTTATTTATTTTATTTACTCGTATTTTTTAAATTATCTATATCTGTGAAGTTAATTCATACGTTTTCTTCAACAATAAGAACAACCTAATATTTTATGTTTCTTTTTGTTTTTATCACTAATTAAATATAATCCCATGTTTTTATATACATATTTTACATGCATTTTACCACGGTTTATTGCGTTTGTGCTTTCGCTTGTGTACAATTTTTAAATTTCTTTTTAAATGACACGGCTTGTGTCTAGTATATTAATGCATTGAATACAGATACATGTATACATCTTAACGTGTTTAGTGTAACTGATGCACTAATATAGTATAAGTCCCTTTTTTTAAATACAGTTAAACTATATTTTTGCCTAATAATTATTTATTAAACTCAAACAAGCCAATTAAAATATGATAGTGATGAATTGATGGTAGAAGATGAAAATAAGTGTAGGATTGGGAGGTGCACTATTATAATACTATAAAGTATAAACTTTAGAGAGAGAGAGAGAGAGAGAGAGAGAGAGAGAGAGAGGTCCCTTTCGCTCACGTAAAGAACGGTGGGTGGCTAATTGGCAGTTGGCTATAAACATTAGACATTATCCTTACCAAATCTTCATATCAATCACTGTTACAAGAAATGTTGCGCCAGGTTAATTTGTAAATTGCATAAGAAAATTTCAAAGTCGGCAGTAATTCATTCCTACCTAATCGATTTTATCAGCGTGACTTCATGATGAGTCTAACAGTAAGTAATAAGAGAAGTAGAGAAATAAATTTTAGACTATAATCATCCTGATTTGGTTTGTCTTGTAATTAACTAATTATACTTACCCAAAAGTGGGAACAACATATATATATATATATATATATATATATAGTGCGGACTCTTTGAATTTCCCTCTCAAACATCCCAATGTGATGTGCTCTCTATCTTATGTGCAAAGTACACTGTTAGGTCTGTGAAGCACTATAATTGCTAATTCATCTCCCCCTCTCCACCCCCCCCCCCCCCCCCCCCAATTTTTTTTTCTATAATTGCTTACTCTTTTTTTTTTTTTTTTCCTCACTTCTCTTATAAATTAGAATGTAAAAACTCAAAACAGCTTGTAGAGCATCCACATCAATGAAACTAAAAAATTTTAGCATTTAACACCTCAAAAATCTATATTATCTATTTTAACACACAATTTTACAACACATCTTACATCAATTCTCTTATTTTTTCTATCAGCCAAACACTATTTATTTTTTATTAATTTCTTTCTCACTTCCTCTCTCTTCCTCTTTGCCACAAAACCCAATAAAAGACATAAAATAATATATATATTTTTATCCCTTCTTGCCACAGTGAACTACTAGTCTAGGCAGTTCATTGTAGCAAGTTGCAAAATTTTTTTGGGCTTTGGTACCATCGTTGTTGGGCTCTTTTTGGTGTTTAACCACCACCAATACTGATACTTAGAAAAAAGAGATAATTTATTATCCTCAAAAAAAATTTCAATTTGTTCCCTGAGTTTCAGAGTATGTAAAATTATCATCTTCCTCTCAAACCCACCCCCCCCCCCCCCCCCTCGCCCTTTTTATATATACACTTTTATTTTCCCAACATTTTTCTCTCCAATTAGACCTAAGCGAAAAAAAATCTTATTCTTATTTTAGTTTTTAAATTTAATGTCAATGTTATGTGGTGATAGTGACTATTATGATGGCCACGTGACACTTTCAATATATGTATGGTTGTTGCCATGCAACTTTTAAATCATATAGACATTATTTATTTATTTTTTTTAAAAGATAGAAATTTTATTCTAACCTAATCTAAGTGTACATGTGAGTTTATATTTGTGGAGTAACTACCGCACCAAGTGTGCGCGGTGGTTATTTATTTATTAATAATAGGGTAGAAAAGCCATATACATTAAACTAGAAGGATATGATTTTGTTACAAGAAATACCCTCCTTATCGAGGGCTAATAAATTAATAAGTCTTCCATCACAAACGGTGGATTGTTAAACAAAGTATGAGTAGTAGGCATAAACTATCCAAATCTTGCAAATGCATCCGCAAAGAAATTGAGTTTACGGAATATATGCTCAATCTATTTGTTGGGAATGGTCCTTAAAAGTTATTCCTTCAATAATTTATGAATATAAATATAAAAAAAGAAAAAACGAAAAAGCTTTCAATGTTTGGTTGCTAATAGAGTTAATCATAAACTAAACTACAATTAGTGCATCAAGTTCCACATGAAGGTTAGAAATTCCAGAATTTTTTTTTGCTAAAAAGGAGGCCATCAAAAAATGCCCAAAGCTCTGCTCTTTTTTTTTTTTTTTGGAGAGAATTTCAACCTATGACTTCCGTTCTTGATGATAATTTTTTATCATCATATCAAAACACCAATATGACCTAAATTTCTAGCCGAACCCAAAATTCACCTAATAAACAGGAAAAAGCAAAAGAAAGAAAAAATTGGTTCATTTTGCAAACTTTATAGATTACTATTACTTATGAAGCACTACTAATACCACGTTTATGTCTCTTCTTCAACCTTTATTTTTGCCCAAAATATGGAGTTTGGACCATCCATTCAACACTATTATTTTAATATTTTGACCCTATGTGGAAACTACAAAGTTGAAGCGCAGGTAGAAGCACGAACACAATTTTCCGCAGGCTATATATATATACAAAATATCATATTCTCTCTCCCCACATTTACTATTCCACACCATCCAACTAATTACTTTCACATGCTAAAAACATGGGAAAAATAGCACTAAATTGAAAATGCCATACAATCATTGACAAACAGATTTTAAAATAGTCTTTAACCATGATTAGATGTCCATATTTTATTGGTACAGTAGAACTTTTTGCAATTTTTTAAGCATTATTTCATTTTCATAATGGCTAATAAAGTATCTGTATATAACTCACTTTCTCAAGAAAAAGAAGTATCTGTAAATCAATTTATCATGTGGGTTCAGCCGTTCAGGTATACCTAAACTTATGGTTACATAAGATGTGACAAAAAAGAAGAAGAAAAGAAGCACTCCCTTATTGAAAGATTTTTTTTTAATTAAAATTTTAAGATTTCAAAAAAGCAATTTCATGTGAGGATTTGACCATTTTATTGTTGAGCGTACTTTTTAAAATGATGACAACTTTTGCCTTTTGCTATATATGAGGTTGACAAAATCAAAAGTTAGAACTCAGAATCTATCTTAATTATATATATCAAATAAACTCACATTTTAAATTGAATTTAAATTAGTTTATAATTATTGTCTAATTTTGGGTCACCTATTCATATTACTATTTTTTTTTTTGAGAAGACAAAGAGAATAAATCCATAGTATTTTTCTTAAATTTGGTATTAAGTGATCCATTCATAATATATAGTGCAAAAAATGAGATAATCACATTATCATTATTATTGTTGAATATTTTCGTCCATAACACTAGATAAAACCTAATTTGTAGAAATTTCAAAACTTAATTTAATAAAAGAGAGTAAACAATATGCATAATTATCGCATGTATCCATTTTCCTTTACCCCTGATATTTAAAATTAATGCAACCAAATTGATTAGTTTCCATACGTAACAATAAAATTATGAACAAAATAAAAGTACATAAGAATTTCACATCATTTTCAAATTGGCCCACCACCTAATATATGGGCTAACTAAAATTTGCAATTAAATTTTTTTTTAATGGTCCATATGTGAAGTGATTTACTAACTTAGAACGTTGTGAAATTATTACAAGAGAAATTATTCTTTTACGTTGTACTATGCAATTTAACAGACTAAAAACATTGTAAACATAAAAAAAGTGACAAATATTATACACATTGTAAACATATAAAAAGTATACAATATTTTTCACTTTTTACAAATATGTACTGTAAGGACACGGTTTGAGTCCTAAGCCTAAAAGGTAGAAGGATATAGGCTCAAAGAGCTCAATATAATAAATTTGTAGAGAGTAGGTTGAAAAATTAGGCTCTAACGAGTTAGGTAAAGATTATAGTGAATTCAAATGACAATAAAGTAAAAATAGACTGGTTGTATATAATGAAAATCATCCTCGGCACAATCCGAGAAGATCAGTTCTTGAATATAATTCTTGAAGTTGATTACAAGTATCTTTCTTATTGCTACAATGTTTCTCTCTTAATTCTCCGATTCCTTTCTCTCAGGATATCTCTTCTATTTTATACTATCTTCCCCTTTCATCTCTACCCTCCACATGCAGATTAGATTGTTGATGTTGATTCTTGTCCCATCAACACCTTCCTGAAGTCTATGGGTAGTAGCTATAAGGCTGAAAACTATTGTTCAGGTATCACTTCCTCATTAATGCGGCCGGAGAGTTAGCTGCAGAGCATTCAATGCGGTGGTAGCAGCTTTCCCTTAAATATTTCATAGCTTTCGTTTGTCTTGTTCCTTCCTGATACTTATCCTCATCCATGGAATGGTCCGAAACGTTGCTCTTGATGGCAGACCACACCTTCTGACCCTGGCTTTGCGTAGTCGAGGTAGTATTCCTCCTTGGACCACCCTCCTGGGCGATCATGATCAGACCTCACCTCTTTACCTACTGACATGGATCCTTATGACAACGTCTACCCGCCCTCGGACTACTTACTGTCTTCAGATTGGATCCTTGGCACAATACATATGTAGATATGTACTCCTGGGCCTTTCACTCTTATAATAGCCCCTTGAAATTCTTCTTTCTGGTTCCTCGGGAAGAAAGGAGAATTTCGATGTCACAATAATTACCTCGTGCTCATCATACATCATCTCTGACTGCGCATATGCCTTTTTAATTGCCAAAAACACGCTCCTGACGCTTCAGCATCTGAGACGCGCCTTTATTAAATTCTTGCGGCTCCATGTTCCCTATGTTTTACGGTGCGATGTGGATCCAACGACTGAGGATTTTGCTGGAACCTAGGTGGGAATTTTCCTGCTTGTTACTCTCTTTTTGATATAAATACTACCCGAATCTATCACTCATCTCACTTTAGCACTCATACATTGAACCTGCAAACTTACCCAATTTACTCGTGCCCTCACAAATACCAAGAGCCAGTTCTAGGAGAGTTTTCTACTTTGCGTAAGTCTTCATAAATCTTTTCATTTATTTTTTCCATCTACTTTTCTTTTCTTTGTGTCTTTTTCTCCTCGGCTCCTCTTACTTCTCTCAATCTTCTTAGTACCTCCAAATCTTTCTTAGGAATGGGTAGATTTGCTTGTATGGTAGACTCTGAGGAAGGTTTGGAGAGCTTTACAGCTCAGTATAGGATCCCGCTAGGAGTTGCCATTAGGTACTATAAGGAAGGGCAATGGCATGAAGAGAGGCAAGAGGGAGAGGTGGTAATCCCAATGATTGCCTTTATAGAAGGAAGGATAAGAATCCCTATGGGCATAGTTACTAGGGACTACCTTAGGGCCCATAGATTAGCTCCTACCCAATATGCCCCAAACATGTTTAGAATCTTAGGTAGTGTAGATGCCCTTAACAAGAGAATGAGCTTAAATCTCACTCACCACGACGTCAATTGGGTTTACAATCTCCATCACCTAAAAGGGCAAGGGTATTACCTTAAAATTAGGCACCCCGAGGTTAAGCTTATTTCATGTCTCCCCGATTCCAACAAGGGCATGAACAAGGATTTCTTAATCATCTCGGGGGAGTGGCACAATGGCCTCCCCTGCCCAATGAGAAAGGGGAAACCTGGTAGGAATTTAGGTCTAGGTTTTTCACTTGAAAATCACCCCTTCCTCCCTTGACATGTTCTGCTCCTATTAGCTTATGTTCATGCTTTTGATTTGAGTTCTTCCTTTGATTTGTACCTTTTTTTTTTTATTATTTTTTTTTTTTATGTTTTCCTTGTTTTTCTAATGGTTTTACAGATAAGCGCGCCACCATCCCTAACTTCAATCTTGTCAATCAGTCGAGCTTAGACAAGATATTGAAGGTTGAGCTGTTCATCCACACAGACGGTCAACTCAGAGCGGCCCATCTAATTTTGGATTACATCCTAATCTCGTTTAGCTTTCAAGCACTAAAGTGCCAGATAAAGGCGAGAGACCCCTGCCTTCATCTGATCAATGTTGCCATGCCTGGCTTTCTCAACCCAGGTTCGGGACCACAAGGGGTATTAAAAATAAAGTCACTTCTTCAGTGTAAGGCCGAGGACGAAGCGACCCCCTTTCAACCAGCCACTAGAGAAGAAGAAGAAGAAGAAAAAGAAGAAGAGGTGGTCGAAGTGTTTGATTCCAAGGACGAATTTGAGGTGTTCAACCAACCTCAATCTCCAGAGGTTTCCACCGATGATTTTAGTCACCTCCCCTCAACCGAAGTAAGCCAGATATAAGGGGATTCTTTTGTCTTAGAAGCTATGGGGATAAAACGCAAGCAGATGATTGGCCTTCTGGATGTGATGAAGTCTTTAACTGGGAGCAAGGCACCTGAGAAGACTATCCAAGCCAAACTCCCTCCTTCTCCACCCACTCAAACCCTCCGACCTGATCCTGCTAATCACAAGAGGAAGAGGGATTAGAAGGGCCATGAAGTGGTGGAAGGGGGAAAGGGCCCCTTACCTAAGGAGGCTGAGCTCTAGAGAAGAGCTAAACAAGCTAGGATAGGACCAACCTTAGCTGATAAGAGAGCTGAAGTTCAAGTTGGGACACCTGCCTGGACTCCAGCCATGGTACTAGATGGAGCCCCCCTGCCTGCTGATGCCTCAATCAGAGACTTCCAATGGAGGGCTGGTTATGTTGCTGATGCAGTGGAGTAGGCCCTACTGCTCCCTAGGGACATGGTCGACCTTAGAACGATGAGGAAGCATGAAGTGTTCCTCACTCTGAAGAGGGACCTCGACCTGGTAAGTCCACTAACAACCTTTCCTTTTCCATTTATCATAGCAATAATCTCTTTTATATTTTTACTTTAACTGATTTCATCATTTTTTTTTTAAGGCTGTCTAAGCTGCCTACTGAGCTGCGGAGATAGTTATCAGCTCTCATAGGTTAAAGAAGGACGAGGAGGGTGGGTATGTTGCCGCAATGAAAGCTTTTGAGCTAGTAAAGAAGAAGTCACAAGACCTCACTGCTAAACTAGTGGAAGTTGATCAGGATAAGAAAAGCGCCGAGGTCGCTTTGGAAGGGGTGCAGAGGCAGGCAGAGGCTCAGCGTAAGCTGCTCCGCTAAGCCGAGGACAACCTTGCTGCTGCCAGAAGCCAGATCAAGGTCTTAACCAAGAAATTGGAGGAGGTCAAGAAGGCCAAAGAGCAAGCCGAGCAAGAAGGATACGAGGTGGGTGTAACTGAAATCGAGGAAGCCCTCAGGGCTGAGGTCACAGAGGTGTGCAGATTCTATTGCCTCCAAGTGTGAAATGAGGCCCTTGACCAAGGTAGGGTTGAGGTCTCTTCTGCTCTTAGGAGAGTAGAGAATGTGTACTACCCCCCAGCCATATGCGCCTCATGCTCCTCGGGCTCCAAGGCCGACTCGGTCTCTTCGGGGATAGATGAAGGCAAGGAAAGCCCAACTAAAGCTCTTCTTACAGCCAACATCTCCTCCAAGGAAGCAAAGCCGTTTGAAGACTCTGAAAAGGCAGCTGACACAACCAAATAAGGGGCCCATAATGCCACTCTGCCTCCAATTGCCCTTAAAAGCCCCTTTAGGGAGAAAGAGGCTTCCTACAGCATGGAGATTGTGCTAGCAGCTCTCCTCATACCTTTAAAGGAAGACCTCAAAGGCAAAGATCAAGCCCCCACCACGGCAGCCTCTACCCAGCCTCCCAAGAATCCAAAAGATAAACTTGTAATAAAAATGAAGTCATAGGTTGTCTTTTTTTTTTTTTTTTTTTCAAGCTCTGTAATCAAGTCAACCTTTTGTAATCTACTTGCCTTTTTCAGTGGCTTAACGTTAATGAAAGTTGCAAGTCTTTCTTTTATACTTGTGATGTTTATATTGATCCAAACATAATCTCTGTTTCATTCACACTTAATAAATGTGATAATGAGGTATAACTTTACTTATTGATCTGCATAAGTGGCAGCATAGTTGTCACACCTCATATGATCAGTAGCAAGACAGGTTAAACCTACCAAGTCCACCATCTCGGCAAAATATAACTTTAACCTTAAAAACACACAATGATGTAGTATCCACACAATTGATTCTCAAACAGATAACAAGTATTACTACAAATGCTTTAAGTTGTGCTCATGAGTGTCTATTTGAGCATGTTATTATAATGAAGATCTTCGCTATTTAGAGTGGCTGCTTCTATTTGACATTTAAATAATTAATTGGAAGTACTTATTTACCCCAAGCATGTGGTTCGAGGAGCTAGACATGACTAAGGCTTTGAGATATCATTAAGAAAGATGTTATTAAGTATTAATTTACCCAAATCATATGGTCTGAGGAGCCAGGCATGATTAAGGTTCTGTTTAACACTTAGAAAGATATCATTAAGAAATATGTCATTAAGCATTAATTTATTCAAAGCATGTGGTTCGAGGAGCTATGCATGACTAAGATTCTGTTTAACACTTAGAAAGATGTCATTAAGTATTAATTTACCAAAAACATGTGGTCTGAGGAGCCAAGCATGACTAAGGTTCTGTTTGATATTCAAATAAATAATAGGAAGTATAACGCATAATGTAATAAACGAAAATATAACAGGGAAATTTTTCATTAATAATAATACCTTCTTAGGTTGTTTACATTCTAGGGGCGTGGTACAATATTTTCATCTAGATCTTCAGGATAATATGCACCTATTCCAACCACCGAGGTGATGCGATATGGCCCTTCCCAGTTAGGCCCTAACTTTCCCCATGCTGGGTTCTTTGCAGTACCCAAAACCTTCCTTAATACCAAGTCCCCAAGCGCTAGTGGCCTTAGCTTCATGTTGGCATCATACCCTTGCTTGAGTTTGTGTTGATAATACACCAATTGAATCATGACATTCTCTTTTCGCTCTTCGATTAAGTCTAAGCTTTTCTCTAACAGCCCATCATTGTTGCTCGGAGTGAAAGAACTCGTTCTCAACGTTGGGAATCCAGTCTCCAGAAGAATAACGGTCTTGGCTCCATAAGTCATTGAAAAATGGGTCTCCCCTATTGACCTATGAGGTGTGGTCTGATATGTCCAAAGGACGCGTGACAGCTGTTCCATCTATTTACCCTTCATATCATCCAATCTCTTCTTGAGTCCATTTACTATGACCTTATTGACAGCCTCATCCTGTCCATTCCCTTGTGGATAAGCTGGGGTGGAATACCTATTCGTAATTCCCAAGTCATAATAGTACCTCTTGAAGGCATTGCTATCAAACTGAAGACCATTATCCGAGATGAGTGTATAAGGGATCCTAAATTGAGTGACAATGTTTTTCCAAATAAATATCTTAGCATCCACATCCCTGATATTTGCCAACGGTTAAGCTTCAACCCACTTGGTGAAGTAATTCGTGCTGACCAGTAACCGTCTCTTATTCCTACTGCCTTAGGGAAAGGTCCAATAATATCTAAGCCCCATTGAGCAAATGGCCAAGGGCTGGACAGAGGATTAATGACTCCCCCTGGTTGATGAATGTTTGGCATTGATCACATTTCTTCACATACTCTTGTGCTTCCCTTTGCATATTTGGCCACCAATATCCCTAGGTGAGGGCCCTATAAGATAATGATTTGCCTCTAGTGTGGCTTGCATAAATCCCTTCATGTAACACCTCTAAGAGTAGCTTCACTGCCTCAGGGTGTATGCACAGTAAATATGGTTCAGAAAAGGAGTGCTTGTATAACTTTTAGTCTTCAAACAGCCAAAACCAAGGAGCCTTTTTTCGTACCTTATTGGCCTCGGACTTCCCTTCGGGCAAGATATCCTCTTTAAGAAATAGCACAATAGAGTCCATCCAGCTAGGTCTCACCCTAATCTGATGAATATGGATCATCTCTCTCCTTTTTTCAGTGGGCTTACATAAGTCTTCCACAAGGATCACTCGAGGTAAGTCTTGTGTCAAGGAGGTTATGAGCGTGGCAAGAGAGTCAGCATGTGTGTTTCTGTTTCTAAGGATTTGCAATAAAGCGAAAGACTCAAAACCTGTTCGCAAGTGTCTAATCTGATTCAAGTATTCCTGCATTCTCAGATCTTTGGCTTCCAACTCTCCCTCTAACTTGCCTACAACCAATCTTGAATCTGAAGACATCTCCACTGTTTTTCCTTCCATTTTTTGAACCATAGTCATCCCTACCATTAGAGCCTTATACTCAACTTCATTATTTATGGCTGAGAAACCCAATCTTAAGGATTTTTCAAGAATGACCTTTATAGGAGAAATTATAACTAGCTCCACTCCGGATCCTCTTTGATTTGCTGCGCCATCCACGTACACCCTCTAGGATAAAAGTTTTTGCAAGGAGACCATGTCAACTAATTTTTCATCCATGTTCTGCTTTCAACTTTCTCTTCTAATGAGGATTCAGCGAATTCGACCACCAAGTTTGCGAGAACTTGACTCTTAACAGAGGGGCGAGGAATATACTTGATATCAAAAACTCCTAGGATCGTACCCCACTTGGCAATCCTTCCAGTGTAATCGACACTTCGAAGTAAGGATCTAAGCGAAAGTTGAGTTAAGACAACGATTGCGCAGGATTGGAAGTAGTGGGGAAGCTTACGCGTAACATGCACCACTGCCAAAATGGCATTTTCCAGTGGTAAATAACGAACCTCGACCTCATGTAGTGATTTGCTCACATAATAAAATGGTCTTCGCACACCACTATCAACCCATACAAGCTCCAGGCTCACCGCATGGGAAGCCACAACAATGTAAGCAAACAAAACCTCATCCACCTCGGGTCTGGACATAATGGGTGGTCGAGAAAGATATTCCTTCAACTGTTGGAAGGCCAACACACACTCCTCGGTCCATTCAAATCCCTTCCATTTGTTTAACAATTGGAAGAAAGACCTGCAACTGTATGCTGATCGAGAAATGAACCGGTTTAGGACAGCAGTCATCCCTGTCAACCTTTGGACCTCTTTGGGATTCCGAGGTGGCTATAAGCTGTTAGTTGCTTTAATTTGGTCAGGGTTGACTTCAATTCTACGGTGAGTGACCATGTTTTTCAAGAACTTTCTTGAACCAACACCAAAAAAACACTTAGAAGTATTAAGGCACAACTTGTGTTTCCTTGATATCTCAAAGATATTGCCGAGGTCGTTAATATGCTTAGACTCTAACTTTCTCTTTACCACCATATCATCTCTATAAACCTCAATGTTTTTTCCTAGCTGTGGCTCAAACATCTTGGTCATCATCCTCTGATAGGTAGATCCCGCATTCTTTAAACCAAATGGCATCACCTTGTAGTGGTAATTTCCAATAGGATTAACAAAAACTGTCTTTTCCTGATCATCCAAAGTCAAAGGTATTTGGTGGTACCCTTGAAAGGCGTCCAAAAAGCTTATTCGAGGATGGCCTACAGTGGCATCCACCAACTGATATATTCGAGGCATAGGGAAAGGATCCTTGGGGCAAGCTTTATTTAGATCTGTGAAGTCTACACATACCTGCCACTTCCCATTCTTCTTTTTCACTACCACCATATTGGCCAACCACTCAGGGTAAAAGACTTCCTTAATAGCCCTAGCCTGCTTAAGCTTGTTCACTTCCTCCTTGATAGCATCAGAATTCTCTTTAGATGAGCGCCAAGATGGTTGCTTCTTAGGGAGGACAGTCGGGTTAACATTTAGATGATGGCAAATAAAGTCTGGAACCACCCTAGGAGCTTCATAAGCATTCCATGCGAACACATCAATATTCCTCTTTAGAAACATGATTAACTCCTCATTTTCTTGAGGAGGCAACTGAGGTCTGACCTAAAAAAACTTCTTCGGATCACCATCCATAACAATTTCTTCCAGCTTCTCACACTTTACCCCTTTCAACACCACGTCCGTAGACAAGACCGAGATCTTTGACTGCTATGAGCCCCCCTCAGTAGAGGCCAAGGACTCAACCCCAGGCTAATGTATAATTGTAGCTACCAAGCACTCCCTAGCCATAGACTAGCTCCCAATTAGCTCATCAATTTGGTCCCCAGACGGATACTTAACTTTTAAATGCAAGGTGGAAGAGACGGTTTCCAAGGCATGGAGTTAGGGCCTTGCCATAATGGCGGTATAGGGGGAATAAACATCCACTACAACGAAGTCCACTTCCACCACTTCGGAACCTGCCTATACTAGTAATCTAATCCGACCCCTTAGAATTACCACTTTCCCATCAAAGTTTACCAAGGGTGAATTATAAGGTGCCAAGTCCTCAGGTTTCAACCTCATCCCCTCATATAGATCAAGATACATGATCTCTGCACCGCTGCCCTGGTTTGTCAACACCCTCTTCACATCATATCCTCTCATCCTGGGGGTGACCACTAAAGCATCATCATGTGGCTATATGGTTCCAACTTTGTCCTCCTCCAAAAAACTCAACGCTGGTCGGATCTCCACTCTAGCCCTCTTCAGCTCAGAATTAGAGTCCTCGGCGGGTAGCCAAGCTACAAACATCACCTTGGAGGGATGAGAACCAGTCCTCCCAAGAGCAGCAAAGATGACATTAATTTTGCCCAAAGAGGGCCTTGAAGAAGCATTCCCTTGAGCCCCTGACCCTGCTTAATCTCCTTGCCCATTGGGCCGATACAAAAACTGTTTCAACCTTCCATCTCTGACTAGTTGCTCCAGATGATTCCACAAAGTTCTATAGTCCTCGGTGGTATGTCCTCATTTCTGATGGTACTGGTAATGAAGACTTTGGTTGTGCCTCATAGGGTCTCCTCCCATCTTATTTGGTCATTTAAAGTAAGACTCATTCTTGATCTTCTCCAAGACCTGATGTACTAGCTCTCGAAACACCGTGTTAACCACTTGAGGAGCCGTAGACCTAGATTTCCTAGCAAAATCCCTTCGGGGTCTGTTATTATTGTATCTGTCCAACCTAAAATCCCTCATGTCCTGAGGGATAACCTTAGCCTTTCATTTCCCTTACTGCTGGTCCTCCTTAACCCGTTTGTATTCATCAATACGACCCATAAGTTGACGTACATTCCTTATCGACTTCTTGGTCAAGGACTTTCTCAAATCATGCTCAGTAGGCAGGTCGACCTTAAAAATCCTTATAGCCACGTCATCAAAATCCTCGTTGATCTCATTGAACATCTCCTAGTACATCTCCCAGTATCAGTTTGAGTACGTTTTCAGGGTCTCTCCTTCTCGTATGGCCATAGACAGTAGGGAATCTAAGGGCCGAGGAACCTTACTGCACGCAATAAAGCGAGATCCAAATGCCCGAGTGAGTTCCTTAAAGGAATCAATGGAACTTGCTCCTAAGCCATCAAACCACCTCATGGCCACGAGCCCTAAACTGGAGGGGAACACCTTGCACATCAAGACCTCATTCTTGGAGTGCACAACCATTCTCTAGTTGAAGTGGTTTACGTGCTCCATAGGGTCTGCTCGACCATTATACATGGTGAACATGGGCTGAGTAAACCGCCGAGGAAGCTTTCCTTCTTCAATCCTACAGGTGAAAGGCGATCTGGAAATTTGGTTCAACGCCTTGCTTATAGTGTCGTTTCCTAGGCCTTTGCAAGACGGGCTCTTACTCTTATGCTCATTGTGGTAGTCCTCCTCATACGAGAAAGATTCATAGGAGGGAGTCCTTGACCTGGGTCTATAACTGCTATCTTCCTCCTTGCTAGAAGAGAAATTGGAATTGGAGGGAGTTCGCCTTCGCCGTTCGTGGCGCAACTTCCTTTTCAAATGATCAATCTTCAGCTGCATGGCTCGAGTATTCTTCTTATAAGAAAGGTGGCTCCCGCTCCAAGATTGGCTCCTACTAGTATTGGTGGTATGCACACTAACCTCCCGGTCCTTTCTTCACTCAAGATTAACAAAATGATCTTGACGTTGGGACCCCCAAGATTCCTCTAGATTCGGTCTTGAATCTACCATAATTGAACGTTGAGCTCACTACAGCACCATAATTTCCCACAGACAGCGCTAATTGTAAGGACATGGTTTGAGTCCTAAGCTCAAAAGATAGAAGGATTTAGGCCCAAAGAACCCAATACAATAAATTTGTAGAGAGTGGGTTGGAAAACTAGTCTTTAATGAGTTAGGTAACGATTATAGTGGATTCAAATGACAATAAAGTAAAAATAAACTGGTTGTATCTAATGAAAATCATCCTCGGCACAATTCGAGGAGATCAGTTCTTGAATATAATTCTTGAATTTGATTACAAGTATCTTTCTTATTGCTACAATGTTTCTCTCTTAATTATCTTATCCCTTTCTCTCAGGATATCTCTTCTAGTTTATACTATCTTCCACTTTCATCTCTACCCTCTACATGCAGATCAGATTGTTGGTGTTGATTCTTGTCCTATTAGCACATTCCTGAAATCTTTGGGTAGTAGCTGTAAGGCTGAAAACTACTATTCAGGTATCACTTTCTCATTAATACGGTCAGAGAGTTAGCTGCAAAATATTCAATGCGGTGGTAGTAACTTTCCTTTAGATATTTCATGGCTTTCCTCTGTTCTATTCCTTCCTGATACTTATCCTCATCCATGGAATGATCCGAAATGTTGCTCTTGATGGCAGACCACACCTTCTGACCTCGACTTTGCATAGTCGAGGTAGCATTCCTCCTCGGACCACCCTTCTAGGCGATCATGATCAAACCTCACCTCTTTACCTACTAACCCGGATCCTTATGACAGAGTCTACCAATCCCCAGATTACTTACTGTCCTCGGATTGGGCCTCTGGCTCAATACATATGTAGATATGTACTCTTGGGCCTTTCACCCCTACATGTACAATATATACTTTTGTGTGTGTTTATAACCTAAATTTACAATAAAAGTATAATGCAAACATATAAGTTTTTTTTTGGGGGGGGGGGGGGTGGTAAAAGATAAACATATAAGCATATGAGTTACTTATTTTTTATATATATATATATATATATATATATATTTTTTTTTTGGGGTTAAAGAAAATAGGGGTTAGCTAGGTTACGTTAGCCCCCGAGCAGGGGGCTAAGGTTAAAGCCCATGGGCCAACCTGTGTCGATGCCCACCAACAAACTTTTGTTAGCAACGGAACTCGAATTTCGGTGGATTAGACGTAGTGTTCGAATCTTACCAACTGAGCCAAGCTGCTGTTGGCTACTTATTATAAATTTTTACCTAGTTATAGATTAAACATAAAAATAAATAAATAAATAAAATAAAAGGCATCCTATAGTTGCAAAGCCCATTTGGGAATGTAAAGGGTGATCATTGGCTCAAAAAGTGAATAATTAAATTAGCCAAGGCTGAGGCAGTATCAATGGGTGGTGCCATGGTGGTGGCAATTAAGAATAGAGTAAAAGTTGAAGACACTCTGAGTGGAGTTCAAGAATGAATAATAGTTGAGATTAACTAAGGGTACGTTTGGTATATTGAATGGGAATTACGACAGGAATTGTAATCTTTATTACTAGGAATAAAATGTGTTGTAATGTAATAACTAAACATATTCATTAGTTTGGTTGTGAGTTATAATATTAGAAGGAAATTTAAAATTTATTTTAGGAAATTTCTTACTTATACAATTATATCTCCTTAAAAATTGTTATTTTTAAATTTAAGAGAGATATGTGTTATATTTTATGATTTTTTATTTTTATAATTGTTAGATGTATATGAAAAGTTTGTTTATTTGGAAATATATTAAATTTTGAAATTATTGCACTTACTAAGGAATAGCTAATACAACCTGTGGGGCCAAAGGATTTGGGGACTCCGGCCCATTTGATATTAAGCCCAAGGCACACGCCAAGGAGGAAGAAGTGCCCGAGGACGAATGAAGGGAATCCAGACCGCCAGATTGTACTGCCGAGGATGACCCTATCCTCGACTGGCCAAAATCATGGGAGAGAAAAGCGCCACGTCGCCTGAGGCAATCCACTCGAGGATCGCAAAAGAGATTCCAAGTCGTATGGGCTAGCCATAGGGGAATGGTGGAGAGACAACCCCAGGAAGAGTCGACACCTCCGTATTAAATACCCACAGTTAACACCCTGACCCCATTGATGTAGATGTGACCCCTGGACAGGGCGATGAGGGCCACAGCAGCTCACAGAGCGCCAGAAAGAATGGTTGTGGGACGTGCACTTGAGGATAGGCATGGATGACTGACAAGTGTAGGAGGAGGATGAACGGAAGAGAGGAATATATAACAACAGAGATCACCCAAAAGAAGGGGGGACGGCCAAGAAGAAGAGAGAGGCCCAGAGAAAGGAAGGAGGCTCCTGTGTGACCGAGAGGAGTTGGGGATTCTCGTCCTCGAGTGAGGGGTCCCTTCTCCCTAGGACATTGGGCCGCCTGATTCTGTGTGTTTTTCACTCCCAAAACAAGCCGTCGCCTTATCAGAGCCCAACTTTTGGACCTATTCTCTACAAATTCATTGTAACGGGCTTGGTCCGAAAACCGTGACCTTACAATTGGCGCCGTCTGTGGGGAAGTTGCTCGTGCGACGATGAGTGCGATAGCTTGTTAAGGCAGGGCCAAACTCCCAAGGGGAGACGATGATGGCCAATCTGTTGGGCCATAAGAGGAGAACTGCAAGGAGGCTCCCAGCTCAACGGGCCTCTGGCACCATGTGCATGGCCCTTGTCCCCACCAGGGGCCAGACAACCCGCGAATCTCGAGGCCGACCCCCTTCGGGCCCCGATTGAGGAAGGTGACGGCCGCGCGAAACACTTTTAAGGGGCTCCATGGAGGGACTAGTTTTGGAAGATTGGTATTGGTGCCTTCTGACCCACTGGAGCAGCTGAATGGGGCTTTAGCAAGGGCTAATCCTCAGAATGCAGAGTCATGGTCTTGCATGGTCCTCGGACTCAAACCTATGGGAAAACTAATAACTCTTGACAAGTATCTAAGTGTTAGACAGAACTAAGGTCTTGCATGGTCCTCGGACTCAAACCTGTGGGAAAACTAATAACTCTTAACAAGTATCTAAATGTTAGACAGAACCAAGGTCTTGCATGGTCCTCTGATTCAAACCTATGGGAAAACTAATAACTTGTGACAACTATCTGGGTGTTAGACAGAACCAAGGTCTTGCATGGTCCTCGGACTCAAACCTATGGGAAAACTAATAACTTGTGATAGCTATCTGGGTACTAGGCAGAACCAAAATTTATTCCCGCTGAGCATTAAGTACAGCCATAGCTCCGCCTGGGTCCTCGGATCAAACAACTGAAAGAGACAGACGCTTTGGCATCCCCATGGGCCACAAACAGAACTATAGCGCGCCGTGACCTCTTTGGATCATTTATTTCAAAACTAGCACTTCCTAAATGGTCGCACGGTTTGCAACGTGAAGTACATCACCGTAAGCTCAGTTGTTCTAGAAAAGGCAGAGGCAAAGCAAAAAATATATACATAAGGAAAATAAGTAAACAAAAAATATACATGGAATAAAGTTAATATATATATATATATATATATTACTTTTCACCAAACAAAAAAGGTTTCACCAAGAAAAAGTCACAAGTCCCCTTCTATTAAATAAGATGATGGCAACATCAATTACAAAACAGCCGAGAAAGGCTCAAATTACATCTAACTACAAAATAGCCGAGGAAGGCTCGGACTACAACTAACTACAGAACGGCCGAGGCGTGCTGGCGGCAAAGCTAGCTAATAAAAGGGAGAAGGCTGGTGGTGATGGTGGATTCACAGTCTCGCTTAGGCAGCCTCTAAGCCCTTATGCTGGGCGCAGGCAGCGATGAGGAAGAAGAGGTGGGAGCGCCTGAGTTGGTTTCCACCTGCTGAGGCTGCCCTGAAGCGAACTATGATCCACCATATAATATCGGTACTCCTAGGAAGTCGCCCTCCATGTGTCTCGCCATTTGCCTGCGATGGCGAGAGTGGCTCCCTTGATATCTCAATTGCTCCCTTCAACTTTGCTTCACTTTCTTCCCCTTCCTTTTTAGCCAATTCCTGCATGCTCTTGATTGGTGTTTGGAGGATAACCAGGAACCTGGCACGATCTGCACTAGCTACGATTCTTGGTCGAAGAAGGAAAGTACTCTTTCTTTTCCGGTTGAAGAATAAGAGGATCCTTAGCCTCTGCTCTCTTTGCCTCAACTGCAACGCCCATGATTCAGGCGGCATCTTTTCTTCTTTTTGTTGGTCAAGGAAAATGAAAAGACTTGGAACTTCTGCAGAGTTCAAAGGCTGGTGGGTGTGGAAGATGATCCTCTCAGGGTGCCTTATATAGAAGGCGAAATCTGGGGGAACTCACCACGCACAAAACTCAAAGAAGGAATGTCAAGCAAGATAAATTTCGCCCAATTCCTAAGGGGACCTTTAACTTCCAAATTCGCGCTGCTTCATAAAGGCGCCATTGAATACACCTTCCGAATACCGAAGCGATCTGCGTTATCCCCAAAAAGAAAGCATTCATGACAATGCACCTCGTACGCCGAAGCGCCAGGAGCATGTCATGGGTAGACGAAGAAACCCTGACGCCCATAGGGAAACAAGACTCAACCGACCATGATGTAGGCCCGAGAACATCAAAATCCTCCTACCCATCCGAGGATCTGGACAGCAGGATTTTGAGGGGCTATTGTGGGGCCAAAGGATCTGGGGACTCCAGCCCATTTGATATCAAGCCCAAGGCCCACGCCGAGGAGGAAGAAGTGTCCGAGAATGAATGAAAGGAATCCAGACCGCCAGATTGTACTGCCGAGGACGACCTTATCCTCGACAGGCCAAAATCATGGGAGAGAAAAGCGCCACGTTGCCCGAGGCAATCCACTCGAGGATCGCAAAAGAGATTCCAAGCCATATGGGCTAGCCATAGGGGAATGGTGGAGAGACAACCCCAGGAAGAGCCGTCACCTCTGAATTAGATACCCACAGCTAACACCCTGACCCCATTGATGTGGATGTGACCCCTGGACAGGGTGATAGGGGCCATAGCAGCCCATAGAGCGGCAGAAAGAATGGCCGATGGGACGTGCACTTGAGAATAGACATGGATGACTAACAAGTGTAGGAGGAGGATGAACGAAAGAGAGGAATATATAACAACAGAGATCACTCAAAAGAAGGGGGGACGGCCAAGAAGAAGAGGGAGGCCCAGAGAAAGGAAGGAGGCTCCTGTGTGACCGAGAGGAGTTGGGGATTCCCGTCCTCGAACGAGGGGTCCCTTCTCCCTGGGACGTTGGGCCGCCCGATTCTGTGTGTTTTTCACCCCCAAAACAAGCTGTCGCCTTATCAGAGCCCAACTTTTGGACCCACTCTCTACAAATTCATTGTAACGAGCTCGGTCCGAAAACCGTGACCCTACACAACCTTTTAAAGAGGAATTGTTATTCCTCATTTTAAAGAATAACTATTTATAAGGAATGATTATTCCTTATAATAAAAACAGAACCAAATTAAAGAATAACTAAACCATAGTAATAACTATTACATTACAGCGGCCATTATAGTCTACCAAACATGCCCTAAGGAATTTGAAGCAGTAGAGGCACCAACTGGCCAAAGCAAATGTCCCTGTTGAAACCAAGCCAAAGTAAGCAAGCAAGCATCTTTCATTTTGATTTCAAATCCATACCTTTCACTTTCTGTTTTAGGTGCTTTAATGTTGGACTACTGGTATATTTGTTGTTGTGCACCTTTTCATTATGGTTTTTCAGTTATCTTATTATATTATATATGCCATTATGATCTTGATAGTTTTGGTAATGGAGCATGAGTTATTAATTTTAAATTTAGGAACTTGGGGTGATTTGTGTTGTGGGGTGTCTTTTGGCAGGTTTACTATTTTATGTGATTGTTCTTGTTGAGGGAGTTCAAGTCTTGGAAATGAAAGGTTGTGTTGTGAGAGGTTTAATTTGTTCAAATGGTTGAGGACCCTGTGGATTTTAGTTCATGGTGTGTGTTTGAATGTGGTAAGAGAAGATGGATCATAGAATAACCTGTTGAATTACTTTGTGTTATGGAAATTGAATAATCAAATTTTTAGGGTGATGTTACCCACTTAATGTAAAAGGTCTTTAGCAAAATTTCCATGTTTCTCTTATGAATATCTCTGGGTATTATTGTAGAGCCTTCAATTGTACTATAAGTTTGTAATTGTCTAAGACTAGGCATAGAACACAGTGCACACACATATGTCTGGATTAGTTATCAACTCTAAGTTCAATTATTAGCCATATTCCACAAACTGGGATCTTGTTGGTTCTCTTGATAGTTTTTGGTGGCAATTTGTTGTTTTAGGTCTTAAGTTGTGGTCTTGCTAATGACCAATGACCTCTAACTCAAATGGTACCTCCTCGCCTCATAAAATGAAATGGGAGGGTGAGTTCATGAATACAAGATCATTTACTAAATAATCATTGAAAAAAATAGAGAGGAAAAGGTTGCAAATCAACTATATTTCATTTTAAAGTATTGATGTGAACTTGGCCAATGCTTTGCCAACTTCTCGAGGCTTACACCCCAAAGTTGAACTGCACCAAAAAAAGAAAAAAAAAATTGTTCAATTCCCTTGCCATCATCTAAAGCATAGCTTTCTAATATCTCTTGTAATAGCAAAGATCTTGTACTGTAGATTTTGGCATCTTCTCAAATTGTGAAATCAGATGTATTCATTTCATTGAATCATGAATACTAATAATTTCATTTACATATCATTTGGGATCAGTTATAAGTAGTTGCTAAATATGCAAGAATCTCCATCAAATAGTGTTTCTTTAATGAGCAAGCTTATTTGTGAATCCATAAATCACAGATGATGATCCTAACCTTTCAACCACAACAGAAGCATTGAAGGTTCTTAACTCCTATGAATCAGACATAATTAAGCTGGGTATGCCACATTCTAATCCTTTGGTTGATGGTCCGACTATCCATGTATTATAGTTGTCTTTTATGTTTGTTAAATTTAATGTGTGGACTTCTCTTAATGATGTGTCTTTTTGTTCATGCTGCAGATACATGTTCTTTGGCAAGATGGACCAATCACAATGCACTTATTTCTATGCTGAAGGAGGTAGGACCAGTATACCATGCCATTTTTTGTCATCATCAGATCAAGATACAATGATACGCTCTATTACTTTCTTGTGCCTTTTCATATTTTTTGTGTTAGGAAAAACAACAACTATCAAGTCTTTTTCAGATGTTCGTGAAGCATAGTAATTTGACTTACGCCATAACACCTTTGTTATTAGTGAAAACTCATTTGCTAAAGTGGATTTGAAAAAACTCTTCCTACTATAGTGGCGTTATGCTTGTTGAACAAAAAATTGATAAGTTGTTGATGTAACATTCTTGATATAATGTAGTGTAGTAAATATTTTTACAATAATAGCAACAAATCAACAAGAATAATGGTTGTTGTTGTTATCATCATTCATTTTGATTGTGCCAGCCAAAACATCAGGATTCTACTTTAGTTATATGTTTATAGTATTTTCTTATTGGTCCATTTGTATTATCATTAAATGTGTGTGTATGTGTGTGTGTGTTGTTGTTGTTGTTACAGAATTCCATGCTTGTTTTTATATCTTCTGTTCTGTTGGAATTATCTTTCTAAATTACCTTGTATGACACTGAAGGTTTTTCTACTCTTATCATATGAGAAAGTAGATTCAAGTAACAGTTCTAGAAATTTCTCTCAGAAATATCTGCATATGGCTCAGGAGATTGTCAATTTGTTGACAACAAATGGTTCTTAAAAAAATGGAAGTTCACACCTCTATTCTTGGTGTGATATTGCTTTAACTAGCTTGGTATACTCCCCTAATTTTGCACGTATAAGAATAGTTTGCTGACTTATAGTGAACCACATAGCTAAAAAGACTTAATACTGATACAGGTCTAATGTATTGGACACTCATTTTCTTTATTTTGGTCTCCATCGAACTTCAAGACACAAAAAAAAAAAAAAAAAAAAAAAAAAAAACTAAAAAAAACTAAAATTTCATCCATTCTAAATGTTTTTTAAAGTTTTAACGACTGATTTTATGTCTCTGAAGGACCCCCATCTTTGTGTTGCTCTTAAAGTACAAGTCCAGATTACAGGAGCCTCTCAGGTGCAGGATACATTTGCAGCCACACTTCACTATCAGCTGGCTTATAGACTTCAGAATCATGCTTTTGACATGGCGGTTCCAGACATAGCTCAATCCAATGATGCGTTGCTAATTCAAGTCGATCCAGGAATGACACCCATGTGCACCTTTGTTCCAAGGCAACTTGACAAGGACCGAATGATGTCTCTTTTCCCTGAATCATGGATTGCAAAATATGAAATGCTTCATCAAGCAACTAAACCAATCCAGTCAAAAGATCCTCTTTTTATCAGAAAAGAAAATGGTGAAGTAGAAACAAAATTCTTGATGGCACCATCAAAGAAGAAGGATGTCACAGTTTTCCCAACTCAAATAGTTATGCTCCAACCAGTATCCTATGTCAGTGAAGATGGACTTCCAATGAGAAGGTCTCTGCTTGTAAGAGGGGATCTAAGGACTTGGTGTTTAATGGTTAAGGTTGGAAAGATTCTGATGAGGATAGGCTTACTCTTTAGGGTTATAAGGAATGTTTCTCCATTGGCTGCTCTGAACATCTGATGATGGGGTAGCCAAAACTCTTAAGGTAAAATTCTGGGGTGAAGAATTGTTGCTGCTACTCCTATATCAAATAAGGCTATCACCGGAATAGGTCTAGAGTATGTATCAAGGAAAAGGTGAACTTAGGCTATCGGAGTTGGGTTGGTCAAGGGGGCTATTATTGGTTGAGATGTGTAGATGGTTTGGATTTCTGGGTCTGAATCATATTTACTGTCTGGATCTGAGTCTCCTTCCGAGGTAGAATAAGCCACAACTGCCAAAGCTTAAGGAGAGTATTCATCATCCAAAGAAAAGAGTGACTCTATATCCGAGAAAGGAATGTCCTTTGCATGAATCTGGGCTTGTTCAAGGAGCTTTGCTGCTTTCTCCTTTTTCGGGCAATTTCTTGCAAAATGGCCTGGTCTCCTGCATACAAAGCAAGTTTTCGAAGTCTTTCCTTTAAACTGCTTCCTTCTGAGAAACTTCCATTTCTTCTTTCTGAAAGTGGTTTTCTTTTTTCCCGCATAACGTCCTTTCTTTCCAAAATATTTTTTGAAATGATATCTTTTTTTCTATGGACAGGCACAATTTTTCTCATAGCACTTTATTTGCAAATCTTTTCTCCTGCAATTGTCTTTGAGTTTGCTATGGACCTTATCAATTTCTGAAAGAAATTTTCTCTGGTTGCAGAGCTTTTCCAAAGCAATAAGCACATGTTGGTAAATTTCTCCCAAAGAGGCTTGCTGTAAAGTTATTCTTTGGAGATTCATCATGCGAAGAGTTTCATCTCCCAACGGTTCTGGAAGGGAACTGAGAAAAGTATGCTTGGCATTAACATCATCCATACCATTAAAAGAATAATATCTCCTTGACATCTTGTCAAAATGCTTTTCCAAATCCTTCCTTTCAAATGAGCAACATTTCATCAAAAGGAATTCTTCTCGTGCTACTTCAGTGTAATGAGTTGCTGAGCCAAGAAATTCGTTATGGAAAATTATGAAAAAATCTTCCAATGTGTTGCTCTGGGTTGCCTGTCTTTGTCTGTATTCTCCAAGATTGATCCACCATTCTCTTAGCCTTCCTGTAATCCTTGTCACAAATTTAGCAATTATCTGAGACACAGGGGCATTTGGGGCTTGAAGTTCAGCAATACACCAAGAATACATGTTAAAAATCTCATCATGCCATCTGGAAGGAGGAGCATTGTCAAGAGTAAACAAATGCTTTGAATCTGTAGTTGGCGAATAAGCCAGCCTTGTCTGGTAATCTGGGATTAATGGTGGTGGGGGAAAAATTGGTGGTGGCGGAGATGGAGGATTTTCAGGGCGAAGAACATCATCTTCCTCTTCCACTTTTGGTTCATTGTTTGTCATGAATACCTCTTCTAGACCAAGATCAGACAAGTCTAGATCAGAGTCCTCAATTACTAGAAGCACAAAAGGGTCTGTGGAGTCATTAAGGGTTAGGGTTTTAAGGAATGACGAAATTGGGTTTGGAGGGTCAGGGTCTACAGTCAACATGTTTTAGTTTAAAAAACATTTAGAATGGATGAAATTTTAGTTTTCTTAACAGTACTAGTGCAATTCATCTATGTGATTTAAGAAAGTGGATGTACCTCATTAGAGAATTCATGTTTTAATGAGGACTTGTAGTTTTATCTTTTTATTTTGTGAGTGCAATTAAATTTGTAATTATTAACAATTATTTTTCAGAATAGAAAAGTATCCAACCCAAGAACTTAATTTCTTGATCTTTCATGAAAGGACTCCATACCCATCTTAAATTTTGCAAGCAACTGTTTTTATAACATTGGTGAAAATTCTTTCAGAAAAAGAGAAATAAAATTATCTTGCAACCTCATTTATGCTGAAGAGTTAAATGTTGATTTTTCTGAATACTAGGTAAGCTCAATTATATGCCCCCAAATGGTATTTATGTTTAGGAAGTAAATGTATCAGAAATCTAGTTGTGGTGCTGGGTGTAGGGGTGTCAATGTTCGACCCAACCCGCGAACACGACACGAACCCAACACGGGTTTTTTCGGGTTAGGGTTGTGCCTTAATGGGTTTAGGTCATAAACGTGTCGACCCAAAAGTGACACAATAAGAAACGGGTCATAAACAGGTCAACCCGCGTAACCCGCAATAGACACATTTGACACGCCAATTTATTTGTGTCAACTTGAAATGACCCACTTAACATAACCCGTTTAACTCGTATAACAAATAAATATTTATTTTATTTTAGATTTGTTAAATACCTTTTATATCCAACATATATTTTAAATTTAAAAAGAAAAGTGAGTAATTACAAAAATGTACAAGGGATATAAT
Source organism: Quercus wislizeni (assembly GCA_023055345.1). Taxonomy (NCBI): domain Eukaryota; kingdom Viridiplantae; phylum Streptophyta; class Magnoliopsida; order Fagales; family Fagaceae; genus Quercus; species Quercus wislizeni. Next base: position 7,419,304 of record JALGQJ010000002.1, on the reverse strand, counting down.
TGGAAATTGAAACTTTATAGACCTTAGAATTACAAAAAACTTTTGGTTTTTTTTGCATAGAACTTACACAAATGAAATTGGATGAGCTTGTGGAAGATGTTATGAATTTGGACATCAACAAAGAATCTATGGATGATAATCGTGGTCATAGTCAGGATTAGTCTACTGTTTGCTCAAATTCTTTCAATATTGATACTTAGCATTTGGCGAGTTTCAAGAATAGTATATTTTTGTTGAACTATGTTATTTTATTTTTGTTAAACTTTATTATTTTGAATTTGGGTTGAAGTGTATGCACTTTTTTTTGGAGTGTAAAGAACTTATTTCTAGATGAATGTTATATTTTTGTTGAACTATATTATTTTGAATGTGGGTTGAAAACTTGAAGTGTATGCATTGCTTTTTGGGATGAATTTTTTTTTTTTTAGATGGATGTTATATTTAACATTATGCAGGTTGAAATGGGTTATGTTACATTCGTGTCAACCCAACATGACTCGTTTATTAAGCATGTCAAATGGGTTAGGTCAGGTCAACCCACCTTATTAACAGGTTGGGTTAGGGTTGAAGGATCATGACACGATTATTAAATGGGTCGGGTTAGGGTTGAGCCATTTAGTCGAATACCTCTACCTCGACACGACACGAACCTGACACGCTAACCCGAATTGACACTCCTAGCTGGGTGTGTAGATAGTATGCCATTTCAATAATTTAATTTTAAATACCTATGAGTTCATTATCTTAGTATCGTTGAAGTATAACTATGTCATTTGTTAAGATGCTTGAAATATAGAAAATACCCTTGCCTAGCATGATATGAAACATGTTTAAACTGCATTTTTCAGGAGTGGTGATGGATAATTATCTACAATTCGCATGAGAAATGGTCATGTAACAAAAGACTTTAGGTTGTTGATATGAGTGATTTCTAATTCTAAACATAAGCTAATGCTTCAATTTTTATGACATGCAATTATCAAACTTGTAGGAGTTGGCTTTGGCATGTCAAATCCTGAGTATGTAATAGAGTCCAAATCTTTTGTCCTACTCTTCCTACTCCACAAATAAAAACATGCCACATGTCTATCTATTTTATTAAATATTAAATTTATGCCTTCTATTATTTTAATTGCCTAAATATGATGGGTTATTTATTTATTTATTTTAGGAAATTGAAATAATAGAAAGCATAAATTTAGCATTTGATCAAATAAATGGATATTTGGCATGTTTTTATTTGTGGAGTAGGAAGAGTGGGATAGAAAATTTGGACTCCATGTGATACAGGTTAGTTTTAAAACAAACACCATTAAATGCTTGTGCAGGTTGTTACATCCATGTTGGCATGTATTTCTAAAGTGTAAATTATGGTAGTTAGATGGGGAGCTGATGGTGTAATTGTTGGTGGAGTGCTAAGGTGAAGCTGTTGATTTGCAAAATCCTCCAAGAAAGGTTTGAAGGAACTGGAAATTTTCACAAAATCCCTAAAATCTGCCCTTGATTGAGAAAAACTTTTATGGGATAAAATAAAGCTTGTGGTAATTCTTGTTGTCAACTTTGATATGCATTAGAATCAAATAAGAATACCTTTTGTTTAACATTGTGACATACGTTGACAACTTCAAAAATTTTCCATTTTTTTGAGCAATGAGTAGATTTTTTTCCCTTGTTGTTTCTCAAACCGCCAAGAGCCATCAATCTTGGTTCCCATATTAGGCAACCTAGTAAGCGCAAAAGGTCAGTCATATAGCCATACGTTTAATTTGTGATCACCTCAAAGACTTGCTACCAATTATAGAAGACTATCAACTCAAAACTCACTTATTAAAAAAAACTAATTAAGGAAATAGGAATAGAAATCATCTGTTACATATTTTGTGTTTTACTTTTATCCTCTACCAATCACAATTTATCATGTGTTTAAGTGGCTAAGGAACAAAATAAAACAAAATCAATACAAAAAAAAAAGTAAAAAAAAAAAATGTTTTGTAATACATACTGCCAGTGTCTAAATGTAAAACAATAATACTAAAAAAAACTTCACAAAAATAAAAAATTCCCTATCGCAACTTTAAATGTTGGAAAATTTTCTTCATCCAAAAAACTCAAATAGATCTCTACAAATCTGTTGAATTAATTTGACTAATACATCTTGCTGGTGTCAAATATAAAACAATAATACTAAAATAAACTTCACCAAAAAAAAAAAATCTCTATTCTTTAAATGTAGGAAAATTTTCTTCATCGAAAAAACTTAGATAAATATCTACCAAACCGTCGACTTAATCTAGCTAAGACCTTTACATATTTTTTCTTATAACACCTATTCTACAAATCAACAAGTTCAAAATCTGAATGAAAGGGGAAAATTTCCATCGGCACGGTCCACACATTGCTCATTTTCGAATTTCCGCTTCTAAAGTCGTAGTGTATCATGTTGGTATCGTCTCTCATCAACACAATATCAGAACTTTGGAAAGCAACTGGATAACAACAAGTACTAAGTTTTGCAGGTTCAATACTCACAGTTTGTTTCTTACTCCATACTCCATGATTTTCCATCATCCATACTTGTATATCACATCCTTTCTTGCAAAGCATCCCAACACACCCTTGGTACTCAACAAGTTTCATGGGATCGAAATAGTCTTTCTTGCATAATGGAAAAGGTAGATCTAATCTTTTCCATTTGTTGGAATCGACATGAAAAACGAACACCATATTGTTGTTTGTTAGCCAATAAAGAGAGCCAGAAACAGATACAACTGGGTCAAATCCCAACCACTCATCTTTGGGCAACATTACTACATCTTTCAACTTTTTCCATGCCCACGCTTTTGAATCAAAAATCTCACAAAAAAGAAAAGAATACTTCATGGACTTATAGGTCATAATTCTTTGCCGGGAGTGTGTTGAAAATCTGATGATCTTATAGTGCAAAGGATTTGACTTGAGCACAACCATTGCACATCTTTTAGTGAAATACCGAGTTCTAGGATTTGGTATCTTCCTCCACTGTTTAGTACTGGGCTTGCAAACATAATATTTTTTATTTCTAGAACTATAATCATCCACGCACAGAAGAAGACCTTGTTTAGTGGCAGCTATAATGGAGACCGGACTAGGTATGAAGTCGAGCGAGAGTTTAGATTTAGGATCCGGTTCATTGATGGATACAAACTTATTTACGGGTTTGCTCCATTTTAAACTTCGAATGAAAAAACCATCAATTGTTTTGGTTCTTTCACAATGTGCCTGTATGAAACTTGAGTCATACGTGATCAAGTTCCAATCCTTTGAAACAAGTCTGCACCTCCCAGTATCTCCTAATGTTATCCGGCTCAAAATCTCAAAGATCATATCCGTAGGAAGAGTAGGAGACTCCTCCTCCTTTTTCTTTGTCTTGCGTATAACCATGGAGCATAGTTTCCTAAACCAAGAAAAAACCAAGAGGCAGACAGTAAAAAAAGGCTTTGACATGTTTAGGTTGTGACAAATACGTATGAAAAGTTATTTAGGCAGAAGAAGAAGCAGCAGCAAACACTAATGAACAAGGTTAAGCAGGTTACGCTTCTGTGAGAAAGTTCAGCCGTTTAGTATTAACAAGAACAAGAAAGAGAAGAGCAGGTTTCACTATGGCTTTGCTGCTCCTATTTGAGATTTTACGGAATAGAAAGATGACACCAATGACTGAGTAGGGTTTGATGCTTATTTATAGGAGTGTGTGGTCGGTGCTGAACAATTAGAAGAGTTATAGTTGAAAGTAAATTATCCTAACATAGTTGAACTGTAATAGAAATAGGACACTGAAATAATAATTAAATTGTACTTAAGTCTAATAGAAATAGGACTAGGAAATATGAAATAATAATTAAATTAAACTTTGTAGGTCGGTGCTAAACAATTAGTAGAATTTTTTTTTTTTAAAATGAAAAATTAGTAGAGTTTTAGTTGAAAGTAAATTATTATAACATAACAATATATGGTATTAGCTTAGCTACCGTTTAAAAAAAAAGAAGTCGAATTCTATGAGGAATAGGAGTACGAAATATTATAGGAATAGCAACATTAATTTTGATATCGCATACCTTTCCCCAACAGGACAAACCTGCACATGGGCGGTGCAGACTTGTTTTCCAAGAACAAACCTTTCCCCATCTCGGATGTTATCCCAATGGCCAATCAGCTCCTCTTGGATTTTGTCAAGGCCAACCCATAGACATCGCATACTCCTCCAAATGTGGAGGAGATTGGGTTCTATACATGGTCTCCTCCATCCCCTCCCATCGTCAAAATTAATTTTGGTGGTGCAGTTTTTTAAAGAGATTGGTGAAGCAGGACTTGGGGTCATTACCCTTGACTTATAGGGACGGAATCAAGATTCAAACTTAGGGTAGCCGAAGTTTTTTGTTTAAAAATTTTAAAAAATTAGAATATCAATACTAGAGGTTGACAACAATGCATTATTAACATTAATTTTTTAATTATTTGTATTTTTTCTTTTGAAGAAAAATCAATAATAGAAATTTATAAATAAGAGTTTTGTAAGTCAATTGGCAAGTCTTAATATTTTCAAGGTTTGACAAAGAAGGTTAGTTCGATTCTTTTATTCTATATCCACATTATAATTATAAAAAAAAAATTATTCTTTCACATAATTCAATAACTAATAACTTCGTAATGCTATATATATATATATATATAACAACTAAAATAATGATTAATAAACATCATGCATTAATATTTAGCAAAAAAAAGGGTGAGAGAAATATTAGTGTCTTGGTAAGGTTGAGATTTTTCTTTTAAAAAAATTGCAAGTTTGAAAAATAGTATTTTTTTAAAAAAAAATCTATTAAACAATCACATGATAACATACGGTAACTTTGAGTCTTTGACTAAGTAAATAATAAAACTTTTCCCATCATTACATTAATTTCGCTAAAGCTCAAATTTTATTACTAATAGACAAATCACACACATGCTTTGGCGGCATTTAGATAAGGCACAAAACAATAAATTGTTGTTATTTCACACGTGTATTACCATTTATGCATGCATGTCAAGTGTATCTCAAAGTTAATAAAGCATTAAAATCAATAAATTCTATCATTCAAAAAATAAATATATTTTTTTTTCACGGATTGAGTTAAAGACACCAATTGATCCAAGTTGTTGGTGATACTAACTGGTTTGTGGATGGAGTGATTAGTGGCATGGGAGTTGTCTATGTAGCTACGGAGGTGGAATAATTTGAGAGCCCATAGGGCTCTCAAATGAGAATGAGAAATTAGATAAAGGTTATTGGGTTTTTGTGAATTTTTTGCTATGATTTGTAATTTTTTTTTTTTTTTTTTTGAGAAACAAACACACACACAAGGGAGAGGAAAAGGTGTTTTAATACAAAGCCACATCACAACTCCACTCAAAAACCATGGTTTTGCTAGGATGTGTAATTGATTTGTTGCTATTGCTTTTGCTTAAACTAGATTTATGATTAGTCCAAAAAAAAATTTTATTATCCAGATTTTTTTTTCAAAGATTTTTTTGTTATCCATTTTTGAGATTTTATGAGTTAGTTTGTAAATTTTTTGGGAAGGCAGGGCCAAGTAATAAATTTTAGAGCCACAAGTAAATTTTTTTATGTTGATATATATATATATATATATATATATATATATTATACACATACTAGTTGATTTTTTTTTTTCAAAGGCTGGGGGGCATGGCCCCCCTCAGCCCTAAGCTAGTTCGTCACTGAGGGAGTAGTTTGAGTTTTAGCATATTTGGCAGAGAAAGTTCTTATTCCACACTTGGTTGCTGCTGTTGAAGCCGTGGCTGTAGTGAGGGCTCTAAGCTTTGCCCAAGAGCTCAACTTTACCTGTTGAAGGTGACTCTGAGATAATCATCAAAACTCTTGATAGTGAATATAAATCTCTCTCCACGGACATCTTATAGCTGAGGCTAAACTCTCTTCAGGATCTTTTTGTTTTCTTAGTTTTTCTCAGATTTGTAGGTAAAGAAATTCCGTTGCTCATAACCTTATTAGAAATGTTAGCGGTCTTAATGTGTGGATGGAGGATATTCCTCTGCACTTAAAACTCTGTTTCTCTTAGCGGATTTTGGCTAATTGTTTCTAATAAAATGCAAGGTACTTTTTCTCACAAATTCAGGATGTTTATATTAGGACCAATGGAGAATCAGTTTGGTTCATAATGGCCTATTATTTATATCTGGCCTAATAGAGATACGGGGTCTATCGCAATCAGCAAATCCAATTAAGTATAATAATTTTATGTTGGTGAGTCTGGCAAAGCAATACAACAAATTAAGAGGCGATTATAAAATTAAAAAAAATACAACAAATTAAGAGGCTGCTCAGTCAATTCAAATTAGGATGTACAGTAACTACAAATTGTTTCTTCAATCTCATTTGGTTTCAGTGTGTTTCTTAATTAATAGTTCTACACAGCTAATTACTGTTTTATCTGTTATGTTTTTTTTCTTTATTTCCTTTCTTCCTGTGAACATTGTGAAGCCTGTGTTAACATTTTGTAGAGTACGTAGTCAAGATTTTTGTTTTGTTCATGTCAATCTATCATTTAAAGTTGGTTACACTGCCTATATCATGCCACTTAGGTTAGGCCAAATGTAGAAACTCATGCCTCTGGGTCAGGGTGGTTCTCTTTTTATCCTTTATTTTTGACCAAAATTTGGAGTTGGACCATCCATTCAACCCACTATTATTTTAATATTTTGAACCCAGATACAAAGTTGAAGAGCCGGTAGAAGCATGAACATAATTTTCGGCAAGCCCTATACTGCTATACAAAATATTTATACTCTAAATTCCACATGTTAAAAACATTGGAAGAAGAGCTCTAAATTTAAATTCCATTTGATCATTGATAGACAGATTTTAAATGGTCTTTAACCATGGTTAGGTGTCCATAATTTATTAGTGCAGTAGAATTTTTGCAAATTTTTATCATTTCCGAATGATTAATGACAGATAAAGTAATTGCAAATCAATTTAGAATGTGGATTCAAGTTTACCTTATGTGGGTGTTTCTAAAAAAGATAAATAAAAGGCTAAACTTAAAAAAATCTTGTAAACAATTGACACACAATTCCGTATGAACTGGACCATTTTTATGCACAAAAAAAGAGAGGACTGTGTGTGTGTGTGTGTGTGTGTGTTGGGGAGGGAGGGAGGGGGTTCAGTTAGTTCAACTGATAAAGTCTCTGATAGTTGAATAAAAAGAAATCTGGGGTTCAATCTCTGCCTACACTAAAAACCAGTTAGTGTCTTGGTCTGATAATAAAGAGCTCTAATCTAAAGCGGACGCCATAGGTTGAAACTTTCTCAAAAAATATATATATATATACACACACACACAAGGGCCATTTAAAGCTTATGGTTACATAATATCTGACCCAAAATACCAAAAAAAAGCATTCCCTTATTGAAAGTAATTATTTTTAAAGATTTTTTTTTGTTTAATTTTAAAGTTTCAAAAAGTTTTTTAATGAGGGGATTTGACTGAATTATTGTTGAACGATTTTTTTTAAAAAAAGATAGTTTTAACCTATGATATTTGCTCTTAATGATAACTCCTATTGAGTGAATTATTTAGAATGGTAAGAAATTTTGCCTTTTGCTATGAGGTTGACCAAATCAATCTGTTAGAACTTATCTTATTATATATATAAAAAGTAAAATAACAATGTGAATTGAATCTAAATTTGTTTCTAATTTTTATATAATTTTGAGTCAAATGTTCAAATTATTTTTTCTTAAGTTTGGTGTCAAGTAATTCATTCATAATACTCATTACAAAAAGAAAAAAAAAAAAAAAAGATGATCACATTATTATCATCGTTATTGAATGTTTTTGTTTGTGAACATGATATACAACCTAGTTTGTATAAATTTCAAAACTTAATTTAACAAAAGATTAGTAAACAATGTGTCTAATAGTCACACATGTATTCATTTTTCTTCTCCCTATCAAGAGACTTGTAACTTAATTGGCACCTCCCAGTATACAAAATGCTCAACTTGGGGGTCTAGGAGAGAAAATGTCCGTTTTGTGAGGTTAGCAATATATTGTAACTATCTCCCAAAAAAAAAAAAAATCCTCCTAACATTTAAAAATACTACAACCAAATTGATTAGTTTCCACACATAACAATAAAGTTGATACAAACAAAAAATTATTATAATTTCATAACATTTCTAAATTGTCCTACCAATTCACACATTAAGAGGGTGTTTAGTTTGAGGTAAAAGGTGTTATATTTCGTATTCATTTTCAGTTTTTAGCAGGACCCACCACTAAAAATTTGGTTTGGTTATGTTATTTGAATTAAGTTTTCATTTTTAGTATAAAAAAAAAATTTTTGATTTGAATACAAAAACTGAATACATCGTTTGGTCATTTTCCTTCTTGTGAAAATGGATATAGTGGCATTTTTGTAAAAAAAGAATTTCATGGGTCCACTAATAGTGAGTTGTCTCATTAATAAAACTCTCTCTCTCTCTCTCTCTCTCTCTCTCTCTCTCTCTCTCTCTCTCTCTCTCTCTCTCTCTCTCTCTCAGATCAACCTATGAAAGGGGAGATCAGTGAAGGTGTGTGGCGGTGGTGGCTCTGCCACGAAGCACTCAACTTCAATGTCAATGTTTACCCCTTTCTCTCGATCAAAGGATGTCACTCTTTCTTGAACGAAATTCGATCAGTTCGTGGCCAATGCTCATTGCCAACAGATTCCTTCTAGGGTTGGTGTTTGTTTTGGAGTTGGTTTGTTGAAATGGTTATGGTGATTGTTTGTTTGAAGGTGTATCCAATGGTGGATTTGAGGTGTTTAGGGTGCAAATTTGCTAAAATTTGTTTGTATTTGTGTGCTGTGTGTTGTAAGGGATGAAAAATTGATGTGTTGTGTTGTTTCTTCTTTTTTTTATCCGTTGGGGTTGTCAGAAAAAAGTTAGGAGAAGACAATACAAAAACTAGAATAGAAAATTGGTGTCAAACAAAAAAATGAGTACAAAATTTGATTATAGAATATAAATACACACCCAACACAAACCAAAAAAAAAGCCTAACTCACTAAAAAAATTAAATTAAATTATTTTTAAATGGCTCATATGGCATATGAATAATAATTTTCCATACAAATTAAAAGATTAAAACAAACAATCATCATTTAATTATAATTATACCAGCATTTAAAACAACGAAAGGATCCGTGGCGCAATGGTAGCGCGTCTGACTCCAGATCAGAAGGTTGCGTGTTCGATTCACGTCGGGTTCAATTCCCTCGTTCGATCCTTCCCTTTTTATTTTTATTTTTTGTTTTTTTACTTTTCTTCTTCTCTCTTCCTAAACACTAAAACCCTAGAAAAAACTCGCTAGCTAAACTCAGTCACACACACTGACACCCACTTCACTAAAACCCCAATCATTCCCTCACAATCAAAATCCATTTCTGATTTACTCTCTCTTCATTACTCTTAAACCCCAAAAAAACCATGTCCCTCACCACTCGTCTCCGCCACTCCCTCACCTACTCCCACCGCGTCGCCACCCACCTCCACCAATTCTACTCCACCTCATCCATCCTCTCCCAAAACTCCTCCACCCCACTCTCCTCCAAGTCCAAGACCCGATCGGCACTCTCCCTCCTCAAATCCGAGCAAAACCCACACAAAATCCTCGAAATCTGCCACGCCGCTTCTCTCACCCCCGAGTCCCACCTCGACCGCATCGCTTTCTCCGTCGCCATTTCCAAGCTCTCTGAATCCAACCACTTCGACACAATCCGCCAGTTCCTCAACGACCTCCTAACCTCTCGGCCCGACCTCAAAACGGAGCGTTTCGCTTCTCACGCTATCGTTTTGTACGGTCAAGCCAAGATGATCCCACAAGCCATTGACACTTTCAAGCAAATTCCCGATCTGGGTATTCCTCGAACCGTTAAATCTCTCAATGCTTTGCTTTTTGCTTGTCTTTTGGCTAAGGATTACAAAGAGCTGAACCGGGTTTATATTGAGTTTCCGAAGTTTTATGAGATTAAGCCGAATTTGGATACGTTTAATACGGTGATTAAAGGGTTTTCGGAATCGGGTTCGACGAGTTCTGGGTACTCTGTTTTGGCTGAGATGGAGAGGAAGTCTGTGAAGCCGAATGCTACGACTTTTGGGAATTTGCTTGCTGGGTTTTATAAGGAGGAGAAGTTTGAGGATGTTGGGAAAGTTTTGAAATTGATGGAGAACCATGGAGTGAATAGGGGTATTGGTACTTATAACATTAGGATTCAGAGTTTGTGTAAGTTGAAGAAGTCTTCCGAGGCTAAGGCTTTGATGGATGGAATGTTGTCGAGGGGGATGAAGCCGAATTCGGATACTTATTCCCATTTGATTCATGGGTTTTGTAAGGAAGGGGATTTGGAGGAAGGTAAGAAGCTCTTGAAGAGTATGAAGAGTAGGGGTATTCAACCGAGTAGCGATTGTTATTATTCATTGGTGTATTTCCTGTGCCAAGGAAAGGATTTTGATGCTGCTTTATTGATTGCTAAGGAGAGCATGGAGAAGGGTTGGGTCCCGAATTTTGGGACAATGAAGTCGCTCGTTGAGGGTCTTGTGGGAGTTTCGAAGGTTGATGAGGCTCGAGAGGTTATTAAACAAGTGAAGGAGAAAGTCATGAAGAATGTCGAAATGTGGGATGAAATTGAAGCTGGCTTGCCTCAGTAAAAAGAATTGCTCGGTGGTGCAAGCTGAATGAGATTATGGAAATTTATTTGATGATCACGAAATGTATTTATGGGAAATGGTACTCTCCCTAGTTCATAGAGTTTCTATTTTGTTTTCCCTTTCATTTCGTTTGTTGAATTAAGATCCACATCTGTTATAATCAGGTGAAGATGTTGTTTTGTTTGGATGGTCCTGGTTGAGGAAACTTTGTCTCATTGGTTATTCCATTGTGGGAAAGGTTTAGTTTTACCTTTTGTAGAAAATCAGATTTTTCTTATGATTAAAAACTCTCTGCCTTTTTGTCTTTGATGTTTATCCTAGTGGAACTACAGTCGATATGAGTAGCCATAGGATCAGGTTTTTGAGATGTTTTTCCTACGTAGGAAACTCATTTTGTAATTGGGGAAGGTTTTCATTAGACTACCTCTATTTGGCTCTTTGAGAGTATATGTACTAATAGTAGTCTTTTACCATTGGTACAGTAGTATTCTGTATTCACACCTAATCTTGTCTTCGATGGCTAAGCTCCTTTTATGTGTAGTCATAGTATTTAACCTTTTATTTCTCAAACTTGTTTCATTGGCGAGCCCACTCTTCTTTCACGAAAGTGGGAATGATTGTATGTAACTTTTTTTCACTTTGTTTTATTTACTATTTTTATCATTGCTCCTGTGACATGATCAATCTTTTGTATCTTGGACATAATAGAGGTTCCCATGATGTCATCAACTCCACTGTTTAGAAAGTTCTTTTGACCACCTCATGGAGTAATTTGCTTGTGTGTGCATGTTATCCTAATCATGTACTTCAAGAGCAAGGATTAATGCATTCACACTTCTAAACTTTTTTACTTCTCATTTTAATGTGGGCAAGCCCTTACATGACGACACTAATGTGCACTTTAGATCATATTAGAATTGAAAAGACGAAAAAGGGGTAAATATTTCATGTATCAGCTTGGTGGCCTTGAATTTATTAAAGTCCAGAACTTTAGTGGTAGTAGGTCCTGATGTTATATTTCAAATATTTGGATTCCTGGCAATTAAGTAGGGAGCTGCTCAGGAGATGCTAACTGACCCAAGGTCATTAGCATTACACACTGTATTATGAATGTGGAACAAAATTTTGGCAGAAAAAAATTTCTAATGTATTTGGCAACCTCTGATTCAGCAAGAAGTCGTTTGATTGAGAGCAGTGTTTATGCTATAGAAAGACTTATTGATTGAAAAAGAGCTGCTGTTATTAGATTCTTGTGGATTCTGATACAGCAAGGTGTCTTTTGTGTTATGCTTGATCTGGATAACTGATAAGAAGCGGGAGTTTGTGGCCGTTTTCTATCTGCAAGGTGCTTCATGTGCTTGGAGGAAGTCTGTGTATGAAGATTCATTTTGAACCCCTTAGTACTCCTGTAATGAGGTTTTTGACGGAGGTCATTTCCTTGATGATGTATATAGTAGCTACTTGTCTCTTGGAATTTATCTAAGTATATTTAACTCGTCCAGGCCTTTTGAGACGAGCTTTGATACAATTGCCTTTTAGGTTTAACTTTGAGGGTTTTGGATGATGGTTGTCTATCCTTCTATAGACTTTTATGAATGAATGTTTATTTCCATCTTTATTCTGTATTTACTGTTGAACATGTTATTGTGTATGAACGATTTTTCCTTTGTTTACATCGTCCATATTATATCTTATGGTTTTAAGTGTGGTCCATCCACTCATGATGGCATTTAGCTCGTCCATGTTAGAATAATTTCCTCATGTTCAACGCTTTTACCATTCTTTAAATTCCACAAGTATAACTCGTCTATGAATGGTATTTCTTTTGCCAGCTTTATTCGTCCATAAATTTGACTTATAGCTTGCTTCATTATTTGTCCATAGACTGGACGGTTCATACTCGTCTTTGGGCAAGACGTTTCCAACGTTCACTCGTCCAAAGATTGGATTATTTTGGCTGGTTATATTATCCATGGATTTAGAATATTCTTGTGCACACTTTATCTCGTCCATTAGTTAGACAAATATACCTCATTTGTCTTTGCTTATTTAAGGAAAGCTTATAGACGTTACATCTCTACGTCCAGAGATTTTACTTGTCTTGGCACTTTAGCCTTCTTGTGGATTAGTTTTAATGAGAACTTTAACAACATAAGAATTGGAAATTCACACAACTTTATATACATTGGAAATCCAAACAGTATTTACATAACCTAAACATCGTCCACAAGTTTTGACACGTGCTTAGAAGCTAGTGCCTTTAGGGAATTAAAGATATGCACAAACAAACAAACCAAGTCCATGACTTCGTTCATACATAGTGCACAATTTGGAAATTGATGCTCCTTTAGGGAATTGAAATACTAAACATATAATACTAATAACAAGTACAAGTAAATGTAGGTAATGGAAAACAACACATAACTTTAGCTCGTTCAGAATGACCACAGCGTCTAGGATGATCTCGTCTAGGATGATGCTTGTCCAGGTTGGTACCCTACTGGTATTATCTTCTTAAATGCTCAACATTCTAGGGGTGCTCTAGCTTTCTCCCATCTAGGGTCTCTAAGTAATGTGATCCTTGTCTCTTGCAATTAATAACCCTGTAAGGTCCCTTCCAATTAGGTCCCAATTTCCCATGGGCCAGGTTTCTGGTTGCCAAAGAGATCATTTTTAGGACGAGGTCCCTAATGTTGAAGCGCATGGGTTTCACTATTGCTTCATATTGTCTAGCCATGAGGTTGTTATAGCCCGCTGTCCTTTGCTCCGCGTCCATCCTTACCTCATCTATCAGATCAAGGTTAAGACGAAGTTGTTCTTCGTTATCCTCGTTCTAATATTTCATCACCCTATGGTTAGCCATATGTACTTCTACAGGTATAATTGCTTCACTTTCATAGGCTAGTTTGAAAGGAGTTTCCCTTATGGGGGTCCTCACAGTCATCCTATAAGCCCATAGAATACCTGATAGCTCGTATGGTCATACTCCATTTGCCCCCTCAAGTCGAGTCTTGATGATCTTTAACAAGGATTGGTTTACAACTTCTACTTGTCCATTTGCTTGTGAGTGGGAAGGTAAGGAATAATGATTCTTGATTCCAAATTACTCGTAAAAATCTTTGAAGGGTGTGTTTTCAAATTACCGTCCATTGTCTGACACTAGTACCCTAGGTACCCCAAACCTACATACAATGCTCTTCCAAACGAAATTTTTGACATTCTGCTATGTGATCTTAGCTAAGGGTTCAATTTCCACCCACTTAGTAAAGTAATCAATTCCTACCACCAAAAACTTCATCTGCCTGGTTCCAATTGCAAAATGACCCAAGATATCCAATTCCCATTGCGCAAAGGGCCATTGAGCCATCATCGGTGTGAGATACTCCGATGGTTGTCTAGGAACGTTGCTGAAGCGTTGAAACTGATCACACACCTTAACATAGGCTTTAGCATCTGCTTGAATAGTTGGCCAATAGTAACCTACATGGACGACCTTATGGATAAGTTCTCTTGCTCTTAAGTGGTTTTCACATGCTCCTTTATAAACTTCCCTCAATACATAGTTTGACTGGTCCTGAGCTAAGAAACTTAAATAGGGCTGAAAGAAGTCTCTCTTATATGGCACCTCGTCTATGAGGACATACTTAGCTACTTTGATCCTTATCTTTCAAGCCTCGTCCTTATCTTCTAGAAGCCTTCCATTCCTGAGGTAAACTATTATAGGGGGTCATCCAATTTTCTTCTCCTTCAATTTGTTGTACTTCTGGAAGATCTATGCTTGGAATGTATTGGACTTTGTCATACTTGTCCATTGCCCCATTTGCTGAAGCTGCCTTCGCCAAAGCATTTGCTTCAATGTTTTCCTCCCTTGGGACTTGAACAAAACTGGCTTCTTTAAATTTCTTAACAAGTCGCTTCACCTTGTGGAGATATTTCTTCATTCGTTCTTCCTTAGCTTCACATGTTCTGTTCACTTGACTTATGATTAACTAAGAGTCTTCCTGGACAACTACTGACTCCGCCCCTAAGGACTTATCCAATTCCAACCCTTTAAGGAGAGTGTCATACTCAACTTCATTGTTGGTTATTTGGTCATGTAGACGAACTGCATACTTCAACTTGTCCCCTTCCAAGGATCTTATTATGACTCCTATTCCTCCTGCATATAGTGTGGATGAACCATCTACATAGACGACCCACTTCTTTGCTTCATCCAACTCGTCTAGCTCACCTTGGTTGGGAGTGAACTCTGCAATGAAATCTGCCAAGGCTTAAGCTTTTATCACGATTCTTGGCTGATACCTGACATCAAACTCACTAAGCTCTATGACCTATTGGATTAGTCATCTTGCAGCTTCCAACTTGTTCATTGCCTTCTTGAATGGATGATCTATCAAGATGTTGATGACATGAGCTTGGAAATAATGTCTTAGCTTCCTAGAAGCTGTTACCAATGCAAAGGCCAGTTTTTTCATCATGAGATATCGTCGTTCCACTCCTCTTAGCGCTTGGCTTGTATAATAAATAGGCTTTTGTATCTTCCCTTCTTCTCTAATAAATGCTGAACTCACTGCATGCGAGGATACTGCTAAGTACAAGTATAATTCTTCCCCTGGTATAAACGGGCTTAGTAGAGAGGTTGTTGTGAGGTAAGTCTTAAGGTCTTGGAAAGCTTTTTGACACTTGTCCATCCATTTAAATGCCTTCTTGAGAACCTTAAAAAATGGTAAATACTTGTCAATAGCTTTTGAGACGAATTTGTTAAGGGCAACAACTCGTCCAGTGAGAGACTGGACTTCCTTGATATTTCCTTGTGGCTTCATATTCAGTATCGCTTGGATTTTATTAGGATTTGCTTCAATTCTCCTATATGAAACCACGAACCCAAGAAATTTTCCTGACGAAACTCCAAAGGCACATTTGCTTGGATTGAACTTCATGTTATATCGTCTAAGCGTACCAAATGTCTCCTAAAGGTCGTCCAGATGCTTTTCCTCGTCCAAGATTTTCACCAACATATCATCTACATACACTTCTACATTCCATCCAATCTGTGGACAAAATATATGATTAACCAACCTCTGATATCTTGCCCCCGCATTCTTCAAACCAAAGGGCATCACCTTGTAGCAAAACAGGCATTGGCTAGTAATGAAAGATGTCTTCTCTTGGTCTGCCTTGTCCATCCTTATTTGGTTGTAACTTAAGAAGGTGTCCATGAAATTTAGCAACTTATGACCCACAGTTGAGTCCACTAGCTGGTCAATACGTGGTAATGGATAGCTATCCTTGGGGCAAGCCTTATTTAAGTTGATGAAATCCACACACATCCTCCATTTGCCATTAGCCTTCTTAACCACCACCAAATTTAGGAGTGTGCTTGGGTCGGGTTGAGGGGATTTTTTGACCCAACCCACCATGATGGGTCAAAAAAAATTCAACCCAACCTAACCCATCAGGTTGAACTTATGAGTTATACAAATTTTTTTATTACTACAATTAATAAATTGAGTAGAAAAAAATATATCACACTTGCCATCTGAGTTGATAAACAAAATATACATTAATATATAAACTAATATTCCAACTTAGTTGTAAACAAAATATGTTTAAGTATCCAACTAAGTTGATAAGCAAAATATAAATGAACTAGTATCTTAATTCACTTATAAACAAAATGTACATGAGTTCTTAACTCAGTTATAAACAAAATATATCTATTTTTTTTTAAATTATTAATTATATAATATATTTAAATATATATTAAAAGAACTAATAGGATTTTATATTATATATGACAGTAGGGACCGAGGAAGTGCTCTATAGTTGGTTTTTTTTTTTTTTTAATTATTAAATATATAATATGTTTGAAACATATATTAAAATATGGGTGGGTCAGGTTGGGTTTGTAATTTTATGACCTAAACCCAACCCGACCTACTATAAATTTTTTTTTTGTAACCCAACCCAACCCACCAAACCTTAAAAACTGACCCAACTCAGCGGGTTGGGTTGGGTCGAATTGGTTTTGGCGGGTTGGCGGGTTTTCTGCATACCCCTAACCACATTAGCCAACCAATCCAGGTAATAAACTTCCCAAATGAATTTTGCCGTAGTCAACTTCTAGACTTCTTCCTTGATAGCATTATCTCGTTCAGGGGCAAAGACCCTCTTCTTTTAACGTACAGGCTTGGAGGAAGGATACACGTTTAGACGATGGATAATGACACTTGAGTCAATCCCTGGCATGTCCTTGTGACTCCATGCAAAAACATCAATGCTCTTCTTTAAGAACTGGACAAGGTCTTGCTTTGTCTTCTCTTCCATGCTTAGTCTGATCATGGTAAACCTTTTTAGGTTATTCTAGTCTAGAGGAACATCTTTCAATACTTCAGTGGGCTCCGCGGCAACCCTTCTCTCCTCTATGTTCATCGTCTACACATGCTCGTCCATAGTCAACATGGCTAAGTAACATTCCCTTGCTGCTAACTGATCTCCTTGTACTTGTCATATTCCATACTCTGTTGGGAACTTGGCAGATAGGTGGTAGGAAGATGTCACTACCTTCCAATTGTTTAAAGTTGGTCGTCTAATGATGACGTTATAAGAAGACAAACAATCCACCACGAGGAAATTTACTTCCTTGGCTATCTATTGTGGATATGCTTCTACAACTACAAGTAGTGTAATAGTGCTCACAAGTTGCACTTTCATTCCTCCAAATCCTACCAAGGGTGAATTTACTAGATGAAGCTAATTTGTCCAAGCCTCATTTATTGGAAAGCGGGGTAGTACAAGATGTCGTATAATCCGCAATGAGCAAAGTAATGACGATTGCATCGTTATGTGGGTGATGAACTCTTCTAGCGTCCTCGTCTGTGAATGTAACGGCCTGCTTGTCTGCCCCCCTCGTCCTTGGTGGTCGACCAGAGAGCTGGACGTTCTGTACCACCTTCAAGTACGTCTTTCTTGACCTCGAAGATTGCCCTGTCGAAGATCCTCCTATAATAACTCTTGTTTCTCCAAGTGGGGGTTGTGATGACTCTTCTACCTTTCCCTTCAACTTCTCGTCCTTGTGATCTCGTCCAAGGAAGTTTCTTAATTTTCCTTGCCTGATGAGATTCTTTATCTGCTGCTTTTAGTCATAGCACTCGTTCATGTCATGCCCGTGATCTCTATGGAAGCGGTAATACTTGTTTTTATTGTGCTCATTGGGATCTCCCTTCATTTTCTCTGGCCATTTCAAGGATGGGTCATCTTTGATTTGCATTAGAAATTGGTCAAGTGGAGAGTTCAGGGCATGTAGTGCTGACTCCTTCCTAAAGACGAACTTGCCTTCCTGTTGTCTCTGTCTCTCTTCTCTCTCGTTTGGGCCTTCTTTGGACGAGGGCCTTGTTTAGGATGGCGTGGGAGGTCTGCTTTCATTCTCTTTGCTTTCTTCCTCTTCTTGGCAATGATTGCATCCTCTGCATTCATAAAACTTTGGGCTGAATGGACGGGTTCAGCCATGGTCTGCGGCTCTTAATCATAGAGCTTATGGATAAATAAATCTAAACTAACTCCATTATGGAAGGCTACTAATAACAACTTGTCATGCATCTCATCCACCGCTAGGGCTTCTCCGTTGAAGCGAGTAAGGAAGGCCGCAAACTCTCATTATCTCTTTGCTCTATAGTCAGCATGTTGGACGAGGAGCGCTTATGCCTTTGTCCTCCGATAAAGTTGTTGATGAACAACTTACTTAACTCTTCAAAAGAACCAATAGTGTTCGGAGGTATCTTGCTAAACCACACTCGTGCTGGCCCCTTAAGGGTAATTGGGAAGGCCCTGCACATTATTTCATCTAGAATTCCTTAAAGGTGCATTGTAGTCTTGAAAGTTGCTATATGGTCACACGGGTCGTGCGTTACATCATATGAATCCAAGGAAGGCATTTTGAACTTAGAAGGCAGGGGATGACTATTGATGGAAGCCATGAAAGGGGAATCGATTTGATGAACTAAATCATCTATGTGATTCTTCCTTCTCATATTCTCCATCATCTCGTCCATGGCTCTCTTCATTTGATCTATTTCCCTTTCCAAGTGTGGCACCCTTTGGGAAGCAGTACCCCTTGAGTGGTTTTCGTGCTCAGCATTTTCTCCTTCTCTAACTTCTTGACTCTGAGCTTGCCCTTCCGTGCATCGTTCATGACATTGCTTCCTTTAGTTGATCTCCTAGGTCAATTTTTGATTCTGACGGGTTAGCTCTACCATGGCGGCTACCATGGATTGCATCTGTTGGAGGGAAGGCAGTTGCATGACAGGTGCTGACTGGTGACTGGTGACTGTGGTTGGGGTTACTAGAAGCATTTCCACTCTCCTGGTAGCTTGGACTAGTGGCCATTGACCTTGTTTGAACCATATAGCCCTTTGTCAAAGAAAGATAAATTGCAAAACACAAATTTAATCTTTCCCACAAACAACGTCAACTGATGATACACAGAAAATCAGTAGGCTGAATGCTCCGGACTTCATTGGGCTAGTGATTGTTTGGAAGGCCTAAAAGAAAAAAAGAATTGTCAAAGGTAACCGGTGTGACTCGGCTAAGGACCCTCCGATGGTTAAGTCAGTTTTCTCTTTAAGACACCAGGAAAGAAAATAGTGAATGGTTAAACTTACCTTGTGTGAATGGAATGTTCCCCTTTATAGAGAGTTGGATGTGGGTCTACTTGTTTGGATCCATTATGATCATGGGTAGTTTAGGTAATTACCCAGGAAAATGGGCTACATGGACATTGCATGTGGAATTCTTTCCACATGTCACGTTGTACACGGAATTACCTCCATGTGTCATGCAACGTGTTCTATTTTGCTTATGTGAATCTTGTGGAAACTTTTCTATGGAATTCGCCAAGTGTTGTTTACTCGTTTATGACTATGTTGTCTATAAATAATCTCATCCATGGAGCATTATCTTTGCGGCAAGGTTGTCAAAATCGGGATCCTACATAGGATCGTAGGAGGTAGGTAAGATCGTGGATTGTAGGATCGGATCGTAAGATTCGACATTATTTGAGAAAAAAAAACAAAAAATACACATTGGTATGTTAAATAATCACATAAATTATACATTCATTGATATAATTACTATACATCACCATATCCATTTGTAAGTATCATTTAAAAAGACCAAAAATCTCAAAACATGACACTATTGAAATATTTTTTATTTGGGTCCAATTGACACTCTCTTTACATTAGAGTGGAAATACATGTTTTATTGAGATTTTATTTTTATTTAAGTCCAACTAAGCCTTCCGTCAAGTTAAAAAACATTATAAGAAACAAAGGTCATTTGAGATTGTCAGAATCGTACGATCCTACTAATCCTGAATGATCGCAAAGATACTTGAAAGATCTAGATTGTTTTAGGCAGGTGGGATTGTAAAATCATAGGATCGTAAGATCTAGATCGGGATTTTGACAACCATGCTTTGCGGTGTGACCTGACTACCTCCGGATGAACTTCCTTAGTTGTTCTTGTTTCTAGACGAGCTAAGGTAGCTTCTTTATGCTATGGACGACAACTCAAGGACGAACTACACTTAACATTCATCGCCATCACTTTCCAATTCATAAACTTATTTTTTATGCATAATTTTACATTATAAAAACTTGAAATTTAAACATTTGGTTGATGACATAACTATTACCTATTGATTTTTTGGAAAATTTGCAAGCATGAAGGATATAAGAAGAAAATGTTATCCAATGGTGGATTTGTCAAAATTCATATACATTAAAATAATATTGAGAGGAGTTGTAGTTGAATTTGTAGCCAATCTCTGTCCAAGAAAAAATAACTTTGTTTATGGTCAATTTAAGATAAGGAAAATAACTTTGTTTATGATCTTATTTTCTTTACATTTAATGATTTACACATGATTTAAAACCCTTAAGACTCAATTAAAAGAAAAATTATTATTATTATAAAAAGTCAAATATTACAACAAATGATATTCAACTTATACCCTAAAGAATTTAAATCTTTTTGGGTGACATCAAACCATACAAGTATGAAATTACAATTATGTGAGAGATCGCGCCTCCGGCCCCCTTTTTTAAGATGTGTTGGGGTAAACCCATGTGAATGGGTGGAGTCGTGTTGTTGCCTCTCAAAATGGAGGTTCGACTAGTTATATTTTCTCCCTTAGATTAGGGGTTTTACAATGGAGTCGCCACTTATTTAATTATTGAAAAAATAAGAAAACCATAATTGAAAGATTCCTCATTTTATTAATATGAAATTGAATTTACATTGATTATAGGAAAATTACATGACTTTGGTTTTAGATACAATCTAAGATAAAGTACATTACTTTGTTTCCTAATTACAATCTAAAAATAAAAAAGTACATGGATAAGCATTTGATCTACTAATCCTTGATCTAAACTCGGAGACTATGTTACAAGGTGGGAAAGTGTTAGGCACCCACCTTGCCCGGTGAAACTGGTTTTCTAGATTATGGTGGCCAACATTCATATCATATTATCTAATATGTTAATTAATTTACATGTTGAATTTAATGTGTATGAATGTGATTTTTTTTTCTCATAAAGAGCATGAATCCTATCTCACTCTCATACCACGCTTAATCTTCTACTCCCAATAATTTATCCGACTTTTTTAAAAAAATTAAATAATCTATTCTCAAGGTAAGTTCCTCAGAGGTCAGATGCCCATTAACAAACGCTTAAAAATCAAACAATATAATCAACAAATTTTTTGGCCATAACCGAGCAACATTAGCATGACTATCGTCAACCATATGTGTACAGATCATGAAGGTGCTCATGGAACTCATGAAAACAGAAGATTCTCCAAACAGCAAGTCATACACATACCAAGATAGACAATGTAACTATCCATCTGCTTCAGTACCACATGTAAAACAAAGAAGCCAAAATAATGAGGAATTACAATTTAAAAAAATTAATTTGAATAGAAGTTTCATCTAGGAAGGCAAAACTTAAAGGAAAAAAAAAAAAAGTGTTTCATCAATACTTCATATAAATTTGTGGACTCAAGTACTCAACTTTGACATTGAGGTGTTTGTTAACCTACGACCTCCATGTCTTGGGATACATACTCCTTTCCTCAAAAATTTCCATCGCTATCCAAATTCTCTATTAAAAACAAATACGATTTTCCATTACAACTTAATTGATTTCTAACCAAAGGAAAATACAATGGAGGAAATACATATAAACATGTTTCTTTCAATGGGCATATGACAGCTACTAACATTTGCTATTTTCATATTTACACTGCCAGATTTGTTCCAACATAAGGCATTATGACTGCAGAAGTACCTCAAACTCTTTCTTTCGTTATTTTTATTTTTATTTTGGGAAGAACATCAGTACCTCAAATCCGATATTAACAAATTTCAAAGATCCAAGTACTGTCTTCACTATCCCTCAATTAAGTAGAGTATAACCAAACATGAAATATGGCTGCTATTACAAAAATACAGAAACACTAGAAAATCATTGCAGAAGGAAAGGATGCGTACAGATCAACTCGAACAAATTTGTAGTAAATCCAGACCGCATGAGAGATGTGAGTCCCGAATCTTTCTTATAATTGCTTGCAAACTATTTTTTTTAAATTAGTACAAGAAAGTGGGACTATTAACGGGATCACCTGCTATAAGAATATGGAGACCGGCTTTTGTTTCTTCGACTTCTTCTGCTATACCTATGTCCCACGGGAGACGGAGAGTACCTTCGCCTATACGAAGGTGATCTCGATCGTGACAAATCTCGAGGCATTTCCTACCACCTCAACTTTATGCTTACAAAATCAAGATTCTGTGCGAACAATCTGAGAGATCTGAGATTTGCAAACCTTCGCATCAATTTTAGCTAAACCCTAAAAAGAACTGCAAGTCTTAGGTCTTTCAGAGAGAGAGAGACGAGAGGTTGAAAAATCGAAAACAGAGAGTCAAGAGTCTCTCAGAGAGATAAGTATTTGATCTTATTTTATTCTTTCGATAAAAGAGATTAGTAGAGGTTTTTTATTATGAGAAAAAGAGATACAGAGAAAGTAGTGTGTATGCATGTGATAAACTTTAATTCAATTTATTAAGCATTATATTTGGATTGAAAAATAAATTGTAGTGAATGTGTGTGGATGGTGATAACCTAGATTCAAGGATTTGAAAGAATTATTAAACAAACATGTTTTTCATATTTTTTATGTGGATTTAAGATTAAAATTAGTGATATGCATGAACATGTGATAAACAATCAAGAACATGTAAAAAACACATAAGAACAATTAAGAGCATTCAAACATATTCAATGGAATTTAAATAATTACTACTGTAAGGGCGGAGGCCCAAAATTCGTGCATATTGGGCCTTGGGCTTATGAGAGTCCAAATTGATAAATATTAAATCCTAATCCTTATCCACAAACCTTACTTGCCAAGGAGGTAAAATAAGAGATTAAAGACTACTAAGATTTATTCACTAAAATTTTAGGTCTGGGATATAACAAGAAAGTTCTCCAAGGAGATATTCCTACTCGGATCTATTGAATACAGTTCAGTTTCTTACTCGGACCATTATAATGGTGCTCCATGAAGTTCCCACCACGTAGAAACACCTCACAGATACACTGGGAGGAGGGGAGACTCCAAAATATCTATAAAAAGGCTGCTACCTCCACATTAAATGACTGCAACTACTTTTCTGGCTGCATTTATATTGAGGAGACCTCTGAACAGTATTGTCTTGGCTACCACAACTCACAGAAAGCCAGAAAGGGTGTTTGATGGGACAGACACTTAAGTAAGGGCTCAAATGATCAACAAGTGTAAGATCAAGAGCCCAAAAGGAGTTATATAATGTAAGAGACCCTCCATGAAGAGGGAACTTTTCGAAAAAATAAAGAAAAGAGCACTATAGTAATCAGAGTGGCATTGGTACTTTGGCCAATAAATTTATGTTAGCATTTGTCTCCTCGGACATAAATATTTGATTCTTCAAGCTAGGAGTTCATCCATATTAGCCGCTATTTAATTCGTTAATACCTAGCTCTTCGACCCATCATCTACAAATTTATTGTTTTGGGCTCACTAGGCCAAGGTCTCAAACCTTTTGGGATTGGGCTGCAAATCGTGACCCCACAACTACTATGCTTTAATCTTAAATTCTCATCATGGCAACATAAACAAACAGTTAGGGAAGGGAATTATACCTTTATGCAAGATTCATATGATGGAGGAGGAGACTCTTGATGGAAGTCCTAAGGGTGGAGGAAAAGAAGAGCTAGGAGAGGGAGAGTGAGTCTCACTCAATACCTTGAGTCTCAGGAAGACCAAGATATGACAAGACTACTCAACTTTATTAGAACTCAAGAGAAAAGAAGAGAGGAAATTTTTTTGTGTGCTCTAGAATGAAGGAGAGGTGGGGTTTATATAGTAGTGTTGGAGAAAATATGAATAGAATGTCATTTAATGAGAGTTGAGAAAGAATCATGAACCTAGACCTCATTTTATCCTTTGGGGAAATCTGGTGCATTAAATGTGGAGATTGATGAGAGTTGGGAGCAAGCAAAGTTCGGTTTTCCCATAGCTGCTGTAACATCCTGTAAAGCCAATTTCGAAAAATCATATCTGACTCAATTCTGATCGAAATTGCCTCATTCTTATGCTAAAATTGAAGCCCCAGATGTCTAGTTTCTGGGAAAATTAACCTCATTCACAGATTCAAAATATTATGAGATATATAGATGAAATAATGAGCAGAGGTCATTTGTTAGAAAATGATTTTAGCACAATTAACATTAATAGGTCCCAAATTAGCTCCCAATTAACATTAAATGGCTCAAATCACTCCCATTTCAGACTTAATTGGTTCCAAATTTACTCTAATTAAAAGATAATTGCACAAATTACTCATTGAATAATTAATGTTTAACTATCTAGTTAATTAGGTGTGTGCAACCCTGCCATAAAATGCAATTCTAACCAATCAAATTATGACACATCATCGATCTCAAATTGATTATACTTATAACCAATTGAAATCAATTTTTTATAATGACATATAGTCGGACTCAATTTGTGTGGTGCATCTTAGCCATTAAAACTTGATTTGATGATAACTTTCAATCTGGTGGTCTGATTCGGGCTTATGACCAGTCAATTTGATCGTTACAACATCAAAATCATTTTGGTGAAATGAGATTAAGGATCTAATGACTAGAATTAAAATGAATATTTCCAAGGTGAAATTATCCTTTTACCCTTTATGTGACGTTAAATGTGGGTTGCAAAATGGGGTGTCAACAAATTAATATATATATTAATCTTCAATAATTCATTTTAAAAAATCAAACTTAAGCATATACTTAAACATAAACATATATGTTACCAATTAGGAAATAAATTAAAGTTTTGTTATGTTGCCTTAAAAAAAAAAAGTTTTGTTATGTTCATTCCATATGTACACCATTTTGTATTACTCCATATGTGTAAGTTTTTTTTTTTTTTTTTGAGAAGGTCCATATATGTAAGTTGGTTGAAGTATATCATGCATGTCAATTTAATTATTTCATACCATATAAATGGCCTTAAAAGACTTAAAAAAAAAAAACAAATATTTAATATTTGAAAATTACATAACTGAAAAAATAAAATAATTATCATTCCTTTTTATCATTTTCTTCCCCTGATCTTCAAATCTTGACTCCACAATTTGCTATTTGATTAATACAGGCATCCATATTTGAAATATATATATATATATATATATAACAAAAAACATCTAAGCTTATGTTTTGTACTTAAACAAGCGTTGTTTAAGTACAAAACGTAATCTTTTCTTGGCTTCATCATTATATATATAGTTGAATAGTTTGTACTTAAACAGGCGTTGAATTGCTAATGCTGTACCTTTTATTTAGATTCATGTTACTATACTATCTACCAAAAAAAAAAGACAATACAATAAAAAAGAGGTCATTTATTAATGGCTTCATCGGAGCAAAATACTTGAATGGATTGAACTTAAACAGAGTTGTCCTATTAATGCTGTACCTTTTATTTAGATTTATGTTATTATGTTACCATCCTTTCTACCAAAAAAAAAAAAAAGAGAAAAAGAAAAAGAAAAAGACGACACAGTAAGAAAGAGGTCATTTATTAAACTAGCTTTATATTTCTTCCACTATCAAAAGCGGGTTAAACGAGACAAATGCCTTAAACTTGTTAAAAGCTTGGAAAAAAAACTGTATAATGATGGCTACAATACCTTTCCAAAGTCAACTACAATGCCTTTCCAAACGTTGTACCGATGCAAATAATGATGGCTACTTAGGGCTTGAGCTTGTCAAAGCTATCAAGTTATAGTCTACTAGTTTAATACTATATGAAATACTAATTAAACAAATAATAATATATAATTTAGTAGTCTATAAACATTTTTTTTTAAAGATGGTTAGAAATATTTTTACTAATATGTTGTCCTAAGAGACTTAAGACCCCAACCTTTAATAACTTAGTCCTTAGGGAGGTACCAACTCACTAAAGGTGCGGTTGTTAGTCTATGGACAACTTAGATTCTTGATTATAATTTTGAATTATAAATTCTCAATCTTTGTTGGTTTTAACAACATGAAGATAGCCACAAAGTTCCAACTTTAAGTTTAGAGCAATTACATGTTTGATGCTCTTGTTAAGTGACAACAAATGATATTTGTAATGATTTAGGAAAAAAAAACAATTTTTTTAGAAAAGATTAAAAAAACTTAAACATAAACATATGCTTAAACATTAACATGTGTTTTAAAAATAAAAATAAAATTATCTTTTATGTTTCATGTTTATTCCATATGTGAGCTCTTCTTTTTTTGAAAACATTTTGGGTTGAAACCAAATTTGAGATAATTAAAAAAAAAAAAATCTATTATGTATAGACTATAGAAAAAAAGTTCAATAAGAAGAAAAAAAAAGAGTAAGACTTAAGACGATAAATATTTTATATGTTTTGTAGCCTACACAGTATACATAGTTTATTTATTTATTTATTTTTTTAGAAACAAACTTATAAATTTTGTAACAGTTAATTAATACTTAATTAATTTATATAACATAATTAATAATTAATACTTATTAATTAAAGAGAGTAAAGTATCATAAAAAATAAAAAATAAAAAAAAAAAGAAAAGAAAAAAAGAGTAAAGTAACCGACAATTCAAATAAAGTAGTAACAGTTATAGTTTCCCTCTCCAACCACTTCACTCAGACAGCCTAGTTCCAACTTCCAACTACTATAAACAATTCTCTATCAACAACTCTCTCTCTCTCTCTCTCACGTAAATCAAAATCCAACACAACCTACAGTTACAGTTACAATTTCAGTTAAATCCCCAAACCCTAGCCCCCAAATTTTTTTAGCAAATGAAAAAAAATCACAGTCCTTCATACCTAGATCGAAAATGGTTCATGCCTTTGCTCACCATTTTTGTACTCTCTCTCATCCTCGTTCTTACTTTAAGCCTAGGCCACGCTAAGTTCTCTTCAGGAATCGATGACCCACCGCCGAAATTCGCAGCTCTGGACCGGAATTTCGACCGGTTAGGGCTGCTACCGAAGCTGCCGAGTTTCGCGTACTCGATATGGGGTTCGAAAGGGGACGTTTCGAGCGTGAAGAGGCTGCTTGAGGCAGTGTATCACCCTAGGAATTACTACGTGTTGCATCTTGATCTGGAAGCTTCGGATGCCGAAAGGTTGGAGCTTGCGAAGTATGTGAAGTCGGAGAGTTTGGTTTTTAGGGAGTTTGGGAATGTGATGGTGGTTGGTAATGCCAATTTGGTTACCTACAAGGGTCCCACTATGATGGCTTCTACGCTTCACGCCATTGCCATTTTGTTGAAAAAGGCTAAGGATTGGGACTGGTTTATTAGTCTCAGTGCATCGGATTATCCTCTCGTTTCGCAAGACGGTAATTTTGGGCTCATTGCTTGATTTGATTTGCATTTCATTTTGATAGTTATGTTTTGTAGTTGTTGATGTTTTCATGTATATATATGATTTGTAATGAATTTGCTGTTGATTGATGTGGAGATGAATTTTCGTAGTTTTGTGATGTGGGTTATGTTTAATTGTGCAAGAAAAAAATGGGCTTTGAGTGGTATGAGGTTCTCATTCTAGGCATATATGTTGTTCAGATTTGATTTTGCTTGTCATGTAGTTGTCGGTATCAAATAGTCTGTAATGAATTTTATGAGCACTTGTTGCTGATTGAGATGTCTTGCTTTCATGATAGATTGTAATAGAGTGAGTTTTGTAATTTAGTGATGTGGGTTATGTCTAATTATACAAGAAAAATGAGTTTGGAGTGGTATGAAGATCATATTCTAGGCATATATGTTGTTCTGGTTTGCAATCTTATTGGGTTTGCTAACATTTCTATATATTTTGTTGTTCTAGATCTCTTGCATATTTTCTCATACTTGCCTAGGGATCTGAACTTCCTTGAGCACACAAGTAATTTTGGATGGAAAGAGTGAGCATGCCATTCTTGCTTGATCTTGTCTCTATAGATATGGGGATTATAATTTCTTTCTATGCTTATGGTGTGTGACACATATTGTATGCTTGCTTGCAGGTATCAAAGAGCAAGACCTCTTATAATAGATCCGGCCTTGTATCAATCAAAGAAATCTGGTGTTTTTTGGGCTAAAGAGAAAAGGTCTATGCCTGCTTCTTTCAAGTTATTCACAGGTACTGCTTTACATTAGCTTTTTACCAAATTAATTATTCGGTTATTTGAGTATCCTTTTGTGAGAGACCGGAAAACTGGCTCTCAGAAAAGGTACACCTTTGTTTCAGGTCTATTTTAATATGCTAGTGTAAAATATGCAAAACAGTGCTCTTTGCAAATATTTTCAGCTGAATTTATATAA
This sequence comes from Quercus wislizeni, assembly GCA_023055345.1. NCBI lineage: Eukaryota > Viridiplantae > Streptophyta > Magnoliopsida > Fagales > Fagaceae > Quercus > Quercus wislizeni. Next base: position 7,390,594 of record JALGQJ010000002.1, on the reverse strand, counting down.
TCCCTTACCAAGTAATTCCTATTAGATATTGACAGAGTTGCGAGGTATTAATTAATCAGATGATACACAACAGTCTAGGAAAATTGCTGGGGTTGTAGACTTGTATTAGTCAAGTAAGTAAGTTAGAAAATGGAGATGGTACAGTTCTGTCAATATATTAGTGAAGTTCTTGAACCAGAAAACAAAATTTAAAACAATTACCTGTAGTTATCTAAAATTTACACAACATCTGGTTATCCTTGGAGTTACTTTTTGGATCTGGGCTTTGTATACAGCCCTTCTTACCCTTCTGTCTTAATCATTCCTTTGAACCACAAAATCAAGAAAAATGACTTTCTTAAGACTGTGTTTAACTTAATTTGTGGCAGTTTTGAATATTGTGTAGCCTGGAAATTATAAGATCAAGTTCATCCTTATGATTGTTTCCACAGAATTCTTACGTCATTCCTTGAAGGAATGAAATATCACCAATCATCATTCATGACTGTTTCCACAGAATTCTTTCCTGAATGTTGTTGCAGTATTGTCTTGTAGAAGATTGCTCTGGCAATCCTCTTCCAGTTTGATTAATCCTTGTATCATGGTGTCCATTAAAATAGGAAGCAGCATTGTCCACAATATATTATGCGGTTCTTCAACTTTCAATACATCAAACATGATTTTGAACTGGAAATTCCATTTTGAGATGATGGAAATGGATGAGGTTGTATTTATTGGGAATTGACAAAGATGTTCTGTGTGTGTGATTTGTACGTTAGTAAATGGTTGATGCTTTAGATTCATTTTATTTCTTCATCTATAACTTTAAATGATCTTATTGATCAGGGTCTGAATGGGTGGTGCTGACAAAATCGTTTGTTGAATTTTGTGTTTGGGGATGGGATAATCTCCCTCGTACTTTGCTCATGTACTATACAAATTTCCTTTCATCCCCTGAGGGCTACTTCCACACTGTTGTTTGTAACCACAAGGACTACCAGAACACAACTGTAAATCATGATTTACATTATATAAAGTGGGATAACCCTCCAAAGCAACACCCAATTTCTCTTACCCTGGAACATTTCAATGACATGGTGCAAAGTGGTGCTCCTTTTGCACGTAGGTTTGCCAAAGATGATCCAGTCCTCAACAAAATTGACAAAGAGCTGTTACGGAAATCAGATGGCCAGGTTACTCCTGGTGGCTGGTGTGTGGGGAATTCTGTTTTAGGTAAAGACCCTTGTGCTGTTTATGGGAATCTAAATTCAGTTAAACCAACTGTAAATTCTAAGAGGCTAGAGAAACTCATAGTGAAACTTCTTGATTCAGACAATTTCAGGTCTAAACAATGTAAATAGTCTTCCAGTGTCTCAATCTTTTCTTCAAATTATTTTATTCATCCTGCTATGTTGGTTTGTTATGCAGAGAACTACTTCATTTTTGGTAAAATGCATCTTTGCAGTTTTACTTCTATTTGTTATTTTCTTACACTGAAACTGTTAAACAACTGCTCTTAAGGGGCATTGGATCACTGATGATAAGATAGCATTGCATTAGTGAGAGGTTGATGTATATAATATTGTTGAGTCAGGAGCTTGTCTGTCAATGACTTCCAGATTACCTCAGTGTGTCATGAATGGTATCATGTCCATGCTTTATGAACCGGGTTATGAAAATTAACCTTAATAGGTACAGACTAGGATTATTTTGAGCCTTTATGCATTTAAAATGAGCACTACAGCACTAATGGGCTGGTTAGGAAATTGGAAGCTGCCAAGTATTGTAAACATGACATTTATGTATTCTGAATGTAATAAACAGGTACTTTTCTTTGGTGTTGACCCAACATATGTAGAAACAGATAAAACACGTCTCAATGGTTCTGGAAATTCAGAATGTTGAGTGAAAATTTTCCCTCCTCTAGATCTATCTGAATGTTGAATAATAAAAAAATCCATTTCTCTCTCTCCCCCTCTCACACACACAGCTAATTAATAGGGAATGCCTTATGCTCATCATTGCTCCTGTAACTTGATCAGTGTTCTTTTATCTTGGAGTATTTTGTTTCTGTTTGCATGTCATCTTGATCATGTACTTAAAAGAGCACAGGGTTTGACATTAGACAATTCTCTGTAACATTCCTGAAATACGCATTTGTGCATTCACACTTTTTACTAGTCATTGTGATATGTGTGCAAGGCTAACATGTCGACAATAATGTGCACTTTAGATCAGATTAGAATTGAAAAGAAGAAAAAGGGTAAACATTTCATGCATCAGCTAAGATAATATTATCTCTAGGCTAGGGATATGATAAATTGCAGGAAGCTTCCTGTAATATAAATGGCCTTGAATATATTGAACTCCAGAGCATTAGTGGTAGTAGGTCCTGACATTATATAAATATTGGGTTCCTGGCGATTGAATAGGGAGCTGCCAGTTAGACATTTGGGTTACCATATTCGAACTTGAGTGTTGATATTAATGAAACATGTTGATGCTAATGGACTCAGTTGTTTGATATCAGAATGTTTGGATTGTTACCCATTGTATAATGAATGTGGAATACAGTTGAGCCAATGTATTCACTGAAGTAAAACTCGTCGGAGCAAAATCTAGTGAAAATTTCCTACGTGGGGATATGAGTTAAGTGGCCCTGATCTGAAAAATAAAGTGATCATCTGAGCTTTTGTGCTTTGTGTACTCTTAGTGAGATAAGTTTTTATGCTATTTATAGATTTGTAGTTTGAAACAGAGCTGCTGTTATGAGGTTTGTAGATTCTGATTCAGCAAGTCTTGGGTACTGTTTGCATTGGATAACTGATAAAAAGCAGGAGTTTGCGACCACTATCTGCAAGATGCTTTATGTGCTTAGAGAAACACCGGCTGTATTAAGATTCATCTTGAACCCCTTAGTGCCCCTGGAATAAGGTTATTGAAGGAGGTTGTTTCCTTGACGACATGTGTAGTAGCTGCTTGTCTTTTGGAAGAAGTTTATTGCCCTCTAGCAGGTTCCAATGAGCTCTGGGAATTTGGCATGGATGAAGACATCTAAGGTTGATGTGTTAGTGGATGAGCATCAAGAGTTCCTCTTGATATTGCTTCTGAACCTCTACGGTTGATGTAAACCTGGTTTGGATGTAACTGATCATCCTTAAGTCACTTTTGTCCACTGCTAGAGAGACTTTTGATTGAAACAGTTTTGTAATCGGTATTTATTAATTGCACATGTGCCTGATGGCTTTTGAACCCTTGACTTTACCTTCCATTTTGCCCTTACAAGGAGAAAGGTCATTTAAGCCATTGCTCACTGGCACTTTTGACATATTGGTAAAGAAGCTAGCAACTAACCTTAGCCTCGTCTTTTGTGTTTCTCAAGAACTTTTGCTTGGAATGTATTTTTCATCCATGCATTTTCAGTAATGTTGAAAGCCTGTCAAGAACCATTTTGAGTTGCTATGTGGCATTCTTCCATGTAGGAGGAAGCATGATGAGCTTGATTATGCTTCCAAACTTCTAATCACAACTTATGTCCCGATTTAAGAGATCATGTTATAACTTATAAGTGCATTGTATATGGTCAGGTGATTCAAATTTCAGACTTACTGGAGGCCCTTTAATCTTATTGGACAGGCTTAGTGGAATATCCCATTTGTAAATTAGAGAGTTGGATAATCATTCATACACAAGATTGTTCGATTAAATAGCAGATTCAAGATTTGGGGCATTAAATATTGCCTACTCTATACCTATAAAGATAAGCTGAAGAGTACAATATTTAAACAGGGTGAAAATGATCAGAGGCAATATTCTCATTTGATTATATAAGGATGCAAAAGCGCTGTCCATCAACCAGATTGAGTAGAGAACATAATCTCACACAAGACCCAGCATCTCAAACCAAAAAACTCAAATCTTCCTACCAGTCTGGTTTTATATTTTTTAAAGTTTCAATCGTATACTGAATTGCAGGGCTTGCAAGGTGTTGTCAATAGTAAAGCCTCGGGTAACAAAATGAGAAATCAATTATATCGACAAGAACTTTTACAACAGAATAAATTCTACATCTTTTATTATCATTCTTTTCAAAATTTGGCATTGCCAAAGTTTAAAAATTACAAACACATTGACAATAACAATTTCGCTCACAACCACCCCCCCTCCCAAAAATAAGGAAACAAGGAAAAAGAAAAAAGAACTGCTATCACTCTTCACAGTTAACCAAGTTTTGCAATTTTCTGCGTATTTGTGTGTAATTCCAACAGGCCAAAACTCATCTATGATATCTGGAACTTGTAAAAGATGACCTTGAAAAGTTTTAACTTGTGGATCGGTATACAGATACACAACCTTTGTACCACCATTACTTCTTCTAATCCTTTGATGCTGAGACCCAGTACATATCTCGAAACTGATAGCGTTATCTCAGTTGTCTGCAAGGTAAAGATTGAAACTAAGATTTACTACTAATCAAGATAGATCTCTTCCTCAAGTATTGTGCTCCATATGCTGCACTAGAACCCACTGTTGTTGATGCCACTAACCAACTGCACGGAATTAAATGGACTTGAGTTATTCAACATTATCAGATTCAACATTCAGACCACCAGAGTAGCGGCTGCATTACCTCAAATATGTGATGTATGGCTGAGTTTCCTGGGTTCCAAACTCTGGTTGAAGAAGAGCTGCAGCTACTAATACCAACTGGAAAACTGTATTAACCTGTCAAGAATAGTACTCCTTGTTAATCAACCTGACAGAATTTAAAATCAATCAACCTAATTGCAAGCTTGCTGTGCTAATTATCTTTTAGTACAGTCTGATATCAGCAAACAGGCTTGCTGTGCTAATTATCTTTTACTACAGTCTATGATATCAGTTACACTGTGCTGATCAAGATGCTTTTTAGAAATTTTGTGCTTAACTAACTAACTAAATATTTCATGAAAAAATTCATCGGAAAATAGGAAGAGGAGTTTATAAAGCTTTACTAGTTTACTAAATAACCTATGCCATAAAATCCCAAATCCTAGACCACATTGCACAACATAGATACACTAAATATACTAATGCGTGCATCATATAATCAGGTTAAAAAAAAACACTCAAAGCTTACCTTGCTAATAAAGAGAGGCTCAACTTTTAGGGGATGGGTACCGTCAAGATTGATGAAATCAAACCAACTTTTCCACTGAAAGAAGGAAAAACTTGACAATGCCAATCAACATTTCAACTTGATAACTAACAGACTGTCAATTGAAGAAAAAGGTCTGGAAAAAAAAAAAACAAAAACAAAAAGAAAGTCCTATAACACACAATCTCAAGTTACACTATATTACCTCCCAACCCAAGCTACTAGCTCTTTGATACACTGCACCACCGACAAGGAAGACATCTCGCAACACAACGAGTCCAACAAGTCCAGCTTCACAACGCAAAAACCAAATAAGAAATTCATTTCCCTCAAAACATATACACAAGATGATGCATACAGATCAAACTTATGTGCTCCACAGCATTTTATTATAGATGCAAATATCTACTGCCATGTGACATCTACTAAACAAATTACATTCATTTGTAGTGTTAAGCCATGCATCTTGAAACAGAAGGATAAGGACATATTGCATTTTGATTGGTAAATTACACATGCACCTTTGGTTCTTCAACCCTTGACCTTACCCTTCCATCCCATTATAAAGGGAGGACTATGTGCCATTTAAGCTAAAACTCATTGGCATAAAGGGCATATTTTTAAATTTCATCTGTATTAAATAGGCACTAGTTCAAGCAGCAAATTTGAAAATTTAGTAATTTTAAATTGGCTATGTACATTAGTGACATCTAGTTTTTTAAATACTGGAATAAGCATGGCGGTCAGACGTCATTACATTAAAAAAGAGAATTTTTTGGGTGCTAAGAATAAGAATGTGGAACAAATGTATAGAGTGCTTCTCTTAGCCAAAATTAGATTTGGAATTGCTGACATACTATATATATATAAATAGTCCAGTGATAATCACCCAAAAATGTTAGCTAATGTAGCCCGTTACTTGACTCAAGCAACCATTCTATGTTTCTGCTATGCTTATGTTGGATAATATCAGCAGTGTATGTCTGTGCGTTGTTGAATGTAGCCTATTTATTGGACTCAAGCACATCCTCTTCTATATTTTCACTACCCTCCTTATGATTGATACTATTAGCATCTTGTGTGTGTGTGGCCAGGGGGGGAGAGGAAACTTGTCATAGCTTAATGTTATATGTTCAAATGCAAAAGCAAGACTATGTGCTTACACCACAACTATTGCACTACCAAAAAATTGAGGGGAGGGACTATGATCACTTACGGTGCAGAAGATCCATATGCACCATTGCCAAAGCAACAGATCCAATAAGAACCTGTATCAAGAAGAGGGAACAAAAACATAATTCAGCTACAGGGCAGACTAAATGAGCCAAATACAACCTGCAACGAGCAACTGGCCAATTATACCGAGCTTAGAAGGAAGAGAGGCTTGAACTTTTACCTTGTCAGCAAGGGGATCAAGGTAGGAACCCACTACAGAATTAATTCTCATCTTCCTAGCCATGTATCCATCTAGCTACATGATGAATGAAGAAAAATAAAAGCATTTAACATCTCATTTTGGTAAAACAAGGATTTGCTTCCATCAATTAAAGTAGTAAGCATACTAACTAAAATATTTCCAATAAAAATAAAATATGTGTCCACACCCAGTCAGTTGCCCCAGAGATAGCCAATCCAACCAGTGCAGATGAATACCACTCGTTTGTGATCATCCTGCATAACGATTGTTAATCTACAGTAAAAAGTGATTGAAAGTTTAAACATTCATTTTAAAGCATAAGCAAAAATATGAGGACATAAGGGCAAATTTTTTTTTTATAAGTAACAAAAAATTATTGAACCAAAATATAATCACCCATGTACACCAGCAGTGTACATTGAACCAAAATATAATCACCCATGTACACCAGCAGTGTACACAGGGAGCAATGCAATCAATCTTTCAAATTACAATGCTCAAGAAAATCTAATAAAGAATAACAGAGAGGAGAAATAAATAAATAAATCATGCTTAAATCAAATGAACTCCAGAAGAAATTTAAAACCTAAAACTATTTGGATAATAATTATCAGCTCTTATAGGACCACACCATTTGCCACAACTTTTGTCACACTTTAATTACATGTGTGACTGTGATTGATGAACTTTCGCTTTCAAAATTCACATGGACCCCTCACTTTTTCTCCACCACTCACAATCGCACATGTTAGGGTTATGGCAATAGTTGTGACACAAAAACTGTGTGCACAGACTTTCTCAATAAGTATACAAGGGAAGACCCTATCTAGAGAGTACAATCAATTGTCCAAGTTAAGAACATCCAAATGTTGCAATAAGTAAAAAGATGAATCAAAATCTGGGTTAACCTATGTTCAAGAGAAGAAAGATTAAAGCAACAACAATTTGTGGCAGTTCCACACCCTCCAAAATTCTACTATTTGTTTTCTCCCAAATGAACCATATCAATTAGTATTAAAAAATTTAGATTACCACCTATATGGCCCTTGCTCTTCTCAAATTCCCATTCAAGATCTTAATTAAAAAAAAGGTTGTACATAGTGCACGAGCCCTCATTTTTGTGGGGTTTGGGAGAGGTCATGGTAGTCAACCTTACCCCCAATTTTATTGGAGAGTCTGATTCATAGACTCGACCCGTGACCTAGCACTTTTGGTGGAAGGCACTTGCCATTGCAACAAGGCTTGACCTCATTCAAGATCTTAATAATCCAACCATTAATTAGGCCTTACCAAAGTCTTTCCTAGCAAAGAACAAGCTGACTATAACTCCCTAGAATCCAAACAATATCTGACCAAATGTTTGATAAAGTCACCATCTTTAAACATGCATGAATAGCTACCATTAAAATGGTCCCTTATGTAGTTTTTTGAAGTAAAATCAACAGAATAGCGTGCAATTTAATCCCCCATTTTAGTGTTCATCTCGTCTCACTCAGTATACTTTCTTTTTTAATTCATTTTAAGTGGAGGAAAGGGGATTTGAACCCTGAAAGTGTCCATTCGAATTAGCAGGAAATTCCAAAGGTCATTGGCTCATTTCACACAATATTCTTGTTACTAAGTAAAAATGTGAATTCACAACTTTAAGCAACACATTGATCAAAGCAAAATATCCCTTAATAAATTTTTTTATAGTTACAATTCAATGGAAAGTTGCCAATTGAGCTACAAGGCTCTTAGCAAAATAACCCTTAACTTTCTAACATTAAACTATCTAAAATCAGAAAAATCTTCCCATTTCCTCCTCTACCCACACAAGCATTTTCACTGATAAATACAAAAAACTCAGATTTTTAACAAAACTAAAAAACCCTCATATCAAATACTCAAATTTCCCATCACCCAAACAGAACGTAAATTATCAAAAGAAAAAAAGAAAACATACCAACCAAGCACAGGACCAGAAATCAATCGGCCCATAGAGATCAAATTGGGCACATTGACAAAGCTCTCCAAAAACCCATCATCAACTGACTCTCTCTTCTCGACCCTATAGTCCAACAAAGCCTGGCCAAACTTAGTGGGAAAAACAGTGGTAGTTCTGAGCAGGTTAAGATTAAAAGCCTGCACCTTACGGCGGAAAACGACGGCGTTGCCACGGAGGTAAAGAGGAGTGGCGGATTGAGAGAGTTTCCACGGAGGAAAAGAGAGAAAAAGCGGACCACGAAATGGGGTTATGACCCATTTGGAAAGTGGGGTTGAAGGCAAACGAAAGAGAGGGTGAGAGAGCGGGAAGTATTGGAGTGTGATCGTGGAATGGCTTGTGGCTGTGGCGGTGAGAGAGGTGAGGAAAGACCTTGATCTTTGTGGGTTTTTGATAAGGGTTTTGAGAGACCTGAACAACACCATTATTGTTGTTGTAATAACATATTATAGTTTTTGTCTTGGAAAATTCTTCTGGGTTTCGTTTGTTTTTTTTACATGTGTGTTTGTGTCTGTGTGGGGAACTAGGGTTGGCAAGGTTTTAGGGATGTGTGCTGGAAGAGCCAGAGACTCTGACCTTTGGGGTGACATGTGGGTTGTATGTAAAAGGTCCACGTGATGGTTTTAACACGTGGGTTGAAAGTCGTATCCCACGTGGATGGCTTAAGGTGGGGTCCTTATCCATAAGTTTCCATTATGTAATTAGGATAAAGTTTAGAGATTTAGAGCAATAAAATTTGTTGTAATTTTAGACTACAATTTTATTCAATATCTTTTTATTAGAGATAAATTTTGACAAATTTGCCATTAGATTACATCTTATTCTTATATACACCATGCTTGCAAAATTTTAAGAAAATTAAAGTTCAATAGTTATATTATCAATAAATTGTTTAAATTGCAAATTTTTGTTATTTAAAATTATGCATAAAATATAAGTAAATAATATCTGATTGATATAAAATTTGACATATGTATTAAGAGTATAAAAAACATACAATTTAATGATTATATTTTTTATATATATAGTAATGTTTATTTTATTGAGTAAGATTTAGTTTTAAGTTACAACTAATTTTGTAACTAAACTTTATCATTGTAATTATTCATTTGAGAAATACTAGAAATACAAAAAAGTCAATAACACACAACATTGCGAGTTGTGAGTGTAAGTGGTCAAAGGGTTGACCCAATATTTTACTTCCGCTAATCACAATCAATCACTTGACGAGTTGTGGACCTTGTGTACTTGGCACTTTCTTTATTTGGTATGCTTAATTGAGGTGAATAAAAAAAAAAAATGAGGGAGAGAAAATATAAGAGAAAACTAAAAATGGATCATGGGTGTATTTGGTTAGGAGAAAAAAGAGGTGAGAAAATGGTGGGACACGGCCATTGTTTCTCTGAGCTCGTCAAAATTTAATCCCCTCAAAATTGAGAGAAAATGGGGGGAGAAGCAAAAGAGCCGATGGAATTACCCATTTACCCCTAGTCCTCCCTCCACCCCAACAATATTTTTTACATTGATATTTTTTTTCTTTTTCCATTTAAGTTACAGTTTTGACTTTATTCTTTTTACCTTAAATTTAGTTTTTTTTTTTTTCCTAATAAGAGATATTTTTATATATATATAATTATTTACTAGGGACATTAGTGTAAATTTATGCAATTTACATTTTTTTTTATCATATATATATATATATATATATATATATATATATATATATATATTTTTTTTTTTAATGTCAACTAAGTAAAAAAGTTTTCCATCACTCCATTTTTTTCCACCCCTTCAACAAAACAACATGAGGGAAAACAAAAATCTTTTCTATCCTCTCATTTTTCCATCTTCTCCTAATTTTCTATCTTTCCACTTTTTCACTGCTCGAACTCTAAATGTAGCTATTGAAGAAATCATTTATGTGTAGTTAGTCACGTTACTTTTTTTACCGAGTTATGTGATCTGTTTGAATGATATATATTTATATTCTTATAATTCAAGTATTCAAAAAAGATATTTGTATATCGATTTGAAGCCAAACTTTATCCTTTTTTCTTTGAAAGCAAATAATAATTGATCTAATATCACATTCACACGGGATGAATTAAATTTTCAAGATTGGTTCATTTAATTATATCTCAAATGTGAGTTGAGTTTGAGTTTATCATCAAATTAGATTAATGTTTAAGTTTAACTTATTTTCTTATTGATTCCAGAGGTACTTAATTAAATTATTTTTTCTTCATTTACGGTATATATCTTGACTAAAATATTGTATCATTTCAAATATATGCTATTAATTAATACGTAAATTATAGTTAAAATTATATTATTTTGAGTTAATTCTTTATTTTTTTTTAGAACCACTATTTGAGTTAATTAAATAAATTATTTTGTTGTGAATTTATAATAAAATGATTCACCAACCTTATTTTGTTAAAAATATATAATTTTTCAAACTCTGTATAAAACATAAATTTTTTGTCAAACTTTTTATCAAATAAAAAAAATTTTATATAATTTTTATTTTGAAATGTACTAATTATATTATCAATATATTACATATAATAATTTAATAATGTATATACTTCACTACAAATGTATATAATCTAATTTCAATTATTTTATATAGTATATTTTTAACAATATGCATATAAAAAATTATATATACTTACAGTAAGCCTCATACTTACAAGTACAAAGACATAAACACATTGTGAAAGGGAGGGAGTATACTCTTGGAGTACCCAATAATGACCCATTTTATATGTGCCAAGTGCCCACTATGAATACCATTTTTATTGTACACAAATCACAACATACAATTGCCAAAAAATAGAAAAAGAAAATCAATATTAAGGCTTATCAACCACAATTGCACTCCACAACACTAGCTTGTTGACTCAAATGGCGGTTGTTTGGTACTAGGTTAGAATATGGATTATAGGTTGAGTGAAGGGGTGTAGGTCCACTAGTCATCATAAAAATATAGTAACTTCGTTCTAAATTGTTGATCATGTATTATATTTTGGGATGTTCCAAAATGTTGTCATATTTCTAAAATTAAAAACCACTAATTTACTAACGTTCCTATTGTGTCCCTACTTTAATTTAATGAGCATTTAAAATCTTTGAGTTTTCGAAACAAGACTAACAATTCATTTAGAGTCCAAATCTTCCATCTCATCTTTCCTACTCTATCCCATGTTCCACCAATAAAAATTTTCCCTATGTACACCTATTTAATTCAAATCTAATTTTCAACATTTTATTATTTAATTTCCTAAAATAAAAAAAAAAATAAAAAAACCCAAAACCATCCCCACCATCCACCACCATTGTTCTTCCACCACCACCACCAACCTTCGCCGCTGCCACCTAAAGGAGATCGTTAACGTCATTAACGGCCACCCACCCCTACCGGCCTACCACTCACCATCACCGGTTGTCAGTTACCAAAAATTAATTTAAAAAAAAAAAAAAAAAACAGCACATCTCCCACCAATCACCACTGGTCCACCACTCTTGTTCAGCACCTCCAAGAAGAGATGGTGACGCCATCACAGCCACATTGTCGCCATGTCTAGGTACCAGCCATGGATTTGAAGAAGAATGGTGGTCATGGATACCCACCAACAAAATGTCAAAAAAACTAATATCAAACATGGATTTTGAAGACAAGGAGGCGGTGGTGGATGGTTGTTGATGTTGTCAGCAATCTCCTCCTAGTAATGTCAGCGAATTTGGTGGTGGTGGCCGGTGGGGATTATTTGAGTTTTTTTTTTTTTTTTTCTTTATTTTTTTGATTTATATTAAGAAACTAAAACAATAAAAGATTGAAAATTAGATTTGAATTAGATAGGTGTACATATGGCAAATTTTTATTGGTAGAGCATGAGGTAGAGTAGGAAAGATGGGACAAAAGATTTTGACTCATTTATTTAAGGGTAAACTTATATCTATTTTTATAGGAGATAAGATAATAAATGATTTTCCTTTTAAAAATTGTGTTTTCAAAAACAAAGACCAAAAATTTGGGATGTAAGAAGTAACAAAAGTGGTTGATATTTTTTAGTGTTTTCAGTAGAGACATTGCGGTTCAAATCTTCCTTCACTCAACTATTGAATTATCAAAAAAAAAAAAAAAATTATATATATATATATATATAATACTGTGTGATCATTAAAAATGACATTTTACATGTACTTTTAGATTACATGACCAATTTGAAAGTTATATAATTTATTTAAATCATTGAATGGGTTATGTGACAAATAGAAGTAAATTAACACACTATAGCATAGTTTAGAGGATATTTATCCCAACCGATTTGTAAGAGATTTTTATGCATGAAATATTGGCATTGGCCATTAGAGGAGAAGAAAAAGTTGGTTCTCGAGAGGCAGGAAAGTGTACGCGTCAGTTTCATTCAACAGAACAGCCTTAACAGCTTTCTCTCTCTCTCTCTCTAGAAATACATGACTAAATAAAGCACTATACATGTATAGAAATGTGAATGGATTAACTATAGAAATCAATAACCATGGCAAAACTGACATTCTAAGTTCTAACACTCCTAATATTGTTCGTCCCGACAAACCGGAAAACCAGTTCTGCCACAGTAACGTTGTTTTTTCAGTTTCTCAAATCTTAGAAAGAGTTTATTCTCTACGAAAATTTCATAACATTATACAAAGAGCTTATTCTCTGCTCTTTGTATAATAAATCATTTTGAGTTTGATATTGAGTTCCGTTCCTGAAAAGGGTGTGATTAAGAGTTTTGATAGAGTTTGTAGCAAAGGCCGGTTGGTAGGAGATGGACTGCTTCAAGTGTAAAGCGAAGCGGCCTTTGGTTCTTTTCAGGAGAGGCAGAGGCAGAAGGGAATGTGATGCTCGACAAACATATGCATCCATGGTTTCAACCTTCTCAATGAAAACAGGTAGCATATATAAAAAATACTTTGTTAGTTTCTTATGTAGTGTACTGTGTTTAATGCACCTTTGAAATGATTATTATGAGTTTTTATGTTTTTTGTTTGAAGATTTATATTCCTATTACTTTTTATTGTATCGCCAAAAGGTAAAGTTGTCTCCTTGGACGTGGATCACATGTGAAATTGATTGTGTCCGTAGTACTATTGTTTCTATTTGGTGCTAATGTGTATGGCCCATTTGAAATTTATCGGGGGTTTTTGGATGAAAATTTATATTTCATATTGCTTTTTATTGTATCACAATGAATTAATGCTATCTTTTTAGATGTGAGATTCAAGTGTTGTGAGAGGGCCGCTATAGATTTCCCTATCCTTATACACTTATCCATAAACTTTTGATTTGTTTTTGTTCCAGTGCCTTCTTTGTCCTATGAATTTTCCTCTACTCCTTCATACAAGAGAATCCTAATCCAAGTCTCTCAGCCATACCATAACCTAGAAAAGCAGATCACACATTATTAAATTACCGATTGTCCCAAAATCTTAAGCTATTGGGATATGGTAACCACACAATTCCAACACACACACACATGCAGAGAGAAAATGTCAGGTGACAGGTGGGGTTGGGCCAACTTGCAATGACATAAGCCCTGAAGACATTGCTTTCGTCTTCATTTCCTTTTTCTTCGTATACTTTATTTCAAAGGTTGCATTACCAACCCTCCACTCTCCAAAGGAACCCACTGTGTTTAACCCTCAAAACAAGTTGCTTTTATGTGTTTGTCGCTGCCATCATTGGTCTTTTCCTCCCTATGAGGCTATAACATATATCTTTCATTGCATCTTCAAAGGCGATAAAGATGGAATCATGGCGGCCACATGCATGTTTTTCTTTTTCTTCTTTTAATGTCTTTAAAAAATGAAAAAAAAAAAAAAAATTTATCAGTGCTATGAGTAAGGAGTAAAGCTATTCATTTGTTGATAACTTTGCAGATTGCAGTAAAATATAAATTATTTATTTGTTAGTTCAATTTAAGTATTTTATTTCATTTTCATGCCTCATGGAATTTGGTTTTAATTTTGGTGAGGTTCTACTACTTTTGTTATTGGCATTTGATTAAACGTTCTCAGAAATTTTCATGGACGGAAAATGCTTATTGATGTGAATTGAAAAAGGATCATGTATAGATTATGTGGTGCCATTTCCAAAAGCCTTAGTAGTTAGAACAATGATTGAGTTGATATCTGAAACTAAAGCTTCTTTTCATAAAAGTTGTGAGGGTTCAACCTTATATTTAGTGTTGTATACATTCATAAGCAACTTTCAATTCTATCTCTTATGATTCTTAATGCAGTTGATCAGAATTGTTTCAGCTGAATTTTTGAACCATGCTTGTGAAAACTTGGCAAATGACTCTTACATAAGCTTTGCTATTAATGTGCAGGAAGCAGCAAGCATAGGAATCTTGCTCAAGAGATACTGAAAATAGGACATGCAAGAATATCTGCTCAGGTCTTCACATTTTATGATTTGGCTGCTGCAACTGACAACTTTAATCCTGATTGTCTGGTCGGCGAAGGTGGATTCGGGAGGGTCTACAAAGGATACATAGGGAACATTGATCAGGTCTCTCTTCCCTCTCTCTCTCTCTCTCTCCCTGAGACACACAAGATTGTCATCCTAAATGATCTTTGGAGTTCCATGCTTGGGTTTATTATATGCAGGTTGTGGCTGTTAAGCAACTTGACAGGAAGGGATTGCAAGGAAGTAGAGAATTCTTTGCAGAGGTTCTGATGTTGAGTCTGGTTGAACACCCAAATCTTGTTGATTTGGTTGGCTATTGTGCAGATGGTGATCAAAGAATTTTAGTTTATGAATTCATGGCCAATGGATCTTTGGAAAATCATCTTCTAGGTATGCCTAAAAAATGTAATTCTTTCAACTTAACAGCTTAATTTCATGGACTCTTTACTAGTATTGTCTAATCAATTGTAATGAAGGTCTTGATAATAAAACTAATTAGTTTCTTTAATTCTTCAGAATTACCTCCAGGTAGGAAGCCTCTGGATTGGTATACCAGGATGAAAATAGCTGCAGGAGCAGCTAAAGGACTAGAATACTTGCATGACTTTGCCAAACCGCCAGTGATTTATCGTGATTTTAAAGCATCTAACATATTATTAGATGAGGAACTCTGTCCAAAGCTCTCTGATTTCGGACTTGCTAAGATAGGTCCAACAGGAGGCAAGGACCATGTATCTACAAGGGTGATGGGGACCTATGGCTATTGTGCACCAGAGTATGCTTCAACAGGACAACTGACAACAAAGTCTGATGTGTATAGTTTTGGTGTTGTGTTTCTGGAATTAATCACAGGTAGGAGAGCTATTGATACAGCAAGAATGACTGAGGAGCAGAACCTAATTACTTGGGTATGTTCGTAAGTAGCACTTAACTCTGCAATTCTTTAATGTAACTACTTTTTGTAGGTGACTAAAATCTTTCTCCACTAGGTGGTTTGAATAAATTGTTCCATTAAAAAATAAGTTACCATGTTCTTTGAAATAACTTTGATACACTTGTTTTCACCTTTGCCTAATCCGTTTACAGCATATAAATCACAAAAAGACAACGTTGTCCAAGGGACTTACAGTCTAGGAGTATTCATCCTCTAGATTTTTTTAATGTTAAATTAAATATGATGATCATTGCAATTTGTTAGAATTATGAGGTTGGAATTCATTTTCTATCAAGAGCTTGGTAAAAAATTCTATTTTCATCCTGCAGGCACGGCCGCTTTTTAGGGACAGAAAGAAGTTTACATTAATGGCTGACCCTTTGCTAAAAGGAAATTACCCTGTAAAGGGTCTTTATCAAGCTCTTGCAGTTGCTGCGATGTGTCTTCAAGAGGAAGCTGACACCCGACCTTTGATGGGTGATGTTGTAACTGCTATTGAGCATCTGGCAACGCCAAGAGACGATGAGAAAGTTGCTTCAGATTTATCAAAAAGCAGTGGTGCACATGCTGGATCTGTGAGAAAAGAAAGTGGCAATACAGGGAGAGAGCTGTAGCATCAAAGGGACTGAAGCTCTTGCAACTAACTGCAATGTGGAAAACAAACCCATGGCCTTGAATTTGATATATAAAGATTTAAGCTCGTCTGTCACTGTCCAACAATATGCAAGTTGTTCAAAGTGTAAGGCCTGCTACTACGAATGTCACCCTGTAGCTGTATCTAATTTAGCAGTTCAATTGATGAAGTAGACGCCATAAGTTCAAATCTTATTATATAAAAATAAAATAAAATAAATCATAAATCCTATCATTATTAAAAAAAAAAAAAAAAAATGACGGAACTGAAATTGTAGCTTCTATATTTTATCATAATGTGTATATTTAACATGTGAGTACATTGTAGACCATTTTCCTGGGATGGGTCATATTGTCAGCATTCCTTGTACCTCATATAATGCAAGCATCTAAAAATGTGTATTGTTTAGTAACCTGAGATCACTATCACAATAATTCATGCCTCCTGAAACATCAGAATTTTCATTGTTCTCTGAGAATTCAGGAAAAAAAAATGGAGCCTAGAGTTGTAAAATTCCAAGCCCCATAAAAAAGAAAAGAAAATTCTATCTCCTAATTTCTCAATTTGTATATGGTTAAACATTAAACGGTTCCTTCTAAACTTTATCAGGAGCTTCTGCAATGGCAAATGAAAACTATTCTACACTATACATTCATTTATGTTGACATGCACATTAGTCCTAAAATATGAAAGTCTAAAATATATTCTAGAAGTTTTGTGTCCGTGTCCAGTCCAGTATGCTTTGCCGCATTCTTGTTTAGATACACTTCAAGAACATCCCATCTCCTCCAGCTGAAATACTGAAATCAATGTAATCAAAAGAGTTGGTTTTATTGAGAAATCAATGTCTGTCTTTATATTTTTGGGAATAAAACAAGAGAACAGTACCCTGACAAATGGTTCGGTTTACGTACTTTGGATTTGTTTATCTTTCCTTGGTTTTGATACTAGGACCTTCAAGCACATCCAGTCTTTTCAGGCTGGAATTCACCAAACTAATCCGTGATCTTTGGTGAATTATTAAATTTTTTATTTAAAAAAAAAAAAAAAAAAAAAAAAAAAACCTTGATGTGATGCAAAATGCTCTGTGCAGGCGTGCAGCATTCCTTTGTTAGTCACAACAGCAATTGTGAATTTACCAAAATACTCAAGTTTGAATGCCAGCCCTGATGCACTACAAGTCTACATGTGACTTTTGCTTTTTGTTCTTTATAGTATAAGCTGTCCATTTTAATTCCCAGTATGGCACAAAATTTTCCTTGTTTACCTACCTATTAATATTTAATTCTGAAATTTCGGTCCAATTTGGTCTACTTAGGTCCATTCGAACAATTTCAATCCACTTTTGTCAAGTCTGTCCATTTTGGTCCATTCCAAAACAAATTGGGTGTCATGTTATAACTTATAAATGGATTTTTACAGATCTCTTTTGAATTCATTCATAAAAAATTTTGGATTTCTACTCTTTTGGATGGTGGGGAAGCAGGTTAGCCGCTAGTATGTTTAATTCACAAACCACATTGCCCAACTAAAATAGAATAAAAAACAAAACTATAAATCTATTTCTGACTTTTTTTTTTAATACTAAGTAAATCTTTTACAAATCAAATAAATACAAATTGAGTCTCATTCCTGCATAAGATGATCACAAATTCATCAAAAAAAAAAAAAAGATGATCACAAACTTTCCTTTGAAGGGTATATAAGTTTGACTCAATCCTTTCTTCCGTGTGAAAATTCTGTAGGTCATTGATTGAAACTTTTTACAGTAGGGACACGTATTGAGAGTAGCAAGCTTTCCCTACCATGATTTTTGTATGTAATTCATGAGCTTCACAGCAGGTAATGTACACCATGATCTCCAAGAAAAAAGATTTCCAAAGTTCTGTACCAATACTCCAAGAATTTGATTCTATGACATCAAAATCTTTAACATATCAGATGAGCCATCAGTTGTGAAGCTTTAGAAACAGCATGACCTTCAAAAAGCTGCATAATAGATCCTTGTGCTCCCTCCGAAAACATTATTCCAAAAAATACTTGCACCTAATGTAGGAACCTGACAAGAGAAATCAACAATCATAGAAGTTCTGGACTTGAAACACTGGCATAAGGCATTGTGCAGACTTAGAACAAACTGGCTCAGAGAGCTCAAAAAGCATCAACTAGATGTTGAAGTCATTCTTAAGGATTCTGTAATTGTAACCGGGGATTCTGTTTAGACGATTGCTTTCCGAAACTTCAACAACAGAACACATGCTTGGCAGGATCCCGCTACTGTTTCTCCTCTTCTTCCTTCTCCATGTCATTATCAAGAACCAAAAACCAGGCTTGGAGTGACCACTTGTGGAAGCCATGTCCACAATTTGTCCCTGAGGCTTTCGGGAGCTTCCACATTGGTCTATTTCAACCTTGCTGAAATACTCAATTTCCTTTCTGACAAGCGATCCTACGGTGCCTCGTGTGCCTATTGCAACTGGAGCAATTGCAGCCATTTTCTCAGGGAGCTTGGTGCTAGTGGTGGTGGCTTTATACTGCATTTTTAAAGATATATGGAGGCTTCTGAATGAAGAAACTTCGCTCCTGGGTCTTTATCTTGGGTGGGAATTGCTTTGAATTTGGTTTAAGGATCTCTACTTTATTCTCTTTATCATGTACTCATTGAACTACTTTTCTTAAAGTGGACAGCATGAGAATTTGCATAATTGACGCTTTTAAATAGGACATGGTAATCATGTCCTTGTGTTTGCAATGAAAGCAAGCGTGTTTTCCGGATTAAATTTGTAATCAGTTGTTATTTGAGACTTCTCTGTTTATGATTGAACATGGTACAGATAAGACATTGTTTTCCTGAATATTTACTCTTGCCGAAACAATATATGGACAAAATAGAAAATTCCACATGCTTTTGATTGTTTCCTCATTTTCTTCGTTGGGTAAAAACTTCTCCTCATACGCTTTCACCCTCTTGCTTTGAGTGCTTTTTCTTGGTGTGGGGCCAAAGGGTTGCTCACATTTCTATTTCATTCTTTTGCTTTTTGATTATTAATGTCAAGATTAGTTTAGTCTTTCAATTCTGAACAGTGTCTGCTTTTATACTAATTGAAAAGTGTAATCATGCAGTTGTTTGAGTGAAGACTGACTTTTCTTATTATATGGTTTCAAAGTAACAATTGATTAAACCCGTTAACGTTTCTCCCAAAAAAAAAAAGAAAAAAAAAAAAGGATTAAACCCATCAAGTGAAGTGACAGAAATTTGTTTTTTTTTTTTTACAACATCGAAATTCTACTCTAATCTAAGTGTATGTATATGAAACTCCCTCTTAAAAACTTCCAATTACTGCTTATGCATTGGCATCTGAGTTGATCAGTGTTATGACACTCCATATTGATAATTTCCATTGTGCTCAAGGCTTCATTAAAGGTCAAATTTCTATTGGACCATTGGGTTTGTTTTTTACTCTATATTCCAGCCACCCTTCCCCTTACTACTCTCCTCTCCTTCCCCAATCACCCTTCCTTCCAAACATACCATTGGGGGTACTCGAAATAGACGCTTCATTTCTTCACCATCACCAGTCAGGTACTCACTGATTCTGTGACATTGACTGCTTTCTAACCTCAAATAGCAAACGTATGAAGACAAGGCTTACAAAAGCTTTGCATCAGCAATGGCCTATGGGTCCAGCTAAGCACTTGCAGAATGTCTCCTAATTGGATAATTAGTAATTACAGCCCTGTAATGTCTACTTCAATATTTTTGGACGCGAAAAAGTCAAAGACTACAATGGTAGTCATATTCTTTTCTTCAAAGTATAAATTACACTGTAATCGTCCAAGTACACTCATAGATCAAAGACTTGCTTCAAAGCAAGTGATAAGAACGAATCAATGAAGGGGACAATTATATCCCATATATCTGTATCATACAACATCATGACTGCTAAAGCTCATGTTCATGTAATGAATAACAAACACAGAATTTTTTTTTTTTTTTTTTTTGGTAAGCCTCAAAATTGGATGTTCCTCTTATTCTCTTATATACCTCTAAACATATTCCCCACTCCTGCTTTCATTCCCCCCTTTTTTTTTCCTTTTTTTTTTAAACTACGATTTTAATTTTATGTATGATATCTATATAACAAACTATTGTCTACTGGGGAGATGGCACGAATACCTCAACCTCCGATGTGCAGCCAGAGCATGTTGCAGAGAAACATCTACACTTGCACCATCTCGGAACAATGAGTCATACAATTCACAGACAAACTGAGACAGTTCCTCCTCATCTTCTTCCCAAAAACTAGTGGTATGGTCACCACTTTTCTCAAGGTCACTATCTTCCCAATCACTCACCGGACTGGCAGGTTCAGCTTCTTCATCTTCTGCCTCTTCATCTCCAATCTCAAACTTCCCATTTTCAAAAATATTGAGCTCCCCTGATCCATGGAAGGTTGTTATCTGTGTTTCAGGGGGCTCAGTTGAAGAACATATAACAGCTTTGGCACCAGAGTCAAGAAGGGCCTTAATCAGACCTGAGTTAGGCCCACAAGTCCCTGTGCAAATTATTATTCTATCCCTCCAAGCTCCAACCTACAATTATTCAAGAAATAAAGTATCAGCCACATCAATGAAAAGGAGAAATAGTAATACATAAAGCAACCCTGCCTTAAAAGAGCTATGCTCTCTCAGAAAGAGAAACTCAAACCTCATACCTTTTATGGATCACTAAATTCTAAAATCACCAATATTCACATCTTTGTATTGCATTCCAATGTTCTTAAAGAAAACCATGAGATTTGACAAGGTGTTAATAGCCTTTTTCTTACTAGCAAACTATGAACTTGCTATTACTTCCCCTTTAATTCAAGGTTATCATTCTTTAAACCTTGTTTCCAATAGAGTAATAGAGAAAAAACACATAAAATTTGGGGACTTGCAACATGACACAAATAATTATGCTAATGCAATGATCCTAGGGACCAAACCCAGGACCCACTTTTGGAGGGACTAACCGTACCTACTAAGGGCCAGTGACGAAAAGCTCAGAGGGCATTCCTTAAGAATGAATGTCATTGACACAACAGAACACAACACAAAACAATAGGAAACCGTGGGCTTATTGCAATAAAACTCTCAGGTGTTAAGACATTCTACTACATTTGTAATAAAGTTAGAAGCAATTCTCTTATATTAATCTAAGAGCTCTTATCTTCGTGGCCCAAGTACAATAGTCATTATGTGTAAAAAAATATTTGGGGTATCAACTTCAATTATATGACATGCAATTAGAAAGAGAAGAAATGTAAATTATTAAGATTAATATATTTTAGAATATGAACCTATTGTTTGAGTGAATTTGCTTTTGCAGTTATGATGTAATTAAATTATTTTTTTATATTCTTCATTTCATGTGTAATTAGATTTGATTTTGCCTTTATGATGGTTTTTTATTCAATTTCTATTGTTGCCAAAGTAACTAAACTTGAGCAAGAATGCCATAATCCAATTTTTTTTTCCCCAGATAATAAGTATTCTAAATAATTCGTCTTTGATATAAATTTAGGAAAAATAACTATACAACCTCTTTTTACATAAACAATTAGTTCACAACCTATTGATAATTAACACAAGGAAATAAATGCATTTGTCCCATTAACACATGGCAATAAATTAATACTTTGACATAAATGCAAAGCTTTTGTTGAAGAGAATAATGTTTCTTTCTCAAGGAATGCATCACACATCAAAACCTTAGGCTATAGGCTAATACATCAAGGCAAGAGCTCTTGTTTTCCCCCTTCTAGAATTCTAAATCATCACTCCCTATGGAAATCAGATTATAACTGAAATTTAATTTTTGGGGGCTTGGGGGGTGGAAGATAGCTACAGATAGTTACAGAAGTTGAATAAATATTAGACTACTAAGCACTAATCATTTCCAAAGCTCCACAAAATTTAGAGGAAAAAGGAAAACTATGTAAATGTAAGTGAAAGCCAAGAACATACCATCCAACGAACATCATCAGGAGTTAAGTGCATAGAAGGGACTGTTCTACGGAACATATATGCCCCAATTTCTTGGTCATCTTCCATGACCTTCAAAAACATAACGAACTTATTAATTTGATAACTTCATATTAATGAAAAAATAAATCATCAGGAAAGAGAATTAAAAAGGAATACTTGGGTTTGGCGCCCTATATAACGATGGCCAATGCCTCCAATTTGGAAGTATGGTCTAAATGAAACCAAATCAGAAACAGTTGAAATATTGGCAAGAACTGATGCCCCCTTTCTGTGACATCTTCGCATTACTGGCAACAAACTCAATTTAACACTCTGTACAAATTTTTCTGCAAGCTCTCCAGGTTCAGCAACCACAAATACATCATTCTGCCAACTAGAGATATATGTAGCTAGTAGGTTAGGAATAAGACTGAAGCAATGTCAACATGAATATTTTGCAACTGAAACAACGGCGGCCCTGTTTACCTTAATATTGAGCCAATTGAATCATTTTGGAGGGACAAGTGTATAATGCCCACTTGCGGTGAGTTCTGTAATTTCTCATGTAATGACCGTACAGGTAAAGAAAGCTGTCTAGGCCCTGAAGGAGACTTTGGTGGTGATACAGCTGCCTTTCCAGATTGGCCATCTAAGCTTAAAGGAGGGACCATATCAATTCGACCAACCCTCTGTGGGCCAAAATCAGGACTGTATAGCAGTGGGCTTGACGGGAAGCTTCCAGTAAACAGAGGTGATGTGAATGGTGTTGGGAATGTTGTTGCTGGCATTGTCTTCACAATCCCTGAAATCCCTTGCATAAGGGATAACCGTATTCCGTTACGGGAACAAAATGACTCGAGTGCACGAGCATGATGCACCGTTCTGCCCGAATCTGGACTGTGTGAAGCTTCAACAAGCAGTACATTTCGCCTCCAACCAAGAGAAGGGCCATTCACATCTAGCACAGCAGAAGGAAGATTTTATGGTAAAAAGAGTACACACAAAGATAATATCCTGCTGAAACCACTGGCCATAAAAAATATCCTCCTGAAACCAATTACAGAAAATCAGTGCCTGTACCTGCACTTGACCCCTTTGACTTGGGGTAATGCTGAATTCTTATATTCTCTGACCACTTCTCATCATTTTGGTAAGGAAGAAGCAGTCGCTCACAGACATTCTTGAAGGCATGAGAATTATTTTGGATGTATTCCTGGACAGAAGCTTCCAACTTCAGCCAGACAGCTGGATCAGTCTCATCCAGTTCCATATCACAACGCTCATCAACTGCAATGGCAGGCCATGTAGAACACCGATTGAGAATCAGAACTTTCAGTCAAAATGATATTTAAGGATAACAGATGAAGAATGGAGAAAGTAGTTTACATCCATGCATAGGGTGTATAAGAGCCAAGCTGAGCATATCACAGCTCAAGCTCAGCACAGTCAAAATTGTGGGAGCTCAAGCTCACCTCTAACTCGACTCAAAGCCATAAAATCCCAATTCAAGTTTGGCTCAGACTACAAATCGCCAGACTCATTAGCCTTTATGTTGTGCTCGATAAACAAGTTAGAGATGCTCAAAACAGTGAATCCAATTGTCAATTCTCAGCTGCTGGGCTTTAAATTTTCCATGAAGTCTAAAGTTATATTTATAGTAAAATCTCTGGCATGAGTGTGTGCGCGTCTGTTTTTTTTTTTTTAATCACACAGATTCAAATCCAATAGAGTAATATTTGAGCAATAACATGGCTGAATCATTAGCTTCTCAAAACAAACATCTACACCACATATGTTTGAATTTTTCAAATTACCAAACATGGAAATTCACATGCCTATGAGCCAAAACATATATGGCTTGAGCTTGTATAACTCAATGAATAAGCCAACTAAGGCTCCAGACATGATTTCTGCATTTGAAAATATATAACTCCAGTCTTACCAGGATTAAATCGAAAATACTGTATTTCTGGGAGCATAGGAAGCAATGTACTTAAAGCTTCCTCCACTCGATCCACAGAGCATGCACTCTCAATCAACACTTGGCCCGTATCCAGATAACGCCAACCACCCTTTCGCACCTAAGAACAGCAGAGATTTATATGAATCCATACAATAAAGCAACTCTTATGAAGTTCAGTGGCACTAGAAAAAAAAAAATGAAAGATTAGAATTACTCTAGTATTCACAATAATATTGGTAACTCAGCAAATGGAAGCAATTTTACAGTCCCTGTTATTTTTTAAGTACATTTTCAAAATATGCCCATAGGATTTTTTTCTCAATGTCTTTTGCCAAAAGGCCCAAAACAAAGAGCCACGCCCCTAATACAATAGAAGATATTTAAAATAACATTGTACATCTGAGATTGTATAACAGCCTTCATCATCCTAAGTAATATGCAAAATTGATAATGAATGGCCAGGGAAGCATGGGGTTAAATTCATGTTCTCATATCAGTGATATGATATCAGGTACAGTAGAAGCAACATGGAGATCTAGATCTACTAATAAAAACTCCCCAAATTTCTGTTCGGGAAGAGAGGGAAGGTAAAAAGTAGGAATTGAACTCCAGATACAATTTGAAACCCAATCCTTGAAAGCCCTCTCCACAAGATCTAGCCAACAGAAAATCTTCAACAATATTTTTATAAAATTTGACTAAATATTAGCTTTAAGGGTCATAAAAAATAAAGACACCAGAAAACCAAAAAGAAAAGAAAGTTTTTCCCTTTTTCTGTAATTATTTATTTAAAAAAATCATAGGCTTTTGGGATTTCAAGCACTTAGTTTTAATAAAAATTGTAACGTTCTGGTGTTTTTATGTGTGTAAGGTGAAGAAAAGATAGTTTCGATAAGAACAGGGTGTTCACAGAACAAAATTTTATCCCCTTTTCAAATTCACAAAATTATTGTGACTACTCTGAAAAAGTTGAGATTTAAGTATTTAACTGATAAATCTATAATTCAAAATTGACCCTTTGAAAACAAAATAGAAGCAGTCAGTAGTAACCTTTGTTGGAACAGAACCACACCCAATGGAAACTAAGCAGTCAATTCTCGTGTCAGGCCAAAGAAGTTGTGCTTCTCTTATGGAAAAAACTGTAGGATTGTTTGCCACTATTGCACCATCTTGCCAGCGGTGTACATCTACAGAAATTTGTAAGGAAAATTGCGTAATTAAGAGAAAATAAAACATTAAAAAGGGAAAAAGCCTAACACACTCAACTTAATCAAGAAAAAAAAATGGTGAAATGGATCATTTAAACAAAGAAAAGAAAAGAATACCATCTGAGTAGTCATCAAGATAATATGGCGCAGCAGATGATGCTCTTATAGCTTGCCATACTTCATGCTTACAACTTCCAATAAAAGCACTGCGCTTATAACCAACTTCAGAACCTATAGTAGGTGATCCTTGCACAGAAATTCCAGAACTTTCTGACATTGGAAGAGGCACTTCTGGTGTTCCAGCAGGGTACTGCAATTTAAGATGAAAAAGGTGATTTAATGAAATTACGAAAAAAAGAACCACCTACAATTTTCACAAGGACCAAAACTGTATACACCTTTGCAGCAGAATATGAAGCTACAATGCTAGTATTAAATGTGTCCAAAAGTAATAATGTGTCCAAATGAAATAATGGAACTCTTGGCAACAAACCTGATAATTGCGAAATACAAAAGGCTGAGCTGGCATAACGCTCACCAAGGTTGATACAACAAAAACTTTAGGAATGCTTTTCACTGCAGACTCTATCAAAAGATCCCCATCCTCATCAGCACACATTTCCTGTAACAACCTCTGAAACTGATCTGCACTATGCTGCAAGATAACATCTTATAGTATCTTTTTCCAAGTGAAGGGAAGAATAATTAAACTTAACACAATGGATAAATATTTTAAAATATAATAAGTAGAAATAAAGTTTTAACTAATGACTTTGCTTCATTTACTAAAATTCCAACTTTTTGAGAATCTAAGTCATTCACAAAAAATAATACTGAAAATACATGATGACAATTAATTAAAGAGTTGGCAACTGGCCGATTAAATTTATAAGAAAAAGGTTTACTCTCCTATCCACCCCAAAAGAAAAAGAATCTTGTTAAAACAATAAAAAAATCTTGTGAAAGATGCTAATTTTCTTCTAAAAGTCACACCTCCACATAACAAAAATATCATGAAACTTATGAAGAACAAGATAAAGCACAAATGAAAGAAGAATAACCCATACTTTAGATCCATGTACAACAACTCTAAAACTCTGTGATGAACTTTTATATAGCTGATCCAACTTTTCTCTCCAAGTTGCAGCTTCATTGTCCTTTGGCACAGATTCAGCAAAGACAAGTTTTCCTACATTTTCATTATTTCAGAATGGTATAAATAATTTGATAATTAAATAAAAACCCTCATATATACCATTTCCAACTGCAACATACTCACCAAGATTTTTGTATATTTCTTCACATTGTTCCAAGGTCATCAGTTTAATACCAAGAGCAACAGCAAGCATGCCACCTGTTGATGTTCCACATATAAGGTCGAACATTTCATGTATCCGCTTTCCGGTTCCCTTCTCTATTTCTTTAAGAATTTGTACAGTTGCCAGACCTTTCATGCCACCTCCATCCATTGAGAGTATGCGCAGTCCTTGCTTTGCTACTGGTCTCCCTCTTATGGCACGCCGTAGATTTTCATTCTCCCCTAAGAAGGCACAAAATAAAATCAGACCCCATCAGGTTAAACAATCTCAAAAATACAGATAAATTTTATCCAAAATACAAACCCAGAATTGCCAAGGCACGAGCTGCTGCTTTATTCACACGTGGTTCAGGTGCAACTGTCAAGCGCAAGAGAAGTGCCCGCAAACTTTCAGAAGTAACCAGAATACGGCGGTTCTCTAAACAGAAGGCCAAATTTCCGAATGCTAACAAAGCTAACCTTTGTACCTAATGAAAGACAAACCTTAAATATAAGTTGACCAGGCAATATAAGGGAAACACTTAAATCAAATATATTATGAGAAGGGAAGTAGAGAGCTTGCCTCATGATTTTTATGTGCACATAACATCTTTAACGATTTCAATACATCCTTGGTCAACATCTTCTGAGCTACAGTGTCCGATGCAAAGGCTAACTTAACCACAACTTGCAATACAGATATTACTTCTTCCTGACCAGAAGTTTTCAGCACTAGTTCAATGGGTTGCATGATGTCAGCTTTCATCAACTGCATTGCAACAGAAACATCTGCAGAAAGAGATGAAAGAGCAGAGCATGCTTGTTCAACCTGTCAGAAGACAGAATTATTAAGACCATGCCTAACGGAGGAATATTTATGTTATATAAACAAATGAAATTTTACTCATATTAGCAAGAATTATCAAAACATACCACATGACGGTTGTCACTGTTTATCATACTAATTAGCTGCCGTACCGCATTCTCATCTTTACCAACAACTACACGGTTTCCTTGGTCTTGCATTATCTTCGCTAGTGCCGACGCTAGTAAAGGGTGATGACAAGAAGAAAAACGGAATATAAGAGAGAAGAAGGCGCTTAGCTTATGTCTAGATGCAACAAAATAAGAATTGTTTTCCATCTGCAATTACCAAAAAAAAAAACAGTACACATATTCAATTTGATATGTTATCTACACTTAAAAAGACACTAAGAAAGCCCAAAGGCTGTTATCTACACTTAAAAAGACACTAAGAAAGCCCCAAGGCTCCTACTAGTTCTGTATCCATTAATACCTCTATTTGCACATTCACCGATCTTAAGTTTTCGTCTGCTACAATCCTGATATTCGCAAGAGACAAATGGCGAAGTTTGTGCAATGGCAAAATTTCAGGAAGGAATTCGAGAGGATTACCAAAAAGCCTCAAAACCCGTAACTCAGCCATAGCCCTAACATAAAGTTAAAAACAATTAGACCCAGAAAAAGTACTAGACTTAACAAGATTTTTGGAAACAGGAAATACAACAAAGAATAGACCAAAATATGCTGATTTCATACTAAGATGACCTGAAGTCAAGGAGAGGCCGGACAAGCTTGTTGTGCTCCAATGATAATTCCTCCAGTTCAACGCACTGTCTCAGCTCTACTGCTTACATTCCAACCAAAATCAGACAAGTGGAAATGTTGTATGAAAAAAAATGTCTAGCTTGAGTTCAAGTTTGTTTGTTCCATTCAAATTTGACATAATTTAACTTCAATAGAGCAAACTCGTTAGAAATACAGAATAACTCCATGCTTACCAGGTACTGAAACCAGCATGTTGGAGTCGACCCTAAGCACTTTTAAGCTTTTCAGCTCACCAAGCTCTGGTGGCAAAACTGTAAGCTTGTTGTTATCGAGATACAGTTTCTCAAGATGCGGCAACTGTGTTAGCTCTACCGGCAACGCCTGTCAATAATAGACAACTAGTAGGTACTAAAATGCTGAACTTAAATCAACCAAGTCCCTTTCCCAACTACCAAACACAGATCAAAACCACACTATTTGACCTCTGCAACTTTTGCTAGCTCTAGTTTGAAAATATACTTCAATAGCTTTAGTGCCACACCATTGCCCAAAACTGTAGAGCAGACAGTTTCTACTTACTAGCACTAGCTCATTACAATTACACCGAACTTAGTCAAGCATTTAAAAGAACTACAGAATCCCATTTTTTGCTAATTCAGCACTAAATCATGTCAATATTGCCCATTCACCTCAAGAGGAAGTAACAAAATCTATTCTTTCGCCACCTCGCAAAGAATTTTATGAAAATATATATGTTTTAACTCCTAAATCTGAATCAAGTTCTATTTTAGTCCCTAAAATTTGAGAGGTTCATTTTCAATTCTTAGAAAATACTCCCTCGCAACGAATTTTATGAAAATATACATGTTTTTACTCCTAAATCTGGATCAAGTTCTATTTTATTCCCTAAATTTTGAGAGGTTCATTTTCAATTCTTAGAAAATTATAGACATACCAAGTTAATCCATTTTTCACCACAAGCACTTGATTTAACTTAAAAGAATTTCCCAATATCCAAACACATCGAAAGGGTGAAACTTAGATACAGTTATTTAGATGCAATAAATTAGGCTCCCCACTAAAATCCAAACACATGTGCATTGATCAATGCATGCATAAACATTATTTCGAGCAGAATTAAATTCAATCTAGCTATGCGTTTAAATTTAATTGAAGAATCGAATTATAAGTCTTGTCCCATTAAAAAAAATCTATCAAATGAAAACGAAATGAAATGAAAAATTTGAAGACTCACAGACAAACCACAGGCACCAAGAGAAAGCACAGTGACAGTCCTCCAATGGTCGCCGCATTCGGAGACGCCGCCTTCGTTGGGCATCGGCAGAGGGAGATTGGCCCTCAAAAGTCTCGTCAACACGCCGGTACCGTCGCTCTGCTGACCCGACCCGGCCACCTTGGTCATCGTCACGGACCGCAGAGGCTCCCTCCGCTTCACCACCGTCATCTCCACAGCCACATTCTCATCCTCCGCCTTCAACACCACCTCCACCGTGTCCTGCGGCATCGGCAGCGCCACCATGAGCTGCGACTGAAGCCTGAGAGCCACCTGCTCCTCGTCGTCCCCAGCCGACCACTCCAACTCGATCCGAAACCCTAGCTCCTGATCTTGCGCCACTATCGACGACGCAGAAGACGACCGCGACGCCAAGCCCATCGCCGACGACGTCGACGAAGCGGAAGAAGACGAAGACACGCGGCCGGGACTCTCCACGGGTTCTTCATTGCCGTAGCTCAGAGCGAGGTGGAAGATCTCCGAAGGTCGCTTCCAGCCTAATCCCCAAGACATTGTGAGAATACGGATCGGAGATTTAGGGTTTCGACGAGGCGATCTGATCGGAAGGCCGGGAATTGAGGAGGCGGTGGAGTCGCATTTTTTTTTTTTTGGGGATTAGAATGCGAAGATGATCATTGTAGAGAAGCGAATGGTGGAATTTTTAGGGTTAGGGATTTGAGAGAGAGAGTCAGAGAAGATGAAGTTGATAATGGCGGGAGAGACTGAGAGAGAACGCCGGTGTTGAAGTTCACAGAAAAAAGAGAGAAATGTGAAACTGAAATAGCTGTTATACTATATTTTTTTTTTCTACATTCTTCTTCTTGCTACAGGTTTTTTTTTTTGCTAGTACTACTTTATAACGTTTATTATTGATAATATTACTCTTTTACCCTCAAACTATCACTTAAAAAAAAAAATATATATATATATATATATATATATATATATATATATATAAAATAAAAAATAAAAACCTCTCTTTTTTTTTCTATCAAAAAAAAAAAAAAAACCTCTCTTTTTATCTTCTGAGATATAAATTTGATATAATTAATCGTCGGAGCATGGCATGCCCAATGAGATCAACTAGCATTCTAACAATGAGTTAATACTAGTAAAACTTGATGAGATTAGATCGAGTTATGAGGTTTCTCATATGGAAATCAAATGAACCACACTTGTTTAAAAGAGCATTGTGTAATTCCTTGCTTTCCTAGTCACCAACCGTCATGGTGCTAATCCTCTCATCATCTCCACTTCACATGTCGGCTTCCCTCCTCGCCCTCCTCATCTCATACTCAATTTATATGGAGTTTCGATAAAGATTTTTAAATATCCATCAATTTACCGATTTGTCGACAATGATGTCACCTGAATCATTAACATCGACAAGACAACCAATAGGTACAATAGATCAAACCGCAATTGACAACATGTATATTCACAACCGACAACGATTTTAATTCCTTCAAATCCCGATGTGATCAAGTCAGTTAGTGGGTTGACACTAAACAACTTGTGGTCACTTATAATCATAATTATAGTTGAAATTTCCCCCACCTCTCCCAATTATCAAATTATTAAATAAAAATTATACCTGAAATCACTGTATTTTTAAAATAAATTCTTAAAAATAAAGTTGAGCTTTTCAAAAAATAATAACAATAATATTTGGAAGTGAAGAAAATAATAACATTGAAATGTTTCAAATTTATAAGAACTAAATTGACTACTAGCAACGCGTGAGTGTGGCTTGATGGTAAGAGTTCTCATATCACTTCACATGATATTTGGCATAAGTTAAGTGGTTCAAGCAGTGGTGCTTCTACAAATGTGTTATGCCCACAACAATAACCACATCAAAACCTTAGTAATGCACATGATATTACCTAATCATCACGTAGTATGAGATCAATGAATTAACATTGAAGACCCATTTTTTATTCATCAAAAGAAAGAAGAAGAAGAAGAGAAAAAAAAAAAACTTATGTCCGGAGTAAATTAATACAATAGTGGGTTTGATTTGTGGAGCGGCATAGTCTTGGATGAGAGTTCTACACGTAAGATAGATATTGGTGGAAGAGACGTCTCACATTCAATTTTGCTTCTACTATTTTCTTTGGGTTCCGACATTAGGCTTTTGATCATCAAACAATGAGAACATCTAATCATTTTCTCTAATCATTTTCAATCAATATTTAAAAACAAATTATATGAAAAAACAAATATGCTTTTACTTTTTCTTTTTTTATATAGAGAATTTTAATCCATAACATTCGCTCTTGATGATACATCTTTATTATCAGATCAAGACATCAATTGGTTTTTAATATAAGCGGAGATTGAATCCCAGATCACTTATTCAACAATTGCAGACTTTACCAGTTAAACTAATTAGAACCCACAAAATATGCTTTTACTAACTAGCAAGGCTAGTGACACAACTTTTCATAATATTTTTCACAACTTAGTAAGTTGTGATTGGAGTAACATTATTTTCATAAGAATTCACCACAAACTTTTATTATACACCAATTAAAAATGGTCACATTAACCATTATGAAAAAAATTGTGAAATTTTGTGTGTATCTAACTCTAGATATAATTTCTTCTAAAAAGAATTCTAGATATAATTTATTTCTGGATAATTTGATAGTTATAATAATAAGGATAGATATTCAAATCTTGGTTCTCCTAATAGAAAAGACCAAACTATACTAAGAGGTACAAGGCTCTGATAAATTATCATATTGCTCCTAAATGAGAGGAAGATGTGAGAGTTGCTTTCATTAACATTACTCTTAAATTACTCTTGAAATCTTAACAAAGACATGAATAATTATATACCACTACCATTACCATTATTCTGATTTTATTTTTAATTTTTGGTTAAAATGAGCCAAACCGTGTATTGGTAGTCATTGGACTTAGATATACAAATGCCCTGGCATGATTTTATGTTACATCATGTAAGGATTAAAATAAATGGGATTTGCTAAAAGTTTTGTAATTTAATTAATACTTTCTATTATTTTCAACGAAAACGTTTAGTGTTTAATTAAATTCCTCTCTCCTAACTATTGAATTATTAGAAAAATAAGGTTGATATTTCTGTAGCTCTCATGTAAATACTGCTAATGTATTAGAAAAGAAAAATATTAAATTTTAAGAAATAAATACCATTGGTCCCAGAAATAAATATTGAAAAGAACAAGATGTGAGTTAGAATCACTACCTTTATTAACAAGATTTTTCTTATTGAAAAGGACCTAATAATTTGAATATTTATTTCCTTTATTTTTATAAATATGTCAAGATTTGAACCTTTGATATTTTATTTAAACTCACATAAGAATTTGAGTTTTTTTATTTTTTTTATTTAGAGTTTTAACTTATGATGTCCACTCTTGATGATAGTCATTTATCATCAAACCAAGACACCAATCAATTTTTTGTATAGACAGGAATTAAACCCTAGATTAGGGGTGTCCAAACAGACCTAGAAATCGCCCAACCCGACCGGCCCTACTTGAAAACTGGCCGACTCGACGCTGGTGACGGTCGGCGGCGGGTCTCTGCCCATAAAACCCGAGACCGGCGGGTCGGTTGACGGGTTTGAGCATGAAAAACCGACTTTCAACCAACCCGACCGGAAAACACATCGAAAAATGGTTACTATCTGTTCTCCGCCGATTTTACACTGAGATCTCGCCGGATCCCTTCGAGATTTGGCCTGATCTCGTTGAGATTTGCCGAGATCTCTTCAAGATCCGGCCTAATCTCGTTGAGATCCGCCAAGATCTCTTTCAGATCCGATCAAATCCAGCAAAAACCAGAGATTTCGGTGAAATCCAGTGATGATTTCTGCAAAATCCGGCGACGATTTTGAGCATAAATAAAATCCGGCAACGATTTCTGCAAAACTGAAACTAACCGATACCCGACCGGAGAACCGCTGACATCCGACCACCCGAACTGCTGCCGTCAGTGGGTCCAGATTTAGGAGACCCGATCTGGTTGGGTCGGTTCCAAGTTGGGCACAAACCCGACCCGAACCGACCCGTGGACAGGCCTACCCTAGATCTCTTATTCAATTATTAGAGACTTCATCAGTTAAACTAACTGAAACCCATAAGAATTTGTGTTTTATAAGGCATACCCGTATTTAAAATAATCTAAAAAAACCTATGGGAGTTTATAAAATTGGCCATGATTTCCCTTCCTCTGCGAGTGAAAATGACATTCTATCGACAAATTTGACCCAGAACGTGGAATCATCCTCTGATTGTGGAGTATATATTGTTATTATTTACATTATTTTAAACTACTCCTATTTACTTACATAAACAAATCTCTATGGCCTTTTGTTTTGTTTTCTGTTCGCTTCAGCTTTGTCTAAATTGTTGTATAATTCTCTTGACCTTTCTGCTGGAGCTTTCATTTGACTCCCAAGGAATGATCCCAATAATGTGATCCAACTCAAACTCTTGATTTATTTATTTTCTTGGGAATTTCTAAGGCAATACTATTACAGTATTAGCTAAGGATGGACTATTATAGACGATGATTTATCGAGATCTTTTACTACCACTATGAAAATCGTGTCTAATCATATTAAATAATTGATTTTCAGACCATAAGAATATAGATTAGATTATAGTTACGAAAATTAATTCTTTCCTATTTCAATGTTATTCAACATGCAATTTTATTTTATTTATTACTATTATTTTTTTTTGCAAGTCTAGGGTTCGTTTGATTAGGCGTTTTGGGAGATTAAAATAATATTTTTAAAACCCAAAACTTTGTTTTGTAACCTCTACTCCTCATAAATTTTTTTATAAATGTTTATTTTAATCTCAAAAAACTGTGTTTTTAATAACTTATACAAACACATCCCTAGACGTGTATGTTTTATTTTCTTAAGATTAATCTAGAATGGACACAAAAATTTGGTTTTGCTTTCCATGTGTTGATAATGTTGCTCTCTTGAGGGAGAGAGGTGTGTAATAAAATATGACAAATTCATTCCTAAAAAAAAAATGACACATTCCCTCTATTTGACAATAAAATATGAATCTTTTGGCATCGTGATTTGTGAAGTCATACCTTTCGACTGTTTGAAAGGGTACGGGAAATGAATGTCTGAATAGAATATAATAGATATTTTTTTAATTAAAAAAAATATTCTATATATTCTTTAGTTTGGAAGTTTTGCAAGAAATAGGATGTGACTAAAAGAGAGAACGCTCTATCATTTCGGTCAAAAAAAAGAAACAGCGCTAAATTTGGTTTCTCTGTGTTACTAAAAATAGGCAAAATTCATTGTCCTCATTAATTGCCAAAAATAAATAAATAAAATTAAGGGTAATTATGCCCCTCTTTCTTTAAGTTCCAAGAAATGACACTCTACCCTAAACTTAATAAGAAAAAAACACATTTTCTCCTGACATCCAATTGACCAAACTTTGTTAAATTAATATTAAAATTATTGTGTACTAACCTACCATTTGCTCAAAGAGATTCTTAAAAAAAAAAAAAAAAAAATGCTCAAGGGCAAATTTCCAAAACTATCTTATTTCATAATTAAAAATTTATTATTTAAAATTTTTTTAATTAAA
This sequence comes from Quercus wislizeni, assembly GCA_023055345.1. Lineage (NCBI taxonomy): Eukaryota > Viridiplantae > Streptophyta > Magnoliopsida > Fagales > Fagaceae > Quercus > Quercus wislizeni. Next base: position 7,355,091 of record JALGQJ010000002.1, on the reverse strand, counting down.
GTGTATTTTAAAATATTAAATGTGAATTTTGTTATTACTTTTTCCCTTTTTTTTAATGGGTTATGAAGAGATTTGCCATTACAAATTTATGGTTTTTTTTTTGTGTCTAAACTTTCTCCTTACATATATTGTAAATTATGTTTTTTTTAGAAGGCATCATAAATTATGTTAAAGTCACATTTTAAGTATAAATTATATATGTATATGTATGCAATGGTGGAGCTAGAAAGTTTCTCTCTCTCTCTCTCTCTCTCTCTCTCTCTCTCTCTCTCTCTCTCTCTCTCTATATATATATATATATATATAATGAAATTCAAAGAATGACCTATATATGTTTATATACACATAAACTATGTTTGTAACATGGTTTAGCATATGTTATTTTTTTTTCCTAAAATTAAACATATGTTATTTTCTTACATTTAACAAAGTATATATCATTAATAAAAAGTAATGTACCAGGTAATGTGTTAAATTAAATGAACACATAATATGATAATAATAAAATAAATAAATAACTACACAATAAACACGTTTAAAAAAAACATGTTGTAGGTTTTTTTTTTTTTTTTTTTTTTTTTTTTTTTTTTGAATTTCTTGTTAAATTGTCACTACATAATACATCAAGCTACTCTCCAATACAAACTGTGACAAAACAATTATCTAAATAAATTCAAAACAAAGATATTAGTGGGAAATAACAAATACATAAGAACATTCATTACGTAATAATTCTCGATAAAAATAGTAAAAAACATACAAAATGAAATCATTATAGACAAATTATTAAATCAAATGGGTGGAGTTGGAGTTTGACTCATTTCATTCACTTCAGCAACTTGTGTTTCTGGATTAATTTCAACGTCTTCTTCTAGCCCTCCTTCTTTGGTTTTAAGGAAGACGACGATGATGAAGAAAAGCTGTGTAAAAAGAGCGTAGCACTCGTGTGACAGACTATCATTGTTTTTCAAACTATCATTTAGTTCGATTAAAAGGTTGCAAATCAGCACGTAAGAACTACTAAGAATTAATACTAACCCTAAACCTGTTCCCCGATAACCAGGAGAGAGATTTTACAACAAAAAGTGTGAGGATGGTTCCTAGGGAACTCGTGAAGGTGTAGATGTGCATTGAAAAGAGTAATATTTTTGAGGGCTTGAGACTAGGGGAAGAAATTATTGGTGCAGTTCCAAGTTCAATGCAGAATAGGCAGAGTGCACATGCAAGAAGTTTCTTTATATTAAAGAATCTAAAAAAGAAAAAGCTTAAAATTGATCATATCAGGGCAATAGGAGCTAATATTATTGAAAAAATTTGAATGCTTTTTGGGCCCACTCTCGCCACATATTAACTCAAATCGGTTTTATATAATTCAAGACAAATATTGTCTTTCATTAAGTCATGTTTAATTATTTTGTATACTATTTTAATCATAATATTTTTTAAATATTTGAAATCAATTTTTTATTGTTAAAGTGGAGGATATTATTACCTTTTTAAATTGATTTTTCCTTCATGGCCTAACATATATTGACATTTTTTCTACTTCTTATTTTTTGAATTTTCTTCAATTATATAGTGTTGCAGTGATGTACTTATGATAAAAGAGTAAAAAGATATAAGGGTAACTACACTTCCCTCACTTAAAATTTGAGAGAATGACACTCCACCCCAAAGTTGAAGGGAAAAAAAATACTCTCCTCCCTTGAGGTTTGAAAAAATTAACACTTCCCCATTTTATTTATATTAGTAATGAAATATTCTACATTTTTATAAGAATCTCTTTACAAAAGTTTAACCTTGATTAGTAAAAAAAATAACTGATAAATTTAGAATAAAAATGGAAAATTTATCAAGTATCAAAACACTTGCTCCACCCACAAGAAATCCTTTTTGCTCCACCACTTCATAAACATATACATATACATATACATATACGTGTACATATCTAATTTATACTTAAAATATGTCTTTAATATAATTTATGATGTCTTCTATAAAAAAAATAATAAAAAAACATAATTTATAACACATGTAGGAGAAATTTTAGGTACACAACAAAATTTAGTAAAATTTTCAAAACACCCTTATTTTTGAGTTGTGATGGGTACATTATATATATATATATATATATATATATATATATATATATATATATATATATATATATATATATATATATATTAATTTTATATCATTTTATTTTGACCAATGGTAAATTGACAACACATTTATTGTAATAATGACAAATCTCTCCATAACCCATCGAAAAAGTTAAAAAGAAGAAGCAAAATTCACACCAAATATTTTAAAATACACTTTAATAAAAAAATTTAAAATAATGAATTTTTATTATGAAATAAGATAATTTTGGAAACATTCCCTTAAGCAATTGGCAAGTTAGTACTTAGTACACAATATTTTAAATATTAATTTAACAAATTTGGTAAATTGGTTGTTAGGGGAAAATTGTATTTTCCCTTCAAGTTTGGAGTGTGAGGTGAGTATAATTACCCAAAAAATTTATATTTTTATCTTCAAGACTTCAACACAAATAAAATATATTGGACATAATAGTAAAATTATGTGTGTGTATATATATATATATATATATATATATATATATATATATATATATATATATATATATATATATATATATATATATATATATATATTGTGGGAACACAATCTATTTGTCCGCTTTGGGGGATTTTCACCCCAGGCCAAGGGCTAGACCTTGTAACCTGTAAGGCTTGACACCCCGCACGGCTTTGTCCTCTTGGCGAGTGTGGGCATGCTCATTTTGCAAAGTCCCACATCGCTTAGAGAAGCGCCCCCCTTATGCTTTATAAGCTTGAGCTCAAAGCATAAGGGTACCACTACAAGCTCAGAGCTTGTAGTGGTAGAGGCGTGCCTTGTTCTTCGGAACGGCAACAAAACCGTGCGGGTGTCAAGCCTTACAGGCTACAAGGTCTAGCCCTTGGCCTGAGGTGAAAATCCCCAAAGCGAACAATAACTGGAGATGGGCACTGCCCTGAAAAGCGCCTTTTTGTGGGAACACAATCTATTTGTCCGCTTTGGGGGATTTTCACCCTAGGCCAAGGGCTAGACCTTGTAACCTGTAAGGCTTAACACCCCGCATGGCTTTGTCCTCTTGGCGAGTGTGGGCATGCTCATTTTGCAAAGTCCAACATCGCTTAGAGAAGCGCCCCCCTTATGCTTTATAAGCTTGAGCTCAAAGCATAAGGGTACCACTACAAGCTCTGGTGTCAAGCCTTACAGGTTACAAGGTCTAGCCCTTGGCCTGGGGTGAAAATCCCCCAAAGCGGACAAATAGATTGTGTTCCCACATATATATTTTGGGTAGAATATTTCATTTCATTAATTTCCTTTTCTTTATTTAACTCCTAAACAAACTTGAGGTAGATTCTTGTGACTAGTTGATATTGGAGGAGAACCTAAGTTCAAATCCCTTTTACCGCTTGTAAGGGAAAAAAACCCTCTCATATACAGGAAAAAGATTACAGCTCCCCTTTCATTTCTAATTTATCTTTTTTATTCCATCATGAAGTCTTTAATCACCATTAAATATGCTTGCGTTCCCTTGTACAAATGGGTACCTTAGATTCACTCGAAAGAACTAGATAAAAATGTAATACACAATGAATGGAGTTTCAGTCTAATGGGTGGAAAATCAACTTCTAATTGCAAGATAGAGCCTAGGTGGGTTGAACGGAGTAGTGAGCAAGGTTGTCAAAATTAGAATCCTATGTAGGATCGGATCGTAAATTATAAGATCCTATTTTCAGATTTAAAGCAAAAAACACATTAACCATAACTTTGTATGTTGAATAATCGTGTAAATTATAACTTTATCCATAAAAAAACTAAGATTTGCATCATATGATGTAATTTGTATGTCATATATCGCTAACTTTATACTAACATAACAAATATATTTAAGTTTTGACTCAATGTATCTAAAAAGTTCGATAAATGTTTAATTAGAAACAAAATTCAAAAATATTTATCAAAACATATGGAAAATATTTTCCAAGTTCTAAGTTTCAAGTTTGAAACCCAAAATAAGTTAGCAAATGGAAACTAGCTAACTACAATATGAAATCTAAAAGTAATATGAATATTATGGGGAAGTGAACATTTAATTATTCTTATTCTAAGGTACTTATAACCACCATCCTAAATTCCTAATCATCATCATCCATTTCATCATCCATGTAGACATTATATATTTGTACACTAGAGTTGCAAAAGACATCAAGATACAATTTCAAACTCAACTATTCAATTTATACCACTTAGCAACAATTAAAGAGCCAGGCTTAAAAAAATCAATCAATCAATATACAAATACAAGCATAACCGATAAAATTATATATAAAAAAATATTTTAGTAATATTAGAACACAAATTAGTATATTGATCAAACAAATTTAACAACATTATAGCTTAAAAGGCAGCAAAACCAACATCAAATTCTTCATTTAGAAATGATAAAACATTCATTCATTTTGATTACAAGTGAACTAGAAACTAGAAAACATTTGCTTAGCTTAACATAATTTTATATATATAAAAAAAAAAAAAAAAAGGTCATACCATCACAACATGAAAAAATAAAAACCTTAAAACTTCATCAAAACAAAAAATTTATCCCATAAAAGAAAAACAAAAAATTTATGTTTTTGGTTGGATTGGTAGGATCGGTAGGATCAGTAGAATCTCATATGATCCTATACAATTTTACGTACGATCCTACCATTTTTATGATCCTAGTGCAATCCTAAACATTTTGATAAGGTGGGATCGTAAATCGTGCAATCCTACGATTTAGATCGCGATTTTGACAACCATGGTAGTGAGAACCATTAGGCAAGGGCATCCTAACTCATAATATTAGCTCATATCACTTTCGTCCCTAATCAAGTAAACATTTAACATGAATAATAACACAAAATAGCTATCTACATCCTGTACATTTCATTTCCAAATGCTCAACAAAAGCTTCCATATTGAATCAAGCACGAGAATTGTAGGAAAGAAAACTATTCAAGAACATTCAAATAAGAGCATTCCCATCAAGTGTGCCAAATACCAAATATTTAGCATTTGGCACACCAAACACCAAAAAATCCCCCCTATAAGATGTTCCAAATGTTATAATTTTTCCCACACATGAACAATACCGTTCTATCTTTGGAACGGTATGGATGAAAATGCTAAAAAAAAAATTTATTCATTTTCTCTCTCTACCTTTATGATTTTCTTTTGTCTCTCTCTTTCTTTTTCTTCTTTCTTTCTCCGCCACTCCCTTCTTCTCTATCACACTCTCTTCCTTTCTTCTTCTTCTTTCTTCTCCAGAATCTTCACCTCTCCCCTTTTTTTTCCTCTTTTTTTTTTTTTTCCTTTTTTCTGTCACTCTGTGCCTCTCTCTCTCTCTCTCTCTCTCTCTCTCTCCTTTTCTTTTCTTTTTTCTGTCACGCTCTCTCTTTCTTCTTTTTTCTCCACCTAGACTTTTGCCATTGAGATCGGCCGTCGCCATGGAGTTCAGCCTCACCGATGAGGTCGACTGGTGGAGATCGCATGTAAGGTTTTTTTTTTTTTTTTTTTTTTTTGTCTGTGGATTCCATGCGATTTGGGTTGTATAAATGGAGTTAATTCATCTTTTCATTTTTTTTTTTAGAGTTTTGTGTTGATTTTGGTGATTTTTTTTAAAAGTAGTATTGGGTGGTGGTAGGTGGATTGTTGTTGGTGGTGGCAGTTTGTACTTGTGGCTGTGGGTGGTGGTGGCGGGTTGTGCTTGTGTGTAGTGGTGGGTTTGGGCAATTTTTTTTTTTTTTTTGGGTTGTGGATTCCATGTGATTATGGGTGATGGTGGAGTTGGGTTGATTCCATGTGATTTGGGTTGTATAAATGGAGTTGATTCATCTCTTTATTTTATTTTTTAGAGTTTTGTGGTGATTTTGGGGATTTTTTTTTGAAGTAGTATTGGGTGGTGGTGGGGGGTTTGTTACAATTTTGTGCTTGTGTTTGTATATGGTGGTAGGTTTTTATTTTGTATTTTTTTTTTATTGATGGATTTAAAAAAAAAAATACTTTTATATATAATTTTAATGTATAGAATTGAAAAATAGAAGATGTGATGAATGGTGAATTCTAAAATGGTGTATTAAAATAATAAAATAGGTTTTTTGGTGTGTCAAAATGACATATTTATAGAACACCTGATTGGAATGCTCTTTGGACATTATCACTTACAGTGCACAGCCATTATCTAAATGCCATCCTTGCTTTCCTAGATGACAAGCTGCAATGCTGAGACATACAATTGCTCATGATCTGGAAATTCATCTCAACCAAATGGCTTGTCTCACCTTTTTGTTTGTTAAACATGGAAAATGATTGATAGCACAAATTAAATTGCCGTCAATATGAACTGTCATATTGAGGCAAGACCGGGAAATAACCGTATGATATTGGTCCACTTAAAAGGCAGGACAGTGCTTTCATCCTTTTTTTTTTTTTTTTTTTTTGAGAATACTTTCATCTTTGTGAATTGCAACTGATCATAGTTCTCTATTAGTCATGTCACATGGTACAATGAACCTTACCTCACTTGCAATGAATCAATAGTTGAATAAGAAAAAGTTATTATTTACTATTTATTAAATACAAAAAAAAAGAAAAAGAAAGAGAGAATGAGAGAAAAATTATCATATTGCTCCTAACTGAGAGGAAGCTGTGAGAGTTGCTTTCATTAACATCACTCTTAAATTAATCAATAAATCTAGTAACACAACTGATATGTTCTATTATGATTGCCATAAAATGAAAATTGTACTATTAAAAGTGATGTTCCCATCATAACTTTTTATTTTTAGTTAGATTTTCTTAGTAATACACGCACAAGTTGTGACAGGTATCACAACTTGAAATCTTAACAAAGACATGAAAAATTATATACCACTCCCTTGTTCTGATTTTATTTTTAATTATTGGTTAAAATAAGTCAAATCATGTATTGGTAGTCATTGGACTTAGATATACAAATGCCCTGACATGATTTTATGTTACATCACTTAAGGATTAAAATAAATGAGGTTTGCGAAGAGTTTTGTAACTTAATCAACATTTTTTATTGTTTTCTACAAAAATGTCTCGGGTTCAAATTCCTCTTTCCTAACTAGTGAATTATTAAAAAAAAAGAAAAAAAAAGAGGTTTATGTGACTGTTTGGCTTGCGCGTTTTCTCACGTCCACATTTTTTTTTTTTCCTGTGCGTGAACAGTAACCTCATATGGGTTTACTGTTCACATACTGTTTAGTACTGTTCATGCACTGTTTACGTATTAAAAAATATTAAAAATGGGTCTCACGATACTATTTACACATTTAAAAATTATTTTGCTACAGTGTTTTCACTTTTCAGTTTTCAGTTTTCAGCAACAATAAGTTCAATATATTTCTATAGCTCTCATGTAAATATATTAAATATATTTATAATTTTTTTAGTGTTATAAATCTCTCAAAGAAAGATAAAATTATATTCTTAAAAAAGAGAAACTAAATATAAACATGTACTTTAACATTTAGTTGACGAAATGATTTTCATTTTTTTTTCATGACAAAGACATAAAAAGGAAGTTGTAAAACTTTTTGGCCAAAATAAAATTTTATATATAACTACATAAATGATAAAACACCAAATTCTACGGCTAATGTATTAGAAAAGCAAAGTATTAAATTATAAGAAATAAATACAATTGGTCCCAGAAATAAATATTGAAAAGAACAAGATGTGAATGTGAGTTAGAATCACTACCTTTATTTCCACGATTTTTCTTATTGAAAAGGACATAATAATTTGAATATTTATTTCCTTTATTTTTATAATTAATTCAAGATTTGAACCTTTGAAATTTTATTTAAATTCACATAAGAATTTGAGTTTTTTTTGGAGCGAGTTTCAATCTATGACATTCGCTCCTGATGATAATCCTTTATCATTAAATCAAAATAATCAGTTTTTTTGTATATGTGGGAATTGAATCCCAAATGGCCAAATCTCTTATTCAATCATAAAAAATTTTACCGGTTAAGTTAACTAGAATCCACAAGAATTTGAGTTTTATAAGGCATGCTCCTATTTAAAATAATCTAGAAAATTTATGGGGTGTGTAGAATTTGAGTTTCAATCTATGTCGTTCGCTCCTGATGATAGTCCTTTATCATCAGATCAAAATAATCGGTTTTTTTGTATAAGCGGGAATTGAATTCCAAATGGCCAAATCTCTTATTCAATCATAAAAAATTTTACCGGTTAAATTAACTAGAATCCATTAGAATTTGAGTTTTATAAGGCATGCTCCTATTTAAAATAATCTAGAAAATTTATGGGGTGTATAGAATTGACCATGATTTCCCTTCCTCTGCGAGTGAAAATACCATTCTATCGACAAATTTGACCCAGAATTTGGAATCATCCTCTGATTGCGGAGTATATATTGTTATTATTTACATTATTTTAAACTACTCCTATATGCTTACATAAACAAATCTCTATGGCCTTTTGTTTTGTTTTCTGTTCGCTTCAGCTTTGTCTAAAATGTTGCGTTATTCTCTTGACCTTTCTGCTGGAGCTTTCATTTGACTCCCTAGGAATGATCCCAATAATGTGATCCAACTCAAACTCTTGATTTATTTCTTTTTTGGGGAATTTCTAAGGCAATACTATTACAGTATTAGCTAAGGATGGACTATTACAGACGATGATTTATCGAGATCTTTTACTACCACTATGAAAATCATGTCTAATCATATTAAATAATTGATTCTCAGATCATAAGCATATAAATTAGATTATAGTTTAGAAAATGAATTCTTTCCTATTTCAATGGTATTCATCATGCAATTTAAAAAAAAAAAATTCTTGAATTTGTTTGGTTAGTCGTTTTGGAAGATTAAAATAGCATTTTTAAAATCCAAAACTTTGTTTTGCAACCACAACTCCTCATAACTTTTTTTTTTTATTTATAAATGTTTATTTTAATCTCCACAGCTTTTTAATAAATTATACAAACACATCCCTAGACGCGTATGTTTTATTTTCTTAAGCTAAATCTAGAATGGACACAAAATTTTGGTTTTGTTTTCCATGTGTTGATAATGTTGCTCTCTTGAGGGAGAGAGGTGTGTAATAAAATATGACAAATTCGTTCCTCAAAAAGAAAAAAAAAATTGACACATTCCTTCAATTTGACAATAAAATATGTAGTGCTTGACAATAAAATATGAATCTTTTGGCATCGTGGTTTGTGAAGTCATACCTTTCAGTTGTTTGAAAGGGTAGGGGAAATGAATGTCTGAATAGAATAGAATAGATATTTTTTTAATTTAAAAAAAAATTCTATTACTCTAAGTTTGGAAGTTTTGCAAGAAATAGGATGTGACTAATAGAGAACGCTAATTTGGTTTCTCTGTGTTACTAAAAATAGGAAAAATTCATTGTCCTCGTTAACTGCCTAAAAAAAAAAAAAAATTAAGGGTAATTACACCCCTCTTCCTTAAGTTCTAAGAAATGGCAAAACTTAGAAATTTTTTTTTTTAGAAAGTCCTAACATCCAATTGACCAAACTTTATAAAATTAATATTAAAAATATTGTATACTAACCTACCATTTGCTTAAGGGCGGATTTCCAAAATTATCCTATTTCATAATTAAAATTTATTGTTTCAAATTTTTTTAATTAAAGTGTATTTTAAAATATTAAATGTGAATTTTGCTTATTATTTTTTCCCTTTTTTAATGGGTTATAGAGAGATTTACCATTACAAGTTTATGTTTTTTTTTTCCCTAAACTTTCTCCTTACATATATTGTAAATTATGTTTTTTTTTTTAGAAGACATTATAAATTATGTTAAAGTCACATTTTAAGTATAAATTATATATGTATATGTATGCAGTGGTAGAGCCAGAAAATTTATATATATATATATATATATATATATATATAATTAAATTCAAAGAATGACCTATATATGTTTATATACACATAAACCATGTTTGTAACATGGTTTAACATACCAACGGGGGTTGGTCCAAGTGGTAAGCAGCTTGGTATCGCTTAAGCAAGTTTGAGGGGCTCTCGGGTTCGAGCGCTTGTGTATGCAGAAAATCCCCGTTGGGAGACTCACCCACCAGGCCAGGTGTGCGACGAGGGTCGACCAACAGATTAGTCGGGGCGAAGCCCTGGATACTGTGGTAGGCAAACCAAAAAAAAAAAAACATGGTTTAACATATGTTATTTTTTTCCTAAAATAAACATATTTTATTTTCTTACATTTAATAAAGTATTTACATCAAGTATATATATATATATCATTAATAAAAATTAATTTACCAAGTAATGTGTTAAATTAAATGAACATAAAATATGATAGTAATAAAATAAATAAATAACCCAAAAAAACTCATATAATATATTACCATAAAATAATAACCTATGACATGTTTAAAAAATAAGGCATGTATTTTCTAAAAAAAAGTGAAAACTCATCCCTCCCTTTCTTGTTTGTCCATCTATTAGAGAAGACTAGTTCCACCCTCATCCTTCTTTCTCCTCTTCACCCTAAGGAATTCAGTATTTCTAATTCATCATCTTTCCTTTGAAACTAATTATGATGAGACTTCAACAAAGTAGAGTAAAAAGAGCATAGCACCCGAACGACAAACTCTAATTTTTTTCCAAACCATCATTTAGGTCGACTAAAAGGTGGCAAATCAGCATGAAAAAACTGCTAAGAATTGATACTAACCCCAAACCTGATCCCCAATAACTAGGAGAGAAATATTTTATAGCAAAAAGTGTGGGGATGGTTCCTAGGGAACCTATGAAGGTGTAGATATACATTAAAAGGAGTAATATTTTCCAGAGCTTGAGACTAGGGGAAGAAATGATTAGTGCAGTTCCAAGTCCAATGCTGAGTAGGTAGAGTGCACATGCAAGAAGTTTCTTTATATTAGAGAATCTAAAAAAGAAAAGGCTTAAAATTGATCCTATCAAGGCAACAGGAGTTGATATCATTGAAAAAATTGGAATGCTTTTGGAGCCCACTCTCGCCACCATCTTGATAGCAGCTGCATATGGCGTTATCTGCACGACAGGGGCTGATGAAACGAAATTTCTGAAGGCAGCTTTAGAAAGATTCGCAAAGCATGATTCATATACTCCATGAAACTCCAACTTCTTAATGCACCCAAGATTTGGAAAAAGAAGCACCACTCAACTCCACTCCACTTTTCTTATTTAATACCCCTTGGGAAGGTTACATATTACGAATATGATAAAAATTAGCTTACATAAAAACCTTTTCTTTGATTCTTTAGACAATGTGAAACATCGTCCACACTGTGGCGTAATATGGTAAACTCCTTCAGGCATAATATGGTAAAGACAATCGGCGTACACCAATGATAACGTGAGGAGGCTTACTAATAAGCCTAAGGACAATAATGTTAGGCAAACCCTGTTGTTCAGAGGAAGGCCACTAATCAGTAAGAAGGCAATTGCAAGAGAAGAGGTGAAGCATATGTAGAAGAAGACATAACATACAAATACCCTTCTTCGTCGTAATTTGCCATTATTGCCTTTCTGATGACACATGCATTTTTGTTGCAAATCGATCCCTCTGTGGCGTTCGCTTGCCAAATTCCCCTAGGAGGGCTTATGGCCGACTGAAATGAAACGGTTAAACTAGTCCATAATGTTTTTTATTAATTTTGTTTATATATATTTAGCTTGCCCACCATCATGAAATTTTTTTGGCTCCACCACTGCATAAACATATACATATACATATACATGTACATATACAATTTATACTTAAAATATGTCTTTAACATAATTTATGATGTCTTTTATATATATATATATATATATATATATATATAAACATAATTTATGATGCATGCAAGGAGAAAGTTTAGGGACATAACAAAATTTAGTAACATATTCAAGACACCCTTATTTTTTAGTTGTAATGGATACAATATAAATGTTTTAATGTTATATAATTTTATTTTGACCCATGGTAAATTGACACCTCACTTATTGTGAAAACATTATGACATTTTGTCATGTTTCCTAGAAAAAACAAATTCATATGGTCATACTTACTTGGTAGTTGGAAGTTATGGATGTTAGGGCTGCTCAATAAAGTAAGAAGCCAAATACACTATACCATAAATAGATACTGTCCTCTTACCCTAAAAGAGAGTACAATAACCCTTCTCTACGCTTTACGGTAAAAATTAGCTTACATAAAAACCTTTTCCTTTATTTTTTGGATGATGTGAAATATCGTCCACACCATGGCATGTATTATATCGTGGATCAAAATTGCTATTATTAGGGTTATTAGAAGATACAGAGGCCATAAAACTAGTCCATAAGTGGTATGGTAAACTCCTTCAGGTGTAATATTGTAAAGACAACCGGCATACGCTAACGATAACGTGAGGAGTCTCATTGATAAGCCTAATAAGAGGAAGGTTGTTAATCAGTAAGAAGATAATTGCAAGTGGAGGTGAAGCATATGAAGAAGAACGACATACCATACTAATACCCTTCTCTGTCGTAATTTGACATTACCGCTCTTCTAGTGATACATGCATTTTTGTTGCAAATCGGTTCTTCTGTGGCATTCGGTTGCCACATTCCCCCGGGAGGGCTTAGCACTACTTGGAAGGACACTGTTCCCTCACCCTGAAAGAGAGTGTAGTAACCCCTCTCTACGCTCTACAATATATAATGGTTAAATAAAACACTCATAATATAATTGTATTTTATTTTTGGTTGTTTGTAACAGATTAACTCAAATCGGCTTTATATAATTCATGACAAATATTGTCTTTCATTAAGTCATGTTTAATTATTTTGTATACTATTTTAGTCAGAATATTTTTCTAAATATTTGAAATCAATTTTTTATTATTAAAGTGGAGGATATTATTCCCTTTTTTAAATTGATTTTTCCTTCATGGCCTAACATACATTGACATTCTTTTTCTTCTTATTTTTTGAATTTTCTTCAATTAAATAGTGTTGCAATGGTGTTATAATAAAAGGGTAAAAAGATATAAGGGGTAATTACAATCTCCTCACTTAAGATTTGGGGGAATGACACTCCATCCCAATGTTAAAGGGGAAAAACACTCTCTTTCCTTGAGGTTTAAAAAAAATTAACACTTCCCCATTTTATTTATATTAGTAATAAAATATTCTAAATTTTTAGAAAAATCTTTTTAACAAAGTTTAACAATAATTAGTAAAAAAATAATTGATAAATTTAGAATAAAAATGGAAAATTTATCAAGTATCAAAACACTTGCTCCACCCTTAAGAAATCCTTTTTGCTCCTCCATTTCATAAACATAAATGTAAGGACCTGTTTTGCAGCTCAAGCCCAAGGTGTGTGGGATCTTGGCCCAGTACAATAAATTTGTAGAGAGTGGGTTAAAGAACTAGGCCCTAATGAGTTGAACAACAGCGCTAATATCGAATTAGATGACAATCAAACACAAATAAGAGATTCTGATGTCAATGAACTTACAGTCCAAGGAGGTCTCTTTTCTATAAATCAATAACAGTTGAATATAAGTGCAATTTTGATTGCTATAGTATTCTTTCTTTCTTTTTCCAATCCCTTCCTCATGGAGGGTCTCTTATATTATATAACTTCATTCGGACCATCTTGACCCTACACTTGTTGGTCATTTGAGACTTTACTTTAGTGACTGTCCCATTAGACACCCTCTTTAGCTTTCTGTGAGTTGTGGTAGCCAAAACAGCACTGTTCAGAGGATTTCTCTACATAAATACGATCAGAAAAGTAGCTACAATGCATTCAATGAGGTGATAGCATTTTTCCCTTAGATATTTTTGAGTCCCCATCATCCTTGTAAGTTTACGATGCACGTCTCTGTCACTAGAACTTCCTGGAATTTCACCTTAATTATCAGGATACACATTGGAGTTGTTCCCAATTTATTTGTGGAGATATTCCTCCTCGGACCATTTTCTCATTCGTGCCTCATTCACGAGGTTTTAATTTTGGCCCATCCATCATTATCCATTAGTCCTTGGACTAGCTGTGCTCTTGGCTAAGGCACAAGGCCCAATAAATTATCTAGGCCCTTAACCCCACAATACATATATAATCTATACTTAAAATATGTCTTTAACATAATTTATGATGTCTTCTATAAAATAAAAAAAAATTTACAATACATGTAGGAGAAATTTTAAGGACACAACAAAATTTAGTAAAATTTTCAGAACACCCTTATTTTTGAGTTGTGATGGCCTGATGGGTACATTATCATTTAAAAAAAAATTATATCTTTTTATTTTGACCAATGGTAAATTGACACCACATTTGTTGTAATCACAAATCTCTCCATAACCCATTGAAAAAGTATTAAAAAAAAAAGAAAAAAAGAAAAAAGCAAAGTTCACATGAAGTATTTTAAAATACACTTTAATAAAAAATTTTAAAATAGAGAATTTTAATTATGAAATAAGATAATTTTGGAAACATTCCTTTAAGCAATTGGCAAGTTAGTACACAACATTTTTTATTATTATATTAATTTAACAAATTTTGATCAATTGGTTGTTAGGAAAAAAGTGTATTTTCCCTTTGAGTTTGGAATGGGAGGTGAGTATAATTACCCAAAAAATTTATATTTTTATTTTCAAGACTTCAACACAAATAAAATATAATGGACATATTAGTAAAATTATGGGTATATATATATATATATATATATATATATTTTTTTTTTTTGTGTGTACAATATCTCATTTCATTTCATTTCATTTTATTTATTAACTCCTAGTCAAACTTGAGGTAGATTCTTGTGGCTCGTTGATATTGGAGGAGAACCTAAGTTCAAATCCCCTTTCCCCCTTGTAAGGGAAAAAAACCCTCTCATATGCAGGAAAAAGATTACAGCTCCACATTCATTTCTAATTTATCCTTTTTATTCCATCGTGAAGGCTTTAATCAGCATTAAATATGCTTGCGTTCCCTTGTACAAATGGGCACCTCAAATTCACTCGAAAGATCTAGATAAAAATGTAATGCACAATGAATGGAGTTTCAGTCTAATGGGTGGAAAATCAACTTCTAATTGCAAGATAGAGCCTAGGTGGGTTGAACTGAGTAGTGAGCACCATAGGCAAGGGCATCCTAACTCATAATATTGGCTCGGATCACTTTTGTCCCCAATCATTTAACATGAATAATAGCACAAAATATCTATCTACATCCTGTACATTTCATTTCCAAATGCTCAACAAAAGCTGCCATATTGAATCAAGCATGAGAATTGTAGGAAAGAAAACTATCCAAGAACATTCAAATAATAGGACATGATCATTTACAGTGCACAGCCATTATCTAAATGCCATCCTTGCTTTCCTTTCCTAGATGACAAGCTACAATGCTGAGACATACAACTGCTCATGATCTGGAAATTCATCTCAAGCAAATGGCTTGTCTTACCTTTTTGTTTGTTAAACATGGAAAATGATTGATAGTACAAAATTGCTGTCAATATGAACTGTCATATTGAGGCAAGACCGGGAAATAACCATATAATGGTCCACTTAAACGGCAGGACAGTGACTAATACTTTCATCTTTGTGAATTGCAACTGATCATAGTTCTCTATTAGTCAATGAACCTTACCTCACTTGCAATGAATCAAAAGTTGAATAAGAAAAAGTTATTATTTACTATTTATTAAATACAAAAAAAAAAAAAAAAAAAAAAAAAAGAGAATGAGAGAAAAATATAAATCTATTAAGTTTTCTTCAATATAACCACATTCCCCTCCACTAACTAAAAGACAATAATCCGTTAACTTAGAATTTTTATCAATTTGAATGATACTGTCCTTGAAAAAGTACACACTGATGTGGTTGGCAAATATCTAGTCATTTGGAGTTATATGCTCACAACTCTCAATCATAGTTCTTGATGTAGAGCCAGCAAAGTAAGATGGACAAAGAAATGTCCGGACTATTACATGTGACAGCATTGTCTTTTTTTCCCATTTTGACAGACATGGGATGTAAAGTTGTAAACAGAAAAGAGGTGGGGTTCCCATAATACCATATGCACTAGTAAAATTTTACCATTCAGACTTCCTGCATTTATTTTCTGAATGAAAATTTCATTTTCTAGCAGAGCAAAATAAGGTGGCACTAGAACGGCTCCATCATCATCTCACTGAGGTTATCCTTTTTCATTTCCTTAATCCTTAGTGTCAAAATGAAGAAAGACAACCTAAACCAAAATGTTCAAAGAATTTGGCAAACAGAACTTAGGAATCAGCACCTAAACTTGTTTGGAACAATAACAAGCACATGGAAACAAAACCTAGGAGTCAGCACCAAGCTATTGAAGGAAAAATTCCAAATTGTCCTCACTGGAGTACAATAGCGTGTGCTTATATAGTCTCCATAAGTCTATAGCTAAAGCCTACTCCTATTTGGCTTGGGTCAAAGCCTAATTTTTGAATTAGAAAAATACCCTTAACTTCTGGAAATTTTATATGAAATACTAATATCCTAATCAGCTAATAACGCTTATCATAAAATCCAAAGGACCAATAGGGAAGAAAAATGATTTCAAAAATTAAATAGAACTAAATTTCAATTGTCTTCACACTTCCCACATCTCAAAACACATGAACACAGCATGGATTAAATAAAATTAAGATCATTAAATAAAAATATTGACCATCTAAATGCATGGCCATGGTCTAATGACTAGTTTTCCTTGATTAGGTGACACATGGCTACCCATACCTCCAGGCTGCAAACATGCCCCTCTAAGAGCAATGTCATTATAAATCTAGCTTTTTAGTGGCCAAATCGAAAATCTTTCTCAGATCCTGCTTAACTCCATCATCTGCAAATATAAATTCAATTGCATTTTTTGCCAGCTGAAACATTTCCCTCTTTCCAAGACCTGGGCAGTTCACAAATGAAACAAGCAGTCAGTGATGATAAGCTCTTTAATCCAACTCCCAGTACCTGCACCACTAGATTAATACCTACCAAATGCAGAAGCAGCAACTTTGTACTCATTGGAAAGACTGGTGGAGAACACGCCAGCATCATCGGTGCAGAGGACTATCGGATGTTTTGCATTATACAGATCAGCTGCATAATTAAACAAAGTGTTATATTAGAGATATTTTGAAGTTTATCAGTAGCAAAGAAGGAGATATGTCACTTAAGGATAATATATTTCACAGGCTTGTTCAGAAGACCTAACCAAAATGGTGAACGTCTAGTGAGGAAACTGATGCAGTCACAATGTTGGAAGTCAGGCAAATTTCAACCTGCAAAAATGTGAATAGACATAGAAGCTAAAATAGTTATCCAGCCAAATATTTAAAACCAACAATACTGCAAATGTTTCTAGGATCAAGTGGCATCTCCTCCCTCCTAAGAAGGATGAAGGTGAGATCACAGGTTTAACCCATGTTGATGTGTGAGCTTTATTTGCCTATTAAAAAAAGACTAACAAATTTTTAGTCTAAAGCCATTTAAAATCTTTAGGTGTTGCACAATTCCTTAGGTGTTCTACCTTTTGTTCCCCTTTAAATTTAATCATGAGGCTGTATTGGCCAAGGAGCCACATAAGAGAATCTAATTGTACCTTGAAGGAAACTAACACCTTTTGGGTTGCATTGGTCAATGCAGCAACATGGTTGAATTTAATTGGGGAACCTATGGTACAAGTACAACACCTAAGGAATTGTACCTAAGTTTTGCCCTTGCAGAAAATAATGAGACTAGGCTAATCAACTTAAAAGAAAGACATCATTGATGAGAGGTATTTAATCATAAACAGGTGACTAAATGAAAGATGTCTTTGGTTCCTCACAATGAAAATATTCCAGAAATGGTATAAAAAAGAAACTTCCAAACTCATTGAACAAACTATAATAAGTTTCACAACCTTTGATAGACTTAATTCCATCAATTAATCATCTACTGCAAGTTTTAAGATTGGATTGGTAAACTAATTGAAAAGATTCTGGATTTTGCCTCTTTTCCTTCACATCTGTTCTATGGAAGTCAAAAGAAGGCATTCCTTATCATCCTAGAGAAATGAAGGTTCACATCAAGAGAAGGAATAGTTTCACAAATATCTAACCGGGATATTGTAATGTTTCAATTTCTTCCAATCATCCTCTTCAAAGTAACAAGCATGGCCAACCCTCTGGGGAATAAAGTCTAACATTGCTTGTATCTCTTTCGGATTAGGAACCTACAAGCACTAAGTTAGGAAAATAAGTTAGTCAGGGTGAGTTCAACGATAACAGCTGTAGGCATTTGAAAGAACAAACGTACCTCTCCACAGTGAAGAGTTATATAAAGACCATGTTCTCTAGCAAACTCTAATGCTGGTAAATATGTCATCCTGATTTAGATACAAAGAGAACTTGGGATTATAATCTCTTTGTAATAAATAAAAAGGAAATGCTTGTCTACTACAAAAAACTTGGAGTAATAACTAGCGAGTATGTACCATTCACCCACAACAGGATTTCCAGAAAGGTCAATACCAAGTACTCCTAAATCTCTCATTTCCAGTGCAAGCTTAACCTGCAATAAGTGAGGAAAGATGATTAAACACATCTCCTGTCAAACATATGATTAAAAAAAAATCGTGACAGACCAATATTCATACATACAGTTTCCATCGCAGCTGCAGTGGACTCCCGACGGTCAATACTCAAAAGAAGCCGAACATATATCTTTTTTCTTTTTCCGTCACATGCATCATTTATGGGTAGTGATTCCCTAAGACTTCCAGCATCCACATTATGAGGTGCAAAAGCAACATCAACTGTACTGACAGCCCTTAGACCTTCCATTACTGCTTCCATATAAGAACGTTTGGTCATTCCTATAGAATCATTTCTCTGCAAAACACTTAATCAATGAAATCTGCATATTGTCTTAATATGAGTAAATTCCCCCCCCCCCACCACCCCCCAAAAAAAAAAAAAACTCTTAGGACTTCATTGAAGTACCTTTGGAGTAGTTCTTAACTCCAGGTATACCACATTTTCAGAGGCAAAATCTTCAATAACCTGTCCTTGGCGAAAAAAAAAAAAAAAAAAAATTTACATCAATGTACAGAATTGGAGTTAAAAGTTTTTTCATGTATAGGGAAAGTTTCATACTTCTTGGGTGATTCTTTTCACAGTTGTGTGGTCAGTAGTAAGAATGTGGATCAGGTCAAACAATTTGAACACTTCAGTTAAAGAACGGTCATCTGAATCAAAGAATGTATAAAGTTTCCAATGTGAAGATTCAATAATATTATAATTACACTTCCAAAGGGGACATAGTAGTCAGACAACTAAAAAAACAAAAAAAGAAGCAAACTTTTTTTTTATCAAACATCGAAACCCCACCTCAACTAAGCCAAGAGGCTGTACTTAGCACAATCAAGTTGAGGCTTTCCATTATTTAAGTACCAAATAATGATATGAGAGCAAAGAGTTGAATTTCATTTCTTTCCTAATTTTTCTAAGCAACCAAACAAAAACAAGGGTAATGGGCATACTTTTCAAGATAACATGTTCCACATCTGAGAAAACTATGACACCCTTTTCACCCAGCACTCGAGCAAGTTCTCTGTAAGAAAAGAACACCTCAGTCAGTATAAATAAAACACTTTAATGAAGCAAACGTTCTTCTTCAACCAATAAACAAAGCAAAAACTTAAACGTTTTAGCCCCAAGAAAGAGACATGGAAAGCTTACAACAGTGTGGAGTCTCTAATGGATCCATTGAGGTGAGCATGTAGTTCTACCTTTGGCAATGAAACACACCACTCCATGTTTCTCTCTGCCTCACTCTCTCTCTCTCTCTCTCTCTCTTTCTCTCTTCCTTTCTCCGCCTTTTGTTCTGATCTCACTCAGTTTGCTGTTTGCGTCTAGTTCCACTTGACAACAATGATACGATATCTAGTTGGATTCGTGTTTGGTTGACTCTGTGTGTTTTTGGGCTAAAAGTCTCTTCTCCTGGGCCCCTTAAGCGAAATAGTTATCAAAACTTTAAATCGTGGAAATTGTGGAAACCATGTCACAGTGGTTGTATGGTTTAAACTACACCAGATGAAAACAATGTTTTTATTTTTTCGATAGAACAGATGAAAATAATGTGACAACATTATACATTATATTACTACCAATTATGAATTTGGTTTAAATATAATAAAGGAAACTATAAAGTATATAGAAATATGTTATGGAATTTTTCACATTTGGTCCAAAATAAGGTGCATAATAATATCATGACTGTAATTCTGAAAATAATTTTATGCATATGAAAACAATGAGGGTTTCTAGTGGGGGAGTCAAATAAGTTTAGTGATACTTTTTTTCTTCTTCTTCCCTATGACATGTTGTGATTAATGTTAACAAAAATTGAATCAATAAATGACCCATATAAAAGCAATTTTACTCAAATTAAAACTTACCACTTCAATAATATGAAAAAGTTTTGGCCTTTAACATTACTCATGGATGATATTTTGTAGGTAAAATAGTACTTTTCCATGCACTAAGTACTTAGGAGTTTGAGGAGGAGGGGTTCGATATTAATGTACAAATTTCTAACTGTCTTTTTTGTTTTTGGGATGAATGAGAAGATTGTATTGCATAAAATGAAAAGAGCAAGAAAGTTCAGGTAACAACACCTAATAGCAAAACTGGAATACCATGGAACACCAAAACTAACTCTTACAAGGAAAACAATTGATAAGCCACAACAAGGAAAATGAGTTAAGAAGAAGAGGATTTAAGAACATCTAAAGAAATTCCCCTAAACACAACACAAAACTCTGTTTTGGACAGAATTAGTAAACTAGCCATTCCCCTCAATTCTCCTTCTAACTTCCCATTTGATCAAAAGTGGAGGATATTTTCTTCAACAAAAGGTAGGGATTTCTACCCGTCTAAATAAGAAAAGAAAAAAGAAAAAGAGGATGATACGTTGGATGAAGGCCGTGAGGTTTTGGATCAGCTTTGGACTACGCCCAAATTATGTTAACAAGAAAAGTTAACATATAGTAACAGACACAATAGGGCCCAAATGAATCTCAATTGGGCCCAAGTAGATCACAGAATAGTTTTGTGATTGGAGCAGTCTGTCCTTATTTTTCAAAAGAGTTTGATTGGACCTGACGCATCCATCATCCATGTATGCAACTTGGGGTTTTCATTTATTTATTCTTTATCTTTTCTCTTTTTTGGGCCAAGTAAATTGAGAAGAATAGGGAAAGTGAGGACAACAATTATGCTAAAATAGCATAAAACCCAAAATATAGCTAATGAAACCCAAAAATCACTTGCATCAAATCATGAACTAGTTATGCAAAATAGGATTTTGCTATAGTGTTTGTCCAAATTTAGGAGGCATTGTAGCTTATGCAAAACCATTTTATTATTATTTTATTATTTTTTTTATTTTTTTGTGTTTCACAATAATCAGATGTGGATATTTTGAAAAATGACTAGTTAAAATATAAAAAATAAGTTTTTATTTAAAAATAGATAATAATTTTTGGGCCAAGTAAATTGAGAAGAATAGTTTTTATTTATTCTTTATCTTTTCTCTTTTTTGGGCCAAGTAAATTGAGAAGAATAGGGAAAGTGAGGACAACAATTATGCTAAAATAGCATAAAACCCAAAATATAGCTAATGAAACCCAAAAATCACTTGCATCAAATCATAAACTAGTTATGCAAAGTAGGATTTTGCTATAGTGTTTGTCCAAATTTAGGAGGCATTGTAGCTTATGCAAAACCATTTTATTATTATTTTTTTATTTTTTTATTTTTTTGTGTTTCACAATAATCAGATGTGGGTATTTTGAAAAATGACTAGTTAAAATATAAAAAAAAGTTTTTATTTTAAAATAGATAATAATTTTTGTATAAATTGATGTGAATGCTTTGAAAAATTTGCACAATTATCATCCAATTTCTCTTCTTCCTAACAATGTGGAACAATACACACATACATACGGTCCATTTAATACATTTAAGTCACAAGCTCCAACTTAGGTTTTTTTATTTATTTTTTAAGTGGTTAATTTTATTGATATAGGTCTTATTTTCAGGTCTGGCTTGAAGATGTTCCTCATGAGGTTCTACCTTTTGTAATTCATGATGCTTCTTAGTTTTATTTCAGTAATAAATACAGCTTTGGGTCAATTCTCACCCAAAAAAAAAAAAAAAAAAACAAAAAACCATTGGTAATGACTATAAGCTCTCATTTTTTTTTTTTTTTTTGGAGAAAGCTGTAAGCTCTCATTAATTAGTTGAATAAAATCATATTATATGAATACATTAAAGTTGAGGCACAGTCATAATTCAGGTCGAACCTAAGTTGGATTTTAGTAATAAAATACTTTTATGCCTAGTGTACATATATATATATATATATATATATTTTTTTTTTTTACTTTTGGTGCCAAGTGAACCATTTGTAATATTTAGTGTTCGTTTGGAAATAGCTTATCTAGCTTTTTTACTGAAAGTGTATTAAAGTATATTTGTACCTTGAAAAAAAGTGAGAAAGTTGGGAAAAAAATGAGGGTTTTAAAAAAATATACATAAAAAGATAAAAGTTAAAAACTAAAAGTTGAAGGTGATGCCAAACAGACTCTTAAAATGAAAATCAACATGATCACGTCACTCACTTAGATAAAACTCATGGTCTTAAAAACTGGTACGATCAAAGAATCGGTTTTTGGTCTCAATTCTTGGTTTTATCCCTTTTTAACTAGTTTTTATTGGTTTTACTAGATTGGCTTGGTGCTAGGTTCCTGGTTGAACTGGCCGGTCCGGTTCGGTTTTTAAAATAGTGATAAAACTACCTCATCATTACTATTGTTATACATAAGCACATATCACAACCTAATTTATAGAAAATGGTAATGAGTTAATTTTAGGACAAAAAAATATTTATTAAACCAAAACTCAACCCGTTAAAAGAGTTTGGGATGGGAAAAACCATCTCAAACAATTTAAATGTTTATATATTGTACTTGTTCAAAAAACATTAAATTTTAAAAACTCTATCTAAGACATGTCCAATATATCTTTGAAAACCCAAACTCATCCCAAAGACATGCTCCTCCATCTTAAATTATGGACAAAGTTTGGTTACAAACTTGAAATTTAAATATTTGATTGATAACATAGTTATTGATCTTTGATTTTTTGAAAATTTTACAAGCATGAAGGAAGAAGAAAATGTAATTTAATGGTAAATTTGTAAAAATTCACATTCAATATAAAAATATTGAGTGGAGTTGTAACCTCCAAATTTTTTCATTTATTTATTTCTAAGATTAATATAAAATATATAAGATATTTCAAAAATCATTCCAATTATTGCCAAGTGAACTTAGGCTTTTTAAAATATTGTCTTGTACTAGTAAAATCTAAGGCTGGCCGGGATGATGGCGGCCTAGGTAGAGGAGTTAGAATTGTGTCCATGCCCATTTGGAACATATTACACAGTGTTTATGTTTGGATTGAGTGGAGAAAGATGGAAAGGAAATAGGAGGAAGGAAAATGATGTGAGGGTAAGGAATTATTCTTTGGTTGAAGGGAATTATGGTGGAAGAAAAAGAAAAGAAAAGAAAAGAGGGAGTTGTTTTTTTCCTAAGCCTACTATTTTTTTTTTTTGAATGAAAGATATAGAACTTCCTAGGCCCACTATTAATTGGGAGGAAAATAAGAAAGAATAGTGAGTTTAACCAAACATTTCTCTTCCCTTCCCTCTCCTTTCCCCACCTCCCTTCCCTTCTCTTATTTCACCCTTCATTTATGATTTAACCAAAGTTACCAAACATAGTGTTATTGCTCGCGAGGGGTTTTCAAAGCTACACTTCTCATGTTCACACCTTTATTTAGTCATTGTCTAAGTGTCTATAGTCTATACACCTAAAAAGCAAAGAAAAAAAAAAATTAAATGGTCATGATCAAAGAATAAAGAGGGATAAAAAAAAAAAATTCAAGTTAACTAGAAGTAAGTAATTAATAACGTCATTCTTTCAATGGAATTTATGAGTTTTTTTTAGAGACAGAGAGAGCATGGTATATAAAAATATAAAACCCAATTTTTTCATAGGTTTTTGTAAGAGAATGAAAGAGATGCAAATATTCTTTTGGAATAGACACCTTCCTATAGGTATTCTAATGGTTTAAATAAATACATAATCAAATTATCTAGTGAATAAAATTCAACCCTTCTCAAACCCAATAGAATTTCTAAAATTTAAACCCAAACTCATTCTACTAGGATTAGATATAGTTGCAATATTAAGATTTGGCTTCAAGAAAGCAAAATTTATAGCTAACAGACATATATTTTCGTACACCCCGGACATACGTAGCAATATATATTGTGTATGCACATAATGCCTATACACTACTACTTTGTTTGTTTCACCGTTAATATTTTCTAGAAAATGAGTTATTTTTCTAAAAGTATTTTTTTTTAATAAAACTATCTTACTTTCCTATGTTTGGTACTAACCTTATGAGTTGAAGAATAATCTCATAATTTCCTTTATTTAGCTTGCTATGAGTAGAGTTGTTTTTCAAAAAAAAAAAAAAAAAAGGTTGAAAACAAACTCTAAAAATAAGTTATACTTTTTCTTTTGATAAAAAATAGTTTACTTTGAGTTTTTGACTCATTTTTTCTTA
Source organism: Quercus wislizeni (assembly GCA_023055345.1). Taxonomy (NCBI): domain Eukaryota; kingdom Viridiplantae; phylum Streptophyta; class Magnoliopsida; order Fagales; family Fagaceae; genus Quercus; species Quercus wislizeni. The sequence goes on along the minus strand of JALGQJ010000002.1, from coordinate 7,330,247 downwards.
TACTACCAAAAACTAGAACACATAGAAAACTATCTTTATACAAGGTTTTTTTAATAAAAACAAACAGAGAGTACATAATTACTTAAGACCAATCCGAAGAATAAAATGCCAGTTATATGAATATTTTAATGTTAAAAACCCTATAAAATATAGCATATTCGTTATTTTGTGTTTATTAGTCGAGATTTTTTTATATGAGTAAGCATTGTTGTATTTAAAACAATTTAAAATCACATGTTATGTTATAGTAACCCTCATCTAAAACCTTAAAGTTTAACATGAAAACAATATCAAGTTGTGAATATTATATTATATATTTTCAAATTTCATTACAATTTACTCATTTTTATAAAAAAAAAAAAATTTATTACATCAACAATTTGAATTTTTAACACTTTTGTAGAGTAACAATTTTTCTTTTGTATTTTTCCTCTTTAAAACTTTTGCATCATTATTTTTCTTTTTTTTAATCTTTATTTTTTTTTAATACCATTTCAACCTTAAAAAACACAATAAATGTCCTAATGCTATTCATAGAAATCGAGCATGGAACTTTAGCAAAGTTGTAGCTTGTTTCCTCCTTAGCATGCCAAAGCAGACCTACAAAGGAGCTAAACTTTGTGTTGTACTTTTATCAATTATCAAGCAATTTGGTTAACATAATATGCCAATTTTATCACCATGAAGGATACTTGATAGTAGAAATTCTCGTATCATTTTACATAATATTTGACCGGAGTCTAACGATTCCAACAATGATTCTTCAACAAATATGTTCTGTTTATAATAATAACTTTATCAAGGCCGATGGCATATATAGTATTAATTATACGGTCATGTGAAGTGGGGTTCATACTGGAGACTGCCGTGGGGGCAATGGAGATATATGGACTATAATATCCACGTGGTTAGTGGAGCCCATAGGGTTCACTCGCTTTTGTCAATCCTAAGAAAGCGTGCACAACTTCACATATTGGCCTACGAAAGTCTTAATGAATCCCCTGTAAAGATTTGCAGACCAAAAAACACTCTCTTGGGTTGTGAACGATGAAGGACAGGGTACTCGATCGTCACTTATGTCACGAATCTACCGTGTTGTTTTTTGCTTCCTATATGCTAAGTCATTGCTTGCGTAACCTACTATAGACCCTATAACATTAAGTCATTTACTCCCCAAATAAATTAATTCACCTACCCAATGTGTCATTTATCTCAAATATTCAAACATAGTTATTTGTTTTAGTGGTTCTTTTCTACGCTTAAAGAATTAGTTTTCTGACAACACCATTAATTCACACATGGCCCTGCTATATCAGATCGTCAAAGATAAAATATATCCTACACTACATATAGTTATTCAAGCTAGCATTCACACATGACACATGTCTCGGTTCAAAGCAGTCAAGTTGTGGTAATTCAAGGCATAAAAGCTTAGGGTGGTATGGGGAAACTGTAATTTTTTACTGTAATAACTAAAGAAAGTTCTTTCCCCTGAGAAAAAAGGAAAAAAAATGTAAATAGATTAGGCTATTCATTTTTTAGGTTCAATTTCTCAGCTGTAAAATATTATTGGGCCCTCCTAGTTCTAGTTTTTGATTTTGTGTTTTCCTAGAATTAGAAGTATTAAACATTACAATCATACAATCTAGGGCATCAAGCCATCAACAACTCTTCGATGCAAGGAGTAAGTCTCCACAAACCAAAGAAACCTGTATAAGATGCTCATGTACTTGAGTGTTGCACTACATTATTTGACTCACTATTAGTCCAATCAAAAGAATATTACTCATTTTTTTTTAATTATTATTATTTTGATAATTTGATAATTGAAGGTATCAACCAATTGAGGTACAAGACTTTGAATAGTACTCATCCATTTTAACTAAGATATTTACTAAACTTCTACTTAGTAATTCAGCTTCCAAAATATGCAGGACTTTTGAGGGAAGCGTCAACACACAAACTTTGGAGTTTATTTCTATTACATATAGTTTGATGTTTCAAATCCTTTACCACTAGGATTTGTTAGTGTAAAAAAGTGATGGGTGATCACATTATAATATAGTACTTCATCACTTATAAAATAATTTCTGCTTGGTGAATGATATTGCTTCATCAATCTGCAGTAAGAAATTAATTAAATGTTAATCTTACTTATTTACTAAAGAGTTATATTTCTTTGATAAAACAAATCTTTTAGAGTAGAGGCATGTCTCTTTCCAAGAGATATGAATGAGTCTATAAATATTGAAACTCCTCGTTCATTTAGTACAATTATATTTATTCTCTCTCTCTCTCTCTCTCTCTCTCTCTCTCTCTCTCTCTCTCTCTCTCTCTCTCTCTCTCTCTCTCTCTCTCTCTCTCTCTGAGTATTGGTGATTCCCACTCTAGCAAAATAATCATTCACACTTCTTGATCCAACAGGAATATTGACCAAAAAATTGTTCATTCCTATCTGCTACTTCGAGGGAGCACTTAGGATACATTTGGTACGCTGTAATAGCTTCTGTAATGGAATAGTTATTCATGTGTAATATCAATTCGATCATTTGGTTGGATCTTTATTACATGGATTAGATATTACATTGGAATAATTATTTTTTAAATTGAAGAATAGCCATTCCTCTTTAAAATGGATGTAATAGCTATTTCTTAGTACATATAATAGGTTTTAAAATTAATATATTTCTAAAAATATAAAGTTTCCTTTTACATTATCTTTTACAAGCTTCCCATATGTAACAACTAAACTTATGAATATTAATAGTTATTCCATTACAATGTCTTCTATTCCCATTAATAAAGATTATTAGTCCTAATGTAATCTACATTCAGTGTACCAAACGTACCCTTAGGAATTTGATAAGCCGAGCCTCAAAGAGTATTGACTAGTGACTACCCCCTTCTAATTCAGTAATTCTTACAGCAGCATCGCTATTAAGTTTAAAATAACCTTCTTGAGGTTTTTCCATTGCAACACCTTCAAAGTTAAATTGTTCTTTTGTGTTTTTATATAAAACTTTTTTTTGTGGCTCGCACATAAATATTAAGAAATTATGGTTCCTTTATGTTGTTGTGTAAAGAAATTGTTTGAATTTAGCCTCAATAGTTAGCAAATGAATGTGGAAGTGTTCGTTTGTGTTTTCACTTATGCAGTTTCTTATACCCTATAAATTAGGTTATTCAACAATTTTGCAATATAAGTTGGAGATGAAATAATTAATGTCCGCTTGTTATTAATTAATTTTGTGGAAACTGGTTACAGCTGCCACATATAGTGAATTGATACTGTGGGGGAGCAAAAACTTGAGCCTTTGCGATGGGCTTAAGTCCTACATTTTAATAATAATACGTCCGAGGAGAAGAAATCATGAAAGAGAGCCCCGTAACTGATAGTAGAGCGTATAAATGTCCAAAGGTGTTGGTCCGAGAGGGTCATCCTCCTCAGATCTGACGTATGTCAATAAAATGAGTTTCGGCTTACCCTATACCACCTTCCAGGAAGCTCCAGCAATGAAGATAGACTTCAAATGTACAGGGAAGGGATAAGAACACAGAAATATCTAAGGAAAAAGCTGCTACCACCGCATTAAATGCATTACAGCAGCTTTCCTGGCCGCATTAATGTGGAGAAGACCTCTGAACAGTGTTTTCAGCCACTTTTATTCTTAGAAAATAGGAAAGGTGTGGAAAAATGTACAGAGACTCAAGTACAATGCTAGATAGTAGACAAGTGGACGGTGGGATTGGAAAAAGGAGGACTATATAACGGAGGAGATTCTCCAGAAGAAGGGGATCGAAAAATATTAAGGAAAAACATTGAGGAAGATTCACTGTAGCACTAGGAAGAACACCATCAGAAATAACCTCTTCATCCACGAACTTACTCCTCGGACACCACCTGAAATAACCAATTTACTCAAAAATTTACTCCTCGGACTTGAGTTTATCATTTGATTATGTGTTTTATCCTCCTCGGACAAACTCTTAGCTTCCATTAATTGTTGTAAAACCCATCACCAGCCCAATTCTTTCACCCACTCTCTTATAAATTTATTGTACTGGGCTTATTGGGCCCATATCCTATTCTATCTGGGTTTGGGCTACGATTTGTGACCCTACAGATACATTTCCAACTACTCAAAGAATATTGCTCCCTTATTTTGTTTTTTTTTTTTAAATTTTTTTTTAAAGTTAATGGACACTCTAAGAATATTGGTTTAAAAAGAATTTTTAAAAACGTTTTATGGAAAAATAAAAAATTAATTATTTCAACAGCTTTTTATATTTCCAATGGAAATTGTGTCAAAACTTTTTAAAAATATTTTATTAACAATTGTCCTAAGAGCATCCATAAACACGATCCTTTGTTTTATTTTTTTTTATAAGATTAGAAAGAAAAAAATTAGTTAAGAGTTTTTCTCGACTTAGATTTTAGGGTTTTAATCTCTTACTCCCAAGTCTCAACCAAAAAAAAAAAAAAAAAAAAAAAAAAATCCCAACTATCAAATTATAGATAAAAAAATAGTGATTTTTTTTTCCTAAACAGAAAGAAAGTAATAAATGAACGTCTTACAGTTGTAAGAGTCATTAACTTCAAAAAAGGAAGATAGTTATAAGTCTCATATCCGACCATATCTACGAGAAACGGACACAATGCTATTGTGCATATACAACGTTGTAGTGGTGCGACAATGGAGTAATGTAATAAGTGATTATGCCATATAATTCTCCGGGGTTGGTAAGGTCGTAATGATGACAAAGCCAATTCGCAATGGTTCTTCTGGGCATTAATTGCAGTTGATATGCTTGTAAGCCTGTTCATCGACCACACATCCATTTACATTGAATACATTATGTTTTAACTTAAGTATTGTAGAAGACTCAAAAGCTCATCTCAAAAAAAGATTTAGTATTGTACATTGTCTAACATGTCAAGAGTATTGTAGTTGATCAGTGGTATTACTTGTTCTCAACAAGAACTTAGATAATTCCGCTTATTCTCACATGGAGAAAAACTTGGATTTGAATCCCACTTATCTCACTTAATGTAAATGAAAAAAAATAAAAATAAATTAAAGAGTAAGTATTGTGCATTGTCTAACATGTTTTTGCCATGCATGTGACGTATATAACTACATCACAAGTATTAACATAGATTGTTTTCAATGAAATTGAAGAAGTTTAAGAAAAATACTTTAATTAAAATTATATTTTCAAGGATTCTGAAATATTATTTGAATTAAAATTAATTATTTGAAGTTTCATTATGTATTTAGATTATTTATGATATATTAGATTTTTTTTTGCTATTTTCATTGTATAATTTTTTTTTTGAGGAAATTTCATTGTATAACTTGAAGTAATTTATTGTTATTATTATTTATTTTCTCATTCAATTCAATTTTGATAGTACTGACGAATATACACATATCTTAGACGAGGCCACCATGACGAAGTTAGATTGACGATAAAGAGGATTAGTCACGCTTGACGGGGACACAGGGTCATTCAATACGAGTAAACATTCTAGACGGTTACAAAGCCAGATTGGTAGACCGTTGGGGCCCATTAAAACCCTATTACTAGGCAGAAGCGTTTCTACTAAAGCATTGACTACCCACAACGGCTAGAATCTAGAACAACCTATATAAGGCCTTCACATCATCAACAAAAGGTACAAGAAATATACATTGATACAACTCTGCCCATTTTCTTTTAATATCTTTTTCTCCATTCTAACTTGGGCGTTGAAGACGTTGTGGCAGGCACCACACCGGTGTCCACATTGGAAGAATCAACCTTACTACCTACGCAGGTGTTGGATCCATTTAGGGTACTAGGCTGACGAGATTAGTACTCATTAGTTTGGCGCCGTTTGTGGAGAAGTTTTTCTATATCGAGATTCAAGGAAATAATCCCCATCATTTTCCATACTCGAAATGGAGTCCAACCAAGATTCTGCAGCCCTGGCTCAACAAGTCCAGGCACTTGTGGCCACCGTGGAAGAACTTACTAGACAAAACCAGGAAATGAAGCTATGACTCCAACAGGAGGAGAACCAGTCCAAGGGCAGTCCGGAAGACGAAGGGAATAGTCAGCGAAGAAGTGACCAACGAAGACCTGTCTCTCCAGATGATCAGAATTCAGACCTCCTTCGAGAGATGAGGAAGGAGATGGACGAGTTAAGAAGCGCTATCAAAGAGAAGACAGAGCGAAGTGTGGATAGACTGGTTAGAGCAACAGATTCACCATTCACTACAGCGGTCTTGGAATGTCCAGTGCCATCAAAATTTTGGTTGCCTCAGCTTGAGTCATTTGATGGGCTTAAGGACCCTCAGGACCACCTTAACACCTTCAAGACGACATTGGGCCTTCAACAGCCCCCTGACAAAATACTATGTCGTTCCTTTCCCACCACTCTCAAAGGAGCTGTAAGAGAATGGTTCACTAAGTTGCCAACGTCGTCAGTAGATAGCTTCGAGCAGCTGAGTAATGCCTTCCTACGCCACTTCATTGGGGGGCAACGTCCCCAGAGGTCAGCGGATCACTTGCTCACCATTAGGCATGGAGAAAATGAGACTTTGAGGTCGTATGTGAAGCGCTTCACTCGGGAAACCTTAGAGGTAGACAAAGCCGACAACAAAGTGCAGTTAACAACCTTCAAAGCAGGATTGAGGTCCAGAGATCTCGTGGCCTCACTCGCAAAAAATCCTCCAAAGACAATGGCAGAGATGCTCCTAAAAGCACAGAAGTACATGAATGCTGAGGATGCAGTGGCAGCTATAAGGGATGACGATAAGCTAGGAGACAAAAGGAAGAAAAGATGACGAACGTAAAGGGCAAAAGAGGGAGCGCCCAGATCGTAGAGTTACTGACGCGAATAGATGGAAGGACGACAAAGGCACCCGGACAGTAAAATTCACTCATCTTGTTATGCCTATTGATAAAATCTTAATGCAGATTAAGGATGAGGATTACCTCAAATGGCCGAGGCCCCTTCATTTGTCATCCCACATCTGCGATAAGAATAAGTACTGCCGTTTCCATAAGGATCATGGCCATTACACAGAAAATTGCCGGGACTTAAAAGAGTAGATAGAAGAGCTGATATGAAAGGGAAAGTTACAGAAATATGTGAAGAAGGGGGAGTACAGTAACTTCAAGGGGGGCAATAAGAATCAACGTGAATTCTCTTCCAGGAGTGACGATCGTCCATGCCAGCCTCCTCAGGATATAATCGGGGAGATAAAGACGATTGCCGGGGGGAGGGGTCCTTTCACTGGAGGGTCATTCAGGTCTCTCAAGAAAGCATGCCAAAGACAGGTGAATAGCATCCATATGGTACCCCCGTTCAAACAAAGGCGGACAGACCAAGACATGTCCTTCAATGAAGCAGATGCCAAAGGAGTAAAACAGTCCCACAACGACCCGTTGGTTATAATGTTGAATATAGAAGGGTTCAACACTAAAAGAATCATCGTAGACAATGGGAGCTCCACGGACATCATCTACCTCCCTGCCTTTCAGCAACTGAAGCTGGACCCAAAAAGATTGCGCCCATTTGAATCCCTTCTCGTCAACTTCAGTGGAGGCAAGGTCTATCCCAGGGGCATAGTGACATTGACAGTAACTATGGGAACTCAATCGAGGCAGTTGACTCGTCAGCTAGAATTTCTAGTGGTAGACTGCCCTTTGTCCTACAACGTAATCATTAGAAGACCCACACTCAACAGATGGAAGGTGGCCATATCCACCTATTGCCTGAAAGTAAAGTTCCCAATAGACAACAGAGTCAGTGAGGTAAGAGGAGACCAAATTTTAGCCAGAGAATGCTACCAGGCCGTCCTGGCCACAAAGGAGAACCATACAAGGATGATTGAAGAGGAGGAAAATAAAGTGGAAGCCTTGGAAACAGTGGCACTGGTCGAAGACAGGGTTACCAAGACGACGAGAATAGGGACGACGCTAAGCCCTGAGATGAGGACCAGGCTCATCGAATTCCTTAAAGAGAACCTAGATGTCTTTGCATGAAGCCATTAGGACATGCCGGGCATATCCCCGAAGATCATTCAGCATAAGTTGAACGTGAATCCAGAGAGAAAGTCTGTCCAGCAGAGACGAAGAGCCTTCGCCCCTGAATGAGACCAAGCGGTTACAGAGGAAGTTACCAAACTACTGACGGTAGGCTTCATTCGCGAAGTCTACTACCCTGACTGGCTCGCTAACGTCGTCCTTGTAAAGAAGGAAAATGGGAAGTGGAGAATGTGCATGGATTTCACGGACCTGAATAAAGCATGCCCGAAGGATAGTTTCCCATTGCCCTGAATCGACCAACTCGTGGATTCTACAGCCGGGCACAAGTTACTAACGTTCATGGACGCTTTCTTAGGATATAACCAGATAAAAATGGATGAAGAAGACTAGGAGAAAACCGCTTTCATCACGAGCCAAAGACTCTATTGCTACAAGGTAATGCCTTTCGGACTAAAGAATGCAGGAGCTACTTATTAAAGATTGGTAAACAAGATGTTCAACAAACAAATTGGCAGAAACATGGAAGTATACGTGGATGATATGCTCATCAAGAGAAAAGAAGAGCTTGCCCATCTGGACGACCTTATGGAAACATTTGCTACCTTCAAATAGTACCAGATGAATTTGAACCCTAGTAAGTGTGTTTTTGGGGTACCTTCAAGCAAGTTCTTAGGTTTCATGGTTTCCCAGAGGGGAATAAAGGCAAACCCGGAGAAGGTCCAGGCCATAATCAATATGGTTTCACCCAGGACCGTCAAAGAAGTTCAAAAGCTCACTGGAAGGATTGCAGCTCTTAACAGGTTCGTCCCTAGAGTAACGGATAAATGCCTCCCGTTCTTCAAAACATTGAAGCAGGCTTTTGCCTGGACTGACGAGTGTGAAGCAGCATTCCAGGAACTGAAACGTTACCTAAGTAATCCACCCCTCCTGAGTCTGTCGAAAGGGGGGGAAAACTTATACTTATACTTAGCCGTATCAACTACAGCAATGCGTGCAGCCTTGATTCGTGAAGAAGCCAAGAAACAGCATCCGGTCTACTACGTCAGCCAAGCCTTCCAGGGAGCTGAGTCCAACTACCTAAGAATCGAGAAGATCGCGTTCCCATTAATAGTAGCCTTATGAAAGCTAAGGCAATATTTTTAGGCTAACCCTATCCTAGTAATGACGGACCAACCCATAAAAAAATCCATGAACAGACCTGAGGTAGCAAGAAGAATGGTCCAGTGGGCAATCGAGCTTAGCCAGTTTGATATCGAATACCTTCCCAGAATGGCCATCAAAGCATAGGCTTTGGCAGATTTCATCGTCGAATTCACCTTCCCAGACGAAGACAACTCAACCAACGAAGCTGAATGATGGACGATTCAAACTGATGGTTCGTCAACTCAAAAAAGGGGCAGAGTAGGGGTCGTCATAACCACTCCTGACGGAGAAATACTTAAATATGGAGTTCAGCTGAGATTCCCGGCTACCAACAACGAAGTTAAGTATGAAGGCATATTAACGGGGCTAAGACTCGAGAAGGCGCTTGGAATGAAGAACCTATTGATCCAAAGTGATTCGAAACTGGTGGTTAAACAAATCAAAGGGGACTACGAAGCGAAGGAAGAAAGAATGCAAAAATACCTCAGGCTGACAAGACACCTAACGCGGGAGTTCGACGAGGTGGAGTTTGTACAAGTCCCTAGGAACCAGAATGTACTAGCCGACGAAATCTTGAAGGTAGCATCGTCAGAAGAAGGAGGACTGAGCAAGAATTTAACAATGGAAATCCAGAAACATCCTAGCATTGAAGAAGTTCCCACACTTGTGATCCAGAGCACGAGTAGTTGGATGACATCGATCATATCGTTCCTCTAGGATGGGCACCTCCCCCAAGATACAAATGAAGCCAAGAAGATCAAAAAGAGGGCAGTCAGGTTCATGATTCTTAATGACACCTTGTACAAAAGAGGCTTCTCCATGCCATATTTGAAGTGTGTTGACGAAGAAGAAGCCAAATACATTCTTGAAGAAATCCATGAAGGGGTTTGTGGAGACCATGCTGGCCCCAGATCACTGGTAAGTAAGGTTATCCAGACAGGTTACTTTTGGCCCACCATGCAGGCAGACGCCGTAGAGCTCGTCAAGAGATGTGACAAGTGCCAACGGTTTGGGAATGTTCAGAGACTTCCAACTGAGAAGCTGACGATGATAACATCTCCCTGGCCATTCACACAATGGGGAATCGACATCGTCGATTCACTGCCCATAGGTAAAGGCCAGTTAAAATTTCTACTAGTTGCCATTGATTACTTCACAAAATGGGTCGAAACAGAAGCCCTAGCAACAATCATTGAAGCAAAAATTCGAAAATTTGTGTGGAAGAATATAATTTGCAGGTTCGGGATACCAATGACGATAATATCAGACAACGGAAGGCAGTTCGACAACTAGGGTTTTAAAGATTTCTGTTCAAGCCTTGGCATTAGAAACCAGTTCTCATCCCAGGGCATCCCCAAGAAAATGGGCAAACGAAAGTGATGAACCGAACACTGCTCAAGATCATAAAAACCAAGCTGGACGACGCGAAGGGTGCTTGGCTTGAAGAATTACCCAACGTCCTCTGGGCTTACTGGACCACGACAAGAACCTCGATGGGAGAAACCCCCTTCAGACTCACATATGGCAAAGAAGCCGTGATCCCGGTGGAGGTGGGAGTAACCAGCACTAGGCGAGAGGCGTTCCACGAAGAAAGCAACGACGACCACTTACGGATCAACCTGGATTGCCTGGACGAAGTAAGAGAAGAAGCGTCCATCAGAGTAACAAAGTACCAACAGAGGATGGTTGACTACTACAATAAAAGGGTAAAACTCAGACGACTGGACATATGAGATCTCGTCCTGCACAAGGTTACCCCAGTAACCAAAGATCCTGCCCAGTGGAAGCTCGGCCCCACATGGGAAGGGCCGTACCGGGTCGTTCACTACTCTAGACAGGGCAGCTACCATCTGGAAGCCATGGACGGACAGAAACTCCCTAGGTCGTGGAATATTGAATATTTAAAGAAGTACCACCAATAGATGTAACAAGTAAATGTACCCGCTCCCGAAATCAATAAAAGAATTATTCAGCCAATGTCTCCGCTCAACCAGAGTTAGCCACAGTTAAAAAAAAAATGAAACAAAAAAGGATAAGTAACAAGATTCCGCCTTGATGGATGTACGTTACTGATGAAGCCATCCACTGGACAAGATCCTTTAAATAGGTGTAAGTCAGTGAAACAAAAAAGGCTAAGTAACAAGATTCTGCCTTGACGGATGTACGTTATTGACGAAGCCATCCATTAGACAAGATCCTTTAAATAGGTGTAAGTCAGTGAAACAAAAATGACTAAGTAACAAGATTCCGTCTTGACGGATGTACTTTACTGACGAAGCCATCCACTAGACAAGATCCTTTAAATAGGTGTAAGTCAGTGAAACAAAAATGTCTATGTAACAAGATTCCGCCTTGACGGATGTATGTTACTGACGGATCCATCCAGTAGACAAAATCCTTTAAATAGGTGTAAGTCAATAAAGGAAATGGCCGAGTAACGAGATTCCGCCTTGACGGATGTATGTTATTGACAAAACCATACACTTAGCAAAAATCCCTTAAGTGGGTATAAAGTCAGGAAATGGAAAATGATTAAAATTCCTCTTCAAAGGACGTATAAGGAAACCATATGCTCAGCCAATAGGGGTAAGTAAAGAAACCCCCACATAAACGGACATGCATAAATCGACGAGGTTAACGCAGCTTAATCTTTTTTACCAAGCACACATCACGATGCAGGCATAATATGAGCCCACAAAGTGAGCAATCACGAACACAAGTAAGTACAGACTTATAAATTTAAATAAGACCCAAAAAACGGTGGGCAATTACCATTGTTAACAACCCATAAAAATTGGGCAAATATTGTTGTTCCCAAAATTAAGGGCAAATTGTTCCGAAGTTAGTTTTACAAAAAGCCCTAAAACATGGGCACCCCTAAAAAAAAAAGAAAAAAAAGAAAAAAAAAAGTGAAATGTTTGTCTATTGATAGTAGGTTCAGGCATCAGCTGCAGCACCGCTGGTCTCAGGGGCATTCTTGAAGGCATCAGTCTCAGCAGCTGAAGATTGAGCAGCCTCGTCAGTAGCCATTTCTTTGTTAACCTCTTCTAGGTCGAGCTTTTCCAAATCCACCCCAGAGGGGTGCTTTATGAAATACCTCCTTAAAAGCTCGAACCCCTTGAAGTACCAACTGAAAAGTACAGTGTTGTACTCCTCGGTCTGCTGGAAGCCCTCGACGGCCTTGGCTGCAAAACCTTTTGCCCTCTCCCTGGTAGCAGCAATTTGCTCGTCTTTCTCTTTGGTTAGCTCCCACTCAACTGTAAGCTCTTTAGTCAAAGTCCTTAACTTCTCCTTAGCTAGGTTGGCGTCGTTCATGGCAGCTATGAGCTCCTTCTTCAGCTTCGAGTTTTCTGCCTCCAAGGACAATGCATGAGATCATGCAGATTCAACCTTAGCCTCTGAGGCCAGGTACTCCGAAGTAATATGGAGACTCTCTCCCAACACCTATATAAAAAAAAGGGGTACACAGATAAAAAAAAAAGAAAAAAAAAAGAAAAAAGGAAGGAAGAGGTAGACACGGGGTGAAATTACACAGTTACCTGGACGAGCTTATGAAGATGACGCCTCGCAACGTCATCTACTGGCACCCCCGAGAACACCTTTATCTCGTCTGCGCTGAAGGTATCTTGCGCTCTCGCCACTGAAACTCCAGCGTCATCCCAGATGCTAGAAGGCCTGGAGTCAACCTTCTCCTTTTGCTTCTCTCCAACCCTCAGCCTCTTGTTGCGGGGAGTAAGCTTTTCAACCGACGGGGTTGGTGACGCCACCCTTGTTGGTACGGAAGTCGGGGAAGAAGGGAGCGTCGCAAGGATCACAGCGCTTCTATCCATGATACGGAAGGACTTAGTCCCTAGGGCAGACAAGGGCTCATCCTTCTTGTTCCTCATCCTCGCATACATATCCTTATTAAACTTTGTAGTCATTTCTGCAAGAAGAGAACACTTGTCAATAATTGTACAAGTAAACACAAAAAGAAAAAGGGCAACACTGACGAACCTAAAACTTACTTTTTTTTCCCTCAATGTCAATAAGTCGCAGCACGTACGAAGAAGGGTCTGGGCCTAGACAATAGAACATAAGAGTCCGAGGATCCACTAGGTCGTCCCAACTTTCTATCGTCTTGGTGTACTCTATCGCCTTCTCAACACGACCCTGGTACTTGCTCTTCAGCTTGGGTCGTCTCTTGACTGCCCAAGAAAAAGAGGGAGGTTACGGACGACCAATTAAGACAAAGCAGAAATCAACAAATGATGAAGAATATTAACGCACCTAAGTGTGGGGTTCCCCATCGACGGAGCAACCTTGGGATATCACCCTAAGCATCGTTGGCGGGGGTCTCAAAGTCGTCCCCAGACATGAAAAAGAAACGGGACTTCTAGTACTTGAATGACGAGGGTAGACCCCTCACAATCCTAGCTCTCCTCACCCAAGGAACCAGTTCGTAATATCCATACTCTTTTGACTCCTTCAAGCGGTAAAGATGGACGAGCTCACCTACTTTAATCATGTCCTCGTTTGTGGCCAACCATATTTCCATACAGTTGACCACAATTCTCCACGAATTGGGTATAAGTTGCCCAGGAGCGATGCCAAAGAAACCTAAAAGCTCCATTATGAATGGGTGGATGGGGAGACTAAGCCCGCAAGTAAAGGCAGCCTTGTAGAAGCAGATTTTACTGGGAAAGAAATGACAGGCCCTATCCTCGTTAGTGGGCCGACGAACACGGACATGCTCTGGAAATTGGAACCTATCCTTGAACCTACCTACAGTCTCATCATCCAGCCCACATACCTCCTCTAGAGCATGAAGGCCCTAACTACCCAAGGGGCAGAGATGGCTGTATCACCCCCCTCTGGGTCGCCGCTAGATGACAACCCAGTTTCTAGCTCACTAGATCTTACTTCCGCCATCCTCCTCGTCTTTCCCTCAAACCAAGAAAGATATTGACCCAAAATCGGAGATAACTCTCCTATAACCAAACTCAACCCACAACCCACAAAAATAAAGTCCACAACCAAAGGGAGGAAGTCACCAGAGACACCTAAAGCAGCCCCTAAGCGAGCAAAGAAAAAAGACACTGAGGGGCAAGCTGCTCTAACCTCGGAATCACTAACCATGAAAAACCATAGAAAAAGGTGGGGGAAGGGTTCAAATCCTAAAAACCCATAAAGTAAACAACAGCGAAACAAAAAAAAGAAGAAAGAAAAAGATAAAGATCAGAAATTTACAGACAGATTATGAGGAGAAAGAAATAGAAAGCAAAAAAGAAGAACGTACCTTCGAAATATGCAGCGCAAGCAGGAAAAGGAGATTCACCAAGTAATGATTGGAGCATAATTGGAGTGGTAGCATAGGTAAAACAGGGAAAATGAGGGCGAAAACTCAGAAACAGAAATGATTAAAGAAATGGGGAAGTGAAGGAAAAGGGAAGATTTCAATCCCAAAAACTGAAAAACAGCGGGAAACCCAAGGGTCACGAGGTCAGCACCTCCAATCATCATGCGCTAGGTGGCCACGTTGCGTGTAGCACCGCCACTATGCATTTAATTAGGAGCGAAACCCCAAGAGTCATCGACATCTCAAGAAAACCCTTTATCTTCTATGATCGTCATGACGTGTTGTAACAACCATAGAAGCTGGGGGGCAACTGATAGTACTGAAGAACATACACATATCTTAGACGAGGCCACCATGACGAAGTTAGATTGACGATAAAAAGGATCAGTCACGCCTGACGGGGACACAGGGCCATTCAATACGAGTAAACACTCTAGACGGTTACAAAACCAAACTGGTAGACCGTTGGGGCCCATTAAATCCCCATTACTAGGCAGAAGCGTTTCTACTAAAGCATTGACTACCCATAACGGCTAGAATCCAGAATAACCTATATAAGGCCTTCACATCATTAACAAAAGGTACAAGAAATATACACTGATACAACTCTGCCCGTTTTCTTTTAATATCTTTTTCTCCATTCTAACTTGGGCGTCGGAGACGTTGTGGTAGGCACCACACTGGTGTCCACATTGGAAGAATCAACCTTACTACCTACGCAGGTGTTGGATCCATTTAGGGTACTCAGCTGACGAGATCAGTACTCATCAAATTTTATTCTTGGATTTTTAAAAACTTTACATATGATGATAAACCCATATAATTGATGTTACATACTAAAAGTTGGGTCATACATGTTGTTGTCATACAATGTAGCTTAATGTAAGTGTCACATGTAATACAACTTTTGCTATATGTGACTTATATAAATTCATTAAAATTATGATGATAAGTTACTATTGGTAAAGTTTTGTTACTGAAATTTCAAGGAGTTTAATATATTATTCTGATTAAAACTTTGTTGAGGTACAAATTTTCGGGCCTTAATTTCATTAGCCCACTCACAAAAATACCCACATAAGCCCATAAGCTATTTTGAGCCCACATAAATATTTTTCACATATTACTCAAGTATTCTCCATGTTATTGGGCTCTCACAAATATTCCTTATATAGGCCACATAAATTATCTTGGACTCTCTCACAAATATTACTCATATATTATCCAACTTGGGCTTTCACAAAATACCTATCATATTACTACCAAAATTGGGCCACAAGATTGTACTATCTCCACAAAAAAGCCCAAACACATTTACCTTGTGGGAAAAATCCAAAAAGGCCCAACAAAACTCTCTCATAAAGCCCGTTGCTACACGACATCTATTAAAAGCCCGTTACTACACGGCACCTCTAAATCTCGTTGCTACATGGCACCTCTAAAAGCCCGTTGCTACATGACAATATTTTTACAAAAGTTTACAAAGCCCAAATATTATTTTGGCAATATTTTACAAAACCTAAATACTAATTTGACAACTATTTTATAAAACCCAAATACTATTTTGGTAATATTTTACAAAGCCTAAATACTATTTTGGCACCTATTTTATAAGGCCCAAATGCTATTTTGGCACATATTTTATAAAATTCAAATACTATTTTGACACCTATTTTACAAAACTCAAATACTAATTTGACACCTATTTTATAAAGCCCAAATGCTATTTTGACATTATTTTACAAAGCCTAAATACTAATTTGATACTATTTTACAAAGACTAATTTGGCACCTATTTTATAACAGCCTAAAATACTATTTTGACAAAAACAATTACATTATGCTTAAAGCCCAACACTATTTCTTGGCAAAATATATACTAAAGTCCCTAACTCATGGGAAATATAAATTACTCATCTCTCAAAAATATTTCTTTCAACAAAATTTATGGGAACTATGCTTATTTTTCCATAATCAACTAACTACAAAAGCTCATATATATTACCCATGTCAAAACCATTCATTTTTTTAGGGATGACCAAGCCCAAAGAAGCTCAACTATAAAGCCCAGCTGAGCCAGCCCAGCTCATATATAAATCCCAGCAGTTGAAGCTTACGTGAGTTGACTAGTCAAGTCTCAGTATAACCTGACAGCTAGAGCCCATCACTATCAGTTCCAGCTTGTATTATTAGTTCCAGCTTGTCCAATCAGATCAGAAGAGGGAAACGTGTCCAGTAGGGGTTAAACCCTTCCTTGCCAAGTTAATTTTCATCATTTCTCATGTGACATAAAGCTGAGATGACATGACAAAAAGCTGGGAAGTTTCAGCTAGCTGTATCTCCTTCTTTCCCCAACCTATTCGATCAAGGACCAAGGGCAGCCCTAACCAAGCCATGAAAACTTCTTGAACAACTTGAAATTAGTTCATTATCATGCCAAAAACGTGTACTTTCTGGTTCATGGACCAAGCACATGAACCTAAATGGGGAAACTTAGGGAAATGTGGTTTGCAGGGCACCAAAAGGATCCTAGTAGAGTTCCCAGCATTGGGCTCCAAGATTGACACCTAGCTTGGGGTGATATAATTTGCCCTAGGAAGCTCTGATTATAGCAGTAGCAAAATCAAGATCATTAGCCTAATACATGTTTTTATCCCATCAGCTGAGGCCAATCAGCATTTAATACCAAGTCAGAATCCCAGTTGTTATTACCCAAAACAGCAAGAATATTTAAAAATCTGAACTTACCACTCTTGGCCAAAATCCTAGGAACGATACTTTAAGGATTTTCTGAAGATTGAGGTTGATTTAGTAGAGATTATTTGCTAATTACCTCTTCAAACTCAACTATAAATGGAACTCTCCATTAACACTTCAACACAGACTAAGGAGGACCGATACACATTAAGAGATACACCGATAGAGAGTTCTTCCTTAACTTCTTTGTCTAAACCTTCGTTAAGCTCTGGCAAAGTTCTGAGTTTTTAGTTTCAAGATTAGAAACTAAGTTCCTTAGCTCCTAGCTCACAAACACTCCTTATACCTTTACTCATAAACACTTATCTGTCCTCAACAGAAAGTTCTAACAGCTTTACTATATACTCCCACTCATTACTCATACTACTCACAAATGACTCTCCCTACTCACTATATATACTATATCCACGAGCATGCCCTAGCACCATAATGATCTTGTTGCACTAGCTGGAATCTCTCTCTCTCCCTTCATCTCACACTAAGTTTTCCTTATTATTTGTTATAATGGAGCCCATAATATTTATTTACTCATTTACTATTGAAGGTTATGATGTAATTGTCACTATAGAATTTTTCCCTCATATTATTGTGTTAGAAGACTTTCCTCCAAAGCCAATGGATGATGAGTTTGAAAATGTGGATACTTTCCTTAATCTGTGAAATAGCTAATAGCTGGAGGTTTATTCTGTTCTATCTTACTTTACCGTTGGGCTATTTTTTTGCAGGGACACTTTATCGTTAGGTTATTTTTCTGCAGAAACATTTTACTACTAAGCTATTTCTTATAGTATGCTTTTTAATTATGCTGACATGTCTGCTGTAGGAATTTTTTATGAGCCATTCTTATCAATCTCAACCTAAGCCCAAGGCATAAAATAGAGTGGATTCTTCAGATCTTCGTCGATAGCCTTTGGGTTGTGCCTTAAGCCCATTGTCGAGTTTCAGTTTAGGCCCCCAACCCAACATAAATCTCATTTGTCAGAAGGAAAAACTTTTTCACCCCCGACATTTTGAGGAATCCACTGGGGAGCCTACTGAAGCCAAGAGTTGACCATGCCTTCTAGGTTGCGGAATAGCCGGCAAGAAGGGACTCGAAACATCAGCTTGCCAACAACATAAAGCCATCACAACCCAGCTCCATAAGGAGAACAAGCTGACCAACATGAGGTTAACCAAGAGAGTTCCGACCACCGATTCTCTTTCCTTTTGGAGACGTTACAAGGAATGCAATAAGCTCAGTTTGAACTTACTGAGTCTTTAAGAGTCTTGAGAGAGACTTAAGGGCCAATACCCTAGCCATTACATGAAGGACCAGAACACATCAGGAGAGGGGATTAGCCATTGGAAATCCTCAATTTGGTGAGCAAAATGCCTCTCTTCCTTAGTTTGTTACATTTATGCTGAAAAGGGAAAGGGCTAGCTAACCAAAGTAACCAAGGCATTTTGTTCGTAGGCCACCATACCCAGCTGAGTTACTAAGCAAGCCATATCTGGAGAAATATGAAACTTCCACGTTCACTGTTTATGATGGGAGGAAAGGAAATACAATTGAGCTTGTCAATAAGTTTCTTGATTCACTAGGCCCTTTTGCTGGAAATGGTGATCTTTATCTAAGGGAGTTCTCAAAATCCCTTACCGATTGTGCATACACATGGTATTCCACTCTCCAGCCAAGTTCCATTGCCACATGGGATGACATGGTTGAAAGTTTTTGTTCAAAGTATTTTCATGGAGAAGAAAAAGTTACCATTCTTACTCTTCACAACACCAAGCAAAAGTCCTCCGAAGGACTCCTTGACTTCATTCGACAATTCAGAGACACTGCTCTTGACTGTTATGGGTAGTTTAAAGAACAAGAGCTTGTTGAAATTTGCATTGACAACATGTCTCATGAGTATGGGGCCCATTTGGAGAATCTTAGCATTATTCAGTTTGCCTAGCTGTTCCAGAAAGCTCGTAAGACAGCTGTATCAGTCAAGCCTCCCATTGCTAAAAAGCCCAAGCCAGAAAAAAAAAATGCTCCTCAAGCTTTTACAATTTCCACTAGTGAACCAATAGTTGGGGAGAAGCGAAAAAGGGAAAAGGAGGAAGAGTATCCTCCTATTCCATGCATTGATGAAGAAATGAATACTGTCATTGACAAATGGATAGCTGATGGAGTACTTAGGTCCTTTAAGCCTATCCAAGAGCCTACTCCAAACGATATGCGAAAACCCTTTTATTGTCTGTATCATTGATACGTGGGTTATGGAACTAGAGATTGTAGAGCAATTTGAAGAACATTTCACAAGAAAATTTTAGATGGCACTTTGAACCTCACTCGTGAGCATGAGGTCTAGCGGAACCCACTGCCTTAGCATCACGGGGGGAAAGTCACAGTAGTTGTACTCTTTCATGATGGGGTTGATGAGGACGAAATGGCCAGCGGTATAGATATAACCCCAATAGCTATCTCTACTCTTCAAAGAAGCCCTACCTTTCGGACTCTGTTCAATTAGTTGGGGCTCAAAGAGGAGTCAAGGAGAATAGCGACCAAAGCTCTTGTATCCATCGCTGCCAGCTCTGGAACACACTGTCTTATAGTTGAAGCTCATGCCAGCTGTGTCTTCCTAGAGACTACCAATACCATTACCTTCACCGACGAGGACATGGAGGTACAACACCCTGATCAAAGTAGACCATTATATATTGCTGCTCAAATTAATGATGTTCACATAAGAAAGGCACTAGTCGACACTGGTGCATCACTTAATCTTATTCCAATTAGCACACTCAAAATAGCTGGGATCCCACTCAGCAAAATCGTTGGGGCTCTTATTGAAGTTTTTGGTTTTGGTGGAATTCATGAATGCACTATTGGCAGTATACAGTTAGTTCTTAACGTGGGGCCCGTTGTCGCTCTCACTAGATTTCATGTTATCGACTCACCTGTTTTTTATCATGCTTACTTGGGAGGCCATGGCTCCACAAACATAAGCTTGTGCCATTTACTTACCATCAATGTGTCAAGGGAAGATTCAATGGTAAGCCTATACGCATCCCTGCTAATCCTACATTGTTTGATCTATCCGAGGCACACTACTTTGAGACTACTTTCTATGATGAGCTCACCTTAAGTGGGGAAGATTCTACTTCAAGGCCTGTTAGGATTCCTTTACCCAGCTAGCAAGACATTGAGAATAATTCAAAAATAAACATAAGGTCTTTCTTTGATCAAAGGAAAAAGAAAAGAGAACGTGGGGAAACCCCTAATGGTGTCTCACAGCCACAATGTATACAAGTCCAGCTGCCAGATGGTCGTTTAGGGTATCGTTTATAACAGTACATGAGGCTTAGCTGTCTCAAGCAGAAGGGTCCCAGATTGAATAAAGCAAGCACTACACCAACAAGCTATTATACTCAAGAAATAGAATCCCTAGCAGTAGAAATAAATTTGCCCAGCAGTCTGGCAAAACCATCTGAAGAGCCTCCAATAGAGACCAATTTTTCATTTGATGTGGCGTTAGAAACCATTAATCTCAGTGATGATCCTAATGTCCAGTGACTGTCTTCAGTTAATGCAACTTTGCCACCGCTGGAGAAAGCTCAGCTCATTTCATTATTGAAGGAGTACATTGATGTCTTCACTTAAGAGTACCATGAGATGCCCGGTTTGGATCCCAATCTAGTAGCACATGCTCTTAACATGGAACCAAGGGCAAAGCCAGTAGTACAGCCTATGCGGACCTTCCATCCTGATGTTGAAACTCAAATTATTCAAGAAATCTAGAAACTTCTCACAGTGGGGTTCATCAAGCCTATCATGCACCCAAAGTGGCTTTCAAACATTGTATCGGTTAAGAAAAAGAACAGATAAATTTGATATTGCGTTGACTTCTGGAATCTTAATAAAGCATGTCCCAAAGACGAGTTCCCACTTCTAAATATGGATATGCTCATTGATTCAGCTGCTGGACATGTTACGTTTTCATTCATGGATGGCTTCAAAATCGGACGTGAAAGTTTCCTTTCATTCGGCTCAAGTAGTTACACCAACTAAAGATAAAGAAAGGAGTTTCCACTTTATTTTCTTTATCTATAAAACGGAACCCCCCTCCCTCCCCCCCCACCCAAAAAAAAGAAAAAAGAAAAGATCTACTCTTTACTCAAGTTTCCAATTTAGACCGAGCAACATTTCATTGGAGCCATATATCAAAGGGCTATGACCGCAATCTTTCATGACATGATGCATAAAGAAATTGAAGACTATGTGGACAACATTGTTGTAAAGTCAAAGACAAGAGGAGATCATCTTGCTATCTTATGAGAAGTCTTTGAAAGGTGTTGGCTCTACAAGCTTTGCATGAATTCACTTAAATGTGCCTTTGGAGTTACGGCTGGGAAATTTCTGGGATTTCTTGTCCATCAAAGAGGCATAGATGTTGATCCTAGCAAAGTGCAAGCCATCGCTACTATGAAGCCACCTACTACACTCACACAGCTCAAAAGTTTCCTTGGTAAACTCTCATACATCCGGCAGTTTATTTTAGGTTTTGCTACCCTCACAGCTATCTTTACACCACTGCTGAAAAAAGGAAGACCCTTCCGCTGGGATTCCAAATGCTAACAGACATTCCTCTAGTTGCAGCAACTCATGACCAGATTGCCAATCGTATGTGCACCCACACCAGGGAACCCACTCAAGCTATATTTGGCTACCAATAAGGAAGCAATTGGGGTATTCATAGCCTAAGATGATCAAGAAGGGATCGAGCGACCAGTTTATTATGTTAGCAGAAAGTTAAAAGATGCTGAAACCTGCTACCCAAGGGTTGAAAAGGCTTGTCTTGCTTTAATATATGCTGCCTAGCGGCTGCGTCATTATCTACTAGCTCACACGGTACAACTCTTGACAAAATCTCACCCAATCCACTCATTCTTGAGATGTCTGGTTCTTTCTAGAAGGCTAGCACAATGGCTTTTACAATTATCTGAGTTTGAGATCATTGTGATCACCCCCATAGCTCTAAGGGGTCAAGCCATCGCTGATCCATTGTCAAATTTTCCCGGTGAGGACAGCTAGGACATTATTTATGATGTACCGGCGGGTTGCTAGAAATTGAACTGATGGAAACAGCTGAGGTTGTTTGGACTTTTTGATTTGATGGATCCTCTACCACTTCTGAAGGTGGGGCTGGAATAGTCCTATCCAAAAGTACTGGAGAAACAATAGCTATGTCATTCAAGCTTGATTTTCCATGCACTAACAATATGGCTGAATATGAAGCATATCTTATGGGCCTAGAGGTGGCTCGTGAAATGGGTGTCAAACATCTTCAAGTAATTGGAGATTCAAATCTGGTTGTTTGTCAGGCTAAAGGAGATTTTGCCCTTAAGGAACCATCTTTAGCTCCTTATAGAGCTATGGCTCAAAGGTTGGAGGACTCTTTTGAAGAATTCAATATTGAACACTCTTTAAGGTTTGACAATCTCTTTGTCGATGCTCTAGCCACCTTGGGATCAAAAGTCAGATTTGAAGGTGCAACTACAGACGTCACCATTGTGAAAAGGCCTATTCCAGTTGTACAAATGCAAAAGGAAGAGTTCTTTGATCAACCGTTGGGACAGACAGATTGGAGGTCTCCCTTCAAAGAAGCACTATTATCACTAGTTAAGAAAGATCATTTGAATGTACTTGAAGATTATGCTCTAATGGCAGGAGAGCTGTACAGAAAACTTCCTGGAGGAGTTCTAGCTAGATGCTTGAGCCTTGGTGGAGTCCATTAAGTGATTGAAAGAAGTTCATGAAAAATCCTGTGGTGCCAGCGGTTCTGTCAGTCTCTAGAAACGCCTCTAGCGGTTAGGGTATTACTGGCCAGAAGTGAGCAAACAAGTTGCCACTATCCAAGAACAATGCACCAGCTACTAATATGCTTTTGATCAGATGCAGTCATATGCAGTCTCTCCCACCAGTGATTGGTGCATACCTTTCCTTAAGTACCTCATAGAAGGCATCTTACCTAACAATCATGAAGAGGCCCACCGCTCGAAAAAATTGGCCACTTGCTATTTTATGGAAGGAGGTATTCTTTTTTGGAAAAGGTTCAATGGGGAGCCTTTGAGATGCCTAGGGGCTCTCGAAGCACAATCGGTTATGCAAGAGGTACATGTAGGAGAGTGTGGTGACCATCAAGGCAAAAGGCGACTACTCCAGCAACTACTCAATCTTGGGTATTTTTGGCACACCATGAAACAAGATGCAGCTGAATGTGTGAAGACATGCCATACTTGCCAAGTCCATGGGAATCTCATACACACTCACCCCACCAACCTCCAAAACATGATGACTCCTTGGCCATTCCATACTTGGAGGCTTGACCTAAAAGGCGCAATCAATCCACCATCCATGTGTCATATTTGGATACTAGTGGCTATCGAATACTTTAAAAAGTTTGTTGAAGCCATTCCCTTAAAGAAGGCTACAGGCCTAGCTGTTGCAAATTTCATCCGAGAGCACATAATTTGCAGGTTTGGCATCCTTCACAAGATTGTTACTGATAATGGCATTCCTTTTGTCAACAAAGATGTCTGGAAATTGCTTAACCATCGCCATATCAAGCACTGCAAATCCACTCCTTATTATCCACAAGGCAATGGTTAAGCGGAAGCTACCAACTGAGTGCTATTGAGAATTCTCAGTAAGATGGTGCATGAATGTGAGGGTGGCTGGACAGAACACTTACTGGAAACCTTGTGGGAATACCGAAGCTTAAGCAAAACAGCCACCAGACTATCACCATTCTCTCTTGTATATGGTGCTGAGGCTATATCTCTAGTTGAGCTATTGGTTCCCACTCCAAGGGTTGTTCATAGATAAGAAATAGATATGGATGCTGTAATTGTACAGAAATTAGAACTACAGACCTTGAAATCTTGGAGGAGACACGAAACCTTGCTTATAATTATACCCAGCGATATCAGCAGTAGATGGCCAATGCTTACAACAAGGCCATGAAATCCAGGGTTTTTGTCAAGCGATAAATGGTTTTAAAGGCAGCAGATCATATCATGAGGAATCTCTTAGCACCCTCTAAGTTTGCCCCAAGTTGGGAGGGCCCCTATCTCATAAGAGAAGCCAACGACAGTGGCTATTATCGTCTAGCTACAACGGAAGGTGAAAGTCTCATGGAACCTATCAATGGCAAATGGCTTAAGTTGTACTATGCTTAACTCAACTTTTAAGTATGTGCCAAGTAACTCTCTTTTGTATGATCTTAAACTATAACTATGTGAATAAGAAGTGAGCATCGCCTTTTGCCTCAAATATGAATTTCTTATATTTACAAGTACTCTACTACTACTTTCCATACATAAACATGCATGCTCTAAACTATGAATAAAGTTACAACCTTAACAGCTGGGTATTTTGAACTTGAAATGGTCACAGGCACAATAAATATTTTCAAAATTATGTATATGATTTCCATGACTATATTTCAACTGGAACATACTATTCTTTTATAAATGAGGCATTTTTCACAAAATAAGTTCAAGTACTTGTGCATAAACAAAACACACCTTGCACAGCTAGAGAAATATTGAGTTACCACATAAAGTTCATATGGTTGGTGCATCTTTCCATAAAACACAACCTACATAGCTAAATAAACCCAAAATACATAACATGTTTCATTACATCATAATGTAAAAACAAACTGTCCAAAATACCAAGCTACTAATAATGATAAAAAAGCTAGTCAAATAAGCCATCGCCAAAGGTTTCCACTGAGGAAGAAGCACCTCCAGCTAGCAAGGACCGCATTATTTCATCCCTCTGACTTAATAAAAGTGAAAGCTCAACTTTCTTTGCTGTAATTTCTTTCTCAAGATCAGCTATCTTCATTGTGAGCTCATCATCTTGAGCAACACAAGCCTCGGCAGTAGCTCGAATCTTATCAAGGATGAATTGGACCCCAAATTTCGTGAACAACAAATCCTTAAGAGCATTCTTCCACTCAAGTGCTTTCTTTAAGTTTGAACTCTCAAGCTTTGTACGTTGCATATCCAGCAGTGCTGCAACGAGTAATTGAAGTCCAGATTTCCTCAATGAAGCACCTAGCTTACATCCAGTCATGAAGTGCAGGTGTTTTTTCATAATTGCTGCCAGCAGTGGTTGACCTTCTGCAGGAATTTCAGACCGCTAGAACATGACAATATCATTTGAAAGGGGATAAAAGTCAACTGCCACTTTATCATTCCCTTCATCTTCTGCAAATTTCTCTAAGAACTTTTCAAGGCTCATTCCCTTGATGGCAGCACCATAAGACTCAACTCATAGCTCTGCAAAAAGAGGCATGATTATGTCCCCAGCAGTAACAGAAAGCATTCATGCAAGCAAGTATTATTGAACAAGAAACTTGCTTTACTGAATATAAATGACTCGAAGTCATCATACCTGGAGGTTCTTTGCTATGGTGTACATCATGAATGGTCAGAGAAACAATGTGTCCTTGGCTGGGCACACTAGCAACAACTTCTCTAGTGGTGACAATAACATCAGGACCTTTGCCAGCAACAGCTTCTCCAGTAGAAATAGTGACCTTAGGATCCTTGCTAGCATGTCCTAGACCAAGCATCTCAGCAACAGTCTCTCTAGTAGTAACATTAGCAGTAGGACTCTCTCCAGCCATCTCTATATCTTCATCAGTTGGACCTAGAGAACAAATGACGTTAAGAGAGGAAATGCAAGAAGAAATCGAAGCGAGGAACAATAGTTTACTAAAGTCAGCAGCTGCATACTCAAGATCATACCCCTCTGATTGTGTCCCTTCACTATTACCAGAAAGTTTCAGCCATGAGAACATATGGTTAGCACCAAAAATGAAGGCAAAGAAGAAAAGAAAAAAGATAAAAAGGATGTAAGAAGGTAAGGGCTCTGTGACAATACCTCTTCTGAAGATTCAAGAACCGTTATTCTGCCAGCACTAGTCTTCCTTCTGTATTGCTTCAACGGTGAGGATGAACTAGTAGATTCAGCAGCTGGGATACTGGACTTAGTTGCTGGGGCTGCACTAGAACTAGATTGGACAATAGTTGGGGGCTTGGGACTGCCAGCCTTGAGCTTCTCAGCACTTGCTATCTTTCGTCTCATTTTTTTGGGCTTGTCTTCAGAGGTGATTTGCCACAAGATCTCTTGGGTGCACCAGTGGTTGGATTAGTCTCGGGGGCTCTTGCTATGACATTTTTCTCACTCCATTTTATGGGAACATCGCCCCCACGAACCACCCAGCCATTAAGATCAGCCAACCACTTAGCAAATCCTAAATTCTGTCTAGTAGCCCACGCCGAAGTTGTTCTTGTATTTGGAATAAGCCGAGTATTGGCAGAAAGCTCCCTCAAAGGAGGACTTATCACTATTTCCTCAACCTCTTGGCTACTTACATAATCAACAAAGGTGCTCATCACCTTTCTCCAATACAACTTCATGTTTGTGGTAGCATACCCCTCACGGTGTCTACTTGGAACCAAGACTTTCTCTACCTTGCTAGACCAATACTCTATTGCTGTATCATGAACCAGTGGTCTCATTGCATCACTCAAAGGACATCCTGTGGCATTAATGTCCGAAATATCTTGATCAAATCCAAATTGTCTTAAAACTCTATTGGGATTATATTGTGTCAAATCAAACTCGGCGCCACTTGGATATGGAATGTATGAAGGGGATGTGATAAGCAAGAAGTTGGGAATCTTGTCATGATCATTCGTTCCAAACTCTTAAGATCTGGGTCTGGCATTTGGAAAAGGGTTTGGGTAGCAAAACTCAGCAGCAACATAAGAATAGGGCCTCCAAGCAAAGTGAGCCCCATCATCCAACAGTGTGATTGAAGGGAGATTCCAAACCTTCAACCCTATCCATTTCATGAGCAAAGGAAGGCCGTCTTCAAAGCTAAGGAATTGAAGCTCACCATTGGGACCTATAGCTCCGACCACCCAACTGGTCACCTTTATATCACCAACATCTTTACCAACATCAACATAATCTTTTGAATGCTCCTATATGAAAGTTTGCAACAATACTACATTAATACTAGACTCAATAATGTGGTATGGTGATCCTTCAAGCTCATCACTATGTAACCTATCAAGCTTAGAATAAAGAGTGCCTAAACACAAAGTACCTAAAGGCAATGACACACCTCTGCATAATACTACAGCTAAAGGAAAAGTGAAAGGTTTCATGAACTAAATTGAGTCAGAGTTGAACACACACTTGCTCATCCACAAAGCTAAAAATGCAACTTTTCTTGTATCAATGTCCTCAAACTCTCTAAACTCAGAAATCTAAAAGGAGAACTTGGCCCTATTACCTCCCCAAGATGCAAAGGTACCTTCAAAGGTCTCCAGCAGCTTTCCAGCAATCACAGACTCCTCATCAGACAGCCCTAGCTCTAGCGGATTCACATCTCTCATGCTAGGTAGCAAGCAAATCCTTTCCACATCTTTAAGGGTGACTGTAGTCTCACCCCAAGGAAAAAAGAAAGTGTGGGTATCAGGATTCCAGTGACGTATCAGAAAGCGAAGTGCTCTCTCATCTCTATACATGTTCCACCCAGAGGACAAAACCACAGCTTCCAAAATCTTAGCATCCCTTAATATTTGACAGAATCCTTCATTGGCAACCTCTTGCTCCACACAATCGGACCAACCAACGGTTGTGCTACAAGGACACAAAAATTGAATAGGGGTAGGCAGAAGCTCTTTCCACTAGAACCGCATGTTTATTATACTAGAAGCGGTTAAGACCTACACTGTCTCATGACTGGGGGCTTCACCCTTCAAAATTCACTTCTTTGGTACACCGGGTGGGCTGACCTCAAGAGCCCAAAATGTTGGAAACAGCGAGGTTGAACAATACCATGGGTCTTGCAGTGGCAACAAGGGCTTTCCTAGCCTAACCTTCGTGTCAGCACCCCCAACAACTGCCTTAGCCATGCCCCCAGCCGTAGCCTTACTTCATGGCACGGCCACTCCAGCAGTACCAGGTTCACCAGAACCCAGCAGTTCTTCTCTTTCAGCCATAACTCACAAAACCAAATATATTATTTTCTCAGAAACAAAAAAGAGGCAGAAGAACACTTACTGTCACCATGGGAAGCAAAAGAAGCTATGGGTCTTTCTCTCACTTGGTTGAAATCAACAAAGGAAGAGAGAAAAAACTCAATTTCCCTCTTAACCCTAGCTGAAGCTCTCTATTTCTCTCACTCTTGGCCGACGGTAAGGAAAAGGAGGAAGAAGAGGCTCTATTTCTCTCTATTTTGCTAAGAATCTCAATCACTCTCTCTCTACCTTGGTTGAATTTGGTGTTACTCTCTCACTCTTGGCCGAAAATAAGAAGAAGAAGAAAATGCTCTTTCTCTCTGCCTCAATCTCTCTATTTTTTGATCCAAGCAAAAATAAAAGGAGGATTAACCAAGGCAAGCCTTTTGTTGGTAAACGTGAAAGTTGTAAGTGACAAGACATGGGGAAGAGACTAGCATTTAATGCAAGAAACTTGGGGGAATAACTGAAAGTGCTAGACGTGGGAAAGTTGCAAAAGCCCACTATTCACAATTGCCACCAAATTTCAAACTCACACGTGTGACCACGTAGAAACTGCTCACACGTGACTCGGGGGGCTAAATGTTGAGGTACAAATTTTTGAGCCTTAATTTCATTAGCCTACCCACAAAAATACCCACATAAGCCCATAAGCTATTTTAAACCCACATAAATATTTTCCACATATTACTCAAGTATTCTCCATGTTATTGTGCTCTCACAAATATTCCCTATATAGGCCCCATAAATTATCTTGGGCCCTCTCACACATATTACCCACATGTTATCCAACTTGGGTTATCACAAAAATACCCATCATATTACTATCAAAATTGGGCCACAAAATTGTACTATCTCCATAAAAAAGCCCAAACACATTTACCTTGTGGGAAAAATCCAAAAAGGCCCAACAAAACTCTCTCATAAAGCCCGTTGCTACACGGCAACTATTAAAAGCCTGTTGCTATACGACACCTCTAAAGCCAACCCATTGCTACATGACACCTATTAAAAGCCAGTTACTACATGGTACCTCTAAAAGCCCGTTGCTACATGGCACCCCTAAAGCCAACCCATTGCTACACGACACCTCTAAAAGCCCGTTGTTACACGAAACCTCTTAAAAGCCCATTGCTACACGGCACCTCTTAAAAGCCCATTGCTACACGACAATATTTTTACAAAAGTTTACAAAGTCCAAATACTATTTTGGCAATATTTTACAAAGCCCAAATACTATTTTGACACCTATTTTATAAAGCCCAAATACTATTTTGGCAATATTTTACAAAGCCTAAATACTATATTGGCACCTATTTTACAAAGCCCAAATACTGATTTGGTACTTATTTTATAAAGCCTAAATGCTATTTTGGCACTATTTTACAAAGCCCAAATGCTATTTTGGCACTATTTTACAAAGCCCAAATACTAATTTGGCACCTATTCTACAAAGCCCCAATACTAATTTGACACTATTTCACGACTAATTTGGCACATATTTTATAAAAGCCCAAAATATTATTTTGGGAAAAACAATTACATTATGCTCAAAGCCCAAAACTATTTCTTGGCAAAATATATACTAAAGTCCCTAACTCATGGGAAATATAAATTACTCATCTCTCAAAAATATTTCTTTCAACAAAATTTATGGGAACTATGCTTATTTTTCCATAATCAACTAACTACAAAAGCCCATGTATATTACCCATGGTAAAACCATTCATTTTTGTAGGGATGACTAAGCCCAAAGAAGCTCAACTACAAAGCCCAGCTGAGCCAGCCTAGCTCATATACAAATCCTAGTAGCTGAAGCTCATGTGAGCCGACTAGTCAAGTCTTAGCACAACTTGACAGCTGGAGTCCATCACCATCAGTTCCAGCTTGACCAATCAGATCAGAAGAGGGACACGTGTCCAGCAAGGTTTAAACCTTTCCTTGCCAAGTTAATTTTCATCATTTCTCATGTGACATAAAGTTGAGGTGACATGACAAAAAGCTAGGAAGCTTCAGCCAGCTGTATCTCCTTCCTTCTCTAATCCATTCGGTCAAGGACCAAGGGCAGCCATAACCAGGCCATGAAAACTTCTAGAACAACTTGAAATCAGTTCATTATTATGCCAAAAACGTGTACTTTCTAATTCATGGACCAAGCACATGAACCCAAATGGGGAAACTTAGGGAAATGTGGTTTGGAGTGCACCAAAGGGATCCCAGCAAAGTTCCTAGCATAGGGCTCCAAGATTGACACCTAGCTTGGGGTGATACAATCTACCCTAGGGAGCTCTAATTATAATAGCAGCAAAACCAAGATCATTAGCCTAATACATGGTTTAATCCCATTAGTTGAGGCCAATTAGAATTTAATACCAAGTCAGAATCTCAGCTGTTATTACCTAAAGTAGTAAGAACATTCAAAAAGTTGAGCTTACCACTCTTGGCCAAAATCCTAGGAACGATTCTCTAAGAAGTTTTTGAAGATTGAGGTTGATTTAGTAGAAATTATTTGCTAATTACCCCCTCAAACTCAACTAAAAATAGAACTCTCCATTAACACTTCAACACAGACTAAGGGGGATCGATACACACTAAGAGATACACTAATAGAGAGAGTTATTCCTTAACTTCTCTGTCTAAACCTTTTCTAAGCTTTGGCAAAGTTTTGAGTTCTTAGTTTCAAGATTAGAAACTAAGTTCCCCAGCTCCTAGCTCACAAACACTCCTCATACTTCTACTCATAAACACTTAATTATTTGTACCCAGTAGAAAGTCCCAACAACTTTATTGTACACTCTCACTTATTACTCATACTACTCACAAATGACTCTCCCTACTCACTACATATACTATATCCACGAGCATGCCCTGACACCATAATGATCTTGCTGTGCTAGCTGGAATCTCTCTCTCTCTCCCTTCATCTCACACTAAGTTTTCCTCATTATTTGTTATAATGGAGCCCATAATATTTATTTACTCATTTACTATTGAAGGTTATGATGTAACTGTCACTACAAAATTTTTTCCTCATATTATTGTGTTAGAGGACTCTTCTCCAGAGCCAATGGATGATGAGTTTGAAAATGTGGATACTTTCCTTAATCTGTGAAATAGCTAACAGCTGAAGGTTTATTTTGTTTTGTCTTACTTTACCACTGGAACATCTTACCACGGGGCAATTTTTCTGTAGGGACACTTTACCACTGGGTTATTTTTCTGCAGAAACATTTTACTACTGGGCTATTTCTTACAGTATGCTTTTTAATCATGCTAATGTGTCTGCTGTAGGAATCGTTCATGGGTCATTCTTGTTAGTCTCAACCTAAGCCCAAGGTATAAAATAGAGTGGATTCTTCGGATCTTCGCCGATAGTCTTTGGGCCAAGCCTCGAGCCCATCATCGAGTTTCGGTTTAGTCCCCCAACCTAACACAAATCTCATTTGTCAGAAGGAAAAACTTTTTTGCCACCGACAAAATTCATAATTTTTTTAAAAAACTTAAAAATGGGTATTATTTTTCTACAGTTATTTTTATAATGTATTTTAATTTTTAATTTTAGACATTGTGATTAAGCTATGTAGCTAGATGTACGCATTGCACACATCATACAGTGTGCTTTTGTTGATGTAGTCCTATTTAATTTGTCTATCGCACATGTAATATCATGCAGGTTGGCGACACAAAGTAAAACAAAAGACATTCCACAATTTATTCAAGGTTCATGAATATATAGCTAGAAAGTGACAAATTAAGTGTACCGTGTAGATCTCTTTTCGATTTTCCGTTTCACATCATGAATAACTTTCATGATTGTTGTCTACATTCACAAAGTCTAAACAAATGGTCATTCAACCACAAAATTTTCCACTTGTACCTTATTCTTTTGTTTTTGATTGCTTGGAAGCCCTAGTTTTATTTTAGGCAGTTTTTGGTTCATGAAAGTTTGGATGGTTCAGTGGGGAATGCAATTGAAAATATTGTTTCTGTTGATGACTCTGCAATTTTTTACATGTACTAGTTGTAATAATTGCAGCCTCGGTACTTAAAATTGGTGCTCTGATATGTTTTGAAACCATCCTTATTCTTTCTTTAATCTGAACAGAAGAATGATATTTAGAAATTTGTTGAATTGGAACAAATATTTTAGCTATATTAAGTCATTGGCAAAATGGTGGAGGACTGGTCTCCTTTTCAGGAAAGGTAAGGCATGCCAAAAGCCTTTCTTTTTTTAGTATAAACTCATTTAATAGCTGGGACTTTGCAATTTTTGAGTAAAAGAGTTAACCTTTGCCTTTTGTACTGTTGATATCGCTGCCATAGCCATAAAATACTTCGAAGAGAAGTCATTTGATGAGCATCTTTTGCCAACAAGCACCACAATGAAAACATCAATCAATTAGTAGACCTACTTTTAAATAATGACATCATAAATAATGTGGTCATGTTAATCAATAATTTTAGGGGTATATATTATTGATTATAATGTTTTTTCAATCCAGTAAGAATTTCTTTGAGAAAGGGTAGGTTGTTTATAAATCAGAATGAAATAGCATCCTAGAAGCATTTTAGAAAATAGTCCTCGCAAGACAAAAGTAAAAGCTAAAGCAACACAAATTTAAAAAAAAAAAAAAAATATATATATATATATATATATGTATATATATTTTGTATATACTATATAGTTCAAAGTTGGCTACAAAACCACTTGGTACTGCTTGGATTCAAATACAGTTTGTCAACAAAGAAATAAACCTCTACAGACAATATTTTGGATGTCCAAGGGTATATTGGTAATTTTGGAAGTGTAGGGGGTATTTGGGTCATTTTGAGTATTTAAGGGTATTTTGGTAATTTTGGAAGTCAATAGGGTATTCAACTAGTTTTAGAGATATTTGGGTCATTTTGGGTTAAATTGGTGGATTACTAATTAAATGGATTGGATGGGTAATGAATAATTAATTTATATATAAACGGGTCATAAATGGATAATTACACACCCAACCCATTTATGACCCAATCTGCTCATTTGCCACCCCTACTTGCATTATTATTATAAATAACATTGCCGACACACGTGGATACTTCAATAATTTTTAAATTTATACCTTTAAAATTAATTAATTTTTATATGAAACCTTTACAATTAAATTGATATACTTTTTTGTTACTTGGAAAATTAGATACAAGAAATTATATTAAAGGTTATAATAATCTTTAAAGTCATCGGGAAGTTAAAAAATGACTTCCTAGCTTCCTATTCCTATTAGGAATTTTGTAACTTAATTCTGTTATCTTTAACAAAAATATTAAGGGTTCAAATTCTTCATTCTTCAACTATAGAATTATTATAAAATAAAATCTTTAGAGAGAAGAGATGGTTGATCAATAAAAGGATTTGTCACTTCATTAGGGTACTTATATTTGAATTTATCCTTATTCCTTATAAATAGTTTAACTTTTTCTTTTTTGAGAAGACAATAGTCTTGACTTAATTAATTTCTTTAAGATCAATATATAACTTGGTTTAAATTACTATATTCATTTGCATCATTATTATACTGTTGTCAAAGTGGAATTGATTTTAGTAAACACTACCTGCAGTACTATTTAGCGCCACCGCCCCCCGCCACCCCCCCCCCCCCCCCCCCACCCCAACAAAAAAAAAAAAAAAACTGCAGCGTTTGTTGGTGGGGATAATTAATTGGCAATTCAACCTGTGGTTGGCGCGGACATTTAAAAAAAAGAAGAAGGTATATGCATATGGTACTTCCTCACAAAAAAATGTATCATGCATTTTAGATTTTCAAAAATGTATAAGCTAATAATAAACTTTTACTGTGTATCATACACTTTTCTGTTTTTGGAGAAGCACTATGTATAATAGACTTAGGGTTAGTTTGGTTCAGTTTTTTGAAATTAGGTTTTTTGAAAAAGTTGAGTTTTCAAAAAGTGCATAATGAAAAAGTGTTTTTTCAAAAAATTAAGTGCTTGGTAAAAGCTGTTAAAAAATATTTTTTGAAAAAGTTTAGTATTTAGTTAGAACTTATAAAACTAGCATTTTGAGTTATAAATTATCAAAAATGACAATATATATAAGAGCATCTCTAGCAGGTTGGACAAATTTTTGTACTGGACAATCAACAGTAACATTTACCTTTTGCCTACTCACTTTTTTAATCTTTATTTTTTAATCAAATTTATTCTTTTTTAATCTTTATTTTTTCTTTTTCTATTCATTCTCAACAATTATATTTTTCAACAAAAAATGTTATATTCACAATATTTTTTCAATACTTTCACAAGAATCATAACAAAATCTTATATGGAAAGTTGTTACTAGTTCTAATTTGAATCCACTACTGAAATTATATTTTTACCCATCAATATTAACTAATTACTTAAAATTTATTGTGAAAATATTGTGAAAATATTATAGTATTATTTTTAAATTGTGATTTCTTATTCTTTGCCTTTTCTTTCATCCATACGTTTCCTTTTTTTTTCTCTTGCATTTTGTCCACCACACACATATACCCATCATTAGTACATCCTCTCCTTTTTTTTTTTTCTTCTTTACTTCCACTTGATTCCAGAAGCTCCCACTCTTTTCTTTCTCCAGCTCTCTCATTTTCTACTTTTTTTTTTTTCTTTTTCTACTTGATTCCATAAATTCTCTAGCTCTCTTTGTGATACATTTCACATAATCTTGCTTGCCTTTTGGTGTCATTATCTTCAAACACACATAAACACACATGGAGAGAAAGGAGAAATCGCCTTTGCTCCACCACACCGCCACTGCTGCTCCTCCTCCTCACTATGGAGTGCATGCAACCAGGGCTCATATCGGCTTCTATTTTTTTTCCTTGTTCTTGATTAGTTGTTTCTGATTTTAGATTTGTCAGATCTGCTTCTATTTTTTTTTCTTGATTATTTATTGTTCTAATTTTTTTTTCTTATTTTAATCTGCTATTGTTGTTGTTTTAATTTTAGATTTGTTGTTTAAATTATATCAATTTTATGAGAGCAAGAATTTTTTTGCTTTTATTGTTGTGGTTTGATTAATTTTAAGATTATGTTTTTGAGTTTGTATTTTGATTATGCTTGAGATTATTGAAGGGCAATTTGGTAATTGCCCAACTCACCCCAACAAATATATCAAAACGCCCATGGACTTTTGGCAAAATGGATCTGAAAAGCTCCAAATTTAAATGCGTGTTCTCTTCAAAAGTATAAAATGTAACTTTTTCCAAAAAGTTACATTTTCTACTAACCAAACGCTGTTTTGGGTTGGCTTTTTTCAAAACGTGACTTTTGGACTGAAAAAGTTGAAACAAACGGGCACTTAATAATAGCAAATCAGGTACAAAGTACAAACCTTCCTACAAGGCAAATGATCTTGTGCCTCAAAGTTTAATACAACTAAGCCCACTAGTCTAGTTCCTTTTTTTTTTTTTTTTTTGGTGTGTGGATTTTCTTCTCTCTTTGCTAAGCACCCAAACACAACCTCCACTAGTATAGCAAATAGTTCTACAAGGCTTATTTTAATGCACTAATTAATACCATTAGCCAAACCCTCCCCAAATTAACAAGAATTAATTTATCAATAATGATAGCAAGCATTAAAAAAAAGATTTAACCTTTCACCCTAGGCAAGATAACAGCTTTGAGAGGGTTCTGCATCACAACAGTAAAAGCAAAAGTCGCAGTCGGGTCGGGTGGGGCACCGGGAACCGGAATCCACTTGAAGGCATGAACCATCCTAGCCAGCAAGAGATTCACATGCAAAGTACCCAAAGTCATTGCTGGACAAATCCTCCTCCCAGCTCCAAATGGCACCATCTTGACCCCTCTATTCCCAGTCACATCCACATCAACCCCATCACCCACCAAAAACCTCTCGGGTTTAAACTCATTCGGATCCTCCCACATACCCGGATCCTCAGTAACCCAAGCAGTGTAAAACTCCACACTTGCATCCTCAGGTATATTGTACCCACCTAGCTTAGTCTTCTTTGTAGCCGCATGAGATAGCACAAAATGACTTGGTGGGTGCCTCCTAAATGTTTCTTTAACCACAGCACCAAGATAACTCATTTTCTCCACATCATTCTCAGTCACCAACCCTTCTTTGCCTACATGTTCAACTATTTCCTTGTACAACTTTTCTTGAATCTCTTGGTTCATCACCAAGTGAAGCAAAGCCCATTCCACTGTTGTAGCACTTGTATCAGTCCCAGCATTTATCGCTTCCGAACACAATGTCACAAGCTCTTCCTCACCTAGCTTGCCTCTACCAGGAACTTCAAGCCCAAAAAGAGAGTCTATATAAGCAGCACCAATAGGACTCGCCATTTCAACATTGCTACTGTTACTTTTTCCACCGCTTTCTACAAAAGCTTTTCTCCTTCTCACCAATGGAACCAAACACTCCAGTTGTTTCTTTCTCAACTCTTTAGCTTCTTTGAGTTGCTTATGAAACAAAGGAGTGAGAACTGGCAAGAAATCTGGAAGCTTTGGAGTTGTCATCAACATCACGTCCTTTAACACACTTTCAATCTTTTTAATCTCATCCTCAGAGATTTTTGCTCCGAAGCAAAGACATATCAGGACGCTACAAATAGTGAGCCTACAGTTACTCATGACCTCTACAAACCCCTTTTCAAAAGCCTCTTTTTGGAGCCTTTTGATGTGGTTTTCGAATGCCCATTTACGAATCCAACTGCACTGTTTTATTCTATTAGGGTTTATCAACTCGGTCACGAAGTTACGCCTTAGTGTTCGCCACAGAGGACCGTACACGGCCGAATTGATAGCACATTTTCCGACACTGAATATGAGCCGGATAGGCGAGTCAGCTGGGCGGCTCGCGAACTCGGGGCCTCGTTGAACTAGGGCTTCATGGATGAGCTCAGAGCTGGTGACAATCACGAGTGTGCGTTGTCCCATTTGCATGGTGAAGATTGGGCCATATTTTGCGCGTAAATCACGTACTATAAAGATGAATGGACGGCGTTGGAGGATGATTTGGCCTAGATTTCCGATTATAGGCCAACCCGGTGGTCCAGGAGGAAGGTTTTTGGGGCCGCCGCCAGTGATGGACCAGTAGCGCCACCACAAGCGGAGGAAGATAAGAGCTAAGAAGAGGACAAGAAGGTCTTTGAAATCCATTTTTGTCAATAGGAGAGAAAAGAAGAAAGGAAGTTAATTGACCAAGTTAAAGGTTGTAAGGAAGGGACATGGTTATTTATAGAAGGAGAAAGTTGGGGTAGTGAATGAGTTTGGTCAATGGTAAGTGATGGTATTGAATATTTCGATCAGATGAATTTACTCTTTGAAGTACGGATGCACATAGTGGGGTTGGTTGTAGTTGAATTTGCATTATTACATCTGCTTCGGGAATTAAGAGGGTGCTGCTAACTGGTGCTGTAAAGCACTCATAAATTATTCACTTTTTTTTTTTTTTTTTTGGGATATGGAAAAAATTGAATATGTATTAAATGTGTGTCAGTTTAAATGGAGAAAGCTAAATTATTTTGCAAAATCACAGTTGAAAGGTAAAACTTTACCAATTTCTTATGCATGTGGAATTTGTGATAGATCATAAATGAACCACAGTTGGTTCGTTAACAGGTGCTGGCCGGTACCTGTTAATAAAGTCCTAGGAAACAAAAAAAAAAAAGGACACGGCTTGTGTTTAGTGGAAATTTCCACTGGACACGTTGGATGGTGGACACGTCTCCACCATCCAATATGTCCAATGGAAACTTCCACGGGATATAATCCAAACAGAGAGAGAGAGAGAGAGAGAGAGAGAGAGAGAGAGAGAGAGAGAGAGAGAGAGAGAGAGAGAGAGAGAGAGAGAGAGAGAGAGAGAGAGAGAGATGATGGAATTCTTTATCGATGTTATGTATGTATGTATGTATGTATGTATGTATACAAATATATGTATAATAATATATATTGTTGAATATAGAAGACTTGTAATGATACCATTAAATATGATTGATTGTGCTGGTCAGGAGGGTGGTCAAAATTTTTTATTTGGAGTGAACTTATGATACTAATTTATTAGTTTATACAAACTTTCATAAATATGTACAAACATAGACATTTGTACACATATATAACTTAGCATCCTTTATAGTGAATCCTTAACGTTTTCATTTTTAATATAAGTTACCAAATTATCAATCAAAGTGAGTAAAAAATTTTCAATTGAACTAATGAAATATTCAAAAATATGAATGATTTAAAAATTTAACAAACACAAGAACACATTTTACAATAAAAAATGAATGTGAGAAAGAAAAAAAAAATCTCTATAACACTAGACCAATTGGATAATTTTTTTAAGGGCAACATTAGACTAGCTCAAATATTTGGGGGGCCAAGTCCTATTTTTGTAGGCTAATAATTATAATGTTAAATATTTATATATAGTATTAAAATATGGAAAATGCTAATGAATGCCCTTAGGGCATTGATTAATAATCAATTTAAAGAAAGTTTTATGAGGGAAAAAAAGTAATTAATGTTTTGATAGTTTTTTTCATTTTTCCATAAAAGTGGTGTCCAAAATTTCTTAAAATGGATTGTTAACTAATGCCCTAAGAACACTCATTAACATGATCTTTAAAATATTTTTAAAAATTGGGGGGTGGGGGGTGGGGGGGGGAGATAGCCCCATGTACACATACATGTAGCTCCGCCCCTAGTGCTTGTTAATAACATAGTATATTAATTTTCTTGATAGTTGTTCCAAAAAATATATATTAAAATATTTAATTTCTTTAAAAATTTTAAAATTTCTATTCACCATTTTAATTTGTAAGGTTTATATGGTAATTTGTAAATTTTTATGAAAAATGTTAAAGGTACAACAAATTTTACTATATAACACTTACAAACTAATGTAGTAATAAATGTGATTGGTTCAACAAATATTTAAATTGTTCTTTTGTGATTGCTAACATATTAGTTTGTAATTTCAATACAGTAAAACTACTCAATTTTCTATATGTAATAGGACTCAATTTTATTTTATATATTAAAATTTGTAGTAAGTTTCACTTCTAGCAGCATTACTCAAAATACCATTTTGGATGGTCAGAGTCAGACTTAAATACTTTCATAGTTATCAAATCAAAACCGCAGCAAAACTTGCCCAATTATGCTCATGTTGATTCCATCGCGGAGATCGTGCGGCCTGCCTTTCACGATGGTAGAAATTTGAGATTTCCGAGGATGAACGATCTTGGTTAATGGCAAATTGGCAAGAACAAGATCACGCGCGAGTAGTACAGCTCATTGGTTAGCTTGTTCGGCTAGTTTTAGTTACTCCTTCTAGCAATGACGAACAGCCCACAACGAAATTCAATGCTAGCATTGCTTGATTATAGCATAAGTTGTTTGGGAAATAATTATTTCCCAAACAACTTATCCTAAATAATTATTTCCCCCCACCCAACCAATCATATTCAATCAAGAATCCAAATTAAAATTTTTTTTTATAACATTTATAACATAGGTTTTTTTTTTTAATCGGAATTATTTATATTTTAATTGCATTCCAAAAACATTACAAATTTGTATATAATGGATCACAAAAAAATTAATTCATACATTTTTTACATGGTTTTTATTTTTTTATTGGACTTATTATTATGTAGTTGAAATAACACAAATTACATTATTTTGTAAGTCTTTTATTGTAAAATAGATAATAATTTAATTTAATTATTATTATTTTTTTGGTTGGAGCTTTAACATTTTTAAATTTCTTAGCAACTAGTACGTTTTTCAGTATTTGTGTAATAAATTAAAATTTGTAATATCTTTAATATCACTTTTTTAATTTACAAAAGTTCTAAAATTCACTCTTAGATGTTAGGAGATGTAATGTATATGGTGCTTTAGTTTTATATGATGCTAAGGCTAAAAGCATGTTGAGAGCCTTATTACTCTAGGATCAATCGTACAATCATATCATTTAGACAATATTTACCACTAGGGGAGGTGATTTAGTTGTAGAAATTTATTGTGACTAATTATCCATCCGAGTTCAGAAGTTGTGGATTTGAGTAGTGTTAGGCGTCTAATTAGTACTCAAGTGGTTTATACCATAACACAATGTGTGAATTTAAGTGGTGCAAGGACAGTGATTAAATTGAGATGCCATTTTCTTTTATTTAGCTAAGAAAAGAAAAAGGAAATAAGAAGGCTATTTTGTAATTTCAATTCGAATATTTGATACCTTTCATATGTTTGTTTGCACACTCAGTTATAGTATCATTGGTCTATTTGGGTTCTAGTGGGTTCTAGTTAGTATCAGGCGTTTGAGAAAAATAACTAAGAGTCAAACTTTTATGATTTGTTTGGATTGAGGAGGAGAGAGGTAAAGTAAAGTAGAAATGACTCAAAATTAATATATTTTCAGCCAATTTATCTTTACTCTACTTCCCTTTACTCAAAAGTAAAGTAGTGCTCAATCCAAACCGGCCCTTAGATTGGTTGGAGTTGAAAGGAAAAGCAAATCTTGGAGAAGAATCTAGAGAATCCAAAATATTGAATTGTATTGATTATCTTGAATACATACAATGAAGATATTTTCAGTATTTATATACAGAGACTAAGGACATGTGGCCTTCGGTTGTAACTAACTCAGTTGCTAACAGATTAGTCTAAACTACATACAGCTTTGTGACTTAATGCTAGACTACATGTCGTTTTGGACTCATCTGTACTATCTGTACTATCTTTCTTTACGGGGGTCAGCACTAAACCAAGAATTGAAAGGAACTTTTTCATTCAAACCCCTTGTCACTTTGAGCCTTGAGTATCTTTTTTTTTTTTTTTTTTTTTTTTCTTCTAAATGGGTGGTAAGAATGAAAATGAATTTATTAGTACTACTGAAAAAAAAGGTGCACGAGGTTGTAGCAAAGCTTAGCCAGCCAAAGGCATAATGACAAGGGGAAAAAAAAAAAAAATTTAAAGAAACAATTAATTAAAAAATAACACCACTAACATTGCATTTTTAGATCATTTTTAGCCTAAGGCATCTCGAATTCACTAGAACTGTGATCATCTCGTGAAACTGAGAAAGCACATTTCCCTCTTAAGTTTTAATTTCACGATTAGGGTGTACTATGGGTTCTAAGGTATGTTTATTTTACTATTGTAAGTAAAATTTGGGCGAGTAAAAACTCTCTTTCTAACACCCCAAAATCATAAATAATAAAAGTTTATTCAATCTAAATAATCCATAAAAAATACTAAATAAATGCAACTAGCAACCTAAAATTTCATTACAATTGTCAGAGCTCTAATCCCACCAAAGATAAAATATTCTCAAAATAATTTTCCAATACAATATTTAATACCATAAAAATAATAATAAAATCTTCAGCTCCACAATATAATTTATAATTGTTGTCTTCCAAAAATCTCTACTCTAATGATCCCACTAATGTATCTATAAGGGGGAATAAAAAAGAGGGGGAAGGAGACCGGGGGGGGGGGGGGGGAGGGTGAGATAACTCAATAAGTGGAATTTATAAACATTGGGGTGTGAGAACAAACCTTTTAAATAAATAATTCATACAACGAAGTTATAATTTATAACCCATCAATATTTTAACATCGAATATTTCATATAAAAAATATCATTATATTGCGAGTCATTATAATTTACCAACACCATTATATAAACAATTTCTTAGACTTTTTTCATAGTCAACATTTACGTCCCATTAGCAGAGTTGTGCCGTCTCTTTTTTAGGACTGGAACCCCCTTTTCATCTCATTTCTTAAGGGTGGCTCATTTGAAACCTAAAGGTGCACTCCCTTGCTAAGGAGCTCTTTTTTTTGGATCCTCAATGGTATACTCCCTTGTTAAAGAGCTACCAAATGTGCACTGTCCTCTTCTTTGAGACCGCCCTTGCTAACGACTAGTTACAGTATGATTGTCCCTTACCAAGGACTAAATACAACACTGAACTTTTAATCACGACTTGTCATAGGATTCAAAACAAATTCAAGATGCTCACAACAAATAATCCAATCATAATACTAAAAAAAAATACAAAGATTTATCCACACGTACAAATTTAAATAAGTTTAGGTTGTCCTACAAGTTTTTCATATAACAAACAGTCAACGTTTCCATACAATGTGCACATCAAACATTTATAGAGTATCGAAATATTTATAATATCAACATATTTCTTTGATATAAGAATAGTTTCATAATCAAAACTGTTTTTGGGAAAATCCCTAAATTAGTAAATATCACTTATCTCTTATTTGCAGAAATGAAACCAACCACCTTTGAGTTACAATAAATCAGTAGAATTAGAACCTAGCAACACCAAAAATAAGTCTATCAATATGCAATTTTCTACTTAAAAACATGTTTCCACACTTAAACAGTTTCATCCTGGACAACACTAATATTTTCAAAATTTTCCATTTATTTACTTATTGTCCAGTTCACTTTTAGCTTTAATCAGATTGTTCTATTTCACATATTTTCACTATCTATAAATTGGCATGAAAGTACAGCAATTCTATAGAACTCTAGCATTTCATTATATGTATAACCATCGTATAATCTACTACTATTCTTTAGAAGCCTCATATTATAATCTGAGTTGATTAATCCAATAGCCCATTATCCCCTTGATGCCGCAAAACATAAATGATAAGGCTAGACTAGCATTTGAACAATGATAGGTGCGTAGATGCATGATAGATTGGTGAACTTAGTTAGCTAGTATATGACTTCTTTATATCTATGTCGTTATAGTGGCTAAATAGATTCAGATTTTTGGCTTAAAATCATTGCTGCATATCGCAGCGGCTTAGAGATGATAACTAATGTCACTAGAGCGATGCTAAGGAAGGATCTAATAACCATAATGCAACTTTTTCCATTAATAAAATCATAGATATTCATGAAACTAACGCCTATTAGCTCCATTCCAAGACATATGGCTATATGTACTATTTTTATCTAATCAATCTTAAAGCTTATAGAGGGCCATACGGCTATGTTCCATGCCTATTTTAATATTGTAACAATCATAGGTCAGCTTTTCCAATAATATAATGATAGGTCAGCTCTCCCAATTATATTCTACCAGGTAACAAAAATAATAGATGCGCAGATCCATGTCTTCCTATACGCATGGGAACAATTGCTAACCATCGAATATTCCACCTTTCTAAATTTAGAGCAGAGGAAAACCATACTTGAAATTCTCAGGCATAGCCGTAGAGAATAAAATAAAAGCTCAATCATGTGTTGTGGATGAAACAAAAAGAAACCTCTTATATATATACATGTGTAGCTTAAGAGGTAAAAGTGTGTCCGCTCTTAATAATAACTCTTTTATTATCAGATCAAGACACCAATCGGTTTTTGATATAGGCAGGGTTTGAAGCCTAGATCTCTTTTAATACAACTATTAGGGACTTTACGAGTTGAACTAACTGGAATCTATGTGGAACTTCTTTTTAATTTATGTATAAGAAAGAAATTAGTAATAAAATTATGGGGTGTTACACTCTTAAATGCCTAAGTTGATAGTACTTTTGGTGTTTTAAAATCTTTTGGAGGTACTGATGAATATCCCCCAAAAACTCACATAGTTTTTGTTTTTGACCGAGGATTTTCGAAGGTGACTGGATTGTGGATTTATTTTGTGGCTTCCGAAGGTAGGATAAACTTTGTTTATGGTGTAATTTTGAGAGAGAGACCTTAATATATACGTATGTAACTTTCATAATTAAATTTCTCAATATCATTTTATTTTGATAATTAATGCCAATTTGAAGCCCTAATATTTATTAGCCCATTTGATCCTTCTCCATAGCCCTGCATTCTGAGTCACAGCTTATGCCAAAAGTAAGTTAAATTTATTTTGCATATTTAGTTTAGCGTTAGAAATTTAGAATTAGCCGAGGACTAGATATAATCGTGCTTATAATGGCATCTCCTAAGTCCTAACAGTTTGCTCCCAACAATAATTGAAAGTTCATTGTTGACTGTAGAGTATATTACAAAACAATATTGCAGACAATACCCAGTTGGAAATTAGTGGGCAGGTTAGTAAACTGCACGATTGCATTAGGGTAGCTTTAGGAATATCTTTTCTTTTGAAACCCTAAGTAGTAAGCAGTAGCACCCACAACTTCACTGTGGTACTTGAGAATCATGTTTGGCGTGTCTAGCAATATGGGACGAGATTGACAAGATTAATTCTAAGTTTCTAACCACTTGATCATGTTTTCTTTTCTTTCTCATATGGTAAATAATTAGATTTTTATGTGATATTTGTTTAGGTAAAAAATCGTAATTAGTCTGTTGAAGATCTATTGCCGATCTAATAGTTTTGAGACAAAGGAAATTTTTCTTCTTGTGATATTTTGTTTAGGTGGAGTACCTATTATAACAATCAAACCATATATTGCAGACAAAAATTGCCATGAACTAAAAAGGCA
Source organism: Quercus wislizeni (assembly GCA_023055345.1). Lineage (NCBI taxonomy): Eukaryota > Viridiplantae > Streptophyta > Magnoliopsida > Fagales > Fagaceae > Quercus > Quercus wislizeni. The sequence goes on along the minus strand of JALGQJ010000002.1, from coordinate 7,285,390 downwards.
ATTACCTTTTTGACAGGTAACTTGCACCTTATATCATCGAATTTGTTCTGACTAAACGTTGAGAAAGCAATGATAGTAAGCACAACTAACTCCATTATCAATCAAGGTGAATTCCCCTTGGCATATTAGTTGTGTTCTTGCCTGCAGAACATAGAAAAATTTAGGCAATTGGTTTCATTAATTGGTTAATACAGAGAAATGATCAAATTTTCACAAGATACATATATAAACAGGAGCAAAACTTACATTTTAAGTATTCCAGAAGCATTGTAGTTAATTAAGATGGAGTATTTCAAAGTTCCTATTACTCTTTGCCGGTCTATTATTGCAAAACTACAGCGAAATTGTTGAACAAGACTAATATGTAACGAAACATTAGCTTGCGTATAAAAGTATAGTACTTTCTCTCATTAAAATCTTTCCTTCTATGGTGGCCTGATTAGAGTCACCGGCTTGATTAGAATCTTTATCAGATTAATGTAATGTTATGTCAATTGTCAAAGTTAATGCTCGTGATCAGCATTGTTAGATGTACCATTCTTCCAATGATGTGTTCTGCTTTTTGTCGCTTCCGCACCTGCACCACTATTTATATCATCTCTCTCTATATGTAACCTCAAGTATTCAGCATTACGGAGATAAACACTCCAAATTCTACTCTTACTTAAATTATCCGTCATAGTAACCTTAAGTATTCAGCATTAAGGAGATATACACTCCAAATTCTACATTCTTTCTTAAATTATCTGTCATGGAAATCGTGGTTACACAGCCCAAAATTGGATCCCAGATGGTCCAAGAAGAGAAGTATTTTGATTACTCTTCAAGGGCAATATATCTTTGGGCCATTGTCTTGGGAGGTCTCAAAGGGGTTGCATACGCAGCTTTTATGATAATGAGTCCAATACTTATGAGTGTAGGAGTTGTTGCAATTGAAATCAAGGCTATACTTCTCACAAGCTTCATTGGATTGGCTGCAGGAACTTTGCATTTAGCAATTGCACAATATGTTTCTGTTTATACCCAATATGATATATTGACATTCCAAGCAAAAAGGAACACCAGAATGGGCAGAGGTGGACAAAAGGGGCCAGTGCCAAGCCCAACTCTAGTGGCTGTGGCATCATCGGTAACATATTTAGTAGGGGGCTCAGTGCTATTACCAGCAGCTGGTTTTATAAAGCAGAAGGAATGGAGATCTGCTGCTGTGATGACATTGGCTTCTTTATCCCTGTTTTTGATGGGAGTAATTGGAGCTGCACTTGGAAAGGCACCAGTTGCAAGGTCTTGTGCAAGAGTTTTATTAGGAGGATGGATCACAATTGCATAATGTGGGGGAAAAGCAAGATTCTTGAGCATATTGGACTAGTCTAGAGAAGGAAAATACCAAGGTCGAATGATTAATGATATCTTCATTATTAATTACAAACTAATTACTATAGTTAATTGAATTATCATGACCACAACCAAATTAAGTCTGGTTGAAATATCTCACTTGAGAAAGGAGTTCTTTTTTCCATTCTTTCCTATATTAATAGTTGACACTAAAGATTCGAATAAGCAACAAATCCTAGCATATGTAGCAGTTAGGTGTTGAACAAGAAAAATGAGAATTGGAACGCAACAGAAATGCCTGTTGTATTAAAGAATCTGTAGCAAGCTGCATGTCCTACCTTTTTCTGTACGTATCATCTCATTTAATGAAATAAATGTTATATTGTAGTTCCTTTAAGTTTTCATGTTATAGAAATGAGCTCTTTTATGACTTTCTGGTTTTGATATCTTGTGTGGAACAAATGTTACAGTCGCTGTTACCAGGCCTTTAGGAAAATTGAATTCCGTTCAGATGTGATATTTATTTTCAATTGATTACCACATAAACTATCCCAAACAGTGCATCAACCGCTTGCAAACAAGTCACTGCAGTTATTTTGGTTTAAAAGGAAATCATTTTTTGGAAAATAATCTTAGTTTTTGTTTTGTTTAATATAACAAACCATGTGCCACAGTATTTGCAGAAGATAGCTTTCCACGTTTTTTGCATCCAGATCATTAAAATATTGGGGTATCTGTGAAGTCTTTCCGGAACCAGTTTCATCAACAATAACAAGAACCTATTAAAAGCAATAATTTAAGATCATGGACAAAAGTTGACACCTTGAATGATATGCATTTATATATGTGTGAACAATGTAGACATAATGGAGCAAGAAAATTCTTATATAGATAGTACAAAACATAAACATGAGTGTAAAATACTTCATCGTTGAATGAAGTATTTTACAGGTTGGTGATGGTCAACACATGGGATAACGAGGTACACATATTCTCGTATGACCCCAGTGAATGGAGTGTGGTGGAGTTTTCAAAGAAATTTAACATCGGTAGCCCTCCTAACTCTGCTGTTCCTTACAAAGGCGAGCTTTTTTGGTGCGGTAACGGTGGCCGTCTTCTCGGGTTTGATCTATACAACAGCACATGTACTCGTTCCTTTGAAATTGAGCAGCCTATAGAACTGGGGCCAACGGAGATTTTTGATTGCGTTGGACTTGTAGTGTGTCTGGGGTGCCTGAGAATATGTCAGATCTTAGTGCAGTCTCATATCTGCGTTTGGGAGCTTAAGGACTATGATAGTCAAGGTGGAGGCAAATAGTGCTTGGAGCACAAAGTGTTTCTCAAAGAATTTGTCTCAGAAAAATCTCTTTGGCTCATACAATATGTAAACCAGAATATTCCTTTAATCACAATGCTAGGTTTTCATCCAATTGATGGAAAAATCTTGTATTTGGGGATTGAATTGAAGGCTGTAGTATGCAACTTGCGGAAGAAAACGCTTGAAGTCTTTTGTAATTTTCCTGACGATAAACATTGGAGCTCAATGCACAGTTTCCTTAACTATGTGCTTCCAAGTTGGCCCACTCTCATTCATTCTTTTGAGAATACTGAGGATTTAACACGCACATATTGGGAGAGGGGAGAACGTCTTAAAGAAACTGATAGTGGAGTATATCCAAAAGAATATAACTCTCATTCCTTCTTAATGCTACTTAATAGCGTTTACCTATTTTTTATTTGATAATTTCTGTTAGTTACAGGTTACAAAGATAATCAATTATCTTATAATCTAATTTTTGTCTATTTGTAGACTTACTAACTTTGCAGTATCAGTTTCTGTTCCATAACTATTTCAATGCTTCCTAATTGTTTGTTTTGCTTGCTAGCATTTTCAGCTTTGGGTTCTATTGACAGACTTACTATCTTTGGGTTAATGTTTATTGTGATTTGCCATTAATTAAATGTTGCATCATAAAAATCAAGCAAACAAAATTTCTAGTGTTAACCCATGTCCTAATCTTATTGGCTGAGATCAATTCCCAAATCCTAGCATTTAATGTTGAGATTAGTTGAATACTTGAATCTTAGCTTCCAATTGCCATTATCCAAAGAAGCTAAAATGCCCAAAAACTAATCATACCATTTTTGGTCAAATACTAAGATAGATATATTGAGATTCTCTTGATAATATGATCCTTTTTGATTTTGCTAATTACTCCCTAAAACTTCATTGTAAAAAGAACCCACCATCAACTCCAAAACACACTAATCCCTCATAAAATTTTGCACCCATCTTGCCATTTTCAACTCATTAGTCAGCCCTTTAATTCATAAATTCGCTTTCAGTGTCATAGATATCCTTACACACTTACCCATAAACATTCCTTCTCATCTCGTCAAAAAAAAAAAAAAAAAAAAAAAAAAAAAAAAAAAAAACCAGCATCATAAAAAGCCATGAACAACCCTTTTTACACCATAGCCAAAAATAACTAAACGCTACTATAGCTCTCTTTTATACTTCGTATATTCAAACATACCTTTGACCTTTCTATAAAGTCACTTACATCACTTATTATATACATATATTCATTCAGCAAAAAAAATATACATATATTCATTATTATGTGGAATGACAAATAAAAACCTTGTTTAGATCCTTGTTGCACTAGTTGGATACTCTGTCTCTCTCACTAAATATTTTAAGCCCAACACTTTCAACGAAAAATAAATTTTTTATTTTTTATAAAGTGGTTTGTTCATGACTTAAATTTATTAAGATCATCGACTCAAAAATTACACTTTAAATTGTATCGAATTTTCCGTGTAACTGGCCATGTGCTCGTGTTTAAAATTAAATTAAATGAAAGAAATCATGAAATTTTAATATTTAGTTAGATTCGCTTATGGCAACATGAGAAGATGTAATTTTGTATCCCCAACATTGGCCAACAGAACATTCCCAAAATATCTTATTATGCAACCAAAGACGCAGCCAAGACTTGGAGTTTGGGAAGGGTGAGGGGTAGCTTTGCTACTGGCCAGTTTTAAAAACGCGGCCTCAGAACCGTTTTTTTGTAGTGTGGCTACGTGTAGCAACTCTAACCTCTGACTCTGCCCCATAACTGCTAAGGAGTTTTATTTATTTATTTATTTATTTTTGTGTTTTTGATGTGTGTGTTGCTTCTAAGTAAGACAAAATTATTTCATTTTAAATTTTTTAAAAGTTTGGGCTGTTTGTTTTGGGAAAAATTGTTTGATTAAGCTTAATTGTTTTTAGCTTTACTAATGGTAAATTTGTTGTTGGGCTAATTTTTTTTAGATTTGTATATATTTTTTTAGATTTTAGATCAATATATTTTTTTATGGCCTTTAAAATAAGGAAAATGCTAGAGCTACAATTTATTTTATTTTATTTATTTTTTATTTTTTATTTTTTTTGTTTACAAATTGGTAAGATATAAAGTGATGTAAATGGTGGGCTTATATGCTAACAAATAAATGATGTAGGAAATTTTATACTTATAGCCTTACTCGTAAAATAATTAATGATAATATTAAGGGGGTTGGGGCAAAGTGACAATTTTTTTTTAAAATATTTTTTTTATTACAAATTGGTAAGTTACAAAGTGATATAAATGGTGGGCTTTGATGCTAACAAATAAATGATGTAGGAAATTTTATACTTGTAGCATTACTCGTAAAAGAATTAATGATAATATTAAGGGGGCCAGGACAAAGTGTAATTTTATAGAACAAAATTGCTAAAATTTGTTCTTATATAATACTAGAGATGAGTTCAAGTTACACCTAGTGTAACTCTTGTAAAGTTACACATTTTTTGCACGGTAGATTTATAAGTGATCTAACGGTTAAAAAAAAAATCATTAAATGCTATTACTTTCTATCTCATTCATAATTAATACTAATATTTTCTCTCTCTCCTTATTTATTGTTTTTTTTGATTGATTAAAGGGCACACTGCCATTTTTAACAACTTACATTTCTATACTTAAAAAAATAAAATATACAAGAAAAATATTTGAGATAGATAATAAATAGAATGGTCAAGTAACTTCAGCTAAGTGCTTGGAAATAGTAGTTCATTTTTTATTTGATCGATTGAGAAGAACAAGTTCATTTTTAATTAGACTAGAACTAACTCTCTCCTTATTTCCTTTGTTGCCTATGCTAGAGGTTGATTTTATAGGAGTTAAGTCCCTGTTAATAAATTTTAAGAGTACAGGTTCAATTTAAAACCAAAAAATCTATAAGTTTTAATTTGTAATGATCATAAACATCATGGTTTAATTTTAAACTTTTGAATCTATATATGGTTTAATTTCAAACTGATAGAATTTGGATCGGCAAATATCCGTGACATTGCAATTTGAATTCTTGGTCCGAAAATTGTCTCGGATCTTCTCCATGGTATTTCGTTGGAAGAACCTCGTTCAAGCAAAAAGTAATTATGTTCAACCAAGCTACATTATAAGTTACGTTTTCCTTCAACTCGAGATTTCACTCCTTGGTTGATTGTGGCTCGCTCAAGCAATAACCCACTTTAGCGAGTCATTAACTTCACTCAAGCCACTACTTCAATTTTTTGTTTCGTGTATATATATATATATATATATACACATATTTTTTTTTTTAAGTATAGAAATGCAAGTTGTTAAAAATGACAGTGTGCCCTTTAATCAAACAAAAAACAATAAATAAGGAGAGAGAGAAAATACTAGTATTAATTATGAATGAGATAGAAAGTAATAGTATTTAATGATTTTTTTTTAGCCGTTAGATCACTTACAAATCTGCGGTGTAAAAAATGTGTAACTTTACAAGAGTTACACCAGGTGTAACTTGAACTCATCTCATAATACTAATATTAAAAAAAAAAAAAAAAATATATATATATATATATATATATATATATATATATATATATATATATATGGGGGCGCCATTGCCCCCCAAATACCAACTATGTCTCCGTCGCTGGATGCAACTTACCAGAAATGTCTCGTCCATACACAAACCTGACCCGAACTCAAAACCAATCAGTCATTTATCAAATTATCTGCTATACTTAAAGAGCTCAGACACGCTTACAAGTAAACGTAAATTTTTTATTATAATAATCATTGTAATTTTTGTTAATAACTGTTAGTTATTGGTTATAAAGATAATCAATCAGTATCTTATAATCTAATCTTATGGCTATTTGTATACCTACTATCTTTGCACTATTAGTCATATATATAACAGTATTTTTCTCAAAAAATTTGTTGAACCATTCAAAGGAATTGATTAGGATAAATATATATATATATATATATATATTTTTTTTTTGAGAGAGTTTTAACCTATGACGTCTGCTCCTGATGATAGTTTTTTATCATCAGACTAAGACACTAATCAGTTTTTAGTGTAGGTGGTGATTGATTCCCAGATCTCTTATATAACCATCAGAGAATTTACCAATTGAGCTAACTGGAACCAACTCAAAAATTTTGTATTGAACTATTAGTTAAGAATTACTATTTTCTTATATAACCCTTTACTAAACCAACCAAGGGCAAGGACTTTTTTAAATAAAAAATTTGCTTTATATTTTAAGTTTTAACTAAAGAAATTTAGTGTTCTATAAAAAAAAAAAATTACATATATATTTTTCTTTATTTTTATATTAAAATTTTCATCTACTCATATCATAAACCTATTCGTTAGTGATAGAATGTAGTGAGAATTAAGTTTTTCCAATCATGATTGTTAGAAAGGAAAGACAGAAAAAAGAGAGTTTTCTAACATTTCAAAAAACTTCAACTTGCAACCCTCTATTTTAATGTTATCTTTAATTTACATGACCTAATGAAGAACTCATGATCTTAATTTTAAACTGAAATTTCTCCTCTCCCCAACAATCAACTTTACAATAAATGTGGGTTTCAGTTAGTTCAACTGGTAAAGTCTCCAATAGTTGAATAAGAGATATGAAGTTTAATCTTCGTTTACACCAAAAATAGATTGGTGTCTTGGTGTGATGATAATGAGCTATTATTAGAAGTGGACATTAGGGGTGTTCACTAAATCATAAAAACCTCACAAACCGCACCAAAACCGCCCACAAAATAGCATAATCGCATCGCATTGCAAGTAACAGTGCACCGCATCATATGGTGCAGTGTGGTTTGCGGTTTTATAATAAGAAAACTGCACAAACCGCACCGCACCTTCTCTATATATTAATTAATTTATTTATTTTAATATTAAATATATTATTAATAGTTTAATAACCTTAGTTTTCAAAAAAAAAAAAAAGTTTGATAACACTAGTAAGTGTTGACTAGGAAAGCCAATCCAAAATAAAGAAAAACTAGTTCAATAGTTTAAAACTTGGCCTAAAACAAAAGGAAAATTAGTTTTGGGCTAGGAAGGAAAAGTCCAAAATTTGAAAAAGATACCGACTTCAAATCTTTCAAATCGTATCTTATACATCGCATTGCACATTTGACCATAAAAATGAGGTGTGGTGCGGTTATAGTTTTGGCTAAACTTTAAACTGCACCATAACGCACTGCATCATACATGTGATCGCAAAAATAAGGTGCAGTGTAATTATGGTTTTACCTAAACTTCACCGCAAAGTGTGGTACTAAAAATGACCCAAAATTGCACCGCACCATACCTCGAACACCTCTAATGGACGCCATAGGTTGAAACCCTCTCACAAAAAAAAAAAAAAAAAAAAAAACCTTCACAATAAATCATATTTATGTCCCCTCCAAACAAACTAAAATAATAATAATAATAATAATAATAATAATAATAATAACTAGTCGCTAATTTGTGCTATGTATGGGAACCTACCTATTTGTGAGGTAAATTAAAATAATTTTATAAAATCTTAAATTTATGAAGAAACTATAACATTGCATGATTTGCTCTTATATGATTTCAATTTGTGTTACAATTTGATAAAGAAGCTATTGCTTGAACTTGCAATGACTTAAAAAAAATTTGTCAGACAATTTTAGATGCTGCAAAAAAATAACTCAAAAATTCAAATATTAAAACTTTTGAAAGACCAAAAAATATTAATGAATCAGATGATTCACTACTTAAAAATTATTGAAACAAAACAAAATATATATGACTAAACAATAGAGAAATATAAAAGAAAGATGAATTACATTCAAAAGAGTAATTTCAATTATTGCAAACTTTAATATCTTGTAAAAAATGGCTAAAGAGAGTTTGGTGGTTCATATACGAAAATTACTTTTTAAAAAATAACTGAAAAATCGTAATATATATATATATATATATATATATATTTTAACAAAGTAGATGAGAAGAAAATAACATAAGAAGAGCTCATACATCTACTTGGCTTTAAAAACAAATATTGGGGTTTGCATTGTTTTTATAGTGTTCATGATTAACCTCACAAATTTAAAGATAAATTACCAATGTTTGAGTTTGAGTTTAAGTTGGACTTGTTAAAGAGATAGAGTTTCACTCATTGTTAAATTTGGACTAAACAAACATATAGTGCTGATGTGGAAAATTGTGAGAGTTTCAGGGGTTTTAGTTTTTTATATATACTAGTCGCTAACCCGTGCTATGCAAATGAACCTACTTATTTGTAAGGTAGACTAAAATAATTTTATAAAATCTTAAATTGATTAAGAAACTACATCATTGCATGATTTGCTCTTGTATGACTTTAATTTGATGAAAAAGTCATTACTTAAATGTGCAATGAATTATAAAAAATTTGTTAGACAATTTCAAATACTGCAAAAAAATAACTCAAAAATTCAAATATTAAAACTTCTGAAAGGCCAAAAATATTAAGGAATTAGATGATTTACTACTTAAAAATTATTGAAACAAAACAAAATATATATGACTAAACAATAGAAAAATATAAAAGAAAGATGGGTTACATTCAAAAGAATAATTTCAATTATTGTAAGCTTTTTTATCTTGTAAAAAACGGCTAAAGAGAGTTTGGTGGTTCAAGTACAAAAATTACTTTTTAAAAAATACATGAAAAATCATAAAATATATATATATATATATATATATATATAAATATATATATATATATATATATATATATATTTTTAATAAAGTAGAAGAGAAGAAAATAACTTAAGAATAGCTCATACCTCTACTCAACTTTAAAAAAAAAAAAATTTAGGTTTGTATTGCTTTTATAATGTTCATGATTAACCTCACAAATTTTGAGATAAATGAGTTTGAGTTTAAGTTGGACTTATTAGAGAGATAAAATTTCACTCTTTATTAAGTTTGGATTAAACAAAAATAATTTTGTTTCAAAAAAATGATGAGTTTGAATTTAAGTTGGACTTATTTGAGAGATAAAGTTTTATTTATTGTGAAGTTTGAACTAAACAAAAATAATCGTATTTAAATAAAATGATAATTTTATTTAAATATTGTGCTGACATGGAAAATTATGAGAGTTTCAGAAGCTTCATTGTCATATATATAAATATATAATAATAATAATAGTCTAACCATCATCAAAATAAAAAAATTCATACACCAAACACGAAAGCCCTATGAAATCTTTTTATCCCATTATATTGGGTGAATATTTAAATAAAAAAGTTTTGGACTTCCATTCCGACACCAACACAAATTAGGAATTCAATTCCGATTTGGTCTCTATGAAATCTCAAATCCTTATTTATTTATTTTTATTCCATTCCGAGATAGTCTAGGAAATCTTTTTTATCCCATTATATTATATATAGACAGCAATGTTTTCGATGTTCTCTAAACCTCCAAAGGCAAAAGAGAAGAACAACAATGACAGTGAGTTTGAACAATCTCCCGGATTTTCTATTGATAGAAATCCTGCTTCGGCTACCTTTAAAATCCAGAGTTCAATGCAAAGGCGTATCAAAACACTGGTGCTCTTTAATCTCTACCCCTTACTTCACTCGCAGCGTTGTTAGGCACTGCCACACAAACCCTCATACCCAGCCCTTTATAATGACCTTGGAGTACAAAAATAAGTATTTAAGTAATCGTCTCCTCGTAATTAAATCTGAACCAGAACTGAAATTTCTCACTGCTTACATATACAAACTAAGAGAGCAAATTTGGTTTGAAGCTTCGTGTAATGACTTGCTCTTGTGTCTGGCAAAACATAGGTTTGATGGCAACAGACGCTATTATTATGTCATAAATCCAATCACTAGACAACGTTTAGCGCTCCCTCCAATTCCTGAACCTCGAAGTTTCACTATTACTGGGTTTATCTATAATAATAGTGATAATGATATTGTTGATAAGCAAGTCAGTTTCAGTTACAGGTTGGTGATGCTCAAGGTATGGAATTCCGAAGCACACATATTCTCGTCAGATACCGGTAAATGGAGTGTCATGGAGTATTCAAAGGAATTTCAAGTAGCTCGCTTTCCTTCCTCTGCTGTTCCTTACAAAGGCTTGCTTTTGTGGAGCGGCACTAATGGCCGTCTTCTGGCGTTTGATCTATACAACAGCACAGGTAGTCGTTGCTTTGAAATTGAGCAGCCTATAGAATGGGAGCAGCAAATGAAGCAGCCTATAGAACAGGGCCGAATGAAGTTTATTGATTGCCTTGGACTTGGAGTGTGTCAGGGGTGCCTGAAAAAATGTCAGATTATAGTGCAGTCTCATATCTGCGTTTGGGAGTTCAAGGACTATGATAACCACTACAAAAAAACGGTTCTGAGGCCGCGTTTTCAAAACGCGGCCATAGGGAGTAAAAACGCGGCCTTAGGCCAGTTTGGCCTTAGGCCGCGCTTACTTAGGCCGCGTTTTCTTCCGCGGCCTAAAACGTGCGACTATAGGCCCGTGAAGTCTAAGGCCGCACTTTTTGAGCCGCGGCCCAAGACCCGGTCCTATAGCCGCGACAAAAACGCGGCCTCAGACAGCCCTTAGGCCGCGTTTTAAACGCGGCTTCAGAGACAACCTTAGGCCGCGCTTAAAAAGCGCGGCCTAAGATTATGGTATTAGGCCGCGCTTTTAAGCGCGGCCTAAGGTTACAGTATTTGGCCGCGGTTTAAACGCGGCCTAAGACCATAACCTTAGGCCGCGCTTAAAAAGTGCGGCCATAGGGCTGAAAACAGACCGATCAGGTCTCAGCCCATTTGGCCTTAGGCCACGTTTTAAACGCGGCCTAAGACCATAACCTTAGGCCGCGCTTAAAAAGTGCGGCCATAGGGCTGAAAACAGACCGATCAGGTCTCAGCCCATTTGCCCTTAGGCCGCGTTTTAAACGCGGCCTAAGACCATAATCTTAGGCCGCGTGTAAAACGCGGCCTAAAATGTAGGGATATCTTATTGGAAATGATGAATCAACTTCAAATCAGAAAGACCAAGTGTACGCTTGATGCCAAAAAGAATAATGCATTATGCTGGTGTGCATATAAAAATTAAGGAAAATATATAATTCAACTGAGGGAGGGATTTTCAAAATATATAAATAATTATCAACATTGACAACATATATGTTGATAATCTTATTAGTACCACAAGTGCAAACACTAGCACTGCATGTATGGAGGAAAAAGACTACCAAATCTCAGGCCTAGAATTTTCAACAGTCAAGTAATAATGACTTGGATGGGAGCAGAATTTATGACAACAATGCAATAGCATAAGGAATGAAAATGACTTCCAGTCAGCATGCAGCAGCAACTGATTTGTTTTGCTAAAAAAGTGTAAGAAAAACAATGAGTGAAAACCAGCATGCTTCATTGTATCAGATATTATCCTTTGCGTAGTAAAACCAGAAAGAGTTGGAATATTAAGCTAACCAGCAGCCTCAAAAATATTTGCTTGTATCGGAGGTCTATTAGGATTAAGCATGACACGTGTTTTCCACACTTGAAGCGCTCCATCCTTGGAAAGAGTGACAAGTAACCACAATATTGGGAGCCAAGCAACTGATGTTATTGGTTGGGAACCCACTTGTGTACTGAAATTGCAGTTAAAACTTAATTGTTAGATTCCAAGTATAAAAAAAAAAAAATAAAAAAATAAAAAAGGATAAGATCATATAGGAAATCATAATTATAACTTCAACAAAATTCAAAACCATATACATACAGGCATATGCATTGATGCATGTCTATGTGTGTGTGTGTAAAGCAGTAGGCCGAAGAAATCTAACTTTTTAGGAAGTTACGCCCAATTATCACTTAAACAATTTCCATTAAACATACCCAGATCCATCTACCATTGCACTCATTCACAAATCTGGAGATTAAAATATAAGTAGCATGCATACACAGCCCTAACAATTACCACCTGGACCAAAAGCCTCTTTTGGCTGTCCTGGGACCTATAGCCATTTTTTAGACATTCCAAAGCCCCTATGATGATCATCTAATTGATTATCACAAAGACATCACAGTCCTCTTAGAACCACATATTTCAGGGACTACAATGTAATGCTGTTAGCAGCCAGCTGAATAAGGTAAGAATGCTTGAAAGCTAGTTTTCTAATGAATTTGCTAAAACTTTTCCGTTAATAATACATAAAAATATATAAAATCAAGTTAAGAAATAAGTTAGAAAGGTAAAATGTTTCAACTTGTTCTATAAACACAACTCTTATACTGATAAAAAAAAAAAACACAACTCTTATAGTATACATTTTCTTTCTTTTCTATTCTTTTCTTTTCTTTTTTTTGTTATTAATAAGTTTAACTCTATGGCAAAAAGTTACCACTTATTTTGGGCATCCGAAATTGAGACCCAAAAATTTATACATATAAAAAATCCATTCATTTAAAACTTTACAGTAGGAGGCTTCAGATACTCATTGGAGAATAGAAAACCCCATTCTTGCCCTACACTAGCTCTTTCCCCACCATCTATGAGTATTAAAAAACGGGGCTTTAGGCCGTCTTGGGCCGCATTTTTATAAACGCGGCCCAAAAAAACGCGGCCTTAAGGCCCCGCGTTTTGTAGTGAACATCTATGGAGGCGAATGGTGCTTGGAGCACAAAGTGTCTCTCAAGGAATTTGTCTCTGAAAAATCCCTTTGGCTCTTACTAACACAATCTTTTTTTATCACAGTGCTAGGTTTTCATCCCATCAATGGGGATATCTTGTATTTGGGGATTAGATCGAAGGTTTTGATATGCAACTTGCGTAGGAAAACGCTCGAACTCTATTGTTATTTTCCTGAGGGTAATCATTATGCAGTGAGTAACGCCTTCAACTGTGTGCTCCCATGTTGGCCAACACCCATTCCTTCTTCTTTAAAGAATGCTGCCTACTAGCACTTATTGTGGTGCATGCTTGCTAGCTTGCTTCTTTCAGCATTGGGTTTGTTTATTATAGAGAGAATCAATTATATTATAATCTAATCTTTTTGGCCATTTGTAGAATTACTATCTTTGCACAATTAGTTTGTTTGGGTTGCTTGCTAGCATTTCAGCTTTGGGTTTTGGTTAATGTGTATTGTGATTTTCCTGTATTATGTAGCATAAGGGTTTGATGTCTATAAGAGTGAAGCTTACATAACATAATAAACAGGAAAAAAAGAAAAAAAAGAAAAAAAAAAAAGGGAAATCCATTTGCTTAAGCAGTAATCACTACCACCGATTCTCTCAATAATTCATTCATTTCAAACTGTTGAATCTTGAATGATCAATCATAACAAAAGATAAATTCAGCTTAATCATTAATTATACGTCTCACATAACTTCAGTTACCCAAATACCTTTTGGACACCTTGAATCTCAATTAGCACGTTGTTCAAACATAGATAACATGAATCAAAACATTCCAAATCCAATGCAAAGCAAAATGAGAGAGTGCATATATAATATTATTGTTAACCTTTAACCTTTTTTTTGAGAAACTGGTAACCTCTAACCTGGTATTGAGTGCTTTGTGTAGTTGGGTTGATGATAGAAATAGACTTCTTGGAAAATAATTTCGTCCATTCTCCTTTTTGCATAGTACTGCTACATATATCAATCCTAAATATCTGCACACAGTCCAACGACCAATGTCACCAATCCCAGCCACATTTTGTAATAATAAAAAACAAAACCTTACCCAAAAGGGAAAAGTTTCAATTACTACAATTTTTTTTGGCATTCTTCACAGCATTAATACATATACCCCAAACCCCAGAGTGAAACAACCTCACCTCAATTGTGTAGATATTATTTCGATCCTAGACCCTTTAGGTTTTGTTTTCTTCTAATGCTAACTGACACCCTAGATCTGATTTAGATATTGTTTAAGTGTAGGGATGACCAAATCTAATGGATAATACATCAGGCATTCATTGGGTAGATATGAGCTTTATTAACAATTATAAAGAGTTTCAATTATGACTAGTCCTAGCATAGATGTTGTTAGGTTCTAAAGACTTATATTTTTATGTATTTAGAACTCTAATTTGTATTGTTGGCAAACCATGATCAAAACAATGTATTTAGTTTGTTTTAGACTTGCTCAAAGTTGGTTTATTATTGTAAAGTTGGATTAAATTATTACAGGATTAAAAAAACTGTTTTAGCCTTTTTCGATTGATCGAAGCTTAGGCTCGATCAATCGAAAATCGGGTCTGACATTTTTTTTCTGTAAATTTCCAACTCAGCCCTAAGTGATTTAAAACGTTTTGGGTTTCTAATTTTCCCTAGGTATAAAAGGCAAACCCTAGCCACGTTTTAGTGTTGCTCATATTGTGGTTTGTGTAAATCTCTTGTGAGATTTTTAAGGAATTTTCCTTCACATAAACTTAGGGTTTTCAAGGAGAAGAAGTTTTCTACACCTTGATGATCAATCCAGTTGCTGCCATTGAAGCCTAAAGAAACACAAGCGGGTGTGCTTGTATTTGGTGGTGAATCCAAGAAAGAAGGAGTCCGTGAATTCGGAGCTTGCATGTGGTCATGTCAGTAAGTTCTACTGGTGGGTAGCAATAAGAAGTCGATCATGGGGGCTTGTAAGTCTTATTGTATGAACTTCGATTCTTTCAAGATAGTGGATTCAAGTTTACCTTGAGGATAACTAGGTTAAATCCTCTTCAGGTTTTTACCGGTTTGGTTTCTTGGGTGATCATATCTTGTGTTATTTACATTTCTGCTGCCTTTACTTGATATGATTGTTTGTTTGTGTTAACCTAGATTTAATTAATTTAACTAAGTAACAACTTGGCTAATTTCCTAGGTTAATCCAATTGTGGTTTTAAGGGGTCTAAAAACTGTCAAGTGGTATCAGAGCGGGTAGCTCTCTTGCTATAGATCTTTTGATCACTGAGCTGATCCTTGACCCCTTTGTTATGGATTTTTTGAAAAGTGTAATGCTTATTTATCAACTTGCTTACTTTATGTATTTGCCTCTTGTTGCATCTATTAAATCTTTCCTTAGACTCCTTGATCTTATCACATGTGATAATGATTATTTGTGTTATACTACCTTAACCGACTTAAAGGCACGTGATTCTTGTCTTTGGTATTTGGATAGTGGTTATTCTAGGCATATGATAGGTAACAAAGGATTATTCAAGACTCTCTTTGAAGGAAAGATTGGGACAGTCACTTTTGGAGATGGAAGCAAATCTGTGATCAGAGGCATTGGAACTGTGGACATTCCAGGGTTGCCGGTTTTTGAAGATGTTTGGTATGTTGATGGACTGAAGGCAAATCTACTCCGCATCAGTCAGATTTGTGATAATGGACTAAATGTTCTCTTCACTAAGTATGAATGTGAGATACTTGATAGTGGAAGTGACTGTATGTGTGTTGGTGTAAGGACAGCAGACAACTGTTATGGATTGACACCAAGCATAAGCAACAAGTGCTTTAGTGCAAAGATTGATCAAGTTGATTTGTGGCATCAATGTTTGGGGCATGCAAGTCATAAGCAATTAGAAAAAAATTTCCAAATGTGATGCAGTTGTTGGTTTACCTAAGTTTGAGAAGATAGATAAGTGCATATGTGGACCATGTCAGTTAGGTAAACGAATAAAATCTAAACATTCGTTTGTGACAAGTGTTCAAACTTCAAAACCTTTGGAGTTACTTCACATTGATCTCATGGGTCCTGCTAGAATTCAGAGTTTAGGTGGAAAGAAATATATTTTGGTGGTTGTGGATGACTTTACTAGATATACTTGGGTTATGTTGTTGAAAGATAAAGTTGAGGCTCCTGAGAAGATGATACATCTGTGCAAAAAGTTGCAGGTTGAGAAAGATACTATGATAGCCAGAATCAGAAGTAACCATGGAAGAGAATTTGAGAATACCAAGCTAGCTACTTTCTGCAATGATCAAGGCACACATCAAGACTTCTCTTCACCCAAGACTCCTCAACAGAATGGAATAGTGGAACAGAAAAATAGGGTTGTTTAGGAGATGGCACGTGTCACGCTACACAA
This sequence comes from Quercus wislizeni, assembly GCA_023055345.1. Lineage (NCBI taxonomy): Eukaryota > Viridiplantae > Streptophyta > Magnoliopsida > Fagales > Fagaceae > Quercus > Quercus wislizeni. The sequence continues at coordinate 7,268,631 of JALGQJ010000002.1, read as the reverse complement.
TAAAAAGTTATCCAAATCTTTCTAGGGAGAAGTAGTTAACATTGTTTGTCATACACTTAACCGGGTGTATTTCAGACCTGATTCCAAGAAGACTCCTTATGAACTCTGGAGAGGAAAGAAGCCTGTTGTTAAGTATTTCAGGATATTTGGTAGTGATTGTTACATTTTACGTGATAGAGAGAACCTAGAAAAATTTGATGCAAAGAGTGACAAGGGATATTTTCTAAGGTACTCCTCCACAGGTGGAGCATATAGAGTGTACAATCTGAGAACTAAAACAGTGATGGAATCATCAAATGTGGTGATTAATGATGAAGTATGTTCTGAAGCACAGTCAGAAAATATTGCTTCGGTTCAAGATAAGCCTGTGGAGGTTGATGACTCACTCCCTGTTGATTATGTTGGAAAGCACAGTGACGAAGAGTTGATGGTGTTGAATGATGCTGTGTTTGTTCCATCAAGTCCGAAACCATCCACACCGGTACATGAGACTCAACAAGCACTACATGAGTTCAGTCCTTCATCGGAACAAAAAGGCACCTCAACATCTTTAGTCAAAGGTCCTTCCTTTAGAGTAAGGCTTAATCATCTCTCCTCAAACATATTAGGAAGTTTAAATGATAACATGAGATTAAGGTCAAAAGCTTTAAGTGTAATTACTCACTCATGCTATCTGTCCCAATTCGAACTGAAAAAGGCAGATGAAGCTCTTCAAGATGCTGACTGGGTAAACTCCATGCATGAAGAATTTCATCAGTTTGTTCGGAATGATGTGTGGGAATTAGTTCCTAGACCAAAGGGTGTAAATGTGATTGGAACTAAGTGGATCTTTAAGAACAAGTTTGATGAACATGGCATTGTTATCAGAAATAAATCTAGACCTGTTGCTCAAGGTTACACACAAGTGGAAGGGGTTGACTTCGATAAGACTTTTGCACCGGTAGCAAGACTGGAATCCATTAGGATACTTTTGGCTATAGCTAGTCATTTAAATTTCAAGTTATACCAAATGGATGTCAAAAGTGCCTTCTTAAATGGAATGTTGCAAGAAGAAGTATATGTGGAACGACCGAAGGGTTTTGTTGATCCTCACAGACCGGATGATGTGTATAAATTGAAGAGAGCACTGTATGGTTTGAAATAAGCTCCACGAGCCTGGTATGATAGATTGAATGCATATCTCACTGAGCATGGATTTAAAAGGGGATTTCCAGACACTACTCTCTTCATAAGAAAGGATAAGAATAGTTTTGTTGTAGCTCAAATCTAAGTTGATGATATTGTTTTTGGTGCTACTAATGACTCTCTTGCTCATTCTTTTGCAGATGAAATGAAGACTATGTTTGAAATGAGTATGGTTGGTGAACTAACTTATTTTTTAGGATTACAGGTAAAGCAAACGGACTCAGGAATCTACATCAACCAAGCAAAATATGCAAGGAATCTAGTCAAGAGATTTGGATGGGACAATGCTGCACATGCCAGAACACCAATGGCTGCCAATGCAAAATTAACAAATGATCCATCAGGTGAGTCTGTTGATGTTACTTTATACAGAAGTATGATTGGATGCTTATTGTATTTGACTGCTAGTAGGCCTGATATTGCCTTTAGTGTTGGTGTTTGTTTTAGATTTCAATTTAATCCTAAAGTTTCACACTTGAATGCTGTCAAAAGAATTATTAAATATGTTGGTGGAACTTGTGATTATGGATTATTTTATAATAAAAAGTCTAATCTGTCTCTTGCTGGTTTTTCTGATTCTGATTGGGCTAGTAATGCTAATGATAGAAAAAGCACTACTGGTCGGTATTTTTATGTAGGAGCCAATCTTATTGCTTGGATGAGTAAAAAGAAAAATTATGTGTCTTTGTCTACTGCAGAGGTAGAATATATTGCTGTTGGAAGTTGTTGCTCACAGTTTCTTTGGATGAAAAAGGTTTTAACCAATTATGAGATATTCGAAGATACCATGGTTATTTAATGTGATAACTCTAGTGCTATTGATATATCTAAAAATCCTGTTCAATATTCTAAGACTAAGCACATAGAGATTAGGTATCACTTCATTAGGGATCTTGTTGAAAGAAAGATTTTGTATCTTGAGTATATCCCTACTGAGCGTCAGAATGCCGACATCTTCACCAAACCTCTTGATAGAAGTAAGTTTGAGACTCTTCGTCAAGTAATTGGTGTGATTCTGTGTCCCTGATCTGTCTTGGCTTTTTATGGTCCTTGTGCTTCATTGTTTTTCCTTTGTGACTGTTATTCTTTGTTCTTTGGTTTTTGTGTTTCGTTTCTCTTGTCTTTAGGAGTTGTATTGCATTACATTCATGCATTTCATTCTAGGTGTTTTTATTTTATTTTATATATATATATATATATATATATATATATATATATATATATATATATATATATAAAGGAAGGAAGGAAATGGAAGCACATTGTGTTCTTGCACTATTCTCTTTATTTTTTGAAAACAAGGTTGGTCAATTTATTTTCACATGACATGTCTCTTGTACTTTGTTTAGCGTTGATGAGCTTATTTATTGCACTTGACTAGTTGAAGCTTTGTAGTGCATGTTGTGTGGGAAATATGTTTATGGTGTTTATCACTTTGTATTAATCTTGAAGTCATATGTTGTTTGACTGTCGGACTTGATCCTTTTGAGAAAGGCATAAATAATCATCTCATCACTGTGCACTAGCCAATCATGAACACCTTAGTGCATATCATAAGATTTTGTGTTCGAGAAAGTGTAGCACATGCACAAAAGGATCATAAGGTGAAGTCTCGGTTTAATTGATAATTGCATAAAATTGGTGTGTACTATTAGGCTTAATGCCAAAATCACATAATTAAAAATTGGTGTGTATATTATGAGACAAACTTTAAGAAACTTACATGATTGCAAGCTTATGTTCTAGGAGATGTGGGAGTTATATCATGTAACTCTTTAGGTGATAGTCTCTTTTGAATTCTATGTGATGAATTTTGTAGACTTTGTGGTTGATTGTTATTCACATATCACCTCACATGTATCACAAGCTTTTGCTAGTTGCACACATAATACAAGTTACTCTTTGCTAAACATTGTACATGTAATTGTGTGTGTTTTTGGTCTGACCAACCAAGTTTGAAAAATACTTTGAGTTTTATGCACAACTGATTTGTTGCTTGAAAAAAAAATGGGAGATTGTTTGAAATCTAAATTTTTGGGAGAATTGGGTTTTAAATCTTGAGTTTGTGAAAATCATTTCATCTCATACTCATGCATTTTTTTTTTTAAATTTTTTCAATGCTTTGAGGAGAGGTTGCATCAAATTCTGTTGATTTTCAAAAATTTATTTTTTTACAATTTCCATTGATCGAGTCTGTTTTTCGATCAATCAAAATTGCGATTAAAATTTTTAGTAAGTCTCTGTCTATTTCGATTGATCGAAACTGTTTTTCGATCAATCGAATATCGTGAATAAGTTTTTTTAAAATTCAGTGTTTGACACGTTAAAACACTTTTTCAAAAGCTTTTTCAACTTTTCTCTCTCTCTCCGACTCGACAAAGCAAAATCATCCAATTTTTTGTCGTTTTCCTCCAAATCTTTTGCAAGGTTTTCCTCTCCCAAAGCCGGTATGTCTATTTTACCCTTCTTTTTGCATTTTATTTCATGTTTGCATGCATAAATTCATGCATTTATTTGAAATTTTCAGACTATGCATAAATTAGGATTTTTGTTTAATCAAGCCTTATTTTATGAAATTGATCAATGGGTTTTGTTGCTATATTGATATATTCATGATCTGTGATAGTTAATTTGATCAGTTTGGGGTTTTTGTGAAAAATTAAAATTCTAGGGCTTGTATTGAACCCGATTTGGCGATTTTGTTCAATTGATGAAATTGGCTTGTTGAATTGATATAATTAATCATTCTAAACTGTTTTCTAACTTGTGTGATGATCAATTGGTCAATTTCTTTAAAAACATTCAAGTGGTTTTAAAATTTTTTGGAGTTTTTGTTAGAAACTCTATGCTCAAGCAAATTTTGTGAATTTGAACTTATATTGAACTTAATTCACTACTTTAGCACATGCATCATGTCATTTAATCTATTCATGTATCATATAGCTTTTGATCTATATCTTTGTGCTAACTTGCAGTTTGCCCTTGGTTTTGTTTTTTTTTCTCTCTCTATTTTGCTGTGTGTTTTTGGTTCATATTCTAGCACAATGCCTAGGAAAACTAGAGCTAATAGGGTTCCCTCTACTCCTTCTGTGTCTCCTTCTATGGTTCAGCTTTTTAAGAAGGACCGTTGTCGAGACGCTTTTGAGAAACTGAACAGTAAGCGTAAGATTTGGGCTGAGCGTTCTGTGATCTTAGATGAGGTTGATCCGACCATTAGGGCTAACCTAGAGTCTAGAGGTTGGTTGTCCTTATTAGAGATAGACCATCCACCCCCGACCGCCCTAATTAGAGAGTTCTTCTCGAACCTCTCTTGTCATATCTATGATTCCAACACCCTTGTTAGGAGTTGGATACGAGGTGTTGAGTTCATCATTACCCCTAGGGTAGTGGCTGAGGTTCTTGGGGTTCTGGTCGTTACCGAGCTTATCTATCCCTATACCGAGTCTCCTCCTATAGATGTTGTCATGTCACACATCACTAGATCATCTATCCAGTGGGGTTCTGATCCTCGGATCACGTCTTCTGCGCTGTCTGAGACTGCCTATTTGTTTCTTAGAGTTGCATGTCATTCATTGTGGCCTATTTCTCATCTCCACACCATCTCTCTTGAGCGATGTGTGTTTTTATACGCTTTCATGTCTGGTGCGTTTATCAGCTTTGCTCATTTGTTTCTTCGTTCTTTGAACAAAGTTCATAGGAGCTCTGTCATAGGGCATGCACTTATTCATCCTATTTTCATTCATAGGATTTTGTTATTCCTTGGTTTAGCTGATTTCCCTTCTGGTGAGCCTGTTCATGTTGTTACTCCTTTAGGTGCTACATTTTTTAGATAGAGGGCTGCTCACTTGAGAGTTGATCCTTCGAGTCCTAGAGGTGCATCTTCTGGTGATGTCCCCCCTCCTCCCTCTTCTACAGGTGTTGATGCTGCTGAGACTTCTGGTGCTGTTGCTGCTGCTGTTGCTAACGTTTCTCCACTGATTACTTCGGATGATTCAGACATTTGACATATGTTAGATCATGTCTTGACCGTTCAGACTGCTCAGGGACAGATTTTGGTGGACGTTCTTGATGAGATTCGTGGTTTGCGAGCAGATTTAACATGGTTTCGGAGTTCTTCATCGCCACCTCCTTTTGATGATGGATTTTGATTGCCCTTTGGCATTCCATCACAAAAAGGGAGAGTACATTTGAGAGTTTTTACGAGTTTTTACATTTGAGAGTCTCTTGTACTTGTTTTTGTTTTCAGGTGCTTCACTTTGTATTTTATCTTTTTTAGCTCTTGCCACATTTGTTTTACCTTATTGGGATATTCATGTTAGGGAGAGTATATTTTTTTTATGTTTCTTGTTTCAAACTGCTTATTAACTTATGTTTATAAGTTCTTCATTGATATATGTCTTTATTGTGTGTTGTTTGAAATCAAGATTTTATTTTATTTGCTTGTATTTTTTCCACACATGCGGTTATGCATTTTGTTTAAGTGTTTCAGGAAATATACAGGTTGATTCAATTAAGTTGCTGTCTACTCTTGCAACTGATGGATAGTAGTTAGGATTGAATTTGTGTTTTGTGAGCATTATTTTGTAAAGGGCTTTTATTTATAAACTTTGAGCAAATAAGTTGTGTTTTGTCATGGATTGCCAAAAAGGAAGTTTGTTAGGTTCTAAAGACTTAGGTTTTTATGTATTTAGAACTCTAATTTGTATTGTTGGCAAACTATGATCAAAACAATGTATTTAGTTTGTTTTAGACTTGCTCAAAGTTGGTTTATTGTTGTAAAGTTGGATTAAATTATTGCAGGATTAAAAAAACGGTTTCAGCCTTTTTCAATCGATCGAAGCTTAGGCTTGATCAATCGAAAATCGGGTCTGACGTTTTTTTTCTGCAAATTTCCAACTCAGCCCTAAGTGATTTAAAACGTTTTGGGTTTCTAATTTGTCCTAGGTATAAAAGGCAAACCCTAGCCACGTTTTAGTGTTGCTCATATTGCGGTTTGTGTGAATCTCTTGTGAGATCTTTGAGGAGCTTTCCTTCACATAAACTTAGGGTGTTCAAGGAGAAAAAGTTTTCTACACCTTGATGATCAATTCAGTTGCTGCCATTGAAGCCTAAAAAAACACAAGCGGGTGTGCTTGTATTTGGTGGTGAATCCAAGAAAGAAGGAGTCCGTGGATTCGGAGCTTGCACGTGGTCGTGTCAGTAAGTTCTACTGGTGGGTAGCAATAAGAGGTCGAGCGTGGGGGCTTGTAAGTCTTATTGTACGAACTTCGATTCTTTCAAGATAGTGGATCAAGTTTACCTTGAGGATAGTTAGGTTAAATCCTCTCCAGGTTTTTACCGGTTTGGTTTCCTGGGTGATTATATCTTATGTTATTTATATTTCTGTTGCCTTTACTTGATATGATTGTTTGTTTGTGTTAACCTAGATTTAATTAATTTGACTAAGTTACAACTTGGCTAATTTCCTAGGTTAATCCAATTGTGATTTTAAGGAGTCTAAAAACTGTTAGATGTGATTAGTGTTTTTCCTTGGATCATTACATAAAGTCTGTCATGCATTTTACATTTAATTATTATTTAAGAAGAAACAGATATAAGTAAATTTATCACTTATATTAGAAAAGAAAAAAATACAAGATTTTATAAACATAATTACCATGTAATTTTATCAAGAACCTAAAAACATTACATTGGGAATGTGACATAATTCTTAATCAATCAAGTCCTTTTTTACACAAATCTCTCTTCTTAAAGTATCACTAAAGTGGATCAAAATGGACCAAAGTGAATTGAATTGGACCAAAGTTGACCGAATGGATCGAGTATGACCAAAGTGGACCAAAATAGACCGAGTAGGACTGAATAGAATCAAAATGGACTAAATGGGACCGAAGTGGACTAAATAGGATCAAATTGATTGAATAAGACCAATATGGACAAAATAGGACCAAAGTGAACAAAATGGACCAACTAGGATTGAAATAGAACGAATCGAATCGAAGTGGACTGAATGGACCAAACTAGACCGAAAAGGACCGAATGGGACAAAAATGACAGAATGGACCGAATTGGACCAAATAAGACCAAAGTGGACTGAATAAGACCGAACAAGCCAAGAAGGACCAAAGTGGACCGAATAGAACCAAATTAAACTTAATAGGAACAAAGTGGATCGAATAGGATCAAAGAGGACCGAATAAGACCAATGTAGACCTAAGTGGAATGAGTAGGACCAAAGTGGACAAAATATGGCTGAATAAGACCAAATAGACTAAATGGACTGAAATGTTATGTCAGCTAATGTGACTCAATAGGAGCTACTAATATTAAATACTAAGGTTCAACCAATTTTATTAAACCCGACCTGGCCCGGGCGGTTGGACTGGTAACTTGGTGACCAAGCACATAAATCGGTTTGGGTCATCAATTGGATCGGATGTGCACAAGACCCGGTCGAAACCAGTAAAACCTAGCCGAATCACATAGTTTGCTTAAAACTCGCTGAGTTTTAATAACCCAGTCGAGTTTGTGAATTATGTAAAATTACATTAATAGGTCAATTCCATTGACTTCTTTACTATTTAATGTATGATAATATCGTAATTTAAATAAAAGGAAATCTTAATAAATAAATAAAAATGCAATTTTCAGTTTCACGAAGCCAGTTAGCATGTAGGTACGAGTATATTAGTATATGTTATATAATTTATTAGTTAAACCTTATTTTCTTTTCTTTTGTTTACATTTTTTGGGCTTTATTTTTTCATTGCTTTAAGTTTAATTCTCTCTCTCTCTCTCTCTCTCTCTCTCTCTCTCTCTTTTATAATTTTTAAAATCTCTTTATTTGACCTTGCGGTTCAACCATTGACCCATTGGTTGAACTAGTAACCCAGTGAATTGGCTCATAGGCCGGGTCAATGTTTGGTCAAAGTTTAATAACTATGGGTTCAACTTTATATATATATATATATATATATATATATATATATATATAATTGGTGGGTTTCAACCACCTTATGACCAAATTTTGAATGTAATTGAGATAATGTCCTGCCTTACAAATTGTGGTAGAGGTGGAATGTTTTCTCCAAAGATACAATTTGACTATTATGAACAATTTAACTTATTAGGATAACATAGACTCAGGATTTCAAATTGTTGTTGTAGCCGGACCTCTATATCTTGTACTTGAGTTTAAACAACTTGGTGATTAGGATTTACGGTGATTGATCTGTTGCAATGCTCTCAAAAACTCAAGGCAAAGGCAGAGGCAGAGGCAACGCAGAAGAAGAACAATGAGTTTGGACAATTTTCCCGATAGCTGACTGAAACTCTGCTTTGGCTGCCTTTAAAATCTGTATTTCAATGCAAATGCATATCAAATCGCTGGTGCTCTTTAATCTCTACTCCTTATTTTACTCGCCGCTATGTTGGCCACCACCACACAAACCTTCAGCCCTCTACATTGCTCTTTGAGTCGGCAGATATCCGATCAAATCGTGCCTTCACAACTGATACTGACCAACCAGAATTCAAAACTCTCGCTTCTTATGTACACAGATACAATGAGCTTGAAGATTTGTGTAATGACTTGCTCCTATGTCGCAAGTGGCCTAAAGATGAAGATGAGGTGCCTGGTAAGATGAGCGTTTACTATGTGATGAATCCAGGGCCGGCTCAAGGCCTGGCAAGTTAGGCCTAGGCCTAAGGCCCCACCAAAAAACAAAATTTTCCTTGGGAAAAAAGGCCCCACTTTTCATAGTTAAAATATCCAAAATTTTATAAAATTATATATATTTTCTAAAGGTTGTACATTTTTTTATTATTAGTAATGTACAAATTTTACTATTGACTTACAAATTGCCATGTTATTAATCACAAAAAACGTGATATAAATATTCATTAGTTAAATTGATGAAGTTCATCAATGAGAAAGAATATCACATTATATTTTGAACATTTTATAATGCTTTTAATTAACGCATTTTTCTTTTTCATTTCTATTAAGACTCTCAAAGTACATGACCAATAAAACCTTAACTCAATTGAAACCTTAAAATATTTCAAAAAGATGTTGCAAATGTGTTAAATCATCAATTATAGATTAATCTTCCCTAATAGTTTGAGACTTTGATTTTTGTAAACTAATATCCTACAAAACCATACACCAAATAATCTCTCTCTCTCTCTCTCTCTCTCTCTCTCTCTCTCTCTCTTTTTAAATCAAAATATAAATTTAAAAATTAGATTACAACTTTATTTAGCTATGCATCATCTTATATCTAAAATAAAGTATCTTTTTCAATCACAATATATTTTTATTACTTTTTATTAGTATTTATAATTCAACTATGATATTCAATTATCTATATGAAATTAACATTAGTCTAGTTGGTATTATTTATGTATTTAATGTATCAAATTAACCTTAATTTGATTAGTATTAAATAATTTTGTTTAATTAATATTTACATATTAAAAGCCCTGTATAAATTTTTTGCCTTAGGTCCCAAATTATGTTGGGCCGCCCCTGGATGAATCCAATCATTAGGCAATGTCTCAAGCTCCCTCCCATCTCTCAACCTCGTGGTTTTTTCATTCAAGCTGGGTTAATTTGCAGCTATGACTACAATAATAATAATATTGGTGATAAGCAACTCAGTTACAGTGTGGTACTCATTCCTTATTTGAGTCACAAGTCAAGAAAATTCAAGATACACATGTTCTCGTCCAACACCAGTGAATGGAGCGAGTTGGAGCCGTTGTTGCCGGCGCTGGAGGGATTTGAATTATGTCACTTTCCCAGGCCTGCTGTTTCCTATAAAGGCTTGCTTTTTTGTCCTGCTACTGGTGGCCGTCTTCTCGCGTTTGATCCGTACAACACCAGATCTTGTCGATTGATTGAGAAGCCTATAGAATGAGTCACATGGAGGAGCTGATTGCGTTGGAGTGTGCCAGGGGTGCCTGAGGATATGTCAGATTTCATTGTGGTTTCGTTTAGGTAGTGTTTTACGTGTTTGGGAGTTCAAGGATAATGAAGTTGGAGGCAAATGGTTCTTGGAGCATGAAGTGTTTATCAACCAGTTGGTCTCAAAAAAATCTCCTTGGCTCACACAATATGTCCCACTGAAATTTCCTTTGTCACAGTACTAACTTTTCATCCTAATGATGGAGATATCTTGTATTTGGTGATTGAAATGAAGGTTGTATTATGCAACTTGAGGAGCAAAACAATGGAAGTCTTTTGTGATATTCCTCACGGCTGTGAAGGTAAGTGCACTATCATCAACTTTGTGCTACCACGTTGGCCAACTCCCATTCCATAATTATGTTAATGCCACCTAATTGATTGTGTTGCTTGTTAGAATCTTCAGCTTTGGGTTTTGTGTTTTTTGACTTGCGTTCATACTATTATTGTTGATTTTTCTAATTATTGTTACTATTTGATCATCCCATCATCTAATCTTGTGGTTCTTAACACTTATTTTCTCTACATTATGATGTGTGTTTCTTTAACTATTGGCATTGGTGATCACTTGTTTTAGTTTTACATTCAACAATATATGGATATTACAAGGCATTACAACTTTCCTAGCAGAGAAACACAACCCCAACTCGCCATAAACAGTTTGATCAAACTTTTCTATTTGGTGATCAACATTGAACTTGCAATATATTTACTCCCAATATATAGTCATTCCTTTCTCTCCCCTTGTGTATGGACTTCTCTCTAGTTGTATTATACTCCCTTCATCTTAGATTGTTTTGCCTGTATTCTATTTTGGGCTATCCCAAAAATAATTAAGTCCTCTTTGAAAAGATAAATCTCTCTCTTTTTTTTTTTCTTTTTTTTATGCCCCTGCGGAATTTATCAATACTTGTATTAAAATTTGATTTGAATATTAAGATTGAATTTGGTCAGGCTTGGTTGTAGAATTTAAATTTGAAGACAACTTTGTAATGTTATTGTACTGGTAGTACACCAATAGAGTTTGTAATCTACAATAACTTTGAAAATTGAACACGGTGAAATTTTTATTCTCTTATTTTTATATGCATAGTTGTTTAAATTTTTGATAAATTTGTTTAAGGGTAAATAGTTTTCAATAAATTTGTTTAAGAGTAATTTAGGAAACTTCTAATTTTTTTAAAAATGACAAGCATAGTTAGTAAAATACGGTACGAGTTTAATACGACAATTATATAGATGTGCATAGTTCAGCATCTTTCAAAAAAGTACGTTTCAAAAATTCGGTTTTAAAATGTGGGAATGGAAAAAAAAAAGGGTATGTATATGTTATGGGTATGTTACATTTGTTTTTTTTAAAAAAGGTAACAAAAATATGTAAACATTTACCATATATTTTTTTAGATAAATTCAATCATCTTTGTATCATAACTTTTTGACTCCAATCAAGTACGATTTCATTTGTAGAACATACAAATAAAATTTAATTTTTTTGAGAACAATGTAGTAGAAATTACAAATTTTATTATATAGGTCATATAAATTGATGTCATGATGTGTCATTAATTATAAAAAGTAATTCAAACACATTATTATTTTGATAAAATGATACCAATCACATTTATTGTCTCATCAATTATTAAGTTTTTGTAGTAGTAGTACTACGTTTATAACATTTTTCATAAGAATTTTACAACAAATCCTAAATGACAAACTATTATTGGTGAGTGAGAAAGTGATATCAATGGTGAGCCTAAATTATAATTTACTACCTAGACTCTGGGTCTGTTTGGGATCCATTTATTTTGTTGAAACTGAAATTTTTTTATCGAAAGTACTGTAAATAAAGATAAAAATTAGCTGAAATAGTATAATAAGACCCATGAATAGTACAAAAAATAAGCTGAATAGTAAAATAAGTTGGCAAAAATAATTTTTGCCAAACAGACATTTTGTTGTGAAAATATTATAAACATAGTATTCTAATATATTGCTCTAGTTTTAGTATATTTAATATAATAATAATAATAATAATAATAATAAAATCTTAAACATGATTATTTGGGCACCAGGAACAATGAAAGAGACTTGGGATATGTGTTTTGTCAGGTTTATATTTTAAATATATTAAACATTACTCTTAGACTCATTTAGTGGCCGTTTAGGAACAGTTTAATTAGTTGAAATTGAAATTTTTTTACTGAAAGTACTGTAGATAAATGTAAAAGTTAACTGAAATAGTACAGTACGACCCATGAATAGTATCAAAAAGTATAGTGAAACCTGTAAATAGTAGTAAAAATAAACGAAAAAGTAAAATAAGCTGATTTTTTAAGCCAATACCAAACACAACATTAGTGTTTGACATGTATTCATTTTATTGAGATTTTTAAATATTTTATATTCCTTATCTGACGCAAGTAACTTTGATTTTAACAAACATACGCAAATTGTTCATGTACTTTACCCGTATTTACTAACTGAGATGACAATTCATTTAATGATGTTCTCCTAAATAATTGTATTTTTAAGCCGGATAAACAATTTGGATGGAAATAGTACTTCTTTAATTGATAATAATGAAGCTACATAAATAAAATTTTTTAATAAGATATTAGGCATACCAATATCTAAAACTAAAAGAGGGCTAGAAAAAGATGAAGCTACAGGCTACACTTCAACATTCATGGGGTTTTATGCGTAATGACTAATGAGGGCTAGACACATCATAATACTGGTCCAGACCAAAAAAGAAAAAAATAAAAAAGCTTATGTGATTGAACGATTTTCCTCTCACAATTTTAGTGGGACTATGTCCTTGCAATTTACTAAGGTGCAATCCTTGCAATGTAACTCAACAGATCCAATTGGAGTTTGCTACATCAATTAAACCAAGTAAACTCCACCTTTTGTCAGACTGAGTAACTCAAAAAAATTGATGCTACCGCTCTTCTTAAAGAAAAAAAAATCAGTCATTGATGAAAAAATTGATTGTTTTAAACCGTGTCAAGTGTGCCTGAGAATATGTCAGATTTCAATGTTCTATACTCGTATTAGTAGCATTTTACGTGTTTGAGAGCTCAAGGACTATCATAATGAAGGTGGAGGCAAATGGTGCTTGGAACAACCCATTGGTCTCAAACAAATCTCCATGGCTCATATATACAACAAGTACAGCACAAATATTCTCTTCCCTTAGTGCTAGCTTTTCATCCCAATGATGGAGATATCTTGTACTTGGCGATTGAAGTGAAGGTTTTATTATGCAAGTTGCGGAGCAAAACGGTGGAAGTCTTTTGTGATATTCCTCATATGACTCTGACACTTGGAATGATAAGTGCAATATTACCGTTGTGCTCCTAAAGTTGGCCAACTCCCATTCCTTTTGCTCCCTTACAGAATGGCGCCTAATACTAGAAAATAGAAATTATTGTCTGGGCTTCTGAATTATGATTTTCCTTTTTGGTTGTATAGATCATCAATTACCAATTGTCATATAATCTAATCCGTTTGTTATTTTAGACCTGCTGTATCTGTACTCTTAGTTCAAGTTCCTTTATATATATATATATATATATATATAGAGAGAGAGAGAGAGAGAGAGAGAGAGAGAGAGAGAGAGAGAGTCCAATTAGATTTTAATTGGATTTTTAATTTTGAGTCATGTGTTCTATTTAATTTTTAATTTTGTGTCAAGTGAATTATTGAGTGTAAAAATTGAAAAGTCCAAATCTAATTAGGTCTATTTAAGTTTTTAATTTTTGTGACAAGTAAATTATTGAATGCATAAACCAAAAAGTCTAAAACTAATTAAATACTTAATCATATATATATATAAAATTATGAAATGAGTTCAAGTTATACCTAATGTAGCTCCACAAGAGTTATACATTTTTTAAGTCATAGATTTCCAAAAGATCTAATGGTCAAAAAGAAAACGTCATTATTTTTTAAATCACTTTTTTACTTTTAAGCTCAACCTCTTTTTAAATCATGTGGTATTCAAATCCTATAATAAATGTATAATAGCTCATTGTTGTGATTTATATAATTTTGTTAGTATTTATTCACCTTCATTTTTTATCATATTATTTTTTATTATGATAATTGGTAATGATCTCTAGGTAGTATGGAATCTTTTTTTTTTTTTTTTAATGTGGATAATTCAAAAAAGAGAAAGTAATACAATGTTTGATGTGGATAGCTCATTATTTATTGGGGATGAGATTTCTTTCTAGAAATTGATATGTTGTAATTACTTGAAATGTTTTTTTTATTGGAACATGCTTGAACCATATCATTGTGGCTTTTAGATGAATGTTGATTGATACTTACAACATTATCCACGCGTTGCACGGCCCATTGCTAATTCTTATAATAGGCAGGCCGCATTCCATTTCAGATACTGTTGTTAATGCCTATATATCTTTGAACATGCATCATCTCTTCTCCATAGCGCTCAAGCACTTTGTAGTTTGTACATGGAGAGGTAATATAATGCCTACAAGAGCGGTGAACTTTGGGCTTAATTTCAAAATATTTACAACACAGGATAAGTTTTTTTTTTCTTTCCCCTTTTCATAGCTAGAAATGCTATTAATTACCAGTAACTAGATTGCGGACATAGAAAGTTCTTCCATATTAATTATATATAGGTTTTTTGTTGCTCAAGATCACTTCACGAAACGGAAGAAGACAGCTATAAACCTAGAATATTTAGGTTAGTTAATTGAAATGATGTCTTCATATATTTTGTGTTTTGATAGGGAAATGATAAGATTTTGTTTGCTTGTAGATCCCACATAAATGACCAGTACTGTTCTAAGCAATACAGACCCGACTGTTGGCCCTGTTAATGGAAGACATGCTTACATACCATTCCATGTGAGTTTCTATAATTCGAACCAAATTATGCTTGCTATATGCTTCATATCCACTACGCCAATTTAACAAAGTTCCAGTTTACGATATCATGTTAATTGAACAGATTTAATTGACCTGTAATAAAATACCAGGCCTAATTTTCTCCTCTTTAAATATAACTTGAGAGAACTTGTAACTTATCAAAAAGAAAAAAAGAAAAAGAAAAAAAAAAAACCAGTGGATTAAGTGAGAGATGAGCTCTTTCAACTGAAGCTGGAGCAATTTCAGTATTATTACTAGCAACTACAGCTGAAATCAGTGGCAGTTGGGTGTTTCTTAAGAAGCATAGATTATACAATCTAATAAAAAGAAAAATTTATATATTGACAACAATAACAATAAAAAAACATGCAAATACATAAAATCTTACATCATAAGCTTGTGGAGTTCAATTGTGGTTGTTGTTAGTGTTACTGAATAGGGATGGATGGTGATGGCTGGAGAGAATAAGTGAGTTTCTTATTTCCTTTTAGCCTTTAGGTTTGATTTAGTTTTAGTTTAAATTGTTTAATGAATTGTGAATCCGTGATGCACTGAGGCAGTGAGGATTTTTTTTTTTAATAAATATTTGTTGAATTGAAAACATAATCATGTTGGTGTTGGAACTTGGAGTAATGATAGTCTTAGTTTGAGATGAGATTGATCTTGTACTGGGCTTTTCTATTGGCATTTGGTTTGGGCCTTGTTAGTAGTTTTATTATAATTTTTCTTTTTCCAGATTTTTGTTCAAGTTTTTTTTTTTTTTTTTTGGTTTTTTTCCATGGTTTTATAAACCAGTACGGTTAAAGAACCGAAAAAGGGACTGGTTATTGGTTTTTTCGGTCGGACTGAGATTCGATCAATGATCAAACTAATGACGTCATAAATAATATAATTGATAAAATTTTAAATTATATAATTAAAAATATAATAAGTTTGTTACTAATAATATGATAGCAAAATATAAAAACATAATATTTAGTGACACTTTTCATGTAAATTTATTCAAATTTCCTTAGAATGGACAATCGCATGTTTAATTATAATCATAAAAATAAAAAGTTTATATTATATATATATATATATATATATATATATATATATATATATATATATATAATGAATTAATTGATGTTATATAAAAATTAAGTATCTTTTTAAGTTTATTCACTTAATTAACTAAAACTACTATTTTTTTTCTAATCCAAATTATCGGAAAAAGATAAAAAAAGTAGTTGTACAATGAAAAAAGCTAAATTTACGTGACTTTGACCAATTAGTTGTATAATATATATTATAATGTTTTTGAGGAAAAGTAGTTGTACAATGACAATGTATCAGGTAAAGCAAAAACTAAAAATAAAGCCGTAATATAGGCTTAATAGAATATAAAAGCACATGCCTCTTTTTCCTTGAAAGACCTTAATATATTGTTAAGTTGCTCAAATTATGGACCAAATTTTAATTTTATTGGCATAAAAAAATATCCAGGATGTTCCCAAAATTTTTCTTAAAGGTAGATAAATATAAAATTTTAAATTATTATGTGTAGTTTTTTTTTTTTTTTTTTAGGTCAAGTTGGTCCTGGGACCACCTTGGCCATAAGGTGGCGCTGCCCCTGGCTGAAACTTAAAATAAAAATAAATAAATAAATAAACTCATATGGCCTTGTTTACTCAAGTTGAACAAATTTTCTGTGCAGCAGGTGATTGACACATAAAACAAGGTTGTGATAACTGACAGGATGTGGGCAAGGCTACTGTCTTCAACCGATCAGCCATGCATCCTGGACCATAAAGATGTCATGAGTCATCAGGGATGAAAAGAAGGAAGTACAACAAAGGCACAAACCCAATCAATAAATGGAGAGAACCATTTAGAAGCAACAGATAAGCATAGAAATCCAAACAGTAAGGGCAGGAGAGGAAGAACCACATCGTGTCACTGTTAGTGAATGCTAAATGGTAACAACCATTTAGATTTTAGAAACCACAAAGGATAAGCAAAGTGACTGGCAGCACATTCCAATTTGAGCAGCTGCTAATTTGAAGTTACCTGTGTCATTGTTGGTACCCCTTTTTATTTTTATTTTTGCTGCATTTTGATAAAAATGCTATCAAATGAACCCTATACCCAGTGGTGATTCATATGGTTTTATTGTGAAATTGCCCTACCATAGAGGCGGCTATGCATGCTTGTAAACACCATAGTTGGTTGACTAATTTGTACATTTCCAAGTCAATTGAACACATTTTGCATATTACATGTAATTTCTTATTTCCATAAGGGTTGATATAATGTGGACAACTTTTGCTTCTATGGAGGTAAAAAAAAATTTAAAATTCGTGTAGTCTTGATGTTGCCTAAAGAATTTGGTGATTCTCTTCCAATAATTGTGAAATTTCAATAAGTAATTCAAAAGGTGATTCATGTTGTTTGTTCATAATTTGATCGCGTACTTGTATGATGGATTTGGGTTGTAATTTATAAGTTGTTTAAGATATTAAATGTATTATTGTGTTTGTTTTATAGAGTAGTGATTGTTGTAGTTATTAACAATTGGTTTTTCATTTTCCTTAAATTAATAAAAACCTTACATATACCATTTTTTAAAAAACATTTACATGTACTTTTTTTTTTAATGTGAATCTTTAAATATACCTTAAATAAAATGTATACATTTCACTTCCTTTTTTACATATATACCATAAAAATAGAGACTACTCCATAAAAATAGACTACTCCATAGTGATAGATGCTAATCAGTTTCATATATATATATTTTTAATGATTTCATTTTTCATGTTACTTACCATCATTATATTTTATTGGCTAATGATATGTATAATAGAGAATTTAATTAGAGATGGAACCATTTTAAAAATTGTGGTGTATGAAGATTACAAACTATTAAGTTTTAGACCCCTAGAAAAAAAAATATGTTTAACCTAATTTATTAGCCAAGTTATTACTTAGGTTAATTATGTAGATCTAGGTCGAACATTCATCACACATATCATGTACAGTGGAAAAGTAAAGAACACAATGATATGATAACCTAGAAAAACCAATGAAAGAACTCATTTCAAGATAAAAAACCTGGAGGGAAATATCCCAAGAGTACAATCCACTATATCAAATTGAGATTTACAGTCAAGAATACTAATTCATAGTAAATTTAACATAATTACCAAACTGGGCTTTGAACTCCTCAGACTTCTTTGATCTGGATCTGCCCTCACATTAACCTATAGTTCATACCTTGATCTTCAACATACTTGATAGCTGAAGGCTTGGCTACAACTTTAATCCACTAGTGCTAACAATTTGGATTTGATCTCTAGTAGGTGCTTGATAGAGTTACAAGACACAAGACCTCACAGATCTCACAAGTGTAACTCTCAAGACTTGAAAAACATGTATTAGGGTTTTCCTTTTATATCTAGTTAGCAGTGTTGGATTCAAACCCAAAACTTTTCATGGGCTGTTGGGCCAAATTTAAAATTTTGCAAAATCACATCTCAATCAGTCAAGGCTTTTCTTTGATCGATTAAGGTTTCTCTTCGATCAGTTAAGGTTTCTCTTCGATCGATCGAGCTTGATAGACTTTGAATTCTTTTTTCTGCAATTTGTATGTTCTTGAATCTTGACTTCTATCAACTTGAACAATGTGTAAAACACTTCAAAGACCCTAAGATCCTAGACAAGTTTTTATCCTCGATTTGCCAACATATACCATATTTAGAATCTAAACATTTATGACTAAATATTTAGAACCTAAAACAAACATTTCAGAATTTTTATACGTTTTGTTTATATATATATATATATATATTTTTTTTTTTTATAATTTTATAAATAAGGTTAAATGAAATGTCAAAAAATAGAGATTTTAAAGTTTTCCAACTTTTTTCTTATATATTTTTATTATTACTGGAGGACATCTCATTTCTAGTTATGATACGAAATATGGTTTCCTTGGTTAGAATTTGATTAGTTTTAAGTTTAATTAAATTTTTTATGATTGTATTTAATTTTTAAATTTTAGATTTAATTAAGTGAATGTAAATGTTGATTTTATTGCACTATAAAGTTTTTAGTGTCCTATTATGATTATCTCTATTTTGTTTTTTTACTCCTCCTAACAACCTCTTTATTTTCCAATTAACGGTTATTAATTGATGTTTGATTTATTTTTTCTTTTCTCATATACTCTTTATTACTTTGAATTGTTTGTTTTTTCTTTACCATAAATCTCTCTCTCTCTCTCTCTCTCTCTCTCTCTCTCTCTCTCTCTCTCTCTCTCTCTCTCTCTCTCTCTCTCTCTCTCTCTCTCCATTAGCATCCCACTGTTTTCCCAAATTTGATGATAATTCTGAAATACTAAATATGCATTGTAACGTTTATTTATTTATTTTTCATTCCATTTTGCTGTCATTAAGTTAGTACATTCATAACAATTAGTTTGTTTATGTTATGTTTGGTTTGATATCCTATTATTTTTTATTTTATTTTTTAATTCAGTGTTTCTAAATTGGCATGTGTTTTGCATTACATTTTTCTTTTGATGTATTGTAATGTTTCATGAGAAGAGACTTTATGGGAACAATTTTTATTTATCTGAATTTAAGTAAAATGTTATATGCTTAATTATTTTTAAATAAAAAAAATGAGAGAAAATATAAATAGTTTAATGATATTGTGGATGTGGCTTATTTCAAATGTTGAATAAAATAAGATGAGTAGAAAAATAGTAAAAATAAAATATATAACAATAAACACCAAATTATCCAAATCATGCTATATGTAATATAATAATGTTATATTCTTCTATACCATCTCTATAATGCAATAGGATAACATTTAACGACCAAAGAGAACAAAAAAATATAACAACTTGAAACACAAAACTAAATCACATCAATAGAAAGTGTTGGGTTATAGATTGACTCCAATTAATTAATTCAATTACCCAAGTTGATTAATTAGGTTAGATTATATGCAATATCTTGGAGGCATGAACAAATTACCAAATAATCTAGAGTGCAACAGAAAGTAAATTGACACGGTGATTTGTTAATTAATGGGAAAAACCTCTCACAAGACAAAAAAAAAATCTCACCGGATGATTTTCAGGTCACCACTCTTAAAAATCACTTGAAAGTTCACTTGGTGTAAAAATCACTAGTGAATGTTTAGACCTCTAATTTCAAAATAACCAACACAAACTTATACTCAAACAATATATGTGCGGAATAATAAGTACAAGCAATACCCAAATAAACAAACTACTCTAAATCATAATTAATCACAACATAGCAGCAATTAAAGGTAAAGAGTAAGGGTTAGAGAGATGCAAACACAACGATAACACCGGCACGTGTTATCGAAAAGGAAACCGAAGAACTCGGTGAAAAACCTCTCCACCACCTTCCAAGCGGTAAAATGATTCACTGAATAAAGTTGGGATATACGAATAACAATAGACCCTCCAAGTCTAATCTACCCAATGCACCTAAGTCTTCCAAGCTTCTTGCTCCTATAAGGTTAAGCCTAACCGTGTCTTCTTTAGCTTTCTGGATCCCGTAATAAGCCCATTGCATCAACCAAATAAATTGGTCATCTCTGAATTACTTCTCAAGCACCAAATTACCTTCTCACTGATATGGGTATGGTGAGATAATGATTTGGCTAGTGAACCTTTCAAGGGTATGTCAATGGAGAGGGTGAGAGTAGAGTAATTTGGAGACTCAAATGTTTAAGATTGTGAATGAGCCAATTTTGTTTTTCTCTAGGGTTTCTCTTTTAAAATTCTCTCTGGAAACTCTCTACATTTCGTGGGTATAAGGGTATTTATAATAGGGTATGTGAGGAATGTGAAAAGGCATTTTTTTGCAAAACAGGGTGTTCTAGCGACTCATTTTTGCTATTGGGATGAGTCGTAAGTTTAAGTTGCAAGATAATTGCCAAGCCAAACTGTCCTTTTTGTCCTGTAGTACTCCAGTTGTCGTGACCCTTCAACTTCTTGCATGCTTTACATGTGTGGCATTTTGGCGAGTCACCAATCACGAGTCACTTGTAAGATCTAGTCGCGAGAATCCTCTAAATGCTCACACACTTGAATTCTTCATACTCTTCTCACACACGACCTTTACATAATTCCCACCTAAATACAGGGTATCTAAATGCTAAAATACAAGCAAATTTGGCACGGAATAAAACCAACACATGATTGAATAAATTTAACCTTACATCACTAACTAGAATCAAAAGATTACGAGTACAAGGAATCTGTGATTTTCAAGTCACTACTCCAAAGAATCACTAATCAAAATCAAGAGATTACGAGTACAAGGAATCTTATCCCAAACCCGGTCTATCCTAAAGTGGGTACCTACAATAGAATCCTTATGCCAATTCACAATTGGTCTTGATTTTGTAGAGACTTCTTCCCTTTGTATGGATCTTAGTATGTGATTAACTCCCAGCAACTTGAAGCTTGTTATTGGATGTAAAGTTCTTTAATACACTTGTAAAGAATGAAACACTTGGTCGCAAAACCTTAAGGTGCATAAGAACACAGTAGTTTAACAATAAGTGTATAGATTCTCTAATTAAGTCTTTGTATCTTGTGATAAGTTTAAAATAAATTTTTTATATCCCCTAGAAGTTTAGTGAACAAAACCCTAGAAGTTCAAGTCATCATGGGCCGATAAACTGATCTAGGAAGCTTAATAGATTGAGAGGTATCAAGCTTGTATTGAGGTTCCTCATTAATTCTTGACTGAAGCTAGGTCTCAAGTTGGTGTCGAGGTCCCTTTTTCAACTTTTCTCACTTTTTTTCTTTGTGCAGTCTTCATGTCTTCAATAATATCACTTGATATATTAAAAAGACATACTTCATGATACTCTAAAATCTACTTACAAATACAAATAAAGTGTGTTTTCTCAAAGGATATGCCAACAGATGAAAAATATGATCCTAACATAAAGTAAAGTTTTAAAGAATACAAAAATTCATCAACTTAAAGTAGAGATGCAAGAAAATTTTTACTAAAAAAAATTGAGAGAGAGAGAGAGAGAGATAACCTTTTTGTGGGGAAACAAAAAACTATGTATAGAATAAGAGAGAGAATGAAAAGTTTATAATAAGATTATGATAATAAGGAGAGCCAAAATAAAGAAATAAAAAGGGTTAAAGGAATTTTGATTAAAAAAAAGGGATAAAGGAAGGGTGTTATTAAGGTAGAGACTAATGAGGAGATAAAAGGGTAAAAGGGAGGGAGAAATGTTGGAAAAAGTGTAATAATTAATAAGTTGAGAAATTAATAAGATATGAGCATAAGATATTGATGTGTATTCACTAGTATTTACAACATACTCGTAAAGTACCCGTCTGTTCGTGGTTTTGACTTCTCTTATTTAGCTTGGTATGAGATAGAGTTGTTTTGCACTTCTAGAAAACAATTGGGGGAAAAAAAAATCTATTTCAAGCTAAGCTTAAAAAAAGGTAATTCAAATATAGATAGAGTTTTTTCTTTAGAAAAAAGATTCTATCTCCTCCAAGCTAAATAAAGGAAATCAAACAATAGTTTTCCAACTCATTAAGGTTGCTACCAAGAGATAGTTTTCTAAAAATATGCTTTTTGGGAAATGATTCATTTTCCAAAAATTTTAATGTTTTTTATTTCGATGGTTTTCCGCATTTTCTTATGTCTAGTAGTATCTAAAGATAATGGGTCAAAGAAAACTTTCTTTTAACTTCTCTTATTTAACTTGGCATGAAATAGAGTTGTTTTCCAAAACGATTTAGTGGAAAATAACTCTATCTCATGCCAACCTAAGATACTATAAATAGGAAGCCAAAAGATACATGAATCACTAATATCATTCTTAACAAAGAACATAGAAAAAAGAAATAGAGTTGTTTTCCAAAACAATTTAGTGGAAAATAACTCTAGCTCATGCTAACCTAAGATACTATAAATAGGAAGCCAAAAGATACATGAATCACTAATATCATTCTTGACAAAGAACATAGAAAAAAGAAATAGAGTTGTTTTCCAAAACGATTTAGTGGAAAATAACTCTATCTCATGCCAACCTAAGATACTATAAATAGGAAGCCAAAAGATACATGAATCACTAATATCATCCTTGACAAAGAACATAGAAAAAAGAAAAAGAAAATGGCTTCTCCAATTAGCTGCCTATCAATCTTGGTAATCCCTCTACTAGTCACCTCTCTTTTCTACCTAATTTCTAATGCAGTAGACGAAGCCTTTCTTGAAAGAATTTGCCACAAGTCCTTTGACTATGAGCTTTGCTTGTCAACTTTACGTTCAGATGGACGTACTTCTACAGCTGATCCAAATGGTCTTGTCCTCATTTCTATTTCTATAAACATGAATCTAGTACAAACTACCATTAATCGAACAATCCCGGATATTCTTAAAACACTCACAGACCCACTGGATAGGACTCGACTTACGAATTGCCAAACCGATTTTATTTATGTGCAGGGTAACTTGACTCAAGGATACGTAGCTTCGGCATCAAAGCATTATCAGAAAGGTATAACATTAATTTATGATGCACTTTTGAAATCTGCAGAATGTGATAGTGAATATAGTACAAACCCCCCAAAAAAATCACCAATATCAGATGTCACTTTCAAAGTGGGGAGGCTTATCGATATTACTTTCGTTATAGTTGATGAGATCGTGTCAAAATAATTTATATGTGATCTATAATAAAAATAAGTCTGCCAAGGTCTTTGTAGTTCAGTTGCTGGCTCTTGGTGTTATTATTATTTAAAAAAAGGAAAAAAAAAAAAAAAAGACACCTATTTGTGTTAATATTTATTTGTAATCAGCTCTCTTTCTCTCAATCAATATGGTATTATTGCACTATATTCAATACATCTTTGTGTTAATATTATTTATTTTTATTTTTATAATGTTCTTTATCTCTTTCACGTGTATCTTTATCACATATATGTGATGGATTTAATTTTTATGTATTATAAATTTTAATTAGGAGTGACTTCTGTCAATAGTGATTAAAAAAAAGGGACTGTCACTATTATATATAGGTGATACAGTCCCTACAATATTCTTGTAAATGCTTAAAAAGATGGGCAAACATTTGCAAGAAATCTAAGAACTGCAACCCTCTATTGCAATAGTCGTTGACATAGTACAAGCCATGTATGATCGAATCCCATAAATTTTTTAAAAAACACTCACGGATCTGTGGATCTCCATCTCTATTGTGATAATTATAATAGTAAATATAATTATGGTAATGATTTAAGTATGGAAAAGGTTTTTTTTTTCTTGTTCAGTTGCACCTCTAACGTCCATATCTCTCTCTCTCTCCTTAAACTTTTGTTAAGAATATTAAGTACAAAATGTTGTTAACAGACCATTAATTTAGAATCAATTCAAATAAATGATTTTATTCAATAATTAAATATATTGACACATGTCAGATGTGTTATGTTATGGACAAATTGTTATTTTCCTTGTGGCATTATTTGTCCATATCATTCTAAATAGATTGAAGAATATTGTGCCACTTGTCTAAACAATTTCTAAAATTATATTTCATTTATTTATCTCAAAAAAAATCATAATTTTATTATTTGGATTTGTTTGATTGATATTATATTATTATTCTTTTTTTAGGTGGTTTATATTTTGATAAATTATGTTATTGTGAGTTATATTTTCCTAATTTTTTTTTCTATACAACTAAACTTTTTGAGTTCAAATATATTATTCAAAATTTTAATTCTCTTAAAAAGATATTATTATATTTATAATTTTTCTTATCGTAGGAGTAGTTTCAAACTATTGATTAGATTTTGTTTACTAATATAAATACATAAGACTGGAACTACATATTTCTTAAACATTCCTAAGAGACTATACGTTATTATAAATTTAATATTTAAAATAATATATAGGAAAAAAGTAGACTTTATGTCTAAAATTGAACACTTCACCCATCGAAATGAAAGAATATAATCTGTATAACAACATAAAGAAAATATGACTCAACAATTTTTTTTTACTACATACACCTTCATTTATTAAAATTTTTTTTTTTACTGTACTCCTGTTGAGCCTTCTCCTCTACCACATCATTGGTCACATCATTATTTTTATTTTATTTTTTTCTATTTAAATTTTTTGACAATATTAAATATATAAATATATTGACTTTACAAATTCATCTTAGATAGTTTTAATTTTACATATTCATCTACTTTAATTTTGATGTTACAAATAAATAATAAATCAATGAAAAATTAAAACATAAATATTGTCTATACATATTCATCTTGAGCGGTTTTAATAGTTGATAGAGACATTCAAATACATAGCAAAGATTGTATTTTGATATAGATTCAAAATTTCACTTCCAAAATAACTAAGTATTAGTGGGTTTCAGTTAGCTCAACTGGTATAGTCTATGATGGTTGTATAAGAGATCTGGAGTTTAATCTCCGCCTACACCAAAAACTGATTGGTATCTTGGTTTGATGATAAAGAGCTATCATTAGGAGCGGACGTCATAGGTTGAAACTTTCTCCGAAAAAAAAAAAGTATTATGTCAAAAAAAAAAAAAAAATCAAACAAAAGCTATAAGAAGGAGAGAGAAGAGGTGGGTTTTAATTAGTTTAACTGGTAAAATCTGTGATAGTTGTATAAGATATCTGGAGTTCAATCCCTGCCTACACCAAAAACTGATTAGTGTCTTAGTCTGATGATAAAAAGCTATCATCAAGAGCGGACGTCATAGATTGAAACTCTCTCAAAAAGAAGGAGAGAGAAGAGTTGTGATGGGAAATTTTAAAAATCAAATTAAACACACTACCAAATTGTATTAACCCAAAATAGTATTATAAAAAAATACAATGATTCATCAACCAAAAGTAAAGTTGCAAAAAATGAGAGAGAGAATGACATATTTATAGTAATAGAATGGGGATATGAAAAGTGATATTAAGGTTAAGAGTAGTAGAGAGATGAAAAGGTAAAAGGAAAATTATGGTTGGAAGTAGTGAAGAGAAATAAGAAGTAGGTAGATGATATGACCGCTGATGTGGCTCAACAGAAGCGTAGTAACAATAAATGCTATATTTCAACTTTTAGATATATATATATATATATATATATATATATATATATATATAGATATAGATTATAGATAGATAGATTAGAAAATTACTCAAGTTCATATAACAACCCAATACTTGTCCCACCCTTCCTTAAAAGTTACCATAACTTTTGTGTGTGTTTGTTTCTTAAAAAAAAAAAAAAAAAAAAAATAGGCATGGGTTACAAGAATTGAATTTGGTGGGTGTTGATTCTAAAAAAAAAAAATTAAGAGATTTGGTGGGTGCTTTTTTTTTTTAATCCATCTTTCTTTTAATTGTAATTTTATAACAATAAATATAATTATGGTGATGAATTAAGTATGACATTTTTATTTTTCCTGTTTAGTTTGCACCTTAAACCTGGATCTCTTATTGTAATAATTATAATAATAAATATATTATGGTAATGATTTAAGTATGGCAAAGGTTTTTTTCTATTCGGTTGCGCCACAAACGTCCATATCTCTCTCTTTCTCTCTCTCCTTCCTTTAAACTTTTGTTAATAATATTAAGTACAAAATGTTAGTAACAGACCAGTAATTTAGAATCAATTCAAATAAATGATTTTATTCTATTATTAAATATATTGACAAATGTCAAATGTGTTATGTCATGGAAAAATTGCTATTTGCCTAGTAGTATTATTTGTCCATATCATTCTAAGTAGATTGAAGATTGTGCCACCCATCATAGTTGTGTGCATCAATCAGTTATGGGATCCAACTTTTACTGTGTAATTTTCAAAACCAACCCTTAGATTGAATTCATTCAAATGAAGTAAGAAAATGTATTTATTCCTAAAATTTTCTCTAGATCACGTGGGATTCATTCTCTAATATCAATTTGCATATGAGGAATTTAATATATATTATGATCAATAATTTAATAATTTAAATAAGTTGTATCTCAGTTTATTTTTTAGTAAGATCTCTTGCCGCTTTATTTAGGATTTCTCATAATCTTGATCAGATATCACAAAAGTTTTTTTGTCAGTTGCATTTTTTTTTCTTGCATCTCTTCTTTAAGTTGATGAATTTTTGTATTATTTAGAACTCTACTTTAGGTTGATGCAATCAAGTGTTGTTTTTTTTAAGTTGTTATATTTTTTTTCTTCTCTTTGATTTCATAGATGTTATCCTATTGCATTATATATATATATATATATATATAGTATATAAGAATATAATTTTATTTATTACATAACATAACATGACTTGGAATAATTTGGTGTTTGTTACAATATTTTTATTTTTACTTTTTCTTCTCATATTGTCTATAAATTTCTCATTATTCTCTCACATTCTCTCTTGAAAAGTGGTTATCCTCTCTCTCTCTCTCTCTCTCTCTCTCTCTTAATTTTTTTAATATTCTATTTTGCTACTCTATTTTATATTGATGAATCATGGTAATTTTTAAAACTCTATTCTGGGTTCATACATTCAGGTGTTGTATTTTTTGGTCCATTTCAGACCACTTCAGTCCAATTTGGTGTGCCTACTTAAGCATGGCAAAATACTGTTAGGTTCTAAGACTTTAGGAACTAAATGTATTAGAACTTCATTATGTATTATCTTGGCAAACCATAATCAAAACATAGAGTCTAGGTTTAGGCTTGTTCAAACTGTGTTTATTTGTAAAGTTGGAATCGAGTGATTGCAGGATTTATTGGTCTAAATCTGTAAGGCTCGATCGATCAGAAATTAGACTCGATTGATTGAACCTCATGTAGATTAATTTTTCTA
Source organism: Quercus wislizeni (assembly GCA_023055345.1). Classification (NCBI taxonomy): domain Eukaryota; kingdom Viridiplantae; phylum Streptophyta; class Magnoliopsida; order Fagales; family Fagaceae; genus Quercus; species Quercus wislizeni. The sequence goes on along the minus strand of JALGQJ010000002.1, from coordinate 7,240,667 downwards.
GTAGAATTTTCCAACTCAGCCCAAGCCCTGTTTGACGTGTAGGGTTTTATGTTTTACTCTAAGTATAAAAGGAAAAACCCTAACTACGTTTTAGAAGTCTTTGATGTGCTATGTGTTGAATCTCTTATGAGATCTAGAGGTGTTTACCATCATACACACTTAGGGTTATCAAGATCAAGATTCATATCAAGAACTTGGTGATCGTTTCAATTGCTGCATAAAGAACTTAAAGAAGATTTGAAATCATTGAGTGGAGTCTCAAAGTCACAATTAGGAGTACTTTTGGTTGCAGTGGATCAAGGAAAGAAGTAGTTTGTAGACTCGGAGCTGTCATGTGGTCATGGTAGTAAGTTTTCTACTCGAGGTAACAATAGGATGTTAGTGGTCTAAGTTTTATTGTACAAACTTCAATTCGTTCATAATTGATTTGTTTTTATCTTAAGAATAACTAGGTTAAATCCTCCCCAGGTTTTTTACCAGTTTGGTTTTCTTGAGTTATAATATTGTGTGTTCTTTATATTTTCGCATTATTTACATGATATGATTTGAGTGTGTTAACTTAGATCTGAATAATTTATTTAAGTAACCACTTGGCTAAATAACTAGGTTAAACAACTTGTGTTTTAAGGGGTCTAAAAATGTACAGGTGGTATCAGAGCAGGTTAGCTCTTGTATTTCGATCCTTTGATTTAAAAGTTAATCATTGACCCCTGTTGTCAAGGAATACAGTCATTCTCTTATGATCCCCCTTCACTTTGATGGGAACAACTATGCCTATTGGAAAGTAAGGATGACAACATTCTTGAAATCTATTGATGAGAGAGTTTGAAATTTTGTTAAATAAGAATGGGAGAAACTAACTACTCCTGTAAGCGAGTGGTCAACTTCTCAAAAAAAAGCAGCCGCTTTTAATAGCAAAGTCATGAATGCTATTTTTAATGCTGTATCTATGGAGGAATTCAAGAGAATCTCTAATGTTAAGGTTGCTCATACTACATGGAATATTCTCCAAACTATGCATGAAGGCACAAAGGCAGTTAAGATTAATAAATTGCAGTAGTTAACTACATATTTAAAAGTATTAGAATGTCTGATGATGAATGTTTTGATGAATTCTATGCTAAACTGAATGATATTGTTAATTCTACTTATAATTTTGGTGAAATTTATGATCAACCTAAAATTGTTAGGAAGATACTTAGATCATTGACTAAGGACTTTAGATCCAAATTGACTACCGTTATAGAAGGCAAGGATATGAACTCCATCTCTGTTGATAAGCTTGTAAGATCTCTCTAGTCCTATGAGCTAGACCTACCTAAGACAACAAATCCAAATCAATGGCTCTTAAGTTAGTCGATGATGTTGATGGTAATGGATTCGATGATGAACTCTCTTTTACAGAGATTGCATATCTTGTCAAGAACTTTAGAAACTCTCTTAGGAACGACAACAAAAGGGCAAGAGGTAAAAACAATGCTAAACCTAGAATTTTCAAGAGGAATGAACTCACTAAAGTGAACAATACTGATAAATCTAAAGAGAAAGTAGGTCAAACCTGTAATAATTCTTTGGGTCAACAATGTTTTGGTTGTCAAGGGTATGGTCATGTGAAATCAGAATGTCCTACATTTTTTAGATCAAAGGGTAAAGATATGGCTATAACCCTTAGTGATGATGAAGTTTCTGATCATGAGTCTAGTAGTGATGAGAATGGAAACTTCATTGCTTTCATAGCTACTGCTATAGTTGATGAAAGTGTTGTGATTAATAAGAACCTTTCTGATGGGGAACTCTCTGAGCGTGCTGATTTGCAAGAAGCTTATAATAAGCTTTGCAAGGTTGTTGCAAAGGATGCAATGAATGTTGACTTAGGTTTGAAGAAAATTGCTTCTCTTGAGCTTGATAAGAAAAATTTGTTGTTGAAATTGTTTGATGCTAATGAATTGATTAATAAGGCGAGGACTAAAAACATATTGTTGTTTGATAAGGTTAAGAACTTGGAACTAGAATTATTTGTTGCTAGAGAAAAAACAAATATGTCTGTTAGTTCTAAACTTGATCACATGTTGAGCATTTAGAAGTCTCCCTTAGACAAAATTGGTCTAAGTTTTGAAGATAGCATCTCTGTGTCTAAAACTCATTCCACAAATTTTGTTTTTTCTTCTGAACCCTCCAAGAGTGAGATTGTCAAACCAATAGAAGTTATACCACCTCTTAGGAAGATTAGGATTGATCTTAAAGAGTCTTAAGCCTAAGAATCCTATCATCCCTAAGGATAAGCTGCATGATAGACCTTTATGAATTTGTTATTTTTGTGGAAATACTGGGCATATTCGCCTAAACTATTTCAAGTTGCAAGCTACAAAGCGAGCAAATAAGTCAAAAGTACTTGTGTCTTAAGCACAAGATCCTATGGTACTTATTGGTGAGTTGGTAAAAGTGTTAAACCTTTATATCAATCTTGGAGTTGCTCATCATTCTAATATGAATAATAATTCCAATGTAAGAGTTGCATCTAAAAAGTTTTGGATGCAAAAGGCTCAATCTAATTGAATCTTTCTGACATAGTCCTTGTGCTTCATCTCAATACTCTTTGTGATCATTATTCTTTGCTATTTTTTGTTTTTGTTTTCAGGATTTTCATTGCATAACATTCATACATTTCATGATGGGTTGTTTTTGTTATTCCCTTTAAAAATAAAAAATAAAAAGGAAAAGGAAGGAAAAATGTGTTTTGCATTATTTTTCTTGGACTTGTAATCAAGGTTAGCCATATTATCTTTACATAACATGCTTGTGTACCTTGTTTAGCTTAAATGAGCTTATTTTACTGCACTTTGCTAGTTTTAGCTATGTAGTGTATGTTGTGCGGAAGTTGTTTATAGTTTTTGATCACTTGTTCTTGACGTTAAAGTCATATGCTTTTGATTGATATGACTTGAACTTAATGAGAAAGGCATAAATAACCATCTCACCATTGTTTACTAGCCAATCGTGAATACCTTAGTGCATATCATAAGATTCTGTGCTCGAGAAAGTGTAGCACATGCACAAAAAGAACATAAGGTGTAGCCTCGGATTAAAGCTAACATTGGTGTGTACATTGTTGGGCTATAAGAAATTTACAATGAAATAAAATTGGTGTATACATTATCTGGCTAATCAAATATTTTCACATTGAAATAAAATTGGTGTGTACATTATAAGACAAAACAAGAAAATTACATGATTGCAAGCTTGTTTTTGAGAGTTATATTATGTAACCCTTTAGGCGATAGTCTTTTTCAAACTTATGTGATGAATTTAGTAGAAATTGTGATTGATTTCTATCTACATATCACCTCACATGTATCTCAAGCTATTGCTAGTTGCACACACTACACAAGTTATTCTTTGCTAAACTTAGTACATGATATTGTGTGTGATTTCGTTGGGGCCATACAAGATTATATGTTCCTTGATTTTAATGCAAAATGTGTTTAATGTTTGAGTTTTTGAGGACAAATTGATTAAAAACACTTGTTTTTGGAAGATTTGGGTTGAATTCAAGTGTTTTTGAAAAACTTTTAATCTCATACTCATGCATTTCATTCATGAAATACTGTACTTTGAGGAGTGTTTGCATTAAATTGCTCTATTTTTCAAAATTTTGAGTTTTCCAGATTTTCGATTGATCGAATCTGTCTCTCGACCGATCGAAAATGCGATAAAAATTTAGGTTACAATCTGCCCAGCTTGATTGGTGCTTGATTGATCGAATTTAATTTTCAATTGATCGAAACTAATTTTCGACCGATCGAAAATCGGTCAGTAAGTGTTTCAAAAAGGAACCTTTCTCACGTGTTCTTCATTTTATTCAAACTTTTCAAACAATCTTTTCACTATTTCACCTCGACCAATCCAATCTAAGAGTTTTTGTCGTATTCTTCCTCAAATATTCAAGGGTTTTTGTCCTCAAGTGTAGGTAAGACCTAAATACCCTTCCATTTTCATTAAAATCACATTTTTCATGCATTCTACTTAGGATTTTCAAACATAAGATTTTTGAGGATTTTTATGTTTGGGTTATTTTTATTCAATTTCAATCACTAGGTTCTTGTTCCTAGATCATATACATGTGATTCTTATGCATTAATTTGATCAATTTTGTGTTTTGGGAAAATTTTGAAATTCTAAGGCTTGAAACTTTGAGAAATTGGGGATTTTGTTTAATTGGGCTAAAATTAATGAAATTGACTTGTGTTATTGATTGATTATGACATTATATGATGTTGTTTAACTAGTGTAATGATTAATTGATCAATTTGGTTTAATTTTTGAAAAAGGGTTTTTCAAAATTTGGGGTTTTTGCTCTAAAACTTTGTGTTCAAGTCAATTGATGGTTTATGAAGTAAAATTGAACAAATTTCAATGCATTAGAGCATGCATCATATGTGCATTCATTACATACATCATGTAGATTGTTATTTATTGAGTTTTTTGTGTGCTCTAACCCTCTAATGTAGTTTGCCCTTGTGTTTCTTTCTTTGTTTCTGTTTTCCTTTTATTCTAATATCTTAGCATAATGGTTAGGAAAACTAGAGCAAATAAGAAAACCACCACCCTATCTACCCCTGTGTTTGAGAGTGACAGGTTTAGAATCGAGAAAAACCAAGAAACCTATGAGAAGCTTAACATTTATAGGTTGGTTTGGGCTGAGTGTAAGGTGATTCTAAATGAGCTTAATGGGGAGATTAGGAGGAACTTTGAGAGTAGGGGTTGGTTACCTCTTTTAGATGTAGAGCATCCTCCTGCTGCTGCTTTGATTAGAGAGTTCTATTTGAACCTTTCTGTCCACTCCGATGATTCCAACATTCGGTTTATGAAGAGTTGGATAAGGAGTGAAAAGTATGTCATTACACCTCAGGTAGTGGCCTCTGCTCTTGGTGTACATTTGGTATGGTAGCCTGTGTACCTTTACGCTGAGACCTCTCCGCTTGATGACATTATGTCATTACTCACCAGTACTTCCATTAGATGGGGTACTGATCCTCGGATCATCTTCCATGAGCTTACTAAGCTCAATTATTTGTTTTTCCAAATTTTTTGTCATTCTATTTGGCCCATCTCTCATCTTCACACTATTCCCATTGAGAGATGTGCATTTTTGTATGCCCTAGTTGCCTATGCTCCTATGAGTTTTCCTACTTTTTTCATTCGATCTCTTGTTGAGGTTTATAGGAGTAGTGCAAAATCTCATGGGCATTTTTTTTTTTTTTTTTTCAATTTTTATTCATAGGATTTTGTTAGACTTAAGTTTAGAGGATTTTCCTGCATCCGAGCCTATTCATATTATAGCTCCCATAGGTGCCACCTTCCTTTGGCAAAAAGCGGCTCAAATGAAAGCTAGCTCTAAACGCCCTAGAGTTGAGTCTTCTATGGGTGCATCTAGACCTCCTACATCTGGTGAACCCATTGCTGAGGAGTTTATGGATCCTATAGCTGCTGTTGAGCCTCCTACTTTGTCATCGAGTAATGCTTCTATACGAAGTATGTTAGACATTGTCATGACCGTTTGGGTGGCCTATGGTCAACTCCTTTTGGATGTGCTCACTTAGCTTCAGGCTTTACGAGTAGATTTGGTGAGTACTAGAGGATCTACTCTGCAGCCTCCACCTTTTGATGATGAATCATGATTGCCCTTTGACAATTCATCACAAAAAGCAGGAGTACCTATGCATGTTGATAAGGGGAGTTTTTTTTTTTTTTTTTTTGGAGCTAGATTGTATTTAGGAGCTTGAGCTTGATGTATTTTGTTTTGGCTTTTGATTTTTTTTTTTTTTCTTCTTTGTCTTTTCTTTTCTTTGATGTATTTATCATTTATGGGTTGTATTATGTTAGGGGAAGATACTATGTTTTATGTTTCTTTTATTGTTTCTTGTTTCACATATGATACATTGGTTATTTATTTATATTATAAGGTTATTCATGGTATGTGTCTTATTTTATGTTTTTTGAAATCAAGAATTTATATTGGTTTACTTGTATTTCCACACATGCGTTTATGTGTTTGTTGAGTGTTTCAAGAATATAAAAGTTAATTCAATCGTGCTACTGTCTACATTGGGAACTGATAAATAGTAGTTAGATTGAATTGTTTTGGGGTATTTTAAATTTAAATGGGCTGTTTGTAACTTTGAGCATTTTATTTTTGTGATGTGTTTTGTCACAGATTACCAAATGGGGAGTTTGTTAGGTTCTAAGACTTTAGGAACTAAATGTATTAGAACTTCATTATGTATTATGCTGGCAAATCATGATCAAAACATAGAGTCTAGGTTTAGCCTTGCTTAAAGTGTGTTTATTTGTAAAGTTGGAATTTAGTGATTGCAGGATTTATTGGTCTAAAACTGCAAGGCTCGATCGATCGAAAATTAGACTCGATCGATCGAACCTCATGCAGATTTAATTTTTTTGCAGAATTTTCCAACTCAGCCCAAGCCCCGTTTGACGTTTAGGGTTTCATGTTTTACTCCAAGTATAAAAGAAAAAACCCTAGCTATGTTTTAGAAATATTTGATGTGCTGTGTGTTGAATCTCTTGTGAGATCTAGAGGTTTTTATCTTCATACACACTTAGGGTTATCAAGATCAAGATTCATGTCAAGAACTTGGTGACTGCTTCAGTTGCTACATAAAGAACTTAAAGAAGATCTGAAACCTTTGAGTGGAGTCTTAAAGCCACAAGTGGGAGTACTTGTGGTTGCAGTGGATCAAGGAAAGAAGTAGTCCGTGGACTCAGAGTTGTCATGTGGTCGTGGTAGTAAGTTTTCTACTCGAGGTAGCAATAGGATGTTAGTGGTCTAAATCTTATTGTACAAACTTCAATTCTTTCATAGTGAATTTGTTTTTACCTTGAGGATAGCTAGGTTAAATCCTCTCTAGGTTTTTTACCAATTTGGGTTTCCTAGGTTATTATATCGTGTGTTCTTTATATTTTCGCATTATTTACATAATATGATTTGAGTGCGTTAACCTAGATCTGAATAATTTATCTAAGTAATCACTTGGTTAAATAACTAGGTTAAACAACTTGTATTTTAAGGGTCTAAAAACGTACAAATACAAGTTTGGGTTGAGAGTACTATTAATTATTTAAGTAATATCAATTGTAATTATATGATAAGTTTTGGTTGTCATAATAATCTCCTTAAGAGAATGAGAATTTGATTATGTTTGTTCGTTTAGACCAATTAAACCAGATTGTTTAACCTAATATATTAACCAAGTGATTACTTAGGTTTATTATTCAGATCTAGGTTAAACAAGCATATATTATATCATGCACAAATGCAGAAAAGTAAATAACACCACGATATGATGACCTAGGAAAACCAATGAAAAGAACCATTTCAAGGTAAAAACTTGGGGAGTATTTGACCTAACTATCCTTAAGGTAAAAACAAATCCACTATAAAAGAATTGAAGTTTTTACAGTCAGATTTAACCCTAAATCGATCTATTGCTACCTTCAGTAATAACTTACTGACACGACCACATGCAAGCTCTGAATCCATGAACTCCTTCTCTTCTTAGATTTACACCAACACAAGCCGTGTTGCTTGTGACTTTGAGATCCCACTGAAAGGTTTTAGATCACCATCAGTAATGATCTTGATGTAGCAACTATGTTCTACCAATGCTTGATTGTCGTTCTTGCTCCGATAGATTCTTGTGTAGTTAGAAGGTATAAAACCTCTCAGATCTCACAAAGAGTAACACACAAATCTTCTAAAAGTCCTTAAAATGTGGCTAGTTTTCCCTTTTATATGTGGAAAAGTTTAGATGAAACCTTAAACATTTTCGCAGGCTTGGGCCTTTTTAAAAATTCTACAGAAAAAATAGACTTGCAATTTTTGACCCGTCAAGCAAGGCAAAACCACACTTACTTTTTCTGCAATCAGCTAGACTTGAACCTTGAAACAACCACTTTTAAGCATTGCCTAAAGATCTAGACTAGACATGTTTTGTTCTCAGTTTACCAACAAAGTAAGAACATGATTCTAAACATTTAAACCTAAATCTTTAGAACCTATCAGATTAATAACCTTGAAACTTAAAAATTTTAACTGTACCAAAAGAATTGAGGAAAATATAATGCATAATAACAATAGTTATAAGAATATGGATCATTTCATAAAAGAATAATATCAATCAGAAACATAAAAAATGATAAAATTATATATTTGTAAGAATAGAATAATGGAAACTACTTTTTGAATTTTTTTTAATTTCTAGGGGGAACAAATTATCTACAATAAAATTTAGAGAATAAATTATACATATTTAGTATAAGTTTGTTATAAGTTTTTATTATCACAATAATCTCTTTTAAGAGAATGGAGAATTTGAATAATTTATTTAAATAAAAATTATACATACATACCTAATAAATACATATATTTATTTATATATTTTGCTCAAAGGTATAATCAACATCATGCAATTCATTTAACAAATATAGTGTGATGAATGAAATTTGTACTCACAAAGGGTGTCTTATAGGAGTTCAATTCCTTGAAACTACCCATTGCCCCTTTCTCTTCTCTCTTTTTTTTTTTTTTTTTTCTCCTAAGTTCCAAAAGTCCATGAAGTTGAACCAAGCCGTAATCAGTAATTAGAAGAAAAAAAATCCAAAAACATATATTTTTCTTGTATGTTAAATGAAGAGTAGATGGTGGTTGTGAAAGTGGTGGTGAGTAAAGGGCCGATAATGAATTAAAAACCATGCCAAACCGCTCACATATATTTTACTTGAACTATATTTTTTTTCTTGAACTATATTAACATTGAATTAGAAACCAATTTTGATCAGTGTAGTTCGAATACCTATCAACTAAGGAAATTGGATCTTTGTCCATTAACTAGAGGATAGGAAGCTTACTCTGCATTATAAACAGTACAAAAGTAACACGATAGTTTGGTTATCATGAAATTCAGTGTCTTTTTATGAATGTGGTATATGCCTTTACAGGGCATCAACGAAAGATTACTATATATGTTAAATTGGAACCTAAATGTCAATTCAGGACTCATGACCTCGTCTTTTACTTATCCTATGGGAAACTAAAGCGGCTTTTGAGTTAGAGTTCATTATTCATTTTATAGTGTTACAATTAAGTGTCCAATATTTAATCTTTGGAACTTTTTGAAAATAAAATCTTCCTTAGCAGTGACAGCTACGATCCTTTAAAAGATCTGGATGAAAATATGGTAGTAAAAAAAATAATATTTTGATCTATAGAAGTTTAATTGTAGTAGTAAATAATATTTGGACAATTACACCACAAACAAAACTAGAAAGTTAACTATTTCTATATAATTATAATGTGATTGCCTCATTTGTCAATGGGAGCACATTGATTTGGTTAGCCTTTAACAAATTGATAAGTTAATGAAGAATTGATAGTGTTGCACATTATGTAGTCTTTAAAAGGTGCTCTAGTATTTCATTTGTTAACTTCTTTCCCTAGTACAATTTGTTATATGTTTCTATACATAGTGTTGTAAAACCTCGATACTCTTACTAATTCAACATTGAAAATGTTGCTTAAATATTACGTCTAGGACAGTGTTTCTGCACAGATAGGTGCTACTAAGCCCTAAATTTGGGCTGCCATTAGTAAAAATAAAAATAAAATTTGCCTATTTTTAATACAATTTTGATTAGTTTTATATAGGCGAAAATACTATTTTAGTCCCTACATTTTGGAGTCATAGTAAATTTGGTCTCTCTCTCTCTCTCTCTCTCTCTCTCTCTCTCTCTCTCTATATATATATATATATATATATATTTTTTTTTTTTTAGAGAGTTCTAACTTATAGCGTCCGCTCCTGATGATAACTCTTTATCATCAGACTAAGACACCAACCAGTTTTTGGTGTAGGCGGGGATTGGACTCCAAATCTCTTATACAACCATTAGAGACTTTATCAATTGAGCTAACTAAACCCACAATTTGGTCTCTACATTTTAGTAGCAATCAATTTAGTCTTTATTATTTTCAAATTGCAATCAATTTGGTCCATACTGTTAACTTACTAATGGAAGATGTCTAAGTGGCAAATGGTATGCACCATAACATACTTGGTCCAACCAAAATCAGCCATATCAATTAAAAATTCAAGTCATATCCACATTAGCAAATTTCATGAAACCATTCATTCTCTCCATTAGACATCCAACTCTACTTTCCCTTGTCTCTCCATTCTTTTCATCCGATCTTCATCATCCTCTGTCACCACCAGCGCCAAGTGTTACTTAGGGTGGTCACATGACCACCCTGACTTGAATTCTTTTAAAAAAAATATCTTTTAAAAAAATTGAATTTTAAATTAATGTGAGTCATTGACCACCTTAAAAAAAAATGATCATCCTAAATAAAAATTTGTGCCCATTAAAAATACAATTCAACCTCTTCAAAATTTTAGTTTGTTGAATGTCGAACAAAAAAAATAGCGAGAAATGCCATATTCACAACATTTTCACAACACTTTCATAATAAATACGAAGTAGTAGGTTGTTACTGGTGGATGAAAAAATAATTTCAATGATAGATTCAAATTAAAATCGGTAAAAATTTACTATCTAGACTTTGCTATAAAAGTGTTGCAAAAATGTTATGGACGTAGCTTTTTTCAAATATTTCCCAAACAAAAAAATTAGCCTAAAAGCACAAATCAAACGTTTAATTGTGATTTTTTAAAATTGTATTTTTAAAGGGCATATTTTAAAATTGCTATTAAAAAAAAATGCACATTTTTCAAATAACTAGTTTGTTAGTGCTTGCTTTAGTTTTTAGTAAGAATTTGTTGGATTTATGTGATACATTTAAAAACAAAATGCATTTTGTTTATATTGTTACTTTTTTTTTATAGGTGTTTATATTATTACTTATTTAGGCAATATGTTGGTAATTGAATGGGAAATGAGTAGTTTAATAATTGCTTGGTTGTCTTAATTGAAAATGATGTAGCTGATAACATTGATAGTGAAGTTATCATACAACGATTTCAAAATATAAAAACTTGTGAATGGAAATTTTAAAATTTTATGTATTTGCGTGTGTTTTTTATTTTTATTTTTAATTTTGATAGGCCAAAAACGAATTGACTCCTTGTGACAAATTAATTTATTAATTAACCAAGTTTATTAATTAATCAAATTAACATGCAAAGCGCGTGGTAGCACAAACAAATCACCAAACAACTAAAGTATGCAGCGAAAAATAAATGACACAGTGATATGTTTACGAATAGGGAAAATCTGATGGCAAAAATCACATCGGGTGATTTTCAGGTCACCATTCTCAAAACTCCACTATTATCACAACAAGCGGTTACAAGTAAAGGAATTTCAAGTACCTTACGAACCTACAGTTGAACCCTTACCTCAATACCCAATTGGACTTGTTCTGTAGTGACAGTTCCCCTTTTGATGCACGGCTCCCAAGTACGTGACCAACCAATTGCGCGAATCCTAGTACGCGACTTCAAACACCAACTAAGAAGGTTGTTGGCTGCAAAGTTCTTCAGTTCATTCCAAACGATAAAGATCAAGAAGATGCTTGGTCACAAAACCCAATGGTGCACATACACAGCAACTTCTTCACAAGAATGATGAACTAGAGTAAGAACTTTATCCTCGATCACAATTTGCTTTAACAAAGTTTTCTTAATGCTTGTGCAACTTGTGAACATTTTGACGGCCCATAAAATAATCATTTTATATGTTTAGGGTTAGGAGAAAAGAAGACCTAAACACATAATTGCGGATTCCAAGAAATTAGATCAGAAATATGAATTTCTTAAATATCGACAGATAAGCTGTCGAGCAGCTATCGAGCCAGCTGTCGAGCTTTAATGAATTTGCACTTTCAGCTTGTTTTCTTGGACATACTTGATGACTTCAATGCTTGATCTTGTAACCTTATTTCTTGGAGTATTAAAAACATCCTAGAACTACCCAATTACAAGTAAAGTGCATTTTGTCAAAAGATTAACCAATTACATAAAATAGAGACATATGATCCTAACATGTGAAACACATATGTCCTAACAATCTCCCCCTTTGGCAATCTGCGACAAAACCACAACAAAAAATGAGCATATAAGAGAAATCATAAATCACTCAACTCATATTCACTTGTTGAATACAATAAAATCTATCCTATCACAAACTCTTGAAAAACTTTGCAAGAAGAGAGTTTATGGTAAGTAGACTTTGACAACCTGTATTTCTGAAACACTTAAAAACAAAACTCATTAAGGCATCTTTGTGTGAAACAAAAATAGATAGATTGCATACAAGTAATAAGAAGCATGTGTATAAAGAGAGAAAAGAAACAACACATGAAAGGATAGGTGAAAGAAAAACATACATCAATCATAAATGAAAGAGATAAGTACAATGTATGTCTGTAAATGGTCACAAGACCTCATGTACAAGAACAATGTATCTAAAAAAGAAAGAAAAGAAAAGATACATAGCATCCTCACTACATCCCTCAATAATAAAAACACTCCCCTTAACAAAAATGTCTAACTCTCCCCCTAAGAATGACTACTCTCATATCCAAAACTACTCCCCCTTTTTGTCACGAATGACAAAGGGTAAGAATGTCAAGTAGACATCTCATTGGTAGAGCTAGCATCTCCATCATCATCATCCAAAGCATCATCATCATCACTATCATCATCATCCTCATCCTCAGAATTAGAAGCCACGAGAGGAGGTAGTGAAGAGGTAGCCTTAGGAGCAAATCCACTCATGGTCACCTGCCGTCTAGCTATGCGGCCAACACGGACATTCACCTGATACAACTTTGTGGAGAGTGTATCTAGGCGAGTATCCATGCACTGAAGCTGTGTCATGATGTCTCCCAAACACACATCACTCGAGGAAAAAGAGGGAACGTATGTGGGTTGAGCAGAATGAGGAGTTGGATGGGAGGGAGGTGTAGAATCTTGATGTCGCGACCTAAACTACGCCTCACTATGTTTTACGGTGGCGACGTCTATGGCACACATGAAAGTAAAGGGGTCAGACGCGGGAGAAGGGATGGAAAAGTGGCGTAAAATTCTCATGATAACAGAAGGAAAGATGAGCTTATCACGGGATGCCGAATTCTGAAATACATCTATCAAAGACAAAATAAAGTGGGTGGGGAAGTCAATGGTAAAATGCTCAAGAAGGGATAACAAGAAATGAGCACGAGACTCCGTAATGGAGTTGTAGTGCGAGAGAAGATAGAGTACAAAGGTCATCACCATGTTAAAAAACCATGGGCCTTTTGCAAAGCCCGAGCAGTAAGTGAACTGGCGCTAACCCCACTCTGAAGGACGCTCACAGAAAGCGGACATGAGCTCATCCTTGGACACAGTCCTTAGACGCTCACAGGAAGGATAGTCGGGAAACTCTATCTTAGGAACCCTAAGCACATCCGCAACAAGCTGCGGTGTGACAAGAATAGAAATACCTCGGACACAAGTAACAAAATAAGGTACGAAACGGTCAATCCCGTGCATGTTGGAGTAGAACTCCTGAATCAGTACGTGAGGACAAGTGACGAGCTTGTCACAAAGAAACTCCCATTCCCGACTGTGAATGACAATGGGAAGGTCGGTGTCAGCAAAATGACCAAAAATGACTCGGCATTCTGAATGAATGCCTCGTCGGGAAAAGTTTTCCGTAAATGCCTTGTAGGCATCATCGTTACGGAAATGGAGAGAGAGAGAGAGGTGCATGATCAGAAGAGGAAGAGGTATCGGAATGAAGAGGATTCTGGGCCAGAGTGGATTTACGTTTAGGTGCCATAGACACTACTAAAGTAACCAACATAAGAGGGAGAGAGAAAAAGACAATCAGGAAAGTCCCAAAAGAGTTCACAATAATAAGAATATGTGAAAAGACGTACAAATGCACGGAAAATGCATGAACATGTGACATGCAAAGTAAGTACATCATGGGCTCAGTCTAATCCAATCCTACTAGCACACAAAGAGATTGCACACATCTAAATGCATGATAATACTGTTATAATGCAAATGTAATGCAATGCATGAAGTTTTTAAGATCAAATCTTCAAAAACTAACCCAAAATTTCAACAATATCTCATCAATTTTGAAAAACCCCAATTTTTTTTAAAAAAAAATCCCAAAACCTAGGTTTCAAAAGCATGAATGCATGAAATGCAAGAGAATAGAAGCTTACCACATGAAAAAAAGCTTGGTAAAGCTTGAAGAAACCTTGTAGAATAGATTTTAGGGAGAGAAGAGAGTGTTTGGGAGAGAAAACAACAATCAGTCGAGAGAGATATCGAGAAAATGATAGGCGGATCGCACGAGGAGCTTAAATAGAGCCCTTAATAAATCTCGACAGATGAGGTGTTTAGGTGGTGTTGAGACATCTGTCAAGTAGGTGTCAAGAAAAGCAATGTTGATAAATCATGTGTCGAGAAGCTATCGAGGAATAGAAACACCAAAAGCAAGAGAAGAGGCTCGATTGATCCACCAGGTGTCGAGAAGCTATCGAGAGGTCAGAAACTTTCTCGATCGATCCACCAGGTATCGAGGTGCTGACGAGATTGTGATAAGAAAAAACTTAGGAAGCTTGACAGATAGCTAGCTATCAAGGAGGTGTCGAGCCAGCTTTTCAAAACAGTTTTTCGAGAGGAGAGAAACACAGACATGAATGCAATCAAGTATGCAACTCAACCAATGATCCAAATAACATTTTAAGCTCTAAAAAACATCTCTCAACAAAGATTTTTAAACGCACATGGATCTCAAAAACACACGCACACACTAAACAAGTCTAACCAATTTTATATTTCAAAAACAAGTCAACAAAGTTTAGTGAGCATACATTAACACATGTAAAATCTTGTGATGGTCAAATCACATTGTACCTGTACATGTATCAAAAGTAGCAATATTGCGTGTTGTGTGTGAAAAACATTGCAAGATTGCATAAGTGTATACAAGTTATGACAATTTGAGATATGAGAAAATCACTTTAACTCACACACAATCATAACTACTTGATGAGGACTATCACCTTCGAGGTACATCCTATAACTCCCACATGTCTTAGAAAACACGCTTGCAATCATATTTAAAGCATTTTTGATCCTTTTGCTTTTAGTTTTCTTTGCATATTTTTATTTAAACAAAACATGCATGGGCATATAAGAGATAGAAAAGAAATACTTATTTATGTTAAGCTTTTGACATTGCACTTTTACTATACCGAAGCATATAGGTGTTATATTATGATTGGCCGGTAATAGTGGTGAGATGGTTATTTATTCCTTTCTCTTAGGATTTTTTAGTCATTTATGTCAAGAAGAGTGATATGAGTGTTAAGTACAAGAGATAACTTAATCTTACTCATCACAAACAAGAGCCACAAAGCTCACTTGCTTAGTTGTGCATAGAGATGCTTATGTAAGCTACAAGAGATACAAAGTTTAAAAAACTTTGTTTCAATGGCCATTCAAGGTACACAAAACACACACTGTTTTTGTATTTTTTTGATTTTTCAAATTTTTATTTTTATTTTTATATGAAAAAAAAAACAACAACAACAACAACAAAAACATATTAAGCAAAACAACAAAACTAGACTGACTCAAAAGAAAAACAAAGCACTCAAGTTATGCAAAACAAAAACAAGAAGAGAGAGAAGAAGTGATAGAATCACTTGGATCCCTTTTCCTTCCACATCTTGGAAAAACCTTTCCTTTGAGCAAACCCTTGAACTTGTGGTGAGGGGAAAGAATTGAAACCGTTCAAGTTCGAAAGGAACATGAGGGTTTTGAGAAGATCTCCAAGAGGAGCAAGAGAGGATTGAAGCTGATTCTAGCTTCCAAATGCTATCATGCCATTGTTCTATTGAGTGGCAAGCCACTTATAGCAATTTGGC
This sequence comes from Quercus wislizeni, assembly GCA_023055345.1. Classification (NCBI taxonomy): domain Eukaryota; kingdom Viridiplantae; phylum Streptophyta; class Magnoliopsida; order Fagales; family Fagaceae; genus Quercus; species Quercus wislizeni. The sequence goes on along the minus strand of JALGQJ010000002.1, from coordinate 7,224,700 downwards.
TGAGTATGACCGGCAATACCACAATGATGATGGAGGTGCTGCTTCTTTTGTTTAGGCTTTTGAGAGGTAGCCTTTTTAGCCTTAGGGTTTTTAGCATTTTTCTTCTCAAGCTTAGGGGGTGCTCCTAATATAGATTTACCCTTATCTAAGTTCTCACTAGCTAAATCAATTTTAACATTATTATTGCTAGGAGGAACAAAAACAGTAGCACTAGTAGAAGCAATATTAGAGGAAGAGAAATCATACCCTAAACCTGTGCGATCACAAGCAGATTTCTGAATGCTTAGCATCTCATCAAGCTTTGCAGTTGAAGCCCTCTCCAGTTGAGCTTTGACTTGAAACAGCTCCGCTTCAAGCTTCTTGGTCTTCTCAGCCAAGAAATTGTTCTCGAACCTCAGTGCTCCAATGGTTTGATTTGCCTTATCAAACTTTGTGGAAAGTTCCTCACGGTCAAGTTCCATATCACTGAGCTTCTTGGTGGCCAGCCTATACAGTTTCTCATGCTTCTTGGAAAGCTTGTACAGTTTCTCATAAGCCGTGTGGATATCATCTTGATTATCCATCTTCTCAAACTTTGAGTCCACCAAATCTTCTTCTTCATCCATATCTTCTACAATCCCTTCAATAGGATCTACAGAGGTAGTGAAGGCATTCAAGATTCTGTCATCCTCATTGTCGGAATTATCCTCAGGCTCAGTGTCGCTCATGGTAGAAGCAAGTGCCTTGCTCTTCCCAATGCTCTTGAGATATGTAGGACACTCATGTTTCATGTGACCGAAGCCTTGACACCCAAAACACTTAGGTCCTGTGGGAACAATGTACTGACCATCTTCCTTAGCATCCTTCTTCCCTTTGTCATGGCCTTCAAACTGAGAAGAATTGGATTGTCTGTGGTCCTTGTTGAAGCCCTTTCCATTTGTGTTATTCATAAACTTCTTGAACTGCCTGGTGATGTAGGACTTCATCTTGGAATCTTCATCTTCTAAAGACTCATTTGTCTCACTGCTCTTGGCCTTCAGTGCCATGCTCTTGCCTTTACCCATCTTGCCAATCCTTGTCAACCCTAGCTCGTAGGTTTACAGATTACCAACCAGCTCAGTCAACGGAATTTGGTCAATGTCCTTTAATTCCTCTATAGCGGTGATCTTGGCATGAAATCTCTCGGGTAGAGATCTGAGCACTTTCCTCACAATCCTGGGTTCAGGAATGGTTTCCCCAAGATTAAACACCAAGTTCACTATGTCCTTAAGCTTGGCATAGAACTCGTCAAACAACTCATCCTCCTCCATCTTAATCTCTTCGAAACTTGTAGTGAGCCTCTAAAGCTTTGAGTCTTTGATAGCCTTAGTTCCCTCATAGGTTGTCTAAAGGATGATCCCAGCCTCCTTGGCAGTTTCAGTAGAGGATATTTTCTTGAACTCCTCATTGGTGACTGCACTGAACAACGCATTCAATGCTCTGCTATTGAAGTTTGTCGCCTTGATCTTGGCATCATCCCAATTTGCTGGCGCTTCCTTTGGCTTGGTCCAGCCTATCTCAACAGCCTGCCACACTTTCTCATCTAGAGATTGCAAGAAAGCTCTCATGCGTACTTTTTAGTATGCATAGTTAGTGCCATCAAATAAAGGAGGTATAATTATTAACTGTCATCTATCCATGACAAATAGGGGTCAATAGATCAAACACAGTAAAGATTAAAACCTAATTATAGTGTGCCTACTCTAATACCACTTGATAGGCCAAAAACAAATTGACCCATTGTGAAAAATTAATTTATTAATTAACCAAGTTTATTAATTAATCAAATTAGCATGCAAAGCGTGTGGTAGCACAAACAAATCACCAAATAACTAAATTATGCAGCGGAAAATAAATGACACGGTAGTTTGTTTACGAATGGGGAAAACCTGACGGTAAAAACCCCACTAGGTGATTTTCAGGTCACCACTCCTGAAACTCCACTATTATCATAACAAGCGGTTATAAGTAAAGGAATCCCAAGTACCTTACCAACCTATAGTTTAACTCTTATCCCAATACCTAATTGGACTTGTTTTGTAATGACAGTTCCCCTTTTGATGCATGGCTCCTAAGTACGTGGCTAACTAATTGTGCGAATCCCAGTACGCGACTTCAAACACCAACTAAGAAGGTTGTTGACTGCAAAGTTCTTTAGTTCATTCCAAACGATGAAGATCAAGAACATGCTTGGTCACAAAACCCAATGGTGTACATACACAGCAACTTCTTCACAAGAATGATGAACTAGAGCAAGAACTTCTTCTCCGATCATAATTTGCTTAAACAGAGTTTTCTCAATGCTTGTGCAACTTGCAAACATTTTGACGGCCCTTAAAATAATCCTTTTATATGTTTTGAGTTAGGAGAAAAGAAGACCTAAACACATAATCACGGATTCCAAGAAATCAGATCAGAAATCTGAATTTCTTAAATCTCGACAAATAAGCTGTTGAGCAACTATCGAGCCAACTATCGAGTTTTAATGAATTTGCACTTTTAGCTTGTTTTCTTGGATAGACTTGATCTTGAAACCTTTTTTCTTGAAGTATTAAAAACATTCTAGAACTACCCAATTACAAGTAAAATGTGTTTTGTTAAAGGATTAGCCAATTTCATTGTGGTTTCGTTTAGGTAGCGTTTTACGAGTGTGGGAGTTCAAGGACTGTAACAATGAAGGTGGAGGCAAATGGTTCATGGAGTTTCAACCAATTGGTTTCAAAAAAAAAAAAAAAAATCTCCTTGGCTCACACAATATGTCTCATAGAAATTTCCCTTTGTCACAGTACTAGCTTTTCATCCTAATGATGGAGATATCTTGTATTTGGTGATTGAAATGAAGGTTGCATTATGCAACTTGAGGTGCAAAACATTAAGTCTTTTGTGATATTCCTCACGGCTATGAAGATAAGTGCACTATCATCAACTTTGTCCTACCATGTTGGCCAACTCCCATTCCATAATTAATGCCACCTAATCGATTGTGTTGCTTGTTAGCATCTTCAGCTTTGGGTTTTGTGTTTTTTGATTGCGTTCATACTATTATTGTTGATTTATCTAATTATTGTTAGTATTTTATCATCCCATCATCTAATATTGTGGTTCTTAACACTTATTTTCTCTACATAATGAAGTGTGTTTCTTTAATTGATGGCAATGGTGATCACTTGTTTTAGTTTTACATTCAACAATATATGGATATTACAAGGCATAACAACTTTCCTAGCAGAGAAACACAACTCCCAACAAACAGTTTGATCAAACTTTTTATTTGGTAATTGATGTTGCAAAAAATCAACAGTTGAGCTCCTCATCGTAGCGAGTGGACAAAGCTTTGATTGGGATCGTCTCTATTGGAGGAAAAACCTACAGAATGAACTGGGTGGAAGAGTAACAAGCTGGTGTGGCGTTAGCCAAATTGCCTTCAATGCTTAAGTCAGTAAGGGAAAAGGATTCTAAAGAGAATAGACTAGAGAGTGATTTTCGTAGAGTATTTGTGTGTACCTTTACTTCTGTTGCCTTTTCTTTTATAATTGTGTGCCTCATTAATGGGCAATAAATCACTGTATTTATGCTCAACGGCTAATGCGTTACAAAATCCTTGTCTGAAGTTCATAGCTCATCTTGTGACTGTTGCTCCGTCCATTAAGCTTTGTCATCAATAAGCGTAATAAATGCGTAGCATTGTCTCTTGGTTAATGACAATTTCAGCTTAATGACGATCGTAAATTTCTGACTCATTAGTAATCAACATTGAACTTACAATATATGTAACCCTAATATATACAGTAATTCCTTTCTCTCCACTTGTGTATGGACTTCTCCTTATATTCCATTTTGAAATGTTCCAAAATTAAGATTTCTTTGAAAAATAAAACCTTATTATTTTATTACTAACATTTTCATTATGCCACTGGAAATTATGAATACTTGTATTAAAATATGAGTTGAATATTAAGATTTAATTTGGATGTGGCTTGGCTGTTATAGAATTTAAATTTAAAGATATGTTTTATAATGTAACTAGCTGTAGACCCACACGATGTGTGAGAGTATATAAATATTATGTAATGGGTGTAATATATATATATATATATGACTGTCCTGACTGTTGTTGTCTTCTTCTTGATCAACAACTGAGTCTGGCTGGGCGGAGTAACAAGGGGTACTAACCTGGGAGTGGTCTTTAACACCTTGAAACTGGGCACCTAAGTCTTTTCTTAATGAAGTTCGTGTTCTAGACGAACTACACTGGGATGCAGGTCTATCTCTCAAAAGGATAGGGGGCTGCCTAAAGGGTTGGCGTAGATCTACGGATCTAGACCTTGGTTCCTGGTATGTGTCCCGGGGTAGATCTAAAGAGGATCTTTGTTTTTGGAATTTGAAGAAGACATTCTTGTATTAACAAAATGGTTATTTTTTAAAACATTTTTGTTAAAATTGTGAGATGTCATGGAACAAATTCTTTTATATGCAATGTGATGAGATGATAATTTATGAGGTTGACTGAAACTCAAGGAATTATCAAATATGGTGGATGGTACAATTTGATCAAGGTTCTTGGCTTGATTTGGACCAAATGAAGTTGTTTTGGCACTGATAAGGTTAAGGTTTTTTGACACAGAAACTTCATATAGAAGGAGAGAGCCTTGGATGCCTTCAGGAGTGGGCTGGAATCACGGAAGGTAAATTGCTTTTACTTCAGGTGAATATCTTTTTAGCCGAAAGCAAATAGTAACTTCAATGATTCTGTCTGGGGCACTGTTGGAGTGAACAGTAACTGGTCACTGTTTGTGAACAGTGTATTGTCCCCTTGCTTTTCTGGAATAGTAGCTTTTGTCAGCTCTGCAGGTGCGGGTACTGTTCTGAATAGTAACCGTTCAAACAAAGGTGATTCTTTGAGCTATTAAGGACCTCTGAATCATAAGGGAGAGGATCCGTCCGGGAGATAACTTCAGTCTGTATTA